>OW443322.2:8832500-10082500 GCA_937001585.2 Brachylomia viminalis | reverse complement strand
TGGGAAGCCGTCACCTCCTTCTGCGAAGCAGTAATGTTCGTGAAGGAGGAGGCGGAACGCGTGAGGTAGAGGCAAAATTCGCACCCTCACGCCCTAGCCGCCGCAGGAGACGCCCTGGGCGTCGGGAATCGCATGCCGATTCCCGGCCACCGTAGGCGCGGGCTTGCGATCGGCAAGCAATGGGCAGCTCGCCGTTCGATAAGGACCAGGCCCGGGTCAACGGCACGTTGTGTTCCACGCGCAGCATCAATGACGGGGTCCGCTAGAGCTGATGCCTGCTAGGGTTGCGGGAAAGTCCGAGAGGGATACCGTGGCCCCTGGCACAGGCAACTGAAGGAACACGGGTGGGTTTTATTCTTTAAGAGTCTGACACGCCCTCCCGCTCCGCCCCGAGAGGGAGAAGTTATTTGAAGATTTCCCAAACTAAAAAAAAAAAAATGGCTCCTATGCACAATAATGCACATAGTGCCGCGTTAACACTAGCCACACGTGTTCCAGTTACAGTTTTTGTCAATTATTATTCCCAAGAATTTTACGTAATCGACCACTTCTATTGTCTCATTTCCATATTGTATTTTAATACCAAAGGTTTTCTATACTTACTACACCGCAATTTGTATGTTATGCACATGTTTGTCATCATTATTGAACCAAGTGACGTCGTAGTAATTAATTGCCGTGAAAACTGTGCATAACTTAGCGATAAATATTTTATAAGCAAAACATGTGTAGTTATATACTTACGTATTACTAACCGACTTCAAAAAAAGGGGGAGCTTATCAATTGAGCTGTTTTTAATGTTTGTTACCTCAGAACTCCATCATAATTTTATAGACCAATTTTGAAAAATTCTCCTTTTGTTTGAAAGAATATACCTACTTCAAGATTGGTCCCATACAAATTTGGTCAAGTTCTGATGAGTGGTTTTTGAGTCAGCTTCAATAATACGTATTGTTCTCACTTAGTGTATGTTGATGATGTTGTAAAAAAAAAAAAAACCTATGACTTCAAAAAAAAAACTACAAATTAAAAATAATTTCGGAAGTCGGTGTCTTTGGTTTTTGTTGTTTCGTTGTTTGCCACCGACTTCCGAAATTAAGTTATTTTTCACTTTGTACATAGTGTTTTTTTTAAGTCTGTGGTTTTTTGTTTGTTTGCACTATGTAGGGTAGAGACAAGGAGAACTATCTCTTAAATAGAAAGCCAAAAAAGTGCCCAACTTAGACAGTAATTATTAATTCAAAAACCCTCCAAAATGGCGCTAGCGTAGGCAAATTGTGTGGTATGAATGTAGCAGTTGTTATCGGACTGAAGTATGCCGAGTTAGAAAATTAACCGAGTCAGAAAATTTTATATTTTTAGTGACTAGAGTAGTTAGTGACAGTCCAGTATACCATACCTCAACAATTTACGTAGTCCAACATTATTTTGTAAACATAAGTTAAAATTATTGCTTTTAAAATTTACCCGGTGGCTACTGTGGCGCCACCCTTATGTAGCACATTTTGACGGACACTTCATACACAGAGATAGTTCTCCTTGTCTCTACCCTCCATAGTTTGAACGCGCGAATCTCTGAAACTACCAATCGGATTTGAAAAATTCCTCTTGCATTTGATAGCACAATTCTTGAGGATTCTTGGGCTATATAATAACACGCTACGACGCGCAGGGGCCGAGCAAACCGAAAAAAAGTCAAAGAGAACGCTAAGCGTAAACGAAGTGACAGCAGGGCAGGCGATGCGACGGGGTGGGTCAGGGGCACGAGAAATTTCACCCTGATGAGGTCGCCGACTGAAGCTAGTCTATCATAATTTCCTTACGAAGTTGTAAGTCTCGATAAACTATCTCTAAATCGTATTGAAAACAGCATCAAAATTGATGGAATTAAAGTTTTAATAAAAAAACGTAGGTACCTACTACTGCCACCGCTGCCACGCCACGGATGCGACTAGACATCGTCGATTTTCTCGCTCAGGCACCTACAAAAGATCGTAGGTCCCGTGTCAGTAATAGAGTAGATCGCTGAGTGTTCACACGCTTTTGATGTGAAAACATCTATAGCCGCACGTAAAACCGATTGCTGGCGTGGCGACGCGTCGCTATGGGCAAGCGACTGTGCGATTCTTTTATTTCATATTTATTTCCTTTTTTAAATAAAGAACAAATAATTTCTTAAAAAAAATGAGTATTTGGTTTTTGATTATGCCATATTTATTTTCTTTTATTAAACCATTCTTCCATTACAACTATATTTACTATACACAATATTTTCGATGTTTCACACCTGCCAGGCGTCCCGCGACGGCTCAATATTTTTTATATTTCTGTGGTACACACAGTTGCGCGGCGAAGGTTTCTCGCAGCGACAAGAGCTATCAAAGAGAGTTCTCGCTAAGCGACGCTCGCTCGTCGGGCAGAACACTCGCCGAGATACCCGCACTGGGTACATACACACCAGCGAGTAATCGCTCGTCGCCGTCACGCACTCGCTCTTCGTTGCTCCTCAACTCGTTTTTAGTTGCTAGCTCTACACACTTAATACAACAAATTGAACCCCCTATATGTATGGTCGGAATTTAATAGCTTTCGAGATATTTGAATTTTAAGGGATTTTTCATCTATAACTTTATTTATTAGAAAAAAATTGACATAATCACGACACTCCCAAACTATTAAAATTAAAATCTAATAACCTAAACTAACTAAAACTATTTACAAAGGAGACTGAGCAAAAGTGGTCCGTGAACCAATACACATACCGTTGATGTATCGTTGTAGGAATACCTCAACTACATCCTTGTGCAAAGGGGCATCAAAATCTAACGGCAGTTTTGAGAAAAAAAATACTTTAGATTACTATTATTTTGCTACTTTTTGTTTGAAAAACGTTTTAGTTGAGTATTTTTCACTGTATTATATGTCTTATTATTTTCCCTGCAAGTCACTTGCCATCTCAAATGTCTATAATTATACAGATTTTTAGGTTCTTAGTACTAATGTAGGAACAAAAAATATTTTTTTCAAAATACAAAATGTTTTTGCAATTGTTTGTTCAGTAACATACATGCTATCTGCAAAAAAATTCATTTGCCACCTGAATAGTTTTTTTTTGTTCTCACTTTAGGTACACCTGACTTCATTTTTTTGAGGATTTTTTTTCAATTATAGCCTTCATAAATAAATACATACAATACAACTTAAAACCAAAACACGAACAAAAAGAATAAAGAACTATTTTTCATGCACTAGAACACAAATGTCTACTAATTGGAGTCGAGAACATAACTTAAAAATAATACAAACCAGACTAATAGAGAACTCTATTTTGCTAGCAGAACACAAGAAAAAAATGTCTACTACACCAAAATATATTTTTATTTCCTAATTAAGGCGAAAGGATAGGCCAAACTACAAAATAGACCTCTCTTTGAAGGACTACTACTACTAGACGGATGGACCAAATATATAAAAAAAAATACCTAATTCGCATAACATATTTGACTTTAAATTTTAAGTTTAATTTTTTTATTATTGTTCATACTTTTGTCGGAAAAAAATCGAATATATCCTCTTTAAATCTGCAATAATTTGCTTACTGCTTTCAAAGAACTGAAGCGATTTAAATATTTTTTTCACACTATCATAGACAATTTATTGCTTTATTAAATTTAAGTTCAAAATTGTACAAAACTATTACTTATAGGTGCCGTTAAATCAATAATATCATAATACCGGCGCTGGCGCTCACTCAGACGCGAGGGCCAGTCTCACCCTAGCGTTTGCACGGGGAGGCTGTGTCGCATGTTAGCGCGCTCCGCTCTATAAACTTTACGTGAAAGAGTAAACAGTGCAGATAGTACGTTTGGTACAGTAGTACGGTTGAGCTATTCTTTTTCTATTTATTGATCGAAGAAAACACTATCAAAGAAAAGCGAAAATTTATGAGTATTGAAAACGAAGAAAAATCTAGCCAGCCACAAAAAAAAAACAAAAAACTATAGAAAAAGAAAATGAAGAAGTGAAGTCAAAATCCAACGAAAGTAATACAGAAGAAAAAGAAAATACATGGAAATTAAATTATAATGATATCAATACAGAAGAAAAAAGAAATGAAGATATTATATTAAAGTCAAACTCAAAAAAGCAATACAGATGAAACTATGTATTTACAATCTACGTTTGTTAGGGAAATGCAATTTAACTAGTTTTGATTGGTTAATAACAATTTTTTAAATGGTCCAAATAAAATGTTAAGTAAATATTATTTTGATATTTTCGTTTGTTTCGTAGCCAAATGACATAAACCATTTTTCTCCAAGTCAAGTCATTTGAAATATAGACACTTCCAGAGTGGTCAAATGTGCGCCCCTCTAATTTTTAAAATAAGTGTAAAATAAAATATGTTCTGGCTCAATGAAAAATTTCAATGAAAATTGGTTTGAACGAGATGTAGTCATAAAGCCCGGTTTCCACCGCGAGCGGAACGGACCCATTATTGACTTCGTTAAAATCGCAAACGCAAACTGCATACTTGTATTTCCTTTGTTGGTGGAAGTTTAACGAAGTCATTAATGGGTCCGTTCCGCTCGCGATGGAAACTGGGCTTTAGTTTTCGAGATATAACACATGTTCAAAATACGCAAATATAAATTTGTCATTCATACAAACACTATGGAAAACAAAGTTAAAAGCAAAACTTTGCTTGCTACTACGGAACCCTTCATAGGGGAGTCCGACTCGCACTTGGACAGTTTTTTATTAGTCTAAGCACATTAATAAAAAGCGTTATTATTTCTTTTCACAAAAACAAATTGAAAGGACAATGGGAAATGAATGTATGGAGTCTGGGCCCACCCTTCAATAGTAACATCTGATATACTGTTGGATAGGGCTTTTTAAGTGGAACATTAGTTACTGATATAACTATGGTCAAATGTTAGTACTTTCGGAGATATTACGTCATAAAGTCGTCAGTCTAACATATTCTTTATGGATACTTATAAGGTAAAATAGTAATAATAAGTACACATTAAAACAAAAGAGATTTGTTATTCGTCTTGGACATCAAAGACAATTACATCATTTAAAAAACCCACGGGGGCCACGAATGGTTGATGTCTCCCAACTCCTAGGTACCAAATCAAAGAAATAGTGTGAGCGCAACTTCCTACAGTTCGCCGTCCGGTCAAGCAAGAGCAATAATATTGTGATATCGCGTTTCTTCCAACTTGGTTTCGATCAATTAATATATAGCAATAGTATATTCTTGCTCTTACGTGGCGTGACTGTATCCTACCACGCAGCAACCACACATTCTCTGCTGGTATATTATATTCTATTAAATCATGTAAATCGTTTTGTCTGTATATTTCTATAACGTATAAACCGTCTCGAAGATGTTCACTGCAATATGACTGATCGCCATTTGCAAATGCGCCTGGGCAAGCGGTGGGCGCAGCGGGTAGGGTGGGGGCGCAGGTAAGGAGCAAGCAGATAGGTGCCGTCCGTTTTGAGTCTGGCCATAGTTTACCTTATAACGAAGTAAACTACGATCACTTTTATGGCAGTATAATAAGTAGTATAACTCCGAAAGTACTGACTTTTGACCTTAGTCGTAATAATAAGTTTTATTCTGCATAAACATACCTATTCATTTATGAGTGTCTTATTCCTATTGAGTGGTGGGCCCATCATTACTCATTCTCCTTTTATGTATTTTGATTCACTCTAACTACAATAACTGTACTCGCTAAAGAATATTTTCTTCTCAAAACAAGCATTGCAAATGTTCCGAGTCTGCCTACATTCAATCGATTTATGATGATAAAAGGTAGTATTGTAGCGACAAAAATTCTTCGAACGCATCTGCGTCCGGTGATACTCTTTGACAGTCGGGGGATGAGCGGGCGCGCGGGGCGGTCAGCGCGCTGGCCGCTTGTTTCACGTTCAATGCTCAAGGACGTTGGGCTATCCTTTCGCCTTAATCTATCTTAGAATCTAAAATACAACAATTTAAAAAATACAAACGAATAATACGAATAGAGAACTCTATTTTTCTAGCAGTAGAACACAAGAAAGAAATGTCTACTGTTAGACATTAATTCTGTTCAGTAAAACAATCTAAATAACATTTTATTTTACAATTCATCTATGTTGGAATCTATAACATAACGAGACAAAAATAAAACTTAAACAATAATGCATAAATGTCGGCTGAATTACTTTTATTTAGATTTTTGGTATTTGCAGTTACCAAGTTAAAAAGTAACTACAAAAATAATAATAAAAATACTTTCACTACTACTTACTAAGAAGTGAATAGGGTTTTTTACCTGACACTAACAATTAAAAATTAAACAATAGCAAGCTTGCAGAGTCGATGACAAATAAAAATATGAAAGCTACAGGCAATGTTTTTGTCTCTGTCACACTTACATGGCCGGCCGTCCATAGGTCGGCACTTGTTTAGCAGGTATCGGATTTTTAATGCGCACGGGCGGCGCCGGCGCAGTCTTTCGTCGTTTCTCGTTAGTACTGTGCGCTTTCGGGTGTTTTTTTCTCTACGGTCGACTTGTATATATTTAATGGACTACCGATTTTTGCCTTATGATATCAATAGTGCTCCGTATTCTGGACATCTGATTTTTGCTTTGTGATTTGGACAATTGTTGTGTTGGAATCATGTTTCAACCCAGAGCTAATGTCGTTTGTTTAATCTGCGACAGCTCTGTTCTAAGAGTTCGCCAAAGAAGACTAATAACACGTCATTTGTTTGAAGAAAACGTGGCATTGGCTAACCGCATACGAATAAGTGTCGCTCCATATGAGGTTTGTATTTTTTTATAATTTATTTATTTTGTGTTAGTAAGTTTCTATGTGTCAGATTTGCTAGACAAAGAGGGCTTATCCAAAAATATCTGCGATACTAGCGCTACTTCGTATTTTTTGGTAATATTTTTTTATGGAAACATGTTTCCATATTTTGGCTCTATTTATATTTCTTGTTGTTTTTAATGTGGAGACACGGGCTAGTTACATTTTTTTATAATGATGTTTATTGTTACTTACGTGTTTTAGAGACACGGGCTAGTTTTTTTTTATAATGATGATTATTATTACGTGCGTAAAATAGTCTAGTGCGTACCTAGTTATGTAGAGATCCTCGGGTAGGCATTTTTATTTTGTAGTTGTATAATATTACAATTTTTTTTCAGATTACCTTCAATGGTAACGAGTTCCTGTGTCATCGATGCTGGCAAAGTCAACTAATTGCTCCAGTTGCACCTCAAGATGAACCTCCCGCACTAGCGGATGCGGCGGTTCCTATACCTGCTGTACCTCCTGCGCCTTTGCCACCTCCAGTACCCGAAGCTCAAGAACAGCTTGGAGTAGTGACTCTAGAATACACCCGTTCTCCAAATACATCAACTTCATGTGTGTTTTTTGGATGCAATCGTCTCACTCGCAGGCGTATACCCATCACTTTGAAGCGGCGTCTATTGTTTGAGTTGAAACATTATATACCCCCAGCTGCAAGAGTATGTAACATACATTTGGAGTCAGATGATTGGGGTGATTTAATCACGGCACCAAATACTACTCGCAGTTTTAATGCCGACCTAGTGATGGATTTGATAACAATGTATGAAAATGCTCTTCGAAATACTTCCCGTTTAAACTTCGAAAATATTGAGCAGGTAGATTCTGATGAATTACTTTATTTAACTGGCCGGACACCTGAAGAATTCTTAAGAATTATACAGGAAACACCATCATTACAAAATTGTATAACGCCTAATACGGCTTTGGCCATTTTGTTGACAAAATTAAGAACCGGAGATTCTAACGAGAGGCTGAGTCTGATGTTTCACATGAGCCGTCGCAAGTTGGAGCGTCTCATGAAAGATGCTAGGAATGCTCTTACACAAGATTTTGTTCCCATCCACTTAGGATGGGACCATATAAGCAGAGAAGATATTGTGCGGAGAAATCTCTCTGTGCCTGAATATTTATTTGGAAACGCGGACGCTGAACCTCAAGTTAGAAAAGCCATTGTAATCTGTGATGGCACCTACGTCTACATCCAGAAGAGTTCGAATTTTTTATTTCAAAGAGACAGTTACAGTTTACACAAGTACACTAACTTATTGAAACCATTCCTTTTTGTGTGCAGTGACGGATATATTGTGGAAGTCACCGGGCCACACGCAGCGACTACTTCAGATGCAACAATAATACAAAACATTTTAAATGAAGACGTACATCCTTTTCACATTTTATTTAACCACGGAGATGTATTCGTGCTGGATAGAGGATTTAGAGATGTTATTCATGAACTCGAGTCTTATGGTTTTGAGCCACATATGCCGGAAAGCCTCAATAGAGGCCAAACACAATATACGACTACTCAGGCCAATAAAACGCGTAAAATCACAATGTGTCGATGGGTCGTGGAAGTCGTCAATGGACGTTTTAAGCGTGACTATAAGTTATTTCGTCAAGAATATTTTAACTGCGCGATGACACACATGTTTGAAGATTTTAGAATAGCAGCAGCTATAATGAACGCTTTCCACGAACACATCAGTGACAGTTTCTATATGCCTTTTTTTATTGATAGAATAAATGAGAGGATGAATGTAGAGAATTTACTAGGGAGCTTTGTGAATTCAAACAATTTAAATAGACAACGTGTAGCATTCCAGAGTATGTCAGGAGACTTGCCAGCACTTGAAAACTTCCCGCGCTTTTCTGAAAGTGAATTGATCATATTTGCTTTAGGAACATATCAATTAAAACTAGCTCGAAGTTATTATAGCGAGCACGTGAGAAACGGGATTTATAATATTGAATTATACAGAGACCAGGAGCAACTGATCACTGCCCTTGGAGATCACGGTATTCAAGGTTCGTGGCTACTAAGAGGCAGGATTCAATCGAGGCATGCACGCGCGCGAATTTATAATTGTTACATTTTAATAAACGAAAGCGAGCATGGGTTAGATTGCATCAAGCATTATTATTGTACATGTAAATCTGGTATGCGTACTCTGGGATGCTGCGGGCATATCATGACAATAGTATGGTTTTTATCTTTAGCTAGGTATGAAGAAGTTATATTACGTCCAGCTGAATTCTTAGATTCCATTATAATAGACGAATAAAATACAAGTGTAAAAAAAGTTATTTCATTTTCTTTGTGCGCCACTTCTAGAACAAGTTTAGTACGCTCTAATTATGTATCGTAATAAGTGACTTTGTTGTATTCAGACAAGCACATGTAACAAGTTCCTTTACAACCCAATACAAATACACTTTTTTACAAAAATACACGTGTTTTGGTTTTAAGTTGTATTGTGTTTATTTATTTATGAAGGCTTTAATTGAAAAAAAAAGCCTAAAAAAAATGAAGTCAGGTGTACCTAAAGTGAGAACAAAAAAACTATTCAGGTGGCAAATGAATTTTTTGCAGATAGCATGTATGTTACTGAACAAACAATTGCAAAAACATTTTGTATTTTGAAAAAAATATTTTTTGTTCCTACATTAGTACTAAGAACCTAAAAATCTGTATAATTATAGACATTTGAGATGGCAAGTGACGTGCAGGGAAAATAATAAGACATATAATACAGTGAAAAATACTCCACTAAAACGTTTTTCAAACAAAAAGTAGCACAATAATAGTAATCTAAAGTATTTTTTTTCTCAAAACTGCCGGGTTAGATTTTGATGCCCCTTTGCACAAGGATGTAGTTGAGGTATTCCTACAACGATACATCAACGGTATGTGTATTGGTTCACGGACCACTTCCCATACAAATGTGCCCAGTCTCCTTTATAAGATTATGTTATATTAATTCTGAAACAAAAAGAAAATCGAATGTTATACAAAAACTATCATGGTATTGTGCCTTGAAAGTGCGCATAAAATTGGCCTGTACAAACGTTGCGCCAAACGACGACGTCATTTGAAAACATCTGTTATATTTTTGAATGTTGGTTATGAAGTAATTAAAATAATTGCCCATCCCATAAACTAATGAGCGTAACGGATCTGGTGGTGGAACTAATTGTAGCAATTTTACCTTTCGTTACATCATTTAGTAGATTCACTGCTGTAACTGCCGTCATAAGAAAGAAGGCCGTAACTACGTCGACGTTGATTCCGAGATAATTGAAGGTTTATCTAAAATGAAGGCCCGCGATTTACTGAATGGTTTTAGTAAGTGATTCTTGTTGTATAAAATGTCAAAAAATATAAATGATAAATGATTTTTATTTCTGTAAGTAGGTTTGAACAAACACTTTTACACGTCAATCATATTTTTTTTAAACTAGATGAGGTCGGCGTTTCGTAGCTGATTACTCTGAGAAGAAAGGCCGAAACAAACTCAGAGGTCACAGTCTCTTTTAAAGTCCAGACAAAATCTTGGTCAGATCATGTGAAGGCTATGTAGATCGGTGTCTGCAATGGTCTTTTGAGGAAAGAACTACACAGATTGAGTGGACCTGTCCAGTCAGTGCACGCAATTGTCAGTAATCGTGCAGCTCAACTTAGACTCAAGGAGCTCAACGATTCGACGAACAATACCAAAGAAAGGACATTTGAGTAGGCCGCGTAATTACTCAAACTGCCAGATCATGATTATGCTGACAAAAATACAAAAATAAATATAAAAAAACCAATGACCGACATAGTTCTCACATTCACAATAATTAGAATAATATCATAATAATCTTTGAGGACCATTTATAGGCTTTATTTTGAATCATACATAATTGACACCAAAGGGCGTTATTGTGAAATTAAGACTTTTCAGATTGAAAACTAGAATATATGTCGTAGTTAAAGCTAAAATCCTTATAATATCCCTAATCTAATACGAGTTACAGCTTTGTGTGTAAGACCATATAATAGCATTTTCTATGCTCCGAATATGTTAATAATCCACTTTTGACAAAATTGTCAGTTACGGCCTTCTTTCTTATGACGGCAGTGTATTTTAACTCAAACTCAAAGCATTTATTTCAATTAAACCATTTACAGGCACTTTTGAATTGTCAAG
This sequence comes from Brachylomia viminalis, assembly GCA_937001585.2. Classification (NCBI taxonomy): domain Eukaryota; kingdom Metazoa; phylum Arthropoda; class Insecta; order Lepidoptera; family Noctuidae; genus Brachylomia; species Brachylomia viminalis. The sequence goes on along the minus strand of OW443322.2, from coordinate 10,071,427 downwards.
TGGTCGGTCAGTCAGAAATATGAAGCTAGTTGCCCATTCCAAAGCGTAGTAGGTACCTATGGAGAAGAACGGGCAAGAAACTCCATGGACACTCTTTTAAATTATATTGTTACATAAATATTAGTTACATCATTAATCTTGTATATAGGTATAATTATATGTGAGAACGATGTAAATAAGACGTACACATTGAGTGTCCAGTGTACAGCAAATATAAATTCAAACAAAACAATCCATAATAAAATAATTAAAAATAAGCCGTGGTGGCTAAGAGATGACCAGTCCCAACTGACAGCGCCCGTTCACGAACATGACGCATGGATCAGCACCATTCAGCTCAACCATTTTGAAGGGAGCTAAATGATCCAACACACGCGCCACCGTCAGCGAGACATTTGAGTGAGCATGACATCTATCAGCCGCCAGGACACATTCAAGTCAATGAAAGACATTACCTACCCGGTAAATGGTAGCTCGATAGTACATAGTACTCACACTTGTCCTATGCAATTATATAATACAAAGGAGATTGAGTTTATACAAAGCAAAGGTAGTCTTACAATCTTCAGCAGCTCCAACAGTATTTTCAAATGTTAATCAATTAGTTGTGGTTGTGGAGCAGGACCAGCATTGAGCCAGGCATTTTTATCAGCGATATAATCCCCCAACTTATAATATGCCTGGCTGCATAGTGTGCGTTTTATACAAACTTTGAATTTCGTCTCATTCAGTTGAAGTATATAACGCCTTAAAATATTGACAATTGATTGATATTTCCCGAATTGTTACGGATTTGTCGGCACTATCATCTATTTTCCGATCATAGTGCCATTCGCTAGTTGCTATTCGTTACCGGATCACAGGAGTACGGCGTCTGCGGAATCGTTGAGTTTCATTGTGTCGTGCTCGCTGTTGTTGTGTTTGATGTGCACGAAGTCGTTCCATTCTAAGCGCATCCACTTCATTTTCAGTCACCCAAGAACGCAATTCTGACATTACTAATAGGTACGACTATTATTTTTTTCTGTGTCTTGTTGCTCATCAGTGCGGTTAGCACGTGACGTAGCTCGTCGCACATTTCAGAAGGCCAATTCCCGTAATTAAAAACGTTCAAATTCAAGTCGCAATCTCATCTCAGCGACAGTCTAATGTCAAAAATGTAGCTAAACGCTATACAATTTTTATTGACACTGAGATTAGAATGCGAACGTTCTTAAAAATATGGGAATTGCCCCTCTGGTCAGCCGGTCGATTCTGTAACACTCACCGTGATAACTTAGGTGTAGTGAGCGTGGAGTGAGCTGTCAGTGTCATCCCACTGATGCTAGGGATTGACCAAGCATTACGTTTACAATAATAATCGAGATTTTAATAATATTTCTGATGCAAATTCTATTGATAATCTTATATTACGCGACGTGTTTTGAAGAACAGCACAGTCTTCGACTCGATCCCCAGTCGCTTCTCCAAAACACGTCGCGATTGGGTCATAGACTTGCGTTTACTTAATCATTTAACAATAGGTTGGTTCTTAATAACCAACAATGTCAGTGTGCATTATCTTTAGTAGCTGTCTTAAACTTTATATTTTATTAATAGTCCGTGCGTGACGCGCTAGAGCCTAAGGTATATATATAGATAGATAAACAATTTGTTCAGTGCACACAAAAGCACAATTAAATTATAGCAAATGACATAAATATAAAAACAAGGTGCCAACATACAAAAAATAAAAAAATCAAACATAATTATAGAAATTAATTGACACTATGATATAGGTACTACAAATGAAAATAGCGAATATGCACAGTGCGGTGTGCGTTTCAAGGTTGCACCAAATGGGAGTCCAGGTTAGCATGTGTCAAGCAAATGTACCTGACGCTGATAAAAAATAAATAAAAAAAACAACATTGATTTTCTGACTGAATTGCTGTTTTGCTATTTTATTTTAAAATCCCCCAAAATAGTAATGTTTAGACACTTACATACTAGCTTTGAAATTATATAGAATGAACAATAGAATTTGCGTTTAAATATGATTAAAATCTCGATTATGATTGTAAATGTCAGTAACGTTGGTCAATCACGCAAGTCTCCACGGTGAGATTTTTACAGAATCGACCGGCTGATGCTGATATTGCTAAAATAAGATAAGATATTTATTTGCATAAACATGTAATAAAATAATGCAGGCAGGATTACAAAAAAATAATAATAATAATAAGTTCAGACATATTTCCCACCTAATATGGCGTGCAAATATGAATATTTAAGATTATTAGGTAATAATTAATTTCAAGTCATATCATTAAATTAAAATTAATTCAGCACAAAAATGTCAACAGTACCTACATAAAAAATTATTCTCAAAAAAAAAAAAAAATAACAGTCTAAAAAATCTATGTCAAAATACTTCAGTAATATAATAGTAGACCTAATTATTTTAGAATTTTATCATGAAGTCAAACCACCAAGTCAGTCTTTGTGTGTGAGGGACCGACAACTCACTTCAAGCTCACTTCACCTACGAGTAAGTTATCACGGTGAGATTATTACAGAATACCGCGGCAGGTCGTCTTCGCCTTGGCATTGTAAATTTATAAAAACTTCTCGCGCACTAACTACTAAAATACTAAACTTTTTCACTAATACGAACTACACAAAAATCGTAAATGTCGTCACTTTCACAAAGTCGCAAAGGAGAGGAATGACGTATTTGTTTGTTGTCAAATATTTATAGTGCGGTCAGACCGGACATTAATTTGTACAAAAAAAAAGAATTCATTTAGAGGGTTCAAAATATTTTCCAATTTTGAGAATACATTACGAGGAGTAGATTGATCTACTTATCATAATTTTAAAACCCCGCATAATTAAAATATTTCGAAATGAAAATATCAGTTTTTCGTTTCAATCTCGTTAATGAAAATATCAGTTTTTCGTTTCAATCTCGTTGCCCATTTTGCTGTATTTATATAAAAAAAAAACGACGTGACAATGACGGATCTGTCAAACTGACAGACAACTACAGATAAGTCATGTGAATAGCTTGTATTGATTGTATTACAAGAGCTTGAATTTCAACATCTCTAAATATCAAATTTTTTTTGTACAAATTCTGCCATGATCCGGTCCGGATGTGCGGTCATTTTGTGACTAAAATTAGAAAGATATGTAAAGCTACATACAGCTAGTAATAAACGATAAACGTTATATATGTATATAGATAGAAAATAAAAGAGTAAAGAAATTGATTTCTTTCTGAATTTCTCTTTATAAGTTTTGTCGCAAAATTAATTTCTGAACGCGCCCTGTTTGATAGGAACGAACAGTTTGTATGGGAAAATAAAATAGTAGTTTTTACCATTTTACTTGCAATTTCTTCATATTTTCTCACCTTTTGAACCTTCCTTGGACTTCTACAAATTTTCGAAACAAAAATTAGCCAAATCGGTCCAGCCGTTCTCGAGTTTTAGTGAGACTAACAAACGCCAATTCATTTTTATATACAGAGTTGATATGACAGAGGGGCATTAAATTACACTACGTACAGTACGTGTTTAGTATTAATTCGATAAGGTATAAAAATAAAAAGCTCTAAAACTGAGAAATTTCTTTTTTCAAACAAAGTAAATAGCTTACAAACCAGAGTAAAACGGAACCATCCTTTGTAATGAAAGTCCTAGTGTGTGTTTTATTGCTTCCTTGTTTGCATTTCCATCTTTTTAGCGAAAATATTTGGTTGTATCTACTTGTGACTTGCGTCAGAGCGGCAACAACGCATCGTAGGTTATACTCCGATTTATCGTTTTAAGGTGCATCACCTATGCGTATAGACATAATCAGCTGTTAGGAAAGATACATCGTGTTCAAACGGGACAAAAACTTAAAAAATCATTTGCGACTAAATGACTGCTCCTATTTAATTGATTTTTGATACAGAGCTTGAAAATGGTACCTGGTATAGGCAGTTTAAAGGAAAGCCCCTCTGTCGTATCAACTCTGTATATTGAAGATGGGGCAATAAAATATTGGTTTTAAATACGTTGATCCCTAGACACTTTTGTTGTGTGCATTTGGCTTGTGGTGTGCCAGTGACATTAATTACTCCTAAGAAAGGTTAAAGCACGGGAAATACAAGCATAAAACAAAAGATTTCTGTGAAAAATAAAATGGTATTATTTTCTTACAAAGCTAATACAAAAGAGGCTATATATTAACTCTTTGCAAATATGTACACAAAATCAATAGAAATACAAGACACTATAAATTCACAAACTTATTTAATTTGGTGTAATTTCGACAATATTTCATGTCTACAAAGTTGATTCAGCTTGGGTGTAGACAAACAATTTTGGCAGGTTTTGTGCCGCGGTGTACTTATAAAACTGACTACGCATTTAATTTAGTAGGTAAATCATTTCTAAAATGAAGTGGGTAGCGGTCTTACTGGTCGTGGTAAGTGTGGAATATTATATCTAAATTAATTACCTTTAAGTTTTGTGATGCGTAAAATGCATTCAAATAACCAATTTATTATAATAATAGATACCTGTCAGCGGAAGCTTTTACAAAAAAAAAAAAAATGTTTTATTTCCTTGTAAATTCTGATCGAGGTTCGTTTGACCACTTTGCCCTACAATCCATAGTTTCTAATTTAGCCCAGCGGGGTAGTGGCGTAATGCATAACAGTAGGAATGTCTTTAATTTTTAAAATCGTTTGGAGAAAGGAGATGTTTGATTTTGGGCCACCACTATGTAGGTACACCATATAGATAAATAGGAAAAAAATAGAGGAATTTCATAAAAATACTAAAAAAATAATTTGAAGTAGGGTACAGTGGTTCAAAAATGATAATTTAAAAAGTTTTTTAATAAGATAACCCTAATTTTAGGGCAGCCATGACAGTTGTGTTTGACATGACGTTTGACAGTTTAAAGCACAGCTCACTCCTCTCCTATGAACTATCGAAGTCCAGGGTATATTGATAGGCACTAAAGAATGAAGCAGTAGGACTGTTAATAAACAAAACGTTCAAGCCTTAGTTACGTTTCTTGCTCCTCTTGACACCGATACAACCAATCTCTAACTGCTCGAATAGTTGATAGAAGATGTGCTGCCGCAGTCGAGTAGAATACCCTGTAGTCTTATTTTATCGAAACCGAAACCCAACCCAAGATTTTTGAAATTCGTATTGTTGAAGTAAAACTTCTTTAGGCACGCTTGGCTTGGGGAGTAAGCTGGCGAATGCATGACGAGAGCGTTACGAAAAGTGTGATCGGGCGAGGCGAACGCATATGGATGGAGCTAAAGAAGTTTTACTTCAGTTGTGTGGTCTAAAGCACACTCGTTTTTTTGTTTTATGGGTCAATCAAATGTCATTGTCAAAATGACATTTTTCGCATGCTGATAATCTGATCCACCATGTTTAATTTTATGTTGTGTTGCTCTCCTTGGCGAAGTTAATTTGAGTATACTTTGAAACGAAGTAAAATTAAAGAAAATTAACAATAAAAAACGGTTACCTACTGTAATACATAGCGATATTTACATATAGTGTACATAGTGCTGGCCCAGGCTCCATACATTTCTGGAACATCTCCTTTGACAGTTTCGTATATCCCGATGTGATGGCGACTGTACACTAGCTAGCAGACATATTCTTTTACCAACATGTGAAGTTACTTGTGCCAAAACGCTTTGAACTAGCTCAACATTCTGCATTTGTTTGCAACTGTATGAAGAGTGGGGTGTTGAGGTGTGATCCCAACTATTTTAAAATATCCTATTGGACAGCGCCGAGTGAACGGCCACAGCCTGCTGGGACACATGCCACCTCTCTGTGAGAGGGATTGGGCCATAATCCACCGCACGGGACCAGTGCGGGTTGGTAGATGTCACATGTCTTAGAATTTTTGGTTCTAGGACATGCCGGTTTCCTCACGATGTTTTCCTTCACCGTTTTGATAGCAGTGTTGATGAAATAATTAACAAAAAGTAAAGCGCCTGTCTGGGTTCGAGCCTACGACCTACAACTCGTAAGTCGCGGCCGTTTCCACTGGGCCACCACTGCTCACAGCTTGCGCGGTGACTCTTTTCGGAATGAGGGTGTTTTATTACTTATTTCTTTTTCTTTGTTATCTAAGCATGTTCTTTTTTTCCTCAGGTGCTAGTGGCCGTCGACGGCTTGTCAGGTAAGCCTCCTTCATTGGATCCGTATAGATTTTTGCCGGTTTTTTCACTAACTATTAATTTAGTGGACTGCCTCCTTGGTCTAGTGGCCGCAAGCGCTGTTGCTGATGTCCTGGGTTCGATTCCCGGGTCGGGCAAAGTGTCATTAGGTTTTTGCATCTGGAATTGCTCAGTGACAGCCCGGAGTCTAAATTTGTGCCTGGTTGATGGCAATAGGCTCGCCCCCTGTTACATTGGACTTAAGGCGGAGATTTCATGAAAAAGGTCATAAGGTGCTTTTTTTAAACCAATGTATCTCTTAAACCGTAAATAATTTTATCAAGAAAAAAAAATATATATTTACAAGTATTTTTTTAATAAAGTCATGGAACTCAAAACATAATTAAATATACCTACATTAAGAGGGTTTATACCTTATGAGTGGCAACGTCGCAATTTAGTGTCATATTTCGTGGTTTTCAATTTTTATCATTTAATCGGAGCTATATTTTAAAAATCTGTTTAATTAACTTTTTAGAATTACGTGAAAGTGTTTAAAAAGTAAGTAACCGTAATGCTTACAGTTATTTTACAATGAAAATAACGCCCTGCAAGTTTCCAATGTATTATTTGCATATAAACAGAACTGTAAACGCAACGATTTCTTACATTTTACACAGTTTTCACATAATTCTAAAAAGTTAATTAAACAGATTTTTAAAATATAGCTCCGATTAAATGATAAAAATTGAAAACCACGAAATATGACACTAATTTGCGACTTTGCCACTCATAAGGTATAAACGCTCTTAATGCATCAAAAAAATCTTCAAACACACCTCTTAGAATACTTTAAAAGCAGTTTAACCTGTCATCAACAAATAAAATTATAATTAAAAATATATCGTAAAGTGTCAAATGCCAAACTGCATGCAGTGATGGATTATATTTTTTAGTCCAATCAATAGATTTTTTGTAAATAGAGAACTACTTCATATTTTACAATAAATTAAAATCCTGGTCATGCCGCTGCCGCCTTGTTGAGCGTGGGCATTTTCGTAATTTTATTGTATAATTTACCTACTAAATAATATATTAAAATATTGCTTGTAATTTAGTTTTCACTAATGTTGATTCTGTATAGTTTCAGCTATATACACGTATATTTTATTTTGCTATAGCTGCAATAGTTTACGAGATAATAAGCTTTAAGTTGGAAATGGCGCGGGGCGCTCGCGCGGATTAATGCCGATCGTGCGGCTGGACGTTTCGCGGGGGTGCAGCGGCGCGGCACTGAACCACTGGAACGTCCGCCTAACGCCGCGGCGTTAGGCGGACGTTCAAGTGGTTAAACGCCAAACTGCTTCATGTATAGGAACCGTGTAAAATTTTGCATTTTTTCTACCATAAGACTGCACTTAGTTTCAAATGGATTCCAGATGATAGCACTCGTTTCTAGATTACTTCTCACTAAAGCATTATAGAGTGACTTTACAGTCCTGTATTAGTAAACTCACGGGTTTCACAAATTACAAATCCAAGATTCTTAAAGGTTTTCATACACACTTGTACGATATGTGATCTCGTACCGACACTACCTGCGGTATCGCATGCTCGTCTAGCAATTTCGTGATGCCGGGGAACCGCGGCCCGCGTAAAAGCCATCCCGTTACACTTTGTCAGATTAAAGAGTAGTTTGTTCTCAATACTCCACCCTACTACATGATCAATGTCCCGCTGCAGTAGTTCGCAGTACGACTGATTGGTAATCTGCATGAACAACTTCAGATCGTCGGCAAATAGTAAGCAGCCAGCATCTTTCACAGTCTTAGGAAGATCAATACCAATATAATAAATTCCGACGGTCCCAGATCAGTACCCTGGCTTACCCCTGTAAGAGTGCAATACGAGTCCGAGATGCAGCCAGCGTATTCTACAATTAAATTCCGATTACATAAGTATATAGAAAATAATTTTAGAAGGGCTGGAGTGAAACCAGCCTTTTCTAATTTACATAACAGAATGTCATTATCTACGCTATCGAATGCCTTCCTTAAGTCGAAATAAGCGACGTCCAATTGGGCTCCTGCCTCTGAGTCCAGCACCGAGGCGGCCTGGTTCATAAAACACTTTTTTATTTTTTATTAGACTACATTCACACAAGGTCTTCAAAATCAAAAGTCATTTATTCAAACTGGGCTGAGAATCAGCACTTTTTGAACGTCAAAATCACATAAGACAGTCCCCCCAAAACGCCCGCCCTTCACCACTTCCTAGTGCTTTAGCTGTGAAAAAGAAGTGGCGGAACAAACTCCCCAGCAGCACTGCTGTCTGTTCAGTTAGAAGAGCTGGATTCTATACAGTAATCAGTAATTAACATTACGAAACACGAAAACATTAAAATTATTTTCCATTTATGTCAGCTAGCACACGCCAATATTTTTTTTTCTTTGTAAAATGTCACAGATAGTGATACTTTATTCATATTACAATCTAGCCTATTCTTTAATAAGTAATTTAAATATAACTTAAACTGATAAGTAACTATTACACTAAGAAATCGTCCAATAACGTCTTTCTTATTCACTTATATAAAGGGGAAGACACTTAATTCACGTGTTCTTTAGTCAGCACTTGCACTGCAGTTTATGTTCGCTCACACTACACTAGACTAACTCAAAAGATTTAACCCTTTTTAGTCTTCGCACTAATTCAGTGACGTCAAGGAGTTGGATCGCCTCGACATTCACGTGATGATGAAGTCTCTGTTCATGAGCTTCTGCATATTTTTTTATTAAAATGTTTACGACATCCATCTTGAGGTCCCGGTGGAGGTCGCTGTTTCATATGTACCAGGGCGCGTTGACTATATCCCTGAGCACTTTGTTTTGGAATCGTTGTATGACTTGACGATCCGCAACTCCACGTCAATACTCGCATTGACGTGGAGTTGCGGACACCTGCAGCCCGTATTATCTATCTATTATCTATGACTTGACGATTGCTTTGGCTGGTGCAGCCCCACAGCTGAATACCATAGGTACATACAGGTTTTAAAACTTGTGTATATAACCACAATTGGTTAGATATTGATAATGGCGACTGTCTACCAAGTAACCAATATTTTTTTTTGTATTTAATATCTAATTCGGCTCTTTTCTATTTGACATGCTCTTTCCATCGTAGTTTTGCATCCAGGGTCATGCCAAGATATTTAGCAGTATTCGCGTATTGGCTTTTTATTGGTGAACTCAACGTGGATAGACTTGCTTTCATTCAGTTTGATACGCCATGTTGCAGTCCACTCATAAACACGATTTATGGATATAATAATAAATATTTAAAACTATACTCAAGCAGAAATAAATAATAATAATAAATTTAGTAAAAAAAAATATATAATTCAGGTCCCGAACTAGGTAGAACCTGTACTACGGTAACCTGATGACTGATATACATACTTATCTACATATACACACCCAGACACAGGTCAAACAGACATGTTCATGCACACAAATGTTTGACTTGTCCGGGGATCAAAACCGGGACCAGCGGGTCAGCAGGCAGGGTCGCTACCAACTGCACCAACCGGAATCCATTCGGAATCCATGCTGCGCACGCAAATGCTGACATTACTGCAGCCAGTCTATATCCGCTGACCTCAGAGGTCGGAGTACCCTTTGGTACAAGAGTAATACCAGTCAGCTTCCAGCCGTCAACGATACGAGTAATCTGGTAGGAAGCTATTAAATAAATGCATGAGAGGTCTTGCCAGTACAATCTTATTTTTTTTTGTCATTTACAATTGTTTAATGTTTATTGTTAATTAAAACGGTAAAACCAATTACAATAATTAACATATAGATTTAAACAGGTATGGTAGGTATAAAAACATATTTCAAATACTAACATACATAATAGAGGACACCCTAGCATACTTCTTTTCACAAAACATCAGACATACACGCATAATTTTATTCTACTACATTCATCGGCAAACAGATCACATTCAGGATTGGTGGTCAGGAGGGCATTAAGCATCCTTAAAGTACGACACACAGGGGACTCAGCTCTGGCGACAGTTTTAGATGACGGGGGTGCGAACAGATTGTGTCGACAGCTTTGGCGATGTCCGATATATTTGAAAAAAACAAAAAAAATGTAAAATGTATGTGTATGTGTATGTTTTTAAAAAATGTATTTAAGTAGTGTATCAACCATCTGGTATCCATAACACAAGCCTTAAGTGTTAAGTGCTTAACTTGGAACTAGATGGTGCTGTGTGCAATGTCAGACGATATTTATTTATTTATTTGTCGGGAACAAATAGCCGACAGAAAAGATCATGGAGTTCGGGATTGTCGATGCGTCCTCTGAGAGTTTTGCAGGCTACTGTGAGCTGTTGAAAGCCACGTCTAACCTCCAACGAGTTAAAGCCAACACTCCTAGGAGGTAGTTAGTAGGGTACATGAAAGGAAACAAGTGACACGTCTTTTTATACAAGGTGTTGTTTTCATCCTCGTCAAATTCGAGGAGGTAACTATGCTAATGATTCTCGACACGAATCAATAATAAAATAAGTAGGTATTTATTTTTATTTTTTGTATTTTTCGGAAATCGGCATGTGTAGGGCCCGTGTGATACCGCCCTGTAACTGCGCTGTAACTGTAACGCATGCACGCATACGCAACGGGGTGATTTTGTTCTTTGAAAGTGGAGTATTCTGAAATACTGTCAAACTTAAATACCTAAAAAAACAAGTATATGTATTAATTATTGAGCAGGATCGTAACTTTATTTGATTATTTATGTCTCTCATAACAGCCTCCTGAAATTTGACGAGGATGCAAAACGACACGTTGTATAGAAATCTGAGGAATGTTTTTTGTACCTTTTCTAACGTTAACGTTTGAGTCGCAGTGTAGGGATGCCAGATACAGGCACCAGCCTCAAGTTTACTACGAACCAAAGTGGCGTACAGAAGCTTAAATACATTTGGGTTGTGAAAATCACGGGCATTTCTCAAAACAAAACCCAAGCGCCTAAAAGATTCCTTGGCAAGTGAGGAGACGTGATCTCTAAATATCAGGCCAGTTTGATACTGGCCTGATATTTAGAGGTCACGCCTAGGTCCTTTATTTTGGTGACACGACTTATTACTTCACCACCCAATCTGTAGTTATAGTGGAGTGGTTGAAGTTTTCGACCGTACGTCATGACGTAACACTTACTGGAATTAAAAAAGAGTTTATTCACCATGCTCCATTCATATATGGCATCAATATCTCTTTGTAGGAGTATGCAATCAGCGACCGAATCAATTCTAACTAATAGTTTTAGGTCATCGGCGTAGAGCAAGCATTTTGCAAACTTAACCTTATTTATAAGATCATTGATCATGATAAGGAAAAGCAATGGACCAAGCACAGATCCCTGACTCACACCTGAGTGGGTGTTATAAGGTTCAGACTCAAAGCAACCATGCCTTACAAATTGCCTGCGGCCTCGCAGATAGTCCGCGAAGAAGTTCAGAAACTTTGACGAGAAACCTGATGCCTCCAATTTCATCAAGAGCACGTCATTGTCAACCCTGTCAAACGCTTTACGGAAATCAAAATAGAGGACATCCACTTGCCCCCCACTGTCCACAACCCTAGAAATGTAATCAACATGAGTCATCAGATTCGAATTGACAGAGCGGCCCTGGCGAAAACCGTGCTGGGCATCAGATAGAAATGCGTTCATACGTCTGTAGATGTCCGTGTGGAGTATGTGCTCGAAAACCTTTGCTAGCGTTGGCAGGACCGCAATGGGCCTGTGTTCCTCTACAGATGATTTGTCACTGGTTTTTGGGATGGGAATGACGCGCGAGATTTTCCATTGCTCAGGGTATACACCGGACTGAAGGGCTAGGTTAAAGATATGGCAGAAAGGAGTTGCCAGGATATCATGGCATCCCTTGAGGATAAAAGCAGGGATGCAGTCAGGGCCGATTGAGCTATTAGGTTTTAGTTTAGCAATACCTTTATCTACGTCCTGTGGGGTCAAAAGGGGAATAGGAATATTATTCCCTGAGTAGTAGGTCGGCCTGAGATTATTTGGGTTTAATTTAGGAGAGTCAGACAAGAAAACGCTAGAAAAGTACTGAGCAAACGCTTCCGCTGCTTTTATACCCGAGTAAGCTATACCGTTGTGTACAACTTTTGGTTCGAACCCACCCTTAGATCGCAGGCTCGAGACATGGTGCCAGAACTGTCGTGGATGTATCTAAAGTGGAACCCCGTCCGGCCCAATCGAACGTTTGGGCTTGAGGCGCGCGAGCTCACCTCTGAAAGAAAGCTGATCCACGTGAATACGTGCGCCGCGCTCGGGTAGCCGCCTGCTCAGCGGCAGTCGCATCCAACCTCGGAGCCACCTCACCATGAACCGAATGAAAGGAGTCTACGAAACGGCTCGTTCACCACTTTTAACGATCCTAGATTTACTACATTTCGAACGTAAGCTACCAATAAAACCCCAAAAAGATCTCGGTTCAGTTTTCTTAAACGTTCTGTGCCTAAAAGCCTGTTGTTTAATATTATCTATAAATTTGTCCCAAAACTAGGTTCTTCTGCTTTGGGGACCTCCACCCTAATTCTGTTACACACTTTCAATCACAGTCTGACACGTTTTGAAGGATATTGCTAATCCATTGACTGACCAGTTGGCGCAGTTGGTAGCAACCCTGCCTTCTGAGCCGCTGGTTCCGGGTTCGATCCCCGGACAAGTCAAACATTTGTGTGCATGAACATGTCTGTTTGACCTGTGTCTGGGTGTGTATATGTATATAAGTATGTATATCAGTCATCAGGTTACCGTAGTACAGGCTCTGCCTAGTTCGGGACCTGAAGACCTTGTGTGGATGTTGTCCCATATTATTATTATTATATTATTATTATTATATGTTCGAAAATTTTGTCTGCTCTACAACGTGAAAAACGCAATGAATTTTGTTGAACTGTCATAATGAAAGACATTCGATGCAGCTGTTAGTGTGTTACGCAACTATTATTATAAATGCGAAAGTGAAGTTTTTTTCTTTGTTTATTACGTTCTCACATTAAAACGGCTGAACAGGTTTGGATGAAAATTGACACACAGATAGACCATGACCTGCGTAAGGTAAGGCTTATACTTTTTATCCAGGATCCCAAACGAAGTCGTGGATACAGGCAAGTTAAAAATAATTCACACTATTGTGTGGATATTAAATCATTTCATCTTCCATAAACGTCTGCATGCGTTAAATTTTTTGCCCAATTTATGACGAACAAATGAATTCATTGTCGCGCCATCCTAGGCCTTCCTCGGCAAATAGACTATCCACTACAGTTTTCTCTATCCATAGCTCTTCGTATTGCTTTTATCTGGCTAAATTGTCAGGAGCAGCCCAAAAATTTGCCAATGTTTAATACGTTGATTTTGTTTCAGAAACCTCTCAGCAAGGCGGAACTTCAGTACATAGGAAGTACCAGTCGAGCTCTGATGAGAAAAATGAAGAATCACAGCAGTCCAGTTCACAATCATCTTCTAATGACCAGGGGCCCCACAACCGAGGGAGCGGTCATCAAGGTAGGCCTCATACTTTGATTAATATACAGTGTGGTCCAAATAGTGACGTCAATAAAAAAAATGTTTGTTCCGCGATATTTGATAGTTTAGTAGATATGAATATTTTTTTTTAATTTTTGGGGATATACTTCGGGGACATCTTTAAAAATGTATAGTTATTTTTCAACAAGCTCTTTTTATGTTTTTTTTTTCTTCTTTTTATCTTCTTATAATTAGTGCAAGATACAATTTTTTTTTAATCTAAAGTGAGTAATTTACATTCTTACGATTAAAAGTTGATTTTCGTTTTTAGTTAAGAAAAATTACTAGTAGAAGCTGAAACATTTGTTACACATGTTTGAAATTGAAAAAGAAAATTAGCTTTTAGTCAATTTCGTCTTGGTCTGCCACGATGTCGTCTAGCATTTAGTGGGACCCAATGAGCGGTTCTTTTAGCTCACGGCTCATCTGATATGCGGCAGAAAATAGCCGGCCTAATACCACTTAACATTGGCAGATTCCGGTTAACATCCGTGATTTTAGTTTTGGCGCGCAGTATTGTGTCCTACCTATATATATATTGTACCTATATCTCCTTTTTCCAGGTCTCTCGAACAACGGCAATCAAGACGAATCAGAACAGTACAATGTCAAAAGAACTGATCGCTTAAGACACAAACCTATCTCCCATCTAACAAGCCATGGTACTTCTGAAAAAGTTGTCTATCACCAAAACGGAAACTTTGAAAGTCAGACTGGAAATCATGATGGTTCCAGTGGACATATTGGACACTTAGTTAGTTATTCCGGCGGACATGTAAACGGGAACCATGGCCAGAATAGTAAACAGATCCTAAGAGGAGCTGGCCATCAGCGTACTAACCACATTGTAAAAGGTACCGGAATCCAACAACAAGGGGCTGATTATAATATTCATCATAATCATGATATTGATACTTCGAAAATGTTGACTGGAAGTGGACACCAAGGTACTGATGAAACCGTAAGTGAAGTTCTCAAGCGAGGACTAAACAAACCTCACTATATAGGTGGCTCTGGAAACCAAGGAATTAATTCTGGAAAATACGGGTATGTAAGCCGAATTCCAACTCTTGCTGATAATATTAAATATGTATCTAGAACTGGATACAATTATAATTCAAATGGACATTTAAATGGACTCTTTAATCGTATGCGTGGTGCTGTGAACTATCCAGTAAGTGCAAACCAAGAACCTATTGCTGGCATGTACATAAATAGAGATGTTGTGCAAGATGAAAATGAAGAAACAAATTCACAATATATGAGGGACATCTTAATTCAAGCACAACATCTCTTGAAACATGGAGCTGTACCTAATGATTATGGAAACACCCCTGCCCACTACCATCATGTTCCCAGTAATAGAGGGCCTGTATATGGAACTACTTCTGGAATAAGGTTTTATGATGCAGCGACTGGTTCTTATATGACTAGTCCTTCATTTTCTGCAGATGGTGATAACAGTTACGGAGAAATTGCTCCTGAATTAGTCATTCCTATAGGAATAGATCCAGGATTTAATATTTATGCAAATGAAGATAGCAGTGGACCTAGCTACTACAGGAATGGTGGTTTCGGCACAGGACTAAGGTATATACCTAGCACTGATGCTACAGGTCCAACTACCATATTTGGTAGAAGTCCAGATTTCAATCATGTCGGTCCAGTTAATACAATACCAGTAAACAATGTTGCCAATGAAGATAATACTGGAGGGTTCATTGAGAAAACGTTGACATTTGCACCTCTGAAACCTTTAACTCTTTTGACACCGTTGTCACTGTTAACCCCTATTGATAATGACTATGAAGGAACTAGTAGAGATATATCTGATATTATTAAAGATACAGACCTTATATCAAAACGCGACACTAACGCACCCGGAAGTGATGGTACAATTAAAAAAGTTGGAACTACAACTGTATTCAACAAACATTACAAAGGCAAAAATTCCCACGCACACCATCCAGATAGTGACAACAGTGGTACTCGTACAAATATCCATGAAGCTATTATAGATAAAACTGTGCTACGTAAACATACTGAAAAATATGGAAAAGATAACGGAAAAATAGATAAAACTACAAAAATAATTGGAAATTATGATAAGTCAGACGTTACTGGCAATGGACCTAAGAAACCCGATAAATCCATAATTACTGACAAATCTCCAGGAGACAAAAACACGGATAAAGATTCAAAAGATGGTGACAAAAAAGATAAAACAGTTGAGGACATTAGGGAACGTTCGGAAATAGCTCACGGATCAGACAACGATGTTGTAAATGATGATAAAACTAATAAATATGGTAAATCATTTGTTATTGTAAAAACAACAGATATTATTAAAACCTCAGGAAAAGGCGATCTACCAGGTAGCGATAAAAATAAGGGAACAATTGGGACTGACAAACCTTTAGGAGACAAGAACACGGATAAAGATTCAAAAGATGGTGACAAAAAAGATAAAACTGTTGAGGACATTACAGAACCTTCGGGAATAGCTCACGGATCAGACAACGATGTTGTAAATGACGATAAAACTACAAAATATGGTAAACCAATTGTTACTGAATATAAAACAGAGATTAATAAAACCTCGGGAAACGACTATGGATCAGATAGCAATGATAATAAGAAAACAGTTGTGACTAACAAACTTTTAGGAGACAAAAACACGGATAAAGATTCAAAAGATGGTGACAAAAAAGATAAAACAGTTGAGGACATTAGGGAACGTTCGGAAATAGCTCACGGATCAGACAACGATGTTGTAAATGATGATAAAACTAATAAATATGGTAAATCATTTGTTATTGTAAAAACAACAGATATTATTAAAACCTCAGGAAAAGGCGATCTACAGGATAGTAAAACCTCAGGAAAAGGCGATCTACCAGGTAGCGATAAAAATAAGGAAACAATTATGACTGACAAACCTTTAGGAGACAAGAACACGGATAAAGATTCAAAAGATGGTGACAAAAAAGATAAAACTGTTGAGGACATTACAGAACCTTCGGGAATAGCTCACGGATCAGACAACGATGTTGTAATAAATGATGATAAAACTACAAAATATGGTAAACCAATTGTTACTGAAAATACAACAGAGATTAATAAAACCTCAGGAAAAGGCGATCTACCAGGTAGCGATAAAAATAAGGGAACAATTGGGACTGACAAACCTTTAGGAGACAAGAACACGGATAAAGATTCAAAAGATGGTGACAAAAAAGATAAAACTGTTGAGGACATTACAGAACCTTCGGGAATAGCTCACGGATCAGACAACGATGTTGTAATAAATGATGATAAAACTACAAAATATGGTAAACCAATTGTTACTGAAAATACAACAGAGATTAATAAAACCTCAGGAAAAGGCGATCTACCAGGTAGCGATAAAAATAAGGGAACAATTGGGACTGACAAACCTTTAGGAGACAAGAACACGGATAAAGATTCAAAAGATGGTGACAAAAAAGATAAAACTGTTGAGGACATTACAGAACCTTCGGGAATAGCTCACGGATCAGACAACGATGTTGTAAATGACGATAAAACTACAAAATATGGTAAACCAATTGTTACTGAATATAAAACAGAGATTAATAAAACCTCGGTAAACGACTATGGATCAGATAGCAATGATAATAAGAAAACAGTTGTGACTAACAAACTTTTAGGAGACAAAAACACGGATAAAGATTCAAAAGATGGTGACAAAAAAGATCAAACAGTTGAGGACATTAGGGAACGTTCGGAAATAGCTCACGGATCAGACAACGATGTTGTAAATGATGATAAAACTAATAAATATGGTAAATCATTTGTTATTGTAAAAACAACAGATATTATTAAAACCTCAGGAAAAGGCGATCTACAGGATAGTAAAACCTCAGGAAAAGGCGATCTACCAGGTAGCGATAAAAATAAGGAAACAATTATGACTGACAAACCTTTAGGAGACAAGAACACGGATAAAGATTCAAAAGATGGTGACAAAAAAGATAAAACTGTTGAGGACATTACAGAACCTTCGGGAATAGCTCACGGATCAGACAACGATGTTGTAATAAATGATGATAAAACTACAAAATATGGTAAACCAATTGTTACTGAAAATACAACAGAGATTAATAAAACCTCAGGAAAAGGCGATCTACCAGGTAGCGATAAAAATAAGGGAACAATTGGGACTGACAAACCTTTAGGAGACAAGAACACGGATAAAGATTCAAAAGATGGTGACAAAAAAGATAAAACTGTTGAGGACATTACAGAACCTTCGGGAATAGCTCACGGATCAGACAACGATGTTGTAATAAATGATGATAAAACTACAAAATATGGTAAACCAATTGTTACTGAAAATACAACAGAGATTAATAAAACCTCAGGAAAAGGCGATCTACCAGGTAGCGATAAAAATAAGGGAACAATTGGGACTGACAAACCTTTAGGAGACAAGAACACGGATAAAGATTCAAAAGATGGTGACAAAAAAGATAAAACTGTTGAGGACATTACAGAACCTTCGGGAATAGCTCACGGATCAGACAACGATGTTGTAAATGACGATAAAACTACAAAATATGGTAAACCAATTGTTACTGAATATAAAACAGAGATTAATAAAACCTCGGTAAACGACTATGGATCAGATAGCAATGATAATAAGAAAACAGTTGTGACTAACAAACTTTTAGGAGACAAAAACACGGATAAAGATTCAAAAGATGGTGACAAAAAAGATAAAACAGTTGAGGACATTAGGGAACGTTCGGAAATAGCTCACGGATCAGACAACGATGTTGTAAATGATGATAAAACTAATAAATATGGTAAACCATTTGTTATTGTAAAAACAACAGATATTATTAAAACCTCAGGAAAAGGCGATCTACAGGATAGTAAAACCTCAGGAAAAGGCGATCTACCAGGTAGCGATAAAAATAAGGAAACAATTATGACTGACAAACCTTTAGGAGACAAGAACACGGATAAAGATTCAAAAGATGGTGACAAAAAAGATAAAACTGTTGAGGACATTACAGAACCTTCGGGAATAGCTCACGGATCAGACAACGATGTTGTAATAAATGATGATAAAACTACAAAATATGGTAAACCAATTGTTACTGAAAATACAACAGAGATTAATAAAACCTCAGGAAAAGGCGATCTACCAGGTAGCGATAAAAATAAGGGAACAATTGGGACTGACAAACCTTTAGGAGACAAGAACACGGATAAAGATTCAAAAGATGGTGACAAAAAAGATAAAACTGTTGAGGACATTACAGAACCTTCGGGAATAGCTCACGGATCAGACAACGATGTTGTAAATGACGATAAAACTACAAAATATGGTAAACCAATTGTTACTGAATATAAAACAGAGATTAATAAAACCTCGGGAAACGACTATGGATCAGATAGCAATGATAATAAGAAAACAGTTGTGACTAACAAACTTTTAGGAGACAAAAACACGGATAAAGATTCAAAAGATGGTGACAAAAAAGATAAAACAGTTGAGGACATTAGGGAACGTTCGGAAATAGCTCACGGATCAGACAACGATGTTGTAAATGATGATAAAACTAATAAATATGGTAAATCATTTGTTATTGTAAAAACAACAGATATTATTAAAACCTCAGGAAAAGGCGATCTACAGGATAGTAAAACCTCAGGAAAAGGCGATCTACCAGGTAGCGATAAAAATAAGGAAACAATTATGACTGACAAACCTTTAGGAGACAAGAACACGGATAAAGATTCAAAAGATGGTGACAAAAAAGATAAAACTGTTGAGGACATTACAGAACCTTCGGGAATAGCTCACGGATCAGACAACGATGTTGTAATAAATGATGATAAAACTACAAAATATGGTAAACCAATTGTTACTGAAAATACAACAGAGATTAATAAAACCTCAGGAAAAGGCGATCTACCAGGTAGCGATAAAAATAAGGGAACAATTGGGACTGACAAACCTTTAGGAGACAAGAACACGGATAAAGATTCAAAAGATGGTGACAAAAAAGATAAAACTGTTGAGGACATTACAGAACCTTCGGGAATAGCTCACGGATCAGACAACGATGTTGTAATAAATGATGATAAAACTACAAAATATGGTAAACCAATTGTTACTGAAAATACAACAGAGATTAATAAAACCTCAGGAAAAGGCGATCTACCAGGTAGCGATAAAAATAAGGGAACAATTGGGACTGACAAACCTTTAGGAGACAAGAACACGGATAAAGATTCAAAAGATGGTGACAAAAAAGATAAAACTGTTGAGGACATTACAGAACCTTCGGGAATAGCTCACGGATCAGACAACGATGTTGTAAATGACGATAAAACTACAAAATATGGTAAACCAATTGTTACTGAATATAAAACAGAGATTAATAAAACCTCGGTAAACGACTATGGATCAGATAGCAATGATAATAAGAAAACAGTTGTGACTAACAAACTTTTAGGAGACAAAAACACGGATAAAGATTCAAAAGATGGTGACAAAAAAGATAAAACAGTTGAGGACATTAGGGAACGTTCGGAAATAGCTCACGGATCAGACAACGATGTTGTAAATGATGATAAAACTAATAAATATGGTAAATCATTTGTTATTGTAAAAACAACAGATATTATTAAAACCTCAGGAAAAGGCGATCTACAGGATAGTAAAACCTCAGGAAAAGGCGATCTACCAGGTAGCGATAAAAATAAGGAAACAATTATGACTGACAAACCTTTAGGAGACAAGAACACGGATAAAGATTCAAAAGATGGTGACAAAAAAGATAAAACTGTTGAGGACATTACAGAACCTTCGGGAATAGCTCACGGATCAGACAACGATGTTGTAATAAATGATGATAAAACTACAAAATATGGTAAACCAATTGTTACTGAAAATACAACAGAGATTAATAAAACCTCAGGAAAAGGCGATCTACCAGGTAGCGATAAAAATAAGGGAACAATTGGGACTGACAAACCTTTAGGAGACAAGAACACGGATAAAGATTCAAAAGATGGTGACAAAAAAGATAAAACTGTTGAGGACATTACAGAACCTTCGGGAATAGCTCACGGATCAGACAACGATGTTGTAAATGACGATAAAACTACAAAATATGGTAAACCAATTGTTACTGAATATAAAACAGAGATTAATAAAACCTCGGTAAACGACTATGGATCAGATAGCAATGATAATAAGAAAACAGTTGTGACTAACAAACTTTTAGGAGACAAAAACACGGATAAAGATTCAAAAGATGGTGACAAAAAAGATAAAACAGTTGAGGACATTAGGGAACGTTCGGAAATAGCTCACGGATCAGACAACGATGTTGTAAATGATGATAAAACTAATAAATATGGTAAATCATTTGTTATTGTAAAAACAACAGATATTATTAAAACCTCAGGAAAAGGCGATCTACAGGATAGTAAAACCTCAGGAAAAGGCGATCTACCAGGTAGCGATAAAAATAAGGAAACAATTATGACTGACAAACCTTTAGGAGACAAGAACACGGATAAAGATTCAAAAGATGGTGACAAAAAAGATAAAACTGTTGAGGACATTACAGAACCTTCGGGAATAGCTCACGGATCAGACAACGATGTTGTAATAAATGATGATAAAACTACAAAATATGGTAAACCAATTGTTACTGAAAATACAACAGAGATTAATAAAACCTCAGGAAAAGGCGATCTACCAGGTAGCGATAAAAATAAGGGAACAATTGGGACTGACAAACCTTTAGGAGACAAGAACACGGATAAAGATTCAAAAGATGGTGACAAAAAAGATAAAACTGTTGAGGACATTACAGAACCTTCGGGAATAGCTCACGGATCAGACAACGATGTTGTAAATGACGATAAAACTACAAAATATGGTAAACCAATTGTTACTGAATATAAAACAGAGATTAATAAAACCTCGGGAAACGACTATGGATCAGATAGCAATGATAATAAGAAAACAGTTGTGACTAACAAACTTTTAGGAGACAAAAACACGGATAAAGATTCAAAAGATGGTGACAAAAAAGATAAAACAGTTGAGGACATTAGGGAACGTTCGGAAATAGCTCACGGATCAGACAACGATGTTGTAAATGATGATAAAACTAATAAATATGGTAAATCATTTGTTATTGTAAAAACAACAGATATTATTAAAACCTCAGGAAAAGGCGATCTACAGGATAGTAAAACCTCAGGAAAAGGCGATCTACCAGGTAGCGATAAAAATAAGGAAACAATTATGACTGACAAACCTTTAGGAAACAAGAACACGGATAAAGATTCAAAAGATGGTGACAAAAAAGATAAAACTGTTGAGGACATTACAGAACCTTCGGGAATAGCTCACGGATCAGACAACGATGTTGTAATAAATGATGATAAAACTACAAAATATGGTAAACCAATTGTTACTGAAAATACAACAGAGATTAATAAAACCTCAGGAAAAGGCGATCTACCAGGTAGCGATAAAAATAAGGAAACAATTATGACTGACAAACCTTTAGGAGACAAGAACACGGATAAAGATTCAAAAGATGGTGACAAAAAAGATAAAACTGTTGAGGACATTACAGAACCTTCGGGAATAGCTCACGGATCAGACAACGATGTTGTAAATGACGATAAAACTACAAAATATGGTAAACCAATTGTTACTGAATATAAAACAGAGATTAATAAAACCTCGGGAAACGACTATGGATCAGATAGCAATGATAATAAGAAAACAGTTGTGACTAACAACCCTTTAGGAGACAAAAACACGGATGAAGATTCAATAGATAATGGCCAAAAATATAACTCTGTTGAGAAAATTAAAAAAGATTTGGGAACAGATGACAGATCAGATGGCAACAATAACAAGGAAAATGGTGAGAACGAAGATTCTGATGGTGATGATGAAGGCAAGGGTGTCAAACCTAGGGGTAATAGTGGCAAAAAAGACAAAAAATATATAGAGTCTGAAAATGGCGACGCCTCTTGCAACGAAGCAACTGGCAAAGGTTGCAGGTCTGGCAAAGGTAAAAAATCTGGAAGTAATGATGAAGAAACAGATGAAACCGTTAGGAAAACGAAAAGAGGTAGAAGTAACAAAGATAAGTCAGCTTTAATTACTAAAACATTCAGAACTATACACCACAGAAAAATACATAGAGTGGGCAAAAAAGATGCAGCGAAATCTAAAAAACATTTAGAAACCAAAAATGTCAGCCGTTCTGGCCTTGAACTTTCTCATAATAATGATAGCGAAAGCAGCGACGATCTTAAATCAGCGATAACTAACACTTCAAACACCACAACTAAAACTAGCAGTACATCAACAGATAATAGCTTTAAAACAAGCAATTCAAAAAAAAGTGAGTTAGCAAATATGACAATAAAAATAATAAAACATAAAACTAAAATAAACGAAGATGCTAATAATAATAATTTAGCAGGACGCAGTGCTACTGCAGACTCCGGCAAATCAACCAAAACTGATGATGGAAAAACTCAGGATAACAACAACGTAGGTATAGCGAATAACAGCGGTTTCGAAAATTATGACGAGGGAGAATCTGGTGGCTCTTCAACGAACGGTATAGACAAAGCAACATCAGGCAGCCCATCGAATGACAATACAAAATCTAACGTTTCTACAAAGCGGGAAGTACATTCCAGCCAATCAGCTACCGAGCACGAGTTAGGCTCAGAAGAAGAAAGTTTGAAAACAAAAGGAAACAAATCCACTTACAGTAAACGTTCAAACGCCAATGAGCAATCTGAACGACAAAACGATTCGAAGTTTACCGAAGAAACTCAAGGTCCTGAAGGCAAATCTGTTCAAACAGAGCAAAGAAGCGCTTCCCAACAAGCCAACCAGAGCTCTTCTGACAAATATACTAATGAAACCGATGGTAAGAATAGGAAGTCCAAGAAAGAGTCTTCAAACAGTGATGATCAGAAGAAACAGGAAGCCTTTCGCAGTGAATCTAAAAAGGTAGATTTAAATGGGAATATGGAGGAGAGTAAATCTAGTTCTTTTAGAAAATTCGTTAAATCCTCGAAGTTCTCCTCTACTAACGAAGAAATGATCAACCACAGTTAGACTTTATAATGTTCGCTTAAGTAAGATTTTTAAAATGTAAGATTGGTCCGATTTGCGGTATTCTATACTTTTGTTCAATTCATTAAAATAATTTATTTATTTAAATGCCTTATACTATCTTATCAGGTCTTAACCTAATGCAATAGCCAAGTCACACACTAATTTAAAATTAAAGACAAAATTATAATAATATTGGTTATCGTCATTTTTTGTCTGCTAGTGCTAACTACGGGCACAATACACACCTGAATTATATAATTATTATTTCTTTACTGTTTGTATTGCCTGTGCGTGTAACAAATAAAATATTTTTCATTCTTTCTTTCTTTAAATACATAAATCTACAACACAACCAAAAACAATCCAGTCATTGGGACAGCCGACAGAAGTGAAATAACACATAAAACAATATTCACAAAAAACAACACTCCTAAAAATAGCTATCACTTGCTAAATACACAAATAATAAAAAGAGTATACTCATTGCGTGACCTCGGTGTGGTACTCTAAACTTCACTTTAATATCCATGTGTAAACAACATTATCAACAAAACCCTTAAAATGTAAGGTATTTTTATGGCCAACAGCAAAGATATTATGCGTCCATCCACCGGGTCCATATTGGCTCAACTAAAGTTCTTTACCCGAAATTGTTCTTCCTAACGATTTGTAATCCGAATGATCACTCTTCCTAAAATTTTTCATCCTAAAGTTTTCATTCATACTATTTGTAGTGCTACCGGCGATGTTCATAACACTCATGTTTCCGAAAATTGTAAATAATAATATCATTAATGTAAATATATTTAAACTCCTACTGTTTTTAATCATAACGCTTTTATCCCTAAACATAATTACCATAATATTTTCACTCATACTCAGAAAGAAACATTTACCAAGTGTTATAAAAAATATATGTGGGTAGAAGATGATATTTATAGTTTTAGGTTTTTTTTTTTCTGTGCATGGTTGATGGTGGGCTAGGTCGACGGAGCCCCGCTTTGCGGGGCTCCTACTTCTGTGTGGTTTATAAAAAAATAACCACGAAGGGGATGGCGGGGTCGTGTGAGCGAGCGAAGCGAGCGAATAGACCCCGCCATTCCCCTTCTAACCTAACCTGTCCGAGTCGGGGTGCCCTAAAGTCCCAATTGCATCCAATTTCTCTTGATATAAACAACCGTTACACACCCGATGTCGATGGCAAATTATGTTATGGCATATCATAATTATGGCATGTGATAATTAGGGCTTACAATGAGTAATGTATATAATACTGATTATTATGAATAAAAAGAAATCTAAACAAAAAAGATATGACTGAATAATAGTATAAAAGATGGTTATGTTGAGAAAATATAGGGAAACAAATAAAAGTATAATAATGTTTATTGCTACTGACATTATGAAGTTGAATGCTTCGGAATTATGAACATTAGAGACAGAGTAGTTAGGAATTGTGATTGTTAGGATGAAAAATGTTAGGAAGAACATTTTCGGATTTCCAATTATCGGAGTTGAAAATTTAGGTGAACTTTGGCGCACCCCCATCCACCTATATACAGGGTGGCCGGAACATTGACGTCCAAAAATAAAATTTAGGTCCCTCGTATCGTGGGGTATCCGAATCACCCCCATGTATGTTCCGCGACTTTTCATAGTTTTCGAGTTATGATTTTTTTTTTCAAGTTTTTTGAGAATGATCGACCTGAACAGTCCAAAAAAAATTTTAAAAAAAATGTACAGGACTGTCGAGATTTTTTTTTGCAACTGAATCTTCTCAAGTTGTTCTTTTATGCATAAAATAATCAGCTTCGTAACTTTAAAGATGGTCTAAAGTGAAAAAATTACGTCCGGTAAATTATGTCTTAAATTTTCAACTTTAAATAAAAAAAATAAACAGTTCATGGTTCCTAAGTAGGCTTCAAGAATGCGCCAGACTCTCAGCTTTCATAATCATTCAAAAAAATAGTACTTTGGCTAAAATCGGCCTTCAAAAACTGCGAGGTAGAAAATTCTTAAAATTAACCATCCGACGAATACAATTTTTTTTGCCTGTTTTCTCGTTGCTAAGGTTATTTAGTTTGCTAACCAAAAATGGCTGCAGGAAAGCTAAGATTTAAAACTTGGATATTTTTAAATATTTATGTTTCATGAATTTTGCGCGATCCTTTCTCGTGCACCATGGGCTGTAAACGAGGGCGCTACTCTTTTACCTGCAATAACAATGGGCTGAGAGGATAAGAGACCGAATTATTGCTATCTCTCTCACTCTCGGTGGCGAGGGGTGCCCCTCTCGCCACCGAGAGTGAGAGAGATAGCAGAGATAGTAAGGCGCGCAATCGAACTTGTTGCGTTGGCAAACAAGTACCTCAGTCGTGCTTACATTGTGTTTACTGCTATTCGCGTGTCGCCATTTTGTCTTTACCGCTCTCGCTTTGCCCACGGACCCCGCTGTCTACTTGTTTGAGTACTACTTTGCCCACGGACCCCGCTGTCTACTTGTTTGACTACTACTTTGCCCACGGACCCCGCTGTCTACTTGTTTGAGTACTACTTTGCCCACGGACCCCGCTGTCTACTTGTTTGAGTACTACTTTGCCCACGGACCCCGCTGTCTACTTGTTTGACTACTACTTTGCCCACGGACCCCGCTGTCTACTTGTTTGAGTACTACTTTGCCCAACGACCCCGCTGTCTACTTGTTTGACTGCTACTTTGCCCACGGACCCCGCTGTCTACTTGTTTGAGTACTACTTTGCCCACGGACCCCGCTGTCTACTTGTTTGACTACTACTTTGCCCACGGACCCCGCTGTCTACTTGTTTGAGTACTACTTTGCCCAACGACCCCGCTGTCTACTTGTTTGACTGCTACTTTGCCCACGGACCCCGCTGTCTACTTGTTTGAGTACTACTTTGCCCACGGACCCCGCTGTCTACTTGTTTGACTACTACTTTGCCCACGGACCCCGCTGTCTACTTGTTTGAGTACTACTTTGCCCACGGACCCCGCTGTCTACTTGTTTGAGTACTACTTTGACCACGGACCCCGCTGTCTACTTGTTTGACTACTACTTTGCCCACGGACCCCGCTGTCTACTTGTTTGAGTACTACTTTGCCCAACGACCCCGCTGTCTACTTGTTTGACTGCTACTTTGCCCACGGACCCCGCTGTCTACTTGTTTGACTACTACTTTGCCCACGGATCCCGCTGTCTACTTGTTTGACTACTACTTTGCCCACGGACCCCGCTGTCTACTTGTTTGAGTACTACTTTGCCCACGGACCCCGCTGTCTACTTGTTTGACTACTACTTTGCCCACGGACCCCGCTGTCTACTTGTTTGAGTACTACTTTGCCCACGGACCCCGCTGTCTACTTGTTTGACTACTACTTTGCCCACGGACCCCGCTGTCTACTTGTTTGACTACTACTTTGCCCACGGACCCCGCTGTCTACTTGTTTGACTACTACTTTGCCCACGGACTCCGCTGTCTACTTGTTTGACTACTACTTTGCCCACGGACCCCGCTGTCTACTTGTTTGACTACTACTTTGCCCACGGACCCCGCTGTCTACTTGTTTGAGTACTACTTTGCCCACGGACCCCGCTGTCTACTTGTTTGAGTACTACTTTGCCCACGGACCCCGCTGTCTACTTGTTTGACTACTACTTTGCCCACGGACCCCGCTGTCTACTTGTTTGAGTACTACTTTGCCCAACGACCCCGCTGTCTACTTGTTTGACTGCTACTTTGCCCACGGACCCCGCTGTCTACTTGTTTGAGTACTACTTTGCCCACGGACCCCGCTGTCTACTTGTTTGACTACTACTTTGCCCACGGACCCCGCTGTCTACTTGTTTGAGTACTACTTTGCCCACGGACCCCGCTGTCTACTTGTTTGACTACTACTTTGCCCACGGACCCCGCTGTCTACTTGTTTGACTACTACTTTGCCCACGGACCCCGCTGTCTACTTGTTTGAGTACTACTTTGCCCACGGACCCCGCTGTCTACTTGTTTGACTACTATTTTGCCCACGGACCCCGCTGTCTACTTGTTTGACTACTACTTTGCCCACGGACCCCGCTGTCTACTTGTTTGACTACTACTTTGCCCACGGACCCCGCTGTCTACTTGTTTGAGTACTACTTTGCCCACGGACCCCGCTGTCTACTTGTTTGACTACTACTTTGCCCACGGACCCCGCTGTCTACTTGTTTGAGTACTACTTTGCCCACGGACCCCGCTGTCTACTTGTTTGACTACTACTTTGCCCACGGACCCCGCTGTCTACTTGTTTGAGTACTACTTTGCTCGTTTATTGGACTGTGTTTACTTGGAAGTGTAAAAGATGAGTTACACGTTAAGTGAATATGCAGAAATGCATTATTTTTATGGAAGTGGCACGAGGAAACGGCCATGAAGCAGCGGGACTGTATCACGAACAACTTCAACGTCATGGTGGGCCGCAACCTGAGCGATATCCCGACCACCGTGTTTTTATTAACACGCACAATACTTTAGGGGCAGGTCGCATTCCTGGTCGACGCGGCAGTCATGAAGGAATCCCTAGACCTAACCCGGATCGCAGAGAAATGGTGCTGGAAGAAGTTCAGCGAAATCCGTCTACGAGTACGAGAAGTATGGCTCGTGCTCTGAACATCCCAAGGACTTCTATCCAAGCCATTCTTCAAGATGAAGGATACCACGCGTTCCACATCCGAAGAGTCCAAGCTTTGCTGCCTACATATCACCAATTACGCGTTGATTTTTACCAAACCATGTTACGAAAAGAGCAACAGGGTCTTGGATTTTTCAATAAAGTTTTATGGTCAGATGAGTCACTATTTGAACGATCCGGAATATTCAATATTCATAATTACCACACGTGGGCGACGAGCGTCAACGTTTCAACATCGTTTCAGCGTTAACTTGTGGTCTGGTATCCTCAATGGCGAACTAATTGGTCCGTTTGAACTGTCGCGGCCGTCCAGACTTGATGGAGAAACCTACAAGAACTTTTTGGAAAATGAACTGCCATTGTTGCTGGAAGATGTGAGTCTCGAACTAAGACGAACCTGGTTTTCCAAAATGACGGCGCCCCGTGTCACTACGCAACGCAGGTCCGAAATTACTTAAATGAAACATACCCCAACAGCTGGATCGGACGCAGCGGACCAATTAGGTGGCCTCCACGCTCACCTGATCTCAACCCCATCGATTTCTTCATTTGGGGCTATTACAGGGAAATAGAATACGCCCGAGACTGTTCAAGTGAACAAGAGCTGAGGCAGTTGATTGCAGAAGCTGAACGTATTGTGAGAGAGAACAGAGAAGCCTTAAGACGATTGCAGGACCATTTCTTACGTGGGTGTAGAATGTGTATTGTATACAATATAGTATACAAAATGCATGTACACGGTTCTGTGTAAAGATACCTCGTAGAAGTCATGTAACACCTTTTATAAATGAAAATAATATTTTGAAAATGGCTGCTAGGAGAAGGTTACATATGGCTGGTTTACTATTTGGAGTAGTCACTACACGAAAACCTCACTATCTGTTTGAGAAGTTAAGTTGGAGACAGAGCAAATACGAACCACGTTTTTCTACCGAACCTCTTTGTCCAACACCACATAGAACCGCAGCATTCAGGGGGAGCTTCAGGTATGCGGCCACGCACTGTTGGAATAACCTTCCTCCACCAGTAAGAGTCCTGAGAACAAAAAGGTATTTTTTGAGTATTCTAAAGAAATTTTTCATACAGATACAGCAATCCACATGATTGGAGACCTGTATCAATAACCATAGCTGCTCTTTTTGTACTCACCTCAAGGGTCACGGCCTATGGGCAATGGATGTGGCATTCCAATGGTGTGAGTGACCTCTGTCTGATTCCTCCCTGGTTAGGTCCGGTCTGTGTCATTGTCACAAGGGAATGATAGTCCTCTGTTATCAGGGGCGTGTTTGCTGGGTGTCTTTCTGAAGCTGCATTACCTAAGTTAAACAACAGGAAGAATATTTAGTGAAGTGTCACAAGGATTAGGACCAATTTTATTTAATGTAAGACTTTTTCGGTTGAATGTAATAATAATACGTACCATTAAGATCATGGAGCCTTGTACCTATGGTTTTAAATTCCTTGGGTAGGTACGACGGAAAAAGCATGGTTGTCGTCTTGCCGGCGTCATGGCTAAGCTAAGTGCATGGCGGTTATGCAAATGGCCGCCATCGCGATCCCAATTTCCCATGGTGCATTCACCCTAAAAAATAAAAATTTTATATTATTTTAAATAACATCAAAGTTATTAATACTAAGAGCATGCAAATAAGAAAACACACCACACCACACTGTACAGTTCATAGCGTTTAGAGTTGTTGTCATTTGTTTTTTCTTTTTTATAAAATTGTGTTATGTTTATAATTTATGTATTCATTAATTTTATAAGTTACCTAAAAATACAGATACATATTTATATATTTATCTTTATTTTATCTATAAAAGTACACACTATGATCAGATTTAATCACACTAGTTTAATTCTGCGGAAAGCTAGACTTACCCGATTCAGTCACACGGTGGGACGTCATTACGTCATTCGAGAGGTAGTTGCTGAAAATCAGCGCTGTTGACGATAAGTTCGTCCGAAGTCACAGCATTTTGCTGAGCAACGACCTTTTCTTGCACAGATACGACGCACGGCATAATTGCTTATATTATTGTTGTTTTTTTTTGTTACAAAAGTAGTTATTTTTCCACTCTGCAATTGGCATTTTGATTTTGTTTTGATTCGTTTGTGATTGTAAGGAGTGGGCGATACAAATCGTATATAGATACAATATCTATGTATCGGCACAATATCCAATACCTATATATCGGACGGCACTGAATCTATATATCAGGTATCCGCGTACCTGTAGCGAATATAGCGCGATGAGACACAGAACAACACACTATACCGAATAATACCGATATCGTATTGCATCATCTATGATATTCGGTTCAAACTGATTCGGATATTTCGTTCGGGTAGAGTGGTACGGTGGTCCATGGTATCGAGTATTCCTTGCCTTGCGATGCGCGCGGGCGGGAGTGATGTAGCTTTAGATGAACGAGTGAGAGAGTGCGATACGCTAATGTCTAAATAACTTTTAAATACGCCTGCATTACCTTTATTTATTAACAGTAAATTTCTTTATTCGCTTATTAATGCAGTCAGTCCTAAGCCTGAGAAAAGTACCTATGAAGGAAAGTTCAATTCACTGATAAATAAATATACTTGACCTATGTATACCTATACTTAATTGATAAAAATATACCTAAATCTAAAAAACCGAAACGACTGTACTAGTTTCATTTCAGTGCCAGTATCATCAACACTAGCAAAAAATACATTTACTGATTTCGAGTACCTATACAGTTACAAATAAAATACAATGATGTACATGAATCGAACAAAACCGACCGAACCTAAAAATCAGAGTACCGTTTTCGTTACCGAATTCCACACTGATTCAGCCAATATATAGGTATTGAAATATATAGATACGATATCCGATATTCTAAAGCGATATTACCCATGCCTAGATTGTATTGTTTTGCAACTTTTGTTGTCAACTGTCAGTGTCGCAGACGCATCTGGATCATTGACTTACTAGCTCAATGATCTGGATTGATTTGTATTGTCAATGTCACATACTACTTAGAGATGTCAACTAAGGTGTCTTGTCTTTGGTCTCTGGCACTGACACATCAAGCAATGGACAAAATTGTCGGCAATATGTAGGTATGCTTGAATATGAGGCTTTTGATAACGTTGGATGTGTATACTTGTCTTTTTTTTATTATTTTTTTTTATTTGTAATGTGCGTTTTGTTTGTGCAGAATAAACATTTTTTCTTTCTTTCTTCTTTTCTATTGCTCCTGGTGGTGGCCACTTTGAAAACCTTTTTTACAAAAGGTTAGGTTAGGCAAGATTTTTTTTAAACATATTAAAAATAAATTAATTTTTTTCACATTATCTATCATCTGTGTTTAATTCAAAACCACTTCCTACTAAAAAAAAATCTTACTAACCTCTGAAACTATTTGTTGGTTAGTTTTCCGTATTCTTATCATTATTTAACCTTAGGAAAGAGAAAATAGGCAAAAAAAAAAATTCGTCAGATGGGTAATTTTTAGAATTTTCTACCTCGCAGTTTTTGATCGCCGATTTAAGCCAGAGTAGCCCCTTTAAGTTCAATTTTTTTTATGATTATAAAAGCTGAGGCGCATTCTTGGAGCCTACTTAGAAACAAAGAAGTCACCTGTTTCATTTTTTTTATTTAAAGTTGAAAATTTAAGTCATAATTAACCGAACGTGATTTTTTCACTTTAGACCAACTTTTTCATAACTTTCATCACAGTTACGAAGCTGATTATTTGATGCATAAAAGTACTACACATAAAGATTAAGTTGCAAAAAAAAATCGACAAAGTCATACTTTTTTTAAAAATTTATATGGATTGGTCAGTTCAATAATTCTCAAAAAATCAGAAAAAAATTCATAACTCGAAAACTGTGAAAAGTGGCGGAACATACATGGGGGTGATTCGGATACCCCACGATACGAGGGACCTAAATTTTATTTTTGGACGTCAATGTTCCGGCCACCCTGTATACATAGCGACGCCTTAGAGTGAAAACCTCGTAAGTGTAATAAAAGAAGTAACTTTTCAGGAGCAAGAAAAAACTGCGTGCTGTAAAATTTTGTACGGCGTCTTTTATGTTTTTTTATTAAATAATATGTAAATTTAACCCGCTTTTATCAACGAACAAATTAGTCAGATCAAGACGTGCGTTGCTAGGTTATCTTCCTAGAAAGGCAATAAAATAAATTTGAGTAAAAATGCATTCCCGAGGTTTTCACTCTAAGACGACGTTATATAGATCGCTAGTTAGGCCTTGTCTGGAGTTTGCTACTAGCTATCATATGGAATCCTACGCAAAATATATTGACTCGATTGAGACAGATCAACCTACATTCCTAAGACCTCTGAATTACAGATGATACAGGTCGCAAAAGCTTGAATTACAAACTATTAACCCTAGAATGGGCCTTATTAGAAGGCTAAAAGTCACCCAAAGGGCAATGGAGAGGGCTATGCTTGGAGTTTCCCTGCGCGATCGAATCAGAAATGGAGAGATCCGCAGGAGAACCAAGGTAACCGACATAGCCCGAAGAATTGCCAAACTTAAGTGGCAGTGGGCAGGGCACATTGCTCGCAGAACAGATGGCCGATGGGGCCGGAAAGTTCTAGAGTGGCGACCGCGTACCGGAAGACGTAGCGTTGGAAGGCCTCCCACAAGGTGGACAGACGATCTTGTCAAGGCCGCAGGAACCCGTTGGATGCGGGAAGCAGAAAAGCGGTCGAAGTGGAGGTGCTTGGGGGAGGCCTATGTCCAGCAGTGGACGTCTTTCGGCTGAAATGATGATGAACCCTAGAATCCAGAAGACTGCTTTTCGGAACAATGTTTCTACATGATATTGTGTGTAACAAATATGATTATTCAGATTTAATAAATAATCCGGGTGACGTCGCTTACTACAACTTGGTCGAATTAACTGTGCACTTGGAGTTGATGACGTCATTTCAACGCTTTGTTTGCGACGTGGCGAGTGCGGGGAGGTGAGTGGTGTTGCGGGGGGAGAAATGGCATTCCAGCGAGGTGCACAGGGCAACGTCGCAGTTTAGTGTCATATTTCGTGAATTTTCAATTTTTATCATTTGATCGGAGCTATATTTAAAAAATCTGTTTTCACACCACCTGCACGAAAATGTCAAATTATATGTCAAGCAACCTTAACCTAAAGTGAGTCATTAGTGGCCGGGGGCACAGCCGGTCAATAATGTTGTACTGGATTTCATTATGACCCGCTGGTCAATAATGTGATTTGAATTTGGAATCTCACATGCTCAGCTAAATTGGCAGTATAGTACTAACCTATGGTACTAACAAACACCTTTTGGTGCCAGAAAGAGGAAAGCTATTCTCGAAACCCTTACTACGCGTGGATGATATTCTCGATTTCCTACAAAATCATAACGACTGCTTCTTCATATCGTTGCCATGTTTTCGAAGACATAATATTGTAATAATACATCTTTCCCTGAGCCTCATGCACCACCTTCACCAACTTTCAAACCACAAATCACCCAAAATGCTCCTCTGCAAATACAAAATTCTGAAGCATTGACAAGCAATACTCAAATAAATTCCACATCAACATCTATAAACGTACCAAATAAAAACTTAACTAGGGGAAAAAGTTTTTTTTTTTTTAATTTTTGTGTGTTAAATGACAATGAGCCTACAAAAACGAAAAAGTCTTTAGTCATAGGTAGAATAATCATGAATATAGACTCGACTTATTACTGTTTCATAAAAAAAGAACTTCATTTTATTTTTGAAAATGGAACTAAAATCGGCGATCTCTTTGGTAGAATGCATGCAATACGTTGCGGCTGCAGAAGAAAAAACAAAAAAAGACATTGGCGCGAAATCTTTATAATTTTTCTCTAAATGCAAATTGAATTGGTAGTGACCGTAATTAATTTTACAATAGTGAATAGTGAAAATGTCATCTTACCCCACAGACCACTCAACATTCATCTTCACAGAGGACTGAAATTAAGTTACCGGGAAAAACCAGAATTGTACAAATTGTACATTTAATTTTTAATAAACTAAACTACATACTTATTTCATATTCTATTGGATTGTTTTATTTTCTCGCAATCGTAGTGAAAAGTAGAGTGTAACACACGGCGCTAAAAACCCATTAAAACTCGGTTTCTATTTACTCCCTCGCTAAAGCTCGGGAGTAAAACTACCTCGTATATAATGGGTCATTTTAGCTCCTTGTATAACAATCTACTATTAACATAACGATCAGTTGACATAATGAATTGTTGATATAATTTCATTTTACCTAATTTCATATGACATAATGAACATTTCCTATAATGCACATTTCACATAATATTCATTTAGCATATTATTCATTTACCATAATAATTATAATCTCTAAGTAACTTTTAATATACTTTAGAATTTTTTTTCTTCACTTTATACCCTATACACCTGCCACCCTCAACTATTGTTACCAGGAGAAACTGGATGCAATCTGGACTTTAGGGCACCCCGACTCGGATAGGTTAGGTTAGAAGGGGATGGCGGGGTCGTGTGAGCAAGCGAAGCGAGCGAATAGACCCCGCCATCCCCTTCGTGGTTATTTTTTTATAAACCACCCAGAAGTAGGAGCCCCGCGAAGCGGGGCTCCGTCGACCAAGCCCACCCTCGACCATGCATAGAATATTTTAAGGTTTGGTTAAGTGCCATTTGAGTTAGGCTAGAACTGTGCCCATTAAACATGAATTTTAGGTCAAAAGAATATTAGGTCAAATGAACGTTATATTAAAAGAATATTATACATATTGAAAATTATATAAAATGAACGTTATACTAAATGTTATTATGTTAAATGAATATTATATGATATGAAACATTAGGTCATATGAATTTATGTCATTTGATATTATGTCATATGAACGTTAGTTCAAGTGAAATTAGAGCATTTGTTATTATGCCAAACATTGCACACCCATTCTCAACAGAGACTAGTCACTACGCAGAAGATATTATGTCAGTGCACAAGTGTTTGCGAAAACACAAGGGCCCAAAAGTCAGGCTCAGGGTGGTCAGTTCACATAGGTAACAAAAAAACTCCCGAAACCACCTCATCTTAAAATACAATTTTACTAATAGAGTGCGCACAAAACGA
Organism: Brachylomia viminalis; assembly: GCA_937001585.2. Classification (NCBI taxonomy): domain Eukaryota; kingdom Metazoa; phylum Arthropoda; class Insecta; order Lepidoptera; family Noctuidae; genus Brachylomia; species Brachylomia viminalis. The sequence goes on along the minus strand of OW443322.2, from coordinate 10,035,624 downwards.
GTCTGCGCGCGGCCGTAATTTGCAATAATCGTTTGCTGACATCTCGACGTTTATATCAGGTGTCAAGAGACTGTGCTGTGTGTGTCGCCATCATTATGCCGAAAGTGATTAAAAGCGCGCACTCTAAACAACGTTATCGCAAATAGCAAAAAAGGTGTCAAATTATAACTGCCATTTCCTTTCCGCTTTTATTTTTAGATAAATTTACACATAATTAACCTCTCTTTACATGGATAAGTTGCAATGAATTATCTGTGGTAAAAAAAGGCGGGAACTTTGACATTAGGTTGAGAAATTGATACTTTAGGCGGGTGTCACACTGAGTTTGTCATTGTGTGAGAAAGAAAAAGTAGTTTTTTCATAAGTTCACCAGTACAACGAAGTAAGACAATCAAGAATTACCTATTATTATTAATTAGCTTTTTTCTATGGCTTCGCCCGCATGGAGGTCGGAAATTATCCCAAGAGAACGTAAGTACTACCGGGATAAAAAGTACCTGCATAAGTTTTTTTTTTTCTTTTTTTGTTATGTATTTTGTGGCGTACAATTAAGAATAAATAAACAACGGTTAATTCAGGTTATAAACTCTTTGTGTTAACCCAGGTTATATGTATACTATCTGTGTGCCAAAGGAGGTCAACAAAAGCCCATACAACTTTGCCCAAACATTTGTACATGTACCTCGAGAATAATTCTATTTATGTTGAGCTGGAGATCAGAGTCCCATCATGGTGAAGCCCTTGGATTTTGACGCTCATTTATTTATCGAGTTTGTTAATCGCTGTGAAAAACTTTTAACGCTGCTTCTAACATTACCGTTCATCAACATTCACAGCCTGTATTCACCTACTTTTGGGTATAAGAATTCTTTATAACGTTAAGTAAATAACTTTGCCTAACGAATATCGATTATACGAGTACTTACAATGAGAGTTAAATTATTGAATTCAGATAGAATTATTTATAAATATTCGAAACAAACCAAATGTGAAACAACCACAGACTACAATATAGTATAGGATATGAAACAACAGTGGCTGAAGTCAACAGCAGACAGCTGTCAACTTGACAGTTTTTTTTTTAAATCAGTAAGGTAGTTGTGCTTGTGCCGAAGAGTGCCAAAATGGCGTGCTTTTTACTATGTATACAAATGCAATAGATATTATTCAGTGTATTATAGTGTATTTTATGCCTTTAAGTGTACCTCGGTACTTCGTTTGGGCAGATTTTGGTGACATCCTTTCATGCAAATCCGTTCTGCCGTTGTCGTGATTGAGTTCACAAAAACTTTCACATTTATAATACTAAATGTAGTAGGAGTAGGATAGTAAATTTAATCACAATAACGCAGTCTATTATCGTCCCAATGCAGGGAAATGGCCTCTTCTCATATAAAGAAGCCGCGAGCATTGATCACCACGCTTGCTCAAGACGGATTGTAGGATTACTTTTCTATTATTACGATACAAGCTTATTTTTAGTGCAGTTATTTGCAATAACACTGATTATAATATTTTCTTCGTCACACAGGATCCAGCAAAGCAGCAAATTCCAAATGCATCGTTCCATAAAAGCTTCACAATGTCCCGTCGCCTATGACCATCAAAACATTAAGTTTATTTTGCAAGAGAAAACACAAAATTAATCATCTACTTAATTCAAATTTTAAAAATAATTTATTCTGACAGCTAATGCACAGCCTAAACAGTGACAGTCTTTTATATTGAAAATGAGCACTAAGGAAGGATTTTTGATAATTTATCCCCTAAAGTGGTTACATAGGGGATTAAATTTTGTATGGAAGTTCGTCATTTACGCCGATGCGAAATCCCATCGGGCTTGTAGCTTATAAGGTACACACAGCAGCAGGTCAAGTGGCCACAAACTGTCAAATTTTCTCAATCGATTTTAACTTAAACTTCAACATTTTAAGGTTCAAAATCATTTGGAGAAATTTTATAGATTTGTATAACCGGATGTGCTGTTGACTGTAAATACTCCAATGAAAATTTCATAAAACGTCCAAAACTTAATTGCTTACAAACAATTATGGATTGCATCTGTCAAAAAAATCGTGCATTGTGTTGTGATCATAAAAATGGAATGCTGTTTGTTGGGAAGTGCATTACTTGAGAACGGTTAGAACGATTAGGCTATTTGTTGTTTTAAAATATTCCGAATGTTTGGGTTTGGAAAGAAAATTAAAAGATACCCGTTTTTTTTTTAAATTCTGGAAACACTGGTCGGATTTTTTTATATGGGATTTTTGTATGAGCTATTGAAATTTGGACAGGACTACGTTAGTCGGGTCAGCTAGTAATTAATAACAATGGAAATCATTAAGTTACTAACGATTTAAAAAAAAACATGGGAAAGACCAACCAAAACAGCCTTGTGCACCACTGTCTTTATCGCACAAAAACAAAAACGCGGCAAAACTGACAGCTGAACTGTCATTCGACACGAGCCGTGTCAATATTTCTTTTTAGTAATTATCAAGGCATGGGCGGGATCGTACCCAAGGGTATACACGCGTGCCACGTACGAGAATATTCCGTTTTTAGGAAATAAAATAAATTTTGTTTAATTGCTTGTTATTTTGTTTACTTAAATTCGGAGTTCATTCAATGTTTTAGTTGTTTCAAGCTTGTTAGCGTCCGATTGCTGGAGTTCGAACCCTAGATTAAAAGACCAAAGTTATTTTATAACATTTACGTAACATAATTATATAATAACAGCCGCACGATTGATCAGGTTAAGCTACGCTGGCCGCGGTCGGTCCGTGGATGGGTGAGCATCTTTACATACCAAGACCCCTACGTGCCTTGGAAAGCCGTTGGTCCCGGCTGTCATTCTGAACATATCATTTGTCATTTTGTAATATTTGTAAGTACGCCTTCACGGCGAAACATAGCGCCCAAATTAAGTAAATACCTATGTTTTACAAATAAATATTCTGATTCATTCGTGGATCTTTGTCAGGCGTTACGGGTCTTCAGAAGCCCGAAAGTCTGCCAGGGTTGCCGGAAAGTCCGAAAGGGTTACCGTGGCCCCTGGCATGGGCAACTGAAGGGAAACACGGGTGGGTTTTAGTCAGTAAGAGTCTGACACGCCCTCCCGCTCCGCCCAGAGCGGGAGAAGGAAAAAGTACCTCATGCTCAGCAGTGCATGCGACTACTACACCAACGAGACGGCAGCGAATAGGATTAATGAGGTAGCAACTCCACTTTCTAGTCATATCATCTCTCACACAGTCCATACATCGTTTCTTTCAGCCATATTTAAAACTATCATGCACGTGTAATCATTATTCGAAAAACGAATCCACAATCAAATTACGGCGCGCATGTCATATGTCAAAATATTGACAATAAAAATAAATTATCTGCAACCACAGATCATAAGAGCGATTGCATTATCGTGTACCACAGATAATAATATAATTATATAGATAGGGCGATGAGTTAGGGAGGGGAATGTAACTTGATTATGTTTTCATTGTAGATTGTAGGTAGGTAATCGATTTTTATTAAATTAGGCGTTGCGGTTCTGTTAATTATTTTGTTTCTTCACGCCTTCTTTTAGGGGGTTGCCTATGGATGCCAAATGAGTTGAGGACATTAATGACATAAAAATACCGTTCGTGTATTATTTTATTCGATAGTAATTATATTAAAACGGATTTTCGTGGTTAATAATAACAGGGTTAATCAAAGGTTAAGCAATGCTTGCCACGGTCGGTTTATGGATGGGTGACCATCCATTACATATCGATACCCCTCCGTGCCTCTAAAAAGCCTGGGCCTGCAGTCTCGGCATAGTTAGCAATAGTTTTCGGTTGCTAAGTCCTAACAATCCAGATGTAAATGTTGATGTAAATGTTTGGTAGTCTCGACACTCAAATTTATCGGTTGTTACCTAACGGTACCTACCTAAAATACCAGTAACAACCGATAAATTTCAGTGTGGAGACCACCAAATATCGTTACATCTGGATTGTTAGGACTTAGCAACCGAAAACGATTGCTAACACACACAGCACACACAGCTCAGTTACCCAGTAACTGAGCTGTGGGTGACTAGAATCAATTCTATTTCAACATTTCTATTCGCATACAACCCTAATCTCTTCAAAGTGAGAGTGAACAGGCTTCTTCTGGGTAAGCTCACTCCATCGTCGACTCTGTCTCTGTCACCCCTGACCTAGACTAGAGTCCAGAGCAAACTCATCTTTAATAAAAAAAAAAACGTATTTTACATGGAGCGACTGCCTATCTGACCTCCACAACCCAATAACTGGGTAACAAGATCCCCCTTGGTAAGACTGGTAGTCAGACTTTTGAGCTTCTGACGACCCGTATCTAACGACTAATGACAGTCTGGACTAAAGGGGACTACATGACCTAAACGCAGGTTTTATAATGCCTAAAAGTACTTACATAAAATATGATCCACTGCAGTTAACAAAATCAGAAAAAATATATGATATTCTTCAGGATATAAGTATATATGCTAGTTAGATAGTGGTGCCGATTCCCTTGTTCACAAACTAAACTAAATTTAAGTTCATTGCATCTTTTTCTTTCTATTTCATTTAGAAAAGGACAGAAGATAAATTTTAGTTTAGTCCTGTCAAATTAATCAGCGCCTGACACTACTCCATACAAGTTTAGACGTGATTAAAATGTTGACAACTAAAACTACATCAAATTACGTCAGGTGCTGACTAATTTGACAGGACTAAACTAATATTTATCTTCTGTCCTTTTCACAATGAAATAGAAAGAAAAAGATGCACTCAACTTAAATTTAGTTTAGTTTGTGAACAAGGGAATCGGCACCAGTGTGTTGAAAACATAACAGGTACAACTAATTTGGTACTATAGAAAAAAGTCACGAAGATACCTCTAAAAAATTCTATCAACGTTTAAAAACCGTCTTATTAAACATGCACTCGTTCTGTTTTTTTTTTTTCAGATTGTTCTTCAAGTAACATATTAACGTGATATTCAGTTTTTAGTCCAATCAATAGTTTTTATAAATAGAGAATTGCTTCATATTTTGCAATATATTAACAGTTTTGTGTCATCGCGCTTCTCTTTCTTTTCTATGCAGTCCGACAGTGACCGCGCTTTAGCTGTTGTCAGCCCCTGAAAGTGCTTCCCGAGGCACGGAGGGGTCTCGGTATGTAAACATAGTCACCCATCCACGGACCAACCACGGTAAGCATAGCTTAACCTGATCGATCGACTAGCCACGGGCCCCTTAAACAACAAAAAAACAAATCCAAAAAAAATATGTTTATTCTTTTAAGTCCTATATAATAGGGGGCGAGTCTAGTGACATGCAACAAAATCAGCCTATAAATTGTCCCACTGCTGGGACACAGGCGTCCACTCTGTGAGAGGGAGTGGGCCGTGCTCCACCACGCGGGCCCAGTGCGGGTTGGTAGATGTCACAGTCTTCAAATTTTTACAAATACTAGGACATGCCGGTTTCCACACGATGTTTTCCTTCACCTGCAAATAGAGCAATGGTGATGAAATAATTTACACAAAGTAATGCGATTGTTTGGGCTCGAACCTACGACCTACAACTCGTAAGTCGGAGCCGCTACCAATGGGCCACCACTGCTCACCTGATTAATTTAAAACAGCAGAATTCCTTAAGAAATGAAAATACCAGATCGAATCCAGCCCCATGAGCCTACGCAAACTGAATTATACTATAACAAATGATAGAAATGAGCAAAAATATTGCAATAATCACTTAGCATAATCAAGTAAAATGTGGATAATATCACGGTTCTGTTGTGGGAATTACTGAGAGCAAAGGACGGATAGTTCGCGTATCAACGGACAAGAAAGAGACAAATAAGATTTTACGAGCTCCTCCCTAGTTGGGCGGAATGAAAACTTTCTGCTCTCGTTTTAGCCAATGAGATAGGGTTGCGGAAAATGTAATAAGCGACTTATTATTACGATTTGATTTTAACACACTTCTGCCTAACCCTTCAGAGGATATATACAGGCGTGATGTTACCTAAGAGTTATGTTATATTCGTTCATCAAGCTTTTAAAATTTATTTATTTTCGATGATTTACTTTTTCTAAGATATTTTTCATATTCCTGTAATGAAAAAGGTTGTCAAAATAATTCATTGTACAACATATAACTAGGTCTGACTATGGTATTATGGTAGACTTTCATGGTCCTCCGTGAAATACGTGAACTTTTTTAAATTAGTTAACAACTTTTTGCAGAAAGTCACTTGTTAAATCAAAGTGTAAAAAAGCTCCTTTAAAATATTTAAAAAGGTATTGTAAATTGTAACTGTATGAATAGGCATAAATGGTATTTGCTTTATTAACTGCGTAACTACCCTGCAGTTGAATTTGAGGGATTTTCAACTCATTTTTTCAGTGGTAAAAAATTTCGTTGGATTCTTCCCTTACAAAAAAAAAAAATCTCTTTTAAAATAATAAAACATCATTCTAATCTTGTTAAGAAATGGTTTTTAGCTTTTACGAAACTAAACGCCCACTTGCTATCAAAGAACAAATTGGACATAAGCCCCTTTGTTTCTACTTCGGATCGCTCCCTAATAAAGAAGCTCCGCCCACGGCCACGAACCAAAGAGCCGACTTGAAAAAGCGTCCAGTCACTAAAAACGCGCGAAATAGGATGTCACTTCTGTCAAACTGTTTGACAGTCGTTGATGATTTTATTTATTCATAATAATTATTAAAATAAATAAATCAAGTGTATTGGTGTTTATTAAATTAAAACACATTATTTATGTGAATATGGTGTTAAAGTGGTGATTTAAATTAAAGAAAATATTGAAAAGTACCTACTGACTAGTGATGTGTGTGTATTTTTAATTATTACTTAATCGATCGAATTTAAGGTAAGTTTTCTTATTTAATTTTCTATTTTGTTAAGTACCTGGTACTTGTTGACAGGGCGTCCCATATCTCTTAACACTAATTTGAAAACATTTGAATAGCTAATTATTTGTAAGACTATGTACCTACGTAACCGTGGAGTTTCATTCAACGGCCGAGTTTTATGCCAGCTCTTCTCCGTATGGAATAACCAATTGGAACGATGCAGCTAGTTTCAAACGTTTCATAAGTGCCCCTAACGTAGGTTGATATATAAAAAATATTAAGCACTTAAATTATTGAAAAAATAACTATCCAAAGGAAAGTAACTACTTTCATATCTAATAATACTTTAACAAATTTATGGATGTACAAATCTGAAATAAATATATAGTTATAAATAAATAACTAAACAAAAAATAATAATACTCTAAAACCATCTAAAAAAAAAACATGGTGGATTATCACCTTGTCGGTGATACGGTCAATAGTTAGAATTAACAGCACCGTCTTTAATCTATTTGAGGCCCTGGGCACTTTAGGATAATGGGCCTCCTATGGAAAATGCAGAATGCAAATGGTTAGGTTTTCTTTTGACCGTTCATACAGAAATAGGAGTTACTTTGTCGACTTATGCAGACAATTTGAGAACTAAGAAAACGGAAGACGCTCCTACCTATGAACGAGCGTACCTAGGAGCTTGAAAAGTTTACACCCCATCTGGGGTTTACTTAGCTTGTCTTTTGACAGCCTCTTGCTAGGTACGGTCGCACGCTGGCAGGAACTAGAGGGCCCCATGGATTGCGGGCCCTTGGGCTCTTGCCTAGGGTGGCAAATGGAAAAGACTGCCTTCAGAATTAGGTACCTTAAATACTTACTTATTAACGCGCTAAATTGTTTATTTTGAGATTTCTTCCCCTGTTTCATGGGTGCGCTGAGACAGTAAATCTCACGATCCCTAGAAAAAACCCGTGCAGCAATCAAACCCGTGACCCGTAGCGCAGCAGCTAATCATTCAATCACTGAGTAAACCGCACCTTTAGGCTTCCTCATGGCGTGGAACAATACACAGATTCTCTGGTCACCGATGTCTAAACCATTGAAGGGCAAGTAATACGATTAATTTTATCGACGAATCGCCCATGATATGTAATTTTAGCCCAACCGTACCTAATAAAATGGCTGCCATTTTAATTTTTAATATCAATTAAGTACGGCCATCAATCTATTGGTATCAATTTACCAATATCTAGTGATGTAGAGATTTTACAGACACAAAAAAGGTTTCGTTCGACGGCTAAGAATGTAGGCAACTAATTGATATTCCATTTTTGATATAACATCCAAAGCAGAAACAGATAATATTTAAATTCGTATACGCAAAAAAAATATTAAAAAAAATAGGGCTATTTTTTGTTTAAGTATTGTTTATTTTTGTAAATACTTTTTCACACAAAAAAACAAAGAATTCCAAAAAAAAACACGACAAAGTTAAAAATAACTGTAATTTCGGAAGTCGGTGACTTTGGTTTTCGTATTTTAGTTTTTTGGGAAGAGGGTTTTATTTTTCTCTTTATAGTTGTGGTACCCACCTACCCCAAACAAAGTCGTATAAGTACCACTACTTAGTTTGCAATGTAAATAACAGTGCAGGAAGTTATTACAACATACACTAAGTGGAAAAAATACGCATTATTGAAGCTGACTCAAAAACCACTCATCAGAACTTGACCAAATGTATATGGGACCAATCTGGAAGTATATCCTTTCAAACAAAAGAAGAATTTTTGAAATTGTTTTATAAATGACGGAGTTCAGAGGTAGTAAACATTAAAAAAATGCTGCCTAATCAGGCATTTTATTTTCTTAATTAAGAACCTCCTCCTTTTTTTGAAGTCGGTTTAAAAAGACTGATATTCACCTAGTAACCAACTCACCAGATCCATATCCTTTCGGTAAAACTAAAAATATCAACATAAATAATTTGTATACGCTTTTGAAGCCCAAAACTATAAAGTTTGGAACACACGTGCGGCACATTTGGTTATCAAATGAGTATAATATAAACAGTTTACATTATTAAGACAATATGTCGTGAGTCCTGACCTTAATAACATAATATTGGTGGTAGGTATACTTCCTGTTTAAATAAATAATTAACCGAAATTCTTGAATAATTCGTCATTGTTCGTCGTTTAATGGCAGCCATAACTGGCGAAATGTGTCTTGTACATGATTTTGAACCTCTGCATTGAAATTTTTTAGTCGGTTATTTGAAAAAAAAGTTAAAAAGTACGATACCTACGCGGTCAAAATGACCGCGTAGGTATCGTACTTTTTAACCGACTTCAAAAAGGAGAAGGTTCGCAATTCGGTTGGTGTTTTTTTTATGTATCTACACCGATTACGCCGAGATTTCTGATCCAATTTATGTGATTCTTTTTTTGTTCGATGCGGTATAGTTGCCGTTTGGTCCCATAAAAAATTGATTCAGTTTGGCCCAGTAGTTTTTATTTTATGAGCATTTTTGTTAATTCCACTTAGTGTATAATAACTTCCTTCCACAACTATTTATATGGGAAGTAGTGGTATACGAATTTGTGTGGGGTAGGTGCCACAACTAAAAAGTGAAAAATAAAAACTTTTTTACAAAAAAACAACTGAATTCAAAGAAAAACACTACAAAGTGAAAATTACGAGTACTTTAATTTCGGAAGTCGGTGGCAAAACACGAAAATACAAAACCAAAGACACCGACTTCCGAAATTAAAGTTTTTTTTCACTTTTTAGTGTTTTTCTTTTTGAAGTCGGTTCTTTTTTTTTTTTGTAAAAAAGATTCTATGAAACAGTTGCTTTTTTCTTTGATAACTGACGAACAATTTATACGCTAGGGTCTAGATTCATGTTTGTGCTGAATTTATGGTTACAGTTTGCGTTTCGATGTTCCTGCCGCCCTGTTTATACACCTACACCTCTGCCATATCCTTCGAGATATACAGGCGAGAAGTGTTATTCAACGTCGAAAAATAAATAAACCCGAAATAAGTCTTTCAATAATCTGCTAATGTTTACCTTCCATCTTATTCTTCTTTTTCAAGACGCCTTAATATTGTAGGTACACAATCGGCCAAGTGCGGAAACTCGAGTCTTTTAGTCTTCATTTCGAGACTTGAGTAGATTTTCAAGACTAGGACTCGTTAGTCATATGAGTCCGAGTCCTTTCGAGTCTTGATAAGTTTTTTGAGCTAGACTGAGTCATGAACTTGAGTTGTTGTATTATAATAAGTAATACCTACTAGGTGATTTTATATCGTCATCCATATTTATTTACTGATTGAAAATAAATCGCACGATAAAAATTTGTAACAATTAAATGGTATTAAACGCAAATAACATAATCAAAAGTATCCACCTGAAGACTGACGATTTGCTGAATCAAAATGCGAGTTAAAACGTCTAAATAAAATAATAAACACACATAATACCGTCTACTTATAATAAATAAAATAAGAGCAGGCCTTTTCTAAATCAGGAGAGGACTCAGTCATGAGTTCTTTTAAAAAGACTCAGTCTTTGAGTTCTTTTTGGCAGGACTCAAGTCTTGTTACAAAATACTCCAAATTCTGAAGGACTTGAGTTCTAAGTTTTATTTATACGACTCGAGTCTTCAGAAATAGCTCAAGCTTCATTAAATAAGACTCCAAGACTCGAATTTGTTACAACACTAGTAGGAGCACTCACAACTGTGTGTGTTGAGATGACTTTATCCCACAAACAAACTAAACATTGCAGTTGAAAAACATGTTCTCCCATACAACGATCTATACGTTGTATGGGATATTATATTATATAGGTTGGCGCAGTTGGTAGTGACCCTGCCTTCTGAGCCGCTGGTCCCGGGTTAGATTCCCGGACAACTCAAACATTTGTGTGCATGAACATGTCTGTTTGACCTGTGTCTGGGTGTGTATATGTTTATAAGTATGTATATCAGTCATCAGGTTACCGTAGTACAGGCTCTGCCTAGTTCGGGACCTGAAGACCTTGTGTGGATGTTGTCTCATATTATTATTATATACGTCACGGTCAAATCTCCAACTGCAAATGTAAGTTTGTAATCAGTTTTTGTTTAAGTGATAAAACTACAATTTAACGATTTTCTGACTTTTTCCTTTACTTGTGCTGTGAGACCTTGCTTCTTGCCAAATTTCATGATTCTAGGTCAACGGGAAGTACCAGGTTTTGATTTATTTGCGAGTGTCGAAATATTATTTCGCATAAATGATCGTATTTTTTTATTGCGGTGACTTACAAGCTTGATTTTATTAGAACTCCAAGGGACCGTAGTCCTGCGTATTTGATATTAATTTCAACTTGATACCTCCACGCGTTCCTGACAAAAAGGGTCTTGGCAGACGGAAAGACGGACGGGCAGCGAAGTGATCCTACAAGGGTTCCGCTTTTTTTCCTTTTGAGCTACGGAACCCTAAAAAGGGCTTTTCTTCATCCCAGAGCGTCGATGGACAGCTAGATGGAGACGGCCCTGAATTTGGCTACGAGTTTAACAGCTTCAGTAGCGTCCATCAGCTCCTGTAACGTGCAGACAACAGGACACGCTGAACACGATATTAAGAGCGTTTATATCTTATGAGCAGAGCTCGGAATTAGGTAGAGTTATTTATGTACTTACACTGATTTCATACAGCGAATGAATAAAGTGGATATGCCTCAAATCCCGAGATTTATTTTAAAGAGCAGAAAAATCCTGTGATTTATAAATAAAAACGCTATTTATTTTTACACAATTTAAACCACTGCACGCGCGACGTTGTCAAATTTACATCAACGACATCGGATGTCCAAAGTTGCTAAATTCCAATGCGCATAACTCTCTTTATTTTATTTGTCTGTCTATCTCTGAGGATTTTATTACTATTTATTTGTAATATTGTTGGCCACACGGGATTGTCCATTAGAAATCCCGGGAAGATCCATATTATTATCAACATTTCGATGCAAGTACTAAATAACTCTACCTAATTCCGACCTCTGCTTATGAGTGGCAACGTCGCAATTTAGTGTCATATTTCGTGGTTTAAAATTTTTATCCTTTAATCTATATTTTAAAAACATGTAACAACTAACTATTTAGAATTACGTGAAAACTGTGTATACGGTAAGAAATCGTTGCGTTTACAGTTCTATTTATAAATATGCAACTAATACATTGGAAACTTGCAGGGCGTTATTTTCATAGTAAAATAACTCTACTGTAAGGCTCCGTGCACATAAAAAACACTCTTTTGTCAATTTCTTATCTAATCGTGACAAAGCTGGAAATAATTGAAACATTATGTCTGTGTGACTACAAAAGTACACGTTTTCATGGCGCTAAACCATTCGTGTCAGTCACAGCACCTGTTAAAAGTTTCATCAGTTTTGCGCTCTCGAAATTATAGTTTTTTGCCTTTGATTTACTAAATGAAAATATTATAGAATCATAAAATGAAATTTTAATTTTATTTTAAGATTAGCTGAAGATTAATATGTGATTTTTAAATTTCTTGAAACGGCTTGCTCAATAATAGGAAAAAATACATTACTACCAGGGTTTGTTTCGAAAAATAGGGTTTTTCAACATTATTTTTCTGCTATATTTTGTATCGAATTTGAAAAAGTGGTAGAGCTACATGCAAGTAGACCATATAATAATGTTGATGATAATTTTTAATATTCAAAATCAAACGTAGTTTCTAGTAAAAAAATGATCAAACGTCAGTCTCGCGTCATTTTTTGGAAAACATGTTGCGAATATTAGTGATTTCCCATGAATTTTTTGAAAAATCCCTTTCAGCCACATACAAAACAAAGAACTCAAGTTTTCGAATCACAAATAATTTTGTTAAAAATAATGTTTCCCTTTCCTACAAATAATGTAAAAAATTTAGATTTTAAACACTTTCACGTACCTAATTCAAAAAAGTTTGTTATTTTTTTTTATATTTTTTTATTAGAGATGTGTTTGCTCTTGACTCTAGTCTAGGTCCGTGGTGACAGAGACAGAGTCGAGTCGAGTCGTTATTGCTCCGATTAAATAATAAAAATTGAAAACCACGAAATATGACATTAAATTGCGACGTTGGTTGCCACTCTCATAAGGTATAAACGCTCATAAGTCTGCCATTGTTTGAGTTACAGAACCGCATTTAAATTCACACACAGACACAAAACGTTGCGTTGTAATACATTGTTTATTTCTAAAATGTTCTGTTTGTGTGAGACAGTTTCCGAAATTGCTTATGATTTCATTGTCCTCTGGAGTTTGTTTCGGCCTTTCTTCTCTGAGTAGTCAGATAGGAAACGACCACCGCATCTGGTTTTTTAAAATATGTTAATAATAATAATAACTTTATTGATAATAAATACCTTTGTTACAATAAGTAATAATGATTGAAAAGTGTTTGTAAGTACAAACCTACTTACAGAAATAAAAACTTTTTCACTCCTCTTGCTCAAAAAGACCGTCATTGTGGCGTATTGGGCGTACCAGAGCGAAGAAAAAAAAACAATTCTTCCTCTATTAGAAAAAGTTTTATTTTTTTTATTTTTGTGTGTCAATTGACAATGAGCCTACAAAAACGAAAAAGTCTTTAGTCATAAGTAGAATAATCATGAATATAGACTCGACTTATTACTGTTTCATAAAAAAAGAACTTAATTTTATCTTTGAAAATGGAACTAAAATCGGCGATCTCTTTGGTAGAATCATTGACTTATGTTTTTCCTAGCTCAATGGGTAGAATGCATGCAATGCGTTGCGGCTGCAGAAGAAAAAACAAAAAAAAGACATTGGCACGAAATCTTTATAATTATTCTCTAATTGCAAATTGAATTGGTAGTGACCGTAATTAATTGTATTGGATTGTTTTATTTTCTCGCAATCGCAGTGAAAAGTAGAGTGTAACACACGGCGCTAAAAACCCATTAATACTCGGTTTCTATTTACTACCTCGCTAAAGCTCGGGAGTTAAACTACCTCGTATATAATGGGTCATTTTAGCTCCTTGTATAACAATCTACTATTATCAGTCATTACTTACCTAAGTTACAATTGTATTTTTCGCTCCGTTCTTAAAAGACTGCAAAAAGGCAAAGTTCAATGGCTAAAACCTAAAACTGTAGATTAATTGAAGACATCACCTGTTGGTAGATTTGTGTCCGTTTCGAGACGGATCGAGAGCTCTTTATAGGAACTTTCCACTTGAACAGTACCCCTAGCACGAATCACTATCGAAAAAACATTCGAATCGACAACGAAAGCATTTTGTATGGGAACTTGAACAGCGCCTCTGGTGTGCGTAAATTGAACTAATTTTCAGAGCATGAACCAGCTGGTCGATTCTGTAAAAATCTCACTTGCGTGGAGTGAGCTGTCAGTGTCATCCCACTGATGCTAGGGATTGACCAACGTTACATTTACAACCTACCGACCGTATAGGACTACATGACGTAAACGCAAGTTTTATAATGCCTAAAAGTATATGATCCACTGCAGTAAACAAAATCAGAAAAATATATGATATTCTTCAGGATAAATGCTAGTTAGATAGTGTGTTGAAAACATAATAAGTACAACTAATTTGATACGACAGAAAAAAAAAAAACACGAAGATACCTCTAAAAATTTCTTGTAACGATTAAAAACCATAAATCATTCGGTGTTTTTTTTTCAGATAATTCTTTAAGCAACATTATTAACGTGATAGTGTTTTCAGTTTGTAGTCCAATCAATAGAGTTTTTATAAATAGAGAATTGCTTCATATTTTGCAATCCTACATTACCAGCTTCGTGTCATCGCACTTCTCTCTCTTTTCTATGCAGCCCGACAGTGATCGCGCTTTAGCTGTTGTCAGCCCCTTTTTTTTTTTTTTTTTTTTTGAGGATGGGAAATCATCAAATGACTCCTCCCGCTCTGGGTGGAGCGGAAGGGAGTGTCAGACTCTTACTGACTAAAACCCACCCGTGTTCCTTCCTTGGCCCTTTATGTTCCGGGTCAGCGGTACCCCTTTTGGATGATCCCGCTTTCCCGGCAGGCTTGGGCCCTAGTGGACCCCCTCTATGATGCTGACATCTCTTTGAGGCGCGCGTGGAACACGTACGCGCCGTCCAGCACGGGCCTGGTCCTGATCGGACGGTGAGCTACCCATTACTCACCGCCCGCAGGCCCGCGCCTACGGTGGCCGGGAGTCGTCACGCGGCTCCCGACGCCCGGAGCGTCCACCGCGGCGGCGGCTTGGACGGGAGACTCTCTCCCTCTCCCGTCCCGCCACCTCCTTCGCTAGCATGACTGCTTCGCAGAAGGAGGCGACTGCCTCCCACTCCCCCTCGCCCCGGACCATGGCTTGAACCAAGGCCGGGCGTGAGAGATCGCCGCCGCTGCCGATCGCCTCTACGAGGACTCGGCGGTGCTCCGCCCATGCAGGGCAGGCCCCCACCGTATGCTCCACCGTGTCCTCGGGGCGATCATCGCAGTGGTGACACCCGGGCGTTTCCTCCCGCCTGATGATGTGCAGGAACCTCCCGAAACTTCCGTGTCCGGTGAGGACCTGCGTCAGGCGGTAGGTGAGGACGCCGTGACGCCTCTCTAGCCACTCCTCAAAGAGGGGTCTTACCGCCGCTATCGTGGCGTGCCCTACGCTGGGTTGCGACAGTCGCTCTTTCCATGCCGCCATGAGATCGCGCCGGAGGTCCGTCCGCTCCGCCGCGATTTGCCGCGGAAGCGGGGTTTCCCCCCGGCGTAGTGCCTCCGCGCGCCTTTCATTTGCCTTTCATACAGGCGCGGTTGTCAGCCCCTTAAGAGCGTTTATACCTTATGAGTGGCAACGTCGCAATTTAGTGTCATATTTCGTGGTTTTTAATTTTTATCATTTCATCGGAGCTATATTTTAAAAATCTGTTTAATTAACTTTTTAGAGTTATGTGAAAACTGTGTAAAAGGTAAGAAATCGTTGCGTTTACAGTTCTATTTATATGCAAATAATACATTGGAAACTTGCAGGGCGTTATTTTCATTGTAAAATAACTGTAAGCATTACGGTTACTTACTTTTTAAACACTTTCACGTAATTCTAAAAAGTTAATTAAACAGATTTTTAAAATATAGCTCCAATTAAATGATAAAAATGGAAAAACACGAAATATGACACTAAATTGCGACGTTGCCACTCATAAGGTATAAACGCTCTTAAAAGGAGGTCCCTATGTACCTAAGATTTACTGTAAAAGTCAAGTTTCTGCAATAAACCCTTTCTTTTTTATTCTCAGAAATTGTTTCATTCAACACATGGCGTTTGGTTTTGTTTTTAGTTTTGTTCAAATCTCTCAGAACCCAATCTACAAATACGCATGATACAGTTACAACACAATTACTTGACATTTCAAGTGGCTCTTGAGCTCAAACTGTAAGATAAGGCTACCGTTGTTGTTCATATTATGTTTGAGCATGTGTTCTATATTTTTTTGTAGCGAGTCGAGATTCTGGCTCCGTGATATGGGCTGGTGATCCCTGCTTAGGTATACATATATAAATCTAGTGAATTGTTCGGTTTAAAGAAACTTGATTCCCAATAAAGACATAATTTCACATACTTGAGAACAATACTAAACATACATATACAGGGTTACTGGTAACTCGACGTATTCCTTGCACCCCATAAACGTCTACCGTATAACTGTTCTCATAGTTACCCACGTGTCGTAATAATGTTCAACGATATCTTTCTTCACATGTTCGTAACAGAAGGCATCAAAATACTGAAACCACTGTACAAGTTTTGCGTAAAATCGACGTTTATTAAACACGCACGCAAGCAATTAAAACACAATCGAAACCGGAAACTAAATGCAACAAATTAAGCCACCAAATGTTCTACCGCAGTTCAGTAGTTTTTGAGTCCACTTCTAAGTATCAAACTACTTTCGGACGGGCCCGTATCTTCGTTGACGGACATAGAGTGTAGGCCCCCGAATCTGCTGCGTAGTTTAGAATCACAACGCGGACACACAGACAGCCACGCGCGGTAATTGCGTAACACTAACAGTGGGAATGGCTTACATTTTGACAGTTCAACAACATTCATTGCGTTATTTACGGTGTTGAGCAGACACTTCATTCGAACATATGAAGCAATGGACTAGCAATATCCTTCAAAATTATTCAAATATCACAATATTTGAATCATTTTGAAGGATCACAATAGAAAGTGTGTTACGTAGTTAGGGTGACGAAAAGCGACTTTGTTTTATAAAGGGTAAAGAGATGTTTACAACTCAAGTTTGGCCTATTATTGATGATATGGATATCCATATCATCAATAATAGGCCAAACTTGAGTTGTAACCACGACCACGCTCACAGATGTTGATTTTTCAATCACTATCATCAAAATTTTCAATAATTTTTTGGCAAAATGGCGAAATTATGAGATTGGGAAATTTGGTTTAAATTTCCCAATCTCATATATAAATCGACATCTGTGAGCGTGGTCGTGGTGGACATTTGTCCGATATTCTTTTTCATTCATAATTGCCAAACCTTACTCTTACTAATAGAATACAATTTTTAATCATTTTCATCTAAATTCTTTATTTTATTTTGTTTTAAAAAACAAAGTTCTTATTGAAAAACCCATTCTGTCTTATTACAAAACAAGGTTTTCTTTAAGACATGGTTTAAACCATCGAGTCTGTTTTTGAAATAAGAACCTAACAGAAATTGAAATGCGGTTCCTTTTACAAAACTGACTACTTAGTCCGGTCTTCGGTTGTTAATTTTGTATTAAGAAGTTTATATAGTCGGCATAAAGTTCGAAATACAAAAACTAGCTCAAAGGTATAGGCTCGCGCTAAAGTTAGATCGTGTTTTGTAATAAGACGGTTTAAGTACTGTCCATATGAGCGCGGCGCCGCATTGACAATTTTATTTGAAACATTCTAAATTCGCTTGAGTGATCGAATGCAATAGACATTTTTTGCATTACATAAGGTTCCCTTTTGCAGATAACCGTTTCAGTACCCATTCCTTCAGGGAATACACGCGTGATGTTGTTAATAAATAAATACATTTTTTTTTCAGAATTACTTCAGTATTTGTTAGTAACAATGTCAACTTATAACTAGTGTTAGTAGTAGTTAGATCATTGAGTTCCCTTCAAAATGGTTGAGCTGAATGGTGCTGATCCATACGTCATGTTCGTGAACGGGCGCCGTCAGTAGGCACTGGTCATTTCTTAGCTGCCACGGCTTATTTTAATTCCTGAATTGTTTTTATCTTTTTATTACGGACGCTTTTAACGTGCACGTCTTCTACATCGTTCTCACATGTATAATTACAACATGAATGATGTAACCACTTTTTGTAACAATATTTTGATTTAAAAGAGTTTCCATGAAGTTTCTTGCCCGTTCTTCTCCATAGGTACCTACTACGCTTTGGAATGGGCTACTAGCTTCATATTTCTGACTGACCGACCCCTTGACAATTAAACAGTGCCTGTAATTGGTTTATTTGAAATAAGAGCTTTGAGTTTGAGTAACATTTATTCTAAGCTGCGTGAGGCACGCCAATCCTGGGGAATGACTACTTGACTGCGTGCAGTCGTATCACCGCCCCAAGATCGGAGAGAGTCCCACCTATAAGGCAACATTCTAAGAATGGTGTTGGGGCTGGCGCGAACACGGCGGCGTAGCAGAGATGCGCATCTCTTCCGCATAATGGCCGAAAACGACAACGTCCGCGTCGGCAAACATCCCGGACGCGCTACAAAAACGCGGCAGTCCCATCAACACCCGGAACGTGTTTTTAATTATGTTATTTTATTATATGTACAGGTGCAGCTCAATGTCAAGTTATGGCAGCATGTCCCCTTCCGACGAAGGTTTCGACAGATATGAACCTCCTTACTACTGCCAGCCTTCACATCAAGGTAAGCAGCATCTACCATCTGGCCATTATTGGAAATCATTTGCATAACATGATCAGTCTATAACATTCCCACTGCTTATCTGTGAGAGGAAGGGGGCCATAATCCACCACAGTGGCCCAGTGCGGGTTGGGGATGTCACATGTCTTCGAATTTTTGGTTTTAGGACATGCCCGTTTCCTCACGATGTTTTCCTGCACCTTTAAGAGAGCAGTAGTGAAATAAATTACATAAAGTAATGTGTCTGCCTGGGTCCAAACTGGTCCACCTACGACACATAAGTCGGGGCCGTTCCCACTGGGCTACCACTGTTCCACTCATTTAGTTCGTCTGTAAAGTTCACTCTGGACCTAAATACAAGGGTTTCCTAAAGGTGGCGGTTCGCGCCACGACAGAGACAAGCGACCGTGTTAGGAGACCGAGACCGGATACCGCGACAAGTGTCTCAGTCTCTTCTGCATGTACTGTAGGTCGAGACCGAGACCGGAGACCGCGACAAGTGTCTCAGTCTCTTCGCGACCGAGACGTCAGTCAGTATCGGTCGCGGTCTTCGGTCGCGGTCTCCTGTGTCGGTCGCTTGTCTCTGTCGCGGCGCGAACCGCCACCTTAAGACAGCGGAGTCACAACTTAGCGGCCGAAATTTAGCGTTGAATGTCGTCACAAAAAACGTCTACGGTACTCGTGCGGTTGTCTAGCAGTGTTTTTGTCACCTCAATTAATATTAAAAACAAAGTTTTACGTCATCACACAAGTCAAAATCGAACTCATTAATTTGTAGGAGAAGATACATTATTATAAATGCAGTATATCTAGATGCCTATATTTTATTAGCGGTTGTGTCAGCTAACTCTTATGGAAGTGTAAAATTTTATCTCGTTTATTCGCGTGAATGTTCATTAAAAACATGGGGGTTTCGCCTCGCAGGTTTGGGGCCTCAGTGTGGCCAATGATTTACCGTAGCTAACACGTCAAAGGGATGGTTAGTGAACTTATAGGTACGGTATATACCTATGAAAGAAATGATACCAGGGTCTAACCAACATGATGACCCCTTACGATTATCAAAAATAATCCATTTTTCATCGCAATTGACAATGCGGTTCAAAATCCTTTCGTTTCTGTGTCTGTTAAGCAACGCAAGGCATACCTCAACGCGTTCGTCGCGCTGGCGATCGTTCAGTTCATGCGGCAACCACGTGAAAAGTTTTTTTACCTTGCAAATTTGACGCAAATTGACCAATATTGGTTTGATGCTAACGTTGAAAGCTGCTGTTAACTCAGCCGTAGATTGAGTACCTATCATCAGCTTCCACTATCGCCTTTAATTCGTCGTTATTGACTTTAGTTTTCGGGCGACCACGGAGGTCATTTTCTAAATCAAAGTTTCCGTGTCGGAAGCGTTCAAACCAACAACGAGTCGTGCGTTCGTTTGTAGTGTTCACTCCGTACACGTAGGTAACTCGTCCTCCTGTCTGTTAATTGACGGCACGGTTGGCGCAGTCGTTCAATTCCCACACGGAACAAACATTTGTATGATCTGCAAGTAGTTGTTCCGGGTCTGGCTGTTAACAAACATTTGTATGATCTGCAAGTAGTTGTTCCGGGTCTGGCTGTTTGTGTATGTATGTGAGTTTATAAAAATGTTTGTAAACGCACCCACGATACAGCAGAAATTCCTAGCGGGGAAACGTTAAAAAAAAAATACAATAAATTACAGCTTTTGACCCAGCTATGTCCATTAAACTTTTTTGGCATGATGCAGCTTGATAACGCTCTCGCCTGGTTCTCAGGAAGCCCTATGGATGGAGGAGTGTACTGGCCAGCTACCAACGGAGAAGCGCACGAGTTTGATACCCAGGACATATATCACGACACTACACACTACATTAGCCGGGGATATGGTAAGTATATATATATATATATATTTTTTTTTTTTCTATTTATTTATAGGGGCTTGTTCAATTTGAAGATGTCGCCCCTGTAATACAATTACAAAATCCAAAACATATTTCAAAACATAATCATACAGTAGATTCACTAAGGCTATTCTATTTTTAACCGACTTCAAAAAAAGGAGGAGGTTATTAACCGACTTAAAAAAAAGGAGGAGGTTATCAATTCGACTGTATTTTTTTTTTTTTTTATGTTTTTTACCTCATAACTTGCGACTGGGTGAACCGATTTTCATGATTCTTTTTTTATTTGAAAGCCGGTGCTTCCCGTGTGGTCCCATTGTCACCATTTCAATATCTGATGATGGGATCTTGTAGAAATCGGGGGAACTCTTTAATGAATAACAGCAGATTAACCGCGATTGTTGCTATAGCATATCTAAGCATTGTTTACGCCATCACACAACATAATATCACGCCTGTACTCACTACAAAGGTTATAAAAACTATTTCAATAAAAATATATGTTTTTAATAATAAAAAACCGCCTTCGAACGGATGTGGACGTGTAAGAAAGAAAGAAAAGAAAGAGAAATAGATTTATTCGTCACAGAAACACGTGCATACAAAAAGATAATTAGCTCTAATATTAAGGAAAAAGTTAAAATAACAACGAAGATATCTCTAATCACGAGCACAAAACAGAAATCGTCGACAGCTGCACGTCATGACTGTGACAAGAAGGCTTCCACTCAGCATGATGCTGTGCTATGGGGGACCCACAGCACAGCGCTGATTTTCAGTGGTTACCCGAAAAGGACGTACGGAAACCAAGTCAGGTTCAATGATTGGTACTACTTATAACGAAATAAAATAAAACAAACAGAACATTCTTAGAAGACGACGGCGGTGTAAGACGATCGTTCTCGAATGGGGGGTTAGATACCATAACTAAAAAGTGATAAATAATTTTTTTTTTACAAAAAATAACAACCGACTTCCAAAAAAAAACACTACAAAGTGAAAAATAACTTTAATTTCGGAAGTCGGTGGAAAACGCTAAAATACAGATAAAAAGACACCGACTTCCGAAGTTAAAGTTATTTTTCACTTTGTATAGGGTTTTTTTTTGGAAGTCGGTTGTTATTTTTTGTAAAAAAAAATTTTTTTTTTTTCTATTTATTTAAAGGGGCTTGTTCAATTTGAAGATGTCGCCCCTGTAATACAATTACAAAATCCAAAACATATTTCAAAACATAATCATACAGTAGATTCATTTAGGCTATTCTATTTTTAACCGACTTCAAAAAATGGAGGAGGTTATCAATTCGACTGTATTTTTTTTTTTTTTTAATGTTTTTTACCTCATAACTTGCGACTGGGTGAACCGATTTTCATGATTCTTTTTTTATTTGAAAGCCGGTGCTTCCCGTGTGGTCCCATTGTCACCATTTCAATATCTGATGATGGGATCTTGTAGAAATCGGAAGAACTCTTCAATGAATAACAGCAGATTAACCGCGATTGTTGCTATAGCATATCTAAGCATTGTTTACGCCATCACACAACATAATATCACGCCTGTACTCACTACAAAGGTTATAAAAACTATTTCGAAAAAAATATATGTTTTTAATAATAAAAAACCGCCTTCGAACGGATGTGGACGTGTAAGACGATCGTTCTCGAATGGGGGGTTAGATACCATAACTAAAAAGTGATAAATAATTTTTTTTTTACAAAAAATAACAACCGACTTCCAAAAAAAAACACTACAAAGTGAAAAATAACTTTAATTTCGGAAGTCGGTGGAAAACGCTAAAATACAGATAAAAAGACACCGACTTCCGAAGTTAAAGTTATTTTTCACTTTGTATAGGGTTTTTTTTTGGAAGTCGGTTGTTATTTTTTGTAAAAAAAAAAAATTTTTTTTTTTCTATTTATTTAAAGGGGCTTGTTCAATTTGAAGATGTCGCCCCTGTAATACAATTACAAAATCCAAAACATATTTCAAAACATAATCATACAGTAGATTCACTTAGGCTATTCTATGTTTAATGCCCATTTGAGCGAGCCGGTTATTATGTGTCTTACCGGCGGGGTCATTGCGGGTAGATATATAACACTAACAGTGGGAATGGCTTACATTTTGACAGTTCAACAACATTCATTGCGTTATTTACGGTGTTGAGCAGACACATTTCTCGAACAAGCAATGGATTAGCAATATCCTTCAAAATTTATTCAGATTTTGATTGATAGTCTGTTGCGCCATTAGTGCAGGGCCTGCAGTCTCGACATAGTTAGCAATCGTTTTCGGTTGCTAAGTCCTAAAAATCCAGATGTAAATGTTGATGTAAATGTTTGGTAGTCTCGACACTCAAATTTATCGGTTGTTACCTACCGGTACCTACCTAAAATACCGGTAACAACCGATAAATTTG
The DNA here is from genome assembly GCA_937001585.2 of Brachylomia viminalis. NCBI lineage: Eukaryota > Metazoa > Arthropoda > Insecta > Lepidoptera > Noctuidae > Brachylomia > Brachylomia viminalis. Next base: position 10,012,419 of record OW443322.2, on the reverse strand, counting down.
AGTGTCGAGACCACCAAATATCGTTACATCTGGATTGTTAGGACTTAGCAACCGAAAACGATTGCTAACTATGTCGAGACTGCAGGGCCTGGTCCAAGTTTCAATCGATGGGTCCGGCAAATAATTATTGGGTTTATCTAAAAAAAAAAAAAATTGTGACATTTCTGATTTCTATCAGAAATGTCAGGATTCTCGGAAATGTCTCGATTTCTCTTGTGGTAGGTACCAATACCCTTAGGTATTGGCGAAAAACATAATTTGTTAAAGTGAATTCCGAACGTAAAAGAATAGTAGATTATTAACCAAGGGGATAAAGCAGTGTCTTCTGTCGCGGGTGACGATTTAAATCGCGAGCGTAATGAAGGACTCGAGGTTTACTCCCGAGCGCAGCGAGGGTGTTAAAAACTTAAATCACGAGCGAAGCGAGGGATTTAAGATGAGTCCTGAGTGTAGCGAGGGATTTAAGTTCACCCAAGACTAAGACAGCTTTATCACCGAGGAAAATACTCTACTTTTCGTACCATTTGCGAAAAAAATAACACGATAATAATACGAGATAAGCATTTATTAAAAATAATGACAATTAAACGTATTTTTGGAACATTAACTTATTTATAAAAACAAATTAAAATAAACTTAACGTTTAAGTATTTGAAGAAAACAAAAACGCGGCAAATTCCTAGACTAATATTTTTTCGTCGGAAAAGCAAAGGCATCAAGCTCATACGGCCTCGTCGGTTTTCGTAATTTTATTTAATAATCATAACTGCATAATAAATGCGTATTCCTTTTTCAAAAAGATGTATAATGCTTTATATACAAACACAATGGTGTAAACACAGATGTAGTTCAGTATACATTTCGGTAAGTATTCTAAATTTAAATCACCTTCTCCCCCTAGAGGATGAATGAAATTCAGTACAATTTTCTTTCCCTGTTTTTAACAGATTAAAAATGACTATTGTTATGTTCGCTTTTTGTGGCATAGAATGTCACTTTTTTGAACAAGTGGTACGAAAACATTATTTTGTTTCAGGCTACGAGGAGATGCAAATGGCTGGTAACGAACCATACGACACTTATCACCACAATATGACGCACGGTTTCGCGCCAAATAACACAGGTAAGACACAATAAATATACAGGGTTATTGGCAAAACATCATCAACCTCTTAAGGGGTCATTGTACTCATCATTATGAACAACTTTTACTAACGAACCAGATAGAAAATCGCGAAAAAAAAATCTGCTGGTCCCTAAATTTTGACGAGTTCTGCAAACATAAATGTAGGGACCAGCTGATTTTAAAAAAAAATGTATTTCCCATAGTAAAGTTGTTCATAATGATGAGTACAATGTCCCCTTAAGAGGTTGATGGTGTTTTGCCAATAACCCTGTATGACAGCACATTCATACATAGACGACTCGGCGGATTTTCCGCATCGTTTTCGATTTTCTAATGTGTTTGATATATTTTCAAAAAAGATAATAGAAAGGTGTCATCAAAAATTGTTCGTAATCGCATAAAAATTATCAACTGTCCCGTACAAAACTTCAATACCTACTCGACCTAAATGTATGGGACGACTGATACCAAATTTTTTCGCGATTACAATGTTGCTCTCCTGGAGAGAGTTGTTCAGTTTGATGGTCTATACCGTACCCTTAAATTGTTCCACAGCTTTATGACAATGTCGTAGACCACTAAGAATCCGTCTAAAATATAATAAATAATAACAATTCGTCATGAGTTCTTGATGGATGCATATTTGCGAACAGACCGTATCGTTATGCTAGCTTCCCATAAAGGGCATTTTTCATATTTTTTTGCTACTTAATCACTCTATCTAGGGCTACAGGTAGTTTGCTTAGATTATTTAAACACTACTACCCTACCTTGGCATATTTAGTTTACGTATTTAAAGAATTGTAATAACACTACTTAGAATAATTTATATTTAATCACAAATTCGATAAAAGTCCACATTTTTGCATGCCAAATGGTAGATAGACTGTGCCTGAAACCATCCATTATTTTGTAACTACTCACCTGTGAAGGTACCTACATTCTAAACAAATAAACGTTTCCTGTTCTACTATTCTAATCTCGAAATCTCTTCGACTCTTTCTAGGTCTAATTCATCAAGACCAAGTCACATTTTCAAGTATACTGGGTTATTGGTAAAACACCATCAACCTCTTAAGGGGTCATTGTACTCATCATTATGAACAACTTTTACTAAGGGACCAAATATGAAATCGCGAAAAAAAAATCAGCTGGTCCCTACATTTCTTGACGAGTTCTGCAAACATTAGTGAACAGCATGTAGGGAACAGCAGATTTTTTTTTCGCGATTTACCAATAACCCTGTATATTTTTCTATCGTACCTACCCTAGGCCTAGATTGCGACCTACAAACTCTACCCCTGCGCTACGACCGCCCCGCACCGCCTTCTTTCGTGAGGGTCGCTAAGAGAAGGACCACAGCCAACAAGAAAGAGAGGAGAAGAACACAGAGTATCAACACTGCATTCTCAGATTTAAGGGATTGTATACCTAATGTACCGCCTGATACGAAACTTTCTAAGGTAAGGATACTGCATTTTGTATACTGTGATTTTTTTTCTATACATTTTAATTAGGCTGAGTATGAGCTCTTTTTAAATGTTAAAATTTGCAAACGACAGTCCTAACACCCGCTCTTTACCACTCCCTAGTCTTTAAGCTGTGATGAAGAAGTTGCGTAATTAGGTACCCTTGGCAGATATCGTATCATGTTAATAAATTAGGTATTTTCTCAAACATGCTTGGAAATTTCAGCATTATTTTGACAACCTCCTTCGAGATAAATCGAAATTGCTGTACTGGCCAAATACATGCGAGCAGCGGCCGGCTAAAGTTGTATGAAAATCCAAATCTGTCGTGGTTTAGCGGCCAAATAAATTACATAGTAAACTCATATCTATCGTGTAATTTAAAAATGGAACGATCTTTTAGTCCGAAACAGGGCAACCAAGGAGGTAACTTATCAAAGATTTTATTTAAATTTCGAACTGGCTTGCAAATAATAAAAAAAAAACAATTAATGAATACTTTAACGCGGGAACCATTATTTTCGTTCGTTGTTCGTCATCGATTTTGAAAAGTAATTGTATTTTAATTTCTGCGCATTATTTGAGAAAAGTACTATACGAGCCTTGGCCACAACTGGGTATTGAATCAATACCTAGTTGTGGCCAAGGCTCGTATAGTACTTTTCTGCCGATTTTTCTTACTTTTAAGCCGAGGCACATACGTAGGTAATTGCATCAATACTATTGATGCAATTACCTACGTATGTGCCTCGGCTTCGCCTCGGCCCACATTTAGGAACACGTTCGTCCATGAATGCCTCTTTTGCTGGCCGCTACAGTAATGTACAACTTCTTGGCTTTGGAACGTAATAATAGAAGTTATTGGTCAGGTAGGAGCCATAGTCCTAGATGACCAGTCCACTTAAGCTAGTCTTAATCCATAGTCCATTATCTTTGTTTTCATATCCTGCTATAGACCTGCACCAACCGGGGGTTGTCCTTGGGTGCACTTGCATAGTGCATACAGGGATAATCGTCGGTTGGTACCTCATTTAATTAAAAACGTCTAACGGGCCTCTGCGAGTTGGCTTCGGCCCCGCGTACGCCTTCCAAAGCTCCGAGACCCAAGGGTCCCGAGAAATATCAAGAAGTTTGTAAAAGCTTCTTATGAAGCAAGCCATCGGTGGAACCACGATACTTATAGTTTACGTTGTCGTAGTGTACGTCGGCGTCGTGAGGAAACCGGCATGTCCTAGAACCAAAAATTCGAAGACATGTGACATCTACCAACCCGCGCTGGGCCCGCGTGGTAGGTTGCGGCCCACTCCCTCTCACCAAGAGGAGGCCTGTGTCCCAGCAGTGGGAACATTATAGGTTTATTAGACTTTTATTAGTCGTAGGCTAATTGTGGTGGATTATGATATGACACATATCAGCGTATCATTGTCTCTGCGATGTCAACACATTTGATACATGCAACGGGTATTTTTTTTTTCTATGAGGTTGTGACCAGTCACTGTCAAATAGGCCACCGGCCTCATCAAATGACGAGATTATCACCACCACTAGTGGAAAATTTCACCAAACTTTTATATCTAGAATAAGTCTAATCCTGAGAAAAAAATATTAGAATTTTTGACAGTTTTCCATACTAGAATTGTCAGACGGCAATTTTATTCCACGGATAAATGATCTTGACTTTGGTAAAATCAGCCCTAAGTGTGTAAAGTATTGCCATTTGCCAGACAACGAACAGTTTTTCTCCCAAATAGGTCTTGTCTGCCAGTCTCAAATACTGATACAACTTTTAAAGTAAATCGTTTTGCAACCTCATAACGTATTCGCTTTCAGTTTGAAATTCCTTTTCTAAATTTCCCGGTTAAATTTCATTTCAAATAATCCGCGCCACCTTCCATTCAAACCCACACCGACGGACATACCTCCGTCTCACTCTTGCATCTGATATTGCCAGATGGTGCGAAAGAGATCGCAGAGCATCAATAGCGCGTTCTCGAGTCTCAGACAGCATATCCCTAACGTTCTTCCCGACACAAAGATGACTAAGGTTAGTACGACTTCTGGGATTGAGAAGAAGCTTCTGTTGGTACTTACGTTTAGGTAGATTGTCCACTTAAGGGTATAGAACTCACTTAGACTACGAACTGTACAATAAAAAGGTGCGGGGTAATTGCAACGCCTTTCATTTTGACAGCTAGTGCTTCAAAGGTTTGAAATATTCGTTTCATCAACAACGTAAATGGCGCAATGAACGTGACTGAACTGTCAAAATGATAGGCATTTCGTTCGATTGCCATTTTACTTATTTTTGATACGCAGCTACCCCGCGGATCAAAGTGGACCCGAATCGAGGCAAATAGAAGCAGAAAAGGTCACTTTGTTCTTTCAACATATTTTTCTCTCACTCGCTTCGGGCCCTTTTTTGGCATTTAAATCCCGAAACCTTTGTCACATAGCCAGAAAACTGTTGATAATTTGCTACGTTTCGATTCTCTGTCTATTTGGCTAAATACAAAACAGGTTATGGGGTTTAAGGTCACCAAATCTGCCTCAGCAGAGAGAGGGACAAATTATGTATTTTTTTTGAGTGGTCTGGTTCTAATGCTTTTCCCAGTCCTAATCTATAAAGAGGTATTTGTGAGTTTGTATGTAGGGGCGGGGGGGGGGGGGGGGATCTTCGGAACTATTGATCTGATTTCAAAAATTCTTTCACTGATAGAAAGAAATCTCTATTGCCGAGTGCCATATTATATGTTTTTAGTTGACTTCCACTCGGACAAGAGTTACTCCAAAAGAATATAGGAAAATTACTGATCCAAAAGTACCAACAAAAACCTCAACCACCCCAGAAGTCACAGATCCATTCTCAATTTTTAATCGGTCATTAACCTTTCCTCTCCTGTTAGATCAAGACTCTTCGGCTGGCGACCTCCTACATCTCCTACCTGCTGAAGGTGCTGGAGACGGATGGAGAGCCCGCCGGGGGGTTCAGGGCAGACCTGCATCATACGCCACCGAGGAGACGGACAGTTGAAGGGAACCAGGTGAGCTCTTTTTGTTTTATGGTCGCCTAGTACTTATGAAACTCTTTTGGGAAGTCTAAAATACTTCCCAAAAGACAACAAGCTTAGGTGACGTCTTTGTTTTTATGATCGCCTGGTACTCTTGAAACACTTTTGGGAACTCTCAAGGTGAGAATACTGGATTACTTTCTGAATATTCGAATTTTTATGAAGCTCTTGAATTGTATGAAGCCCTGGTACTTTTATGCTGTAGCCACTATGTTTTTATGGCGAACAAACCTGAGGCCTCGTTTAAGGAGACGCGGGGCGTCGCGCGTCCCGGGTGGCGTGGTGTCTCACGTCTCTCTCGCTCTCATACAGCGTGGTCGAGAGCGAGAGAGACCCCAGACGCCACAACGCACGCGACGCGCGAGTCTCCGCGATTTCGTAAACGAGCTCTGATGGTAAGTTGTCACCGCTACCTCTGGGCTCCGCAACACCAGAGGCTTCGTAGATAGCTAACATCATTCTCGTCGTCCCAGACACAAAAGGTTAAAATGTCTCATGAGTGTCTCTTCGGCTAGCGATCTCCTCATCCCCTACCTGCTGAAGGTGGTGGAGACTGATGGAGATCCTGGCGGGTTCATGGCCTAGTACTTTTGAAATGCTTTTGGGAAGTCTTTCAAAGAAGCTCAGATGACTTTTTTGTTGTTATGATCTCCTGGTACTTTTGAAACTCTTTTGTGAACCATCGAGGTGAGATTTCTAGATTACTTTCTGGTTCTTGGGTGTTTAATGAAGCTCTAGATTTGTATGAACCCGTGGTACTTTTCTGTGGAAGGTACTTTTATGGCAGGCAAACTAGCTGAAGGTAAGTTGGTCACAGCAATACGCAAGCGGTGCGCGTCCTTGGTGCGCAGGGTGCGGGCTAGCTCCAAAAATTTCCCGGCGATGATTGCTCAGCGACTGGAATGCCCCTACGTTGGGCATTGTTGTAGCTATACACGGTGACATTTGAATCACAGTTTTGCTAGAACAAACGTTGTTCAGACCATGGTCTACAACCATTCTATAGCATCCAATAGAAAAAAAACGTCATTGATTTTTTAAAAAATCACAAAAAAGGCAATGTTAAAAATGTCGGGATTATCGTTACGCCCTACAAGCCTACAACACAGACATTGCGGCTGGGGCGCGCGGCGCTCGCGTCTTGAATGCAATATCGCTACCGTGATGAGTACTTTGAAGTTACGGTTAATGTTTCAAACATTATTACACGTTTGAGCAACATAAGACTAATTTGAAAACTCCTAGATGAGATTGTTTTAATAAAATACATATTTGATGCTGTAGAATGATAGTAGACCATGGTCTAAACAACGTTTGTTCTAGCAAAACTGTGATTCAAATGTCACCATGTATATAAATAATTATATATTGCTGGTATTTTATTTGTCATTTTATATAACTATGTAATGATGTAGTCATAGGGATATTATAATTATTGCTATTTAGTTTATCTCTACACCCATGCTATGAAATCTCTACAAAAATGTCTGAAACAGTTAGCTTATTGCCAACATTAAAACAACCAGTGTCATAGTAGCCATAATACATATCATCCAAACGAATGTTCTAATGTTGTACTAAATTTCATTATGCAACTCGAATTTCAAAAAAAGAACATACTCATGCACGCGCGTTTCACTACAACAGCTAATAATAAAAATAAACTTACAGATTGTTCGAATTCAAGGCGTATCCCGCCATTTTTGTTCGATATTAGTAGGTATTGCGAAAAATTATTACTTTGTTGTTTACAAAAATGAGTGATACAAGCTTTGATGACACACCACCAGATATTTCTTAGTTTGTTTGTAAACCCAAATTCCTGTTTTAATACACACTTGCTTAAATAACTATAATTTAATTCATTGTCCTTTTTTTTCATTTTTATTTTGCTTTTGACGTTAATTGATTTGATCTGACATTTATTTGCTATTCATATTTTTACGGCAGTGGTTAAGCGATTGACTGCTGCGTTACGTGTCGCGGGTTCGATCCCCGCACGGAACAAATATTTGTATGACCTGCAAATAGTTGTTCCGGGTCTGGCTGTTTGTGTATGTGAGTTTAAATGTTTGTAAACGCACCCACGATACAGGAAAAATTCCTAGTGGGGCAACGCTTAAAAAAAAAAAAAAATTTTTTTTTTATTTAATTAACTTTATTTGTTATTCAAAATCAAAAATTTATTACTTATTTAATTGCGCAATAGTGACACTTATAAAATTGGCAAAATGGTGTATTGTTTTTGTATTGAATATTGGGTCAAAAACCTGAAATAAATAAATTTTAACTTTAATACCAAAAAAAAATGCAGTTGCGTGGTCATCAAATGTCTCATGTGACTCTTCGGCTGGCTCCTACCATGATAGCCTGGTACGGTCATTACCTGACCCCTCTTACAAAGAAGAAGAGGAGAAGAGGGGTCGGGTTATGCCGGTCACCTACTCTGCCGTCATAAGAAACAAGGCCGTAATTTACAATTTTGTGAAAAATTAGGTATTAACATATTCGGAATCAGCAAAGAAAATGCTATCTTATAGTCTTACACACAAAGCTGTGACTCGTATTAGATTAGAGATATCATAAGGATTTTAGCCTTAACTACGACATAAAGTCTGGATTTAGAATCTGAAAAGCCTTAATTACACAATAACGGCCTTTTGTGTCAACTATGGTTCAAAATAAGTCTTATATTTTCAGACGTCATAAAAACAAGAATCACTAACTAAAACCCTAAAGGCCTTCATCATTTTAGATAAAACTTCAATTATCTCGGAATCACGTTGACGTAGTTACGGCCTTCTTTCTTATGACGGCAGTCTGTACATTGACACTGATTTGGGAATCCTAATGATTACTCCCTGGGGAGCAGTTGCCAGTATTTTTAAAAACATTCGCATTAAGTAGGTATCTCAATTCCAATCCGTCAACGATACCTTTAAAATGTCTAAAACCGTACAAATTCAAATAGCAATCTAATCTAAGTCACAAACAATGACAAAAAATGTAGCTATTGAGGTTTTTTTGCAGATTAAGACCGAAATGTTCTCTGACGTTTAGTTGATTTGGTTTTTCTCGTTAAATATTATATTTAGTTACCTTCCTGGCAACATCGTCTTTCACATTCTGAACCATTACTTTCTTGAAAGCAAACCGCGGAATTATAACAATTTTAGAACTACCATAAAATCATTTTTACGGCTGTATAATATAACGTCCCGTCATAATACACAGGGTATAAAAATACTGTAATAACAATTTTTTTGGGCATCTGTTCGTCAAATGATTTTAATTTCTGTAAGTAGGTTTGAACAAACACGTTTACACGTCAATCGTATTTTAAAAACTAGATGAGGTCGGCATTTCCTATCTTACTACTCTGAGAAGAAAGGCCGAAACAAACTCAGAGGTCACAGTCTCTTTTAAAGTCCAGACAGAATCCTGGTCAGATCATGTGAAGGCTATGTAGATCGGTGTCTGAAATGGTCTTTTGAGGAAAGAACCACACAGATTGCGTGGACCTGTCCAGTCAGTGCACGCAATTGTCAGCAATCGTGCAGCTCAACTCAGAACTTAAGGAGCTCAACGATTCGACGAACAATACCTACCAAAGAAAGGATTTAAGTAGACCGCATTTAATAAGCTCTCAAACTGCCAGATCATGATTACACTCAGAGATAAAAAGCAATGACCGACATAGTTCTCACATTCACAATAGTTAAAATAATATCATAATACTTTACAAAGTAAATACTCACGTCATATAAAAATTATATAATGAAAAGTTATATACCAGAACTAAACCATTGATAACCTCTACCTATTTACTTTGATTCTAATTTGTAATCCCTTTGAAAATACCCGATCTGCCCAGACTCATCACCATCTGCCAAACCTTTTCCCAACTGTGTTGGGGTCAGCTTCCTGTCTAAACGGATACAGCTGAATACCAGTATTTTACATGGAGCGACTGCTTATCTGAACTCCACAACCCTGTAAATGTGACTCGCCCTGTTGTTGTTCAGACGACCGGTAAGGACTGTCAAAGATCCACGAATGACAGCCGCGACCAACAGCTTAACGTGCTTTCCGAGGCACGGAGGGACCTTGGTATCTAAAGATGGCCACCCAACCACGGACCAGCCGCGGCACGCGTAGTTTCACCTGATTGATCAACCTGTGCATTATTACTTAGCCACCACAACTCACAAGCCCCTTCGCTATCTATCGTTTTAAAAATAAAACCGACTTACGCATGCGTTCGAGTGCACGCCGACATTCACTGGGGAATCAAGTCTTATCTAGTAACATATGGAGTTCAAGTGCATTACTTACTGGCGCCAGTGGCGAAGTTAGAGGCATGCTGTTGTAGGTATAATTTCAATAAGCTTCTGCACGCAGCATCGCCCGCGTTTCGGTCAGAAATAAGTCCACGGGAATGTATATATATACAGGGTTGTTTGTAATACGTCGGCGGTTCATTAAGGGGATGTAGGGGAGGTCATTTGCAACCAAATGACCCCTTATGACTATGCAAATGTCAACCATTTTCGAGTAATATGACATTTTATAATTTTTTGAAGATATCTGAGGGGCAATTCCCGTATTTTTAAGACCGTTCGCATTCTAATCTCAGTCTCAATCTGTCAAAATTACAATCAATTTACATACATTTTTGACAGGTTTTTGACATTGATTGTCGCTGAGATGAGATTGCGACTTGAATTTGAACGTTTTTTAAGTACGAGAATTGGCCTACTGGTATCTTATTGTATCTCGTTGGATAGCTGAGAAGTTGTACGTACACACATCAAAAGTGTCTAGGGATCAAGCATTTTTATGCGGATTTCTTGAGATTAAGATGTGGCTTTGTAATAAATTTATGATTTTATAAATTTATATGGATCCTTTTTGGTGCATTTCATAATTTGAATCAGGAACTGTGAATCAAATTCGAGTAAAAGATGAAAATCAGCTGTCAATATTTTCCCTATAAAAACATACAACGCATTGAAGACATTATTAGTGCTACTGTTTCCCTACTACTGATTAAAACCAACGTTATTATGGAGCGGCGACGTCATTTAAGCAGGGAAGAAATGCTCAGAGCCGTGGGAATGATAGAAGCTGGTTCCCGGCAACGTACTGTGGCTTTAGCTCTGAATACAAGTCAGAGTGTTATCAGTCGACTTTGGACACGTTACCGAAGCACTGGTACCGTGGCTGAGCGCCATGGAGGACGGTATCGCTGCACCACACGGAGACAAGACCGATACATTCAAATCTTAACTCGAAGAGCTCCAACAATAACCGCCATGATGTTAGCCGTGAGGCTTCATCACTCTTCAGGGAACTTAATTAGCGACCAAACAGTCAGAAACCGCTTGCATGAAGTGAACCTTCATTCCCGAAGACCGCTACGGGTACCACCTATAGCAATGCACAATCGTAGGATTCGATATCAATGGGCTCTTGAACACAGAAATTGGGCAGAAGAACAATGGCGTTTCGTGTGCTTTTCTGATGAGTCTCGTTTTGGTATGAGACCGGATACAAGACGTATACGACACTGGAGAACCCCTGGACGCCAACAGCGATTAAAATCCTGCCAGGAAGTCCATCCTTATAGTGGTGGAACCATCATGGTATGGGCGGGTATTTGGATCGGCGGAAGAACTGAGTTGATTTGGATCAGAGGCAACCTCAACGCTCAAATTTATGCTGAGACGATTGTATCAGACGTCATCGTTCCTCTACAAGTGCAAATCGGTCCCTTATTTCAGTTAATGCATGATAATGCACGACCGCACACCGCAAGAGTTGTAAGACAGACTCTCGCCGCAGCTAACATCAATGTCCTGCCCTGGCCTGCTCAGTCGCCAGACTTGAACCCGATTGAGCATGCATGGGATATGCTACAGAGAAGAGCTCTGCCGAATATGGAGGGTATCCAGTCGCAAGAAGACCTTTTTTTGTTGTTGCAACGAACATGGGCGGCCATTCCACAGCGTGATTTGGATGAACTCATTTTGAGTATGCCAAACCGATGTTCTTGTGTTGTTAGTGTTCGCGGTAGAAACACGGATTATTAATTGTTTAAGTTACCCAATAAAATTTTAAAGAAAACTGTTATTTCAGTCTTTTTTTCGAACTTTTGTGTTAGTGGTTCAAATGTCAAAAATCCCTTTATTAGGAAAATGGCAAATTTCTTTATTAATGCAAAGGTGACTTGGTTTATCGTTACTGTGACAAACGAAAACACTTTATTTTATGAATCCTTAAAGAAAATTTTAATTAATATCAATCAGGAGAAAAGTTATTGCAAAAATATATGTTGATCCCTAGACACTTTTGATGTGTGTATTTTTGGAATGTTCTGTCGTTATAGTTTAACCATGTTTTTTTTTGCAGAAATCAACAATAAATTTTAGTCAAATCACCTGCTCAAAATGATGAACTTGTGTTCTCCGATTTAAAAAATATTAAAGGTAATTGTCATTTTGTGGTTGATTATTATGTATTGAAGTAGAAGCAGATAATAATAATTAAAAAAAAACCATGCATTGTTTTTTTTTTATAAATTTTCAAAGTTGTATACCGTCAAAAATATATAAAATGTCAAATTACTCGGACATGGTTGACATTTGCATAGGGGTCATAAGGGGTCATTTGGTTGCAAATGACCTCCCCTACATCCCCTTAATGGATCGCCGGTATATTACCAATGACCACCAATGAGATATTATAGTGCAGGCGTGTGTGCGCAGGGACCGGTGTACTCTCTTTTCCCTCACTTTCACAGTCCGATGGGACGGGAATCCGACACTCGCGGAGAGAGATCAGGCTCAGGACCAGCGATAACGGGAATATACTATCAGGATAAAAAGTATCTCCTAATGCAGGTCATGGTTTACCTGTGCGCCAAGTTTCATCTAAATCCGATCAGTCATTAAGGGGCTGACAACAGCTATAGCGCGGTTACTGTACACTATATACAAGATTAATGATGTAACTAATATTTATGTAACAATATAATTTAAAAGAGTGTCCATGGAGTTTCTTGCCCGTTCTTCTCCATAGGTACCTACTACGCTTTGGAATGGGCAACTAGCTTCATATTTCTGACTGACCGACCACTTGACAATTCAAAAGTGCCTGTAAATGGTTTAATTGAAATAAATGCTTTGAGTTTGAGTTTGTCGGATTGCTTAGAAAAAAAAGAGAAGCGCGATGACACACAGCTGGTAATTCATTGCAAAATATGAAGCAATTCTCTATTTTTACAAAAAATCTATTGATTGGACTAAAAAATTAAAACACTATCGCGCTAATATGTTGCTTGAAAAAACAATCAGAGGGGCAATTCCCGTATTTTTAAGACCGTTCGCATTCTAATCTCAGTCTCAATCTGTCAAAATTACAATCAATTTACATACATTTTTGACAGGTTTTTGACATTGATTGACGCTGAGATGAGATTGCGACTTGAATTTGAACGTTTTTTAAGTACGAGAATTGGCCTACTAGTCAAGAAACAGAATGATTGCATGTATATTAGTATGGTTTTTAATCGTTAAAAGAAATTTTTAGAGACCTATCATCGTGACTTTTTTCTATCGTACCAAATTAGTTGTATTATGTTTTCAACACACTGGTGCCGATTCCCTTGTTCACAAACTAAACTAAATTTAAGTTGAGTGCATCTTTTTCTTTCTATTTCGTTATGAAAAGGACAGAAGATAAATTTTAGTTTAGTCCTGTCAAATTAATCAGCGCCTGACACTACTCCATACAAGTTTAGACGTGATTAAAAAGTTGACTACTAAAATTACATCAAATTACGTCAGGTGCTGACTAATTTGACAGGACTAAACTAATATTTATCTTCTGTCCTTTTCATAATGAAATAGAAAGAAAAAGATGCACACAACTTAAATTTAGTTTAGTTTGTGAACAAGGGAATCGGCACCATTATATAGCTAGCTTATATCCTGAAGAATATCATATATTTTTCTGGTTTAGTTTACTGCAGTGGATCATATACTTTTAGGCATTATAAAACTTGCGTTTAGGTCATGTGGTCCCCTTATGACGTGAAAAGGTTACAGACAGACGGGTACATAGAGTTACTTACGCATTTATAATAGGTATTAGTATGGATGGGTATGCATAATCTGTTGTTGTATTGTATATTATAGATTCAATAAGTGCTAACAAAAATTGCTTGTCATTAATTCGGCTCATTAAAATATGCGTCACAGATCTATAACAGTCGTGGTTTTAATTCCGTTTCTACATGTTTTTTGGGAGTCGTGGCTTATAGATAACAGCTGCACGGGTTGATCGAAAGTTAAGTTACCCTTGCCGAGGTCGATCCGTGGATGGGTGACCGTCCATTATGATAAATGATTTTATTTCTGTGAGTAGGTTTGTACAGACACTTTTACACATCGATCGTATTTTAAAAATTAGGTGAGGTCGGCGTTTCCTATCTGACTACTCTGAGAAGAAAGGCCGAAACAAACTCAGAGGTCACAGTCTCTTTTAAAGTCCAGACAAAATCTTGGTCAGATCATGTGAAGGCTATGTAGATCGGTGTCTGAAATGGTGTTTTGAGGAAAGAACCACACAGATTGAGTGGACCTGTCCAGTCAGTGCACGCAATTGTCAGCAATCGTGCAGCTCTAGACTTAAGGAGCTCAACGATTCGACGAACAACATTACATATTGAGACCCATCCTTGCCTCGGAAAACACGTTATTAAACCGTTGGTCCCGGCTGTCGTTCGTAGAAGTTTGATGCTGAATTGAACTGGATGCAGCTGAATAACAGTATTTCACATGGAGCAACTGCATATCAGAGGGGCAATTCCCGTATTTTTAAGACCGTTCGCATTCTAATCTCAGTCTCAATCTGTCAAAATTACTATCAATTTACATACATTTTTGACAGGTTTTTGACATTGATTGTCGCTGAGATGAGATTGCGACTTGAATTTGAACGTTTTTTAAGTACGAGAATTGGCCTACTGACCTCCACAACCCAGTTACTGGGTAATATGACACCTCTTAGTAAGACTGGTTGTCAGACTTTTGAGTTTCGGACTAACCGTAACGACTGTCAAAAATCTACGAACAACAGCCGGGACCAACGGCTTAACGTGCTTTCCGAGGCATTTAGCACACGCACACACACGACGGCTACACGGCGAGGGTGCAGCTGTTAGAGTCGCGCCGCAATGTCAATTTCAAGGCATTTGTAGTGCGTATTCCGACGTGCTACCTCAACCTGGTGTTGGAAGAAAGCTTTTGGCCGCAGGACGTGGTGTTCCGTCGCTTCCGCGGACCTATTCCACACGACAGCACAAAGACGTAGTGCAGTGCTAGTGAAGTGTTACTAACATAGGCATAAGTTTTATTTACTAACACTTATTGTTGATAATAATATGTATACTTAGGTTAAGGTATTTATCTATGGGTCTATGCAACCCGAAATAAATAATTTGATTGATTTAGGCTTGATATGTAATGGACGGTCACCCAACCTCGGCAAGGGTAACTTAACTTCCGATCGCCTCGTGCGGCTGTGATTATTTAGCCGCGAACCCGAGCTTACTATTTACTGCTAACAGATACTTTGTATTTCATCACATTATATTATTGCAGACGGAACCACGTCAGTCGTAGATAGATAGCAGGTACGGCAGTAAATGTATTTATATATATTTCTGTATCGTTCCGTCATTAATGTATAATTCAGCGCGTGGCGGTCTGTGCTACAAGTTACAAGAGGTAGCGGTCTAAGTGGCGGCGCCATTTAAGACTAATCTAAGGCTACAGTGGCTAAGTGTAGTCAGCGAAACCAAATGGTCCTGGGTTCGAATCCCGGTAGGGGCAAATGTTTGTATGATGAATATGGACATTTGAACCCGAGTCATGGATGTATATTTATAATATGTATGTATTTACGAAAAAGAAATATGTATTTAAGTAGTGTATCAACCATCTGGTATCCATAACACAAGCCTTAAGTGTTAAGTGCTTAACTTGGAACTAGATGGTGCTGTGTGCAATGTCAGACGATATTTATATTTATTTATTTTTATAGTTAATTAACATGGTACAAAACCAATTACATTTTCTCAACCATCCTTGGAAATTTGAGCATCATTTTGACAACCTTCTTCGAAATAAATCGAAATTGCTGTACTGGCCAAATACATGCGAGCAGCGGCCGGCAAAAGTTGTATGAAAATCCATATCTGTCGTGGTTTAGCGGCCAAATAAATTACATAGTAAACTCATATCTATCGTGTAATTAAAAATGGAACGATCTTTTACTCCGAAACATGGCAACCAAGGAGGTAACTTTACAAAGGTTTTATTTAAATTTCGAACTGACTTGCAAATAGAAAGCTGTTTATTTAAAAATCTTGTTAAAATTGTTCGTTGTCCGTCATTGATTTTGAAAAGTAATTGTATTTTATTTTCCGTGCATTATTTGAGAAAAGCACTATACCTAGGCCTTGGCCATAACTAGGCATTGATGGACTTACGTATGTGTGCCTCAGCTACGTTCGTCCATCAATGCCTCTTTTGCTGGCCGCTGCAGTAATGTACTTACTATAATTAACATAGAAAGAAAACAAATTTATACAATGCAGACAATTGTGTCATAAACAATTCGCTACTTACTAACATGGAACCTTAGAATAATATGCTTTTGTTACTTATTATTCTAAGCATGGAACAATGGACACCCTCGCGTGCTGTTGCCATACATCAAAAATCGAAACATTTCATTTGACATAAACCTTTTTAAGCACAGTTTAGGAAAAATAATCAGACGTCCTACACCTTTTGGTCGAGTAGGTATTGAAGTATTGTTTAAGACAGTTGATAATTTTTTTGCGATTACGATGTCGTTCCTGAGGAGTAATTCTCGTAATCTTAAGAACGTTCGCAGTCTAATCTCAGCCTCTGTTATGTCAAAAAATAGCTCTAATTTCCCTACATATTTGACAAGTTTTTGACATTGATTGTCGCTGAGATGAGATTGCGACTAGATTTTTAACGTTTACGTTTTATACGGGAATTGGCCTTTTGGTCCCGGTGCGGTGTATAGAACGAAAAAATTGACAATCGCGGCCGCCGCTAACGTAGTCCACATCTCTTGATAAAATTACATTCCACCACATGGCCCTACCATTCGCGAGTTATCAATTAATTTACAACTAAGATAAACAGATGTTTCGGGGATTCTCTTTTCACTGAATTGTCATTAATGTAAATGTTGGTAAAGCTAATTCATTGATTAAGCTGATCAATTGTAGCAATGAGCATGCGATGTTCCTACAACAAGCAGACGTGTTTAATTAGGGCATGTTTTTAATTGAACCTCAAATAATTACCATTTTGGGGTCCCTCAAAACTGAAATATTGGTAATACACAATAGTTGTTATGACATATGAAAGCTTAGCCATATTTTACCATTCGGCATGCAAACATTTACAATATTTATGAAACATACACTTTTATTTCGATTATATTATTATTATTACAATTATCATTCAATAGATCAGTTAATAAATTATTATCATTTTCATTACAATTTATCAACAAATATATTTTACTCTGGGCTATAGTACACTATATGTGTCTAAAATTTACGTAGTCTACTCCTAAACACCACCGTATTTAAATATTTCCAGCCACTTGGCAATTTATTGAAAGTATTAAGGGCCATGCAATAAATACTTTTGTGCATCAAAGTGGTTTGACATGATACTTGACAAAGTTTGCTTTTGTCACGCCTATTCTTTGGGAATATTGGATTTTGCTGTACAAACAAAGCCCCATGCAGTTAGTCGCAGTTACGCAGCTATTTAGTATTGCCTATAACTGGGTACAAATCCAGACTCTGATCGGAATATCCTAGTCCTAGGGGTCAAGTCTAAGGCCGGCCGCACGTACAATGCGTTTTCGTACGAATTTGACTCTTGCGAACACGTACAAATACGCACGATCCATTCCGACCTTCCGAGTACTGTGGTACCTCGCACGCTTGGTCTAGGTGCGAGCTATTCGTGTGTGTACGTGCGTAGATATAGTTCCAACGTCCGAAATCTATCCCAACTTGTTCGGCTTTTTTATGAATTCGTACGTTAAAAATATAATAAGGAAATTAGACAGAAAAATTTTATAGCTTGGTGTACGGGCACAAATAAGTCCGCCATTTGTAATATGATAGGATTCACAAAAATCATCTCCTTTTCAATATATTTCACGCACTCATTCGGTTCTACGACGGCTATTGCGACGCCGCGCGCCGCCGCAGTCTTCGATTAAAGGAAAATTATCATCATAATCATTATCACCCTATAATGTTCCCTCTGCTGGGACACAATCATGCCTCCTCTCTGGCCTTTGCGAGTTGTTAGATGTCACATGTCTTCGAATTCTTAGTTCCAGGACATGCCGGTTTCCTCACAATGTTTTCCTTCACCGTTTTTGAGAGCAGTGGAGATGAAATAATTCATACAAAGTAAAGCGCCTGTCCAAGTTCGAACCTACGACCTACAACTCGTAAGTCGAGGCCATTACCACTGGGCCACCACTGCTCTCGAGGAAAATTATCAAGCAGATTATAAATGATTATTTCTGCCCCTTAAAAAACCGCTCTTCGCTCGTAGCTTGGACCAATTTTCTAATACAATTACGAGGCACCACATGGCCCTACGAATCAAGCTCTATCAAATATTTTACAGCTGCAATGCACTCGGATATACAATCTGTTTTTGTGATTTTTTCTCAGTAAATCTAATAAAATTCCTCAGACTGGCTCGTCGGTCTTGTGGTCGCAAGCGCTAGCTGAGCATGAGGTCCTGGGTTCGATTCAGATGTCAGGTAAAAACTTACTGTCGGAAAGTCCGAAAGGGTTACCGTGGCCCCTGGCACAGGCAACTGAAGGAACACTGGTGGGTTTTAGTCAGTAAGAGTCTGACACGCCCTCCCGCTCCGCCCAGAGCGGGAGAAGTTATTTGATTAATTCCCAACATCAAAAAAAATTATAATACAGGAATTTCTTAGTAACACCCCGGAGTCTAGATTTGTGCCCGGTTGATAACTTACACTTAAACATACTTAACTGGCGAAATGTACTATAAGTACCTACATCTCTGTTTGACCCTTCAGGGATTTCAGGCGTGATATTGTGTTGTCTAATAACATACAAACCTTCGCTATTCGAATTCATTTTTGGTTTTCTATTCGACTAAATTATCTTAGTTTTGCGGATTTAGGTACTGAAGAATTGGGCTTTTAAAGACACAAAAGATATCCTTCAAACAGGCGCGACACGCGACACAGAGGCACCGCACGTCGCGTGACAGGCGTTGCCTTTTTATCGAGTCATATGGACTAAAAACAATATATTTTTCGATATCATCTATGTATCTAACTACCACTACCATGTCCCTATGTTTTGTTTTTAGCGTTTTTTTTTAAATTATCTAAATTAAAAAAAATTAGAAGAAAAAAAAAACAAAAATATTTGTAGTAGTGTAGCGGTATCTACATCGCCACATGCGAGCTGCGCGTCACACTGACGTCACGCAAATCCTGCATCGCGCAAGCAGAATTTACCGCGCGACTAGCATAAATACAACTTCCCGCCATCAATCATCGGGCAGTTGCCCACCAGACACGACACCCGTCTGGTCGGAGGATCCTCCCTTTTCTATGGAGGTATGAGTGAACTTTACACCCTGTTCCTCGTGCCTCTATAGTAGTTTTATCAACCAGGGAGAAACCAGAGGAATACCTTAGTATAGAGGAATGAACGCCAGCGACCACGAGACCGCGTTTCCTCTTAATAATCGTGACAGATAACTTAATTATGACCCAAAACTTTAACGCTCCTTACCTTCTCAAAAAACGAAAAACAAACAACGTTACTTTTACAAATTGAGGCCAACCTGCCGAGCAGTGAATATATTTCGTCCATCCGGCGCAAGTATAAACAAGGGAAGTTGTTAAAATAATAATATAAACAAACATCGCGAGATACAGCAAACAGATACACAGGTGTACCTACGTAATGAGTGTTTTTACATTTTGAGGATACAGAACAGATTTGAAGTTAACCAACCACAGAGCCGCTTCTATCTTCTCTCTAGTCTCAAACCAGTCCTCATAAGTTTATAAGGGCTGTATCCGCATATGATAATGATTTCTGTGTTCAGAAGAAATAACTGACACATCTCATTTATTTTTTCTACATAGGTACGAAAGAGGCTTGGTCCTAGGACACTACCCTGAGGTACACCAAAAATACCTGAGGTGCATTGCTTATAAATTTTTCGTTTTTTATAACCAGTTGACGCCCGTCAGGTAGCTAAGAAAGATATCGAGGGCAGTGCCACGGATGCCAATTTTTTCCAGCTAGATTTGTGTCTGAAAGAGCGCATAACATTAGAATGGCTGGACCGTTTTTTCAACCGACCTCAAAAAAGGAGGAGGTTCCTCAATTCGACCGTATATATTTTTTAAACGTTATTTCGCGGATTACTTCGTCGTTTATGAATCGATTTTGATGATTCTTTTTTTGATGGAAAGGAGATATCCCAAGGGTACCATAATAAGGAAACCAGGATCTATCGTTTTCGAATTGGTGTGGGGTTGGTACTAACAAAAAGTGAAAAATATAAAACGTTTTTTACAAAAAATAACCGCCTTCCGAAAAAAAAACACTACAAAGTGAAAAATAACTTTTCACACCACCTGCTCGAAAATGTCAAATTATATGTCAAGCAACCTTAACCCAAAGTGAGTCATTAGTGGCCGGGGGTACAGCCGGTCAATAATGTTGTACTGGATTTCATTATGACCCGCTGGTCAATAATGTGATTTGAATTTGGAATCTCACGGCATTGACGAGCAATACTCAAATAAATTCCACATCAACATCTATAAACGTACCAAATAAAAACTTAACTTTATCTTTGCACAACTGGACTAATGTCTCAAATGTTACCATTAACTTCAATTAATATGTAAGTGCATATATAACTAACTACTTCTAAATATGTTATTCTCACTGTTTGTTTATTTAATAAATACTTTGTTTTTCGTACTATGGCTATTATTTTCTCACAGTAGGTGTAAAAAGTAGAGTATCCGCCTCTGGGCTAAAGGTGTCTTTGCCTTGGGCTAGCTTGAATCTCGAGCGCAATGGAGGATTCTTGTATTAACTCCCTCGCTTCGCTCGTGAGTTAAACTCTTAACTCCCTCGCTACGCTCGGGAGTTACATCCCGAATCCTTCATTGCGCTCGAGATTCAATATGACGCCCGTGACATAAGACAGAACTTTAGCCCCTCGGTGCATAATCTACTATTAATTTCGGAAGCCGGTGGAAAAAACTAAAATACACATCCAAAGACACCGACTCGCGAAATTAAAGTTATTTATCACTTTGTTGTGTTTTTTTTGGAAGTCGGTTTTTTTTGTATTTTTTTTTATATGTAGTTAAATACATAGTTTGAATGAGGTTTTTAGGTAAAGAAAAATTAGGAAAGTAGAAAAGACTGTGAAAGTGATGATTTCTATGGGTTTTTTTAAACGAATTGTTGATATTTGGACTGGACAACGTGTGTCGGGTCAACTAGATTTGAATAAATATTTGGTTTCCATTCCAAATCCATAACTGTGTCATCAGGGGTACCTCAAGGCTCGATATTGGGGCCTTTGTTATTTATTATATTTATAAATGATATTGACATGTGCTTTCTTAATTCTAAATTCTTACTTTACGCAGATGATCTTAAAGTCTTTAGGCCCATCAAAACTATGCTTGACTGTCAACTACTTCAACAAGACCTCAATCGTCTTGCAAATTATTGCACTAAAAACAAACTCCAACTCAGTATTTCTAAATGTTGCTGTATTAGCTTCACTAAAAATAAAAATATTTTTAAATATCCCTATGCAATACACAGTGAATTACTGGCAAGGAAGAGTTTGATCCGCGACCTGGGAATATTACTTGACGATAAACTGCACTTAGACACACATGTTAATAAAATTGTTAATAATGCTTATCGCATGTACGGCTTTGTGATGAGATCAGCCATAGAATTTATGAACCCAAGTACATATTTATATCTCTATCGATCACTAGTTAGGTCTCAATTAGAATATGCAGTACCTGTGTGGAACCCCTACTACAATAAATATATTGAGTGTATAGAAAGCATACAACGTAAATTTTTGAAGTCTATGCATTATCGCTGCTTTAAAAGTTGTTACCTCTCTTATAGTGAGTTACTTAAAAAATATAATTTACTTCCTTTGAGTTCAAGGCGTACTTTTCTTGAAACCACATTTTTGTATGACTTATGCAATAATTCGTATGATTGTTTAGACATGAGTAATAAGTTGTGTTATATAGTTCCTAGAACATGCCAGGGACGCGAGGTGCGCTCACGACCTGTATTCGCCACTACTTCCTGTCGTACAAACGCAGGCTTGCGTGCACCTCTTCGTCGCCTTACGAGCAATTTTAATAAGAATTTCTGCAGTTTGGATCTGTTTGCTCTGCCACATAGTAAGTTTAAACTCATGTTACTTAATATATTGAAAAATTAATGTGAAACTTTTGTTCCGCTTATATGCGCCATCTTTGGGGCTTTGTTTTGTTGGTACTTTAATATTAATTTTCCTCTTATGTATTGTTTACAACGCTAGTCTTTAAATTTACCAAATTGTCTCACTGTGTATCTGTGGAGAACGTGGTTGATTTCACATTTGTATCATTTCTGTATTCTATCTTTCTGTTTTTCTTAATGTGTAATTGTTTGTTTTCCCTAATAAATAAAATAAAAATATCAAAATAGAACCAGATAACTTTAGCAGCTTAGGACTCCTTCCTAACCTATGATAAATAAATAGAGCAGCTTACTTCGCCGGGGCTCGTAGCTAAATAATAATAGCCGCATGGGTCGATCAAAGGTTTAGATGCTCTTGCCGCGGTTGTTTCGTGGATGGGTGACCATCCATTACTTATCGAGACCTCTCCTTGCCTCGGAAAGCACGTTAAGCCAATGGTCCCGGCTGTCATTCGTGGATCTTTGACAGTCGGTACGGTAGTCAGAATCCCAGTATGACATCCAGTCTTATAGGCTCCAGTCAGATAGGCAGTCCCTCCAATTAAAATACTGGTATTCAGATGCATCCGGTTAGACTGGAAGCCGACCCCAACACGGTTGGGATAAAGCTCCGGCATATTGGTTGACTCCTTATACGTAGTTATAGCGAGGTAGACTGGGCTGAAACATCACTAAATAGACTCTGGTTAGGAAAAACTGATACCGTCTTATCACAAAACACGATCTAACTTCAGTCCGAGCCTAAATCTATTTATTTATTTATTGAATTGAATTGATAGTTCTAAATACAATTACTTAAAACACTACTTTCCTTTATATTGGTGCCGATTCCCTTGTTCACAAACTAAACTAAATTTAAGTTGAGTGCATCTTTTTCTTTCTATTTCATTATGAAAAGGACAGAAGATAAATATTAGTTTAGTCCTGTCAAATTAGTCAGCACCTGACATAATTTGATGTAATTTTAGTAGTCAACTTTATAATCACGTCTAAACTTGTATGGAGTACTGTCAGGCGCTGATTAATTTGACAGGACTAAACTAAAATTTATCTTCTGTCCTTTTCTTAATGAAATAGAAAGAAAAAGATGCAATGAACTTAAATTTAGTTTAGTTTGTGAACAAGGGAATCGGCACCATTGCTAAGCTAAATCTGTAGGTTTGACATCAGTTGATTTGGATGGCTTCTGTGTTGTATTTTCAAGAAGATTTTTGCTGATCTTCGAGCCAGTTTTTGTATTTGGAAGTTTAAGCCGACTTCAGTAAGGTTCTTATTACGAAATTGACAACCTAAGACCGGACTAAGTTGTCAGTTTTGTTTATGTTACTCTATTTCGATTTCTGTTAGGTTCTTATTTCAAAAATAGGCTCTATGGTTTAAATCACGTCTTAAGAAAAATCTTGTTTTGTAATAGGACCGTGCAAGTTTAAGAAAGACGACGTCTTGCACAAAATAATCATAGTTTTTTAAATTACATTTTTTATACTGTAATTCTACAGATCATTTTATCAAAAACCACAGTTAAAAACATCACGATTTCAAGTTAACTCCAAAAATAAGATTCTCAAGTACCTATAACTGTCAAACATAAAAAAAATCGCCCAGCTACCGGTGAACAGTTAAACTTTTTTCCGTAATTTTTTTAACGACCGCGTAATCTGCCATAATTTAAAACACATGCTACTACATAAAGATACGTTTGTCTGTAAAATTACTTAGTTTAAGGGAATAAAATATTTGAGGAGGATATTCTTGTCTGTATCGTTTTATGTATTTTTTTTTCTGTATGTAGGTAGCGTAGACAGAGAAACTGTCTACGGTAGGTAGGTACCGGTTTAGACTGGGGATACCCTATTATACATATTAATCTATACTGGGGAGTTTGGTTTTTAATTGAAGGAATTCAATTATGGAACTAGTATGTACTATGGTTCAACAGATGGAGAATAATTTTCGTTACCTAAAACCAACAGGAAACAATACTGCCCATTTCTCCCGCTAGAGGGCACCATTTCAATTGATAACAAAATGGTATAGGTACCTACTTAATAAAAAGGTTAGTTCCTAATAATTTTAAGTTGTACATTTAATAATAAGTTGAAATCAAACATCAACTATTTATACCAGGTATTAAATCAAATAACTAACATACAAAGAAATACAACAACAAAAGGACACTTAGGCGTCGAAGTACTCGTCCGCATCGCTGTTATACGGAAAAGTGCCCAGAAGACTGGCAGCATTGCCACGTTGAATGGCAAAGCTATAAATAATTTTATTATCTATTTAAAGGAAGAAGGCGGAAGAAGTCACTGGCAAAGTGCTAGTGAAGTAAAACGTTTCATCAATCATCAACCAGAATTTACCCCATTTCTAGCTGCTTATATCAATTCAAGTAAAAGCATTTACTCTTAAGAATCAGCGCTTAATCAATTCAATTCATGCCAAATTCACCTCCATCAAAAAAGGATAAAGGAGAGGAGGGCGGTCCCCAGGTTGAGCAGGCTCCGTCCTTTTCGGGTAACCACTGAAAATCAGCGCCGTGCTGTGGGTCCCCCATAGCTCAGCATCATGCTGCGTGGAAGCCTTCTTGTCACAGTCACGACGTGCAGCTGTCGACTATTTCTGTTTTGTGCTCGTGATTAGAGATCTTTTTTAAGTTTTTTTTTCTTTAATACAGGGTTTTTTGACAGCCCTCCGCAAACTGATAGGGTGGCTTCAGTACATCATATTAAGATGACCGGTATATGAAATTCTTTCAGGAACATTAAGGGAATCCAAAAAACCAGATTTGTTTTATGGGGGGACATCGTGATCACTTACCTCACACGCAATGTATCGTTACCGTGGCAAAACGCACGTAGCGGACGGCAGCGCAGCGAGCTTGAGCGAGGCTGCCCCCGCCCCCCGCGCGCTCCCCGGCGCACCTGGGCCGCGTCTTTTATTACGTTACGTTACGGCATAATTTTTTTTTTCCTGAGAAAATTTCCAGTGCGATATGATTCAGAATACGGAGCTGAATCAATCCTGTGTTTTTGTTGAGGGCTGTCAAAAACACCCTGTATAGAGCTAACTTTTTTGTATGCACGTGTTTCTGTGATAAATAAACCTATTTTTATTAGTTTCAAAGAGTTTTTGGGTTTTTATCAAGGGTTACTCAGTAGCAGCCCAGGGTCTACAGTTGTGCCCGGTTGTTTTGACCCGCCTCCTATTATATGGGACTTAAATATAACAGATTACGGGATTACAGACGTGATAATGTGTGTATGGAGGGTAGAGGTAAGGAGAACTGTCTCACGTTGATGGGAGTTGAAAAAGTGTCCAGCTATAAACAGTAAATAATAGTTCAAAAACCCTCCAAAATGGCGCTAGCGTAGGCAAATGGTGTGGTATGAATGTAGCAGTTGTTAACGGACTGAAGTATGCCGAGTTTGAAAATTTTATATTTTTAGTGACTAGAGTAGTTAGTGACAGTCCAGTATACCGTACCTCAACAATTAACGTAGTCCAACATTATTTTGTAAACATAACCTAAAATTATTGCTTTTAAAATTTACCCCGTGGCTACTCTAGCGCCACCCTTATGTAGCGCATTTTAACGGACACTTTTTTATACACAGAGATACGTAGTTCTCTTTACCTCTACCCTCCATAGTTATGTGTTAAATAAGGTTTATTAATGTTACTGTCTCCTTTGTTACAGCAAAATGCAACGGCAGAGAAGAGAAGCAAAGGCCGCACCGGTTGGCCGCAACACGTTTGGGCATTGGAACTGAAAAGCGAACAAAATTTACAGACATAAGTAGTAGCAATTTCACCAATGAAACTAAACGCGATCAGTACGGTCTAACGGGGTGAATAGGGATGCAGGGATGAAAAGAAATGAAAATTTAAAGTGGATTTTGACCTTGAAATAATATAGTTTGATGCCAACAAGGGCACTTAATCGTTAATTATACAACGTGTCGTTTTGCATCCTCGTCAAATTTCAGGAGGCTGTTATGAAAGACATAAATAATCAAATAAAGTTACGATCCTGCTCAATAATTAATACATATTTGTTTTTTTAGATATTTAAGTTTGACAGTATTTCAGAATACTCTACTTTCAAAGAACAGAATCGCCCCGTTGCGTATACGGTAGACAGTGTCGTACGACTATGTCGCTGTGTGCATGCGTTACAGTTACATCGCAGTTACAGGGCGGTATCACACGGACCCTACATATGCTGATTTCCGAAAATTACAAAATTTAAAAATAAATACCTACTTACTTTATTATTGATTCGTGTCGAGAATCATAAGCATAGTTACCTCCTCGAATTTGACGAGGATGCAAAACAACACCTTGTATTACAGTAAACACGTTAAAAGTCCTTTAAGGCAATAAACTATATTATATATAACATGGCGACCGGCCGCAGTGAGATATGCTGTATAGGTACTGTTCGTTATGCCGAGTCCTTTCTTTTCCTTAGTCTGAGGGTTTACAATGCACACTTTTGACGCTGGCAGAACAGTCGACATCGGCTCAGTTGTCATAAAGGAAAAAAATGCACACTTGCTTTTCTTTTCTTTCACTCTAGACATTGGCAGAAAAGTTGACAACGACTTTGCTTGCCATATTTAAAAAAATAGAGTGGAATCGATACAATGTATCTATGTACCTACTGTAGGCCAATTCTCGTACTTAAAAAACGTTCAAATTCAAGTCGCAATCTCATCTCAGCGACAATCAATGTCAAAAACCTGTCAAAAATGTATGTAAATTGATTGTAATTTTGACAGATTGAGACTGAGATTAGAATGCGAACGGTCTTAAAAATACGGGAATTGCCCCCTCTGATTGCGTTCGTGAAATTAACATTAAAATTATAATAGTTGACTTTCAACTTCCCGATGATAATAAATTAATTATGTAAATACACGTAAATATATAATAATTAGGACTTTAAGGATAAAAATAAAGACAGGGAAATTAATTGTTTATCAAGTTGACTATCTACTTAAATTGCCCACAAATATATTTAAATCAGAACTGCTATTCTTTAACATACGTGTTACCCAGCAACTGGGTTGTGGAGGTCAGATAGGTAGTCACTACATGTAAAATACTAGTATTCAGCGGTACTCCGTTGGACTGGAAGCTAACCCCAACATAGTTGACTAGACAGATTGATTTATTAACTGTAATTTTTGACATTTGTATAAAATAGTGATCCGTCAAATTGACGTAGTGTGTCAATTTGATAAGCAATCAATATTCCTGGCTGTATATTATTAAAACCAAGTGCAATAAGCCCTTGACTAGGATAATCAAAATCATTGATTATTGCAAGAAGCAGTGATGTTTGTTTACGCTTCCCCCGGTCGGTTCGTGGATGGGTGACCATCCATTACATACTGAAAGAGACCCCTTCGTGCCTCGGAAAGCACGTTATGCCGTTGGTCCGGTTGGTTGGTTAGAAGCCCGTAACTGGGTTGTGGAAGTCAGATAGGCTTATGTAAAATACTGGTACTCAGCTGCATCCGGTTAGACTGGAAGCCGACCCCAAAATAGCTGTGAAATGACTAGGCAGATTGTTTGTTTTTTTATATCTTACAAAACAACTTATTTCCACTTTTCCTGATTATATTTCAATATAATATTTCAATGTTTTGCTTATTAGCAAAACATTAACATTATATCCTAAAAAAAATATTATTTGAGGTTAAGCGCACAGCTGATGCGTTCAACTTCTCTATTTCCCTTTCTCGTCAAACACACGCAACTGTTGGCTGACAGTACCAACCTCTCGGAAAATGGGTTGGTACCATCTGACGGCCAACTCTATCACCGCGCGCGCTCATTGGTCAAATCAAATAGCGTGCGCTTCCCCGGCTTCCTGTTACACACTTCCGTCGCATTTCACGAAATCACTCCCACAGATTGTTAGAAAGCGAGAGGAAAGATATTACACATCAAAAAAACAGAACGCGTAAACTAAGTAACCGCGCGGGCGCACGATGCGATGCGATGTCACCAATCGAAAAGAGTTTAATAAAATGTGGCTGTTGTTTTAGTAAATAAATTGTGGTGTCTTACGGCTTCCACGCGAGCGAATTCACGGCCAGAAGATAGATCTGATACGAGTATTTAATAATAATGAACTGTACCAAAGACTTTAGTGCCAAATATATATAACTATGTAAATACTTTATATTTTGTTTTATTTTCCTCTTTAAGTACCTCAAATATTCTTTATACCATTCCCCCTCTAAAAAGCTTATTTTATTCACTGAAAACAGTGAATAAAAAGCACTTTTACTCACTGTTACATCGCTACACAAGTTGACCATCCTAATAATAATAACAAGAAAATCACTCTTAATTTTAGTAATTGTTCCAATTTTAATGTGCATTTTAATTAATTTAAGCTTCCTTTTTCTTTATTAAATGTTTATTTTCGCTTAAATCTTTCTTTTTCTCGTAGTCATGGTATAAAGTATAGTACGCAACTCTTGAATAAAACAGATTTACCTATATCGAGGGCCATGAATCACTCGCGTCGCTCAGGATTCTAATACTTGAATCACTCGCGTCGCTCAGGATTCTAATACTTGAATCACTCGCGTCGCTCAGGATTCTAATACTTGAATCACTCGCGTCGCTCAGGATTCTAATACTTGAATCACTCGCGTCGCTCAGGATTCTAATACTTGAATCACTCGCTACGCTCGTGATTCAATCATCATAAATCACTCCCTACGGTCGTGATTCAGTCGTTAGAATCCTTCACTAGCTCGTGATTCATCTATGGCCCTCGCTTTAAATCCGTCCTTTACTCACTAATTGCATAATATACTATTTTAGAATCTGCAGTTTGTATCCCACTGCAGGGCAGGCCTCCCTTCCCTCCTTCCACTTTTCCCTATCAACCGCTATTCGTTGCCAATACTTGTGAAAAAAGTCGAGTTCGTCCCACCATCTCGTCCTGGGCCGGCCGCGTGGTGGCGCCCACTGTGTTGTAGATTTAGAGCATAGCCCCTCCGGTTTGCGATAGGTGTGGCCAGCCCAGTTCCATTTAAGCTTGGCAGCCGAGTTACCTACATTCAGCTATTTGAAATTTGGAACGCAATATCGAGTTCCTTAATAAAAACGATCAATGAGTTTTAACTCGAAAGATACTGGTGCCGATTCTCTTGTCACAAAATTCTCTAAACTAGACTAAAAATCACCAAAATTTAGTTTATTCCTGTCAAACGACGATTTCCCATTCTGAAAATGACTAAAGTGACACAACTTAACTAAATTTTAGTTTCACAGCACTAAGATGGCACTGAGATTATAATTTAGTGAAAATGGCAATTTTGCTATTCTGAATTTTACGTTTTTGACCAAAAATTTTGATTGTCCTAACTAAATCTGCCTATTTTTAATCGCGATTAAAAAGGTGTGGAATAAAATTAGTTGTCAAGAACTAAAATTCACACCAACACCTCGACTTCAGATGCAAAAACACAACTGTATCTTTTTTTCTTTTCTTTTGCTTATATCTCAAAAACGGTGTGTCCTATCGCAAAAATAATGAAAACGACCCCCTTTGTAAAACCTTAAACCTATAAAACTCAACGTGTTGGTAATATTTTTTTATATTTTCCAAACAAAAAGTAAAAAATTCCATACAAAACAAGTCGAGGCCGCACATAATGCGCGCCTACGGCTCTAAAAAAAGATCACGTGGTACGGCAAACAAGTACCACGTGGAGTCGCAATAATTGTCAAATTTGATTTTAGATGTGTCAAAATTATTTTTAAATTAAGAGATTTTATTTTGCAGAATAGCGTTAAGATTCTCATAGCCAAAAGTAAGGAATTTTAGTGATAGTTTAGTTAGTTTAGTTCGGTGTACAACAGAATCGGCACCACTGCCTTCCAATGCTCTCTGACAGAGCTCGAGTGCGGATTTTTGACGCTTGTTTAGTGACCATGTCTCCGCTCCGTATGTGCGGGTAGGAAAAATGCACCTCAACAATGTAAGTACCTACTTAATTTTGTATGGTCTACGACACTACAGAAAGTTACGTATTAGTCCATGTGACATTTATCATTCCAGACCATTAAGTCCGGCGCCATAATTGCGTGCAAAGGATTTTGAAGGAAATTGCTAATCCATTGCTTCATATGTTTGAAAAAGTCAACAAGGTATATTATAACGCAATGAATATTGCTGAACTGTCAAAATGAAAAGAATTGTCATTGTAAGTGTATTAGGTCCGCCATCTTTCCGCAGGTTTCTACACAATGTATTCTATGTTGGCTGTTACTAAGAAAGCCTAGTGGTAAAACCCAATAATACTTTGCCCGAACCACAGATTACTAAATAGTTACTACGTAACAGATACTTCACTCAGTAGAAAATTTCCAATACCTATTGAGATAATAGCCTACTCCGTCGCCTCAACAACCACTGCATGCTAAAATGTGCCTAAATGCTCAAGCGTACAGTTGTGATCGCTTCGCACCGTGCGATCCTACAGCACGCAATTTGGACCGCAAGCGGTCCGAGAGCGCACGCTCGAGCGCGTAGGTAATTATAGCGCGCAAGTACATGGAGTGACGGAGGCCTGCCCGAACTGGGAATCGAAGCAGGACGCCACGCTCAGCAGCCGCGCTTGCCACCACGAGACCATCAGGGCAACGGCCCGGAGTTAGGAAGTTGGTGGGGTGATGCCCCGTGTAACTTAGGATCGGCTAGTAGATAGGATACTGTGAACAATAATATACACACATAAAAACGGTCTAGGGGTCAAGTTTAGGGGGGTTTAGGGGCTGTGGGGCTTTTTCTCGGTAGTTAAATCTAATAAAAATCCTCAGACTGCCTCGTCGGTCTAGCGGTCGCAAGTGCTACTGCTCAGCATGAGGTCTTGGGTTCGATTCCCATGTCAGGCAAAAAGTTACTGCGGGTAAGTCCGAAAGGGTTAGCAACTGAAGGAACATGGCTGGGTTGTAGTCAGTAAGAGTCTGACACGCCCTCCCGCTCCGCCAAAGAGTATAGTAATATAGATGCGCTCCGCCCAGAGCGTGAGAAGTTATTTGATGATTTCCCACACTCGCAAAAAAAAAAAAAAAGATAACAAGGTATTTAAAAAATATATTTTACTAGCTGACCCCGCGAACTTCATACCGCCTAACATTTTTTTGTTTAATTTTTCTCCGTTTGAACCATCCTTGTACTTCAAGGAATATTCTAAAAAAAGAATTAGCAAAATCGGTCCATCCGTTCTTGAGTTATAAAATTACAACGAAAAGTGGCATTGATTTTTATAGATAGTTCTTGGATTGCCCTATTGAAATTAAATAAAAATATATATTATTTAGATTGAATAAACAAAATGTTTTCGTATGTGTAGGTCGACGTAGCTCCGCTTTTGCATTGACTTGACTTCGCGATTTTTTGTGTGATAAAAAGTTAAAAATAAAAGCTTTTAAAGGTTTCTATTGCGTAAAATAAACAATTAGTAGTCTGTATTTCAGTCGCTAGCGCGTATAACACAATCGCAGCGATTGATACTCGATATATGAGTTCATCCAAATCACGTTGCGTAATGGCCGCCCACGTCCGTTGTAACAGGCAAAAAAGATTTTCTTCTGTGTGTACGGCATCCATATTTAGCAGAGCTCTTCTTTGAAGCATATTCTATGCGTGCTCAATGAGATTCAGGTCTGGCGCGTGTGCAGGCCATTGAAGTAGGACGTTGGTGTTAGCTGCGGCGCGTGTGTTTGTAACGACTTGGCGACTCTGACAATGTTTGGACGTGCATAAGCACAAATGAAGCACCAAATTGGGTCCGCAAAGGAATGACAACATCAGTAGGCCAATTCTCGTACTTAAAAAACGTTCAAATTCAAGTCGCAATCTCATCTCAGCGACAATCAATGTCAAAAACCTGTCAAAAATGTATGTAAATTGATAGTAATTTTGACAGATTGAGACTGAGATTAGAATGCGAACGGTCTTAAAAATACGGGAAAAACGTTCTTGGCGTCCAGCATTGCGATTCTGGAACCATCTCACCGTGAAACCTTAGGCGAAGTGAGCGTGGAGTGAGCTGTCAGTGTCATCCCACTGATGCTAGGGATTGACCAAGCATTACACTTACAATCATAATCGAGATTTTAATCATATTTTTTACGCAAATTCAATCGATAATTTTATATTATTCTGACTTAGACTCTTCGATACTAGCTTTGAGCTAGTATCGAAGAGTCTACAAAAAACAACTACATTGAGTTTCTAAATGAATTTCGGTTTCGCTGTTTTATTTTAAAACCTCGAAAATAGTAATGTTTAGCAACTTAACTACATACTAGCTTTGAAATAATATAAAATTATCAATAGAATTTGGATAAAAAAATATGATTAAAATCTCGATTATGATTGTAAGTGTAATGCTTGGTCAATCCCTAGCATCAGTGGGATGACACTGACAGCTCACTCCACGCAAGTTTTCACGGTGAGATTTTTACAGAATCGACCGGCTGGGGTCTTCCGATAGCAAGTACGTCTAGTACCTATCTGGCCTCATACTAAAGTGAGATTCGTCAGAAAAAATCATTTGGGTGGTTCTTTAGGCAGGTCGGGTGCGTAGAACTCTCAACCGGCGGGCGTGTATGACAAGAAGTAGATATTACGTAAATGAAGCAAAAGGAGTGTGTAAGGATTGTAGCAGGCGTTCTGTATTTTCTGCTGTATGAATTGATGTGTGTTACGGTATTAGGCTGTTGTTTAAAAGTAAATAAACACTGAATACAAATTCACTCTTGATTTCATGATGATGTTCATACTCGGCTCAATTTTACAATAGCACACTAACACTCCATTTGCACGTCAGCCGACAGTACCCAGAAGAAGAAACAGGATATGTACTGTACCTCATCCATACTTTACGTTTACAAAATAGTAGATTGTTATACAAGGAGCTAAAATGACCCATTATATACGAGGTAGTTTTACTCCCGAGCTTTAGCGAGGGAGTAAATAGAAACCGAGTTTTAATGGGTTTTTAGCGCCGTGTGTTACACTCTACTTTTCACTACGATTGCGAGAAAATAAAACAATCCAATACAATATGAAATATGTAGTTTATTTTATTAAAAATTAAAATAATTTACAATTTGTACAATTCTGGATATTTAACGAGATGTTTTTTCTCGGTAACAATCTTTTTTTTGTTTTTTCTTCTGCAGCCGCAACGCATTGCATGCATTCTACCAAAGAGATCGCCGATTTTAGTTCCATTTTCAAAAATAAAATGAAGTTCTTTTTTTATGAAACAGTAATAAGTCAAGTCTATATTCATGATTATTCTACTTATGACTAAAGACTTTTTCGTTTTTGTAGGCTCATTGTCATTTGACACTCAAAAATAAAAAAATAAAAACTTTTTCCACTAGAGGAAGAATTGCTATTTTTTCTTCGCTCTGGTACGCCACAATGACGGTCTTTTTGAGCAAGAGGAGTGAAATAGTAGATTATTAACCAAGGGGATAAAGCAGTGTCTTCTGTCGCGGGTGACGATTTAAATCGCGAGCGTAATGAAGGACTCGAGGTTTACTCCCGAGCGTAGCGAGGATGTTAAAAACTTAAATCACGAGCGAAGCGAGGGATTTAAGACGACTCCTGAGTGTAGCGAGGGATTTAAGTTCACCCAAGACTAAGACAGCTTTATCACCGAGGAAAATACTCTACTTTTCGTACCATTTGCGAAAAAATTAACACAATAATAATATGAGATAAGCATTTATTAAAAATAATGTCAATTAAACGTATTTTTAGAGCATTAACTTATTTATAAAAATAAATTAAAATAAACTTAACGTAAGTATTTGAAGAAAACAAAAACGCGGCAAATTCCTAGACTAACATTTTTTTGTCGGAAAAGCAAAGGCATCAAGCTCATACGGCCTCGTCGGTTTTCGTAATTTTATTTAATAATCATAACTGCATAATAAATGCGTATTCCTTTTTCAAAAAGATGTATAATGCTTTATATACAAACTCAACGGTGTAAACACAGATGTAGTTCAGTATACATTTCGGTAAGTATTCCAAATTTAAATCACATTCGGGGAGAATGTGATTAAATTTGGAATACTACTACTAGAGGATGAATGAAATTCAGTACAATTTTCTTTCCCTGTTTTTAACAGATTAAAAATGACTATTGTTATGTTTGCTTTTTGTGGCTTAAAATGTCACTTTTTTGAGCAAGTGGTACGAAATAGTAGATTATTAACCAAGGGGATAAAGCAGTGTCTTCTGTCGCGGGTGACGATTTAAATCGCGAGCGTAAAGAAGGACTCGAGGTTTACTCCCGAGCGTAGCGAGGGCGTTAAAAACTTAAATCACGAGCGAAGCGAGGGATTTAAGACGAGTCCTGAGTGTAGCGAGGGATTTAAGTCCACCCAAGACTAAGACAGCTTTATCACCGAGGAACATACTCTACTTTTCGTACCATTTGCGAAAAAATTAACACAATAATAATATGAGATAAGCATTTATTAAAAATAATGACAATTAAACGTATTTTTAGAACAAATTACGTTTACGACAGCCGAAGGATCGAAAAAAAACCGAAATGATTTTTATAGCTTTTAATTATTAAAAAAAATGAATTACAATTAATTAACCTACGAATATTCATTCCACGTCGAAGTAGGAATATGGAATGCGTATTCTTACAAAATTAGTCATTAAAATTAGATTGCACCGTTGATTGACGTCAATGCTGCATCGGCGATTAGTTGTTGTCAACCAGTATTGGCGTAACTGCAACGTCGGCGATCTTCCTTTAGTAGAGCTACGTAATTCCTCCACCCTTAGAACGGCGACTATTTTAGCACGTTGAGTGAAAATGTTGCCGGAATGTTGTCGGGATCTGCATTCCTTTCCAGAATTACGGTCGGAGGCTGCTGGTTATTTTCATTAATTTTCGTAGTATTACTACATTTGCATATGTAGCGCCTGGCCATTAAGATGCTGATAAGTATGGCTGCACTTAATAGCACACCGTAGAACGGGATTGTGGTGTGATAGAAGGTGTCTGTTTGCACGTTGTCCAAATGCACGGGGGTCTGGATCATAATTTTGTCCTGGATGCCGCGTAGTCCTTGAAGATTCACGGAGTTTAAATTAATATGAGTAGCTGTGGTAACTTGTTTCCCGGAATCGTAGGGTATTTTCATCAGTTTGAGTGGTTGACCTTTGATTTCATCATAGACATTTGCTATGGTAAACTCTTCAGATTTCAGTCGACATCCAACGGGAATTGTAGCAAGATAACTTCCTTGGAGCGATGTGTAGTCCTTCTGGTGGCAGATGAGTTGTACTTTTGTTTGTTGAGGGAATGACAGGACATAGTGTTGGTCATCGAGTTTCTCCATAGCCTCTCTCATCAGGGTAACTGTAGTGAACTGGCAGGAGTCTAGCAGAACTTGATTGGTGATCAATTCCTGGATGCAGTCAGATTTGGTTCGGATCTGGTGGGTGATTTCTTTCTCGCAGAGGTACCAGCTTTTTGACTTCGGGCACTCAGCCTCCATGTACATGAATGTCAACTCGTTGGTTGCTAGGAATGGGAAGGTTGGGATAAGAGCCTGTGCGTGTTTGTTAGGTACTGCAGACAACCTATAAAGGTCGTAAATATTCTTAGAAAAGATTGGAAATTTAAAAACGAAAACTATCTGTTTATCAACGAAGTACGATCCTGGTTTTATAATATTGTAGTATTCCCTAAGTTCTAAATCTAAAATCTGTTCTTCAGAGTATATAATTTTCAGTTTCCTGACCATTGATGCTAGTATCTCTATGTCTACCATAGAATGATGCATGGTGGATGCATGAATAAAAGCTAAACAATTTTCTATCCTAAGTAATTCCTGAGTTAGATCCTCTACGTTCTCACTCATTACTTCCAGAAGTTGGGCAAACTTTGCGTATTTTATTAAGCTGTTTTCTCTTAGTGCATCGCTCTTTAATATTGATTCTAATGTATTGTTAATTCTATTCTGATTATCAACTATCTGTGCTAGTACGTCAGTGTGTTTAGACATCCACTCTTTACTTATGCTAATGTGGTTATTGAATTCAGTTGCTATTCTATTCTGATTTGTCTCTAATGTTTTAATGGCCATATTATAGTTTAGCGCATCATCGTGGTCTAGGTTTCCGGTAAGGCTTTTTATGATGGAACCTAGCCCATCTACAAGACCTCTTTTAACTCTATTGGGCTCCAGAGATTGTAGTTGTCTTAGAACATTGCCAAGCTTGTCAGTAAGATGGTTTATTTGGATATCATATAGTAAGTAGGTGTCATTGGTCATTCGACTTTGATAGCTTAGTAGTTGAGTCTGTAGTGAGTGGACGTTGTTTTCGATATCATTCAGACGTACATATTGTAGGAATGTATGGTGGTGAGTCGTGAGTCTCATAGGCCCAAGTTTGTAGGGTAGCAGTCCTGGTCCCTCATCGAGGCTCTCGAGTTTTATCTCCTGAAGTCGCATCATTGGGAGAATTGTTATTAACAGAATCCTGTAACAAATTTACTGATTTAGGAACACGCTTTAGTCTTGACTTTGCTATGGGGCCACGTTTCTTCGAAGTATAAATGTGAATCGGCAGGTCAGCTAGAACTATATCTTGTGTATACCGTGGCGCGGTCTTTTGACGATTAGCGAGAGGGTTTGTTACAAATATTTGCTGTTGGGGTGCGTATTCCTTCTCGGGTTCGCGGGTTTTATTTCTACTCTCGATTAATGCTGTTCGGTTTGCGAGCGATGAGGCGTTGATAATGTCATAAACCTGTTTCATGCGTTCTTTATGAACTAGAACATACTGTTGTAACAGCTGTTGTGTTATGTCAATGTCCTTGCAGTCTCTGGGGTCAAAGTGTCCTGTAAGTAAGTCAAAAGGTCTGCATCTTGTGAAACTGTGTATGGAACTGTTGTAGGCTATGATAGCATAAGGTATAAGGTTTACCGTGGGTTCGTCTTTGTACTGTAATTTGAGGAGTCTGAGGTGTTCTAATAGTGTTAAATGAAATCGTTCAATATTTCCATTGTCATTTGGTGAGTAAGCTAATATTCTGTGATGGTTAATCTTGTGAAGCCGTGTAAATTCCATGAAAAGTTGGTTGGTGAACTCAGTTCCATTGTCTGTGACAATAGTCATGGGGACGCCATGGTGAGTACAGTATTGCAAGAGGGCTTGTAATATGCTAACAGCTGTTCCATCGCGCAGATGGTAAGCTTGACCGTATTTCGTAAAGACGTCGATGAAAGTGACGTACTTCTCACTTTGTACAGTAAATAAATCCATATGGACTATTTCAAATGGCTTGGTGGCTGGGGGCACAACGTTAAATTGAGGTCTGACTGGGTTTCTATCGTATTTGGCTTGTCCGCAGATGGTACATTCACTTATAAATTTGGTGATATGGTCCTTCATTTTTGGCCAATAATATTTGCGAGACAAGGCTAAATGACACTCGGTGATTCCGCGATGGTTAGTTTTGCCATCATGGTAGTGACGGATTATCTCCTGCTGACGCAGATATTCCTTGACGTTTTCCAGCTCGGATTTAGCGAGAACGAGGTTTAATGATGAACTTTTAAACTTGTTTTGAAGGATCGGAATGATAGAATACATGGCTAATGGAGGATCTATTAGAATACCTGTTTTAACCTTGGGGTTAGCGTACTCCTTTATAGCGCTTATGACATCCTCCTCTAAGTTGGATTGCGATAGCTGGATGCTGATACGCGTGTGTGTGTCAAAAGGTTTTGTCACTGAAGGTCGTTTCTTTACGTCGCTAACAAGGATAAGATGTATCTGTCGATTGAATGTATTAAGAGGTTTATCTGTTATAGGAATTTCAAGAATTGGATTTTCATTACTTGTGTGAGCTGTTTCAGTGGAAGAGTCTGCTTGGGCGAGTATTGTTTCAGATGGGTTGCCCATTAGGGAATTGAGTTCGTCAATTTCTTCTATTAGAGACATAGCTTCCTTAGTATTTATTTCTATGCGGGAGAGGGCGTCGGCATTAGTGTTCGTTTTCCCCTTCTTGTAAATTACGGAAAAGTCATACTCGCTGAGTCTAAGTCGCCATCTTGTAAGTCGTGAGTTCGGTTCTTTCAAATTCATCATCCACTGTAATGGTTTATGGTCAGTTAAAATTTTAAATTTTCGTCCGAAGAGGTATGGTCTGAAATATTTTGTAGCCCAGACTATGGCGAGGAGTTCTTTTTCAATGGTGCTATAATTTATTTCACTCTCGTTAAGAGTTCGAGAGGCGTAACAGACCGGTTTGTCTGACCCTATGGGACCTTGGGATAGTATAGCTCCAATGGCTACGTTAGATGCGTCTGTTGTTAAGTTAAATTCTCTATTAAAATCCGGGTATTGCAAGATGGGATCATTGGTCAGAAGAGTCTTACATTTTTCAAAACAGTTCTTATAGTCAGTGTCGAGAGTGATCTTTCTTCCTTTTTTCAGACATTGCGTGAGTGGCTTTGTGGTACGGGCAAAGTCGGGGATAAATTTTCGGTAATAACCGAGAAGGCCTAGAAATTGCTTGATTTCTTTTGGGGTTTTCGGTATGGGGTATTTGTTTATGGCGGATATCTTATCGGGATTTGGCTTTATACCATCTCTACTAATGATGTGACCAAGGTACGCTGTTTCAAGCTTAAGAAATTCAGATTTGTCCATTTGGATCTTGAAGTTGGACTCTCGAAGTCTCTGAAACACTTTTTCGAGATTGGTCACGTGTTCCTGAAGGGAAGTGCTGAACACGATGATGTCATCGAGATATACGAGACATATCTCGTTCTGAAGCCCTCTGAGGACATTATCCATCACACGTTGGAATGTTGACGGAGAATTTTTTAATCCCATTGGCATACGAAGAAATTCGAAATGCCCATGCTCTACGTTGAATGCGGTTTTCTCAACGTCGACAGGATCCATCTCAACCTGGTAGAAACCACTTGCCAAATCGAGGGTCGTGAAGTAGTGGCATTTCCCTAATTTGTCAAGGACGTCACTAATATTAGGGATAGGGTACTTGTCGTCTAGTGTTTTTTCGTTAACCTTACGGAAATCAACCACGAGACGCCACTTTTGCTTTCCGGAAGCGTCTATCTTCTTTGGCACTACCCAGATAGGGGAGCTCCAGGCAGATTCAGATGGTCGTATGATACCCTGTTCTAGCATTTTTCCTATCTGGTCCCTAACTTCCTGGCGATGTACGAATGGATACCGATAACTTTTGGTGTGCACTGGCACTTCGTCTGTGGTCCTAATCCGGTGTTTGACTTTGTTTGTAAAAGTTAGTCCCTCACCCTCAATATAAAATACATCCGCGTACCGAGAACAAAGAGCTAAAAGGTTAGCCTTTTCCTCTGGGTTAAGGTGATCCGTTCGTAATCGTGAAATTACATTTTGTGCGCGAGTTGGCGTTTGTTGAGTACGCGTGCACTCAGTATTAAATAGTTCCGCGTGCGCCGGGCGATCAAGTGAGAATATGACGTCATTAGGTGTCGGGTTCTCAATTTCTAAGTAGCCGCGGTTATTAGCAATGGTGGTAATGCATTCGTGAACTATGCAATTACAAAGTATTTGTTCATTAATGAAAGCGTCACCTTCCGCGATGTCGACAGGGATACGGATAACTTTAGAAGTCCCTGCTGGAATTATATCCTCATATAGATTAACGTTGCATGAGTTGTACATTTTGATTGGATTTGACGCGGTTCGCGTCAATAGTTGACCTTCTCTTAAATCTATGCGGGCCTCCCAGCTACTCAATAAATCTAAACCTATTAGTCCGTCAAAGTATTCGTGAAACCTATAAATGAATAACTTCATATTATCGGTGTCATTAAATTCTGCAAAACAAGGCAATGTAATAGAATAGTCGTTTCTGCTTGTCGCGTGTATATTTGTCACTTCAAACGGATCAAAGTTGAGGGCAAAATCGGCAAAGTACTTTTGAACGGCTTCGGGACTTATAAAAGATTGATTGGCACCCGTGTCTATCAAAAGTTTCAGAGGGGGTTTCGCGATTTGTATGTATGGTAGCTGTCTTTGCGCCTGTAGGTTTAATTCTATCTTGGTTTTGGTGCGGTTGAAGTCTCCGGAAAATCCTGTTCAGCATGGTTAGCATTTCCTTGTGACTGAGGATCGTCAAACGATTGATTATCCGCAGTCATAAAATAGGTCGAGTCACAGGTGAAACCGGGGGCAAAGTCGCTGTCCGAGTAGTTATAGTCAGCATAATAATCGTACGCCGGTTCTTGGTAGTAATTGTAATGTGAGTCGTCATAGGTAGAACATTCATTAACATTCATTTCGCGGGTCCTGAAATAATTTGTTGGCGGCGGGTTTCCTGATCTATTCCAATCATGACCTGCTAACCCATTGGTTGGGGGCAAAGATCTGGGGGTGAACCGTTGTACTCCACTCATAGGTTGAGGACCTGATGGTGGCCGGTTTTGGGACGGTAACCGGAAGACATTACTACGGGGGTTATAATTAGGTGGGGGTGCACTTAACATTCTTTGCGTGTTAGTGGGGCCATGCTGCTGATATTGGATCGGTCTTGCAAATCTGAAAGGTTGAGGAGGGGGGCCCATAGGGCGTTGACCTACGGGAGCTGGCCAATTAGGCACCTGGAAGTTATGCGACCGCTGGGGAGCAATTGCTGCTGGTGGTAATGCTGGGGTGACCCTTAGGGATGACTGGCCCTTTTGGGGTTCACTGCGTTGCTGCAAATACATGATGTTTAATTCCTCCTGAACATATTCAAGAGCTTTCTCAATGGTAGCCGGCCGCATGCAACGTATACGAGATCCTAAAGGTTCCTTTAAACCACGAATAAATGCCTGCATAGTCACCTTTTTATAAAGTTCACGCTTGGCCTCTATAGTAGTCGGTATAGTCTCATGCAAAGTCACGTATGTCATCATTGTACTGAACAGTGTTTGGCAATGGTCATAAAACTCCTGGGGTGTCTTGTTACCCTGCGTAGCGACAGAAAGGTCATTGTACAACGCGGTTTCATCGCGTTGGTCTGAGAAATTGTTAATCAAGGCAGTTCGAATGCCCAACCAACTCTCTGGTATCCCATTAGAGTTTATGGTACACGCAGCGGTTCCAGAAATCTTATTAAGAATTCCGTTTAATAGGCATAAGTTCGAAAATTCGCTTCCGGGCGCACCACTTAAGTATTGCGTTGCTAATGAGTCACAGATTTTAATAAACCGCGTAAGCACATTAGGGTTACCATCAAACTCCGGGACAAGGCGAAGGGCCTTGAAAATAGTGTCTGGGTCGTGCTGAGCCATATCTAAACTAAATAAGTTACCTAAATCTAAATTATCTAAAACTATATCTCTATTAGTATCTACAGTTCGTCGGCGGGCCTGACGTGATTCAGGTTCCCGCGCACTCGAGGCTCTGGGATGGTAAATCTTGAAGGTTAGGATTTCGAAGGGAGCACCACGAGAATAATTCTGATGTACTTACAAATACTTCATTTCTGGTCTCTCTCCGTGAATCGATTTCCAGATTCTCCTCTCGGTCTGCAGCAGGTCCGTATGTTCAGGATATCCGGAACGGTGCTTGATAGCCACCCGGGTGACACGCGACGCGATTATCGATATGAGATGCGAGTCCCGACGTCTCCCGCGGATATCCTACCGACTGCGCCAATTACGTTTACGACAGCCGAAGGATCGAAAAAAAACCGAAATGATTTTTATAGCTTTTAATTATTAAAAAAAATGAATTACAATTAATTAACCTACGAATATTCATTCCACGTCGAAGTAGGAATATGGAATGCGTATTCTTACAAAATTAGTCATTAAAATTAGATTGCACCGTTGATTGACGTCAATGCTGCATCGGCGATTAGTTGTTGTCAACCAGTATTGGCGTAACTGCAACGTCGGCGATCTTCCTTTAGTAGAGCTACGTAATTAACATAACATAATTATAAAAATAAATTAAAATAAACTTAACGTTTAAGTATTTGAAGAAAACAAAAACGCGGCAAATTCCTAGACTAATATTTTTTTGTCGGAAAAGCAAAGGCATCAAGCTCATACGGCCTCGTCGGTTTTTTTTTAACTGCATAATAAATGCGTATTCCTTTTTCAAAAAGATGTATAATGCTTTATATACAGAATCAATGGTGTAAACTCAGATGTAGTTCAGTATAAATTTCGGTAAGTATTCCAAATTTAAATCATATTCTCCCCCTAGAGGATGAATGAAATTCAGTACAATTTTCTTTCCCTGTTTTTAACAGATTAAAAATGACTATTGTTATGTTCGCTTTTTGTGGCATAGAATGTCACTTTTTTGAGCAAGTGGTACGAAAAGGTTATTTCTTTATCAAGGACCATTTCTATAGAGAATAATTCATGCAATAATTCCACTGCAACCATGTTGTAAGCTAACATGCAAAAAGCGGATTACTGGATTTCTTTCTACCAAAAATTATGATGATACAGAATCCCTTCTTACAACAATGAATTAACTCATAATACACACACACACTCTCATTCTCACACACACACACGCACACCTACACAGTTCTGGTATTGGACTTTTATAAATTTGATCGAAATTTTCATTATAGGTAATTATGTAACAGTCTAAGCAATATCTGTGTCCTATTTTTCGGGAAATGAGCGATGTTTGTCCTTAATAGAGGCTACTAAGTACCTAGTTAGGACATCAGATCGTAAAATTGTATTGTTACCTACTCATCTCAGATGTAAACTATTCCTTAGTTGTCGTCCTACTGTGTAACGGACTGTACATCTTTTTAGGGTTCCGTAGCCAAATGGCAAAAAACGGAACCCTTATGGATTCGTCATGTCTGTCTGTCTGTCCGACCTTATGTCACAGCCACTTTTTTCTGAAACTATAAGAAAGAATGCTGTTGAAACTTGGTAAGTAGATGTATTCTGTGAACCGCATTAAGATTTTCACACAGAAGTAGAAAAAATACAATAAATTTTGGGGGTTCCCCATACTTAGAACTGAAACTCAATTTTTTTTTTTTATTGTAAAATAACTGTAAGCATTACGGTTACTTACTTTTTAAACACTTTCACGTAATTCTAAAAAGTTAATTAAACAGATTTTTAAAATATAGCTTCGATTAGATGATAAAAATTTAAAACCACGAAATATGACACTGAATTGCGACGTTGCCACTCATAAGGTATAAACGCTCTTAAAGAGAAGTAGGATAAAAAAGACATGTAGCGCCGACCGCTAATAAATTGGGATATGGGAGGGGAATAATGATGATAATGTAAGTAAAGTCAAAGAAATTAATTGTTAAAAACAAACAACTTAAATTTTATTGTCCGTTTATTCAAATCACAATCTGTCATTTTTTAACGGTTGTACAGACGCCAGCACATCAAGCTACTACAATCTGTCAAATTTCTTTAATAGATTTTCAACTTTATCGCTAAAGCATTAAGGTTCAAGGTTGATTGGGAAAATTTGACAGTTTCGGGTAGCTTGACCTGCTGGCGTCTGTACATATCGCATCTTCATTTCGAAACCGTTACTAATCAAAAAAACAAAATTTTACAATAGAGCACATTTACGATTTTCACATGACTATTTATCTCTTAATAAAAAAGTAATGAATCTTAAAGTTACATGCTCTGTGGTAATGAACACATAACATAATTATGAGGTATTTCTGGCGTTATTGGTTTCTTTTTAAGCTGATCTGTCAAATTC
The DNA here is from genome assembly GCA_937001585.2 of Brachylomia viminalis. Lineage (NCBI taxonomy): Eukaryota > Metazoa > Arthropoda > Insecta > Lepidoptera > Noctuidae > Brachylomia > Brachylomia viminalis. The sequence continues at coordinate 9,968,276 of OW443322.2, read as the reverse complement.
ATTCTGTAGATTTTGCCAATATAAATGTAAGATGACGTTAATGTCTCAATTTCGTGAAAATATCGTTTAAATGTCGTCAATTTGTTGAGATCCTACGTCAATTTGCCGTATCAAAGCAATATCATATCGCACCTACATTTCGAAACCGTTACTAAATTCTATAGGATCTATAGTAACAATGGGAGTCCCACAGGGCTCAATTCTTGGTCCTTTTTTGTTTCTTATTTATATTAATGACTTGCCTTACCTCATAAAGGATAATCATGATATAGTGTTGTTTGCGGACAATACTTCACTTTTGTTTAAACTTAAACGTCAGCAGCTGGTTACTGACGATGTAAATAGCGCGATCTCAAAAGTAGTTCACTGGTTCAATGTTAATAATTTACTACTTAATGAAAAAAAAACCAAATGCATTAAGTTTACGCTGCCTCACGTTAGACAGGTGTTAACTAATGTATTGATAAAGGGCAGAGAATTGAATCCTGAAGATAGCACAGTATTCTTGGGCTTAACTTTGGATGCTAAGCTTCAGTGGGGCCCACACATAGATAAATTATCAAAAAAGCTTAGCTCCGCAGCATACGCTGTTAGAAAAATTCGTAATTTAACTGACATAGAGACAGCCCGTTTAGTGTACTTTAGCTATTTTCATAGTGTAATGTCGTATGGTATTCTGTTGTGGGGAAATGCCGCCGACATTCAGACTATCTTTGTTTTGCAGAAAAGAGCTGTTCGATCAATTTATAAGTTAAGCCCGAGACACACTCTCAGAGAGAAATTTAAGGAGATTAATGTAATGACTGTGCCTTCACAGTATATTTTTGAAAATCTTTTATATGCCCATAAAAATATAAACTTGTTTAAAAAATACAGTGATATCCATAATATAAATACTAGGAACAAACACAGCTTCGTTGTACCTACAACAAGGCTCAAGAAAATAGGTGGCTCGTTCAGATGTCAATGTATACGCTTTTATAATAAACTTCCAAGCCACGTTCAAGATCTAAGCCTTAATAAATTCAAATCATTTATTAAACGTAAGTTGTGCCAGAAAGGCTTTTATACCGTTAAGGATTATATTGAGGACAAAAAGGCTTGGGATTGAGTTGTTCCAATTTTCTGCATACTGAATGTTTTCTTTTATTTCTGTTACATACACTGATAAATTGATAATTATTATAACAGAACGACTTGAATACTTACCTTGAGAAGTACAATTTATTGTTTTAATAATATTGTGAATTTGAGGACTATGTGGGTCATTGTTTCAGTTTTAATCATGATCTGGCAGTTTAAGTAGTTCATGCGGCCTACTCAAATGTCCTTTCTTTGGTATTGTTCGTCGAATCGTTGAGCTCCTAAAGTTCTGAGTTGAGCTGCACGGTTACTGACAAATGCGTGCACTGACTGAACAGGTCCTCTTAATCTGCGTGGTTCTTTCCTCAGAAGACCATTTCAGATACTAACCTACATGGTCCTCAAAGATTATGTTCGAATATTTATATACACATTGACATTGATGAATTGATGAATTTTATACATATAATGACATGAGTAATTACTTTGTAAAGTATTATATTATTTAAATTATTGTGAATGTGAAGATTATGTGGATTATTACTTTTTTTTATTTTATTTCTTAGTTAGTTTCACGATCTGGCAGCTTGAGTAATTTATGCGGCCTACCCAAATGTCCTTTCTTTGGTATTGTTCGTCGAATCGTTGTGCTCCTTAAGTTCTCAGTTGAGCGGCAAGATTACTGACAAATGCGTGCACTGACTGGACAGGTCCGCTCAATCTGTATGGTTTTTCCTCAAAAGACCGTTTCAGACACCAATCTACATGGTCTTCACATGATCTGACCAAGATTATGTCTGGACTTTAAAAGAGACTGTGACCTCTGAGTTTGTTTCGGCCTTTCTTCTCAGAGTAGTCAGTTATGAAACGCCGACCTCATCTAGTTTTAAAAATATGATTGACGTGTAAAAGTGTTTGTAACAAACCTACTTACAGAAATAAAATCATTTATCATTTATAAATTCAGAGAATACTACCTTCCGATTTCCACCTGTTTCGGTCTTTTCAGATTTCTTTAGGCAGTGTCAGGTTAACATCACGAGAGGACTGCCAAAACCACTTGTCGCGGTATTTTGATCAGAAGTCCCAAAATTTCTATAGCAATGGGATCATGTCCCTACCTACAAGATGGCAAAAATTTATCGAACAAAATGGTACCTACATACTTTAGTTAGATGTAAATAAACTATATTAAAAAATGTTTTGAATTTTCTTAGAAAATGCGAAGATACTTTTTCCCCAACCTATTAGATAGCTCAGATTATGACTATAAAATACAAGAATAAATACTAGGTACTACATAGATACGAGTACATACTAAATAGGTACATATAAACAAAAAAAACCTTGGTCGGGAGAAATAACGACCGTTATAGTAGAAAAAGAATCCAGCAACTCAGCGCTGGGATGTTTCGGCCAACTTCTGACGGATGTGGTCACGTGCCTTCACTTTAAGAGATAACCGACTGGCTGATGTTCAGAGGGAGCGCATTCCAAAGAAAACCCGCCTGGACAAAGAAAGAAGAATGAATGAAGCCGGAGTGGTGAACGGTCTTTTATTTATTTTATTATTTATGTACACACACTAAAACAGATAGGTTCAGATACGACATAGGTAAGTATTAGAATTGAGTACAAAGGTACCGCTTATTTCTTAAGAAATTTCTTCCAGCAGACCTGCGAAAGGAGAAATGAATAAGAAATGTAGACAATAGTGTGCGAGAACAAGAAGAGAAGAATTTGGTTATGTGACGTCTTAAACTAGAATATTAAATACATCTACATAAAATGCAAAAAAATAACATAATATACTTAAATAAATACATATTGCTAAAATAAATAAACATATTATAAATAAAAATATATAAATTCTCAGTCAAGAGATAAGACCGCAGCTGAGAGTTATAAGACCGCCATTTAGAAAGAAAAGAAAGAAAGAAAATGCGTTTATTTGCGGTAAACATGACGCAAAAAATAACACAAACACTGAAAATATGAAAAGGTTGGGAGAAACATGCGTCACATCCACGCAAAACGGCTATCGCTCAGCATTATGCCGCGACCCTATGGAAGACAGAGCCCCAGCGCTGGTTTTCAGCGACAGCCGGCGCTGACGTAGTGACGTCGTCCGGTGAGGCAAACAATAGTTAGGACGCTGTACGCTGTTTGTGTCGCCCTATGTAAAATATTCTACACTTATAATCATCTGTAATTGACAGCAGAGTGGTGGCCCAGTGGTACTTTGAGCCAGGTCACTTTGACTGCAAGTTTTGGACACAGGTCAGGAAATTGGTTTTGGTGGGGCAACTTACACTCGCATAAACGTTGACTTTACTTTTCCCCAGTAGGGCTGGCAGCTGGAACTGCTGCACACAACACAGTCGTGCTTGCGACCAATAGACCAGCGAGGCAGTCTGTCTGTACCTCTTTATCTATAAATAGTAGATACATAAGATGTCTGTATGTATGTGTAGGTATGTGTTACAGTTTAAAATCAGCATCCGCTGCCGGGCCATGTGGCTTCTACGAGCGCGTGCGGCTAGGGGTGACTTTGTTTGAGAGAGACTTTGGGACAGCCCGCGTATTTTTGAAGTTATGCTTCTTTTGGCGCGCTTGGGAAAAAATATGAGAGTAACATTTTTACGATGCGCCATCAAACCTCCGTTTCGCAGACAATATCGTTATTTTTGCTTCTTTTGCAGATATACAACAACAAGCGCTCGAAGAACTGAGCACTGCAATTGTATAATTATCCATTACAAGAAGCTGGACATGATTACAGGATTAACTTAATTTGCGTTAAAGCGTAAATTTCTAAATTTACCGTTATCTGTAATTTTATGGTGTACCTATTAAAGAGTATTCTATTCAATTCTATTGGTTGAGGATACTTGTAATGTAAGATTGTCCTGATTTACCCTTGCTCATGGTCACAGTGAAACCAGAAATACGTGTAATTTGCTTTATAGACGATACAAATTGAGATAAACAGCATCTTTGATGTTCCGCCGAACTATTAGCGAAAACAGATCCACTAAATATAGTTTTTACTGAACTTTCTGGAATTTATAACAACCGTTGAGTAGAATATTTTTAGGGTTTCGTGCAGGACCTTTGTCTTTTAATCCCTATCTAAAAATATCACGTTTTCAAGTTAAACTCCAAAAATTTAATTCTCAAGTACACTTCGGACAAAAAACTATCCGCCAGCGCGGTGAACAGATAAGATTTTTATGGTTCCATATCCAAAGGCACGGCTGAACGGCACGGTTGGCGCAGTGGTTAAGCGATTGACTGCTGCGCTGCGTGTCGCGGGTTCGATTCCCGCACCGAACAAATATTTGTTTGATCTGCAGATAGTTGTTCCGGGTCTGGCTGTTTGTGTATGTGAGTTTAATGTTTGTAAACGCACCCACGATACAGGAGAAATTCCTAGTGTGGGCAACGTTTAAAAAAAAAAAGAAAAAGAAAGAAAGGGTCCAAAACGGTCCAAAGGGATCCCATTACTAAGGCTTCGATGTCCGTTCGCCCGTCTGTCACAGGGCTGTATCTTTTGAACCGTAATAGGTAGACACTTGAAACTATAACCTTGAACCTATAACTAGGTACACACGGCTACACATCAAGCTATACAAAACCAGTTTACGCTGGTCTCGCATCGTACGGGAATCCTATACAATGTGAGATCAGCTTATACTGGAAATGTATAGCTTGATGTGTAGCCGTGTGTACTATGGCCGCTATAACAACAAATAATTTTAAATACATGCAAACTGTCAAAGTTTAAAATAGACCTAAAAGTCCTAGTATCCAAATTCTGTTGATTTCTATGGTTATTCTTTAACTTTTAGTTTTTTATTTGAAATTAGTTTTGTATTTTTTTTTTCATATTTTCATTTTGTAACTAGAGATGTTACGGAAGTCGTTTTATCGGAACCGGAATCGGAATCGGAGGTTTTAAATTTCATTGATCGGAATCGGAACCGTTATCGGAATTGAAACCGGAACCGTGTTAAGGGAAGGCTTAATGAAACAATAGAAATATAATTCAGTCTCTTTAATATTAGTCTCTAATCTCTATAATCAGTATCTTTATTAATTCAGATATTTTTAGATTTCGTAATAGATCATAAATAAGGTCAGCGCCACTAAAAAGTTGTTCACTTGCCACTGAGCCTGGTGGACATGACAAATATTGGCGGACAATCAAGTAGAATTTTGTATTTACTTTCCACCATAATACCACCACCACCACCATCCACCATCACCCACCATCCACCATCCTTCCATCTTCACTGATAGGAATACGTTTTTCTTTGATGTACTCATTAATAAGGCTTACCATACAATGAATTTGTCAACAGGATGTTCGGTTTTATAGTATCATCATCGTCATCATCGCTGTCAATATGTTTGATAGAATGGATTGAACACTACTTTTAGTATTGTTAGGTAAACCTGCTGCTTGCGATGCCAACCTTGCTGGTTTTTCTGCAGGAGGGTCAGTATCCCCAGCGTGGTTTAAACAGTTATCTATGCTATCAAGCAAACTCATCAATTCAGATTCCACCTTTTCTTCTCTCAGTCTCAGCTTTCTTAGTCTCATTGCTCGTATCGTATTCGACCCACAATCGCGAATGAAACAGTGGACTTTCTCGTGGAGTATGCTCCATTCCAGTAGCATCTCATTGAATTTTTCCTGGATTACTTCTCCTGTGTGGCGGCCATTAAATGAATGGCATTTTAGAACAAGTTTTATTCTTTTAAAATCTTCTGAGATACCATGCGCTGTTAAACTTAACAATGAAACATTCGAGCTAGGTTCTGTCCAGATGTCTGTTGTAAATGAAATTTTCGTAAAGTTGTTTAGCAAATCCACTATACTTATTACTCGCTAACTTGGCATAATACTCATCACAAATAAATGATGTAATAAGTCGTCGAAATCCAACACCTTCCACAAAATTGAAGGGAAGGTCTTGCAGGGCAATCATTTGTGAAATAAATCTATCTATTTGTATTGATTTAGGATAACAAGTTAGCCACTTTTGGTTCCTCATCAAAGTATCTTTGAGAGTCATTTGTTTCTTTACCTCTTGGATAGGGGTTGATGTTGAAGCCAGTACTAAATATTTTTTTTCACTTTCTAATTTAATAAATTAATCGAATTCAGGAACATGTATAGACTTTAAAAGACTTTTTAACGAAGTAGTTGTACCTCCTTTCCTTGAGTAACTTTTCTCACAAATGTTACACTTTGCTGTGTTCGCGTCAACTGCACTAAAGTAGTTCCCTAGAAAACTACTTTTTGGCATCATATTGAAAATTTTAAACACAACAATTAAAATACTTAATTAATAAACCGTTCTAAACTTAATTTAACGAACTTACTAACGTCTAACATCCACAAACAAAACAATAAACTGAGACTTCGAGCGCGAGCGTGTATAAAATAAACAAAAATTACCCTGGCAACAAGTTACAACCTGTTTATAGGCGCTCAGGTCACGTGTATCGCTGCGTTTCGAATTTCGGTATAACTCCGATTCAAAATTATCGGAACCGAAATCGGAATCGGAGGTGTAAAATCAATCGGAAGTTCCGACTTTTCGGAATCGGAACCAAAGCTCCGTAACATCCCTGTTGTAACCATACTGTTTTGCCTTTAATTTGCTTTTAATTTAGTTTTGTTTTCCTTTTTATGATTTTATATATTTTAATGTGTTCATGTGTCCCTGTCAAAATGGTTGAACCTACCTAGATGTTAAGTGAATGATGTGGTCTCCTATAATTGGAAGCGCACACTGTATTTGTCCCTCTTCGTGTTAACATGCAGGTAACTGTGTAGCCTCTGTTGGCGATCCCATAAATAAATAAAACAAAATAAATTGAGGTTGAAGATACAAGAGACGTGTTCGAAAATTATAATGTAGTGTTAAATATTGTATGCTGGTACGGAATCCTTCGTGTGCGAGTCCAAATCGCACTTGGCCGCTTTTTTTCTGTTGTTGTAAGGCAAAATAGCCGACGTAACTGCCCACGTGAGTCTATGGGCATTCTGCAATGCCAGAGGCCTACGCCAGACGCAGAGCTGCGTTGCCATCCCTGAGACAACGTAAGTATACAATATTTTTGGAACGAAGATCCTCAACGCCACTTGCGGTAGGAGTTGACTGGTATAGATCGTCACGTAAGGAAAAAACATTACGCCCCTCCATGCGACTTTCTTACCAACTCTCTCTTTATTTTTTTTTTAATTATTTGTTTGTTGTTTATTTTTTTTTATTAACGATGGGTTTGCTCTTGACTCTAGTCTAGGTCTGTGGTGACATAGACAGAGTTAACGATGGAGTGAGCTTACCCAGAAGAAGCCTGTTCACTCTCACTTTGAAGATATTAGGGTTGAAACACAGACGCAGGTAGAGTTCCACTCTTTTGCTGTGCGCCTATCAAAAGACATTTGGAGACTCTTAGTGCTAATTGGTGGAATAGCAACTAGGTAAGGATGAAAAAAAAATACAATTTAACAAAAATAATATACAGAGTTGATATGACAGAGGGGCATTAAATTACACTACATATACTATACGTGTTAAGTATCTATTAATTCGATACGGTATAAAAATAAAAAGCACCAAAAATTAGTTTTTTTTTTCAAACAATTTAAATAGCTTACTAATCAGAGTAAAGCGCAACCACCTTTGTAATGAAAGTACAAGTGTGTGTGTGTATTTATTGCCATCTTTTTAGCGATAATATTTGGTTGTACTTGTGACTTGCGTCAGAGCGGCAACAACGCATCGTAGGTTATACCTACTCAGATTTATCGTTTTATGGTGCATGACCTATGCGTATAGACATAATCAGCTGTTAGGAAATATACATCGTGTTCAAACGGGCCTAAAATTAAAATAAATCATTTGCGACTAAACTACTGTTCCTATTTAATTGATTTTTGGTACTGAGCTTGAAAATGGCACCTAGTATTGGCAGTTTAATGGAAAGCCCCTCTGTCGTATCAACTTTGTATGTATTGTGTTCAAGTATGTAATGGAAAAAAAAGGGAAGAACTCATTCAGGCATCAAAAAATTCGTCCGCATCGCTGTCAGAGGCAAAAGTGCCCAAAAGGCTGGCAGCGTTGCCTACGTTGCCATGTTGAATGGTAATGCTGATTCTTAGATATAAAAATAGGCCAGCTCTCTGGTGTACTTATATATTATATCTTCTATACGCGTGTGTTTGTGCGTGGGCTCCTGACGGGGATCCCTCGACCGCACACGTATTTTTTATTTAAAAGTTTCTTGCCCGTTCTTCTCCATGAACCTACTGCGTTTTAGAACGGGCAACTAGTTTTCCTAATCAAAAGAAAAAAAAAACAACAGCATTATGATGTTCGTCAATTTATTAAGTATCTAAATCGTAACATAATTTGCAATAAAAAAAGAAAAAACGATAAAGGACCAAAAAATAAATTTCGAAAAACTTAAAATTTAATCGAGTCGGAGTAAATTAGGGTTTCCATGAAAATTCACGCCACCAGTGGGCGCCACTTTGACAATAGCGCGTTTTGACACGTTTGACAGGTCCCCGGACGTGACGTCTTAGTGCTGCCACCTAGTGGCCGTCATTTGAGTAAACCCTCATTAAAAGTTCATATTGAAGAAATGGTAACCAACCCGAGTACACAGTGGGCCATACTGAACGCTGACATGCTCGAATAATTTTGAATCCAAAAACAACTCTAATTTTTTATTATTTTTCCACTCAAGAATTGATCAATGATCACCCAACTCAACTTAGAATTGGTTTGTACTTTTACAAACATACATTTTAATATTCAACTTTAATTTTTCAATTTGAACTAGCGTGTTTGCTTATAAGGAAACAAAAAATCGCAGTACACAATATTTGTTGTTAAAAATACAATATATGGTCGAAGAATCAAGGCTGGTGCGAACTTTGCGCAGATGGCTGCGCAATAACATTTTTTTCGAACCAAATGGTGACATGAGTCGAGCGTGAGTTAGTATACATGCGCGATAGTTCGGAGAGCCTATCTAGCCATGATTCATCGGCTACACTGTACCTACAACCCTTACGGTAAATCGATTAGGTAAAGTTATATCAGCTATTTTCAATTTATTTTTATCTGATAGCGAAAAAAGAGGGGTTTTCGTCATGACCACATGATATAAGTTAAAACTTATGACTGGAGCCGAGTATACCCGATTCAATTTAACCCGGGCGTGACTTATAGTTCCGTTCACTGTTCAGAGAGATCGCAAATCGTGCCAAAAAAAGTTTGCACTTCAAAAATTTCTTCTTTTTTTTCTTGAGGTCTCAATATTTTTCAGAAATTTCGTAAACTATCTCAATATTAATAACTGCTTTGCGTAAATATTAAATTAATTATTAATATTAGAAAAGAAATAAGTAGTAATATCAATCTGGAGGCCAATTTCTGTAATTTAAAACGTTCGTTCAACGTCCCAGTCTCATCGCAGTGACATCGTTGTCAAAAATGTAGGTAAATTAGAGGTATTTTAACAGATTTAGACGGAAATTAGAATGTGAAAGTTCTTAACATTACGGGAATTGCCCCTCAGATATAAAGAATTATTCATGATCAATATCAGTCCTTTGAGACATATACGGATTCATTTTCATAGCCGCTTTCGTCAGAACTGCTATATGTTACATCACTGCTTTCACAGGATCCCCGTACTTGCCTGTGGTAATCTTCATCAGTTTTAAAATCACCGTGATCTTCTTGAGCTACCACTTCCTCCCTCTTTACATCTCCTGTGCAATCACGAGTCTCTTTAACTCCTTGAAATCTACTACCTCCCTGATTTGCTTCATCGTCTCTATGATATTCCTCAGATATGCAAGTTCCTCCAACGTTGGACTGTGAGCTGATATCTTCTGATGTCTTGCCTGTAGCTCTATATGTGTCGAACTTTTTGGTCGTAACAGTACCGTCGCAATCTTGAGAAGTAATCATTTTCTTAGAAGAGTGATTACGGTTTGAGGTACGAACGCTAGCGTACTTAGAATAGCTGTTGACATTATCATTATCATTATCCCCATTGTCATCGGTGACTCTTGTTCCAGCTGTTTCTGTATTTCCGGTGTTGGTTTTTCCTGTTTTGCAGCTATGTCTTGCGTGACTGGCAGTTGCAGCGCTGGTTCCAGCCACAGTGGTGACGCTATCTCCAGAAGCAATGGCAACGCTGGTTGCACTAGCAGCTGCGGTACAATCACCATTGCCTGAACTTGTAACCTTTGAAGATGAATAAGCGGTCGAAGTGGCATCAGTAGACCCACATCCGTTTGAGCTAGTAGCTGTTCCAGTGCTGCTTCCGCTTGCAGTTGCACACCTCTTACCTTTGCCTGAACTTGTGACTGCTGAATTTGAATTACTGGTCGTAGTGGAAGTACTAGAGCCACATCCATTTGAGCTAGTAGCTGTTCCAGTGCTGCTTCCGCATGCAGTTGAACTACTCTCATCACTGTCTGAACTTGTGACTTCTGAATTTGAATTACTGGTCGTAGTGGAAGTACTAGACCCACATCCGTTTGAGCTAGTAGCTGTTCCAGTGCTGCTTCCGCATGCAGTTGAACTACTCTCATCACTGTCTGAACTTGTGACTTCTGAATTTGAATTACTGGTCGTAGTGGAAGTACTAGACCCACATCCATTTGAGCTAGTAGCTGTTCCAGTGCTGCTTCCGCATGCAGTTGAACTACTCTCATCACTGTCTGAACTTGTGACTTCTGAATTTGAATTACTGGTCGTAGTGGAAGTACTAGACCCACATCCGTTTGAGCTAGTAGCTGTTCCAGTGCTGCTTCCGCATGCAGTTGAACTACTCTCATCACTGTCTGAACTTGTGACTTCTGAATTTGAATTACTGGTCGTAGTGGAAGTACTAGACCCACATCCATTTGAGCTAGTAGCTGTTCCAGTGCTGCTTCCGCTTGCAGTTGCACACCTCTTACCTTTGCCTGAACTTGTGACTGCTGAATTTGAATTACTGGTCGTAGTGGAAGTACTAGACCCACATCCATTTGAGCTAGTAGCTGTTCCAGTGCTGCTTCCGCATGCAGTTGAACTACTCTCATCACTGTCTGAACTTGTGACTTCTGAATTTGAATTACTGGTCGTAGTGGAAGTACTAGACCCACATCCGTTTGAGCTAGTAGCTGTTCCAGTGCTGCTTCCGCATGCAGTTGAACTACTCTCATCACTGTCTGAACTTGTGACTTCTGAATTTGAATTACTGGTCGTAGTGGAAGTACTAGACCCACATCCATTTGAGCTAGTAGCTGTTCCAGTGCTGCTTCCGCATGCAGTTGAACTACTCTCATCACTGCCTGAACTTGTGACTGCTGAATTTGAATTACTGGTCGTAGTGGAAGTACTAGACCCACATCCGTTTGAGCTAGTAGCTGTTCCAGTGCTGCTTCCGCATGCAATGGCACTACTCCCACCATTGTCTGAACTTGTGACTTCGTCATCAGACTTTTCGACACTCTCATCGTCTTCAGCGTTACCAGACTCTTCGACATTCTCTTCATCTTCTTCGTCACCAGACTCTTCGTTACTTTCCTCGTCTTCATCAGTTTCAGAGACTTCACCGCCCTCTTCATCTTCTTCATCATCCGTAGCATGTTCATCGTCAGCATTGACAGTTTCTGAGCCATTATTCGAGCTGCCTTCATCTTCTTCAACACCATAGTTTTCGTCACTCTCATCATCTTCGTCACCAGACTCTTCATCTTCTCCATCACCAGACTCTTCATTACTCTCGTCGCCTTCGTCACCAGACTCTTTGTCACCCTCATCATCTTCGATATCAGCTTCTTCGTCACCCTCATCATTATTTTCGTCACCATACTCTTCGTTACTGTCATTATCTTCATCGTCATCATACTTCTCTTCATCCTCATCATCGTCTTCTTCACCTTCATCTTCGTCATTCTCACCATCTTCTTTGTTACCAGACTCTTCGACCCTTTCCTCGTCTTCATCAGCAGAACCTTCTTCCTCGTTTTCGTCATCCTCAGCATCTTCATCGTCACCATTGTTTTCGTCACTCTCATCATCTTCGTCACCGTCATCATCATCTTCATCGCCATCAGACTCTTTGTCATTGTCATCATCTTCTATGTCAGTCTCATCAACTTCTTCGTCACCCTCTGCATTTTCTTTGTCACTCTCTGCTACTCCTTCTTCATCTGTATTTAAAGAACTAACACGGCCTTTGCAGTGTTTGATGTTATGGGCCCTATTTCGAATGATTTCGGCGCGAGTCCAACTATGACTACGGGATGTGTGACGTCTATGGCGACAAGTTTTGCGTCTTCTGCCATGTACATGAACTGAATAGTGGCCTCGTCTACCACGAGTATGGCTTCTTTTGCCGCGGCTATCTACATGGCTACCAGAATAGCTACCAGCTGAAGTTCGGTGTCTATTGCCGTGGATTGCAACGGTTGGTCGACCACATGTTTTGCATCTTTCGCCATGCCAGTTTACATGTGTACTAGCATGGCTATGACTCTCTGAATGACTGTGAACTGAAATACGGCTTCGTCTGCCACAGGTTCTGCACCTTTTGACGTGCCTATCATTCGAGCTTGAGGCAGTGCTGCTTCCGTCTGCAGTTGCACTAGCAGACTCTTCGTCACTCTCATTATGTTTTACGTCATCAGACTCTTCGTCACTCTCCTCATCTTCTTCGTCACCAGTATCACCTACTTCGCCGTTGCTTTCGACCTGGCTTGTTGTTTCACTTTCGACTGTAGTGTGATCTTTTCCACCACATTTTTTGCCTTTACCGGTTTGTGCACTAGCGTAGCTACTGGCTTCGCTTTCGACTGTAGTGTGATCTTTTCCACCACATTTTTTGCCTTTACCGGTTTGTGCACTAGCGTAGCTACTGGCTTCGCTTTCGACTGTAGTGTGATCTTTTCCACCGCATTTTTTGCCTTTACCGGTTTGTGCACTAGCGTAGCTACTGGCTTCGCTTTCGACTCTAGTGTGATCTTTTCCACCACATTTTTTGCCTTTACCGGTTTGTGCACTAGCGTAGCTACTGGCTTCGCTTTCAACTGTAGTGTGATCTTTTCCACCACATTTTTTGCCTTTACCGGTTTGTGCACTAGCGTAGCTACTGGCTTCGCTTTCGACTGTAGTGTGATCTTTTCCACCACATTTTTTGCCTTTACCGGTTTGTGCACTAGCGTAGCTACTGGCTTCGCTTTCGACTGTAGTGTAATCTTTTCCACCACATTTTTTGCCTTTACCGGTTTGTGCACTAGCGTAGCTACTGGCTTCGCTTTCGACTGTAGTGTGATCTTTTCCACCACATTTTTTGCCTTTACCGGTTTGTGCACTAGCGTGACTACTGGCTTCGCTTTCGACTTTAGTCTGATCTTTTCTACCACATTTTTTGCCTTTACCGGTTTGTGCACTAGCGTGACTACTGGCTTCGCTTTCGACTTTAGTCTGATCTTTTCCACCGCATTTTTTGCCTCCACCGTCTTGTGCACTAGCGTGACTACTGGCTTCGCTTTCGACTTTAGTCTGATCTTTTCTACCACATTTTTTGCCTTTACCGGTTTGTGCACTTGCGTGACTACTGGCTTCGCTTTCGACTTTAGTCTGATCTTTTCCACCGCATTTTTTGCCTCCACCGTCTTGTGCACTAGCGTGACTACTGGCTTCGCTTTCGACTTTAGTCTGATTTTTTCTACCACATTTTTTGCCTTTACCGGTTTGTGCACTAGCGTGACTACTGGCTTCGCTTTCGACTTTAGTCTGATCTTTTCCACCGCATTTTTTGCCTCCACCGTCTTGTGCACTAGCGTGACTACTGGCTTCGCTTTCGACTTTAGTCTGATCTTTTCTACCACATTTTTTGCCTTTACCGGTTTGTGCACTAGCGTGACTACTGGCTTCGCTTTCGACTTTAGTCTGATCTTTTCCACCGCATTTTTTGCCTCCACCGTTTTGTGCACTAGCGTGACTACTGGCTTCGCTTTCGACTTTAGTCTGATTTTTTCTACCACATTTTTTGCCTTTGCCGGTTTGTGCACTAGCGTGACTACTGGCTTCGCTTTCGACTTTAGTCTGATCTTTTCCACCGCATTTTTTGCCTCCACCGTCTTGTGCACTAGCGTGACTACTGGCTTCGCTTTCGACTTTAGTCTGATCTTTTCTACCACATTTTTTGCCTTTACCGGTTTGTGCACTAGCGTGACTACTGGCTTCGCTTTCGACTTTAGTCTGATCTTTTCCACCGCATTTTTTGCCTCCACCGTCTTGTGCACTAGCGTGACTACTGGCTTCGCTTTCGACTTTAGTCTGATCTTTTCTACCACATTTTTTGCCTCCACCGTCTTGTGCACTAGCGTGGCTACTGGCTTCGCTTTCGACTTTAGTCTGATCTTTTCTACCACATTTTTTGCCTTTACCGGTTTGTGCACTAGCGTAGCTACTGGCTTCGCTTTCGACTGTAGTGTGATCTTTTCCACCACATTTTTTGCCTTTACCTGTTTGTGCACTAGCGTAGCTACTGGCTTCGCTTTCGACTGTAGTGTGATCTTTTCCACCACATTTTTTGCCTTTACCGGTTTGTGCACTAGCGTAGCTACTGGCTTCGCTTTCGACTGTAGTGTGATCTTTTCCACCACATTTTTTGCCTTTACCGGTTTGTGCACTAGCGTGACTACTGGCTTCGCTTTCGACTTTAGTGTTATCTTTTCTACCACATTTTTTGCCTCCACCGTCTTGTGCACTAGCGTGGCTACTGGCTTCGCTTTCGACTTTAGTCTGATCTTTTCCACCACATTTTTTGCCTCCACCGTCTTGTCCACTAGCGTGACTACTGGCTTCGCTTTCGACTTTAGTCTGATCTTTTCCACCGCATTTTTTGCCTCCACCGTCTTGTGCACTAGCGTGGCTACCGGCTTCGCTTTCGACTTTAGTCTGATCTTTTCCACAACATTTTTTGCCTCCACCGTCTTGTGCACTAGCGTGGCTACCGGCTTCGCTTTCGACTTTAGTCTGATCTTTTCCACCGCATTTTTTGCCTTTACCGGTTTGTGCACTAGCGTGGCTACCGGCTTCGCTTTCGGCTTTAGTCTGATCTTTTCCACCGCATTTTTTGCCTCCACCGTCTTGTGCACTAGCGTGGCTACCGGCTTCGCTTTCGGCTTTAGTGTGATCTGTTCCACCACATTTTTTGCCTCCACCGCCAGCTGCAATAAAAATTCAAATTCAAATTTTGGTTATTTCCAATTACATCTAATAGAGATAGAAGAGCTACGAAAACAAATATGACTATTAGCGTTTGATACTATTTGCTTCTTATATTATTTTTTCGATGGATAGGTACTTTATTTTGGACTTTGCACCGTTTCAAAATTTGTGATTGATGATGCTATTACTAATTTTGGTGCATCATAACATAACATGATACCTGTAATTCCTGGGGGGTTAGGCAGACCCACATTTCCCCAGTCAAGTGTAAGTCCAATGTAATAGGCGGCGTGCCTATTACCACCAACTGGGCACAAATCTAGACTCCGGGTCATCACTGAGAAATTCCTTAGGGAAAAATCCCAATAACACTAACACCAATGGGTGACGCCATATTTGTAATGGTGCGACGCGTGGCTAGTTCGAGCACTCTGGCAGTTAGCCTCGCCTCAGACTAAATAGGTCGTTGTAACAACTGACTAAATAAATCGCATGCTTAATAGGATACTGACATATTAGAGCTTGAGTCAAAGTTAGGATTTCTGCATAGGAAAAGTAGGATTATTTATATGCAACTGTTCAATTACATATTTATTGTTTATTTATTTATTAACTATGGAAGACTTACAGCTATAATAAACAGAATAAAAAATTGTATTTGAGACTGACCGCCAATTAAAAGTCTTCACTTCTAAAAACAGATTAGAAAGAAAGAGTGTGAACGATACAACACAGCTATCAAAAAAAAGGGAAAAAACATTATATGGGTAATAAGCCGACTAGATCTCGAAAGCAAAACATTAAACGGCGGTTTCCCAGATATCTACTTATTTGAGTTAAGCCAATATTCAATTAAGCGTGTGAAATGTCCAATATTAATACGTAATAATTATAACATATTTCCCTCAAACTGCATTAATTGTGAAATTATAGTTGTACATCAATAATAATAAAAATCAATAAGAATAGTAATAATTCCTCCTTTAAATCTGACATCGTTAAATTTTTTAAAGAATAATATATAATTGTTATGATTTATTTAAAAAAAATTTTATGCATGATTTTCAAACATCTTTTTTGTGTATTTAAATCCATAATATTTAGATAGGTGCACACCACATTTGTACGCCTCCTGGCATAACATAGCGTTCTGTTCACTAAACTCAAGATCTGTATTTCTTTACCTGTGTTGTTTGATTTGATCAAAAACAATTGAAACATCATGAAACATGGTACTTACGCTGTGGGTACGCCTGCTGGACGGCTACCAAAGCCTGAAAAATCAAAACTTGAGAATAATATATATACAACAAAGGAAAGATTGAACAAAGCTCATGTACTTAACACAACATCAAGCCTGTATACCCAAAATGGCTGGGCAGAGGTGTACCTATAGTACAGACACATATCACCAGTTATGTTTGTCACATGTAATAGGGGGCTAGCCTATTGCCATCAACCGGACACAAAAACAGGCTCCGGGCTGCCACTAAGAAATTCCTGATGGAAAAACCGAATAATACTTTATTTGACATGGGAATCGAACCCAGCTTGCGACCATTAGACCAACGAGACAGGTAAGTTTTTTTTTTATTAAAAAATTGTGAGCCGTCACGGGACGCCTAGCAGCCGGTCGATTCTGTAAAAATCTCACCGTGAAGACTTGCGTGGAGTGAGCTGTCAGTGTCATCCCACTGATGCTAGGGATTGACCAAGCGTTACATTTACAGTCATAATCGAGATTTTAATAATATTTTTTATCCAAATTCTGTTGAATATTTTATATTATTTCAAAGCTAGTATTTATTTAAGTGGCTAAACTTTACTATTTTCGGGGTTTTAAAATAAAACAGCAAAACAGAAATTCAGTTAGAAACTCAATGTAGTTGTTTTTTTTTAGACCCTTATACCTATACTAGCTTTGAAATAATATCAAATTTTCAAATATTTTTTAAATCTCGATTATGATTGTAAAGGTAATGCTTGGTCAATCCCTAGCATCAGTAGGATGACACTGACAGCTCACTCGACGCTCACTTCACCTAAGTTATCACGGTGAGGTGGTTACAGAATCGCACTGCTGATGTGAAACATCGAAATTATTTTGTACAGGTAATATGCATATATATACACGGTGACCTTTGAATCACAGTTTTGCTAGAAGTAACGTTGTTTAGACCATGGTCTACTACTATTCTACAGCATCAAATATGTTATTAAAACAAACTAATCTAGGAGTTCTCAACATTATTACACGTTTGAGCAACATAAGACTAATGTCATATGTTGCTCAAACGTGTAATAATGTTTGAAACATTAACCGTAACATCAAAGTACTCATCACGGTAGCGATATTGCATTCAAGACGCGAGCGCCGCCGCCGTGCGTCGCAGCCGCAGTGTCTGTGTTATAAGGCGTAACGATAATCCGGACATTTTTAACATTGCCTTTTTTGTGTTTTTTTTTTTAAACCAATAACGTTTTTTTTTCTATTGGATGCTATAGAATGATTGTAGACCATGGTCTACAACCATTCAAATGTCACCGTGTCTAAGAACAAATTACGCCAGGTACTAAATAAAGCATACTGTAAAAATAAAATATTATGATTTTTTTTCCAGAAAATGATGATTGTTTTTTTAAATTTAATAAACATTTTTTTTTTCATTAAATACAAAAAATTCGAAATTCAATTTTTTTTTTCAAATTGTGTCCACTTAATTCTTTTAATTCGGTGACAGACGGGCGGCGACGCGTCGCCACGGCATGCGTCATCAACTCATCACGCCAGCAATCGGTTTTACGTGCGGCTCTATAGCCACACACAAGCTATTAGATAGCTCTATAGCTTCACATCAATTATATCAATTTGTCTAGATTTTCTCAACTATCTTGGCATCGGCTTCCAGTCTAAAATACTGGTATTCAGCTGCATCAGGTAGCTGGATACCAGTATTCTACATGGAGCGACTGCCTGTCTGACCTCCTCAAACCAGTTACTAGCTAACACGATACCTAGGTAAGGAGACTGGTTGTCAGACTTTCGGGCTTCTGACGACCCGTAACGACTGTCAAAGAACTACGAATGACAGCCGGGACCAACGGCTTAATGTGCTTTTCGAGGTACGGAGGGGTCTCGATATGTAACGGATGGTCACCCATCCACGAACTGACCGCGGCAATCAATTATTAGTGAACATTTATAATTTTTATTGGAAATTGAATTGAAATGTATTTTTTTTTCTTTGTGACATTGTTTTTAATTTTGAATTTGTATGAATGTAAATAATACTAATGTAGGGTAGGTAATGAGATTGTGTTGCACAAATTTAATTCTGTGCTCAACTGGTTGTTATTATTTTAATTGTCTTTGTAAAACATTCAGGCACAATGTCAAATTGTTATTGAATAAATGAAATGAAATTATTTTCAATTATTTTTTTTCAGTTGACCCTAACAGGTAATAAAATAAAATAAATAGGTAAGTACTTACCGCCAGGAGAAGCAGCACTGCTAAAGCCTTCATGTTGAGTTTATGCCTTAATCCACTTTACCTTAGGTTTATATACCAAAAGAAACAATATAGAAAATTAAAAACACCGCCTGAGTAAATATTGTTATTTTAGACCCTTTTGTTTATTTGTTTACGTACCTACTAAGTATGCAATTCATACTTAATTAGTTATTGAGCATAATTCACAGCTGGCGGCATTTAATAGAAGACAATACTTTTCAGAATTCATTGTTGCTAATGAAAGTAATAAATTAATTGCATCGATTATTGTTCTATCGAAAGAAAGAAGCTTTAAATATCTGTATACATACACGACTACACGTCATCAAGCTATACTTACGTTTCCAGTTTTTGTTGATCTCGCATTGTATAAGCTCATCGTACAATGAGAAGTCAGCTTCTACTGGAAATGTATAGCTTGCCATGTCGTCGTGCGTACCTACTACACACACACAGCACACACACACACTCGTAAATATTGATCGTAATTTTATTTGATTTTTTTCCTTTCTTTGTTGTTTGAAAAAAAATATAAAAAAAAAATGTCTAAATGGAGACTCCTCGACTTGCAATGTTAGCCAAATAGATAGGTATATGAAACAAACTTTTTTTCTTTTTTTTTTAAATTTTTTTTATTAATTAATTTTATAATTTAGTAAAGCTGAAGATTTTGTTTGAACGCGCTTATCTCTGGACCTCCGTGTCGGATTTGAAAAATCTTTTTGCGTTTGATAGCCCAATTCTTGAGGAAGGCTATAGGCTACTAAAACATCAGGGCTAGGGCCCTTAGGAGCTGAGCAAAACGAAAAAAAGTCAGAAGGAACGTTAAGCAAATACGATGTAATAGCGCAAGGGTGCGATGCGATGCGACGCGATGGGGCGGGGAAGCAAGAAATTTCATGCGGACGAAATCGCGGCTAGAAGTTATTTAATATTAACTAGTTAATTGTTTTATGAAGAACAGAAATGAAATGATTATAATAAAGCTGAAGGGTTTGGTTGTTTGAACGCACTAATCTCTGGAAATACCAGACAGATTTGAAAACATCTTTTTGCTTTTCATAGCCAATTCTTGAGGAAGGTTATTATTTAACATCACACTACGATTCTAACAAGCCGAGCAAAAAGAAAAAAAGTCAGAAAGAACGATAAGCCATAACGAAGAGATAGCGCAGGCGGGCGATGTGATGCGATACGATGGGTCGGAGGAACAAGAAATTTCACGCGGACAGAAATTAGTTTTAGTAGAGTTTTATGTTGTGGTGAGGCGAGCAACTACTTATCTGATAGTACCTCGGTACCATTTTTTTTATTTAGGGGGGATGCCTTAAAACGTGCCCGGCCTCCGGGGAAAGCGGTCGGGGAATGTGGGATTCTTACCTCACCAAAAAAAACCCTGTATCCACATCAGCACATGGAGGGGGCTCCCGGTTCCTCTTAAAAGACCAACTCCAAAACCCCCCTGTGCAACGCTTGTCAGACACATCCCTGGGGGGATTGTAAAGGGGCTTCCGTGAGCCTCGCAGCGCACGGTAGCACGTGACCACTGTGCTACCGTCTCCCCTGGGATCACTCGGTGGGCGGACGGAGTCCCCACTCTGGGCGCCCGCCACCCCAATGGCCCGTCTGCCTTGAGGTAGCAAGCGGAGCTTAGACGTGCTAGGCACCGAGGCGGTTGCTTCCCCAACGCCGAGCAGGATCAGCCCTCTCCCGATCCCGCTCGGCGGCCTCCTTCTTGACCACCGCGGTTTCACACAAGGAGGCTACTTCCATCCAATTCTCTGTCTCCGCCAGCATAGCCCTCACTACAGCCGGCAAAGACAGGTCTCGCCCGATCCTGGCAACCAGGACCAGTACCTCGGTACCTAAGAGATCATTGCGTTGGACAACAGCAATATAAGAGGCAACGCAGATGCGCAGGTGATGTCCTAGCGACAAAGCTGTAATGCCCTCAGTGCCAGTGATTACTAAAGCTAGGGCAAATTAGTGCGGACTGCGCCGCAACGCAGCCCATTGCTAAAAAACCGACTCTTTAATCACTTTCGTGCATTTTGTATGAACCATCGCGCACTGCGGGCGGCCAGCAACGGGCCGTTACTGGTGAGCAGTCGATTCGATTGTCGATTTCCAGGTCAGGGAGTGTCATTGGGTATTTCCATCAGAAATTTCTCAATAGCAGCTCGGAGTAGTTTTGTGGAAACTTTAAAATCGACTAGAGATACTGTGTATCTGCCTGTTAGTTTTAGACACATAATAGCAAGGCTTTTTATATAAACTCAGACATAAGTAGTATGTCGAAGTCTTGTGTTATTAACACCACAATGGTTAGTAATAGTACTAATAATAAGGTGGTGAGCTGGAATAAATGTAGCTCAAATGCTATAAGTATTTTTACAAATTGTACAAAGGAGGTTCCATGCCCCTCACTCACTAGGAGCTCATTGCCTGGTGATGACATTAAAGTATTGGGGATAACTCCGGATAATCATTTAAACTAGTTTGTAAGACAACATAAGGTACCAGTAAGAATATTCCTATACGTAACAACTACAAGGTATCTTCTTGCTTTAAATTAATTAATTATCAAAAACATCAGCAAAATGTCTTGAAATTATTTCATCAAAATATTCAAGGTATTTCTTCCAAATTATTAGAAATTGAAATGTTTTTAGGAAAAACAAAGTTTGACATTGTTTGTTTTACTGAACATTTTTTAAAGGATTATCAAATGCTAATTAATTATGAGAACTACAGTGTAGGCAGTTGTTTTAACCGTAAATCTATGCTGCGTGGAGGTTCTCTAATCTTAATTAAAAATTGTTTAAAATCTAAGCAACGGAATGACATAGTTGGTTTATCAGTTGAACATTGCATCGATCTGTGCTGTGTTGAGCTAAAGCATGTTGTAGTGTGCGTTTACAGACCCCCTAATTATCAGAACTTTTCTTTATTTGAGTCAATAATGGAAGATGTCCTAGCGAAACTTGCATCCAGTAATAAAGCTGCAATTATTTGTGGTGATTTTAATATTAACATTTTGGATAATAATTCGAATAGCAGTAGATTATAAGCCTTTTTAAATCGTTTAATTTATCGAATGTTTTTACTGAACCAACTAGAGTAACTCCAAGTTCTGCTACTTGTATTGATAATGTCTTCTGCGATTGTGATTATTTAGTGAAAGCCATCGTAAATTATTTGCCATCTGATCATAGTGGACAAACGGTAACTTTTAAGTTTAAAACACCTTTGCAAAAAGTGCAAATACAATTTAGACCAATAACGACAGGCAAATTAAGTAGATTCAATAGCACCTACCCTAAACAATAAGTTAAATGTTCTGAGTCATAATATGGATGATGCAAATAAATTGTATGAGAATTTATTTTCAGTAGTGCATAATGAGTTCAATAAAACTTTTGGAAAGAAAACAATAGTAGATTGTTATACAAGGAGCTAAAATGACCCATTATTCACGAGGTAGTTTTACTCCCGAGCTTTAGCGAGGGAGTAAATAGAAACCGAGTTTTAATGGGTTTTTAGCGCCGTGTGTTACACTCTACTTTTCACTACGATTGCGAGAAAATAAAACAATCCAATATTTCTTTTTATTTCTTTTCCTTGCTCTTCTATTTGCAAATTAGGGTCCCCATTCTCACTAGATGATGACATTTTCACTATTGTAAAATTAATTACGTACGGTCACTACCAATTCAATTTGCAATTAGAGAAAAATTATAAAGATTTCGCGCCAATGTCTTTTTTTTGTTTTTTCTTCTGCAGCCGCAACGCATTGCATGCATTCTATAGTGCGTTTCACGAAAGAATTCCCTTCGCCGTTATATTGGCACACCTGATTGTCAAGAACGTCAAACGCTAGACGCATCGTAGGCTTTGTTGAGTTTTTCCAAGATTTATAGTTGTTTTACGGTTTTAATCACGCCGAAGACACTTAAAAGTGGCGAAAGAGAGTCGGTGTTGAAAGTCAAAACGTTTTGTGAGAGTGAAAAACGTAACAAAGCGCCAATAATTCCATTAGAATGTGTGAGACTTCGCGTCGCCGCCATAAAATAGGGTTGCCATTGCCAGAACTAGATGCTCCCTAGTCCCCGCTGCTACCCCGTAGGTGCCTACCTACACCTTTTAAAATAATTAAAGACCATAAAGAACCACCTATCTACGAAGTAGATTCATTGTTAAAAGAACATGGTCATAAAGTTGTAAGACTTCCTCCTTATCATTGTGACCTGAATCCAATCGAACTCATATGGAGTCTTTTGTAAAGGCGGATTGCTGAAAAAAACGTGGGTCAGGAAGCAAAAAATATTGTAAAAATAACTGAAGAGGCAATTTGCAGTAGCACGCCAGAAGAGTGGATAAAAGAATGCAGCCACGTAGAAACCATAGAAGATAAGTACTTCAACAATGGAGTAACTGTTGATAACAAAATAGATCGATATATAATAGAAGTAGGAGATAACTAGATATACTGTAGGAGATACTTCAGACGATAGTGACCCTGGAGATAGTGCTATATCGGGTGTAGGTCCTTTGGAGGAGCACAGTTAGTTTAAAAAGTAATTTTGTTGTTAATCATTACAGCTTATTAAGAAGTTTCGCAAATAAATAATTATTATGGTTATATTAAGAGTTTAATTTTATGAATACTTATCTTTACACGTAAGGTAAAATTTTCTATAGACCTTTGTTGAAAGGTGACCAAACAAAAAGAACAACCAAAATAAATTTTCGTTTTCAATTTATACTGATTTATTGGGTAATATAATTTTCACAGCCTGGCAGCACTCATTTAAGCGCTACCAACATTACACCGAAGGGACTTCTTTGATGAAACGCACTATACCAAAGAGATCGAACATTTTAGTTCCATTTTCAAAAATAAAATGAAGTTCTTTTTTTATGAAACAGTAATAAGTCGAGTCTTTATTCATGATTATTCTACTTATGACTAAAGACTTTTTCGTTTTTGTAGGCTCATTGTCATTTGACACACAAACATTAAAAAAAAAAAACTTTTTCCCCTAGAGGAAGAATTGCTATTTTTTCTTCGCTCTGGTACGCCACAATGACGGTCTTTTTGAGCAAGAGGAGTGAAAAAAATATTTGTCCTAATTTTATTTTTAGTGACTGGGCAACTAGAGGTATTAGGATAAGTAGGGAAAGACTGTTCGATCTGTACGGCCTTAAGCCCTACATTAACACTGAAACTTTCAACAAGTATTTTGCTACATATTCAAAAATTTTTAGGAATACCTGCAAGATAGCTAAAGCCCAGTACATTAGCAACAAGATTAAATCAGCAGAAAATAAAATAAAAACAGTTTGGAAAGTTATAAATACCGAAACTAGTAGGAAAAAAATACGAAGCACAGATTATACATTGGAGACTTCACGTGGTGCCTAACTTTGAAGTCGCTCAAGAATTTGTAAATTTCTTTACTTATATATACCTACCAGCTAAAACGACGGAAGCTTTAAATTCCACACCTGATATCTCAATTGATTTATTAAGAGCGAACGTTTGAGGCTGCCCGGTTGAATTTCAATTTTTAAACATATAAACCCTATGATAATTAAAAAAGCTTTTCGGCAAATAATAATCAAATTGACCGAAGATCTATGGGGAATGTCTATCAAAGTTTTTACATCCATAATCGAGACTATAGCACCATACTTAGCTTTAATATTTAATTTGTGTGTAGATCAAGGAGTCTTCCCGGATTTAACGAAATACAGTAAGGTTATACCACTTTTTAAATCTGGGGACAGCAAAGACACCAACAATTATAGACCAGTGTAATAATAATAATAATATGAGACAACATCCACACACGGTCTTCAGGTCCCGAACTAGGCAGAGCCTGTACTACGGTAACCTGATGACTGATATACATACTTTTAAATGATAAATGATGTTATTTCTGTAAGTAGGTTTGTTACAAACACTTTTACACGTCAATCATATTTTTAAAACTAGATGAGGTCGGCGTTTCATAACTGACTACTCTGAGAAGAAAGGCCGAAACAAACTCAGAGGTCACAGTCTCTTTTAAAGTCCAGACATAATCTTGGTCAGATCATGTGAAGACCATGTAGATTGGTGTCTGAAACGGTCTTTTGAGGAAAAACCATACAGATTGAGCGGACCTGTCCAGTCAGTGCACGCATTTGTCAGTAATCTTGCCGCTCAACTGAGAACTTAAGGAGCACAACGATTCGACGAACAATACCAAAGAAAGGACATTTGGGTAGGCCGCATAAATTACTCAAGCTGCCAGATCGTGAAACTAACTAAGAAATAAAATAAAAAAAGTAATAATCCACATAATCTTCACATTCACAATAATTTAAATAATATAATACTTTACAAAGTAATTACTCATGTCATTGTATGTATAAAATTCATCAATGTCAATGTGTATATAAATATTCGAACATAATCTTTGAGGACCATGTAGATTAGTATCTGAAATGGTCTTCTGAGGAAAGAACCACGCAGATTAAGAGGACCTGTCCAGTCAGTGCACGCATTTGTCAGGAACCGTGCAGCTCAACTCAGAACTTTAGGAGCTCAACGATTCGACGAACAATACCAAAGAAAGGACATTTGGGTAGGCCGCATGAACTACTTAAACTGCCAGATCATGATTAAAACTGAAACAATGACCCACATAGTCCTCAAATTCACAATATTATTAAAACAATAAATTGTACTTCTCAAGGTAAGTATTCAAGTCGTTCTGTTATAATAATTATCAATTTATCAGTGTATGTAACAGAAATAAAAGAAAACATTCAGTATGCAGAAAATTGGAACAACTCAATCCCAAGCCTTTTTGTCCTCAATATAATCCTTAACGGTATAAAAGCCTTTCTGGCACAACTTACGTTTAATGAATGATTTGAATTTATTAAGGCTTAGATCTTGAACGTGGCTTGGAAGTTTATTATAAAAGCGTATACATTGACATCTGAACGAGCCACCTATTTTCTTGAGCCTTGTTGTAGGTACAACGAAGCTGTGTTTGTTCCTAGTATTTATATTATGGATATCACTGTATCTTTTAAACAAGTTTATATTTTTATGGGCATATAAAAGATTTTCAAAAATATACTGTGAAGGCACAGTCATTACATTAATCTCCTTAAATTTCTCTCTGAGAGTGTGTCTCGGGCTTAACTTATAAATTGATCGAACAGCTCTTTTCTGCAAAACAAAGATAGTCTGAATGTCGGCGGCATTTCCCCACAACAGAATACCATACGACATTACACTATGAAAATAGCTAAAGTACACTAAACGGGCTGTCTCTATGTCAGTTAAATTACGAATTTTTCTAACAGCGTATGCTGCGGAGCTAAGCTTTTTTGATAATTTAACTATGTGTGGGCCCCACTGAAGCTTAGCATCCAAAGTTAAGCCCAAGAATACTGTGCTATCTTCAGGATTCAATTCTCTGCCCTTTATCAATACATTAGTTAACACCTGTCTAACGTGAGGCAGCGTAAACTTAATGCATTTGGTTTTTTTTTCATTAAGTAGTAAATTATTAACATTGAACCAGTGAACTACTTTTGAGATCGCGCTATTTACATCGTCAGTAACCAGCTGCTGACGTTTAAGTTTAAACAAAAGTGAAGTATCGTCCGCAAACAACACTATATCATGATTATCCTTTATACATATACACACCCAGACACAGGTCAAACAGACATGTTCATGCACAGAAATGTTTGACTTGTCCGGGGATCGAACCCGGGACCAGCGGCCCAGAAGGCAGGGTTGCTACCAGGGTTGGTTTGAGTTTGACAGGTTTCCTAGTTTGAGAGGCAGGGTTTTCCATATTGTGTAGAGATTTCAGTTCTTAGATTATATTGCAATGTGTTACTACCAAAAGCTCTCTAAATTGTGTTTATATAAAACATGTTAAATCTGTATTTTAGTGAAATAAAGTTATTTATTTATTTATATACAAGGCCCAGTAACATAAACGTGGAGTTTCTTGCCGGCTCTTCTCCATAAGAAACGACCAATTGGAACCGTGCACCTAGGGCGCTACTCCCTGAGCACGAATTCCGTAATTTCGGCCGAAGCTACAGACGCTTCATACTCCGTATCACTTAGGGTCGGTTCACATCTAACGGAAGATGCGTCGCATATTATCGGTAGCGTAACGCCAGAACAGACAATTATAAGAGAAAACATTCAACCTTTCACACTTAACCGATGATGCGTTGGTGCGTCGAGCGTACTAATTGGATGTTAACGAAGATACGCCCGATGCATCTTCCGTCAGATGTGAACCAACCCATACGGACATAAAATTAGTCCGGGGCCCGAACTAAAAATTAATGACAAAACGATTTGACAGATGTCCTTACTCCCGATGTGTGTATGCCCGTTCGGAAAAACTAATTAATCGGGAGCAGGGTTCACTTTTAAGTATCGGACTACTTTCGGACGGGCCCGTATCTTTGTTGACTGACTCAGAGAGTAGGCCCCCTGACCCGTGGCTTCTTCATAAGTGCCCACGTAGATTTCTGTGAAATATTTTTAATTTCATTAATATCTGACGAAATGCGGGTGCACTTTATATTTCTGCCGACCTCTTCCATTAATACAGGCGTGATATTTGCACAAAATAAATATGTTTACATAATTGCATGAACGTGAACTACAAGTCAATAACAGTGGATAATAATTGAAATGTTAATAACGACGATCTTATTTGAATAAAAATGCAACTGTTTCAATAAAAATAATGTCAATATTATTTATAAAAATTGTTGTTAACTAGATTCTGCCCGCCACTTCGTCAGCGTGAAATTTCTTGAAAGAAAGACATATGTGACATTACAGAAAAATAAATACACCCTAAAACAATAAAACAGAAAACAACAATTATAATGCCAAAAGGGCCTCAGCTCAGCATAATGTCATATGGCAAAATAAGGTGTACCACCTGACGGTGATTTTCAGCTGCAACCTACGAGTGCCATGCGCTGGAATAACCAACACATAGGGAAGTGTGTTCTTGTTCCCCGACCCACTTCGTTTTCGCTTAGCGTTCTTTTAGCCATTTTCCTCTTTGCTTGGCTCCTAAGGGTCATAGCGTGATGTTATACATACCTATACACTATAGCCTTCCCCAAGAATTGGGCTATCAGTTGCAAAAATATTTTTTCAAATACCTACGTGTGTTAGTTCCGGAGAGCATTCAAACGAAGAGACTTAACTCTTTTAACTTTATTATTCATGCTTCCATATTAATATTATTATAAATTCGAAAGTAACTCTAGACTGTATAAGTATTACCTTTTCACGCCTAAACCACTGACCGGATTTCGATAAAATTTGGCATGGAGATAGATGGCATCCTGGGGAAGGACATAGGTCTCCCATACCATTTTTTTTTTTTGGGGGTTGGTAATCATCAAAGAACTTCTCCTGCTCTGGGCGGAGCGGGAGGGTGTGTCAGACTCTTACTGACTAAAACCCACCCGTGTTCCTTCAGTTGCCTGTACCAGGGGCCACGGTATGCCTCTCGGACTTTCCCGGAACCCTGGCAGGCATCGGCCCTAGCCGACCCCGTCATTGATGCTGACATCTCTTTGAGGCGCGCGTGGAACACAACGCGCCGTTGTTCCGAGCCTGGTCCTTATCGGACGGCGAGCTGCCAGCAAGCCCGCGCCTACGGTGGCCGAGAATCGGCTTGGGATTCCCGACGGTTTGTCCGGTCTCCTGGGGCGGCTAGGGGCATGAGGGCGCGAATTTTGCAGGTCTCCCATACCACGAGGTGAGATTATGGCAATTTGGTTTTTATTATAGGTACTTTTCGCCTATGTATTGTGACCCTCTGCAGGACAAAGCTTTCTTTTTTTGCATCCTCCCGTACAGTATCTAACAGCGCTACGAGGATCTTTTGGCGCTCGAATGACGTTGAAGTGGGGGCGCTGTTGGTAAACATTTGCGATACAATTTTGGGAAATGTATTGAAAAAACAAGATGGCGGCGTTAGTTCCGAATTTAGCCACGCGCCAAAACATCCTTTCACAGCTATACTCACATTTGATTCGTGCGTAAAATTGAACTTACGACGTGTAGCGAAGAAGTCACTGCACCTACCAAGACTTAATCCGTCTTATTACAAAACACGGTCTAACTTTAGCCCGAGCCGAAACCTTCGATACAGTTTTTGTTATTTGGAACTTTATGCCGACTTTAGTAAAGTTCTTAATACAAAATTGACAATCTAAGACCAGACTAAGTTGTCAGTTTTGTAAAAGGAACTGTATTTCGATTTCTGTTAGGTTCGTATTTCAAAAACAGGCTCGATGGTTTAAACCATGTCAAAAGAAAAACCTTCTTTTGTAATAAGACCGAATGACTTTCAATCTGCCTAGCATATTCCCCATGTTGGGGTCAGCTTCCAGACTAACCGGATGCAGCTGAATGCAAGTATTTTACATGGAGAGACTACCTATCTGACCTCCACAATCCAGTTACTGGGTAATACGACACCTCTTGGTAAGACTGGTTGTCAGACTATTGGGCTTTTGACTACCGTACGACTGAGTGAGTTCGGCGAACTACAGCCGGGACCAACGGCGTAAAACGTGCTTTCCTAAACACGGAGGGTCCTCTATATATATTTTTTCTTTACTGTTTGTATTGCCTGTGCGTGTCCCATAAAAAATATTTTTCTTTCTTTCTTTCTTTTATAGGTAATGGATGGTCTGCGAACTGACCGCATCAAGCATAGCCTCACCATCGATGGACCTGTGCGGCTGTTATCATTTAGCCACGAGCCCCTTCTGAAACTCAGCTTTCGTAAATAAAAGAAATAAAACTACAAACTGTGATTGCATACTGCTTATTTCGTTTGAGAAATAAGCTTCTTATTTTATTAAATCTTTTAAAGGGCAGTGATTCATTTAATTGCATATTTTGCTTAAAATCTACGTACAAAACTTAAATCTAAGAAAATTTGCGATTTAACTGTGAACAACTAGGACTAAGTTTGACGGCCTTATTCTGAGACGTCAATTACAAATAATTAATCATTAAGTTCAAATTGAAAACAATGTCAACAAAAATGAAATGCTTTCAATTTGCCATAGGTACTTTTAAAACTGATATCTTATCAATTTATACTGGTATTAAAGATCTCCAAATAATTGAATAGGTACGTACTTCTTGACGTTTATATTTCATGACGATCACGTGGCGATGGCGTGACACGATAACTGTGTTTGAACGTCAAGACAAGAAATTAAAAAGTAAACCACATGAAATGCCCCGTATGATAATGATAGATCAAAATATTCGCATATGTGGCGTCAATAATTCGCGAATCAACGCACCTGTGAGGCACTTCTTGGGTGGTATGTCATAGAAAATGCACTTTCAGTATTTACGAATTTTCCTATTTTCCCGGAGACTTTTCAAATTTTACTCTTACCGTAAGAATTTGATTGGGACTATTACGAACATGTTAAAATAATAAAAAATCCAAATCGATCCAGCCATTCTGAAGTGATGCGCTTACCAACAGCATTTCATTTTTATTTATAAAAGGTGGCAGTCACATCAACGCGCAACCAGAGGGGCGATTCTCGTATTTTTAAGAACGTTCGCATTCTAATCGCAGTCTCAATCTGTCAAAAATTGTTTAGCGTTTACCTACATTTTTGACATTTGACTGTCGCTGAGATGACATTACGACTTGATTTTGAACGTTTTTAATTACGGGAAATGGCCTTCTGTTACCATGGATTTAGTACACGATTCTGCAACCCACTGCATTAAAGTGTATAGAAGTTTATTAAAAAAAAAATACTGTTCCATTCATTTTAACCGCGTAAGTATTGCACGTAGGTATGAAACAATTTTGTTTTTTTTTTTCTAACCGATGAAAATTGTCTACGCTGTACACATAGGTAGATACACAGTAAAAATGAATAATCCTGCATCAACATTTTGCTACTAAATGAAATGTAGTGGATTGGATTCGTTGCCTTGATTGCTGCTTTGCTGCGACTGGTTCGTTATTTTCACACCTGTCCAGAAGAACCTATTCAAGTATTTGGAGAGCATTGATTAATTGAAAATTGAGCAGCGCATCAGGCATGTTTGCTGACGCTAGGGTCGACGATTTTTATGCCATAATGCGTAAAAAAGCAGCATCTCTGATGTTTAGGATCCGTGGGAGCCCCAACGGAATTCTGAGGATGATATCAGATAGGCCGGAGTCTGCAGTGCTGGGGAGGCTTATTCGGCTTCACGTGACATAATTAATATATGTAATGTTATTTTTGTTGTATTTTTATGTGGTGTTTTAATGTCTATTTGAATTTTTATAATGTGAATTAATACTAGTATACTAACATAGTTTTTAAGACCTCTGTTACTAACACTATATGGACAATTTTGTAATTATGTCTGAAATAAATGAATTTATTATTATTATTATTAATTATTTTTAATTATCGTTTCCGAGTGCGGCTGTTAAATGTTTTTCCAGACCGAATGAAACTCAATCTTATCATTCGGATTGAACATACTTCCATTCACTTTCAATTCAGTGAACGTTTGATAATGAATGAATGGTTTAATTTTGAAGAAAGAACGGTTGAATTTCATTCAGTCTGTGTCTTATGCAATGCGATCTCTTTCTTTGCTTACTTTTTTTTTCTTTCAAATATTGTATTAGAACAAAAAACCGGTTTACAAATTGTTTGTGTTCGTTAACAGCTACATTAGTTTAAAAAACAGTTGCAGCCATTAGCGCCCACCTCCGAGAGAGGAGACGTCGGCGTTCCAAATTTAATTTATAATAATATAGCAATAAAATAAAATTAATAATATATACATTTAAAATAATTTAAGTTAAGATGATCCAGTTCTCTAGTGTGATATGTATATATAATATATATGAATGCTGGGTGTATCTGTATGTGTCTATGCTTGATTATATCAACATAATCAGCCTATAATGTTCCCACTGCTGGGGATTATACAGGTTGATATTGAATTCATGGGCATTCTTTTAAAGGATCTTTGTACTCATCATTATGAACAACTTTTACTATGGGACCAAATATGAAATCGCGAAAAAAATATCAGTTGTTCCCTACATTTATGTTTGCAGAACTCGTCAAAATGTAGGGACCAGCTAATTTTTTTTTTTCGCGTTTTCATATTTTGGCCCCATAGTAAAAGTTGTTCATAATGATGAGTACCATGACCCCTTAAGAGGTTGATGGTGTTTTACCAATAACCCTGTATACACCCTGTATTTACTTAGATGCTGAACGATAAACAATAAAAATAAAAACATTCAAAATACAGCCTATATTTTTTTAAATTAATAACAAAATTAATTGGCTTATTGGCTTAATTTACTTATTCTATTTCATTACGGACTAATGTATTAGCTGTTTAGTCATTTATTCTGTGGTTAAATATGACTTATAGAAAACTTGTAAGTAGGTACTTGAAAAATGTTGGTTCAGGTCACACTTTTTTAACGTTTTTTTCACTATTATTGTTAACTTCCAACAATAAATAATCTAATAACACATACATACATAAACTCAGGGAACGCCCTAGAAGGATACACAGAGTTGATACGACAGAGGGGCTTTCCTTTAAACTGCCTATACTAGGTACCATTTTCAAGCTCTGTACCAAAAATCAATTAAATAGGAGCAGTAGTTTAAAGGAACACAAATTATAAATAAAAAAATTTACTAAGTATGGTAACATTTTTCTAAGAGCAAAGCCTTTAACAAATGAAAGTGCAAGTGTGTGTGTATTTATTGCCATCTTTTTAGCGAAAATATTTGGTTGTGCTTGCGACTTGCGTCAGAGCGGCAACAACGTATCGTAGGTTATACTCAGATTTATCGTTTTACGGTGCATGACCTATGCGTATAGACATAATCAGCTGTTAGGAAAGATACATCGTGTTCAAACGGGACCAACACTTGAAAAATCATTTGCGACTAAACTACTGCTCCTATTTAATTGATTTTTGGTACAGAGCTTGAAAATGGTATCTCGTATAGGCAGTTTAAAGGAAAGCCCCTCTGTCGTATCAACTCTGTCTATTTCTTCTTACATTACTCAAGTCATATATGTCAACCACAGTTTCATATAAAATAATAGCTTATCAATATTTTTAGTTCCTTGTCATTGTTTTGGCTTCAACACTTCATGATTATAATTAAATAATAGGAAATCAGTTTTGGGAGTACCTCTATAAGTTTTATATAAGCTAAGCGAGTTAAAAACATATTCCATTTTATTTGGCTACTTAAAATTAATTATAGCTATTATAGTTGTCGCGGTTTCACCTGGCAATAGCGGTCATTGCCCTTTCCCTAATATCTCTCCGTAGAAAACCAAACATTAAGCTATGTATCGTTTTTCGTTATTGCAACATGTCGAAGATCACGATAGGTATTGATTCAGGACTTTAACGGACTTTATTTCAGTTTTTAAAAATAAAAATATTACATGGGATCAATGACCGCTCTTGCCATGCTAAAACGCGACAACTATAGTTTTTACTTTGCGCGGTACTGTGTCCTTTCAGGAGAAAATATAAAAATCTACAAATACTTAAAAAAAAAACGTCGCTCTTCGTGTTTGTCTGTGTGACCGCTTAGAATGCTTAGATCCTCTAAATTACACATACGATTTTAATGCGGTTTAAACCATCATTAAGATCATTAATTCCGGCAGGTTTATGTATATAATACATTAATAATTTAACTTAGTTAGAGCACAGAAATCTCGTTGTTTTGACATGTCACTATTGCACCTTTGCTAGTCAGGGGCGGGTTGATAGTATTACTTACTATTTATTTAAGTAAATGTCTAATATAGGTACATATATGGGGTTAAATTCAATTAGTTAGCGAAACTCTGCAGATGTGATGGGCATCGAGATAAAGTTTCAGTAGTTAATTTGACAATAGTTACATTTCACAAGCACGTCATTCGTTGCAATTTAAACACAGCCATTGCGTTATTTTGCGTCAAAAAGACGTATTTTTATAAACATATGAACCAATGTGCGCTTTTATAACTTCTAGCGTGACGATATTGTCGTGGACGTCGAGGGCCATCACGATAACACAGGGAAGTAAAATGTATGGACATATTTGAACACGCTTCTAAATCTCCGTCCACGATAATGGTTATAGATAATAAGTGAGACGGACTGGTGTCCGCAACTCCACGTCAGAGCGCGTATTTTGCGTAGGAGTGGGAGAATCGGTTATTTGTTCCACACCAGCTCCCCAAGGAAGGCCAGCAACGCCTTGGTTTTTACTGATAATCTCAACACGATAACGTTATAGAGGTATGAGGAACAGGGTGCAAAGTTCACTCATACCTCCATAGAAAAGGAAGGATCTTCCGACCAGACGGATATCGTGCCTGGTGGGCAACTGCCCGACGATTGTTGTCGGGAAGTTGTATACAGGGTTATTGGTAAAACACCATCAACCTCTTAAGGGGTCATTGTACTCATCATTATGAACAACTTTTACTATGGGAACAAATATGAAATCGTGAAAAAAAATCAGCTGGTCCCTACATTTATGTTTGCAGAACTCGTCAAAACAGCTGATTTTTTTTTTCGCGATTTCATATTTAGTCCCATAGTAAAAGTTGTTCATAATGATGAGTACAGTGACCCCTTAAGAGGTTGTTGGTGTTTTACCAATAACCCTGTATACGCTAGTTGCGCGGTAAACTCTGCTTGCGCGATGCAGGATTTTGCGTGACGTCAGGATGATGCGTTCGCATGTGGCGATCTAGATACCGCCACAACGTTATAACGTACACTAAGGTCCATACATTTTACGGACGCGGACGTCCACGGTAGTATCCCCACGTCAAAGATTATAAAAACGCACAAAGGATTTTGTTGTATTATCAAAATTATAAAAATTTTCATTCAGAGTATGTCACATTACTGAAGCACACTAAAGATTCACTGTACATTTTTTTATATCAGCTACACATTTACAGATTATCTGCAATGGCTGATCACGTTGAGCGCACTGGACAGCCGAGGTCACCGATCCACCTGAGCTCACTGAACATCGTGAGCTCAATGATCAACTCGAGCTCCCTGAAACAAATCAAAATCAAATCAGTTATTTCTTTGCAAACATGGGTAAATGATAAATGATAAATGATAAATGATAAATGATTTTATTTCTGTAAGTAGGTTTGTTACAAACACTTTTACACGTCAATCATATTTTTAAAACTAGATGAGGTCGGCGTTTCATAACTGACTACTCTGAGAAGAAAGGCCGAAACAAACTCAGAGGTCTCAGTCTCTTTTAAAGTCCAGACATAATCTTGGTCAGATCATGTGAAGACCATGTAGATTTGTGTCTGAAACGGTCTTTTGAGGAAAAACCATACAGATTGAGCGGACCTGTCCAGTCAGTGCACGCATTTGTCAGTAATCTTGCCGCTCAACTGAGAACTTAAGGAGCACAACGATTCGACGAACAATACCAAAGAAAGGACATTTGGGTAGGCCGCATAAATTACTCAAGCTGCCAGATCGTGAAACTAACTAAGAAATAAAATAAAAAAAAGTAATAATCCACATAATCTTCACATTCACAATAATTTAAATAATATAATACTTTACAAAGTAATTACTCATGTCATTGTATGTATAAAATTCATGAATGTCAATGTGTATATAAATATTCGAACATAATCTTTGAGGACCATGTAGATTAGTATCTGAAATGGTCTTCTGAGGAAAGAACCACGCAGATTAAGAGGACCTGTCCAGTCAGTGCACGCATTTGTCAGTAACCGTGCAGCTCAACTCAGAACTTTAGGAGCTCAACGATTCGACGAACAATACCAAAGAAAGGACATTTGGGTAGGCCGCATGAACTACTTAAACTGCCAGATCATGATTAAAACTGAAACAATGACCCACATAGTCCTCAAATTCACAATATTATTAAAACAATAAATTGTACTTCTCAAGGTAAGTATTTCAAGTTTCTCAAGGTAATTATTTTGTTTTTATTTTAAACGTTGCCCCTCATTAGGACTTTCTCTTGTATCGTGGGTGCGTTCACAAACATTTAAACTCACATACACAAACAGCCAGACCCGGAACAACTACTTGTAAGTCATACAAATATTTGTTCCGTGCGGGAATCGAACCCGCGACATGCAGCGCAGCAGTCAATCGCTTAACCACTGCGCCAACCGTGCCGTCGTACATAGATGTTGTCATAGAAGTTAGTTCTCCATGTTCTACCGTCATTATGGGCATGCAAATCATAATCAAGTAATATAATTTTAAATATTAATTTGAATATTATTATAATTCCATTTTACAACTTAGTTATTAATTATCAGTTATTTTTTAATGTATTGTTAGTTCGAATAGATAATACAGGGTGGCCCAAAAGTCGTGGATCAAACGCAACTAGGGGTTAGGTGGGGTCATCAGCTGCAAAAAGTTGTTCTACGGGAGGTCCTTAAGGTCAACCCCTGCAGAGTATAATTTATTTTGAGTTTTTATGAGAAAATTGACTTTTTTTAACTAATTCTTATTGAAATTCGAAAAAATCTACACCCTGTATCTTTTTTATAATTTTCACTAGATTGGTACTGATGAGTACTTGCCTTAGACATGCTATTTATGGTTGTTTATTGGGTGTGTTGAAGATAATATTAAGTTTTACGAATTTTTTTTTCTCAAATCATAACTTTTCATTTACTTTGGACCCCACTGTGAAAAAAAAATACTCTACCGAAAAGTGACCCTGTGTTACAAGTTTTGGCGCATTTAATAGGGATTCTGAAAAGGTATTACACATGGCCATGAGTGGCTCTAATATCTTTCTAGGACGAAAAAACAAGACAACGATTGTGAAATAATTGTTTTATTAAGCAAAACATTTTACAATAAATGCTCAAAATTCCTGCCTCTACATAATCACATACATAATCTGCACCGTCTAATAAAATTCCTCCGTAACTTACGGAATGCACCTCTGTTGTTAGTAACTTGTAACCTAGCAAATTCGAGCTTTTGTCGTAGTTCTTGTTCGCTATTGTTCTCTCCTTGGTAAACTATTTCTTTAAAATAGCCTCAAAGAAAACAATTATTTCACAATCGTTGTCTTGTTTTTTCGTCCTAGAAAGATATTAGAGCCACTCATGGCCATGTGTAATACCTTTTCGGAATCCCTATTAAATGCGCCAAAACTTGTAACACAGGGTCACTTTTCGGTAGAGTATTTTTTTTTCACAGTGGGGTCCAAAGTAAATGAAAAGTTATGATTTGAGAAAAAAAATTTCGTAAAACTTAATATTATCTTCAACACACCCAATAAACAACCGTAAATAGCATGTCTAAGGCAAGTACTCATCAGTACCAATCTAGCGAAAATTATAAAAAAGATACAGGATGTAGATTTTTTCGAATTTCAATAAGAATTAGTTAAAAAAAGTCAATTTTCTCATAAAAACTCAAAATAAATTATACTCTGCAGGGGTTGACCTTAAGGACCTCCTGTAGAACAACTTTTGCAGCTGATGACCCCACCTAACCCCTAGTTGCGTTTGATCCACGACTTTTGGGCCACCCTGTATAATAAAAGTATGTCAGTCGCGTAAATGAACCTGATTGTTGCGATGGCAATTCGACAGTCTCATTTCTTATAAAATGTATGGGAAGTTTTTTGTGATCTCTGAATTTTCTAGTACTCAAACATCAATGGTCCCATGATTTGATCCTTATAAGAAACATGATAGACTTGCATCAAATAATGTTTTTTTGAGAAAATTGCGCATTTTCTTGCCGACTGTATTTTTGTTTCAAAATCTTACAGAAATAAAATTTTACAAATTAATGTCAAATCATTTGAATCACAATAAATAGAAAAATGTCATAATATTACATCAAATGTCACTGGCTACAGTAACAAGTATGTCAATGGATACGATACAAACATGTTTTAAATAAAAAAAAAGAATTAATTTATTTCATCAAAAAGTCCAATTACATTTTCATTTTAATTATTCTTGCATTGTGCATGTCAAAAATAATAAACTGAGAACAAGATGAGTACCAAGAGATCAATCATACAGTCATCTACACTAATAATAATATTATAAAGAGGAAAGATTTTTTTGTTTGTTTTTATGTTTGTAACGAATAGGCTCCGAAACTACTGAACCGATTTAAACAATTATTTCACCAGTAGATAGCTACATTATTACGGAATAACATAGGCCATAATTTATTAAAAAAAAAATTTAAGGTTCCGTAAGAAAATTGCAATATTGTAACCTAAGGTAGAAAACTCAAAATTGTTTTTGGCTGCGAAAACTATTAATGATAGAGCAAAATAATGTACTACAGGTTTATAATAGGATAGGATAATTATCCCAAAAAATCGACTCTTACGCGGGTGAATCCGCGGGGCGCAGCTAGTATAAAATAAACAAAAGGAGTAACATTGATATTTCTAATTTCAAGTTAACCACTAACGATATGAGGACTGGAGTCGTTATCCCAATGTATTTGGGGTCGGCGGAAAATATACAGGATGTAAAAAGACCCATCACATAGCCATCGACTACGCATTCTGTACATCAAACTTAAGTAACTTGGCACAAAAATAATTGTTATTTTATTTTTGGTGTGAAAATTGCTGTTTGCAGTTTAGCATAATCAGCCTGTAATGTTCCCACGGCTGGGACACAGGCCTTCTCTCGGTGAGATGGAGTGGGCCGTGCTCCACCACACGGGCCCAGTGCGGGTTGGTAGATGTCACATGTCTTCGAATTTTTGGTTCTAGGACATGCCGGTTTCCTCACAATGTTTTCCTTCACCGTTTTGAGAGCAGTGGTGATGAAATTATTTACACAAATTAGCTAAAGTGTCTACACGTTACCACTGGGTCACCACTGCTCGAATTTGCCATAGAAAACAATAAAAAAAAAAAATGAGCCGTCGCGGGACGCCTGGCAGATGTGAAACATCGAAAACCATTCTTTCAAACTTATTTACTATACAAAATAGTATATTCAATAAGTATGAAAGAATGGTTTAATAAAATAAAGAAATATGGCATAATCAAAAATCAAATATTCAGTTTTTTTTTTAAAGAAATCAATTGTTCTTTATTTAAAATGTAGCGTGGCGACGCGTCGCCACAGCATGCGTCCCTACGCCAGCAATCAGTTTTACGTGCAAAAAATGCTCGAAGACTTGTCTGAACCAAGCTGTTACCTTTAGATGTCGCAGCGCGCACCTCGCGGCCGTGCCCTTAGCGATGCGGTAGTTCCGACCGACGCCCTTGAACGTGCCGCGACCGAACACTTCAACGCACACGCGCACGCGCCGGCCGTCGGCGAGACGCTCCGGTTTACTGAAATAAATAATTAATAATTAGATTAATTATGTTCGTTTCTTCTTGCCGTGGGTATGTATCACACAAACATGGTGTCAGATACATCGGCGCGCAACCTGTTAAGGCTCCGTGCACGTAAAAAACCCTCTTTTGTCAATTTCTTATCTAATTTTGAGAAAGCTGGAAATAATTGAAACATTATATCCGTGTGACCACAAAAGTACAGTTTTCGTGACGCTAAACCATTCGGGTCAGTCACAGCACCTGTTAATAGTTTCATCACTTTTGCGCTCTCGAAAATATAGTTTATTTTGCCTTTGATTTACATAATGAAAATATTGTATTATCATAAAATAAAATTTCAGTTTTATTATATAATTAGCTAAAGATAGATGTGTGATTTTTAAATTTCTTGAAATGGTTTGCTCATTAGTAGGAAAAAATACATCACTGACAGGGTTTGTTTCGAAAAATAGGTTTTCTCAACATCATATATTTATTTTGTATATATAGCTATATTTTCGCAATTTAGTGTCATATTTCGTGGTTTTAAATTTTTATCATTTAATCGGATCTATATTTAACAAATCTGTTTAATTAACTTTTTAGAATTATGTGAAAACTGTGTAAAAGGTAAGAAATCGTTGCGTTTACAGTTCTATTTAGTTATATGCAAATAATACATTGGAAACTTGCAGGGTGTTATTTTCATTGTAAAATAACTGTAAGCATTACGGTTACTTACTTTTTAAACACTTTCACGTAATTCTAAATAGTTATTTAACAGATTTTTAAAATATAGCTCCGATTAAATGATAAAAATTGAAAACCACGAAATATGACACTAAATTGCGACGTTGCCACTCATAAGGTATAAACGACGACGAAGGTATAACGACGACACGGTTGGCGCAGTGGTTAAGCGATTGACTGCTGCGTAACGTGTCGCGGGTTCGATCCCCGCACGGAACAAATATTTGTATGACCTGCAAGTAGTTGCTCCGGGTCTGGCCGTTTGTGTATGTGAGTTTAAATGTTTGTAAACGCACCCACGATACAGGAGAAATTCCTTGTGTGGGGCAAGGTTTAAAAAAAAAAAAAAAAAAATGCTCTTAATGTGATAAGGTACGAGCGCGGTGGGGGAGGGGGCACTTGCTGTCATTACTCAGCACGGCGCCGCCCCTCCCCCACCGCTCACATAACTAAGGCGCGGCCAACTAGTTCTGCACGAACAATAGTCACTAGTACATGCGTTTAACTCAAATTGAACCACGCTTATTGAGCATTACAGAAATCTCTTCAGTATCTACAGTACAGAAATCTAGTCAACATCTGGCTAGCTTTTCCCAACCATGTTGCGGTCGGCTTCCAGCCTAACCGAGTGCAGCTAAAAACCAGTATTTTACATGGAGCGACCGCCTATCTGACCGCCACAACCCAGTTACTGGGTAATACGATACTCCTTGGTAAAACTGGTTGTCAGACTTTCGGGCTTCTGACGACCCGTAACGACTGACAAAGATCAACGAATGACAACCGGGACCAACGGCATAACGTGCTTTCCGAGGCACGGAGGGGTCTTGGTATACACGGTGACATTTGGATCACTGTTTTGCTAGAACAAACGTTGTTCAGACCATGGTCCACAACCATTCTATAGCATCCAATAGAAAAAAAAACGTCATTGGTTTTCGAAAAAAAACACAAAAAAGAAAATGTTAAAAATGTCGGGATTATCGTTACACAGACACTGCGGCTGCGACGCGCGGCGCTCGCGTCTTGAATGCAATATCGTTACCGTGATGAGTACTTTGATGTTACGGTTAATGTTTCAAACATTATTACACGTTTGAGCAACATAAGACTAAATTGTGAACTCCTAGATTAGATTGTTTTAATAACATATTTGATGCTGTAGAATGGTAGTAGACCATGGTCTAAACAACGTTTGTTCTAGCAAAACTGTGATTCAAATGTCACCGTGTATAAAGATGGTCACCCATCCATGGACCAACCGCGGCAACCGTAGCTTAACCTGATCGATCGATCCGTGCGGATGTTATTACTAAGCCAAGAGCCCCACCATATACAGAAATCTAATATAGACTCAAAATGTTGTGTCATGGTTAAGCTAGAGTGATTTCATAGCTTCGTACACGAGGTGAGGTAGTGTGCTCTAAAAGAGTCGCTCTGAAATTGGTATTTCTTGAGCTACACGATGACTGATGCATGCATGCCGTCTGTTAGGACGACGGACGGACGAGGCGACGGACTCGGGGACGTCCGTCGCCCCCCATACATCAGGACCCGAGGTGGCGGCGCGTAGTGTTCCACGCGCGCCCCTCTTAGACGTCGCGGGGGGAGTCAAACACCTCACTCCCCAGACCCCCAGACCCCCAGACCCGAAGACGCCCGCAGTGGCGGGCCGGCACCAGTCGGGGGTTGCGGAAGGACCGTACGTTCCAGCGACCCCCGGCGTAGGTGTGAGATGGAACACCGGGGAGGTTTTTAGTCAGTAAGAGTCTGACAGACCCCGCCGCCCGCCCCAGGGCGGCGGACATCCATGAGGATTTTCCACCCCGGAAACAAAAAAAAACAAAAAAAAAAACAACTCAAAGCTGCAACAGCTTTTTCTTCAAAAGGCCCTTCCAGACAAGGCCCTGCATTGTTAGACTCACATAAAATCCTAATAACACAATGTTTGGACTTTAAAATAGACCTCATGACCTCTGAATTTGTTTCGGCATTTCTTCCCAGGGATCAGTCAGTTAGAAAATGCCGGCGCCATCTAGTTTTAAAACATTGCCGTGTAAAAGATCTACTTACAGAAATAAACATTTCATTTCATTATTGCTGTAATCAAAGGTAAACTTACCCAAACTTAGCGGTGTCAGGCTCAGCTTCTAACAGCTCACGTACTGGTGACTTGGGTGCGGCTGCACTAAACGCTTCCAATTCGGCCCCCATGAGGTTCACGTAGGACTTCCATACTGCGCCTAGAGACATGCCTGTACGAGGATAATATTATATTAAATAAGTAAGAAATCTAGAGAGAAGCGCCGATGCCCGCGAAATTTAAATTGTTTTTTTTTTGTAATTTGCCGGTCAGTGTCAGGTTGTATGTTGAACAAAATATGATTCCCGACTGTAACAAGTATGTATGTACAGAATTATAACCATATTTTTTTTTTTTGTAATTATATCTTTTAAGACACTTTTACACCGGACACGGTTGTTTCGGGAGGTTCCTGTTCCGGATAAGGCGGGAGGAAACGCCCGGGTGTCACCATTGTGTGGATCGCCCGGAGGACATGGTGGAGCATACGGTGGAGGTCTGCCCGGCTTGGGCGGAGCACCGCCGTGTCCTCGTGGAGGTGATTGGCGGTG
This sequence comes from Brachylomia viminalis, assembly GCA_937001585.2. Taxonomy (NCBI): domain Eukaryota; kingdom Metazoa; phylum Arthropoda; class Insecta; order Lepidoptera; family Noctuidae; genus Brachylomia; species Brachylomia viminalis. The sequence continues at coordinate 9,925,574 of OW443322.2, read as the reverse complement.
GCAATCTCTCGCGTCCGGCCCTGGTCCAGGCCATGGTACGGAGCGGAAGGGCTTGGGAAGCCGTCACCTCCTTCTGCGAAGCAGTCATGCTCGCGAAGGAGGAGGCGGAACGCGTGAGGGAGAGGCAAAATTCGCACCCCCACGCCCCTAGCCGCCGCAGGAGACGCCCTGGGCGTCGGGAATCGCAAGCTAATTCCCGGCCACCGTAGGCGCGGGCTTGCGAACGGCGAGCAATGGGCAGCTCGCCGTTCGATAAGCACCAGGCCCGGGTCGATGTCCCGTTGTTATCCACGCGCGCCTCAAAGAGATGCCTGCCAGGGTTGCGGGAAAGTCCGAGAGGGATACCGTGGCCCCTGGCACAGGCAACTGAAGGAACACGGGTGGGTTTTAGTCAGTAAGAGTCTGACACGCCCTCCCGCTTTGCCCAGAGCGGGAGAAGTTATTTGATGATATCCCACCCTCAAAAAATAAAAATAAAAGTTCAGTGTCAGGTTGTATGTTGAACAAAATATAATTCACGACCGTAACAAGTATGTATTTACAAAATAGAATAGAAAAAACATTGAAAACTCTAAGAAAAAAATAATTTTAATAGATTTTTGTGTAAAAACTACAGGCATTCTGAGATTTTTATGGGTTGTGGTGGATAGCAGTGCTACTTAGGTTGCCGGTACCAAATAAAACTGAAATATTAGAAAAATTGTGGTCATGGTAGTTAAAAATATCTTAAAGGGTGTCAATTTTCGAAGTATTTTAATGTATTTATTGTAGGTAATTAACTAATTACCAAAATTTTTTTTTTCTTTTTTTTTTCTCAGGTAGTCATGAGCAGGTCCACCCTCTGGTGCCCGCTTATCGTTGAATTTTGGGACACGTTGTATATGTTTATTTATTTTAGCACTATGTATTTATTTAAGTATTCCTAATTATGCTATTTTTTTTTTCATTATACAGAGTTGATATGACAGAGGGGCATTAAATTACACTACGTGTTTAGTAATAGTTCAATACGGTATAAAAATAAAAAGCACCAAAAAAGAGTTTTTTTTTTTCAAACAAACTAAATAGCTTACAAATAAGAGTATGCGAGTAACGCAACCAACCTTTGTAATGAAAGTGCAAGTGTGTGTGTATTTATTGCCATCTTTTTAGCGAAAATATTTGGTTGTACTTGTGACTTGCGTCAGAGCGGCAACAACGCATCGTAGGTTATACTCAGATTTATCGTTTTACGGTGCATGACTTATGCGTATAGACATAATCAGCTGTTAGGAAAGATACATCGTGTTCAAACGGGACAAAAAATTAAAAAATCATTTGCGACTAAATTACTGTTCCTATTTAGTTGATTTTCGGTACAGAGCTTGAAAATGGTACCTAGTATAGGCAGTTTAAAGGAAAGCCCCTCTGTCGTATCAACTCTATATGTAGCTATATTTAATAGTGTAGTTTAATACGTCACAAAATCAAATTCTTCTCTTCTTGTTCGCACACTATTGTCTACATTTCTTTCTCATTTCTCCTTTCGCAGGTCTGCTGGAAGAAACGTCTTAAGAAATAAGCAGTACCTTTGTACTCAATACTAATATGTCGTATCTGTATCTGTGGTAGCTTGTGTACAGTCGCTAGCACATCACGCTATACGAAACTGTCCAATTTCTCCAAACGATTTTCAAACCTTAAAATGTTGTAGGTTAAGTTCAAAATCGAATGAGAAAATTTTACAGTTTGTGGTAACTTGACTTGCTGCTGTGTTTACATATTATATAATAATAATAATAAAAAATTGGAATTAATAAAAAAGTAGGTAAGTACCTGAATCCAAGAATATAGCGCCAGCAACTGACTCGAACAAGTCTCCTAAAGCTTTAGGCACTTCAACATCTTCCGCTTGCTCCATCTCATCTTCTTGAATTAAATAATGCTAGAACAATAAACCAGTCTATTAGTACGATTATCGATACCTATTAAAAATTAAAGTCCCTTTTGCTGTCTGTTTGTGCGGCCGCGTTGCCCTTCTAAACTACGCAGCGGGTATTGATACGGTCTTCATCTTTCATAACCAGCCTATAACATTCCCACTGCTGGGACACAGGCCTCCTCTCTGTGAGAGGAAGTGGGCCGTGCTCCACCACGCGGGCCCAGTGCGAGTTGGTAGATGTCACATGTTTTCGACTTTTTGGTTCTAGGACATGCCGGTTTCCTCACGATGTTTTCCTTCACCGTTTTGAGAGCAGTGGTGATGAAATTATTTACACAAAATAAAGCGCCTGTCAACAACTCGTATCAATCAAATCAAAAGTCATTTATTCAAACTAGGCTGAGAATCAGCACTTTTTGAACGTCAAAATGACATAAGACAGTCCCCCGGCACGCCCGGCCTTCACGACTTCCTAGTGCTTTAGCTGGGGAGAAGAAGTGGCGCAACCAACTCCCCAGCAGCACTGCTGTCTGTTCAGTTAGAAGAACTGGATTCTATACTTACTTTTACTGTTGAAAATACTTATTACTGTTTGAAAATCATTTTTTTTAGCTTTAATAATTAATGTACTACATCATTAAAACACAATGCGAATTGTTATATGAATAAATAAATAAATAAGAGAATTTATTCCGGAAGGTTTATGTATAATAGCGTTATCAAGATCGCAACATGCGAACTACGCATCACACTGACGTCACGAAAATCCTGCATCGCGCAAGCAGAGTTTCTAGTTCCCCCGCCCCACTCCGTCGCGTCGCATCGCCTGCCCGCGCTATTATTTCATTTTCGCTTAGCGGTAATCTAGATATTTTTCTTTTTACTCCTAAGGGCCATTGCGTGATACATAGCCTTCCTCAAGAATTGAGCTGTCGCTGAAAACCAGCGCTGGGGCTCTGTCTTGCATAGGGTCGCAGCATAATGCTGAGCCATAGCCGTTTTGCGTGGATGTGACGCATGTTTCCCCCAACCTTTTCTTATTTTTTTGTGTGTGTTATTTTTTGCGTCATGTTTACCGCAAATAAACGCATTTTCTTTCTTTCTTTCTTTCAGCTATCAAATGCAAAATTAATTGTTAGCCTATAGCCTTCCTCAAGAATTGAGCTATTAAATGCGAAATTAATTGTTAGCCTATAGCTAGTCCACACGTCATGTTCGTGAACGGGCACCGTCAGTAGGCACTGGTCATTTCTTAGCTGCCACGGCTTATTTTAATTCCATAATTGTTTTTTTTTCATCTTTTTATTACGGACGCTTTTAACGTGCACGTCTTTCTACATCGTTCTCACATGTATAATTACAACATGAATGATGTAACCACTTTTTTGTAACAATATTTCGATTTAAAAGAGGGTCCATGGAGTTTCTTGCCCGTTCTTCTCCATAGGTACCTACTACGCTTTGGAATGGGCAACTAGCTTCATCTTTCTGACTGACCGACCCCTTGACAATTCAAAAGTGCCTGTAATTGGTTTATTTGAAATAAATGCTTTGAGTTTGAGTTTGAGCCTTCCTCAAGAATTGAGCTATCAAATGCAAAAATAACTTTTAGCCTATAGCCTTTCTCAAGAATTGAGCTATCAAATGCAAAAAGAATTTTTAGCCTATAGCCTTCCTCAAGAATTGAGCTATCAAATGCAAAAATAACTTATAGCCTTCCTCAAGAATTGAGCTATCAAATGCGAAATTAATTGTTAGCCTATAGCCTTCCTCAAGAATTGGGCTACCAAATGCAAAAAGAATTTTTCAAATCCGACCGGTAGTTCTAGAGATTGCCCTTGTACAGTGCAAGCACTGCACAGTTTCATATCAACGTCAGCATTTTACCTGCGCCGGGCCGGCCAATTTAGTACACGAATAGCATTCATACCGCGTGCATTCATCTATTATCATACAATCATACTTTTATCAATAAATATCAATCAATCAGTAATCAGTGTATCAATCAGCATCAACTCAAGGTGTAAGGTCCCTAACCATACATCTTCATGGTCCTTCGAGCCGGATAAACATACAAATTTTTACCCTCTTTACAAAATGAAGAATAGATAAAAAAATACGTGTGTGTGCACTTATGCACGTAAGAAGTTATACTTCTTTGGCGTAACAGAACAAACATAGCTAAAAATTTCATCCCGTATACCACAACTCTTTGTTTGTAAATGGAATGATAAATTAATAAAATAATTTATAATGTCAACAAATAAAAATAATACATATCGACAATTAACCTATAAATGCACTTTTTCTGAATATTTGAGAAACTAATCCGAATATAGTTATCGAGTTTTCACGGAAACTTGAGAGACCGTTATCAGCTAACTTCATCATGTCGCTTTTTCGCTGTCGGTGTGCGCGCGCATCGTAAAAATTTTACTCTCAATTATTTCCAAACGCGCCAAAGGAAGTATAACTTCAAAAACCTCGATGTTTTTTTTTTGCCAAGCCGTAGAAACGACTGGTATAATATAAGATAAACTTTGTTAACATACCTCTTCACTAATCGAATGTCCATTTTCTTCTTGTATTTTAACATATTTCGTGAGAACCTCGTTCAACCCCGGAGACATGTGCCTGAAGTACCTTTGACATTGAAACAAAGATATTATATACTAATTATACAGGTTGTGCACAAAATCAATGTTAAGCCGGAAACAGGTGATATTGTATATAGTCGTGACATTAATCAGACAAAAATAAATAAAAAATCTTTGTCATGTGCTTTTCAAATTATAAGCGTCGAAATATAAATCGGAAAAACTGACGCCCTGTGAAAAATAAGGCAGTTATGTTTTAATTTTAAACTTTAATTTACAGAAGGGTTATTCATTGTTATATTACAGAAAAAAAAATCGGAAAAATAATTACACTAGTTACATATATCTTTAAGATAATTAGAGGGAAGATACACAATGCGGATATATTGCGAAGTGTGGAACTAGTCGTGCCAGACGGGTATGTGGGTCGTCGTCGTCGGCCGCGGTTGCTGGAGGTACCGCGCGCACGAACTAACTGCGGGAGGCGCCGCTGACGAGCGCACTCCGCACTCTCAACCTCATTGCTGATGACGTAGACATATTCTGTTGCGCTTTGGGTGAATTTGAAAGAATAGCTACCTATAGAATTTGTTATGGTACAAGCACTGGGACAATTTAATTTTTAAGTGTACTGCAATATCGCATTGGGTCTAGCCTGTAAGGATATTTGTATGTTTGGTGTGAAGAAATAAATAAATAAATATTTGTAGTCACAGGACTTGAAAGATCATCACAGGTTGTCAGTTTTTCTGATTTATATTTTGACGCTTATCTTACAAGTAACGCTACACCCAAAATATTATACAGGGCGTCCGACGGATATGCCACGTGGAGAGAAAGTACATAAATATTGTAGATGGAACATTTTACTGAAAGAAGACATGATTTGAATTTAAAAAACAATTTAAACTGCATTCATAGATAAAGAGACTTTGACCTCTGAGTTAGTTTCGGCCTTTCTTCTCAGAGTAGTCAGATAGGAAACGCCAACCTCATATAGTTTTTAAAATTCGATTGACGTGTAAAAGTGTTTGCACAAACCTACTTACAGAAATAAATCATTTATAATTTATTTATTTATCGTTTACGGGCCAGGAAGACGATGATGATGACTAAAAAAATATGTGGTTTAAAAAGAAAACTAAAAAACACGCTTTTATCACGCATTAAAAATGATAAAATAATTAAATTGACTTGTATTAATTCTGCTTTTACATCCAATGATTAAATCAAAAAGCATAGAACGCTTTATAGTTATGTGTGCTTTTAATTAATTTAAACAAAAATGACAACCAGTCTTACGAAGAGGTCTCGTATTACCCAGTAACTGGGTTGTGGAGGTCTGATAGGCAGTCGCTCCATGTAGAATACTGGTATAAGCTGCATCAGGTTAGACTGGAAGCCGACCCCAAAAGTTTCGGCAGATGATAAGTCTGGAGTCACACTTTGGGACCGGTTTACGACAAATTGCTCACCCAGTGCATGGGAGAAATGGGTGAAATATGGCTGTGTACTTCGAGACGACGACGCTCAGAGTAATTACGCAATGTGTATTGTCTTTGGTCACCTTAATTGCGTAACAGACTATCAATCAATCATCTATTTAATAATAATAATAATATGAGACAACATCCACACAAGGTCTTCAGGTCCTGAACTAGGTAGAGCCAGTACTACGGTAACTTGATGACTTATATACACACACCCCAGACACAAGTCAAACAGACATGTTCATGCACACAAATGTTTGACTTGTCCGAGGATCGAACCCGGGACCAGCGGCTCAGAAGGCAGAGTCGCTACCAACTGTACCAACCGGTTAGTCGGTTGCAACGAATGTAGGTTACATTGGTGGAGTAGATAGAAGTGAGCCATGTACATTCTGCCAGGAAATAGGCACGAAAACATTATAAAAATTGTTAAGAAGCTACCCAGAAGTAAAATTACAAATTAAAATGTAACATTCAGAATTATTACAATTATACATACATAAATTAACATTGAAAAATGTCAAATCAAGATGTTACTATAAAATAAAATTTAAAATAAATATATAAAATAAGTCCATATGTTCAAGATAATATTAATTACATTCAATAGACACACTGCCAATTAAAAAGTGTTGTCCATTAAAAAATCATTAATCGAATAATAACATTTTTCTATTAGGAAGCCCACTAATTTATTTTTAAAGTATTCAATTGTATAATTTTTCATTACATCTGGCATATTAATTGTATATCAATCAGAATCTAAATCATTTTGAAGGATATTCATTGCTAATCCATTGCTTCATATGTTCGAAAAATTTGTCTACTCAACAACGTAAATAACGCAATGAATGTTGTTGAACCGTCAAAATGTAAGCCATTCCCATGGTTAGTGTTACGCAATTGCCGCGCTGGTCCTGACATCAAGCTAAGAACAACATTGTGTTAGGTAGTATTATAATTAACCATTACACAAGTAAATATTATTCTGTAAATGTATGAAGAACGCTATGTGACGCCATGCACTTGTGAATATATTGGCTTTGAGTGTTTTTAATGATTTATGAGAATCTCATAAATCATTGGAAACATTTGGAGCTATTAATTATTATTATTATTTTATAATAATCGTGTCGTAGTAAATTAATTTGTAAATGTTTGTAAACTGATTATTTCATTATTTGTTGGTCGCTTTTTGACTAACGGTCCTCCACTGCGAGTGGTAGGGTAAATTGTATAAAGATCGCTTCGCCCGCCACTACGGGCAGTCATTGTGGAACACTGAGCGTGGTAACAACACTGTGAATTTGTGTTATATGTTATTTTGTGAATTTATGTTGAAGTGGAAATAATAAACTATTATTTTGTGATTACAACGTTTTACGTGTTTTATTCCTGGCCAAAAGGTCAGAAGTGGGATATCCAAGAAAATTCCACATTTTCTTGTCACGTTCACGGCTCGGAAACACGTAAGTAAACGTATTTATAATTCTTTTGGGTTTGGGTAACCTAATCATGTGATTTTTATTTTTTCCTTTTCGTCAAAATTACGGTTGAAATTGAATTTTACTATTTTATAAAGCCCTAATCATGATATGCCGTGGTGTTTTTTTTTAAATATGTATTTAAACACTACCATAATGACTTATGAGAATCAAGATTAAAATTAACTTTGTTCAAGAAGGAGAGGATAGATAATTGAGAGATAATAATCAACTATCAGTGGTTAATCATTGGTTTGGACTTGTAAAGGTTTGGTTGACGGAAAGAAGGGGATAAGGGATTCATAGAACAATGTTTTTTTAATTGTTTGCATAGTTCTCCCTATTTATATTTTTCAATTTGGTTTATCTACCTACGTAGGTAGCTATTATACTGGGTGTTAAAGCGCACTTAACGAATGCGAATGTCACGTGTTCTCCCAGTCCTTGAGATCATTTTTTTTGTATTAGATATTGAAGATCAATGTTTCAAATTTTAACTTTTGTTTTACATAATAATTAAAAAAAAAAAAAAAAAAAAAAAAGTTATTTTGAATACTGACCATGGCCCCTGTGCCTTTGCAGGCACAAGAACGGTGTTTAGCGTGTAACGCATACTAATAGGATTACGCAATAGCGTAAGCCGCGAATATTCGCAACCAGAATAATTAGTTACCAGTAATAATATTTGCTTCTTAACGGCTGTGTGATGGGTACTTTTACACCCTGTTTAATAAAATAAAATTGTATTAAATCTGAAAGGATTGAATTAAAATAACCCTACTGTACTTATTTAATAGCTTTCTATTTGGTAACTATAGAGTACCTTATTGGTATAAATCAGGGATGTCCAACATAGTTTAATGGAGGGTCAATGTTAAGTATTTTTGTAACCGTGATGAAAAAAAAAAATGCAAAGTGACTTTTAAATTTAAAACAAACTTCGCCGGACTAGACTGCGATGATGCGGTAGGCATTCACGGGTAGGTGAGGTGGGGCCGGTAGGCTAATATGGCACGGGAATAACGGACTTAGGGACAAAGTTCATTGATGTCTTATAAAGTTTTAAAATTGCTTGCGGGCCAGATGAAAGACCCATGCGGACCACTAAGTTGCCTTGAGGTCGTACGTTAGACAGGCCTAGTTTAAGCGGTCTTAAGCGCGATTGCTGAGTGAGGTGACTTGGGTCCAACACCCAGGTTGGGAAATGGGCTCGATCCGTTACATGGACTTTGGACATGGCTGGTGATATGTGGGTGTGCCATACGTTCACTCCAATCAAATCGCACAATATAAGCATCATGATAAGTTATGGTATGTGTGACATAGGCAACACATGACAGATACTAAGCTTATTTTTGAGTTTCAGATCTCACTGAGATGGATGGCTATGAAGGAAATGCCCGAGGTAAAGGGCCTTATAAAAGGGGAACCCGAGGTAAAGGGTCTTATAAGGAAGGAACCCGAGGTAAAGGGTCTTATAAGGAAGGAACCCGAGGTAAAGGGCCTAATGGAGAGGGAACCCGAGGTACGGGCCCTGTTGGGAACCAACCCCGAGGTGAAGGGTTGGGGAATATTTTTGATGTGACCAGTCGAGGGGAAGGACTGGCACATACACAGGAAGGAGCGCCCCAGGTTATGGGCCAAAATCAGGTTATAGACGATTTGAACTTGGAAAGGAGTGCACAACGCTCGAGGCAAGAGTATGAGCACACGAGTTCTGATGGAAACCAAAGCATTGTACTAGGGATTCAGCATAGGACGGAAAATGAAGAATGGAACGAAAGGAGGGAGAGTCGCGGTAGGCAGATTTCAAAGCGGTCATCACGGCGAAGGAGGAAGCGCTACTACTCCACGTCTTCGGAATCTGGAGGTGAGTCACCATCGCCAAAAAGAACAAGTAGATCAAAGGAAGGAAAGGGAGCTGATAGTAGGTTAATGGATAAATTTTTAGCTATTTTAGAAAAATGTAAGGGTTCCGATAAACCTAAAATGTCTTTTAACGCGAATGTAATACCGGAGTTCGACCCTTTGTCTAAAGAACAAACCATGTTAACTTGGTTGACCAAAATTGAAGAGTGTGCCGAAATTTATGGCTGGGAAGAAAAAGAAATCATTCATTACTCTCTGCCTAAGTTAACCGGTGTAGCAAAAACGTGGTATCAGGGTCTAACTTCGATATTATATACGTGGCCAGAATGGAAAAAGAAACTGATCGAATCTTTTCCATGTAGAGAGGATTACGCGGAGCTTTTAACGGAAATGTTATCTAAAAAAGCAAAATATGGGGAACCACTGGAGAATTATTATTATGCGAAGGTTAACCTATTGAATAGGTGTAAAATATATGGCAGGCAAGCAGTAGATTGTCTGTTGTATGGAATAGATGACCGTGCGGTGAAGGTTGGCGCTCAGGCAGCTCAGTTCAAAGAACCAGAACAGGTACTTCAATATTTGAGGACGGTTAAAAGTGGCCCAAGTAGAGAGACGCAAGACTCTATGCGGAAACCAAATGATCGACGATTTGGAAGCAACTCAAATCGACTGGGCCCATCTAAACCAGGTACGAATATTAATACTAATATAAAATGTTATAACTGCAATGAGATTGGTCACCCAAGCTTTAAATGTGAAAAAACTCCTGTGAAGTGCACTAATTGTGACCGGTCTGGCCATCAGACCGCAAACTGTATTAGGAATAAGAGGACAACAAACCAACCAGATAAATACAAAGCAACACCACCAGGTAATGACCAAACACAAAAACAGGTTTCAGAAGTTACAGCAGAGGATACCGGTTTAAACAAGTACGTGTTGGAAATCAAGGTGAACGATAAAACAACCTTGTGTCACATTGATCTGGGAAGTCAATGTTCTCTTATTAAGGTAAGTGTTGCTAATTCTCTAAATCTTCAGATTATAAATCGGCCGAATTTGCCGGTACTCAGAGGAATAGGTGGGAACCTGATAATTCCGCTAGGAGTCGTTGTGACTTCAGTTGAAGTTCAAGGGCTGAAAGAAATAATTGATTTATACGTTGTGGAGGATTATGTGCTGGTAACTCCCGTTTTGTTAGGTCATTCTTTTACAGAAAGGCCTGACATATTAATTATTAAAACTCCAGATGAAATCAAATTTCAAAGACTATTACCAAAAAAAATTGACATTGTAGTGTTTACTGATACTGAAATCCCTGGCAATACGTTAAAAGCAATAAAAACCTGTACGCATGCTCAGTTGGATTGTGATATTTATATAAATGGTACCTTACGAGGTACTGAAGGTCAGGAGCATTATTTACTCCCCGGGCAGTACGAGATCAAGAACGGAAATGGAGCAGTATTGATCTATAATATGTCAGTAACTCCCATGCACCTCACTAAAGGTACTCTTTTAACTCGTTCTCTACAGAGAAACTCTATTTCATCAAGTAATACATTAAATGCGTTCAGTGTAACGTTCGGTGATGCTGAAATGGGGACCTCGGTGAACAGTAATCCTCGTTTAGATGAAGGCCAGTCCCAGGAACTACAAGGTTTGCTTGCAAGGTACAGTAGTTGTTTTTCTAGTGGACTACATGATTTGGGTTACACACCAGTTACCGAGATGACCATCGAACTGAATGATGCTGAGCCGGTAGTTTACCGTCCGTATCGCATGTCATTTACTGAAAGGACAATGGTAAGAAACATGATACAGGAGATGTTGGACAGTGACATAATCAGAGAGTCATCATCGCCTTACGCAAGTCCGATTGTCATGGTTCAGAAGAAAACGGGTGACAAGAGGTTATGCGTCGATTACAGGGCGCTCAATAGAAAAACCAAGAAGGATCACTACCCACTACCCAGAGTAGAAGACCAACTGGATCTACTTGCAGGTAATGCCTTGTTCACATCCTTAGATCTAGCTTCTGGCTATTACCAAATCCCAGTATCGGAAGAATCTCGCTCTAAAACTGCCTTTGTGACTCCTGACGGGCAATATGAATATAATCGCATGCCATTTGGTTTAGTTAATGCACCATCGGTTTTTCAACGCACCATCAACAAAATATTAATGGAAGCCAAAATAAAATATGCGATTATTTATATGGATGACATCCTCATTCCATCCAAGGATTTCAGAGAGGGACTTCAACGCCTGGAAGAGGTACTACAGTTACTCAAAAAAGGTGGGTTAACTTTAAAGCTCAGTAAATGCCATTTCTTCCTGGACTCCATAGATTTTTTAGGTTTCGATGTAAGCGCTAGTGGTATCAGACCGGGTAGCAGAAAGACTGATGCAGTCTCCAATTTCCCAACACCTAAAAATCAGCACGATGTACGGCAGTTTCTTGGACTTTCAGGGTTTTTCCGACGATTTATCAAAGGATACGCTGTAATTACAGCACCCTTGACAGATCTACTTAAAAAGAACACTACGTGGACTTGGAGTACCAAACAAGAGGAAGCATTCACAAAGGTAAAAGAATTACTTGTAAGTCGCCCGCTACTTGCTTTATATGACCCGAAAGCCGAAACAGAGTTGCATACAGACGCCTGTAAGGATGGCTTGGCCGGTATATTACTTCAACGAAACGCGAACGGCGTACTGCAACCAGTATCGTACTTCAGTCGTAAAACGAATGTCGACGAACGTAAGATGCATTCTTATGAGCTCGAAACGTTGGCAGTAATCTCCTCGTTAAATCGTTTCAGAGTTTATTTGGTAGGCATACCGTTCAGAATCTTAACTGATTGCAATGCACTCAGGTCAACGTTAGTCAAGCGGGACCTCATACCTCGAATCGCACGTTGGTGGGTTGTACTCCAAGAGTATGACTGTGCAATAGAATATCGTCCCGGGGCCCGAATGGCGCACGCAGATGCCCTCAGCAGGAATCCAGTGGACAACCCGGTAAGTGAACCACATATTTTGGATGTCTTACCAATTCAGCAATCTGACCAAAACTGGATCTCAACTGTGCAATCCGCTGATAATGAAGTTAAGAGAATTAGAGAAATCCTTTTGGATCCGTCTGCTGAGGAGGCCATTGACGTGCATAAAAATTATAAGCTGAAAAACGATAGGGTTTTTCGCATTGTTGGGGAGGACTTGAAATGGCTTGTACCTAGAGGCGTGCGCTGGCAAATCCTCAAGATGAATCATGACGATGTTGGTCATTGCGGGTTTGAGAAGACATTACATAGAATAAGAGAACATTATTGGTTCAGGAAAATGCGCCGGTTTGTAAAAAAATATGTTTCGTCTTGTCTGGAATGCGCTCACCACAAGGTCCCTGGTGGTAAACGAGAAGGTGAATTACACCCTATCGAGAAGGTTAGTACACCCTTTCATACCATCCACGCAGATCATCTAGGACCATTCGTAAAGAGCAAGGCAGGAAATTGTTATTTACTAGTAATTGTTGACGGGTTTACAAAATACGTTAGTATAAATCCAGTTAGAAACACCAAATCTATAACTTCAGTAAGGGTGATGAGACAATTTGTTAGTTATTTTGGAGTACCAGCGCGTCTGATTACTGACAAAGGCACTAGTTTTACCAGCAAGCACTTTCAGGACTTTGTTACGTCCTATGGCATAAAACACGTCCAAAATGCTGTTGCTACACCCAGGGCGAATGGACAAGTGGAGAGGTTCAACAGAACCATATTGGATGCTCTATCAACCTCTAGTCACGGTGGAGATGATAAGTCATGGGATGATCACGTTTCCGACATACAGGTAGGTATTAACACAACAAAACATAAAACAACTCAGAAGAGCCCGTCGGAACTGTTATTCGGATTTAATGTAACCAGCAGAACAGAAGGTAAGTTAAACGAAATTATAAAAGAAACTCTCATTAGGACTCCTTCGCAAGACTTAGATACGCTAAGACAAAACGTAGGCGAAAAGATAAGAGAGCAACAGGTAAGAGACGCTTCTAATTATAATAAACACAGAAAACCTTCAACTCAGTATAAAGAGGGCGACTTGGTAAGAGTTGAAAGACAGGTGCCGCATGATGGTAAGTCACAGAAGCTTACTGTCAAATATCAAGGTCCCTATCGCATAATAAAAATACTCCCTAATGATAGGTTCCTGATTGAGGATACACCTCTGACTCGTAGACATGGTAGAAAATATGAAAATATTGTAGCAATCGATAAAATTCAACCCTGGATGAATTTCAATAGAGACTTGGAATCCGATTCATCAGAAAATGATTGCGCTAGTGATGACGAGCAGATGTGTGACCAAAACAAGGAGTAGGTGACCAAAACAAGGTGTATGTAGGTGACCAAATTAATGAACTATTAATTTGTAATGATTTGTGATTTTGAATGTTTTAATTAAATAAACTGATTTAAAGCGATGGGACTCGCTTGAAACAGGATGGCCGAGCTGTTAGGTAGTATTATAATTAACCATTACACAAGTAAATATTATTCTGTAAATGTATGAAGAACGCTATGTGACGCCATGCACTTGTGAATATATTGGCTTTGAGTGTTTTTAATGATTTATGAGAATCTCATAAATCATTGGAAACATTTGGAGCTATTAATTATTATTATTATTTTATAATAATCGTGTCGTAGTAAATTAATTTGTAAATGTTTGTAAACTGATTATTTCATTATTTGTTGGTCGCTTTTTGACTAACGGTCCTCCACTGCGAGTAGTAGGGTAAATTGTATAAAGATCGCTTCGCCCGCCACTACGGGCAGTCATTGTGGAACACTGAGCGTGGTAACAACACTGTGAATTTGTGTTATATGTTATTTTGTGAATTTATGTTGAAGTGGAAATAATAAACTATTATTTTGTGATTACAACGTTTTACGTGTTTTATTCCTGGCCAAAAATTGACAATCTTTTATTGCTTGAATACGAATGAGGCTTTTGGCTACTTTGTGTGTGTGTATTTTATGTTTTTTTTTTGTTGTGTGTTTTGATTGTGCTGGAAAACATTTATTTGTAATGTGCGTTTTGTTTGTGCGAAATAAATAATGTTTTGTAATGTGCGTTCTGTTTTTAGAGTTATTTTTCTGTAATGTGCGTTTTGTTTGTGCGAAATAAACAATGTTTTGTAATGTGCGTTCTGTTTCTACAGATTTTTTTTTCTGTAATGGGCGTTTTGTTTGTGCGAAATAAACAATGTTTTGTAATGTGCGTTCTGTTTCTACAGATTTTTTTTTCTGTAATGTGCGTTTTGTTTGTGCGGAATAAACAATGTTTTATAATGAGCGTTCTGTTTCTACAGATTTTTTTTTATGTAATGTGCGTTTTATTTGTGCGGAATAAACAATGTTTTGTAATGAGCGGTCTGTTTCTACAGATTTTTTTTTCTGTAATGTGCGTTTTGTTTGTGCAGAATAAACAATGTTTTGCAATGAGCGTTCTGTTTCTACAGATTTTTTTTTATGTAATGTGCGTTTTGTTTGTGCGGAATAAACAATGTTTTGTAATGAGCGTTCTGTTTCTACAGATTTTTTTTTTGTAATGTGCGTTTTGTTTGTGCGGAATAAACAATGTTTTGTAATGAGCGTTCTGTTTCTACAGATTTTTTTTTTGTAATGTGCGTTTTGTTTGTGCGGAATAAACAAATTTTCTTTTATTTTTCTTGCTTTACAAAGCAGATATTTATCTGTAAGTTTACTTACTTGTGGAAACCGTGCCTGGCCGCTAGAGTAGCGAATATGGTGTTGTTGACGAGAGCTGAGCGCAGATCTGTGAGAGCGCCCGGCGAGTGACGCCGCGGGTCTTCGTAGAGGTGGCGGGTTATTAAGTAGTCTGAAAGAAGATGTAGGAATTATAATATTGTCAAAGGCGACCTACAGTTCTGCGTCATCTAGTTTTACGTATTCGTAAACGTGTCTTTAACCAATGGGCGACTGAAACTGGGAGAATTACTTACCTAATATAGCATCTCCTAAGAACTCGAGTCGTTGATAGCAGTCCGTGAGTCGGTTGCTGTGATGTGACGCGTGTGTCAACGCTTGCAGTAAGAGAGAGCGGTCTTTGAAACGGTATTGTAGCGTTGTTTCTAGGGCGTCGTAGCCTGTGGAAGAAATTTTTTAATTAAGTAAATGGTGATAACAACATTTTATTAAGTTGTCATTTTTTTTTATTATTTATTTATTTATTTCAGACCTAATTCTAGTCCATAGTTTTACACTCATACATTTAAATTTTGAACAGATAAAAACCCAAAATAAAATTGTGATTCATTCAATGAAAATATTCAACAACTCTAAAAAATATATATTTATAAAAACTTCAAAATAATAAAAATAATTTTTGTTGTTGTTGATAAATGACATATATTACTGTAAATAGGTTTATACAAACACTTTTACACGTATTTTTTTTTAACTGTCTGTATTTCAGACTACCCTTAGAAGAAATACCGAAACAAATTCAGAGGTCACAGTCCAAACATTGTCTTGGTCAAATCATGTGAGGACCATTTAGATTAGTCTCGAGGGTTAAATAAACAAATCTGCATTCAATTTACAAGCCGTACGACGGTTGCCCGGTTGCTAAAAGTAAATTTAATTTAATCTGTGGTTAAATGAGCAGTTGTCATGGCAGCAGATTTAGGCCGGGGGAGTCAGAATGTAACATTATTTATTTATTTTATTAGGTCTACCAACAATTGTTTACACTAATTTACAAACAAATATAAAACATGCGTTTAAACTCTACACAGTGCAACAATTACTTAAAGGTAAACACCACATGTACAAAAAAGAAAACAATAAAAAGTAAATTCGTAAGCTACATATTGCACAACTAAACTAAGTTACATATATATCTATGTATAAATAACATAACTAAATGCAAAATATTAAAAGCATCGTTTCTTTAAAACCATTTTACGTACAGTCACGAGCACCAACATGCCAACACTTGGCAATTTTCAACTGCGATTCCCTCATGAAATAACGAATGCAACGTTGAAATACGACACTTTACATAAAGCTGCTCTATGGATTCGAAAATACTATGTTCGTAATACATAATTATATATATCGTAACATACAATTACATTCAAAAATAAAGGAGAAAATCGCCTTCGAAAAAAGCCAACCGCATACATACCTATGCTCGCGACTGTACATAATCCAAAAACTATTACTTTTTTAACAAATCTGATAAGCAGTTCAGAAATTTAGATTTTTGTTTATTGACAGAATCAAAGTGAAAGTCGACCACATCACTACAACCATTCAACCATCATTATCCTCTGATCGTCAAATTAATACGAAAGTGTTGTTACTAAATATTATAAATAAGAACTTCATGCACCTATAGAGGCACGAGGAACATGGTGTAAAGTTCACTCATACCTCCATAGTAAAGGGAGGATCCTCCGACCAGACGGGTGTCGTGTCTGGTGGGCAACTGCCCGACGATTGATGTCGGGAAGTTGTATATATGCTAGTCGCGCGGTAAACTCTGCTTGCGCGATGCAGGATTTGCGTGACGTCAGTATGACGCGCAGCTCGCATGTGGCGATGTAGTTACCGCTACATACCTACCATATTTGATGCAATAAATGAATTGAATTGAATCGTTTTTCTTATACATGCAAAGGTGTGTCGCTACGGTTTTGGTGAGAGCCTAAACTTGTTTGAATACTTACCAGAGAGCATTTGATTCAGTTCGCCTTCGGGATCTTCAATGTACCGGAGGAGAGGCGACGGAGGCGCTTTCAACTCTCCAAATATTGGCTGCGGACAAAATAAGGCAGTTTCAGTAATACTCACACGAGATTATAATAATAATAAAATTATAATTGCCATGTTGTCTCCCTGTCGCTACGTCCCCACGTGCTAGCCGTTTCCAGGGGGGGGGGGGGGGATATTTTATCTGTGTATTTTATATAAAACATTAGTCAGGCAGGGGCCATAGTCTTTCCATAGTCCTAGAAGACCAGTTCACTTTAGCCACCCAAACCCATAGTCCAAGATCTTTGTTTACATAATATCCTGCAATAGTCCTACACCAACCAGGGTTGTCCTGGGGTGCACTTGCATAGTATGATCAGGGACAAGCGTCGGTCGGCGCTTCATTTAATTAAAAACAACGGGCCTCTGCAAGTTAGCTTCGGAGCCCCGTACACCTTCCAAAAGCCCGTGAACCCAGGGTCCAGAGATATTTCAGACATTAAAAAAAATTCGATGAATTATGAACTGATCGGCGTAATATTCAGTAGACACTGTAGACAGGGTCACATTAACTTAGCTAGCGAAACTTTACTCACATGTTGGGTATCGATATCGAACACAAATGAAACAAAAAAAAAAATTTATCATTGTACGAACTTATATCAAAATCACTGACATGTAAATTAAGGCAAGTAAACGAATTTTGTGTATCAGTTCTCTTTTAAATCAAAATATTGTTACAAAAAAGTGGTTACATCATTCATGTTGAAATTATACACGTGAGAACGATGTAGAAAGACGTGCACGTTAAAAGCGTCCGTAATAAAAGGATAAAAACAATTATGGAATTAAAATAAGCCGTGGCAGCTAAGACATGACCAGTGCCTACTGACGGCGCCCGTTCACGAACATGACGTATGGATCAGCACCATTCAGCTCAACCATTTTGAAGGGAACTCAATGATCCAATACACACTCCACCACCAGCGACACATTGTGTGAGCATGACATACTCTCAGCTGCCAGGGCACATTCCAAGTCAGTGAAAGACTTCGTGGGACATGGGTGGGAGGAACAACGATGCATAACCAGTTACCAGATATTCAGTACACGATTCTGACCCCCCTGCGCTGCGTACAAATTTTCCGTCAGTTATTTAACAAATAACTAAGGGTACTAGAATCGTGTGTCTAGGGGTCTATTATCATTTTAGCGTCACGTCACGTCGTTTTGCGGTGTGAACTACACTGATTTATAGGTACCTGCATCCATCGCCCTTGCGAATCTTTATAAGGCTGCAGCGAGCCAACAGCCCGGGCCGGCCACGACCAGTCTTCTTCAGGGAACAGATCCTGATGCGGAGGCGCTTCATCATCAGAGCACGTTGACGACGAGGACGAGGCACGCTTGCGGCCCGATGATGTCGGTGAAGCTGACTGTAACAAGGTTTGAGGGTTACCTTTCACACCAAAATGATAATTTAAAACAAGATTGTGGCGGCATCTGCAACGCCACATGCGAACTACGCGTCATAGTGACGTCACGCAAAATCCTGCATCGCGCAAGCAGAGTTTACCGCGCAACTAACATATATACAAATTCCCGACATAAATCGTCGGGCAGTTGCCCAGCAGACACGACACCCGTCTGGTCGGAGGATCCTCCCTTTTCCATAGAGTATGAGTGAACTTTACACCCTGTTCCTCATACCTCTATAGGCTGACACCTTAGTTAGTACGATTAAAACATAACTTCAGAAATGAGAGTGTACTATAACACCTCATTTATTTTCATCATTACTGTTTTCAAACCGTAAGGGCCCGTACTACTCAGACGAACCACACCACATTGCATCGACAAAATGTGGGCAAGCAGTGGTTACGTGTGAATAGTGTCGCTGCAGCTTCGTGCAGATGCGTTGTAGTAACTACAAAATGGAATCTAATATGGTCGACGTAATGTTGTTTGCGATGCCGATGTAGCCGGCCGCTAGTGCGCGGTCTCGCTGGTGGTTACGACGTGGCCCTGAGGTAGTCGGTATCGTCCACAAACGGTTGATTTTGACGGTCAAATGCGGTCCATGTGAATAAAGTATTAATTTTCATACAAATTGGCGCCTGTCCACGTGTTGTCGTTGTGGTATGGGAAACATGGTAAAAAGTCAGCAGATGGGAACTTTTAACGTGGTGACACAGCACATGCCCCGCCCCCTCACCTGCTCACTGTGTCGCCGCACGTAGCCATGCTCTCGCTGCAGCGGCACGTGGTGACACAGCACATGCCCCGCCCCCTCACCTGCTCACTGTGTCGCCGCACGTAGCCATGCTCTCGCTCGGCACGTGGTGACACAGCACATGCCCCGCCCCCTCACCTGCTCACTGTGTCGCCGCACGTAGCCATGCTCTCGCTCGGCACGTGGTGACACAGCACATGCCCCGCCCCCTCACCTGCTCACTGTGTCGCCGCACGTAGCCATGCTCTCGCTCGGCACGTGGTGACACAGCACATGCCCCGCCCCCTCACCTGCTCACTGTGTCGCCGCACGTAGCCATGCTCTCGCTCGGCACGTGGTGACACAGCACATGCCCCGCCCCCTCACCTGCTCACTGTGTCGCCGCACGTAGCCATGCTCTCGCTGCAGCGGCACGTGGTGACACAGCACATGCCCCGCCCCCTCACCTGCTCACTGTGTCGCCGCACGTAGCCATGCTCTCGCTCGGCACGTGGTGACACAGCACATGCCCCGCCCCCTCACCTGCTCACTGTGTCGCCGCACGTAGCCATGCTCTCGCTCGGCACGTGGTGACACAGCACATGCCCCGCCCCCTCACCTGCTCACTGTGTCGCCGCACGTAGCCATGCTCTCGCTCGGCACGTGGTGACACAGCACATGCCCCGCCCCCTCACCTGCTCACTGTGTCGCCGCACGTAGCCATGCTCTCGCTCGGCACGTGGTGACACAGCACATGCCCCGCCCCCTCACCTGCTCACTGTGTCGCCGCACGTAGCCATGCTCTCGCTCGGCACGTGGTGACACAGCACATGCCCCGCCCCCTCACCTGCTCACTGTGTCGCCGCACGTAGCCATGCTCTCGCTCGGCACGTGGTGACACAGCACATGCCCCGCCCCCTCACCTGCTCACTGTGTCGCCGCACGTAGCCATGCTCTCGCTGCAGCGGCACGTGGTGACACAGCACATGCCCCGCCCCCTCACCTGCTCACTGTGTCGCCGCACGTAGCCATGCTCTCGCTCGGCACGTGGTGACACAGCACATGCCCCGCCCCCTCACCTGCTCACTGTGTCGCCGCACGTAGCCATGCTCTCGCTGCAGCGGCACGTGGTGACAGGGCAGTACGCGGATGCCGAGCCACGACATGAACAGCAGCGCGCCACGCGGGCCGCACTCTAGCAGGTAGGCGCCGATCAGGGCTTCTACGCAGTCAGCTATTGATTTGTCTGGAGGAGAAAGAAATATCCATCATTCTCTTGTCCATATCCCTATTTATTAGCGGTCGGCGCAACATGTCTTTTTTTTTCCTACATCTCTATTAGTGTCCTTACTGTAGTGCGTCAGGTATGTTCGCTGATGCGCACACTGACGATTACTTTTCAATAATGCGGAAGAAAGTTGCCTCAGTAATATCTCGGGTGAGGGGAAGCAGCAACAGCATTCTGAAGGTGTTTGCGGAGAGGCTGGATGGGCCTACAATGGGGAGGTTTACCAAGCTACATTTTGGCAACAAGGCTTGTTAAACCTTCCCATGATTGTGATTGTAACCTTTTAAATGTTCCTGCATGTTACTAACATAGTTTTTAAGTAAAATGTAGTACTAACACTCTATGGGCCTTGATGCCTGATAATATTTTTTTTTTTTTTCATCTCGGTAGTCACTACATTTGTAGCCATATCATCTGTCACACAGTCCATCCATCATTCCTTTGGTCTTCCCCTACTCTTACAGCCATCCACATTCATACTCAAAACTTTCCACACGACATTTTCCTCAATACTTGTCGACATTTTCCTCACTCGTTGAGCTCCTTAAGTTCTAAGTTGAGCTGCACGATTGCTGACAATTGCTTGCACTGACTGGACAGGTCCACTCAATCTGTGTGGTTCTTTCCTCAAAAGACCATTTCAGACACCGATCTACATAGCCTTCACATGATCTGACCAAGATTCTGTCTGGACATTAAAAGAGACTGTGACCTCTGAGTTTGTTTCGGCCTTTCTTCTCAGAGTAGTCAGATAGGAAACGCCGACCTCATCTAGTTTAAAAAAAAATATATGATTGACGTGTAAAAGTGTTTGTAAAAACCTACTTACAGAAATAAAATCATTTATCATTTATCTACCCCGCATTACACGTCCATTCCATGACCACCGATTTCCACGCAACAAAACAACAAACGCAAAAATATAGTCGGAAAGATATCTCAAGGAAGCCCTCTTCCTCTTTCCTACTTTGCTGTGCCCGAAAGAGTTAACAATGATCATGTCTTTGTTACACCTACCACCTAAGTTCACACTGTGGTCTGCATTAAACATATTGAGTATTGAGTACATCGCAAACGTAATTAAACTATATTCTTGAGTATCAAGGCTTATACAGGGTTATTGGTAAAACACTATCAACCTCTTAAGGGGTCATTGTACTCATCATTATGAACAAATTTTACTATGGGACAAAATATGAAACCGCGAAAAAAAAAACTGCTGTTCCCTACATTTATGATTGCAGAACTCGTCAAAATGTAGGGACCAGCTGATCTTTTTTTATAGTTACGCAAAGGTGCCGTACGAATCAAGCAATGCAGAAATAATGATCTGGTACAAAATGATGAATCCACGGATCTCTTTAGCCATTACTTGGGTCAAGATACTAATTAAGTTGTTAATACGTTGCAAAAACTTGATGAACAAAATACTTTTCTAAATCTGAAGACTGTGCATCTGGCCGGTAGCCATTTTAAATCTTACCTGGTATACTGTGCTGCGTGATCAAATTGTAAGGTATGAAGCATCCCGCAGAGTCCAGTGGAGTTTCTAAATGCTGCATGATGTCCTTTCCTTCACCCTGCCAACGAAATGTTTTACATCATCGGCCTATAATGTTCCCACTGTTGGGACACAGGCCTCCTCTCTGCGAGAGGGAGTGGACCGTGCTCCAATCCACCACGCGGGCCCAGTGCGGGTTGGTAGATGTCATATGTCTTCGAATTTTTGGTTCTAGGACATGCCGGTTTCCTTACGATGATTTCTTTCACCGTTTTGAGAGCAGTGGTGATGAAATAATTTACACATTGTAAGTAATGCGCTTGCCTTGGCGGCGAGCGCAACATTGTCGCCAAGTTGGTCGCCGTTACTTGTCAGTTTAATATTTTTAGGATCCCAAAATAGAAATTATTTGAGGTTCACAAAAAGAGACGCATTCTAATATACTAGAGTGTTCAATAATATTTTTCGGAAAGTAAAAAATGGAAACTATTTGAGGTTCGATAAAAAATATGCTTTTAAAGGTATTGTAGATGTAGATTAGTCTCTAGACAAACTATAACCACTGTCGTGGGTTATTTAACATAAATACTCCCTTGTTTAATACAACGTGTCGTTTTGCATCCTCGTCAAATTTCAGGAGGCTGTTATGAAAGACATAAATAATCAAATAAAATTACGATCCTGCTCAATAATTAATACATACTTGTTTTTTTAGATGTTTAAGTTTGACAGTGTTTTAGAATACTCCACTTTCAAAGAAATGAATCGCTCCGTTGCGTATGCGGTAGGCAGTGTCGCACGACTATGTCGCTGTGTGCGTGCGTTACAGTTACAGCGCAGTTACAAGGGCGGTATAACACGGGCCCTACACATGCCAATTTCCAAAAATTATAAAAAATTAAAATAAGTACCTACTTATTTTATTATTGATTCGTGTCGAGAATCATTAGCATAGTTACCTCCTCGAATTTGACGAGGATGCAAAACGACACCTTGTATATGTTACAAACCTTCCCCTTTATTTATAAACGATGATGCTTAAAGTTACGTAATGATTATCGACTGTTTAAATATACATTTTTGACGTTTAAATCTCAGAATACCAGCGCTGCGGTATTTGTTTGTTTTTCAAATATCGCAGCATCATGCTGAGATAGGAGTCTTTTTGGCCTCGCACAGGTCTTCTCTTTACTTTTTATTGTTTTCATGATTTTATTATTTTGTTGCATTTAATTAATTATCTTTGTATAGTAATAGTAGAAACAAATACATATAAAAATGCATGCCTTTACGCAGATTAAGGAGAGACCAATAATAATAATAATAATATTTTTTTTTTTATGACACAACATCCACACAAGGTCTTCAGGTCCCGAACTAGGCAGAGCCTGTACTACGGTAACCTGATGACTGATATACATACTTATATACATATACACACCCCAGACACAGGTCAAACAGACATGTTCATGCACACAAATGTTTGACTTGTCCGGGGATCGAACCCGGGACCAGCGGCTCAGAAGGCAGGGTCACTACCAACTGCGCCAACCGGTCAGTCAATTAATTATGTACCCATTTTCACAATAAATGAACTTAAACTTGATTTTGTTAGATTTAATGTTCTTATATTATTGTTTATATCTCCTGTGCGTGTCCCAATTAAAATATTTTTCCTTCTTTCTTTTCTTTGTCTTAACTTTAAGCAACGTTTATAAATAAACCCCCTTGTGTTTATGATTACTTACATTGATTCTAGGATGTAATGTGGGCGGTGGTTTGTGACAAGGAGGTAGCCAGTTGTCGTGTGGCTCGAACTTGGACGCTATCATGCGCGCGCCGAGGCGTTTGTTTCGTCCCAAACGGTAGAGGTTTAAGTTTGACACCTGTTTACAGAAAAGCAGGTTAAAAATGTGAATGTTCCACTGTTGCTATAGAGGTATGAGGAACAGGGTGTAAAGTTCGCTCATACCTCCATAGAAAAGGAGGATCCTCCGACCAGACGGGTGTCGTGTCTGCTGGGCAACTGCCCGACGATTGATGTCGGGGCGTTGTATACAAAGTGGCGAGTACTTTATCACTTTAAATTATACCACGCATACTACATGGTATTCTTAGACGATATACCTACAAAATTTTAATGAAATCCATTCACTAAAAAAATCTGCTGTTCCATACATTTCGTTACACGTAGCTCGAGATGCAATATTTTTGTGACAGTGTGGGGTGTGTATGTGTTGTTATATCTCACCTGTTTGCTCCTCATATGGCTCAGCTTCCTCTCGTGCACGGTGGGGTGTGACAGTGTGGGGTGTGTATGTGTTGTTATATCTCACCTGTTTGCTCCTCATATGGCTAAGCTTCCCCTCGTGCACGGTGGGGTGTGACAGTGTGGGGTGTGTATGTGTTGTTATATCTCACCTGTTTGCTCCTCAATTATGGCTAAGCTTGCCCTTGTGCACGGTGGACTGTGTCAGTGTGGGGTGTGTATGTGTTGTTATATCTCACCTGTTTGCTCCTCATATGGCTAAGCTTCCCCTCGTGCACGGTGGGGTGTGACAGTGTGGGGTGTGTATGTGTTGTTACATCTCACCTGTTTGCTCCTCAATTATGGCTAAGCTAGCCCTTGTGCACGGTGGACTGTGACAGTGTGGGGTGTGTATGTGTTGTTATATCCCACCTGTTTGCTCCTCAATTATGGCTAAGCTAGCCCTTGTGCACGGTGGACTGTGACAGTGTGGGGTGTGTATGTGTTGTTATATCCCACCTGTGTGCTCCTCAATTATGGCTAAGCTAGCCCTTGTGCACGGTGGACTGTGACAGTGTGGGGTGTGTATGTGTTGTTATATCCCACCTGTTTGCTCCTCAATTATGGCTAAGCTAGCCCTTGTGCACGGTGGACTGTGACAGTGTGGGGTGTGTATGTGTTGTTATATCCCACCTGTTTGCTCCTCATATATGGCTAAGATTCTCCTCGTGCACGGTGGGGAGTGAGAGTGGGGGGTGTGTATGTGTTGTTATATCTCACCTGCTTGTACCTCGTATGGCTAAGCTTGCCCTTTTTCACGGTGGAGTGTGACAGTGTGGGGTGTATATATGTTGTTATATCTCACCCGCTTGCTCCTTATATGGCTCAGCTTCCTCTCGTGCACGGTGGGGTGTGACAGTGTGGGTTGTGTATGTGTTGTTATATCTCACCTGTTTGCTCCTCAATTATGGCTAAGCTAGCCCTTGTGCACGGTGGAGTGTGTCAGTGTGGGGTGTGTATGTGTTGTTATATCTCACCTGTTTGCTCCTCATATGGCTAAGCTTCCCCTCGTGCACTGTGGGGTGGGCGCAGTACAAGTACGCGGTGATGGCGAACTTTAGGAAGCTGTCGCCTATCGTTTCTAAACGCTCTAGGTTGATGCCGTCGTTTGCGTTTGACATTGTTAGTGCCTGTGAAGAGATAATAGTGTAAGATTATGTCTGGACTTTAAAAGAGTTGAAAAGAGTTTGTTTCGTTCTTTCTTCTCTGAGTAGTTGAAACGGAAACACCTAGTATTAAACATAATTTATTTTATTGCCATTCAACGTGGCAATGCTGCCAGACTTCCCTTCTGGGCACGTTTCCGGATGACAGCGATGCGGACGAATATTTCGACGCCTAAGTGTCCTTTTGTTTTTGTCTTTATTTGTATAGTTAGTATTAGTACCTAATGTAAAGGTTGAAATGGGGAACTTTTAATATGAAAATTGTATAATATACAATGTTCATATTCAAAGTATTTTTTATTTAATATAGTATAACATTCTCATACTATTTCTATCATTAATCACTACAAAACCGATCACAAAGGATGTATCTATTGCTTAGCACCAAAACAGTGCAGAAATGTTATATGAAATCTCATGGTTGCAGTTTTTAATTTATTATTTAGATATAAATTTACCACAGAGGTTTAATGTCTCCCATTAAGTTTAATACAAAATCTATGCATTAGATCGAAAAGATACTGGCTGAAAATAAAAATCGGCTGAATAAAACAGACTTGGTGAAAAAAAAAAAACAAAAGGCGCGCATTTTGTACCAATGTACAACATTGATACTTCATATTTAGCAAGAAAAGTTTTAAAAATGGAAATAGACAGCGATAGCGATATGAATTCAGCTCCAGAATAATTATTATTCACAAATAAACCAAACAAATACTAGAATAAATGTTCCAAGTGCATTAATAACTCAGTTTGCACTCGATGCAACAAACAACTATAGTATTGAGTACCTAGTAGCTCTATTATAGGGAAATAGATATAGTTCGTCAATGCATATTTCTGCCGTCAAACTGTGTTGCTGAAATGTACTTGTAACTAAAAGCGTATACAATAAAGTTAGCGGCCTATGCCCAGTACTGGACTGCTGTAGGCTGATGAAGATGAAAATTAAGTGGGTTGGTGTTACGACGTAGTCAATTTCACGTCGTCGGCAAAACACTTGAATAAAGAAAACCGATCTTGCTAATACAACATAAATATGCATTATGGGGAATTACCTGTGAAGTTATCATTGACATGTTGTTGACTGTCAAACACACTATCACATTTAAATATTACTGTTAAAACTCCTCACCTGCAAAATAACACTAGGACTAGGCCCCGGATGTCCTTCCAAAGTCGGCTGGTAGTCAAAATCAAAGTTCTTTCCACTTAACAACGAGGGCAAAGGGCTAAAGTCAGCATAATAAGGTTCAAACTCCCCGTCTCCCTTACCAATCTTCTCATACCCTTCCTTCGTATCAAAACCTACATTTACCACCTTCTCATTGACATAATTCTTATCATCAATATTAATATCTTTCATAGAGAAACAATTCATTTTTTTTATTTCATCTGTGGTCATTTTTTTCTTTATTTTTGCTAGCAACACTCTTTTGTTCCTCTCTATGCTTTCGACGTCAATTTGTCCGTTTTTGACGGTTAATTCTTGGGTTCCGAATGGGAACAGCTCGTTAATTGCTTCTTGCTCGCTACTTCTGCAAATTACTGTGCTATGGTAAGTTTCTTTAGTCTCTGGTAATACTTCGGTGATATAATCCTCTTTGGTTATTAGGTGACACTTGTCTATGATTTCTTGTTTATGTTGTGAGACGGAGGCGCGGAATTTGTCGATGTACTGTGAAAGAGAGATAAATATATTTTTATTGGTGGTAAGCAGTCGTATTGTGCCGTCAAACAGCGTTGCTGTGTTATAATATACAGAGTTGATACGACAGAGGGGCTTTCCTTTAAACTGCCTATACTAGGTACCATTTTCAAGCTCAGTACCAAAAATCAATTAAATAGGAACAGTAGTTTAGTAGCAAATGATTGTTTAATTTTTTGTCCCGTTTAAACACGATGTGTCTTTCCTAACAGCTGATTATGTCTATACGCATAGGTACCTTAAAACGATAAATCTGAGTATAACCTACGATGCGTTGTTGGCGCTCTGACGCTAGTCACAAATGTACAACCAAATATTTTCGCTAAAAAGATGGCAATAAATACACACACACTTGCACTCTCATTACAAAGGCTGGTTGCGTTTTACTCTGATGTGTAAGCTATTTAGTTTGTTTGAAAAAAGAACTCATTTCTGGTGTTTTTTATTTTTATACCGTATTGAATTAATAACACGTATAGTAAGTATTACGTAGTGTAATTTAATGCCCCTCTGTCATATCAACGCTGTATAAATTACAGGCACATGTGACGTTTCAGCTTTTTCAAGAGCGGTCATTGTTGCGATACTTGTGCGAGGCATATAGACGATAAACTACCTTTTTAACCGACTTCAAAAAAGGAGGAGGTTCTCAATTCAAATGCATGTTTTTTTTTTAAGTAAGTACCTGTTTGTTACGTGATCATTCCGCCAAATTGATTTTGATGATTCTTTTTTTGTTTGGTAGGTCATACTTCAGAGGTATTCCCATAAGTTTTTTATCGAAATCCGTCAAGCGGTTTAAAAAAAATCAACAATAAATTATTTTTAAATAAAAAAAGACGTTGACGTGTAAGACGATCGTTTTCGAATTAGGTACTATAACTAAAAAGTGTTTTTACAAAAAATAACAATCGCCTTCCAAAAAAAACACAAAAAAGTTTTTTTTTCGATTTATAGTTTTTAATGCCAATCAACGTGAAATGCTATTTCGCGTGTACTAACAAAACCACCTAACACGATATTTGACTATTTATCCTATGAAACACTTCTAGAAATATCTTCAAAATTAAGAGACGCTAACTTTGCTGCGAATACCTCCTAAATTTAAGTAGTAGTAATTTAACTAGTATGTTATTGTGTTGAAATTTTCTAAAAATAGAAGATATTGGTAGTTCGTCGTCGATATTTAATGTTTAGCTGGGGATGTTTTTTGGCTGAGATGATAGATGGACCTATCAGGAGGAGGCATCTGCTCATTTGCGACTTCCTATTCCTGTTTAATTTATTTATTTATTGGATCGCCAACAGAGGCTACACAGCAGTGTTGGGCATTAATCAATTAATTAGTCAATTATCTTGTTAATTGACTAAAAAAGTAATCGCAACTAAATTTAAACTTTTAATTGCACCTTGCAATTAAATTAATTTGATTAACGTATGTCAATTGTAACTCACAATTAAAATAATTGCAATTAACTTTTTAGTTGTTTTATGAAACCATTAAAACTAACAATTAACTTCATGTATCAAAACGAAATTAGTAAAAGGTTTTGGAAAATTAAGCTGTAAGTCTCAGACGAATAAAAAAGTCGTCAAAGGCTGTAAGTATAGTTTAATTTTTCTAAATATTTCTACATAAAAAACTGCTTGAATAGATGGGGGGGCACTATTCTACTACCCGGAGCCGGGTATATTATATATTTATATATACCGGCTGTATATTATACAACAGTATTTTATTAATTGTTAGTTTTAATTAAAATTCACAAAACAATTGAAAATTAATTAACAATTAATTGCAGTAAATCACAATTAACAATTAATTAATTGTTAATTGTTACTACAGTTAACAATTAAATAATTGTTAATTGTTACTACAGTTAACAATTAAATAATTGTTAATTGTAATCTTCCACAATTGCAATTGATTAATTGTTAGTTGTTGTGGTTACATTTATTTACCAATTAATCAATTGTTAATCTTTAATTGATCTTGCAATTAAAATTTGCTCAACACTGCTACATGTTACATGCTTGTTAACACGAAGAGGGGCAAATACAGTGTGCGCTTCCAATTATAGGCGACCACATCATTAACATCTAGGTAGGTACTATCGAGGAAGTTCATATCTAAGCAGTTTTAGAACAAAATCCCGTGAACACGATGACCGCATCTGTTTTACGTTAGTTACTGTTAGCGCCCGAGCGCTACAGGGAAAAATTGTCCTAAAGGTGCATATATATGAACTTCCTCGATAGTACAACCATTTTGACAGGGACACATGAACACATTAAAATAAATCACAACACAATTCACGAAAATCATAAAAAGGAAAACAAAATTAAAAGCAAATTAAAGGCAAAACAGTATGGTTACAAAATGAAAATATTAAAAAAAAAATACAAAATAAATTCAAGTAAGATAAACTAATAATGAAAGAATAACCATAGAATTCAACAGAAATTGGTTACTAGGACTTCTGTTGGTTTCTATGGTGGTTTAATTACTGCAGTTTGGCAATAGAGGCAAATTTATTTCTTTTACAGCTGAAATAATTATTATAACTTTGTCATTCTCACCTCTTGCGGCGCACTACCCTGCCGTATCAGCTCGTCATGAGCGGCTCTGTCATTTGCGTCATCGTTTTCGTCAGGCATCGGCGCAGGATTCACTTTCTTGGTTCGTTCTATGTCGAATGCTTCGGCTTCGTGGGCTGTCTTGTATTCTATTCTGACGCCCATTGATGCTGGGGGTAGAAAGAAAGATTTTTATGTTTTTTTTTTATAATACACGTGTGATGGCCGCACTTTAATTTTTTATAAATTTTGTTTATTTTTCAACACTAGCAGTTTCTTGCTATTCTTGTCAATATTTTTCAGTATATAGAGGGTTATTGGTAAAACACCATCAACCTCTTAAGGGGTCATTGTACTCATCATTATGAACAACTTTTACTATGGGACCAAATACGAAATCACGAAAAAAAAAACAACTGTTCCCTACATTTATGTTTGTAGAACTCGTCAAAATGTAGGGACCAGCTGATTTTCTTTCGCGATTTCATGTTTGGTTCCATAGTAAAAGTTGTTCATAATGATGAGTACAATGACCGCTTAAGAGGTCGATGGTGTTTTACCAATAACCCTGTATAATTTAATATGCCTGGAATATAAAATACGATATCAGCAAAGGATTATGTAAGTGGCGTTCTGAAATTTTCGCCCGGGCGATAAATATGTCGATAGAAAGGCAAGGTGGCCTGGAAGAGACCACAGAAAGCGATAAGGCCGCCCATTGTATATTAAGTAGTGTTCAATTTTATTTTTGTTGTTATGTTTTTTGTGGTGTACAATAAAGAATATACAGGGTGTTTGGCGCATGGACCGACACAATGTTTCCAGGGATTTGGGGGGTCATTAGCTAGGTTCTACCCTTACACCCTTTGTCCCATTTTATTTTTAACGAATTTTGAAGTTGTAAAATTTCATACAAAAATAAACTTTGGAAGCTTGTAAGGAATTTTCTTGAAACCAGTTGTATCACTGCCACTACACCCACAAACAAAAAACTTACTATTTCGAATAAAAGGAAATATTTTGGGTGTTTTTTTCATTTAAAAAAAATCATATGTAACCAACCGTGACGTTTGGGACAAAGGGTGTATGGGTAGAACCTAGCTAATGACCTCCTAAATCCCTGGAAAAATTGTGTCGGTCCATGCGCCAAACACCCTGTATAAATAAATAAATAGAGGACAGACTCCATCTTAAACTTAATATCTCATATTATTACACAAGCAAGAGTGAAGAGACAATGGTCTCCCAAAAACAACTTATTATTCAACTCAATGAGGCATATTACCCGCCAAATGGTACTGTATGTGAACAATAATATATATATATATATATATATATATATATATATATATATAGTATGTATATCAGTCAACAGGTTACCGTAGTACAGGCTCTGCCTAGTTCGGGACCTGAAGACCTTGTGTGGATGTTGTCTTTTTTTTTTTTTTTTTGAGGATGGGAAATCATCAAATGACCCCTCCCGCTCTGGGTGGAGCGGAAGGGAGTGTCAGACTCTTACTGACTAAAACCCACCCGTGTTCCTTCCTTGGCCCTTTATGTTCCGGGTCAGCGGTACCCCTTATGGATGATCCCGCTTTCCCGGCAGGCTTGGGCCCTAGTGGGCCCCCTCTTCGATGCTGACATCTCTTTGAGGCGCGCGTGGAACATGTACGCGCCGTCCAGCACGGGCCTGGTCCTGATCGGACGGTGAGCTACCCATTACTCACCGCCCGCAGGCCCGCGCCTACGGTGGCCGGGAGTCGTCACGCGGCTCCCGACGCCCGGAGCGTCCACCGCGGCGGCTTGGACGGGAGACTCTCTCCCTCTCCCGTCCCGCCACCTCCTTCGCTAGCATGACTGCTTCGCAGAAGGAGGCGACTGCCTCCCACTCCCCCTCGCCCCGGACCATGGCTTGAACCAGGGCCGGGCGTGAGAGGTCGCCGCCGCTGCCGATCGCCTCTACGAGGACACGGCGGTGCTCCGCCCATGCAGGGCAGGCCCCCACCGTATGCTCCACCGTGTCCTCGTGTGGATGTTGTCTCATATTATAATATACTCACTGTTAGTATTCTTGCTGCTACAAAAGCCACTGTTGTCCGTATCTTCATCGCTGCCATCAAAATCTAGGTCGGTGTCATCGGAATCTAGATCGCTGAGAAACATAGTTTTGTTAGATTTTTTTGGTACAATTTCAATGACGTGATTTAGCAAGGAACATTGTGCGTAAATGAATAAACACCTGTGAAGTAATTACTTTTAAAAGAACACAATTTACAAGGCTAACGAAATCAATAGCATTCTTTTGCTTCTCATTTGAATTTTATGCTATATAGTGAGTGGTGTCATGAACACAGAATCGTAGAACAAAATCTGTTACAAACTATTTGATAAAACCATGTATGCACTAGGGGACAAATGTCCCGTGACACGTGGTCTCAGAGGCAGAACCCGAGTCCCACTACATGTCATTCTGGCTACATCGAAAATGATGAAAAGTCGTGAGACCAATGTCTGGCGAGGGGCGCGATATCTCTGGAAACACGTGTCACACGACCTTTATCACTTTCTTTTTTTTGTGAATGCCATCCCGCAAGTCAACCTAGAGTCCTAGAAGGTTGTCGACTGATTAACCGAACTATCCTGTCGATGCTTTAATATATTTTTTTTTTAGTTTTATTAAAATTATTTCTCAATGTATGGAAAAAGTGAAAGGGAATCGACTGTCTTGGTATGGACATGTGATGAGGAGGGATGACACTCATGTGACCAAGAGAGTGATGGGTATGAATGTTGGTGGATGGAGAGGAAGAGGACGGCCAAAGAAAAGATGGATGGATTGTGTGAGAAATGATATGAGTGAAAAGGGAGTAGATGATGCCTTGACGTCTAACAGGGGAGAATGGAAGAAGAAAACGTGTTGCGCCGACCCCAAGTAAAATGGGATAAGGGCAGGAAGAAGAAGAAGATTTCTCAATTAATGGTCCGAAATTTAAGTTAAGGGTTGGAAGTCAATTCCTAGGCTACAAGTTTGTGTATATGTACCTAAGTCCTGAATCCTAAGAACCACCAAGTCCCAAAATACGAGCTTGACTTAGTTTGGAAGTTGAAGATCATCTATTATGCGCTGATGTACAACCACCAAACATCTTTAAAAATTGTACATTATGGATAAGTTTTTGTTGTACTTTGAGAGCATTGTACACTTAGCAACGCTTAGATGGTGATAGCAGTTCACTTCATTCTGTATGTTTGTTTCTGCTGCATGTATTGTATAGCTATTAAATTGTAATTCCGTAATTGGCTGTAGATAAGACTAGTTTATATATTTTAAGATAATATTTCAAAGAGCTGTGGATTTTGTGAATAATAAATAAATGTATTAATTAAGGCCTCCGGGCAGGTCTTAAGACTTATGTATAAACTAAGCGACTACACGCTGAGGGCACCCCCTGTGGGGTACGGACCTCGGCTTAGGGCGTCGCTGGGGGAGGGCAGCAAGGGACAGGCTGGATCGGATTAAAATTATTTAGGAACAAATTTAAAGCTACAAGCTCACCGACGCGAGCTGGCTCGATCAAGGATCGGGGGGGTGGGATGGGGGCGTTTATCACCTAGTGAATACATGGTTTATAGAAACGACAACCACAGAACCGGTCGAAGTGGCGGTGCTTGGGGAGGCTTATGTCCAGCAGCGGACAAGTTCCGGCTGAAATGGTGAATATGAATACATATGGTTTCATCAATAGTTCCTTCAAAGCTGACAACTGACATATGGCAAATAATTTTATTTAATGTTTTGTGTTTCGTAATGTTAATTACTTACTACTGTATAGAATCCAGTTCTTCTAACTGCACAGACAGCTGTGCTGCTGGGGAGTTTGTTGCACCACTTCTTCTCCCCAGCTAAAGCACTAGGAAGTGGTGAAGGGCGGGCGTGCCGGGGGACTGTCTTATGTGATTTTGACGTTCAAAAAGTGCTGATTCTCAGCCTAGTTCGAATAAATGACTTTTAAATGATAAATGACTTTATTTCTGTAAGTAGGTTTTTACAAACACTTTTACACGTCAATCATATTTTTTT
Source organism: Brachylomia viminalis (assembly GCA_937001585.2). Classification (NCBI taxonomy): domain Eukaryota; kingdom Metazoa; phylum Arthropoda; class Insecta; order Lepidoptera; family Noctuidae; genus Brachylomia; species Brachylomia viminalis. Next base: position 9,891,579 of record OW443322.2, on the reverse strand, counting down.
TTTAAACTAGATGAGGTCGGCGTTTCCTATCTGACTACTCTGAGAAGAAAGGCCGAAACAAACTCAGAGGTCACAGTCTCTTTTAAAGTCCAGACAGAATCTTGGTCAGATCATGTGAAGGCTATGTAGATCGGTGTCTGAAATGGTCTTTTGAGGAAAGAACCACACAGATTGAGTGGACCTGTCCAGTCAGTGCACGCAATTGTCAGCAATCGTGCAGCTCAACTCAGAACTTAAGGAGCTCAACGATTCGACGAACAATACCAAAGAAAGGACATTTGAGTAGGCCGCACAAGTTACTCAAACTGCCAGATCATGATTACACTAAGAGTAAAAATACAAAAAAAAAAAGCAATGACGAACATAGTTCTCACATTCACAATAGTTAAAATAATAGCATAATACTTTACAAAGTAAATACTCTTGTCATAGTATATGTATATAAAATTCATTAATGTCAATGTGTATATAAAATCCGGACATAATCATTGAGGACCATGCAGATTGGTGTCTGAAATTTTGATGAGTTTTGATTTTGATTTCGAAAAAGAAGAGTTTACTAACCTTGAAAATGAGTCGTCACTATCAGCCATAGAGAAGTTCTTCGCCGGGTTGTACTGGCTGAACTTCGGCCGGGATATAGGATCACTCCAATTTGTACCTCCTAAAGAATAGATCAACAAGCTTTATGGTTTTCGTGTACCAAGGTTCATGTTACTGCCTCCACCGTATACAAGAACCAATTATGAGGCACAGGCCACGCCGTTACCGAAGCTAACAATTTTTTTAGACGCAGTTAGAGGGTTACACTCTTTTGCTGTGCGCATAACAAAAGACATTTGGAAACGTTTAGTGCGAATTGCAAGTGAAAAAGCAACTAGGTAAGGATGGTAACTTGCAGTGCGTATGTGGTGGTATGAGGTCGTGGAGTTCTTGGGCACACTCTTCGAAGTACAATCTGTAGAAGACCGACAAGCAGGCGACCTTGCGGCGATGAGCCAAACTGTGAAGCTTGGAATCCACCAGTTTTACGTCGCCAATGAGCCTCTTAGCTCTGCGTTCCACCGAGTCAAGCGCGGCAAATTGGTACTTTGCTGAGCCATCCCATTTTTTTAAACGTTGCCCCACACTAGGAATTACTCCTGTATCGTGGGTGCGTTTACAAACATTTAAACTCACATACACAAACAGCCAGACCCGGAACAACTACTTGTAGTTCATACAAATATTTGTTCCGTGCGGGGATCGAACCCGCGACACGCAGTGTAGCAGTCAATCACGTAACCATTGCGCCAACCGTGCCGTCCAGACAGAAGAGTGAAGAGTTTCATTTACAATTATGTATCGTAACGCGTTTTTTTAAAGCACCGTTTCTCAACGTGGTTGATAACCAGTGATCGGAGCAGGTACAGCTATTTTGGTGCAATGACCGCAAACGTTGATGTTAATTTGGACGCCCAAGATACAGGATATTCCTAGTTTGGGGGTAGGGTACCTATTCTTATTGGACTTTCGACCCCACTCCCTACCTTTTGTACCCAATCTTTATAATTGTACTTCAAGTCTATTTGCCATTCTGTATAGGTACTTATTTGTCAGTTTTTGTGATAATGGGAATGTAACTGAAACTCCGGGATTCGAAAAAATATAAATGAATCACCTATTAGTAACAGAATATTGATACAATCACCACTACAAATATTTCATACAATTTTTTTTTTCTATCCTATACTGTCCCAGTGCTGGACAAAGGCCACTCCCAAGTCCTTCCAGCCGGTCGATTCTGTAAAAATCTCACCGTGAAGTGAACACTTAGGTGAAGTGTGCGTGGTGTGAGCTGTCAGTGTCATCCCACTGATGCTAGGGATTGACCAAGCATTACATTTACAATCATAATCGAGATTTTAATAATATTTTTTAATGTTATTTCTGTTGATCATTTTATATAATTTCAAAGCTAGTTAACCGTCTTATTACAAAACACGATCTAACTTTAACCCGAACCTAAACCTTCGATTCAGTTTTTGTATTTGCAACTTTATGCCGACTTTAGTAAAGTTCTTAATACAAAATTGACAATCTAAAACCGGACTAAGCTGCCAGTTTTGTAAAAGGAACTGAATTTCGATTTCTGTTAGGTTCTTATTTCAAAAACAGGCTCGATGGTTTAAACCATGTCAAAAGAAAAACCTTGTTTTGTAATAAGACCGAAACCTTCTTATTACAAAACACGATCTAACTTTAGCCCCAACCTACACATTCGATTTAGTTTTTGTATTTGGAACTTTATGCCGACTTTAGTAAAGTTCTTAATACAAAATTGACAATCTAAGACCGGACTAAGTTGACAGTTTTGTAAAAGGAACTGTATTTCGATGTCAGTTATGTTCTTATTTCAAAAACAGGCTCGATGGTTTAAACCATGTCAAAAGAAAAACCTTGTTTTGTAATAAGGCCGTAAGTGTCTAAATAATATTATTTAGAGTTTTATTTTTATAAAACAGCAAAACTGAAAGTCAATTTTGTTTCTTTTTAAATGAAAATAAAGATGACGGTAAGCCAACTTTGATTTTCATTTCGACCTCACTTTCGGCTTTAGCAACCTCGAAAACTATGAAAACGACAACAATAGTCATATTAAACAATATGTCCCTAATAACAAACAATGGTCATTCGCATGTTCTTTAGTAGCAAATTTAGGAAAAAAATACAAGAATTTATTTGAGTTTCTTACTGAATTTCTGTTTTGCTGTTTTATTTTAAAAAAAAAACCCGCAAACAGTAATGTTTAGCCACTTAAATACTAGCTTTGAAATAATATAAAATAATCAACAGAACTAACGTGAAAAAAAAAAAAAAAATCTCGATTATGATTGTAAATGTAATGCTTGGTCAATCCCTAGCATCAGTGGGACGACACTGAAAGCTCACTCCACGCTCACTTCACCTAAGTTTTCACGGTGTGATGGTTACAGAATCGCACTGCAGGTCAGCTCGCCACCCTTTTCTGGGCCAGCCTCGGCGGCGGCGTCCATCTTCACCCATTGAGTGGAGACTTACGCCGCGGTACAATTTTTGTTAGACTTTTTAAAAGAAAGGTTAAATGAAGTTATCTACATGACACGTACCTGAAGCCGAAGTGCAGAATGTCAGGTTTGGAGGCAGAGGCTCTCGTAAGTCGTCATATTCTGATGGCTCCGGTATTGAAGACGCCATGTCGTTGCTCCATGTGCCTATTTCAAACTGAAAGAGGAGTTTTTATTTGTTGTAACAGTGCTTTTGAAAATTGTTTTGTAAGATACACAGTCTCAAACTCAAACTCAAAGCATTTATTTTAAATAAACCAATTACAGGCACTTTTGAATTGTCAAGGGGTCGGTCAGTCAGAAAGATGAAGCTAGTTGCCCATTCCAAAGCGTAGTAGGTACCTATGGAGAAGAACGGGCAAGAAACTCCATGAACACTCTTTTAAATCAAAATACTGTTACAAAAAAGTGGTTACATCATTCATGTTGAAATTATACACGTGAGAACGATGTAGAAAGACGTGCACGTTAAAAGCGTCCGTAATAAAAAGATAAAAACAATTATGGAATTAAAATAAGCCGTGGCAGCTAAGAAATGACCAGTGCCTATTGATGGCGCCCGTTTACGAACATGACGTATGGATCAGCACGATTCAGCTCAAGCCCCTCAACTCATCCGTTGTAAGATACAGAACACAGTCAGCGTTAGAAATATCAGGACGAATAGACTGGTCAAAATTATCTGAATAACTAAATTGAACTATATCACAATGAGAGTACACAACAACAACGGTCATTCAGACAAATAATTATCTAATGGGGAAGGGAACTGTCAAAATGGCGCTGTCGTAGCTAGTTCCCAAAACAAGCCTATAATATTAAGACGTAAGGTAGCTTTGTTTTATTTTTGCAAAAATTACGAATTTCTTGTGTTTCTGTGATAAAAGTAAACCCTGCTCCCGATTAATTAGTTTTTTCGGTCGGGCAAAAACACAAGGGGAGTAAGGACAACTGTCAAGTCGTTTTGTCATTAATTTTTAGTTCGGGCCCCGGACTAATCTTATGTCCGTAAGTGATACTGAGTAGGAAGAGTCGGTAGCTTCGGCCGAAACTACGGACTTATTGCTTAGGGAGTAGGCCCCCGGACTAGGAATGATAAATGATTTTATTTCTGTGAGTAGGTTTGTACAAACACTTTTACACATCGATCATATTTTGAAAATTAGGTGAGGTCGGCGTTTCCTATCCGACTACACTGAGAAGAAAGGCCGAAACAAACTCAGAGGTCACAGTCTCTTTTAAAGTCCAGACAGAATCTTGGTCAGGTCATGTGAAGGCTATGTAGATCGGTGTCTGAAATGGTCTTTTGGTCTATAAGGAAGGTCTATACGTAGAATACTTACAGCCGCTTCTGCCGCCGCTGCCTCTTTCTCCTGCAATATTTCGTTAATAGTCTTCTCTTTTACTTCTTCATCGGACTTCTCTTTTGAGCTGTTCTCTTCTCCTTTTGGCTTCTCTACAGTTTCTTCTTTTTCCCTAGACGAGGAAACATTAAATGGCATCATATGGATTTTTATGACTGGAAATGAGATCATTTGTAAAGCAACTTAGGCCATATTCTGCTTAGAACGAAAATAGTAGTTTTTTTTAAAGATGGAACCACATTGCAATCGATCAAAGACATCTACAACCCGGGCGCAATAACTTGACACCTGACTCAAATGACGTTTGTCTACAGTACTGAGTGCAAAAAAGAAACGTAAACATATGCATACATGTAGCGCCCCCAGTGCTGGTTTTTTTATTTTTCTGGTCAGGCTTTATTATATTTTAACTAAAATAACAGTTTCCATTATAATTTGAATTCCATTGGAATTCCGCCGTATGGCGAGGTTTGAAATAAAAACCCTAACCTAACTAAAAACCAAAGTATTACTGATTTATAATTTAATTACCTACTGAGATAAATCATCTGTATACTAATAACGAATGCAGTATTTATTGCTTAGTTACGAATTGGAGCAGTAATAAACTATTTAGAGTCTATTTTAACAGCAAACGAATTACTCCGAAACTCAGAAAGATTACGTGCAACGGTAACAGCGATGCTAACGCTACTGAAGGACGAGAGCGGGGCCTCGCGCGGGTTAGCGGGAGGGGCGTCGAGTTTCGAGACAGGTGTCTAGTTGTTGCGCCCGGGTTTGTACAGGCTCACCCAGTGCAATGTCGTCATGTTAACATTTGACGTAGATTGATGATTGTGTGGCATAGACCAGCACGAGTAGCGTGACCACCATAGAAACTGGTTTTGTCGACGAAAGATCTATGATCTATATCTAGATATGTATCTGTCATTTGGTATAGACTAAATAACAGATACAATAGTACAACAGTAATTGTTTTTATACAACCATGCGCAAGCGGTGCACATCGCTGGTGCGCAGGGTGCGGGGCAGCCCGAACAGTATCCTGAGCGCCTTCGCACAGGGATTCGACTGCCAGTACGTGTATCACTGTGACATGGTACATGTACGGGCTAATGTGGAAATTCAAACTCAAACTCAAAGCATTTATTTCAAATAAACCAATTACAGGCACTTTTGAATTGTCAAGGGGTCGGTCAGTCAGAAAGATGAAGCTAGTTGCCCATTCCAAAGCGTAGTAGGTACCTATGGACATGGTATAATAATATGCTTCGCCTGGTATTCTCTTCCCACGATGGCCTAAGACTACGTCACGATAAGTGTTGCCATTGATTGTCCGTTTCAGTAAATTTAGGGACTTTCTTAATTAGTTAATAAAAATAAAATAAATTCCTAACTAGCTAACTATTTAGTAACTCTTGTGATTCATCTTTTTAGTTTTAAATTAATTAACATATTTAATTATTAGTTCATAATTGCTTTGATAAGTTAAAAAATGCATTTTGCTCAGGTAATTCAATCACACACAGTAGCCACACATCGAATTGACAAGTGACATACTGACAGCTCCCCATTTCATCACTATCGTCGTGTCGCTCATATCTATAGCGTTGTTTCGCTCGGTGAGCAAAATACTGTGGTTCCCAAACATTAGATAGGTACTATAAAAACTGTGTAAAAAAACTGAGTTTGATAGATACACAAGAAAAAAAAATGGTTAAATGTTCCGTACTAAACTGTAAAAACAGAAGTAAAAAAGGCGGAGTAATAAGGTTTTTTTCTTTTCCCAAAGAAGAGATGATAGCAAATAAGTGGCTTCAATATTGTAGACCAAAAACAACAATAAGAACTGGTAAGTACCTTTCTACATTCTACATTTTGGTTTCACCAAAGGACGTTGTACGACTGACGCCGGTGTCACTTTATTAAAACACATATTTACAGCGTGGGAGGAGGCCCAAGATGCCATAGGGATCTTTTGTGACCTCTCCAAGGCATTTGACTGCGTTGATCACGAAACCTTGCTCTTAAAACTTGAGCATTACGGACTAGGTAAACTCGCGCTTAGTTTAGTACATTCTTATTTAAATGATAGACAACAAAAAGTGCAAATAAATGGTATCAATTCACTTCATTTAAAAGTACAAATGGGTGTTCCACAAGGATCGATATTAGGTCCCTTCCTCTTTTTAGTATATATTAATGATCTACCCCATTTATTTAAAAACCAACCACAAATGGTATTATTTGCTGACGATACTTCTTTAATCTTTAAGATAAATAGACGTGCATCAAATCTTGACGACGTAAATAATGCCCTACTGCAGGTACATAATTGGTTCACTGCTAATAATTTAGTATTAAATGGGAAAAAAACTAAATGCATAAGATTTGCTTTACCGAATGTTAAAAGTAGTGATTGTGACATAGTATTGAATAACGAGAAACTAGAATTTGTCGATGAAACTGTTTTCCTGGGAATAACGCTAGACTCAAGGCTGCAATGGGGTCCTCATTTAACATCTCTTGCAGGACGGCTAAGTTCAGCAGCATATGCTGTAAGAAAAATCCGTCAATTTACTAATGTAGATACCGCGAGGCTAGTCTATTTCAGCTATTTTCATAGTATCATGTCTTACGGTATTTTATTATGGGGACGGGCTGCCGATATCGAGTCTATTTTTATTCTGCAGAAAAGAGCTATCAGAGCAATATACAGCCTCCGCAGGCGCGATTCTCTAAGGGAACTGTTTAAAGACATTAACATCATGACGGTACCTTGTCAATATATTTATGAAAACATCATGTACGTAAGGAAAAATCTAAATCTTTTCAGTAAAAGAGGTGAAAGACACAATTATAGGACTAGAAATAGGGACCAATTAGTTCAACCAGGTTTCAGACTGGCTAAAGTAGACTCATCCTTCATGGGGTACTGTTTAAAATGTTACAATAAAATACCTCCCCACATACTCCAACTGAATGAAACGAAATTTAAATCCTGTATAAAACGCACACTTTACAGCCAAGCATATTATAAGTTGGGGGATTATATCGCTGACAAAAATGCTTGGCTCAGGGCTGGTCCTGCTCCACAAGGGCGCGTAAACTAATTAATTAGCATTCGAAAATAGTGTTGGAGCTGATGAAGATTGTACAACCTATCTTTGCATTGTATAAATTCAATCTCATAGTATTGTATAATTGCATAGCACATGTGTGAGCACTATGTACCCACTATAAAGCTTACTGGGTTCGTCTTTCATTGACTTGAATGTGCCCTGGCGGCTGAGAGTATGTCATGCTCACTCAAGCTGCCATTCAGCTCAACCATTTTGAAGGGAACTCAATGATCCAATACACACGCCACCACCAGCGACACATTTGAGTGAGCATGACATACTCTCAGCCGCCAGGGCACATTCAAGTCAATGAAAGACGAACCCAGTAAGCTTTATAGTGGGTACATAGTGCTCACACATGTGCTATGCAATTATACAATACTATGAGATTGAATTTATACAATGCAAAGATAGGTTGTACAATCTTCATCAGCTCCAACACTATTTTCGAATGCTAATTAATTAGTTTACGCGCCCTTGTGGAGCAGGACCAGCCCTGAGCCAAGCATTTTTGTCAGCGATATAATCCCCCAACTTATAATATGCTTGGCTGTATAGTGTGCGTTTTATACAAGATTTAAATTTCGTTTCATTCAGTTGGAGTATGTGGGGAGGTATTTTATTGTAACATTTTAAATATTGCTTTAAGTAATTATTGAAATTGTATTTAATTGTATTTGTTTTATAATTGGTCCGTGTTGGCTTTAATTTAATAAATAATAATATTAATAGACAAAATGGTAGATTTCTTTAGAAATTGTTCTAGATTGTTGTACAGATTTCTAAAGAAATATTCTTCGGTCGACAAAACCCGTTTCTGTGGTAGACATGCTACGCGTGCAGTGGTTCCCAAAGCTGACTGGACCGCGACCCACCTAACAAAAAAATTGAGCCGTCGCGGGACGCCTGGCAGATATAAAACATCAAAAATCATTCTTCTATACTATTTTGTATAGTAAATAAGTATTAAAGAATGGTTTAATAAAAGAAAATAAATATGGCATAATCAAAAAACAATTACTCAGTTTTTTTTTTAAGAAATAAATTGTTCTTTATTTAAAATATAGCGTGGCGACGCGTCATTACGCCAGCAATCGGTTTTACGTGCGGCTATAGATGTTTCACATCAAAAACTTCCAAATTCGGGACAGACCTCTTGGTTGTCATGGAGAAAAAAGGGGCATAACTATACTATAACTATACTATCACTTTTCAATAATGCGGAAGAAAGTTGCCTCAGTAATATCTCGGGTGAGGGGAAGCAGCAACAGCATTATGAAGGTGTTTGCGGAGAGGCTGGATGGGCCTACAATGGGGAGGTTTACCAAGCTACATGTTGGCAACAAGGCTTGTTAAACCTTCCCATGATTGTGATTGTAACCTTTTAAATGTTCATGCATGTTACTAACATAGTTTTTAAGTAAAATGTAGTACTAACACTCTATGGGCCTTGATGCCTGATAATAAAATATTTTTATTTTATTTTTTTATATGATTGAAGGACTGTTCAAATCAGAAAAAAATATTCAGTTACAATCGAAAATGTTAATACTTAATTAAATACAAGGAGTGCCATTTCAAAGAGAAGGGTGTATTTTTTTCAAATATTTTGTCATTATAGCTTTAGCATCAACTTCAATTTTTAGTTAGTTTTAATCGCAATGAGTTTGATACGTACAATTTATTTCGGTATTCAGTTTTTATATTAAACATAGCTGAAAAACCTATGTACGAAGTACTGAAGAGGAAGAGGACTTTCCAAGGGTATTTTTCAGCAACTGAGAGCCAGAATTTCGTTAACTGCATCCGATCAAAACTATTTTTCAGAGACATATCTTCTGATAAATCAATGAGTTCTTCACTTTCTATTCATTTCAGTCCTATTTTTCAAAGCCCACCTTTTTATACGTAAAATAGAAATATTATAATATAAATATTTATATTATAATACGTCTTTATTAAGTTGCTGTTTTATAATCCATATGAAACGTATCAACGAATTTATGTATGGCTGGCCATAAATTCAAAATTCAAATGAATTAAAAATATGGAATTCTATTTTCAAATTCAGTCATTTGTTTATTGATTAGTGATTTGTTTTCACTACATTTGTATCTTTTTCATCAATATGGGCACGATAAAAATACGAGTAGTTATGGAGTACGAGGTCCGTCGCGGTGGCAATGCCGCACAAACAGCTCGCAACATTAATTACGTGAACGAAGTGAACACTACAAACGAACGCACGACTTGTTATTGGTTTGAACGCTTCCGACAATTTTGATCTAAAAAATGAACCCCGAAAAATAAAGTCAACAACGACGAATTGAAGACGATAGTGGAAGCTGACGATACTCAATATACGGCTGAGTTAGCAGCAGCTTTCAAAGTTAGCATCAAAACAATATTGGTCCATTGGCGTCAAATTGACAAGGTAAAATACTTGATAAGTGGGTGCCGCACGAACTGAACGATCGCCAGCGCGACGAACACGTTGAGGTATGCCTTGCGTTGCTTAACAGACATAGAAACGAAGGGATTTGGAACCGCATTGTCACTTGCGATAAAAAATGGATTCTTTTTGATAATCGTAAGCGGTCATCATGTTGGTTAGACCCTGGTTCAGCGCCTAATGTTTTGTTATTGGATTGCTTTGGTTATAATAAGTGATAACGTTTATTTATTTACTTATTTTTTTTATTATTATTATTTTTAGTTTCAGTCACCTTTAACATTGAAGATGATGTATCAAAGATGGTGTAGTCTATTGTATGATAAATCTCACCTTAATTCTTTTTCTTCGTGTTCTTTCTTAGATTCCTCGTCTTCTCTCTTCTTTTCGTGCTTTTCAGAGTCTTGGCTTAAAACCTAGATAGAAAACAAAATGCTTAATATTTACCTTTTTCAGTCTATTGACTTATAATTAAAGTTTCTCGATAATAGTGACTATCCATTAGTGAATTCCATATTAGTGAATATGCATCCGAATATCTGATCTCTAGAGAGATTGGATATTCGGATGCATATTCACCTAAAGTTGAGATGTTAGCTAACATGGAATGCGCTTCGGTATCGTAAAAATCCCGCGGTTCCTGGATCGACAAATTTAGGTTTCTGATTATAGAATCGGATGTATATTTACTTATTTTCAAATGTTGGCTTATAGGGAATGCACTTTTGTATTGATCGTAAAATACCGCGATTCCGGAATCGACATATTTTGTGTTTTTTTTTTGTGACTATAGAATCGGATGCATATCTACATAGATAATATTGTAAAGTAGGTGGGTAGATACCAACCTGCGATAGCAAACAACGTCAGGATAAGATAACGGACTAAATCAATTTAGAATAGTTCATGTAGGTACCTATTGAAATACTCTTTATTATGTACACCAAAACATTAGATATACATATAGAAAATTTACATAGGGTGACACTATGGGCGGTCTTATCGCTAAAAGCGATCTGTTACAGACAACCTTTGGATGGATTAAAGGGAGTATGAGAGACAATACTGCAGGTAGTCAGTGTGTACAAACAAAAAAAAACTAGTTTTTTTTTTAATAAATCATGGTTTAGAAGTAGCTTCTCTACTTTACACCCCACTGGTTATTCATACCCGGTGTCCCTGGCATTCCGGGTTTTTTTTTTACAAAAAATAATATTTTAAGAAGCCGCTTCCATACTTTCATAGCAAATTTAATTTAGGTAAATATGCTCCGATATCTGATAATCACATACAAACATCACGCCTAAATTCCTCGACGGGAAAGGCAGAGGTGTACCTATAGTACACCCACATTTCGCCAGCTATTTGTATTCATTTACGTTACTCTTTTCTTTTAGTTTGTGTTAATACCTATTGCTTTGATAATAAAGGTTGAAATAGAATGTACTTTTAACGTAGCACAAGTTTCAAACTTAAGACCGGGTTTTGATCCGTAGTTAACTCAAACTTCAAACTCAAAGCATTTATTTCAAATGAACCAATTACAGGCACTTTTGAATTGTCAAGGGGCCGGTCAGTCAGAAAGATGAAGCCAGTTGCCCATTCCAAAGCGTAGTAAGTACCTATGGAGAAGAACGGGCAAGAAACTCCATGGACACTCTTTTAAATCAAAATATTGTTACAAAAAAGTGGTTACATCATTCATACCAAACATTAGTTAAAAATATTAACTTATGGTTCAATTTTGGCAAAATGTTTTGCCACAATGTAACCATAGTTACTATTTTTTTAACTAATGGTCGAGTTAACGATTCAACTTTGGCTACTCACAATTTTTTTATTTTTAAATAATTGTTGAGTTAACTACGGATCAAAAAACCGGCCCTTCATTAAATTTTAGTTTACTGGAAGTTTTTTTTTTTTTAATTTTATTATTTATTTAAAGGGCTTTGTCGCTTAGCGACCACATCGCCTTTACTGGCAGTTGTTTGTCAAAAATTAAACTACACAATTAAAGTCCCCGAGAATTAAAGTTCACGAGAAGCTATCAATTTTATAAATAAATAACTTCTACTAAAATACGTAGCGACAATTCAATCAACAACAAATAATCCGAAATGCAATCAACTCAAACTACTCAAAGTAACCAAATACTCGTACGTGTAATACGAACTAACGAGCAATTTTACTTGGTTGGGTTATATTTTTAACCGACTTCAAAAAGGAGCAGGTTCTCAATTCGTCGGAATATATTTTATTTTTATGTATGTTCCCCGATTACTCGAAGTCGCCTGAACCGATTTGGATTTTTTTTTTTTTCAAATGGTACACTTCCCAGGTGGTCCCATATTTTGGTCAAGTTCTGATGAGTGGTTTTTGAGTCAGCTTCAATAATACATACTTATTTTTTTTACTTAGTGTATGTTGACGATGTTATAATAACTTCCTGTCACTGTTATTTACATAGCAAGTAGTGGTATACGACATTGTTTAGTATAGGTAACACAACTAAAAAGTGAAAAATAATAACTTTTTCACAAAAAAAACCCACCGACATCCAAAAAAAACACTACAAAGTGAAAAAAAATTTAACTTCGGAAGTCGGTGGCAAACAGGAAAATCAAAAAACAAAGACACTAACTTCCGAAGTCAAAGTTTTTTTTCACTTTTTAGTGTTTTTTTTGGAAGTCGGTGGTTTTTGTGAAAAAAATTTAGCGATATAAGCGCTGTCGTCTATTGTTTTCTGGTACCGCCTTGATCGGATCCGTGCCAGCTGGTGGCGTAGCTGAGCCTATAGCTTTAAATTCCCTATATTAATAATAATGTAATTGATTTGATCCAGCCAGTCCCCAACTTGCTGTCCTCCCCCAGCGACGTCCTAAGCCGAGGTTAGTACCCCACAGGGGGTGCCCTTAGGTGATGTTCGCTTAGCTAGCCACTAAAAAAACTGTTTGTTTTTTTGATTTTTGATCCAAAGTTTGCGAACCCCTGAATGTGTGTTCACAAAATTCATAGCTTCTCGTGACAGGGACTTTAGTAATGTAATTACATTTATTTGTCAAACATATCCCCCCCCCCCTCAACCCTCTGCTTGACTCTTCTGGGATTACAGGCGTGATGTTATGTTTATCATCATCAAATCATTTATTTCAGATAAATATCCATACGTTAATTTTACACAAGCCATAGTACAAAATAAAATAAAGTCGCAAACTTATAAAACTAAAATTAAAATGAAAACCAAAGTAAGCTCAAAATAAAGTCACAAACTTATACAATTTGAATTAAAAACAAAATTAAAATCAAATACAAAATTAAAATCATAACCAAAATTAAAAACAAAACCAAAATTAAAATCAAAATTAAAAACAAAACCAAAATTAAAATTAAAATCATAACCAAAACCAAAATTAAAATGAAAACCAAAATTAGAATCAAAATTAAAAATGAATACACATATTACATTATATAATAATCACAGGCGCTAGCATGCAGCTGCAGCCACCTCCGCAAAAAAGGCGAGTCCCACCGCTCGGACAGCACACTTAGGAGCCCGTTCGAGTTGCCATAATGAAGCTGCATGTTTTTGTATACATAGGATAAAATAAATACAAGAGAAAAAGGAACACGAACATACCTCAGCCAAACTCCACCCGAAATCTAAGGGCGGCCATTGAAATTTGGGGGTAAACTTGTCATTGATCTTAGGTATACCGAGACCCACATCTATCGCGACGGCGCGACGGATCTCATCAGCTATAAGCAACGCGTTGATTCTGCGGACAAATGAGAGAGTCAGAAAGAAAACTAGACTATAGCGGTGACAAGGTAATTTTAAGGCTGAGAGCAGACTATAGTCACGACAGTCTCAAGACAGACTATGGTATAATAAAAAGTACTAAACGCGCACATTTGAAACAAAACGTCTCATAGTCAAAGCTGTCCAATGCATACAACAACTGCACGGCAACAAGTCTGACTAACGACTGTCGTGTCTCTAGTGTGCGATGGCCCTAAGGCGTGGCCACAATCGGAACTAACGTCGCCATTTTGTTTAAAACAATAATCAAAGTCAAGTATCAACACTTTTTGAACGTCAAAATTACATGAGACAGTCCCCCGGCACGCCCGCCCTTCATCAATTCTTAGTGCTTTAGCTGGGGAGAAGAAGTGGCGCAACAAACTGCTGAGCAGCACAGCTGTCTCTTCAGTTAGAAGAACTGGATTTATTTATTTTTATTTGAGATGGGTTTGCTCTTGACTCTAATCTAGGTCAGTGGTGACAGAGACAGAGTCGACGGTGGAGTGAGCTTACCCAGAAGAAGCCTGTTCACTCTCACTTTGAAGAGATTAGGGTTGTATGCGTTCGGAAACACAGACGCAGGTAGAGTTCAATTCTTTTGCTGTGCGCGTTACAAAAGACATTTGGAAACGCTTAGTGCGAATTGGTGGAATACCAACTTGGTAAGGATGATAACTTGCAGTGCTAGACGACCGATGGAAGAAGGGGGCCAGTGGTATGAGGTCGTGGAGTTCTTGAGCACACTCACCGAAGTACAATCTGTACAAGACCGACTAGCAAGCAACCTTGTGGCGATGAGCCAAGCTGTGAAGCTTGGCTTAACCTTCATACAGTTAATCCCGAATTTTGAATATATTTCCAGTGACATTCAACAAAACAAAACGTTTAGCAACGACGCCACCTGGCAACGTTATTCGTGCGCCAAAAGATCCTTGTAGACGTAGAACGACAGCACATAACATCCCGCCTGTCATCATCTGTCTAGCTTTTTACCAACCATGTCGGGGTCAGCTTCCAGTCTAACCGGATGCAGCTGAATACCAGTACTTTACATGGAGCGACTGCCTATCTGACATCCACAACCCAGTGACTGGGTAACACAATACCCCTGGTAAGACTGGTTGTCAGACTTGGCAAAGTGGACTGGACACGAGTTGCCTTGGCTGAGCTGGAAGTGTTTAAACAGACTCCGGACCCAAGTAGGCCGAAGCACCCACTGAGTGACCCCAGGGAAGACGGTGGCACAGTGGTCACATGCTGCGGTGCTTGGCGAGGTTCAGGGGAGATCCCTTTACAGTCTCCCCAGGGATGTGCCTGACAGGCGTTGCACAGGGGGGTTCTGGAGTTGGTATTTTAAGAGGAACCGGGACCCCCTCTATGTGCTGATGGTGATCACCGAGGTAGTTTTCTTGTCGTTTAGTTGTTCAGGTCGATATTCATAGATGACTCCGACCGGGAGCGTAAATGAGGTGCTGTTACTCAAACGATGGGACACTTAAAACCGTGTCCAGCGTGTCCTGTTGTCTGCCGCTACTAATGGCGCCAAACTCGTAGCTAAATTCTGGGCCGACTTCATTTTGGATTGCCATAGACACGCTAAGAACAAGAAAACTTAGTACCTGTACAACACACACGGTAGCGCCACAGTCGCGAACCACAGTGGCGCCGCGAACGGATGCACTCTGCATAGTTCTGGTATCAGTATTTGTTTCTGGTCCAAACGGTCGCGTTTCGCACGGCGGGTGCGTTCGGAGGATACGGGGAGGGCTACGCCTTTGCGGTTCACATATCTGTGGATATAAGATAAAAATGTATGGTAAACAGCATGATGTCTATACTTCGATGGACGAAAGATATGTTTGCTTTCTTTGTGAAGTTAAGTATTTCTTCCTTATTGTAAAAATGTGTTTTTGGGAGGGTGACAGGGTGACAGAGTGACGTGGGGAGGGTGACAGGGCGACGTGGGAGAGGGTGACAGGGCGACGTGGGAGAGGGTGACAGGATGACGTGGGGAGTTTGTCAGGGCGAAAAAGGGAGAGGGTGACAGGGCGACGTGGGAGAGGGTGACAGGGTGACGTGGGGAGGGTGACTGGGCGACGTGGGAGAGGGTGACAGGGTGACGTGGGGAGTTTACAGGGCAACGTGGGAGAGGGTGACAGGGTGACTTGCGGATGGTGACTGGGCGACGTGGGAGAGGGTGACAGGGCGACGTGGGAAAGGGTGACAGGGCGACGTGGTAACGTGGGGAGAGTGACAGGGCGACGTGGGAGAGGGTGACAGGGCGACGTGGGAGAGGGTGACAGGGTGACGTGCGAAGGGTGACAGAGCGACGTGGGAGAGGGTGACAGGGCGACGTGGGAAAGGGTGACAGGGCGACGTGGGAGAAGGTGACAGGGTTGACGTGGGGAAGGTGACAGGGCGACGTGGGGAGGGTGACAGGGCGACGTGGGAGAGGGTGACAGGGCGACGTGGGAGAAGGTGACAGGGTTGACGTGGGGAAGGTGACAGGGCGACGTGGGGAGGGTGACAGGGCGACGTGGGAGAGGGTGACAGGGCGACGTGGGAAAGGGTGACAGGGTGACGTGATAAAGGGTGACACGGTGATTGCGGAGGGTGACAGGGTGACGTGGGCAGGGTGACAGGGCGATGTGGGAGAGGGTGACAGGGTGACGTGGGGAGGGTGACAGGGCGACGTGGGAAAGGGTGACAGGGGGACGTGATAAAGCGTGATACGATGACGTGCGGAGGGTGAAAGGTGACGTGGGGAGGGTGAACTATTTAACGCTTACTTTGATGTAAGCAGGTTCAGCCTAGCACTGGTATGGTCTACATCCAACAGCGGCTGCTCTCGGTGACTCACGCCGTATTTAGTGCTGTAGTAGTCTCTGAAGCTCTTGATACTACCCTGAGATACTGTTGATATTGCAAAATAGATGGATGCGCGTGTCTCGTACGTAGGTACTGTGGGGTACAGAGGATGCAGAGAGGGAGACGGTGGTAGAGTGAGAGAAGTGAGTTAAGAGTACAGAGGGAGGGTGATATAGGTTGGGTGACTTTTTTTTGTGCATACCTCGGTGTGAGCAGGTTCAGCCTGGCGCTGGTGTGGTCTACATCCAACAGCGGCTGCTCTCTCTGAGTGAGACTCACGCCGTACTTTGTGCTGTAGTAGTCTCTGAAGCTCTGGTGCGACGCAGAAGGGAATGACGAATCTGGAGATAGATTCCTGCATATTTCTGCTACAAGAAAGAACTGGAAAGAAGAAAAGTATATTAAGAAGTTTTCATTCAATTCGCTCGCTATTATTTGGAACTAGCTACGCCCCGTGGTTTCAGCCCCATAAGTCTCGATCCCGTAGGAATATCGAGATAAAAGGAATCCTTTCTCCTTTTCCAGGTCATGGTGTACCCATGTGAGAAATTTCTACCAAATCCGTTGTGCCGATTCAGCGTGAATGCGTAACAAACTAACAAACAACTAGAAGTTACATGCTCATGTGACGGTTGAACATTATTTATTTATTATTATTATTTTTATATGTTAACATAGCTGGGGACCATGGTGTCGCGATCCTTTGGAAGGCGTGTGAGGCGCCGAAACCAACTCGCAGAGGCTTATTGTTATATTTGAACTATTTTTTCTTTCTCTTATAATAAAACAACAACGTGAGGAATGTGAGGACCTACAACATTTATTGATGGAATATGTCCAACATGAATCCATTAGAAATAATTTAGTAAGGTCATTGAATTTGAACAGAACTGATGTAGGCAAGTTCCATACAATTCTATCTCAACCAAATGGCGACGAGACGAAGGGTTTTTTCAAATTCATGGCTCACGTCTTGTGAAAGTAAAATTGTTTAGACTTGACATACGCTATGCGTTAAATAAAAATAAATAAATAAATAAAAATACTTTATTTCAGACCGTGGTCCATAATTGTTAGTAATGACAAAACTTAATAAACTGTTAGTAAAAAAAAAAAAAAACTGAATTTAAAGCCTCTATAAACAAATAAAGAAATAAAAAAACAACAACCTGAGGGGCAATTCCCGTATTTTTAAGACCGTTCGCATTCTAATCTCAGTCTCAATCTGTCATAATTACAATCAATTTACATACATTTTTGACAGGTTTTTGACATTGTGTGTCGCTGAGATGAGATTGCGACTTGAATTTGAACGTTTTTTTAAGTACGAGAATTGGCCTACTGTTTGCAAACCAATATATTATTTGATTTGATTACAATTCAACAGCATATCTATGGTAACTATTTGACAATGACAGCATAGTAGCAGTAAGGTCATTTGGGCGGCCAGGCGGATCAGCATCATCAGTATTTTACACGGAGCGACCGCCTATCTGACTTCCACAACCCAGTACAGTAGTACCCAACTGATATGGCTTACCGATGTACCTGCGCAGAAGATGAATTTTTAAAGCGCGGGAAATGCTATTGACCAATCGGCACGCTCCACGTACCGCGCTTCTTTTTCCTGTACCGCTATTGGTCGGCAGCTGCCGCCATGTTAGCGCGCGCCGCGTGGCATGTAAAAGTACACGTAGTGGCAAAAAAATTGTTTCTTTTTATGATTTAAAATGAGTTCCTTAAAAAGGGTGCCCCCGTTTTACTGGGATACTGGGATAGCAGGAGTGCGGCCTTTAGATTAAGTTTTTTCTATTGCTTACTAAATTGTTTATTAAATAAATCGTACATTTCAAATAACCTGTATTTTTAATTAAATATTTATATTTGATAAAAACTGGTGGCCCGATAAAATTGGCACGAACTTTAATTGTGCGGAGGGGCGCGACTTGCGAGTGAGACGGAACTACCCGCTGCAGTGTATTATGTACCTTATAATAGTGACCTAAGGTTGATTGTAAGTTTTGAGCATTCTTTCGTTAATTTTCAGAGCCATACTTTCTTTTCTGCGCGAACGAAGATTCACGACGCGCCATATCAGTTGGGTACTACTGTAACTGGGTAACATCACATGATACCCCTTGGTAAGACTAACAAAGATCCACGAATTACAGCCGCGTACAGCTGCTTAACGTGCTTTCCGAGGCACGGAACGGTCTTGGTATGTAAAGATGGTCACCCATCCACGGACCAACCGCGGCAAGTGTAGCTTAACCTGATCGATCGACCCGTGCGGCTGTGACATAGCCACAAGCCACGCGGGCGAACAGACGGATATTAAATATATATATATATACACCGTGACTTTTTAGTCGTCTTACAACGGCAGCCCACTTCATGTATACAATGATTATTAAACGTTCATAAAAGTAAAAATAGGTATTTATGAAATTTGAATAATTTAAAAACAAAAATATTATTCATTATGACGCATGACGTCGTTAGAAACACCCTGTTGCGAGCGCGGCGGAATGATCTAAGTACTCGACTCGTGCGCTGGGTAGGTATTTTCTACCGTTTGATACGTAAACATTATTAACAGGATGTTTCATATTTCTAATGTATTATTTATTTTTCTTTGTACCTATTATTTTAATTAATGGTAAAAAATAATAATCGCGCCTAGAGGTATTTAATGTCGGATACATTGAGTGGACCACCTTTGTAAGACGACTAAAAAGTCACGGAGTATTATACCTATAAAAAGAACTGACCTGAGGCTGGTCTTGATTTCTATACCATGGTGTGACGACCGCCTCCCTATATTTTTCGGCATCAAAAACAAAAACCTCTTCTTTCTTCAACAAAGGATTCGCCATCCTTTTCTTACTCTTCTTTTTTCTATTGCCCTCTCTTTCTACCTTCTGGTCATCTTCTGCAGCTTCTGTCCAGATGATTGGTTTTTCGATATCTGTTACTTTTTTTTCTTCTGTGTGTTGGTAGATGAGCTCTAGGAATGACCAGTCTATGTCTATTTTGTTGGTGCCGTCGGGTTGGGTAGCTGGAATGAAGGTTAAGCTGGTTAGTGAGGTTTGGAAAATGATGGGTGGGTGTGAAGGTGGATTGAGTGATTTTGAGTATGGAAATTGCGAAATATCACGAGAATGTGTGAAGTGTTTTGAAAATGGATTGGACATATGAAACACTGAACGAAAAACTAATTGATCATAACTTTGAACTCCGTAAATCTGTATACATATTACTAAAACTATAATAATGTTTATTTGGACTTCGACGACTAAATAAAAAGTATGTCTGACTAAAGATTAAAAGCTCTATGCTCATGCATAGAGCTTTGAACTTATAACTTAAACTTATAATATTGTTAATAATATAGATATTATTATAATACAATTATTTTCTTCTACTAACATTAAAATCAAAATATTTCGCTACATTGTCCAAAAATTCAGCCATAAAATGGCAAAGTCAAAGTCAAAGCATTTATTTCAAATAGGAACATAAAAGGCACTTTTGAACGTCAACATTTACATTAAAATAGAATTGATTCTAGTCGCCCCTTCCAAAAGGTAGTTTCGTATGGAGAAGAAAGGGCAAGAAACTCCACCGTTACTCTTTTAAAATGTGTTAATATATTTTGTATACATTAATTATATAATTGAATTTATCGCTGGTCCCGGGTTCGATCCCCGGACAAGTCAAACATTTGTGTGCATGAACATGTCTGTTTGACCTGTGTCTGGGTGTGTATATGTATTTAAGTATGTATATCAGTCATCAGGTTACCGTAGTACAGGCTCTACCTAGTTCGGGACCTGAAGACCTTGTGTGGATGTTGTCTCATATTATTATTATAATATGTGAAAACGATGCACCTATAATAAAATTACCCTACCACAATAGGTAAAAAGAATAAAAAAATGTAGCAATGACAAATAAGTTAATCATATGATAGATACATGGTGCTCACATATTTACAAACATTGTAAAAGTATACGATTTTCACACAAGTAATATGTCAATATGGCGTCTTTACTTAAGAAACTTACTCTTAATAGTGGGCACAATGTAATAATTATTGTGTGTAGACCCCTCGCTTTGTAACTTCATACCGCGTCGGCGAACTCTCAGTACTTCAGCAAACACGAATCGCATGAACCTGTAGTTATATAAACGCAAAGTTATTTTACGGCACGCACTGCTTAGCGCCAAAAGTTATAAATGTATAACTATCAAATAAATTAATAAATAATTAATATGAATAAATAATTAATTATAATACCTTTGAAATGTCTGTTTTTGGATAAATAAAGATTTATTATTATTATTTTGATATATATTTTATATTCTCGGCTAGCCGGAAATAGCTGATAGCACGGGCCTTTTTTTTGTGGGTGGGAAATCATCAAATAACTTCTCCCGCTCTGGGCAGAGCAGGAGGGCGTGTCAGACTCTTGCTGACTAAAACCCACCCGTGTTCCTTCAGTTGCCTGTGCCAGGGGCCACGGTATCCCTCTCGGACTGGCCAAGTGGTTATCAGTTGGATCAAGTGCGGTCACGTGCAGAAGATTGCACAGAAGATGAAAGCGTATTTGTGTTTTGATGTGGGATTTCTGAATCACATTGCAGAAACTTTCTCACGAGTCTGCATGTGTTAAGTATCGCTGCTTTCTGCAGCAGATGGTAGGTATTTGGAGGTAAGTTAAGGGAATTAAGGGACTGGTGAAGTTGCTTCGGTATTACTCCTGTTGTAGACAATACTATTGGTACTATTGTAACTTTTTGCAGACGCCAAAGTCGTGTTATTATTATCTCAGGACCCTTTTGGAAGGCGTACGAGGGGCCGAAGCCAACTCGCAGAGGCCCCTTAGACAATTGTAAGCATTCAGACACCAACCGACGATTATCCCTGTATGCACTATGCAAGTGCACCCATTGACAATCCCCGGTTGGTGCAGGACTATTGCAGAACATGGGAACAAAACATATTGGGCTATGGGTTTGGGTGGCTACAGCGGATTGGTTACCTAGAACTATGGAAGGACTATGTCCCCTGCTTGATCAATGTAATGTAATACACGGATAAAATGGCAGGGGGTGACGTGCATACTCAATAATGGGCCCCCGAAAACGGTCGCTAGCACATAGTGACGTAGCAACAAGAGAGCAACACTTCCTGAGGTGCTTGAGGAGTGGAGGGGTTAAATAGTATTATTATTATTTATAATTAATAATCCGAATAATTAATTAATAATTAATAATTGTCGAGCTGAATTCCGGCCTAAACGTGTGGTACCTTGACGATGGCACTATCGGGGGCAGACCGGAAGACGTTTTTCAGGACTTGGAATCTCTGGTCCCTCGCCTCAGAGACCTGGGTCTGGAGGTGAACCCCTCGAAGTGCGAATTCTTCCCCTGTAGCACTGAGGCTCGTACACACTTTTCTCGTTTTGAATCTTTTTTTCCTGGCCTCAGAGAAATTTCATGCTCCGATTTTTATCTGCTAGGATCTCCTATTTTTCTTAGTGCAGTTCCAGAGGCCATTATTTCTCGAAAGCAGCTCCTCCTTTCTGCTCACGAGCGTCTTAAAGATCTTTCCGCGCACGTTGCGATTATCCTGCTGCGCATGTGCTACGCTCTTCCGAAGATCACATATCTGTTGCGGACCACCCCTACTTGGCTCTGTCCAGAGGAAGTCTCCTCGTTTGACAACGCCTTGAAATCGGTGGTGGAGTCGATTCTCAATGTCTCCCTAGATGGGCCTCATTGGACACAGGCGGCTCTGCCTATCCGATGTGGTGGTCTCGGGGTGCGTTGCGCACGGGATGTGGGTTTGCCGGCTTTCTTGGCGTCTGCGCATGGGGTTGCCAACCTTGTCACTGTATTACTCAATATTAATGGCGACGGGGGAAGCATGCCCTTTGTGTCGGATGCTGTGTCAGCTTGGTCTACCCTCAACACGGATGCACCAATCCCCGAAGCAACACATGTTCAGCGGGCGTGGGATGACATAGGGGTAGGGCTGCTCCAGGAGCAGCTGTTAGCGGGTGCGTCAGGAGTCGATAGGGCTAGACTACGAGCAGTTTCGCAACCTGAGTCCGGGGCGTGGTTACAGGCGATTCCTTCACCTCACCTGGGCACTTTACTAGACGATGACTCTTTGCGGGTGGCGGTGGCTCTCCGCCTGGGCTGTAAGGTGTGCGAACCCCACATATGCACCTGCGGTTCCATGGTGGAGGCCGATGGACATCACGCACTGAGTTGTCGGCGTTGTACAGGGAGGTTCCCGCGTCACCATGCCCTGAATGACTTAGTCCGTAGAGCCCTTATATCGGCAAACATCCCCTGCGTGCTGGAGCCTGCAGGTCTTAGCAGGTGTGATGGTAAGAGGCCGGATGGGCTGACTCTAGTGCCGTGGAAAAACGGGAAGTGCCTGATCTGGGACGCAACTTGCGTCAGCACTGTCGCCGCCAGTCACCTGGGTCGCACCATGCACACTGCCTCTGCCGCTGCTGAAGACGCCTGCACTGTTAAAAGGCTCAAGTACGCTTCCTTGGAGCAGCCTTACTATTTTGTGCCGGTAGCTGTGGAGACCCTGGGCAGTTGGAGTAGGGCAGCGAAGGGTTTTGTGGCGGAATTGGGCCGTAAGCTCGGGGAGGCAACTGGTGACCCCCGCTCTAGGTCATTCTTGGTGCAAAGGTTGGCCATCGCTATTCAGCGAGGCAATGCGGCCAGTGTTATGGGCACCTTTGCTCCGGGGACGATCAGGGGTGGATTATTTTGTGACCATTGACGGCGTATTTATTTAATTTATACCACCGTTTTATGTTTGTATTTAAGATTGACATTATGTATTATTATTACAAACTATGATTATAAAAAAAATAAAAAATAAA
The DNA here is from genome assembly GCA_937001585.2 of Brachylomia viminalis. Classification (NCBI taxonomy): domain Eukaryota; kingdom Metazoa; phylum Arthropoda; class Insecta; order Lepidoptera; family Noctuidae; genus Brachylomia; species Brachylomia viminalis. The sequence goes on along the minus strand of OW443322.2, from coordinate 9,867,971 downwards.
AAATTAATAATTGTATTATATAATTATATATTTGCTGACGCGCTGTTGGATCCTCAATGCTCGGCTCAATAACGAGAGATGATTTTTTTATTTTTTATTTCAAGCAACAAGTCTCCTATACAAACAGGAACATAGAAGGATACAGACAGATAACAAGCACAGACAAAAACGAACACTCACAAGGAAACAATATGCCTGCTGCAGCAATGCCGGATATAAGGGCAATCCAGTCTGTTGGCGATCATCGCCAGGAAACTATTCTCTTATTTTTCCCTAAAAACCTTATTCGGACAACTACGACCATTTTAAATTAAAAAATTGCCTAATCGGTCCAGCCGTCATCAAGTGATGCGGTCACCAACGAACAGCGTTTCATTTTTATTTAAATAGATAGAACGACGACGATCGTTCCTTTTAGCACTGACGTAAAGAACCTAGGCTTGCACATTGATAGTACCCTGAACTGGCGTACTCAAGTCGCTAGGGTAAGCCAGAAGGTTACCGGCACGCTGCGGGCTCTGTACAGACTGAAAAATTTATTACCATCAAGTACGAAGACAATGCTTGTGCAATCCTTAATTTTCCCTATCATCGATTATGGTGATGTGTGCTACTATGACCTGAATGCAGACCTCCTCGACAAACTTGACCGTCTTCTGAATAACTGCATTCGATTCGTTTTTAATCTGCGTAAATATGATCACGTCTCTGCGCATCGGTCGCTTCTAAAGTGGTTGCCCATACGCCAGCGCAGAGAGCAAAGGGCGCTGACTACCTTGTTTTCATTTCTTGATTCTCCCTCTTCCCCTGGTTATCTAGCCCCCCACTTTCAGTACATTTGCGCCAACCACAATAGAAATCTACGTTCTTCACACAATCGTCTTCTTCAATGTCCCACTCACCGCACAGACTTCATTCACTCTTCCTTCTTTGTTCAATCTATCTCTCTGTGGAATGCACTCCCCCAGGAAATCAGGATGGCAACCAACCGATTATCCTTTAAAACTAAAGTTCGCGAGCACATTCGTAAGAAGCTAGCGGTATCATCACAGCGGTAATGTTTTCTCATTGTTTGTCCAATTTGTTTTTAACATACTCGTGTATTTATGTACATTTATTTGTGCTTATATTTATATATAATTAGTTATATGTATTATATGTATTTATAGACTAAATAAGTTTATACGTGTCTATATATTATTTAAAATTATTTAACCTAAAATATCATTATAATTTGCACCTGCCACTGTTTGTCTCTGCATCACCCAAAGGTTGACTGGTAGAAAATGCCTATGGCATTAAGTCCGCCTCTGTACATTTGTGTGCTTAAAGTGTTAAATAAATAAATAAATAGCTGTTGTCCACAACTTCATCTGCGATCCAGGATGAAAAGTAGCCGCAAACTCAAACTCAAATCAAACTCAAAGCATTTATTTCAAATAAACCAATTACAGGCACTTTTGAATTGTCATGGGATCGGTCAGTCAGAAAGATGAAGCTAGTTGCCCATTCCAAAGCGTAGTAGGTACTTACCTATGGAGAAGAACGGGCAAGAAACTCCATGAACACTCTTTCAAATCAAAATATTGTTACAAAATAGTGGTTACATAATTCATGTTGAAATTATACATGTGAGAACGATGTAGAAAGACGTTACGTGTACGACGAAAGCCGATGTCCTTACTTAGGTCAAGGTCTACCTGTGCGCCAAATTTCATCCAAATCCGTACTGCCGTTTTGGCGTGCAAGCGTAACAAACAAACAGACAGACAGACAATCAAACAAACTTACTTTCGAATTTATAATATCAGTTAGGATGACATGGTTAAACGATTAGTCAGTCAGCAGGACTACGGGTAAGTCTAGAACTAGACCTAAAGTCTTAAGTACATGCATTTTTTTAAGTTAATTTCCTTCAAAATGCAACTGTGTGGGCTTCCCCGCCAGATGGAAAGAATTTGATAGAAAAAAGATTTGCAAATGATAATGGTCCTTTGGAAGCTTTAAATAGAGTGAAATGGAAAGAGAGTAGGCAGGCTTGTGCTTTTAATAATAATAAATTATAGTAACTTAGTACTAGCTTCTCACCACCAAGCTATACAGTTTGGCGAGTAAGTGAGTTTGTGTTGAGACCGCTCACCGCGCGCTGGCGTGGCGGCAGTAACTCGTTCACTATGCGGTGTGCGGGGACAGCGGGGAACCAGCCGGCCGACGGCCGAGCGCGGGCCCCGCACCACACAAGTCAGCTGTTGCACGCCTCCACGCACGGCTGCGCTTGCGCATTTTATTAACCGTCTATAATTTTTTTCTTGTTTACATTTTAAATCGACCATTTACTGTTGTTATTTCATCATTTCTTATTATATTTGTTATACAGTCCACTATTACTTTCATTATACTTCACGACGATCTATCGTCGCGATCATTGGTCCTTCGAGCCGGATTTGTCCGGATTGTGATTGATATAATTAATTGCAAATTTGACCATGTAAGACATAGGTAACTGACTATAATATTATTAATTGACTTCACTTTAATTTGTGTTTCGTTTTGTTGACATTGTTTTGTTTGTGTTAGTATTTTAATTTATGTAATAATTTGCACGCCGCAAGGTAGACTGTAGCCGATCTCATTAATTTATGTATAACATCTTATACCTGTACCCACATTCATAGCAAATAAAGATCTGATTCTGATTTTAAAATTGTAAGAACAAAAATTATGTATGGTTATAAATAATTAAAAAAAAACTGGCGAAGTTAAAGCTAGCTGAAATCGTAATTTTAATGATTATCCAACAAAAAGTACAAACAAGGCTACCTTGAGATCTATATCTCTTCTTTCTGTTGTTGATAACATCTAGAGGCTGCGGTAATCACTTTCCCTCGCGTCGCGATCTGTCTATGATTTTTTTTATTTTGTTTTATTTTCAGAAAGCTGACAGACTAATAACACATTTAAAAATCATTCGTAGGTAGGAAAATCTGCTAATTAAAAGCATTCACAGGTATTTTAAAAGTGATATATCCTTACCTCCTCTAGGGGCTTGTGGCTAAACAATAACGGTCGCAAGGGTCGCTCAATCAGGTTAAGCAACGCTTGCCGCGGTTGGTCCGTGGATGGGAGACCATCTTTACATACCAAGACCCCTCCGTGCTTCGGAAAGCACGTTAATTCGTATGTCCCGGCTGTCATTCGTTGATCTTTGACAGTCGTTACGGGTCGTCAGAAGCCCGAAAGTCTGACAACCAGTCTTACCAAGGAGTATCGTATTACCCAGTAACTGGGTTGTGGAGGTCAGACAGGCAGTCGCTCTATGTAAAATACTGGTATTCTGCTGCATCCGGTTAGATATTCTTACCTCCTCACAAGTTTAGCTCGTCGCGGCGAAATCCTTACATCAGCGTCCGGCACATGCTCCACAGACACTCTCACTTCACCGGAGCGAGTGTACACAGGAAACGATGGTATCTGCAAACTGAAAAAAATCATAAGTTTTTAAATTACGGCTGTTAATGAAGGAGAGGCTTGTGGCTGAGTAATCGTCAAGCAGGTTAAGCTACTCTTGCCGAGGTTGGTTCTTGGATGGGTGACCATGTTTACATACCAAGAATCCTCCGTGCCTCGGAAAGAACGTTATGCCGTTGGACCCAGCTGTCATTGCTGGATCTTTAACAGTCGTGACGGGTCGTCAGAAGCCCGAATGTCTGACAACTAGTCTAACCAAGGGGCATCGTGTTACCCAGTGGCAGTAACTGGGTTGTGGAGGTCAGATAGGCAGTTGCTCCATGTAAAATACTGGTATTCAGCTGCATCCGGTTAGACTGGAAGCCGACCCCGATATGGTTGGGAGCAGGCTGTGCAAATGATGATAGACAATATTCGACTCACTTGTCAGGCTCGTGTAGAGACATTAGGATGCCTATCGCTTGGCTCACTAACTGAGGGACATGGAGTCTTTTACCGCTGGTGTTGTATCTCTCTGGCAAGGTTAGGCCGATGATGATAGACAATATTGGACTCACTTGTCAGGCTTTGGACTCACTTGTCAGGCTCGTATCGGGACATAAGGATGCATATCGCTTGGCTCGCTAACTGAGGGGCATGGAGTATTCTACCATAGGTGTTGCATCTTTCTGCTAACGCTAGGCCGATGATGATAGATAATATTCGACTCACTTGTCAGGCTCGTGTCGGGACATAAGGATGCCTATCGCTTGGCTCGCTAACTGAGGGGCATGGAGTCTTCTGCCGCGGGTGTTGTATCTCTCTGGTAAGGCACACCATAGTTTTGATACAATTGCGTAGAGCATGTTGCGTTTTTTACCTGTAAAAAATAAAGATTCATTTATAACTGTACAAGAATCCATGAGCGCGCGGCAACATTCGAATTTTGAATTTATTAAAAACGAATTTAGAATTACGCCGCCATCTTGTTTTTACAAGCTTTTATTCAACTTGCCTTGTTAGTTTTTTAGTTAGTATGTATTGGTCAAAACTTGCAAGCTGAATTAAAACCACTTCCTCTTATCCTATCGAGTTGACATTTTACATGTTGATTCTCTTTCGAAGACAATGCATTTTTTTCAATACACTTTCACAAATGTTTACCAGCAACGCCCCGTTGTCAATGTAGTTCAAACGTCAAAAGATCCTTGGAGCACTGTAGTAATTATAGGTAGTAATAATAGCAGGGCAAAGGCCTCTTCTGATACAGAGAAGGAACAATCAATCAACCTTCCCAACTATGTTGCGCCGTCAGTAGGCACTGGTCATGTCTTAGCTGCCACGGCTTATTTTAATTCCATAATTGTTTTTATCTTTTTATTACGGACGCTTTTAACGTGCACGTCTTTCTACATCGTTCTCACATGTCTAATTACAACATGAATGATGTAACCACTCTATTGTAACAATATTTTGATTTAAAAGTGTCCATGGAGTTTCTTGCCCGTTCTTCTCCATAGGTACCTACTACGCTTTGGAATGGGCAACTTTTTATTTTTTTATTTTTTTTTGAGGATGGGAAATCATCAAATGACCCCTCCCGCTCTGGGTGGAGCGGAAGGGAGTGTCAGACTCTTACTGACTAAAACCCACCCGTGTTCCTTCCTTGGCCCTTTATGTTCCGGGTCAGCGGTACCCCTTATGGATGATCCCGCTTTCCCGGCAGGCTTAGGCCCTAGTGGGCCCCCTCTTCGATGCTGACATCTCTTTGAGGCGCGCGTGGAACACGTACGCGCCGTCCGGCACGGGCCTGATCCTGATCGGACGGTGAGCTACCCATTACTCACCGCCCGCAGGCCCGCGCCTACGGTGGCCGGGAGTCGTCACGCGGCTCCCGACGCCCGGAGCGTCCACCGCGGCGGCTTGGACGGGAGACTCTCTCCCTCTCCCGTCCCGCCGCCTCCTTCGCTAGCATGACTGCTTCGCAGAAGGAGGCGACTGCCTCCCACTCCCCCTCGCCCCGGACCATGGCTTGAACCAAGGCCGGGCGTGAGAGGTCGCCGCCGCTGCCGATCGCCTCTACGAGGACACGGCGGTGCTCCGCCCATGCAGGGCAGGCCCCCACCGTATGCTCCACCGGGTCCTCGGGGCGATCATCGCAGTGGTGACACCCGGGCGTTTCCTCCCGCCTGATGATGTGCAGGAACCTCCCGAAGCTTCCGTGTCCGGTGAGGACCTGCGTCAGGCGGTAGGTGAGGACGCCGTGACGCCTCTCTAGCCACTCCTCAAAGAGGGGTCTTACCGCCGCTATCGTGGCGTGCCCTGCGCTGGGTTGCGACAGTCGCTCTTTCCATGCCGCCATGAGATCGCGCCGGAGGTCCGTCCGCTCCGCCGCGATTTGCCGCGGAAGCGGGGTTTCCCCCCGGCGTAGTGCCTCCGCGCGCCACTCATACAGGCGCGCGAGGACTATCGCCTCCAGATCCCACGGCGGCAGTCCGGCAAGGAGGCTTGCCGCCTCGCCCGAGATCGTGCGGTAGCCCCGGATCAGCCTTACGGCTACCACCTTTTGGGGCGCGTTCAGATAGTGGGCGGCTCTCCGCCGCAGTGAACGCGCCCACACCGGGGCCCCATATGTAGCCATGGACCGCACGACCCCCGCGTAAAGCCTCCGGCAGGAGGCGTTTGGACCCCTCAGGTTGGGCAGGAGCCGCTTGAGGGCGGCCCCAGTCCGTTCCAGTTTGGGGGCCAAACGTCGGAAGTTCTCCACGAAGTTCCACCGGCTATTGAGCACGAGTCCTAAGTACTTCATCGTGGACTCGACGCCGATGTGAACCCCTCCTGCCGTTAGTTGGGATCCCGATGGTGGCCTGTTCCGGGGCCCATGGAAAGACATGGCCTCGGACTTGTGCAAAGCCACCTCGAGACCCAACTGCCGGATCCTCTCCACGACTATCGCAACCCCGCGTGTCATCGCGTCGGCCGCCGCCTGATGCGACCTCCCCTGCGCCAGGACCAGCGTGTCGTCAGCGTAGCACACCACGCTGACGCCATCAGGGAGGTCGGCCCGCAGCACCCAGTCGTAACCGATGTCCCACAGGAGCGGCCCTAGTACCGATCCCTGTGGGACACCGCACGACATCTCTCGCCGGTTCCACTCCCCATCGCGACCGGGGTAGATGACGGCTCTGTCCGTCAGATATGCCTCGACTATTCGACGGAGGTAGGTTGGCACCCGGTGATACCGGAGTGCCTCCCCAATGCAACTCCAGGGCAGGGTGTTAAATGCGTTAGCGATGTCGAGTGACACCGCCACGACAACCCCGCCCCGAGACACCGCGTCCCCCGTCGTGAGGGCTCTAACGCGCATGATGGCGTCCACCGTCGAGCGTGGAATGGGCAACTAGCTTCATCTTTCTGACTGACCGACCCCTTGACAATTCAAAAGTGCCTGTAATTGGTTTATTTGAAATAAATGCTTTGAGTTTGAGTTGGGGTCAGCTTCCAGTCTAACCGGATGCAGCTGGAACCCTTAAAAAAAGCCTTTTTTAATGTGTTTCGGCTGAAATGATGATGATGACGATGATGACGGTGATGATAATGACGATGATGATGATGATGATGACGACGATATGACGATGATAATGACGATGATGATGATGACGATGGTGATGATATGACGATGATGATGACGATGATGATGATGATGATGACGATGATGATGACGATGATGATGATGATGATAACGATGATGATGACGATGATGATGATAATGACGATGATGATGACGATGATCACGATAATGACGATGATGATGATGATGAAGACAATCTCACCTGTCCCCTCCTTAACTTTAGCCTCCTTATATTTCTCCTTATGTTTGCAATCTTTGTTAAGCGCTTCGGTGTCGCTCTCAATATCCATCTTCTCCGGGTCCTGTCCAGGGAATATCTCTGCATCGGTCGTGTCTATGACTGGTTGGCAGTCAGTGAAGGCCCAGGCGGTCTGTAAGTAAAAAAAAATACTATGATAAATGATTTTATTTCTGTAAGTAGGTTTGAACAAACACTTTTACACGTCAATCATATTTTTTTTTAAACTAGATGAGGTCGGCGTTTCCTATCTGACTACTCTGAGAAGAAAGGCCGAAACAAACTCAGAGGTCACAGTCTCTTTTAAAGTCCAGACAAAATCTTGGTCAGATCATGTGAAGGCTATGTAGATCGGTGTCTGCAATGGTCTTTTGAGGAAAGAACCACACAGAATGAGTGGACCTGTCCAGTCAGTGCACGCAATTGTCAGTAATCGTGCAGCTCAACTTAGACTCAAGGAGCTCAACGATTCGACGAACAATACCAAAGAAAGGACATTTGAGTAGGCCGCATAAATTACTCAAACTGCCAGAACATGATTACGCTGAGAAAAATACAAAAATAAATATAAAAAAACCAATGACCGACATAGTTCTCACATTCACAATAATTAGAATAATATTATAATAATCTATGATATCTAACCCCTCTATTTATAAACGTTGCGTAAAGTCAAGTAATGATAAGCGACTGCTTCACAATATATACGCATTTTTACGTTTATAAATAAACCCTTATTGAATTGGGCTTGTTCACACATTCATCCAAATCCAACGAACACACAACGACGTCGTCAACACGAGTCTGTCTGTCTCTCCTTATCGTCACACCCTCGAAATTTGTATATCTTCACTTACTCGCTTATAATAGTACTGGCGTCTCTTGGTGGAGCCGGGTCGCACGGAGTCGCGTATCCGTGCGCTCACAGCCTCTAGTTCTATTGCTTTGAAGTTTAAAGTGTCTGTCTGTCCGTCTGCATTTCTATCCGTCTATCTATCTATGAGTCTGTCAGTCTGTCCATCTGACAGATGGTCTGTCTATCTGACAGTTGGCCTGAATATCTGACAGTTGGCCTGAATATCTGACAGGTGGTCTGTCCATCTGTCAGGTGGTCTGTCTGTCCATTTATATACCTGTCTGTCCGCCTGTCCTACTGTCTATCCGCTTGTAAGCTTGACTTTTTCCCTCCGTCTGTCTGTCTCCCCTTATCGTCACACCCTCGAAATTTGTATATCTTTACTTACTCGTTTATAATAGTACTGGCGCCTCTTGGTGGAGCCGGGTCGCACGGAGTCGCGTATCCGTGCGCTCACAGCCTCTAGTTCTATTGCTTTGAAGTTTAAAGTGTCTGTCTGTCCGTCTGCATTTCTATCCGTCTATCTATCTATGAGTCTGTCAGTCTGTCCATCTGACAGATGGTCTGTCTATCTGACAGTTGGCCTGAATATCTGACAGTTGGCCTGAATATCTGACAGGTGGTCTGTCCATCTGTCAGGTGGTCTGTCTGTCCATTTATATACCTGTCTGTCCGCCTGTCCTACTGTCTATCCGCTTGTAAGCTTGACTTTTTCCCTCCGTCTGTCTGTCTCCCCTTATCGTCACACCCTCGAAATTTGTATATCTTTACTTACTCGTTTATAATAGTACTGGCGCCTCTTGGTGGAGCCGGGTCGCACGGAGTCGCGTATCCGTGCGCTCACAGCCTCTAGTTCTATTGCTTTGAAGTTTAAAGTGTCTGTATGTCCGTCTGTTTTTCTAACCGTCTATCTATCTATGAGTCTGTCAGTCTGTCCATCTGACAGATGGTCTGTCTATCTGACAGTTGGCCTGAATATCTGACAGTTGGCCTGAATATCTGACAGGTGGTCTGTCCGTCCATTTATATACCTGTCTGTCCGCCTGTCCTACTGTCTATCCGCCTGTAAGCTTGACTTTCTCCCTCCGTCTGTCTGTCTGTCTCCCCTTATCGTCACACCCTCGAAATTTGTATATCTTCACTTACTCGTTTATAATAGTACTGGCGCCTCTTGGTGGAGCCGGGTCGCACGGAGTCGCGTATCCGTGCGCTCACAGCCTCTAGTTCTATTGCTTTGAAGTTTAAAGTGTCTGTATGTCCGTCTGTTTTTCTAACCGTCTATCTATCTATGAGTCTGTCAGTCTGTCCATCTGACAGATGGTCTGTCTATCTGACAGTTGGCCTGAATATCTGACAGTTGGCCTGAATATCTGACAGGTGGTCTGTCCATCTGTCAGGTGGTCTGTCTGTCCATTTATATACCTGTCTGTCCGCCTGTCCTACTGTCTATCCGCCTGTAAGCTTGACTTTCTCCCTCCGTCTGTCTGTCTGTCTCCCCTTATCGTCACACCCTCGAAATTTGTATATCTTCACTTACTCGTTTATAATAGTACTGGCGCCTCTTGGTGGAGCCGGGTCGCGCGGAGTCGTGTGTTTCCGTGTGTTCACCTCCTATGTAGGCGCACATCGTGTTAACGCCCTCAAGTTCTACCGCTTTGAAGTTTTCTTTACCTGAAACAATACAAAAATAATGTTTAAAAACATTACCCTTCTTTTGGCCTTCGCCGCAATCGGATAATAACGGCTACATGGATTACAAAATTGCAATGAAAGTTCTGCTTTAAAATTAAGTTATCAAAATGGTTTAAACTATAGCCTGCAATTCTGAATAATAGTACATTCTATAGAAATATTCCAAACCAGCAAGGCATCCGTTTTTCCATTTGGCAGGACGAGCTGCTTCTCACACGGACAAGGATAAAGTACCACGAACTTACCAATAGGCATGAGCTGGTTATCCAGTTCACCAGACTTATGAAGTATCCTGCAAGCTTGCAGCGCTACCATTCTTCTGGATAACACCTTCGTTGGCATCGGGTGGCCCTGGAAAGAGAAGAATTGTTAGGAAGTTCTTCCAAAAGAGGAATATTGGAAAATAGCTGTTGCTCGCAACTTCGTCTGTGATCCAGGATGAACAGTAGACTATGTCCTTACCCAGGTCATGGTCTATCAGTGTGCCAAATTTCATCCAAATCCGTTCAGCCGTTTTGGAGTGAAAGCGTTACAAACAAACAAACTTACTTCTGCATTCATACTTTTTAATTAATGTTTAATCTGCAATTTTTTTTTTAATGATATAACACAAAAATTAACTATTTGTACACCAATTTTATTGGTAGAACATTGAGTTCGACTACAATAATATGTATATTTAAGACCTTTTATGTATATCTACCTATGTTCACAAATAAAGATTGATTGATTGATTCATAATATTAGTTACGATTATTCGTGACATCGGAAGTTTGTCATATTAAAAGACTGGTCCCATATTAGATGGGACTTGAACATATTGAACGGTCTGCCAGCAGACATACGGAGTGAAATAAACAAACATAGATTCAAAATTAAATCAAAAATTTTTTATTTAAAAATATGTTAAAATGCTACCTACTTATATAAGTAATAATAAGTAATTAATTTTAAGAGCGTTTATACCTTATGAGTGGCAACGTCGCAATTTAGTGTCATATTTCGTGGTTTTCAATCTTTATCATTTAATCGGAGCTATATTTTAATAATCTGTTTAATTAACTTTTTAGAATTATGTGAAAACTGTGTAAAAGGTAAGAAATCGTTGCGTTTACAGTTCTATTTATATGCAAATAATACATTGGAAACTTGCAGGCCGTTATTTTCATTGTAAAATAACTGTAAGCATTACGGTTACTTACTTTTTAAACACTTTCACGTAATTCTAAAAAGTTAATTAAGCAGATTTTTAAAATATAGCTCCGATTAAATGATAAAAATTGAAAACCACGAAATATGACACTAAATTGCGACGTTGCCACTCATAAGGTATAAACGCTCTTAAGTACGAAGTTAATTGAATGTATAAGAGATTCACCGACCTCACAGTCAAACCACTACTACGGTTTTGTGGGGCTTAGTTTATAAGATACTTACATGTCAATATAGATAAATATAAATAAAAAAATAGCTGGTGTAATGTGGGTGTACAGTCAGCAACAGAGGTATACCGACAGGTAAATAAAAATATCGTTCCCACTACATCCGAATCTTAATAAGTTTTGAAACATACCACACTTAAAATTGTGTATTTACTAAAATAATAATAATAATAATTTTTATTTAGAAAATTACAGGGAATAAAAATAAGTACAGTGTTGCTTAAATGTAAATCATTTACCTAAGATTTACGTGCCTGAACTAGGTAATCCTGTGTTTCAGGCGAGATGAGCTAAAATAGTCTTATAAAATTTTAATAAATAATCAAAAGTTGACAATAGACAAATAAATAAGTTATTACCTGTATACTTATACAAGGTGTCGTTTTGCATCCTCGTCAAATTCGAGGAGGTAACTATGCTAAAAATTCTCCGCACGAATCAATTTTTTTTTTATTTTTTTTTACTATATCTGAAATCGGCGTGTGTAGGGCCCGTGTGATACCGCCCTGTAACTGCGCTGTAACTGTAACGAATGTATACAGCGACATAGTCGTGCGACACTGTCTACCACATACGCAACGGGGCGATTCTGTTCTTTGAAAGTGGAGTATTCTGAAATACTCTGTCAAACTTAAAGATCTAAAAGCAAAACAAGTATGAATTTATTTGATTGTGTATGTCTTTCATAACAGCCTCCTGAAATTTGACGAGGATGCAAAACGACACGTTGTATATACAAGGTGGAGACGACGATACCACAATAAATTAAACTGCGTATATCTAATGCCGTTCCAAGTCTGCTTACGAAAATTCAATTAAATATATCAAATAGTTTAGTCACTATAGCTAGTCAAAGATTGGCAAATGGCATGAAAAAACATCTTTAGTATTACAATTTCGGATTTAAGTATTTAAACAATCAAATCTGAGCACTCAATTTGTAAGTGGCACTATAATTTGGTATCCACAGGTGCGTTTTCTGATACATTTGCTTTCATCTTGAGCAACAACTTTTGGAACAGACTATACAATAATCTTCTTCTCTTAGCATTTCAGCGGGGCGAGCACGGCCTACTGTGATAGGTTTGAGTCACACATATTTATCACAGTTTTGGGAGCAAAAACCGTGATAAGATGCGCGACTCAAGCATAACACAGAGGCCGTGCTAGCCCCGCTGTTGCAATCTAAATGGACTCGTTCCAGAAGTCGGCTACGTGTTTGGCGCCATCACCAACGTCCATTTAACGTGCAGCTGACAGGACACGCAGGACATCAAGTGTCCCATCGTTTGTGGAACAGCACCACGTTTACACCTCAAGGCGGAGTCGTCTATGAATCACCACCTGAACAGGTTTTCCTTGCTTCGACCAACCTGGGTCCGGAGTCTGTTTACAGGCTTCCAGGTTACCGAAAGCAACTCATATCCAGGCGGGAGATCTTCAGCGGGTGGAACGAATGGTTTGGATAAGGAAGCACTGTCTCGCCACTGCTTCAGTCTTTCTTTTGATTGGTCGCCAGTGAGTGGGACGACACACTTTAAAAAACTGTTTCGGCTTTTCAACCTTTGTGGCACAAGGATGTTGTCGTGGAAAGGGTGTCGTGTGTCGGAGACCATTTTGGCACTTTTGCTGGAGCTGTTTAGGTAAGGAAACACTGCAACGACAATGAACATTGTTGTTATTTATTATTGTTGTAAACTCACCACTATATTGTACTTGACGGGACAGTTGAGGGGCAGTCGCAAAGTGCAGATGTAAGCTGTCTTAGTTTCCTCAGATCCTGCGATGGGTAGTTGAACCTCTTCCATCCACCATTGAGGAGCAAGCCGGGTGAACGTGTCTGAGGGGAGTTTGCCGCAATATCTGAGAAAAGAAATTTGATCTATGGAAACACATAACCCCGCAATATTTGAAGACTAAGGTCTTCAACCAGTGTGTCCTGCCTATTATGACGTACGGTGCCGAAACGTGGACACTGACAATAGAGCTGGTCCACAAATTCAATGTCGCTCAGCGCGCTATGGAGCGGGCTATGCTTGGAATTTCTTTGAAGGATAAAATCAGAAATGAAATTGTCCGGAAAAGAACCGGATTTACCGACTTAGCTTGCAGAGTAAGCAAGCTGAAGTGGCAGTGGGCTGGCCATGTTTGTCGAAGGACCGATGGCCGATGGAGCAGACGAGTCCTGGAGTGGAGGCCGCGTATCGGCAAGCGTAGCGTGGGATGCCCCCTAGCTAGATGGACCGACGACCTCAAGAAAGTGTCTGGGGGAGACTGGATGCGGGCGGCGGAGGACAGGGTGTTGTGGCGCAGCCTGGTAGAAGCCTATGTTCAGCAGTGGACAGCGATGGGCTGAGTTGATTGAAATGCATAATTATTCGAATTGTAGAGAGCTAAGTCTAGCAACGCGTCTGCCGAAATTACCCGCCACGGAAAATTCAGCGTGTCTACACCTGCCATGCTTTATAAGCACGACAAAACATAAGCACGCCGAATTTTCATCGCGTAATATTCGGTAGGTGAGCCGCTACGCTTACAGTTGCTTTCGAGTTTAAAACTGAAATCGCCAATCTGAATTGAGCAAGCGTGGTGATCAGCGCTCATGCCTTCTCTGTGTGAGCTGAGGCTTTAAACCTGCAGGGGGACAAAAAAAACGTGGGCTATAAAAATTATAAAAAAAAATAAGTATCCCGCCTATGGGAAAACACCGGCCATGCCCCAAACAAGAAAATATTCCTGATTATTTAATTGGAGAAATATTGGAACATTTCTGTGCCCATTCTTGTCTAAATGCCAGTAGACATACGTTCAAAGACGAATTACTTGCCTTCAGCGTCCCAATTTAGAACAGAGGTCTTCCGAGGCTTTCCATCCTTCCACTTACACAAATCTACAGCCATTCAGACACAATCTCTTGGAAAAAGTGGAGTTCTAGACGCCAGCTCCTTTTTTTTTTTTATAAAAACCTTGTCCCTACTGGGAATTTGTCCTGTATCGTGGGTGCGTTTGTTTACAAACATTTAAACTCACATACACAAACAGCCAGACCCGAATCAACTACTTGTAGGGCAAACAAATATTTGTTCCATGCGGGGATCGAACCCGCGACACGCAACGCAGCAGTCAATCGCTTAACCACTGCGCCAACCGTGCCGTCAAACGGAGGCCACTAGCATTGTTTTTTTGGGAATCACTGCGTGCCGTTGTTTTCGGTCACATCTTCCCCGTTTATAGTATTAACTTATTAGATTAAATCTTTAAAATTAATATTAAAAAAAACTCACCTATTAATCAGCGCAATAGCCGTACTCAGATCCACACTCGCCGTACTATAAGAATCATTAAAATTCTTCCTACTATCACTCTTGTTTAGTTTCACTTTGGCTAATAACTGATAATATAGATTCACATTCGAACACAAACATACACCAATCAATTTAACATTAAAACACTTATTGCAATATACACTTGGTTCATCTTCTTTAATAACTTGAGTGTCAAGATTCTCAGTGTCGATGATAGTCAACTTTTCTGAAATATTCTCAGGATTGTTCGAATTTGGAATATCGTTGCGACTTATTTCGATATTAGTGTCAGGAGGTTTGTGACATTCATCGATATTTTGTTCAGAACATTGATTTTCATCTTTAGAATCAATTTCTATTTTATTATTATCAATATTAACTTCGATCTCGCCCGTTTCACAATTCTGTTGTGTTTTTTCATCATTAAAACTACCACTAGCGGTTAAATCTTCCATTTGGTGTATAAGATCGTCCATTCCATCTTTTTTTATGGCTTCATTAACTGTATTTATTGCGTCATTAACGGTGTTAATCGTGTCATTAACTATATCCATAGCTTCATTAACTTTGTGGTTTGTTAAGACATTGGCATTGTCATTTTCTTCGCTGCTTTTGATACTATTATTATTAACTCCTAAATTATAATTTTCTGTACAATTATCTGTTGGATTGTTGTTATTTCCTTCACAGATTTCTATTTTGTTATCATTGTCACTAGAATCTTTCTTTATACATATATTTTTATTTATTTTGCTATTTTCTTTGTCAATATTTTTATTGACCTCGTCTTTATCTTTTTCTAAATCATTTCTTTTACTAGTTTTCTTAGCATCTTTTGCATCATATTTACACGTATTTTGATATTTACTTTTTCTTTCACCTGTTTGATCAACATTTAAGTTAATGACATCGTCATTAACTGATTCTGACTTAACAACTTTAGTGACCATACCATCTTGACTTTTGCGAGTATCTTCAAAATTAATTATCTCACTAGTAATAGTAGTATTTAAGTTAGTGACGTTGTTATTAGGAGAGTAAGGTTTGACAAAGTTTGTGAAGGCGTCAGCGTGGTCTTCTTCTGTTTGTGGTGGTTCATCTTGGATGCCGCAGCCGCATTTTCTGCTGATTATCTGTTGGAGAGTAAGACCAGGTAAGTATGAATTTAAAAGTAAGATGGTTTAATTTTTTTTTTTGTTTTATAATATTTTACTTGGGACACACAGACAAGCAAACAGTAAAAAAGAATCATGTAAATCTAAAACAAAATCCATTAATAAATAACTAATCAAGAAAAAAAATAAACCAATGACCGTCGCGGGACGCCTGGCACATGTGAAACATCGAAACTATCCTCTGCGAGTTTTCGTTCGACAACGACATCTGTTAACATTGTAGGGATTTATCAACATCATTCTACGAACCAGTAGTTTGTAATCGTAAGCATAGATGGCGCTATCCATAATTGTAACGCATTTGCAACGTTACGGTTCGCGATCACCACGCATCAGCCACTCAATCACCCTACGCTGACGCGCGTATAGATGTTTCACATCAAAATAAAAGACCTGTGCGAGACCAAAAAGGCTCCTACCTCAGCATAATTCTGCAATATTTAAAAAATAAATACTGCAGCTTCCGCAATGGTATTCTGATAGGGCCCGTTGTCACTATAGACAAGAGAGAGAGAGAAAAGGTACTTAATTAATAAGTTAAATGCATTGAGCTTTCACTAATGTGAATTTCATCGCTCGTGGCTAAATAATAACAGCCGCACGGGTAGATCAAAGGTTAAGCTACGCTTGCCGCGGTTGGTCCGTGGATGGGTGACCATGCATTACATATCGAGACCCCTCCGTGCCTCGGAAAGCATGTTGAGCCTTTGGTCTTTTGTAGATCTTTGGCAGTCGTTATGGGTAGTCTGAAGCCCGAAAGTCTGACAACCAGTCTTACTAAAGATTATCGTATTTATACCCACCCAGTAAATGGGTTGTGGAGGTCAGATAGGCAGTCGCTCCGTGTAAAATACTGGTATTCAGCTGAATCAGGTTAGGCTGGATGCCAACCCCAATAGTTAGGAAAAAAAGCTCTGCAGATTGACATATTTCATCGCTGTACCGAACAAAATAGTACAGCCATGATACAAACACTTTTTATTCCATTCCTACCTGCCAGACGACTTTATGAAAACTGTGGTAGTGCCTGTAGTGAAGAATAAAACTGGTGACCTTACCGATAAGAGTAACTACAGGCCAATCTCTCTTGCCACTGTGGCTGCTAAAGTGTTTGACGGTTTGCTTAACGCACAGTTAAATGAGTCGGTAACACTGCACGATAACCAATTCGGGTTTCGCCCCCGGTTGTCCACTGAAAGTGCTATACTGTGCCTTAAGCATACCGTCAAATACTACACGGACCGTAAAACGCCCGTGTACGCGTGCTTCCTTGATTTGTCCAAAGCCTTCGACCTGGTAGCATATGACCTGCTATGGGACAAGCTGAGAAGCATAGGTTTGCCACTGGAACTGATCAGAATGTTCCAGTCCTGGTATATGCACCAGTCCAATAGTGTTAGGTGGGCGGGGGCAATGTCGGATGCGTATCAGCTTGAATGCGGAGTTAGGCAGGGTGGATTAACATCTCCAACCCTGTTTAATTTGTATGTGAATGGGCTGATCGTGGCGCTCAGCAGCCAGCATGTCGGCTGTAACATTGACGGCACATGTGTGAATAATCTAAGTTATGCTGACGACATGGTGCTGATGAGCGCCTCGGTCTGCGGCTTGAGGAAGCTGTTACAGATATGCGAGGAGTATGCTTGTGGTCACGGTTTATTGTATAATGTAAAAAAGAGCCAGTATATGGTTTTTGAGACCGCCAGTGCAAGGTGTCCGGTAAGCGTACCTCAGCTCCGGTCAGGCTCAATGGAGTTCCTTTAGAAAGGGTTGACCAGTTCACATACTTGGGACACATTTTGACTGTTGACCTCAAGGATCACGCTGATATGGAACGGGAGCGGAGGGCGTTGTCTGTTAGAGCTAACATGATCGCCCGCAGATTTGCTCGGTGCTCTAAGGAGGTTAAGGCTACGCTCTTCAGAGCGTACTGTACATCGCTGTACTCATGCAGTCTGTGGGCTCATTACTCTAATAGAACTTACAGCGCCATCCGCGTCCAGTACAATAATGCGTTCAGAGCGTTGATGGGGCTACCTCGATACTGCAGCGCCTCGGGTATGTTCGCAGAGGCGCGCATCGACTGCTTCCACGCGATAATGCGAAAGCGCGCCGCGTCTTTGGTGCGTAGGGTACGGGTTAGCTCCAACATCGCTCTGGCGATGATTGCAGGAAGACTGGACTGCCCCTTCATCCGACATTGTTCCAGCAGACATGTTGCTGTACCAGTGTCGGAGAGGAGGTATTGATTTGATTTTATTTGCTGATTTTGTATTTTATTTATTTTTAATGACTTCGTTTAATTTATATTGATTTTGTTTGTTTAATTTGGTTGATTATTTTTGTTTCTATTTATTTTGCGATTTTATTTTATTTCCATATATTGATTTAATGATTAACAATTGATTTAATTTTATTTTATTTTATGTGATGTTAATTTAATTTAATTGTATTTGATTTTACTAATCTTGTTTTATGTATTTTATTGTGTATGGCAATGGGTGTAACCTACCTGAAATAAATGATTTTATTTATATTTATTTAAGATTTCATATCCATAGGTTGAAATCGGGACCCTAAATACAAAGTCACGTTTTGGTCGTACGGATGTAGTGCGATGCGATGCGGTGCGATGGTTGTGCGCGAGTCCGTCTCGTATGTCGTCATCCTTGCGGAACTAGTTGGCCGCGCCTTAGCTATGTGAGCGGTGGGGGAGGGGGCGCTTGATGTCATTACTCAGCACGGCGCCGCCGCCCCTCCGTCCCACCGTTCACATACCTAAGGCGCGGCCAACTAGTTCCGCAAGGACGTTAACAATCTTTGAGGCATTATCATTATTATTTCCTTATTTATTAGAAATCCGGCAGGTGGGTTAGGTATCCGGCCGGATACTAATCTACTACCCGGTATCTGGCCGGATATTAACCTACTATCCCGTCAATAGTTTAGTGAGGCCGGATAGGTCGGATACCGGATAGTTCCCGTGTATATCCGTTTGTAATTACTGGTCAGCTAGTACATTTATTGAACCTTTTCCTACCCAATCAAGCTCTCTATAAGTAGCTACGTTGTGTAGTAACATTTGCGTGATGGCAAAATGGTAAAGAAAGAAAGAAAAATAGGTTTATTTGTCACAGAAACACGTAATTGGAACATCAAAATGCGTAACTAGTTACGTAATTAGCAAATCCGTAATTTTGGAAGCACTATTAATAATAAATAAATTATATCGATAAGTAACGTTTATTATCGTATCTTGTTCATACAAGCGTACAGATCATTAGTGACTCATCGACACCACGTGAGCAGGTAGCCGTTTACCGATAACGGTCCCGGCGCGCTGAAAATTCCTAGCTCTATTGACATTTATGGCCTCACGACTCGGTTGATAACGCGCTGACTACAGTTGGCTCGGTCGGCTAGTATGTTTATTGAACAGTTTCTTGTCTGATGTAGTTCTCCATCAGCAGAATACTTCGTAATTTATTTAAAATCCAGTATCCGGTCTGATATTGACCTACTATACGGTATCCGACAAGACATTACAAATTAGGCCGGATCAACACTGGTCATCTAGTACATTTATTGAATACTTTCTTACCTGATCAAGCTCTCTATAAGTAGCAACATTGTGTAACAACATCTGCGTAGTCTCGGGATTGTTGCTACATAACAGGGCTGCTGTGGATCTAGTCGCTCGAGCTCTGCCGCGGCACAGGCCGTAGGAACGATACCTGGTAGAAAAATTGAGTTAATAGTTAAGTTAGAGATAAGTTTATCCGTTCAAGAATGTAAATCAGCAGTCCGCTCCTACTAGTAGGCACTGGTTATGTCTTAGTTGCCACGGCTTATTTTGATTCCTTAATTGTTTTTATCTTTTTATTACGGACGCTTTTAACGTGCACGTCTTTCTACATCGTTCACATGTATAATTACAACATGAATGATGTAACCACTTTTTTGTAACAATATTTTGATTTAAAAGAGTGTCCATGGAGTTTCTTGCCCGTTCTTCTCCATAGGTAGCTACTACGCTTTGGAATGGGCAACTAGCTTCATCTTTCTGACTGACCAACCCCTTGACAATTCAAAAGTGTCTGTAATTGGTTTATTTAAAATAAATGCTTTGAGTTTGAGTTTGAGCATAGAGCAACCGACTCCAATGCAAACGTGCATAAAAAGCATAAATGCTGGAGGCATTTTTTTTTATTTTAGATTTTTTTTTTATCGATGTAACTAGAATGCTTCGCGCATCCACTCAGAACCTGGGTGTGGGATTATGAACCTTGCTTTTAAAGAGCTAAAAAACATTATTGCTAAACAATATATATTTTTATTAAACAAAAATATATGCCTTTGGAAATCAGGTAACTTGCACTACTTCGTATTAGATTTTTACTACTAATTAGAAGGTATTTATAAGAACTTCTGATCCATGAGTGTCCATGGAGTTTTTGCCTGTTATTCTATATAGGAACCCACTGTCCAAGCCAATTAACTCCCTACACACACTACGTTGCTCGCCCGCCATCACAAGCCGACGCGCGACTCACCGCGTGGAGCGAGCGCCAGTCTTCTATATCTATATGTAGCGACACATAGCGCTCAACTAAACGTTGCTCTATAAATCTAATATTTTTCGAAAGTACCTATCCATGTAGAACTAGAAATTAAACCAATTTAGTTTTATTTGAAATCAACACTATCTGAAACACCCACTACACTTTAGAATGGGCAACTAGCTTCATCTTTCTGACCAACCAACTCCTTGAGAAATCAAAAGTGTCTGTAATTGATTTATTTGTAATAAATTGAGCATTGAGTTTGATTTGAAAGGTCTATGGCCATCAAACGTAGTTAATAAAACTTTTTTACCAAAAATAACAACCGACTTCCAAAAAAAAAACACTACAAATTGAAAAATAACTTTCATTTCGGAAGTCGGTGTTTTTGTATCTATATTTTAGCGTTTTCCACTGACTTCCGAAATGAAAGTTATTTTTCACTTTGTAGTGTTTTTTTTTTGGAAGTCGGTTGTTACTTTTTGTAAAAAAGTTTTTTATTTATCACTTTTTAGTTAGGTAGGTACCTACCTAACCCCACATCCATTCGAAAACGATCGTCTTACACGTCCACGTCCGTTCGAAGGCGGTTTTTTTATTTAAAATTAATTTATCGTTGATTATTTTTAAACCGCTCGACCGATTTCGAAAAAATTTATATGGGTCTACCTCTGAAGTATGAACTACCAAACAAAAAAAGAATCATCAAAATCATTTCATAATTGGCGGAATGATCGCGTAACAAACACACAAAAAAACATACAGTCGAATTGAAACCTCCTCCTTTTTTAAAGTCGCTTAAAAAAGATTAATACTCACGAAACAGGTATGTCCCATCTCAACACGAGGTTACATCGAGGTAAGTCTATGCCTTCTTCTAACGCTGAAGTAGCTAGCAATAAGTTACATTCATGCATTCGGAACCTGGGGACAATAATAAGAAAGAAAGAAATAATAACGTTTATTTGGACACAGTTCGTGAAACACAACATACAAATAACATAATAAAAAAGTGAAAAAAATAATATGCACACAACACAACATCCACACAAGGTCTTCAGGGGCCGTACTATGACGTGTTAATTCCATCATTGTTCCAGCGTGAAAGAGAGACGGAGCTATACATGACCGATAGCACTATCTCTTTTTCGCAACGGAATCATGGTGGTGTTAACACGTCACAGTACGGCCCCTGGTCCCGAACTAGGTAGAGCCTGTACTACGGTAACCTGATGACTGATATACATACTTATATACATATACACAACCAGACACAGGTCAAACAGAGTTTGTTTGACTTTGTAGTGATGTAACGAATATTCGCATATTTTTGCCTATTCGCATTCGCGAAATGATTGCGAATGTTTTTGCGTGTATAATTTTTTTTAGTAGGTAATAATGGTTGTTTAATATAAGAAATTCCAATTCCATTAATTCCTTGTGTTTTTTAATGCAATAAAAAGTAACTTAACCTCGGAATCACATTATCAGTCTTCAGTGTTTGTCTTCGTTTATTTATTTAACTTTGGGCAATGAAGCTTAACAATCAAACTTTCATAACAATTTAAAAAACAAAACGGGACTGCCGCTAAAGTCACCAAGCCATAGACAAATGGCGCCAAATTTAAACAAAAACTGAATATTCGCATTCGCGAATGTTGGCAGCAGATATTATCGCATTCGCATTTGCGAATGTCCAAAATATGACATTCGTTACATTATTAAAACAGACATGTTCATGCACACAAATGTTTGACTTGTCCGGGGATCGAACCCGGGACCAGCGGCTCAGCAGGCAGGGTCGCCACCAACTGCACCAACCGTTCAGTCAATAATGTTTTAACAACAATAGTGTGTGCCTCACGGCTGCGACAAAAAGGTTCATATCAGCATTATTGCCAGACAGATGTTGTCTGACGCTGGCTTTCTAATGGACCTTCAGGGACAAGTGACGGGGAGTACAAACTACAATTCAACAACTATTCCGGACGGGCAAAAACACATCGGGAGTAAGAACAACAGACTGTCTAAACGTTTTGTCATTAATTTTTAGTTCGGGCCCCGGACTAATCTTATGTCCGTAAGTGATACAGAGTAGGAAACGTCCGTAACTTCGGTCGAAACGACAGACTTCGGCCCTCAGGAACGGTCAGCCCGTGTCAAAGTTAACTACGGTCGCCATGAGCAGGTATTAATTCAGTAGCGGTTCTATACGCCCCTCCTACTGCCGTAGGAGCTGCTTGGCTGAAACAATAAGTATGGAGGTAGTACTACTTACTTCTTCAACACATCCTCTTGTCTCTTTTCCTGTCGCTGACACTCGCGCTGTTCCGTTCCGGGGTCAGCAGGGGTCTCAGTGGCGCAGTACTGAGCCGAAATGTAGCTGAGGCGGCTGTTACTGCGGGACATGTCCTAGAAAGAAAAAATCTAAATTTAGTTATTTTTAAAAAACGACTGAAACAATTTTTAATTAATAAATGTCAATGCTCAATCACTGGATTTATGGAGGATTATTGTTGACAATGATATTTTAAATTTTGACATAATTGTATTTTTATTTTATGGTTTGTCATTTTATTTATACCTACCGACATTAAAAAAATTCTGAAATATTATATTTAATTATTCTTGTGTGTATTTGTTTTTGTATATTTGTATGCTTTTTTTTTTTTGAGGATGTAAAATCATCAAATGACCCCTCCCGCTCTGGGTGGAGCGGAAGGGAGTGTCAGACTCTTACTGACTAAAACCCACCCGTGTTCCTTCCTTGGCCCTTTATGTTCCGGGTCAGCGGTACCCCTTATGGATGATCCCGCTTTCCCGGCAGGCTTGGGCCCTAGTGGGCCCCCTCTTCGATATATTTGTATGCTTGCGAGTATAAAAATAAAATAAATAATAATAATATAAATATAATGCAGCGCACTAACATTATCATTATAAGACGTAATATAAACTTTGTACCTGCATTGTGACAATGATTTGATTTTAAATAAAGTAAGGTGAATTCGAAGGCCGGAAAGAATTGCTTATCATGGTGTTTTTTAAACAACTGGTCTTTTAAAGTCTCACAACCAGTCGTACCAAAGGGTATCGTGTTACCCAACACCTTAATTATAATTTCGATAAATTATTATTATTGTTATTTATAATTGCTAAAAACCTAAATACACCGAAAGTTTCGTCCTGGCCGGATATTTGTCTTGTCCATTTTAAAAGTATGAAAACCGCCTGCATTAGCTATACACAATTCCTTGGTCGCAAAGGGCACGGTATATCATTTTATATACTCATCGAATTTTGATAGTCTTCAGTCGGTGCATCTTGCCTGTTATGACTTACGGAGCCAAAACGTGGACACTCACGGTACGCCTGGTCCATAAATTCAAGGTCACTCAGCGAGCTATGGAACGAGCTATGCTTGGAGTCTCTCTGAGAGAATGAATCCGGAATGAGCTGATGCGACAGAGTGTCTGGTGGGCAACTGCCCAAAGATTGTGTCGGGACGTTGTATCTATGCTAGTTGCGTGGTAAACTCTGCTTGCGCGATGCAGGATTTTCGTGACGTCAGTATGATGCGTAGTTCACATGTGGCGATGTTGATACCGCTACAGATATTACACGTGCAAAAATAATACACGGGCGGTGAAAGTGTAAACCGAGTTGTAGAGGTCAGATAGGCAGTCGCTCCATGTAAAATACTGGTGTTCAGCTGCATCCGGTTAGACTGGAAGCTGACCACAACATAATTGGTAACAAAGGCTAAGCAAATGATGACTTACCACCATAATGCTGAACATTATCTTCGCTATTAGCGGCTCCTTCATATACACGATTCCACACAACGCGTCAGGATTCTGTTGCATTTGTAGTACTCTAGCGGCGTTGTTTCTTTGTAGTCTGGTTTTACCCCTGTAAGATCACGTTTATATAATAAATCAATACTTTTTAAGCATAATCAGCCTATACTGTTCCCACTGCTGGGACACAGGCCTCCTCTCTGTGAGAAGGAGTAGGTCGTGATCCACCACACAGGCCCAGTGCGGGTTGGATACTTTGTAAACTACACTAATATTATTTTATGCGAAATGTGTCTGTATATTTGTTGCGTTGACACGGCTAAACCAATTTAAATAAGGACAACCTAGGCTCTAGACAAAATCAAACTTGTTGCTACTTTAATTGTATAGTTTATTATTTTTATGACATTGATTTACATTCTGTGATTACTTTAACTCACACACTGACTTATTACTTGTTTACATATTTTGGGATATCATATACTTTTACAATGTTTGTAAATATGTGAGCACCGTGTATCTATCACATAATTAACTTATTTGTCATTTCTACATTTTTGTATTCTTTTTACCTATTGTGGTAGGGTAATTTTATTATAGGTGCATCGTCTTCAAATATAATAATAATAATATGAGACAACATCCACACAAGGTCTTCAGGTCCTGAACTAGGTTGAATCTGTACTACGGTAACCTGATGACTGATATACATATATACATACTTAAATACATATACACACCCAGACACAGATCAAACAGACATGTTCATGCACACAAATGTTTGACTTGTCCGGGGATCGAACCCGGGACCAGCGATAATTTCAATTATATAATTAATGTATATTAACACATTTTAAAAGAGTAACGGTGGAGTTTCTTGCCCATTCTTCTCCATACGAAACTACCTTTTGGAAGGGGCGACTAGAATCAATTCTATTTTAATGTAAATGTTGACGTTCAAATGTGCCTACTTGAAATAAATGCTTTGACTTTGAATATTTTTAAGTCTAATGCCGCTAATCATTCACAAATGGAAGCTCTGAAGTGCTACTGAAAAACGTTAACAACACTTTAAGCGACCCGAGGGTTGACCCCAGGACTTCTCAACCCGCGCACTGCACCCGCGCTTGCTACCACTATACTAACAAGTCGTAAGTCGTAATTTGCTTAACATTACCATATTATCGTGTCCTTAAAAATAAGACGAGACACTTATTTATTAAAATAATAATAAAGAAAACAATACCTCAGTCTATATCCGGAACGCCTTGTGAACCCTATTAAGCCTCTTTGTTGCACCATAATTTCGTTGCCACGGATATCCATTCCACTTACACGAGTATCCGTCTTATTTATAGAATTTTCGGCTTTATCTGTAGTATCAGTCTCACTTAAGGTAGTATTCGATGGGCTATTTGAAATGTCATTGCTATTATCAGTATTTTCCTTAATATCCATCTGACATAGTTGAGTATCCGGATTGTTTGAGCTACTTTTAGAGTTTTCATCGGTGGGAGAGTCAAGATCTTTTAAATTTGTCTCGTAAGTATTAACTCTGTCCTGTATTTTATTGCCTAATGTTGTGAAATCACATTCTTCAATATCATTTAACATTTTCTTTATACTTTCTTTATTTATAGTATCACAACCAATGTTACCAGTATCATTGCCACCTTTAGTATCCGTCGGGATACTACCACTATCATTTCTAACAAAATTCTGGTTTCGAGTATCCGGCGGTTTAAAAGTCTCTAAAATTTCAGCAAATCTCATTATTTTTGGGGACGAGAATGTCTTAATTCTTTCCCATTCATCTTCAATTTGGTCGAATAGTAATTCGGTGTAACATCGAATTTTTATAAAGACCGTGGTACATAAACACATTAGGATAAAATGTCTTTCGTAAGGTATTTTAATTTTTAGTTTTTCTAGCTTTATGAGTAAGCAGACAGCTGCTTTATCGGCTGCGTAGGGGCCTGAAATTCAATGAATGATTATTTAACATCAGGAAGAGATTAAGAGTGCACCAGTTACGATTAAAAGTACCATATAATTAATGTGATATGGGGCGAGCCTATTGCCATGAACCAGGCACAAATTCAGACTCCAGGTTGCTACTGTGTACCAACTCAGTACCCCATGCTTAGCAGCAGCGCCTGCGATCACTAGACCTACGAGGCAGCCATAATTTAACATCACGAAAGCGAAGGTACAGGTTAATAGTATTTTAGGTAGTCATGTTTGAATGCCTTGTAATGTAATAGGGGGCGAGCCTATTGCCATCAAACGGCCACAAACCAGTACTTCAGGCTGCTATTGAGAAAACCCAATGTACCAACTCAGTACCCCATGCTTAGCAGCAGCGCCTGCGATCACTAGACCTACGAGGCAGCCATAATTTAACATCACGAAAGCGAAGGTACAGGTTAATAGTATTTTAGGTAGTCATGTTTGAATGCCTTGTAATGTAATAGGGGGCGAGCCTATTGCCATCAAACGGCCACAAACCAGTACTTCAGGCTGCTATTGAGAAAACCCAATATCACTTTGCTTAACCTTTTTTTAGGGTTCCGTAGCCAATTGGCAAGAAACGGAACCCTTATGGATTCAACATGTCTGTCTGTCCGTCCGTATGTCACAACCACTTTTTTCCGAAACTATAAGAACTATGCTTGGTACCTAAGTAAATGTATTCTGTGAACCGCATTAAGATTTTCACACAAAAATAGAAAAAAAAAACAATAAATTTTGGGGTTTCCCCATACTTAGAACTGAAACTCAATTTTTTTTTTTCATCCAACCCATACTTGGTAACCCATCTATGGATAGGTCTTCAAAAATGATATTGAGGTTTCTAATATAATTTTTTCCTAAACTGAATAGTTTGCGCGCGAGACACTTCCAAAGTGGTTAAATGAGTGCAATTTACCTTTCATTCAATCAACTCAAATATATAAATAAAATAAAAACATGTACTTGCTGTTACGGAACGCTTCATTGGCGAGTCCGACTCGCACTTGGCCGCTTTTTTTTGAGTGTGGGAAATCACCAAATAACGTCTCCCGCTCTGGGCGATTTTTTTGTCATTAACTTAAGGTTTAAAATGCAACGACTGGCGTGCGCTCATTAAATGCAACAATACGAAATATTAATAAATAACAGATTTTACTAATCTTGCTGAACTGGACCTGCCTTCTTTAGGTTCTTAGTTATTTCCAGGTTTAGTATGTTTATAATTTATTAAAGAAAACTCACCTAATTGTTCCAGAACATACAGAAACTGTTTAAATATATTCTTAGGGTCAATGGTGGGGTGTGGAATGCTCATAAATTCATCATACATCTCGTCTCCATAAATCTCTGTGGGGTCGTGTCTGTAAATGAAAGGAAAATTATAAGAAAAACGATCGAAAATAGTAAATAATATTGTGAAGGTGAAAAAAAATTACGTGTAACAAGTATATTGAAAAATCTTTGCATCCGATGTAAAATAAATGTTTTTTTGCGCCGCACTCGATTCAAAAAATCTGCATATACAGGTTGGTAAAACACCATCAACCTCTTAAGGGGTCATTGTACTCATCATTATGAACAACTTTTACTATGGGACCAAATATCAAAAAGCGAAAAAAAAAACAGCTGGTCCCTACATTTTGACGAGTTCTGCAAACATAAATGTAGGGACGAGCTGATTTTTTTTTCGCCATGTCATATTTGGTCCCATAGTAAAAGTAGTTCATAATCATGAGTACAATGACCCCTTAAGAGCTTGATGGTGTTTTACCAATAACCCTCTATTCACTAGTGTCTAGATACATTTGCAAGAATAAAATTACAATACCTGCACCTCAATTGCGTACCACACATAGAATTTCCTAATCCATTGCTTCATATGTTTGAAAAATCCGTCTGCTCGACACCATAAATAACGCAATGAATGTAGTCAATTGTCAAAATGAAAGGCACTGGTTTGTTAGGCAATTACCCCGCCGGTGTTTGATATAACACATCGAGCTAACACACTGTCACACAGAAACATGCCAGAAACGACGCTCCACAAAGCTGAACTTTTATAAAACTCGGATGTTTATTTTACATTTTATTAAGCTCGTCTGGACGGATACTCAAACTTAATATTATGCCATTACATCTAATGCTGCCCCTGTAAGTTTGAGTTGCATGTTGAAATGATATGTTCTTTGAGAATACCCGTGTTATTATCACGGTTATTCTGAAACAACACTGAAACATAATCTTTTCAATGCTTGTGCTGCAAAGGATTTCGATGTATTGTTCAAAAAGCTTTAGACTCTAAAGCGTCTTGCATGGTGTTTATCATATACTTCTCTAGTTTTTCGTCTGTGGGCCAGGCTGAGAATCATATTATAATAATTTAGACTTACCGATGGTCATCAATAAAATCTAACGGGTCTTGCAGGGTGTCTCTCTCATGTATGTATCTAGTTCCATGTATATCGGAGGGAGTTTTTGGTCTGAGTGCCTCGCGGACTACTCTATTATTATAATTTAGACTTACCGATGGCAATAAATGAAGTCTAACGCGTCTTGCACGGTGTCTCTCTTGTATGTCTCTCGTTTCTATGCATATTGGAGAAAGTTCTTCGTCTGAGGGTGCGCTGAGTACTGTATTATTAAAATTTAGACTTACCGATGGTCCTCAATAAAATCTAACGCGTCTTGCACGGTGTCTCTCATGTATGTCTCTAGTTCCTTGTATACTGGAGGGAGTGTTTCGTCTGAAGGTAGGGCGGAATACTCTATTATAAGTTCTCGGGGTTTAGCTGATGTTGATATTCTGTAACAAAGTGTACAGGAGAAGTTTTGAGATGGGACAAATTAAACCATCGCGGCCAAGTTTTAGATATTTTATAATGTATAGTTTATATTTACATATTTCAGAAATGACTCTACAAAGTCAAACAAGTCAAAGTAAAATGTGAAGTGGTGGGGTCCTGGTGTCCTGAAACACAGGCCACGAGCCTAGCTTAGGCACCAGTCTCCCACAATACATCGCTCATTGGCAAGAAGGGTGACATAACTAAAAAATCTGCAACTTTGAGTTAAGTATACATGGAAATGTGGCGAATTTTATTGTTTTTGCTACAAAAACGACATTACGCTACGCCTAAAAACGAGGGAGCTAGAGGTTATGCCTTTATGCTCGCGCACTCTTACCGCTACTTTTAAACTTTTAAATAATCATACCCAAAAATGGCTCTTTTTGAATTATGTCAAGCTTCTCGCAAATTAACGATATACTTACAGCTCGCGCGATAAGAGTTTGGCTTTGACCTTCGGATTTTTGAACTTTTGATTGTACAACAGGAGTGCGCGGTACGTCGTATCGATGCGAGAGGCAGGGAACGACTGGAGCACCAATCAGAGCACCGCGTGCGCCTACACACCCGCCCCGCACCCCGCTATTTGCCTGTTGATACCCAATTTCTGATTTCTGCGCAATAACGGTCAAAGCCAAACTCTTATCGCGCGAGCTGTACCTGAATTGTATCATTGTGGATTCTGACCAACGTAAAATAATGTATGTATATTGCGATGAGAAAATATAGTTGATTGATTGAATTCCTAAAACTCGTAGTGTAAGTAGTCTTCACACCTTGAAAAGGCAAGTTTACTGCAGCAAATCAAATTAATAAATAAGCTTGATTTTGCACAATACAGTGTTTAAGTTTTATTGTTTTTAATATTCGGTGTATTTTGCTCGCCTCATAACGCGAAGCGGTTAAGGCAGTGCTTTATACCCGACTCGTCAAGGTCAAGCAATTTTGTGATCTTCTAATGCCTCTATCACAACTTTTCTTGCTTATATGATTTTTTATTTCATTTTTATATTACAAATCAATTATACGATTTATTATTTTATTAAAATAAATGAGCGTTATGAGGCGTCCACTTTTGGAGTTCACAAACTTTTTTTTAAATATGGCGCATATTTAAAACAAATACCACTGTGTATTGCCTCAGGTGACGACCGATTCTTGCAATATTTGTAGTATTTAAAAATACATAATGTCTTGTTCATATGGTGGAGTTTCTTGCCTATTCTTCTCCATACAAAACTACCTTTAGGAAGGGGCGACTAGAATCAATTCTATATTAATGTAAATGATGACGTTCAAAAGTTCCTTTTATGTGCCTACTAGCTGACCCCGCGAACATCGAGCCGCCTAACTTTATTTTATTTTAATTATTCTCACCGTATGAACCATCCTCGTACTTCAAGGAATATTCTAAAAAAAGAATTAGTTAAATCGGTCCATCCGTTCTTGAGTTATAAAATTACAACGAAAAGTGGCATTTATTTTTATAGATAAGGATTTGAAATAAATGCTTTGACTTTGGGTAGCAGGGATATCGAAATGCTAACTGTAACCATGAATCCAGCACATGATTCTCGACCGCCTAGCGAAGAATTTTTTCATCGGCTATCAAAAAAATAAAAACTGCTGATTCATAGAAAAGTGCAATACCTACGCGGCCCAAATGTATGGAACAGCAATTTTTTTTTTAATAAGTTGGCGATAAATTTCAATGCAGGATTCAGAATCATGTACCTACTGAATCCATGGTAACCGGTTGCGCTTCGCTGTCCCTGCTACCCTGTATTTTAAATACTAAGAACAAGTTCGTTTGCAAATGGCCTCCCCTTCACCCCCTTAATGGATTGCCGACGTATTACAAATAACCCTGTATATTTTTAAATTTTTGGTCTAAAAGATAATATCAGTCAGTCGATGGTGGGACTGCCCAAAGTCTCTTGCTACTTAAAGAATGAATCAAAACTCATTTGTTCAAACTAGGCTGAGAATCAGCACTTTTTGAACGTCAAAATCACATAAGACAGTCCCCCCAAAACGCCCGCCCTTCACCACTTCCTAGTGCTTTAGCTGGGGAGAAGAAGTGGCGGAACAAACTCCCCAGCAGCACTGCTGTCTGTTCAGTTAGAAGAACTGGATTCTATACAATAATAAGTAATTAACATTAATCCGCTTACAAAGTGCGCTTAGCCGTTGTACCTACACCATGCTAATAAAGTATTCAACAAAATCTAGTCTCACCTCTTCCCACCATCAATATCTTCAGCGAGATCCATCTGACAGCACAGCTCCTGCTCCAACTCCTCAATCTTCCACTCCAGCTTCTCATACATATCGAAGTCATCAACATTTTCATACAAACCCATTTCTTCATACTTCGTTACTGTCATCCTTGGTAGGGCTCCTGATGAACGATAAGTGATTTTTATTTTTGTAAATTGGTTTGGTTAGTATATATCTTGAACTAAAGGGGCTGACAACAGCTAAAGCGCGGTCACTTTCGGACAGCTTAGAAAAGAAAGAGAAGCGCGATGACACAAAGCTGGTAATGTATTGCAAAATATGAAGCAATTCTCTATTTACAAAAAATCGATTACAATATTATAGAAAACACTCGTTAATATGTTGGTTGAAGAACAATCTAAAAAAAAACAGAATGATTGCAATGTGGTAATTAATATGGTTTATAATCGTTAAAATACATTTTTAGAGGTATCTTCGTGACTTTTTTCTATTGTACCAAATTAGTTGCATTATGTTTTCAACACACTATCTAACTAGCATATATCCTGAAGAATATCATATATTTTTCTGATTTTGTTTACTGCAGTGGATCATATACGTTATAGCATTATAAAACTTGTATTTAGTTCATGTAGACCCCTTTTTTTTTTTTTTTTTTGAGGATGGGAAATCATCAAATGACCCCTCCCGCTCTGGGTGGAGCGGAAGGGAGTGTCAGACTCTTACTGACTAAAACCCACCCGTGTTCCTTCCTTGGCCCTTTATGTTCCGGGTCAGCGGTACCCCTTTTGGATGATCCCGCTTTCCCGGCAGGCTTGGGCCCTAGTGGGCCCCCTCTTCGATGCTGACATCTCTTTGAGGCGCGCGTGGAACACGTACGCGCCTTCCAGCACGGGCCTGGTCCTGATCGGACGGTGAGCTACCCATTACTCACCGCCCGCAGGCCCGCACCTACGGTGGCCGGGAGTCGTCACGCGGCTCCCGACGCCCGGAGCGTCCACTGCGGCGGCTTGGACGGGAGACTCTCTCCCTCTCCCGTCCCGCCACCTCCTTAGCTAGCATGACTGCTTCGCAGAAGGAGGCGACTGCCTCCCACTCCCCCTCGCCCCGGACCATGGCTTGAACCAGGGCCGGGCGTGAGAGGTCGCCGCCGCTGCCGATCGCCTCTACGAGGGTCATGTAGACCCCTTAATTAATAAATAGCTTAAATGCACTATAAGACAATGCACAGCCTTAACCGCTGGGTCTATCAGCAAGAATCTTTACACAGGAGTTTTTGAGAAAGGTGAGCACTACGGAGAATTTTTGAAAATTCATCCCCTAAAGGGGTTGAATTAAGGCAATAATAATCATAATATTAATTAGAATACATTACAAAGGAAATATTCCTGACCTGACGGTTCATCCATCTCTTTCTCGTCCGTAGTTTTATCTGGCGTCTCTTTCTTTCTTAGCAAAGCCGTTTGAGCATCTTGCGTCTCTTTCTTTCTTTGATGATCTTCATCCGTCATCTCTTCTTCTAATAGTGTATTACATTCGTCTTTAGTTTCTGGGTTGTCTTTTACATCGGTGTCTTTCTTATTTGGAGCGAATAGAGGGTAGGTTAGCGCTAGGATTGTGGGTTGGTCTTCTTGTGGGCATTGCTTGTAGGATTTCATTATCTGTAGATAAAATAGATAACAATTGACTAACAAAGCCGACAAAAGCAACAGATATTACAACGGATATCCTAAATATGCGGCTGGAGCATACTAGATACAAAGGGCCGGATATTCAGGCAGACTGGATGCAGAGTGCCGGATACTGAGGCGCAATTAGGGAATGCACATATTACATGGGACTTTTAACAGAATTGGCAAAATGTGTATAAGTACACCTCTGTCTAAACTTTCGGGGACTTCAGCGGGGCGAGCACGGTCTACTGTGATAGGCTTGAGTCACACATTTTTATCACAGTTTGGGAGCAAAAACTGTGATAAAATGCGTGACTCAAGCCGAAGCTGAGGCCGTGCCCGCCCCGCAGGCGTCATGTTATCTTATTTCGGAGTAGTTCTATGTCCCACAGTAAACTGCGATAGGTTGAGGTGCGGCCTACCCAAATGTCCTTTCTTTGGTATTGTTCGTCTAATCGTTGAGCTGCTTAAGTTCTGAGTTGAGCTGCACGATTACTGACACATGCGAGCTTGACTGGACAGGTCCACTCAATCTGTGTGGTTTTTCCTCAAAAGACCATTTCAGACACCAATCTACATGGTCTTCACATGATCTGACCAAGATTATGTCTGGACTTTAAGTGACCTCTGAGTTTGTTTCGGTCTTTCTTCTCAAAGTAGTCAGATAGGAAACGCCGACCTCATCTAGTTAAAAAAAATATGATTGACGTGTAAAAGTGTTTGTACAAACCTACTTACAGAAATAAAATCATTTATCATTGAATTAAATTACCGCATCGGTATAGTGGTCGCAAGCGTGACTGCTTAGCGGAGAGTCCTGGGTAGATTCCCGAGTCTTAAAAATAATCTAATAAATGGCATTTATATATGTATATCTATGTATCCGTATGGTATCTATATAGGTACTCATTATTTTGCACCAATGAAAAGTTGCATGAAGAAGTTGTTTCAAGCATCTTCGAGTAAACAGTGAGCATAGAGAAAAAAAAAGATTTCGTCGAATTGAGAACCTCCTCCATTTATGAAGTGGGTTAAAAAGAAGAAGAGTCTATGGTAACCCTTAAAGGCACAAATGGAATGCTAGAAAGTATACTTACGTATTTCAAATCATCATCCCTGTATATTAAATGGCAGCTATCCACAATAAGCACGTTAATATTACACATCTTAAGCAGTTGCTCTTTTAAGATCTTTTTCAGCACTGAAGACGTGCAGATGAGGACCTGAATATAAAGGAAAGAAATAAACGTTTATGGTAGACAAAACTTACATTACAATTGTGAACCAGGCGTTATTGTCAGCCAAAAGATGCACTTCCCATTTTGATAAGTACCGATAAAACGGGGTTAATAGGGATGCAGGGGTGAATCGGGACGAAACTTTAAAAGGGATGTTAACATTTAAATAATATCGTTTACTACCAAAAAGGACTAACGTGTTTACTGTAACGTGTTCCCTTGTTGGCCATAAACTATATTACTTAACTTTAAAATCCATTTTAAAGTTTCGTCCCGATTTACCCCTGCATCCCTATTAACCCCATTTTATGGTGTTTTATTTTTACTATTAAAGATGGGTTTGCTCTTGACTCTAGTCTAGGTCCGTGGTGACAGAGACAGAGTCGACGGTGGAGTGAGCTTACCCAGAATAAGCCGGTTCACTCTCACTTTGAAGAGATTAGGGTTGTATGCGTTAGGAAACACAGACGCAGGTAGAGAGTTCCACTCTTTTGCTGTGCGCATTACAAAAGACATTTGGAAAGGGTGCGAATTGGTGGAATAGCAACTAGGTAAGGATGATAAGTTGCAGTGCGTATAGATGACCGATGGAAGGCGACCTTGCGGCGATGAGCCAAGCTGTGAAGCTTGGAATCCACCAATTTTACGTCGCCAATGAGCCTCTTAGCTCTGCGTTCCACCGAGTCAAGCGCGGCAAGTTGGTACTTTGCTGAGCCATCCCATTTTTTTAAACGTTGCCCCACACTAGGAATTACCCCTGTATCGTGGGTGCGTTTACAAACATTTAAACTCACATACACATACAGCCAGACCCGGAACAACTACTTGTAGGTCATACAAATATTTGTTCCGTGCGGTGATCGAACCCGCGACACGCAACGCAGCATTCAATCGCTTAAGGACTTTTTTTTACGGGGTAAATCCTCATGGACTACCTCCGCCTGGGGAAAAGGCGGAGGGGCGTGCCGGACTCTTACCGGCTAAAACCACCCCGGTGTCTCCTCGCACGTGCGCGCGGGGCCGCGGGAATCCAAATTCTTCCGCAGCCCCACACTAGTGCTGGCCCGGTCTGTCCGGGCCTCGTCTCCTGCACGGGGTAGTGAGGTGTTTAACTACCCCGTGCATCGCCTCAGAGGCGCGCGCTGACACCCGCGCGCGCCTCCGCCTCGGGTCCATCGAATAGGGGGCGGGGACTTCCCCAAGTCCCACGCCCCTGGACCCATTCATGGGGGCTGGAAAAGGGCGTTGTCCGCCCTTCTCCTGCTTCACTTCGCTTAACCACTGCGCCAACCGTGCCGTCAATGTATTAGGTACCTATGTCGAAACTGAAGTGAAGTGAAAACACATTTAGCTTATATGAATGTAAAATTTCAGCAAAGACTACTAATAAAGCCATTTTTCCTTACCTCCTTCGTCTCAAGTTCAGCGACCCAGTCGAACACATCGTCGTAAGCCTGTGCTGCCACCGTGCCCAAGTCAGTAAGTATCTTGAGCTCGAATGCGACTACTTGAACTCGAGTAGAACGAGTTATGTAGACTGAGCGTTTCTTGCCTTCATTTAGAGACCTGAAAAGAAGATGGGTTGATTAGAAAACGGGTATTAATAAAATTGTAAGGGAAGAATGAGTGTTTGTGTATGGGTCCAATCAAACTAACAACAAATTCTCCAAAAAGTTGCAGTGCAGTTTTTTTAAATCATTATTCAGCCGCATCGCTGTAAGCAGATGGCATTTAGGCGACGAGACCAATGTCTCGACTGCCTTTTTAGAGCAACTCCTTCCTTTTCAGCCTTTTCACCATTAGAGAAAGTTTCAAGAGATCATTGGCCATGGTATTTGAATGAACCGAGAGCCAATCAGCATATTTCCTCTTGAATTTATCCATTTCCGTCTGAATAGTGGGATCGCCAAGATATTTGTGGATCTTGTCATTTCTTGTGAACCACGGGGCGCTTGTGATAGTGCGCAGAATGTTGTTTTGGACAT
Source organism: Brachylomia viminalis (assembly GCA_937001585.2). NCBI lineage: Eukaryota > Metazoa > Arthropoda > Insecta > Lepidoptera > Noctuidae > Brachylomia > Brachylomia viminalis. The sequence continues at coordinate 9,831,830 of OW443322.2, read as the reverse complement.
GTTGGATGTATATGACTGTTGCATATGGAAAAAATTCTAATAAACAAGTACCTACTGAGACCCCGCCACAGCGAACATACACCTTTATATTCAAGTAAATACATATACATAGATCACGTCGTCTCGCTACAACACCGCAAATTCGAGAGTCCGCATTTGCTTGGCAAAACCAATTGCGCGCTTTGCTCGCGATCTTCCTTCCTACCGCGAGGCAGTTCGTCTTCCGCCACCGTACGGTGCGCTTGCCATTGCGCACTCCCGTAATCTGGTCTGGTCGCCGACGCAGGGTCTCAAACACCTCTAACTTTTAAAACTGTTTTTCATTTTACGGGACCTGCGTGCTGTACGCAACAATGATATTGTTCTTACTGGCCAGTTTTAGATTGCACTTCAAAGCTTTTAGCAGCAAGTGGCCTATATGAATAAGTATCCAGAATTCATCTGTATTTTACAACACAGCCTTGGTCAGCACCAATGACGGGGTCTGCTAGGACCGATGCCTGCTAGGGTTGCGGAAAAGTCCGAGAGGGATACCGTGGCCCCTGGCACAGGCAACTGAAGGAACAAGGGGGGTTTTAGTCAGTAAGTCTGACACGCCCTCCTGCTCTGCCCAGAGCGGAAGAAGTTATTTGATGATTTCCCACCCACAAAAAAAAAGCCTATCGTAATCCACTGCTGGTCTAGGACTCTCATTAAAACCAACTCTTGATTTTTTAAATCTTATTAATTAACCAACTCTTGATTTTTTTTAATCTTATTTTAATTTCCTTATAAGCTGCGCCCTACAGTTTTACCCGCGATCCCATGAGAATATCGGGACTTTAAGTAGGTACCCTACGTCTTAATCCAAGACATGTTCTACCCATATGCCAAATTTTATCCAAATCCATTCAGCCGTTTTAGCGTTAAAGCATAACAAACATACAAAAAATCAAATCTTTTCTCTTTATAATATTAGTTTAGAAAAGCACTGACCAAGATCTGACCAAGATTATGTCTGGACTTTAAAAGAGACTGTTTCCGAGTTTGTTTCGGCCTTTTTTCTCAGAGTAGTCAGATAGGAAACGCCGACCTCATCTAGTTTGTAAAACATGATTGACGTGTAAAAGAGTACAAACCTACTTACAGAAATAAAATTATTTATCACAGAGTTCCGAAACAGTTTAGAAAATTAATTGTTTGTTAATTTTGTCTTTTTAAGTATATTTTACTTTGTGATAAAAACTGGAGTACAGACAATTCTGGATCACAAAGTAATGGTTTTTTTTTCTATTGACAGGCGAGTGCTAAACTTTGAAAGTACAGAAATCCATTACCCAGAAGAGAGTAATTAATAGGATGTCTCACCCGCGTATCTGATAGGCCTTCTCATAGAGCAGCCGCACGGGTATAAAACTAGCGTATTCCACAGCGAGGATATTCTTCGTAGCGGCGGCTGCAGCGAGTCTGGCGCCGCCCTCGGCCGCCGTGAAGCGGGAACAGCAGCCTTCCATCATGATGGACTGGAAATATCAAGATTAAAATTGTATTTTTTGTCCCTCTTCTCTACTTTATTGATGGTCAGATAATCTGGTGAAATAACATTAAGACAGGTATTCCACTGAATACTATATATCTTCAAAAGTGTAGTTTGTAATGTCTGTGATCTAGTTTGAATTATGTTTTATCTATCTTTATATTTTACAATGTTACTTCATCTTTGCGAAGGAATACGGGAAATGTTCTGAGAAAAGTTTTGGGCATGAATGTCAATGGCTGTAAGGCCTGAAACTGCGTTAAGCGGGCGCCCGCGACGTGCAACCGTCGCGTGTCTACGCGCGTGGATACGCGGGTGGGCTCTGTGGGAACGCTACGGGCCCCGTCGCGGGTACCCGTCGCGGCGTTTTATTTACGCAGTGTCGCTAGTTCAATTTTAACGTCGTGCATATACAGTCGTGTCGATGGAGTACTTAATATATTACTACGTAGCAAAACAACGACAAGCAAAAAAAAAACGACAACCAGTAAGCTCGTATATTGAATCTAGATTGCTATGCGGTGAATTTGTTGTAAAGTTCGGTAAATTAAGAGAAAATGAAAACTCATTTTATAAATATTTTAAAGTTTCGGTACAGGTCTATGACGAATTATTTTCGAAATTGGAACCGTATTTGAGGATCAAAAATCTTAGAGTAAAATCTGTATCAGTCATATCACCAATGGAAAGGCTGGCAATAACATTGCGGTAAGTAAAAAATATTAATTTGTTCTTTATCATCTTTATTTTTATTTATACATAATATAATTAACATTATTTCTTTGCCCATGAATCATATTTATAATCACAGTTCTTTACTCGTACATCTTACTATTATTAGGGTACTAATTATCATTATTTATTTGCTAATGAATCATATTTATAATCAGTTCTTTACTCGTACATCTTACTATTATTAGGGTACTAATTATCATTATTTATCTGCTAATGAATCATATTTATAATCACAGTTCTTTACTCGTACATCTTACTATTATTAGGGTACTAATTATCATTATTTATCTGCTAATGAATCACATTTATAATCACAGTTCTTTACTCGTACATCTTACTATTATTAGGGTACTAATTATCATTATTTATTTGCTAAGGAATCACATTTATAATCAGTTCTTTACTCGTACATCTTACTATTATTAGGGTACTAATTATCATTATTTATCTGCTAATGAATCACATTTATAATCACAGTTCTTTAAACGTACATCTTACTATTATTAGGGTACTAAATAAAATTATTTTTTTGCTTATGAATCACATATAAAATCACAGTATACCGAATCACAATGTAATTACGTCATTTTTACTTATACGGGCTGTCCCATTGAAAGTGGATAATTTTCTTCAGTTTAAGTGGATATTTAATGAGGCAAACACATTTTGGATAAAAAAATATGTGTTTGTCTCAAAAAGTATCCACTTTCAGCTAAAATTCGTAGGAGTGTTTTTGTAGGCCACCTCATCTAGAAAAAGTATTATCCACCACCAATGAGACATTCTGTATACGTAGTATTTATTATACAAGTACTTTTGAATTATTTGTTACTACAGCAGTCATATTCACGAAGTCTTAATTCTCTTATATATACTTTACACTGATTAATTTTCTAATATATCTGTGTTTTGCGTTTCTGTTCTGATATTAAGTGATGTTAAATCAATCGTACTAATTGTATTTTGCGTTTCTGTTGTGCCTATATTAAGTGATGGTAAATCATCCAGAGTAATCACTGTTTCTTTTTCAATGTCAATCAAAGCTTCTAACACTTTAGTTCGAAATAATAATTTCTTGAATGTACTAAATTTTTTGACGGTTGGCATTAAAGATTTAAAAAAATTCAAGTCTTCGTCATCATTATCAACCTTGTTTTGTTTTACATGTTGCAACAATTCTTTTTCAAAAGGAGTTGGTGATGACGTGTGTTTACGTTTTCGTGATGAAGCTGACTCTGTATTACTAATTGTACGTTCAAGATTCGAATTTTCGGTACTGGTGCTAGGTACTGAGATGCTATTATCATTTATTGCATTTGTTGATGAGTCTAGACCTTCACTCTGATTTTCTATCGATTCATCTGCTTCATTACTTGCGTTCGAATTTAAAAAAGTTAACATATCATAAAAAATGTATTTCTTGCCTGCTTTAGCACCTGAACCTGATTTAAGTTTTCTTTTATTTCCTCTCACTTTAATATAAGTGTCCCTTGCAGTTTTCCACCTTGATTGCAATTTTGTGACTGTAACAATACAGATTATTTTATTTACAGGTACGTGACAAGCGGACATACTTTCGTAGATCTACATCTGGCGTATCAGGCAGGAATAACCACAATCAGAAAAATAGTGAAAGAAGTCTGTCAAATTATAAATGAAAGGTTAAAGGAAGACTGCATGCCAAGATTTTCACGTGCGCGATGGGAAAAGATAGCAGAAGGTTTTTTAACACAAGCTAATTTTCCCAACTGTATAGGTGCCATAGACGGGAAACATATACGCATTATAAGACCTCCTCACAGCGGTTCACTTTACTACAATTATAAGCATTACTATTCCATTGTCCTGCTTGCAATGTGTAACGCAAATTATGAGTTTACCTACATAAATGTGGGGGTACAGGGTAAAGAATCTGATTCTGCAATTTTCACCCAAAGCCGCTTGTTCCAACAAATGAATGATGAATTATTGGATATTCCTACTGCTAAAGCGTTACCCGTGCTACACAACAATAAGTCAACCAACACTGCAGCAACCATACCATTGCCGTACGTTATTGTAGGAGATGAAGCATTTGGGTTGTCTATTTATGTCATGCGGCCATATGCTCGAGCTCTCAATTTGGACCATAAGAAAAAAATATTTAATTACAGATTAACAAGAGCGCGACGTTTTATTGAATCAACTTTTGGTATCATGGCTAATAAATTTAGAATACTTCATCGTCCTTTGAACGTTTCAAAAGAGAATGCCATTTGTTTTGTTAAAGCGCTAAGTATTCTGCATAATTTTATTAGATCTAGACAAGATGTCAATGATGTCAACGATATTATCATGACACCAAGCCATATTCGTGACGTCGACTATGGGTTTGGGAATACCCAAAGAGACGCGTATACGATACGCGATAAATTTGCTGATTATTTCGTTAAAGATGGTAAGGTGTCGTGGCAAGTTCGCAGTATTTTTTGAGACGTCCTCAAACCCAATTCTCACACTTAATTATACATCCTTATATTAGTGAATAGAACTAAACAGGACGATAGGAATTGGTACACGACACAATAATATTATTCTAGCTTAATTTAAAGTACCTAACCTAGTTATAAGTATCAATACCTACATCTATCCGTAGGTTGATTAGAATTACATAATATATTGAGAAAAAAAATAGTATGTAAGTACCTATTTACCTAAAATAGAGTACTAAAAATTGCTTACCTGTTGTTTTTTTTTCCGCCTCACTTAAATTTTCGAAATTTTCAAACAATTCTTTTCCAATTTCAAGCCATGCCGCTGTTCTTGCATCTCTGTCTTTATAAAGATCATTCGCCTGGTCCCATATGGCAGGGCGACACTGAACTTCTACAATTACTCTTTCCGTATCGAAAGACATGATTTTCTCCGAGCGTGCGTGCGGTCCGTATCACATAGCGTTATTAACTGAACAAGCCCGTGCGTGTTACCGCTAGCGGGTCCCGCGCGTGCCCCCGCGCGGGCATCCGTCGCACGGAAACGGGCACCGTTGCGCTGGCGCGGGGCCCGCCTCCCCGCAACGTACACCCGCGCGGGGCCCCGCGACGGTGCACTTTTGTATGGTACGGCGCGGGCGTCCGCTTAACGCAGTTTCAGGCCTAAGAGTAAGGGAATACCAAACTCAAACCATTTATTTCAAATAAACCAATTACAGGCACTTTTGAATTGTCAAGGGGTCGGTCAGTCAGAAAGATGAAGCTAGTTGCCCATTCCAAAGCGTAGTAGGTACCTATGGAGAAGAACGGGCAAGAAACTCCATGGACACTCTTTAAAATCAAAATATTGTTACAAAAAAGTGGTTACATCATTCATGTTGTAATTATACATGTGAGAACGATGTAGAATGACGTGCACGTTAAAAGCGTCCGTAATAAAAAGATAAAAACAATCATGGAATTAAAATAAGCCGTGGCAGCTAAGAAATGGCCAGTGCCTACTGACGGCGCCCGTTCACGAACATGACGTATGGATCAGCACCATTCAGCTCAACCATTTTGAAGGGCACTCAATGATCTAATACACACGCCACCACCAGCAACACATTCAAGCGAGCATGACATACTCTCAGCCACCAGGGCACATTCAAGTCAATAAAAGACGAACACAGTAAGCTTTATAGTGGGTACATAGTGCTCACACTGTGCTATACAATTATACAATACTAAGAGATTGAATTTATACATTGCAAAGATAGATTGTACAATCTTCAAGATTGATCAAACTTCAATCTTGTCAAAGATACGATGGATGGACTGTGCAAAAGATGAAATGGCTAAAAAGGGGATGAATACCGAGGTGACAACTAATAGAGAAGCACAGTTCTCTATTAGTTGTCATCTCTAAGACAAAGACATGTTGCGCCGAGCACTAATAAAAGAAGAATTATGACTTCATCTTTGACAGATTTCACTTTTTTTTTTTTTTTCCTTTATAAAATGTCACAGATAGTGACACTTTATTCACATTACAATCTAGCCTATTCGCTAATAAGTAATTTAAATAAGTAGTTTTTACATGAACGCATGAACAAAGACATTATTTTGTGTCGTAACGGGCTTGCGTCTGCAACTCCACAACAAAGCGTTTAAGTTGCGTACCAAGTTTTTAAACATAAATTCACTGCACCATTTACTCACGCAGAAAACGCAGAATGCAACCTGCTATGATTATGATATCCTTTGTTCACGTTCATAACATGTGGTCATACACTGGTTGATAGTAATAAACAACTGACACCGGCCCGTCTCATCACCTCTAGATATGCTCCAGTAAACTTATCTTGCTGATAATTAAGAAGCATTAACTAGCAAGGAACTCCCTAACACACCTTTATGGCTTGTCTAGTAACTATAAAATAACTTCAAGGGAAATTAATTCATGTTGCTTTGGCAACAAATAATAACAACTCAAATGGTACGGAAGGTTTATAATGCATAGATACCTTCTTTTTTTTTTTTTTTTGAGGGTGGAATATCATCAAATAACTTCTCCCGCTCTGGGCGGAGCGGGAGGGCGTGTCAGACTCTTACTGACTAAAATCCACCCGTGTTCTTTCAGTTGCCTGTGCCAGGGGCCACGGTAACCCTCTCGGACTTTCCCGCATAATGCTAAGATACCTAATTGGAATCTAATTGAAATGTTACTTTGAATGGAATTTTATTTATAAAAACAAAACTGATTCATTCAGTTAGTGCAAATGTGTATAAATACTTCTTAAATTACCTAAATACCACAAAACTGAATATTTACAGTGAAAGAATCGAGGTTAGCGAGAATTTCAATCGGGCATAAAAATACATTCAATACTTACGTCTGGAACACTAGAAGGCTGCTAAATCGTAAAACACGAACACAACACTTCGTTTCTACAAAACAATAAAGCAAATTGTTATTAGAACACTGAAATATGATCTCAAAACGCCGACACATATTTTTGATCACATTTTCACTCCAATACACTAGTTTATGCCAAAAACAGGAGGCAAATATTGATCTCAATTGTGTTTACCGATAAATTATGAAAGCATAATACGTCGTAGCGATTAATTCATTCGTTATTTTATCGTAACAAACAATAATTTGCGATAGCTTCGCGACCGGAGATCGCAAACGCAACGCATATCAAAATGCGAAATTGAAACGTCAATACGATACGACTGTCAGTGTCAACTGTCCACAGAACATATATACCCTGACAGCATTGACTTTTTTGTTATGTTTTGGCTTCGCACGGTTTGTGCATTTAGCCAATGTCACGTTTAGTTATCGAGAACAAAGTTAGGGAAACGAAAGAAAAATAATAAAATATTTATGATCAATTGTAACGGGATTTAGGATTGGACGATTTATAGGATCAGTGTATTTGATAAAGGTGAATACTAATAGTGAATAATGAGCAAATTACAATGGCGACGATTGACAATTGACTTATAATAGCCTGACAGCAACTGTCCACAGACTCCTAGCAACTGTCAGTCAATATTTCGCAAATATGATGCGCCAAAATATTAATGTTGCTAGGTTATGGTTTCCCCCCGAAAACAAAAAAAAAAAAAAAAAAAGAGATTTATTTATGGACGAATGTTGACCGAAGAAAGGAACTACCCGAAAGGAGATAACCCAGAAACGTAAGGAGCCGGCTAGCACTATCTACATCAACGTTTAACATAATTAAAATAATTAATATAGCATATTACAATGACCAAAACAATTTAACTATTATTTTAGAAAATCGTGTTGACCCTAGCATTACTTTATACATTTAAAACTAAGGCTTTCGCGCTGGATTGAATTTTCGTGATCACATCATCATGCGTAGCTGCAAAAGAGCGTATAGAAATTTAGGTTTCATGCTTCGTACGGTCCGAGGGTTCACGAATGTGAAAGCTAATATAGCGTTATAAAATGCATTGGTAAGGAGTCAGTTAGAATGTAATGAAGTCATCTGGGCTCCGCATGAAGCTAAATATAGTCTCATGCTGGAGAGGATACAAAATAAATTTAAAATATATTAAATATAAATTAAATCTCTGTCCATTCCAAGGTTGCCTGGAAGAGATCGCAGAAAGCGATAAGGCCGCCCATTGTATATTAAGTAGTGTTCAGTTTAATTTTTGTTGTTATGTTTTTTGTGGTGTACAATAAAGAATATATAATATTAAGCGTTATTACGAAGTCTATCCCTTTTACCCGTTAATGTATCCAATTTTATTTATTTTAGGTATGGTAGGATACAATGAGCTAAGGGTTAGGAGGGATCTCGCACTTGCTTCATATATATTGTTACTGAGAGGGAAGGTGCATAATGCAGTTATTTTAGTGCAGGTGAGTCTGTGTGTTCCGGACAGGTTCGTGTGGCGACGACGGCAGCCGCCACTGCTAGTTGAACCAAAGAGTAAAGTAATAGTTGAACCGCGCGCTCGGACCAACCTTGTAAGGGAGGCGCCGCGCGCCGCTGACGCGTGCACTCCGCACGCTCGACCTCATAGCGATGGAGACGGACTTAATCTGTTGTTCTCTGAGTGAATTCACAAGGAATGCATTGTTTGTAATTTGTTATAGGTAGGTACATGAATGTTCGTATTTAGGATAATTAAGTTAAGAAGCGCATTTATCGCATTGGGTTACCCTGTAATGGTAGATGTAAGAAGGAAAATAAAAATAAATAAAATCGAGTCTTGCAGCCTTGAAATAAGATTTAATTTTCTTTAGCTCGTATTGCGGTCAGTATTGCAAAATATATAAAATAAAAAACCTATGTTAGTTACCTAGTAGAATCAATTCAGTTGTCAACATAGAGGAAAGCAATATAATAATATAGGGTAAGAACTAACTACTTTCAGGACTTGCGTTTATTCTGTTACACGTTGTATAGTGTCTAAGTGTCATTAAATGTAAATGGTCGGAATATCGCTATGGAATGTGACACAGGAAGCGCCGTTTCTTGTAAATAACTTGCCTTATGACATGTATAATAAATTATTTAGTTATTTAACAATAAAAAGTAATGTAAGATAGCTTTCAGATACTGTACAGGGGAACAAGTATGGCCAACAGGTGTAATTAAACCAACAGTGGAATACCTTGTTATTCCAAATGGTAAAACAGTATTACACGGTCGACAGTGGATGGCTGAATTAAAAATCAGATTGCCTAATGTACTGGCGTAAGAGTAAACACTTTGAAAAACGAGGAATTTAATGTATCTGAATTTAGTTCCAGATATTGTAAAGTATTCGAGGACGGTCTGGGCCGATTCACCGGTGGTGCGGTGAGCATCCACGGCGCACGACCGGTGTACATGCGCGCGCGCCCGCCCGCGGTCCGGTGGAGCGCGCGCTCGAGCAGCTGGTGCGGGACGGCCTCCTCACGCCTGTGGACCGCTCGGACTGGGCCACGCCCATTGTTCCGGTAGTAAAAAAGGCGGTACTGTCCGAATAAGTGCTGATTACAAAATAACTTTAAATAAGGTGTTAGAAGTCGACCGTTATCCCTTACCGCGAGTCGTAGATTTATTAGCACGTTTACATTAATTGAGGTAAACGTTTTAGCAAAATTGACTTATCGCAAGCATATGCACAATTCGAATTGGACCAATCAAAACGATATACGGTTATTAAAACACACAAAAGTATGTTCATGTTCAATAGATTGGTATACGGTTTGTCGTCTAGTCCGGGTATATTTTCAAAAGCATCTCCAACAATTATTCGCTGATTTTCCCAACGTTGAGGTATTTTTAGATGATATAATAATTACGGGGCCTAACACTAGGGACCATTTGAACAATTTGCACAAATTTTTTGAGCGTTTACAATCGTACGGTCTGAAAGTAAAAAAAGAAAAATGCGCTTTCTTCGCTGAATCAGTAAGTTATTTAGGTCACGTTATTAGTAAAGACGGGGTACACACATGTGCAGATACAATAAAGGCTATAGTTGACACGCAGTCCCCCACAAATGTTTCAGAATTGAGAGCATTTTTAGGAATGACGATGTACTACGCCAAATGTATTAAGAACGTCAGTACTATTCTCTCGCCTCTAGTTCAACTGGTGTAGTAAGTGCGAGGAAGCATTCAACAGGGTAAAGCACCTACTAGCTTCTAGTCATATTACTTTCCTCTATGCTTCTAGTGAAGTGTCGATGCATTATTCACAACATCTGCCGCTCGTGCTGACTGCGGACGCAAGCAGTGTGGGGGTCGGCGCAGGGATATCGCACATTACGGAGGAAGGTGAGCGACCAATAGCATGTACGCGTCGCGCTCACTTAACTCAGCGGAGCGGGTTTATTCACAAATAGATCGGGAGACGCTCGCTATAGTTTTTGGTATAAGAAAAAACCACCAGTAGGTACGAGTATCTGTACGGTCGAAAGTTTCTGCTTAGGACGGATCACAAGCCGTTAACATATATTTTCGGAGATAAAGTAGGTATACCGATAATGGTGGCTTCTCGATTACCTACAGCGTTGGGCGATATTGTTGTCAGGTTATAATTAGGACATCGAGTATGTTTCGTCAAAAAAAAAAATGGTGCTGACCAACGCCTTATCGAGGCTGCCGCGGTGTAAACAAATTAACGCGAGTACAGAAATTACCTACTTAAACTCTGTGGAGGACTTCTTACCAGAAACAAATAGTGAAGTTAGGAAACAAACGGCAAAAGATACATTAGTGAGTCGGATCCTGCTATATGTGCAGTTAGGTTGGCCCTTGTCGTGTCCGGATGAACAAGTTAAGCCATATTTTCTGAGACGCAATGAATTGTATGTTGAGTGTGGTCGTATAATGTGGGGTTATCGAATGATAATACCCACGACGTAACGAAAAGATCTACTTTAAACAATTACATACGAGTCATAGGGGAATCGTTAAAACAAAACGTTTAGCGCGTAGTTACGTATGGTGGCCGAACAGAGATAGGGACATTGAAGAACTATGCCAAAGTTGTGAGACTTGTGCAGTAGAGGGCCCCGCTCCACCGCGCGCACCACCACAACCTTGGCCCTACTCGACGCAGCCGTGGAGTAGGCTACACGTAGACTTCCTAGGGCCATATCGAGGCAATACCTTCATGATTTCGATAGACTCAAGTTCGAAGTGGCTTGAAGTTTTTGAAATGCCACGTATCAATGCTACCCAGGTGATTAAGATTTTACGTAGTACCTTTTCTAGATTCGGTCTGTCGGTTGAACTGGTATCAGATCAGGGGCCACCATTTACGAGTACGGAATTTAGTAATTTCTTAAATAATAACGGTATACGTCAACTTTTTTCACCGACATATCACCCATCTTCTAACGGTGCCACCGAGAACGCAGTAAGATTGTGTAAATTGGCTACTAAAAAGCGTACAGAGCTAACAAAGATATCGAGGCAGCCCTACAATCGTTTTTACTCAACCATAGGAACACAACACAGTGTACAACGGGCGAAACTCGGACTCGCTTAGAGTTGTTCCGCAGTGACCGCGCAATAGACGACCGGGTACGGGCGGCGCAACAGCGACAGGTGGAAGTGGCCAGTGGAAGGTGGAAGTGGAGGCGACCAACTTGGCCTCGGCGGGCGGATCCTTGGTCGCAGGGAGGATCCGCCGCCTAGGATTGACGGTGGCGCTGCACAAGACCGAGGCTGTGTTCTTCCACGGCCCTCGGCAGCGCCAACCACCAGACGCCCACATATTTGTGGAGGGCGTCCGAATCGAGGTGAAGGCCCAGATGAAATATCTGGGCCTTGTACTCAACAGCAGGTGGCGTTTCGGCCCGCATTTTAGCGGGCTGTCGACGCGCCTGCTGAAGACTGCGGGCGCCCTCTCGTGGCTGCTCCCCAATTTGGGGGGGCCCAGCGCGCGATGCCGGCAACTCTACGCCGGCATCTTGAGGAGCATGGCCCTTTACGGGGCCCCTATCTGGGAGGACTCCCTCCAAAGGCGGGAGAACGCCGCCACCTTGCGGGCCCCCCAAAGGGCCATAGCCCAGCGGGTGTCGCGGGCCTACCGCACGGTGGGTTTCGCGGCAGCGTGTGCTCTGGCTGGCACCCCTCCTTGGGAACTTGAGGCGTGGGTGCTCGCCAGAGTATACGAATGGACGGCGGGGCGGAGGGCGAGAGGAGAACGCCCCGCCCCGGAAGAGCGGGAGGCCGTCTGGCGGGAGGCGAGGGACGCCATCGTCGTCCATTGGACGAGGGACCTCGCCACCGCAGCCTTCGGCCGCCGAACCCTCGACGCGATCGGGCCGGTCCTGCGAGACTGGCTCGATCGGTCGCACGGGTTCCTCTCGTTCCGTCTGGTGCAGGTGCTGTCCGGACACGGTTGTTTCGGATCGTACCTGCACCGAATCGGACGGGAGGAGACACCGTCGTGCCACGACTGTGGCGCGGCGGAGGACGCGGCGCAGCACACCCTCGCGGTGTGCCCGTCGTGGTCCGAGCCGCGCCACGGTCTCACTGCGGTGATCGGACCGGACCTCTCACTCCCCGGTTTGGTTAGACGCCATGCTGGGCGATGAGAGGTCCTGGGCGGCAGTGGCCTCCTTCTGCGAACACGTCATGTCCCAGAAGGAGGCGGCGGAGCGCGCGCGGGAAGACGACCCTCACGCGGCGGCGCTCCGAAGGCGGAGGAGGGGTCGGAGAAGACGTCAGTATGACGGTCATCTCCGGCTCCTCCCAGGTGGAGACCAGCAGGCAACGGGTGCGGGGGCACCCTTGCCTGTATTGCACAGGCCTCCACCAGTATCGGACGGGAATGACCAGGTGTTCCCGGCCATTCCCGTAGCCCCCCAGTTAAATGGGGGGCATGCGGGGCCCGCCAACTAGGCGGGCATACGCCGGGAGGGCTGTGGAAGCAGAGGCTGAGCCAATTTCCCATAGCCCTCCCATCACGGCGTCGCGGGAACACCGCTGAGTTTTAGTGGGTATACTGCCACTCTGGCAGGGAGTCCCACATACCCCGTCTCGTCCCCCGACGAGCGGAGATGCGTAATGTCATTTCTCAGCGACAAAAAAAAAAAAAGGCACTTGCGAGTGCGCCGGGATCACACATCGTGGTCAGCGGGGCCCGGATAGCTGTCGAGTCCACCATGAAGTATCTGGGATTGGTGCTCGACAGCCGATGGGAATTCGGGCCCCACTTCCGGCGGCTGGCGCCCAAGCTGATGGGTGCAGCGGGCGCGCTTTCAACGTTGCTTCCCAACTTGGGGGGCCCGAGCGCCGCCTGTAGGCGGTTGTACGTGGGAATCGTGTGGTCCATGGCCCTGTATTGGGGCCCCTGTGTGGGCGATTGACATGACGGCCAGCACTCTCGCCATTCTGCGCTAACCGCAGAGGGCGATGGCCGTCAGAGTCGTCCGCGGGTACCGCACGATTTCCTACGAGGCGGTTTGCGTCCTGGCCGGATCCCCGCCCTGGGAGCTAGAGGCGAAAGTATTATATCGATGGCGCGAGGGAGAGCGGGCACGGGGCTCGAGGCCGGTGCAGCGGCAGATCGCGATGCGCCGAGAGGAGCTCCGTCAGGTCTTGGTGGCGGAATGGCGGCAAAGGCTTCTGCGCCCTACCGCCGGCCTCGCTACCGTCGAGGCGATCCGGCCAGTAATCGACGACTGGCTCGGGAGAATGCACGGCTCCCTGTCGTTTAGGGTGACGCAGGTGCTGACGGGGCACGGCTGCTTCGGCAAGTACCTGTGCCACATAGACAGGGAGCCGGACGCTCGGTGCGACCACTGCGTCCATTGCGGGGAGGACACGGCGCAACACATGCTCGCCGAGTGTGTAGCTTGGGAGGAGCAGCGCCGTGACCTCACAAATGAAGTAGGAGGCGATCTGTCGTTGCCAGCCGTAGTGCGAAGGATGGTAGGTAGCGCAGAGTCGTGGGACGCAGTGGTGTCCTTCTGCGAGAACGTGATGTCGCAGAAGGAAACTGCGGAACGGGAGAGGGAGATCTCGACTCACTTCCCCGGCCGCAGAAGGCGCACCGGGCGCAGGAGAAGGGTGGACAACGCCCTTTTCCGGCCCCCGTGAATAGGTCCAGGGGCGAGGGACTTTGGGAAGTCCCCGCCCCCTATTCGATGGACCCGAGGCGAAGGCGCGCGCGGGGGTGTCAGCGCGCGCCTTCTGAGGCTATGCACGGGGTAGTTGAACACCTCACTACCCCGTGCAGGAGACGAGGCCCGGACAGACCGGGCCAGCACTAGTGTGGGGCTGCGGAAGAATTTGGATTCCCGCGGCCCCACGCGCACGTGCTTGGAGACACCGGGGTGATTTTAGCCGGTAAGAGTCCGGCACGCCCCTCCGCCTTTTCCCCAGGCGGAGGTAGTCCATGAGGATTTCCCCTCGTAAAAAAAAAAGGCACTCGCGAGTACCTGGTGGATAACGGTGACGGTCGACTTACAAGAAAACATGTTGATCATATAAAACGCAGATCCCGATTATCTGACTTCGCGTGTTCTGACAGCACAGCCTTAGATACGGCTACACCTACTCCAGTACAGGTACCAGTTGAGGTTGCAGTCTCGACACCGGAGGGGACGATGGAGGTAAGTAGTTCAACGCCAGACCATTTACGAGAGGGTGGGAAAGACAAGGTGCATGATGGTTATGAACAGCCTGGTATATCAAGGTACTGGGGTCGTACTATGAGCTGTTAACGCCATCATGATTCCGTTGAGAATAAGAGATAGTGCTATCGGTCATGTATAGCTCCGTCTCTCTTCCAAGCTGGAACAATGCCGCCGCCGCCGCCGGAGGGCCGTTCCAGACGAACTCGTAAACCTGTTACCAGATTTCAAGTACAAAATATTAAATAGTTAAAGAGCCTTGATTCATTGAAATATTATACTAGTTAGTAAGTACTTAGATACTAAAGATGTTGTTATTAAATTAGAGTAGCATAAAATTAAGCGGTGAGGTGTGTATGTATGTGGCTAAACCTAATTAATGTTCTAGCTCATTATTATATAGAGATGTGAGAAACTGTTAAACATGCAATCTATTCATGTAGCTCGGTATCAGTTGGAATATATAGTTGTAACGGTGACTAGCAGTTTTATTCCGATCTCCATATCCTGACTTCCCGACGATTCCCAAAAACATGCATGGGAGAACATTTCTTGAACTACAATGTCAAGTTTGTTCTAGATTGAGATCTGGGGGCACGGTATCTGTTCGGTAGTACCCCGCCAAGATAGTGCCAAAAACAAAAAAAGGGGCACTACCAACCTTTTCTCGAAGCGTTTTGTCGTATTATCATACCCTCATAGCTTCGGCCTGGATAATGCTAGAGAGCTCAAATTCTGAGGACAAAAATAGTCAGCTGGCTGATAAAACGAACGAAGTTTTGAATAGCTATGCTGCATAGCTATTCACAAACTTAGAGCATTTTAATGCTCTAAGTTCACAAAGGTACGATTCGCTACCGTATCGACAATGGCACTTGTTCGTTGAGAATGGCACAAAACGCTGTTCACAGATCCGTGTGGAAGGGTTTTTATTTTAACTGATTATAGGTGTGTTCAGGGGGCACCTCAGAACAATAACTAAAGCATAGAAGGAAGCTAAATTTAACTAATATAGTCGTCTCTGTTTTCTTATACACTCATCAACAGCATTAGAAAGAGACAGATGTATGTTGCTCAAAATGCAAAGCGTCACAAAGCAAACGTCAATTTGGCTACCTTGGCTACCTTTATGATACTAAGTTCTATTCTATTCTATTTTTATGGTTCTGGCTCCATCGGTAACGTTCGATGATTTTGCCAATGTCAAGGTATGTATGAGAAAGTAATGATCGTAAACTGTTACACAACTATTGATCAGTGTTTGTAGCGTTGGCATCCATGGATCCCCATGCTAAAAAGGGACAAAACATTTTTGGTTAATACATGTAAGACGTCACAAAATAAATGTTAGAACATTCAGTAGGTATAATATAAATAAATAGAAATATCAACTATAACTGGATTTTATTAATGCTAATGAATTTATAAAGGATTTTAACTGCAGGGGTATGGGCTAAAGATAATAGGAAAGGAATATTAATTGGGCGGGGGACATCAGAAGGGAGTATGTCGTAAAGGGGAGTGGTTAAACGAGGACAGGAAAAAAACAAGTGTTCCAGAGTGCCCTCATCCAGGCCGCATTCACACAAAGAAGAGTCCCTCACGCATAGACATATATAGTAAGGACCAGGCTAACCGCGCGGCGAAATGGCACCAACGCGCTGGCCCTAAAATATCAGTTTTAGGGCCAGCGCGACTCAGTCGAACGCGGTCCGCGCGCGGATGCGTAGTACTGTCATTAAAATGCCTAGTTGCGTGGTAAAAGGCTGCAAAAATTATGACACAAAAGTTAAAAAGGAACATGGGATATCGTATAATCGGTAAGTAATCTTACATTATTTTTGTTGCAATTAAATTATCAAATAAACATATTTTTAAAGTGATCATTTTACCACCGAAATCCACAATGGCGGCCATGTCGCGCGCTGTCGGCAGCGCGTGAAGTAACCTTGTACGGACGTCATTTTTTATTTGTGTTTTATTTTTGTCTTAGGAACTTAGTGTAAGTAATTTTGAATTTTTTTAGCCTTCATATGTTGATATTTCTATTCGCGGTATAGCCAAGTAAATAGTCGTTGATACAATTTCATTCGAAATAAAAATATAAGGACTAAATATTATATGAATCATTTGTTGCGAAACGAAATTCTATGAAATTTCTGTCTGCGAAACAAAGGGACACCTTATTAAATTGTTTACAATTCAAATAAAGCTGATTGAGATCAATTTGTTTTACTCACGTTTTCTTTGTGAACTATAAAATATCATCCCAAAAAGGACATCGTTTCCAGTGTAATTTCTAGGTATGTAATTCGCAAGCGCTCGCTATGTCCCAATGGAATTTAAGGGGGAAGCGCTAAGGTAGTCATACTCGTATTTGTTACAGTCGCGAATCATATTTAGATCAACATACAACCTGTTACTGACCTGCAAATTGCAAAAAACGTAAGAAAATTGAATTTCGCGGGCTACTCTGACGCGTTCGCCTTAAATTGTTTCCGATAAAATGTGATTAAAAAATCACGGCTACATAATCAAGCTACAATTTCCAGATTCGCATTGTATAGAAATAAATAAATGTAGCCGTGTGTACAAGGTTACGTCGTCGGCCTATGCAACGCGGAACTCACGTAGTTCGTATGAGTTATCATAGATGGCGTTAGTTTTTTCTTGTATGAAGAAGGTTTATGTAAAATGTTCTGATGGGCGTATCCTTCCTTTTGAAATCATTGCCCTCACGCGAATACTAAGTTTAAAAGCTACTTAACGTCTCAGGTTTTTGTGTATGACTTTGTTCATCGCATTTTTTCGTATAATGCTTATGGGCGCATGGGAGTTGTAGTGCTTCGTTGATTTTACGTGTTTTTATAAAAATAGTACAAAATTAATAGTGATTTAGTGTAAATCGCAAAGCTTAAAGATTAAATAATGTTCTGCGTTATACTGGGATGTAAATCACATTCATCCCGCAAAGAAAATGATGCGGAAATCATAAGCTTCCATCGGTAAGTAATCAAATATGGTCATTTTATCGGTTTTGTATTCTCACTGTAGGTTATTTTGGCATTTTTTCAAATTATTTGAGTTGAGTGTACTCGGTAGTGTTTTGAAATCAATATTTTATGTAATTAAATAATTCGATTCTGGGGAAAATAGAAATTTTAAATCGGTATAGAAATTTTTGCAATAGTGCTTGCAAAAATAAACTATCGATAGAATATCGATAGAACTAACGTCATCTAAATTATTACATTATTTTTCTTTACACGTAGTTTTGGGAAGGATTAAATATTTAAGAGTGAAATAAATACCTAAATACCTACGGTCTTGCCAGCAAATCATACGTATGAGTAATGAAATGACAGTGGTCAAAAAGCCGTTTGGCTCATGGTATAATAATTTAAACTCATGTGTAGCTATGATTTTTTTTTAATTTTCAGATTTCTTTCCGATATTGATAATTATGAGACAAACATGGATCAACGCTATTGCACGTAACTACTGGGAATGGAAAAAAACAACATCGTAATTGTTCCAAACATTTCAGCGATGACTGCTTTATTATAATTTTGCTCCAACGTCAATTTTTGATGATTTACTCGAACATTCATTCGATAATGATGTATTGGATGAACATAGAAATTTGTTGATTAAATTGATAAGCAAAGAATATTTAACAATTAGAATTCATTATATCGCGAAAGAATTATCTTCTCCTGTAGAAAAAGTAAGGACATTTCTAACAAAAACTATAATTTTTAAAGGACAGTGATTAAAATTTTTTGTTACTTGCTCCGGTACCAATCGCGCTTTAAAAATTATTTAAGCGTTTTCTTGGTAATTTCAATTTGTTAATAATTTATCCTGTGTTTATAAATAAATAAGTTAATCAGACAGAAGTGAGTTCATTTCACCTTAGCATATTTTAGATTTAAATGCCAAGGAGCGATACCTTATACTAAGAAGTCGATATCGGTATTTATTTTATGCATAGTCACATCACTAGCTAATACTCTTTTGTCTATGACAGCGTACACTTCAAATGTCCTAAAGCGCCTTCTATGCATTGCTTCTATGTGTTAGGTCTGTAGGTTTTCGAGAGAAACAATCAGTTCGAGACACTAAACGATTCTGGTTTTATTTTAGGAAAACTAACTACTTATACATAAATTCTTAAATTAACAAAAATATATCTGTGGGCACTTTTGAAAACATTGCGGAAACTATTACCCAATCACTGCACAGCACGTATTAGTCTGTAGTCCTAACATATGCTTTAGTTATTGTTCTGAGGGGGGCACCCTTACAAAATGGTAGAAAATAGAAAATTGTGGTAGAAAATAATTTTTATGTATGTACCTACACATAAATTATTTTTGTCGGGTATTTCATTCAATGCAACTATAACTATATAAGGTGTAACTATTCGTACATGAAATATTTTAGAGACACACCGCTGGTACAGAACCCATACTACGCGATTTTTTTTTAATCTAAATGGTTTTTATTTTACGTAGGTAATTATTATAATTTCAAAACTGCTTGAGAAATTTTGCATAAAACCTTACTCCCTATTCTATTAATGAGCCGCCCGACGCGGCGTGGGAGGCGGCGCGGCGGGCGCACCGCCACATCGAGGCGTCTCTTCTATTCTGTGTCGAGCAGCGTGTTGCACGTGTTGGTGTGGTAGTCACAGACTATGTAGAGCATGCATGTCTATTATAGTTATTTCGAGTCCTGACGGTTACTGCACTCCAGCCTGTATGTCGGACCCAAACACCTGCCCTCACCTATTACATGGAACCTAACAATATCACTGGTGAACTTTTAATGGACGTACGAAAGCCTATGTCAACGGAGAATGTAGGCGTAATGATATTAAAATTAAACTAACGTTGGTTGACTTCGTAACTTCATCTAGTCTTATTCTAATAGCTTAACGCTTACAATACTAATAATTATTGCGTTGCCAGTTGTTGTTGACTGCAGAATTGCCCCCATGGTGAAACTTAGTATGTACTAAAAAGTACACCTCTGCCCCACACTTCAGGACTACAGGCTTAGAGCGTTATTTTCTCTCTCTCTCTGTGTGTGTGTGTGTGTGTGTGTGTACGTCTCAAAACACGATGTGCCAAATTATATTCAATTTATTAAAAAAGTACAGTACAATACTAATGTAACCGATTTATGTCTAACTAACATGGAAAAATATGACTTACTGCTAAAATAAAAACGGAGATCTTCAATTAGTTTGTTTATTTGTATTACATATTGACCATTTTTCAGAGCTTTAATTGTTCGAAGTAACAATGCTAGAGCATATTAAAATAACGGGTGTAAATATACGAAGCCAACAGTCACTTGTTCTTCCCGTAATCGTGATCGTTTACGATAACTTTACTGTTCTGTGTACTGGACCATACCTTCTGGATAATTGATATGCATCACAGACTACATTATAGTATAGGATATGCATGTACACACGACGATGTATTAAGCTATACATTTCCAATTTTAGCTGACCTTGCTTTGTATACGCTTTTCGTACAATGAGAAATCAGCTTTTACTGGAAACGTATTCATATTAATATTCATTTATTGCATTCCATAATTGTAAAAAAGATGTTACAAAAGGCTTAAAGCAAGGTGCAAAAATATGGACCCTGTAAGGGCACAATAAAAGGATAGCATTAAAATTACAAGAAACAAAATTAAAACTACTACTAAACCTACTATATAAAAATAAAAATAAACTAGATATTTATTTGTTTTACTATTTATCTACACACAGTACAACAGATACAGATATGACATATTAGAATTGAGTACAAAGGTACTGCTTATTTCTTAAGAAATTTCTTCCAGCAGACCCACGAAAGGAGATAGGAAAAAGAAATGTAGACAATGGTGCCGATTCTCTTGTCACAAAATTCTCTAAACTAGACTAAAAATCACAAAAATTTAGTTTATTCCTGTCAAACGACGATTTCCCATTCTGAAATTGACTAAAGTGACACAACTTAACTATATTTTAGTTTGACAGCACTAAGATGGCACTGAGATTATAATTTAGTGAAAATGGCAATTTTGCTATTCTGAATTTTACGTTTTTCACCTAAAATTTTGATTGTCTTAACTAAATCTGACTATTTTTAATCGCGATTAAAAAGGTGTGGAATAAAATTAGTTGTCATGAACTAAAATTCACACCAACACCTCGACTTCAGATGCAAAAACAGTACTGTATCTTTTTTTCTTTTCTTTTGCTTATATCTCGAAAACGGTGTGTCGTATCGCAAAAATAATGAAAATTTCGACCCCCTTTGCAACCCGTAAACCTATAAAACTCAACGTGTTGGTAATATTTTTTTATATTTTCCATACAAAAAGTAAAAAATTCCATACAAAACAAGTCGAGGCCGCACATAATGCGCGCCTACGGCTCTAAAAAAAGATCACGTGGTACGGCAAACAAGTACCACGTGGAGTCGCAATAATTATTGTCAAATTTGATTTTAGAAGTGTCAAAATTATTTTTAAATTTAGAGATTTTATTTTGCAGAATAGCGTAAAAATTCTCATAGCCAAAAGTAAGGAATTTTAGTGATAGTTTAGTTAGTTTAGTTCGGTGTACAACAGAATCGGCACCAATATTGTGTGAGGTCAACTTCACAACCTGGCTCATCGTTGCCTGCTTGTCCGTCTTCTACAGATTGTACTTCAGTTAGTGTGCCCAAGAACTCCACGACCTCATTCCACCGGCCCCCTTCTTCCATCGGTCATCTAGACGCACAGCAAGTTACCTAGTTGCTATTCCACCAATTCGCACTAATGTTTCCAAATGTCTTTTGTAATGCGCACAGCAAAAGAGTGGAACTTTCTACCAGCGCTTGTGTTTCCGAACGCATACAACCCTAATCTCTTCAAAGTGAGAGGGGTCCATCCATCGTCGACTCCATAGACTATTAAGACTATAATAGAGAACTACGGTCGACTCTGTCTCTGTCGCCACTGACCTAGACTAGAGTCAAGAGAAAACCCATCTTAAATAAAAAAAAATAAAAACATGTAAGCGGGCACGCCCTATATGCTTGGAGGCTTTTATTATGTGTTTATATGTATATATATTATATGTTTATTATATATATATTTATATATATATTCTGTTTACGTTTTTATTTTTGATTGTTTATTTCTGTTTGTGTATAGTTTTCGATATTGGCGTGTGCTAACTGACATAAATGGCAAATAATTTAATTTAATGATTTGTGTTTCGTAATGTTACTACTGTATAGAATCCAGATTTTCTAACTGAATAGACAGCTGTGCTGCTGGACGTTGCGCCACTTCTTCTTCCCAGCTAAAGCACTAGAAAGTGGTGAAGGGTGGGCGTTTTGAGGGACTTAATTTTGACGTTAAAAAAGTGCTGATTCTCAGTCTAGTTTTTTGAATAAATGACTTTACATTTTGATTTATTTTGCGTGATAAAATGTGTATTTTTTTTAAACTACCTATTTTTTCTATGTATTTTTCTGGTAGAAACCCTAAACAACAGATTATGACAAAAATACTTTCTGGACTTCCCCGATTTTGTTCGTGAAAGGGAAGGCGGTCCCACACTACCGTACCTACGGCGAACTGGCTTTATTTTGAAATTTTTGTGGTGTAGCCAAAGTACTAATACAAGTTATACAGACTGTAGCGTTCGTGTGCGCATCGTGTGGGCTGCCACACGATCAGTTGCGCGAAATAGAGAACTAAAATGAAATTAACCGGATTTAGGTTTTCAACATCATCTTTTAGAGCGAAGCCACATGAATACTCGCGCAGCGCTGCTAAATCAGAGCGATTCCGCTGTGTTAATTGATAACACAGCGGAATACTTCTGATGTTGCGTTACCATACATTTACAATAAAACACAGTGTGACTGTGATATGCCACATGCCACATTGTATGTTGCGTCGTGCTGTCGTGCGGTACAACTACAATAAAGTGACGACGCGACGCCGCCGTACCACCCATGTGGATTAATATTTGACGAATTAATTAGTGTACGGCGCGGCGGCGGCGGCGGCGGCGGCGCGGCGCCGCAACGCAACGCATCCACCAGGTTAATTTAGTTAGATCTAAGTCGTATTATTTTCGCATATGCTTAATTCGGCTTCGGGGCTAATGATGTCACAGAAAAATATGTCACCTTATTGAAACTGCTACAATAAAATGGTTAGGGCGTTTTAGGGTCATTCGAGATTTCAAGACGGGAACACGAGATACAAGAAATCGCGAATGTCTGAGACCGCATTTATAATTTTTTGACAGCTTGTACCTATATGATGCAATTTACTTACAATCTATTGAGTAGGTATCTAAATTTCAAGGAACATATTACTCTAGGGTAGGGAGGTATATTTTATGTTCTGTGTAGTGTGCTTACAATGAAATACAATGCAACCTTTTGTTTTGGTTAACTAATTGTGTATTGTGTTCTAAAATTAGTTGAAGCTGGACACCAAAGTACGTCATTTAAGATATTTAGGTGGAGCAGCGTGTTTTATAGTGCTTAACTCTCAGTTTAAAAAAAGTTTACGAACAAAAAGTTTTTTTTATATAATAATATCCTATCACATCAGTGAATTTGATGGTAAGAAAATTATCATACAATTTATCTATAGACTAAGTACCTATAACTTGCATATACACGTCAAGCAACTTTAAAATAATATCATTGAAGTGGCTATAATACAAAATTCACAATTGGATCATACAGTATTGTTTACCAAATAAATACTTAGGTAAGGATAGATTAAACTTAAAAAAAAAAATGTCGACCAAAAAGTTTTTTGACACAAATAATTCCATTAATCACATGCTCTAAGTTAATCACTTAAAATTAAAAGATGCTTAAAAGTGCACTATCAGTGAATGTGACGGTAAGAAAAAGAAGAATTTAACTTGCTTAGGTACCTATACACAAGCAACTTTAGAATACTATCATTGCAGTGCCTACAATAATTCTTAATTGGATCACTTATTAATGTTTACCAAATAGATAAAACTTTTACTGTATCTAATGTTTATTTATAAATATCTGGAATGGAAAAAAATAACAAGAATATTGTTTCTTTTTTGATGAAATAAATTTGTGTTGATTGTTTGTGGGTTGTGGAGATCTGAGTAGCAATTCCGGTATTTTATAGAACATTTGCATTCAAATCTGACTCAATCTGTCAAAAAAAACCTCTAATTTCTGTACTTACATTTTTTACAAGTTTTTGGTTCTTAGGTGTTTAAATGTAAGTATGTTATGTACAAGTTTTTGCTTCCTATGAGTATATAATGTAAGTATGTTATCTTCTGTGAGTTTTTGACATTCGCTGAGATGAGATTGCAACTAGATTTTGGAAGTTTTTTAATTACAAGAATTGGCCTTCAGATAGGCAGTTGCTTCATATTAAATACTGGTATTCAGCTGCATCCGGTTAGACTGCCAACCCTAACACAGATGGGAGAAGGCTTACTACTTATTATACAGATACAATAACGCCCCACTATAGGTAAAGAAAAACTTTTCCACTGAAACTTCTGATTGTAGGGCTTCATTAAAAGCAAATTAGTACCTACTTATGACAGACAAATTCAACATAACTTTTTGAATGCAATAAAATAAGGTCATGCTCCTTGAGATTAGTAGTCCTAAGGGGGAACTGCGAGCTTGCCCACGTAATTCAAATTTTCTTATGTGCGAGAGTCAAACTCGAGACACGCAGCGCAGCAGTCAATTGCTTAACCGCTTACTTTCTAATTTTATCTTTACCAAGTACATGGAAGGGATATTAAATTGGTGAAGTAATACCTAGTTTTTAAAGTTTCTTATGTGGTATACAGTGTTAGATAACCTTACGGCATTGTCATAAAGTTCTAAATGCCATAAAAGTTTATAGTAGACGGCACAGGTACAAAGCACTGTCTGTTACTTTAAAATATTACACAATACAGGTGATCTTTTCCACTAAAGTTTAGTACTGTATTCTATTGCATATTGTTTGCTTATCATTAAATGGTGGAATAAATATCTGAAATTGAATTAATTAATTAAAATAAAATAAAAAATTGTTTCCAATAATTTATTATGTATTTAGTTTGCACCACACATACCTACAAGTTATCAGTCAATGCTAGTCATTAGACATACAATTATGAAATTAGGTTAAATTACATGAAACTGGACAAAATTTGATGAAATTAAATTAAATTAGACACTATTAGATAAAATGAGATAAAGATAGATTTAATAAAATTTGAAAAAAAATGATAATATTGGTATGTAATAATTGTTATAACGTTTGGTCCTCCCGGCTGTCATTCGTGGATATTTGTCATTCATTACGGGTACTCAGAAGCCCATCAGAAAGTCTGACCACAAGTCTTACCAAGAGGTATTGTATTACCCAGTTACTGGGTTGTGGAGGTCAGATAGGCAGTCGCTCCATGTAAAATACTGGTATTCAGCTGCATCCGGTTAGACTGGAAGCCGACCCCAACATATTTGGGAAAAGGCTAGAGGCAGATGATGATGAATTGTGATAAAATTAGAATAATATTCTTGCTACTTACGAATTAAAAAGGGGGTGCTCTTTTTCAGGTACAGCGGCAAGCATGCAACGCCATTCTTCAAAAGAGAGTGAAATTAAGATTCCTCCAAACTTGTTGAAGAATTTCAATGTCTACGACATCTTGGAACCTGAGAAAAATGGCGCCAAAAATATTGGTGCGACCAAAGTCGATAAACTTATAGATATCGAAGATTGCTCACAAGGTTCGGGCTTTCAGGGTGCAGATTTCAACCCGGCGTTTCTTGATAAAAATCGGGATTTCGATTTAATTGATTTGTATCAGAATATTTTTGTGACTCCGCAACATATTAAAAAGAACGAGACTACTGATGAAGTAGATGCACCTTTTAGTGCTTCTAAAGCTTGTGATGCTGGTTTTAAACAATTTTTTGATATGCTAGAGTCTGGTGAAAAGATTGATTGGACGAATATTACCCAGACTGAGGAAGAAACTATTACTCAACATGATTTCATCGAGAAGAAACCGAGAGTTTTAGTACCAAAGGTTTTTACGGAACCAGATTCGGATCCCGAAGACATAATCAATGAAGTTTTGGTGCAGAAACAATTGGAACAACTGGCACTTGGCAATATTATTAGTAATTCGTTTAAAGGAAACTCAAACGAGCTACTAGAACGAGAGAGCCCTAAAAAGACTGAAAAATCTGATGTCATTCCAGAATTTTCTCGTTTAAGCTCGAATGGCATGACTAAAGTTTCCAAATTCGAAAGCGGAAGTTACGAAAACGTACCTCGTCCTTCTGAAATTGAACCATGTCCGGTCGACAGTCAAATAAACGACTCTTTACCAAATTTCACAGTCCGAGCCATTCAAAAAGACGAGAAGCTCTACAAAAAGAAACGTTTACTAAAACCTGAAAGTCAGACCGCTAATTATACTAAAGGCCCAGACTTTTACGAGAAGTCTAAAATTTTGCCACAAATAATGGCGCGATTACACGCCAGACTGGCATATTTAGACGAAAAAAGCAATCAGAAAAAGAGGTTGATCTTAGACGCGGGCGCAAAACCAAAAGCTGAATGTAGCTGTTCAAACGCAAACGCACAAGTTAAGAGAAAACCAAACAACCAGTCCTCAAGCAGCGCTTTAAACGCAAACGCACAAGTTAAATCTAAACCCAAAAACCAAGCTGAAACTAGCTCATTCACAAAAAACGATCTCGCAAAAAAAGCGCCAAAAAACCCTAGCAGTTCGGGGATTAATTCCTTAAAACTGAACAATGAACGTATTAAAGAAGAAGCTCGACTGTGTATCAACAAAGTGTCTAAGGATATACGTGTTCATACCTCGGACAAACCATGCATGAACTGCGCCACTCCTTTTACTGTTATAAAGGCTAACAGTGCTGCAGCGGCTTCACCCAAAAGCGACTACGGAATACCGTCCCCCATTGTTTTAATGGAAGATTGCAACAAGGAAAGGTTGAGGGCACTGAAGCAGAGTCAGATGTTCAAAGATTTTGTCCTTAAAGGCAAATATGACCTTTAAAGGTCAGTGGAAACGAAAGAAAAACTACAAATTATAAGGCTGATGGCAACGCAGAAGATTTTCTGGTGTCATTTAATATTATGCTTTATAGTTAATGTCTTAGTGCGAGCACGCTCGAAGATGCCTGAAGGCTCGTTTGATGTCAGCATCGATGTCTGTACAACTTAGCACTATATGTTACTAATAATAGAGTGTATTATTCAATATCACCAAAAAGTCCTTTGATTTATGCTGCTGGCGGTCTGGGCAAAGCCGAACAGAAATGTGAAAAAAAAGTTTGCCAATTCCTAATTGGACTAAGATGACGGTAAGATTAGTATTACTAGAAGTGACATCGGCGGCCGGCGACGGCTTTAGCTGTAACTGAAGCATTTATATTTCTTATGTATAGCCAAATATTTATTTAATAATATAGGTAGCTACGTGAAGGACATCATTTCACCGTCCCTAAATTTTTGGGCTTATGTGAAAGGGCCGTACCCGTAGTACCCTGCTTTATTTAGATTACTTTTTTTATAACACCGTGTATACCGTGTTTTACGCAAATAAAAATATCTTATTTTAACTAAAACATATTGAAAAACTGTATTTTTCAAACTTGTACATAACAACGCAGGGAATGACCCTACAGATTTGGTCCCGTAGTGAACACTGAAGAGAGCAATTCCAACGGAATATATACCGTAAAACGGGGTTAACAGGAACGCAGGGGTTAATCGGGACGAAACTTTAAAATGGATTTTTACGTTGATATAATATAGTTTGTTGCCAACAAGGGCACTTGATCTTTAATTATAATACAGTAAACACATTAAGAGTTCTTTTTGGCAGCAAACGATATTATTTTAATGTTAAAATTCATTTCAAATTTCGTCCCGATCAACCCCGTTTTACCGGTTTATTTTTTTGTTATGCCTGAGCCTTCATAGGTTAGCGCAAAATGAATGATCTCCTATACGAATCACAATTTTATTATGGTATAGAAAAATATTTAGGATAAGCTCGTGGCGATCCCTAGGCGCACCACTGCTGGACATTGCTTTTTCAATCTCCAATATCAAGCAGTAGACGTCTTTACACCTCCCTCTGACAAACATCCCGGGGATTGCAGGCGTGACGTTTATTATGTTATTATGTAATATAATACTGATGATTTTTGAGTAGTAATTGCGTAACAGACTAACGGTAGTAGCTCTATGGTTTTCATTTTGACAGTCCAACAACATTCATTGCGTTATTTACGTTGTTGAGCAGACAAATTTCTCGAACACATGAAGCAATGGATTAGCAATATCCTTCAAAATGATTCAGATTGTGATTGTGTGTTACGCAGTTAGGGTGCTGGGGAGGCGATACTGGTTTCGTTACCACTGACGTGTGGCCTACTGTACATTTACTCATTGTTAAGTTTAGATTTGTGTTTTATTGTATGTACAAGACACGTTGTCAATGAATTTTTTATTTAAGTCCGTTGTTTCTTAAAAACGTTGACAAATGCGGATCAATTTCGCTGATGTTTATATTATTATAATGTACTTATTTCACATCGCGATAAATACTCTCCCGGACTCCTAAATTTAGCAACACTGCATTTACTTTTGTATTAGAAATGGTTGTGAATTCTAATTTGGAACAATGATGACATAAAAGTGATGGCCAGTATGTTGGCTTCAAACTGCATGAAACCTATTCTTTGACTCATCATTATTTTAATGTTTTTGGCCTTCTTATCCTACAAATGGTAATGTACGGCGGCTTGATTTGGGAGTCCGGGAGTGTATATAAAAGTTAGTAAGCCTTGTTTTAATGTATATCAATCAGATTAAAAATATAGTCTTTGCCTTGTGTGTTTTTGTTTTTGCATAATGGCCTTTATATAAATGTATTTTCTCAAACATGCTTGGAAATTTGATCATTAGTTTGACAACCTTCTTCGAGATAAATCGAAATTGCTGTAGGTACCTACTGGCCAAATAATGCGAGCCGGCAAAAGTTGTATGAAAATCCATATCTGTCGTGGTTTAGCGGCCAAATAAATTACATAGTACCTAAACTCATATCGATCGTGTAATTTAAAAATGGAACGATCTTTTACTCCGAAACATGGCAACCAAGGAGGTAATTTATCAAAGGTTTTATTTGAATTTCGAACTGGCTTGCAAATAGAAAGCTGTATATTGAAGAAGAAAAAAAACAAATGAACTCTTTAACGCGGGAAAAATTATTGTTGTTCGTTGTTCGTCATTGATTTCGAAAAGTAATTGTATTTTAATTTCTGCGCATTATTTGAGAAAAGTACTATACACGCCTTGGCCACAACTAGGCATTGATGGACTTACGTAGGTATATGTGCCTCGGCTTCGCCTCGGCCCACATTTATACGTTCGTCCATCAATGCTTCTTTTGCTGGCCGCTGCAGTAATGTAGGTACTATTTGATACAAGCCTTTGATTCCGGTAGTTTTAATTTTCTGTTGATTTTATAGCTTTAAATCATATATTTTTTTTAAATTTGGCGCTTCTTCACTCCTTTTTACGTGCTAGGCTGAAGTGGAGTTGGGTGGGCCATGTGTGTATCTAATGCATCGTAATTCACAATGCATGGAGACAGATGGGCCCAGAGTCGTCAGTCAGTGGAGGTCAGAAGACGGGCGTCATCGCCGAGGGAGGCCTAGGAAAAAACGTGTGTGAAGATTGGCTGGAGAAGGGTATAGGTAGGTACGTGTTATATAATTAACGCAAGACCTCATACACCCCAATCTGAGTATTGAGTTAAAAGCATTATACAATGACCAAAACAATTTTTTTTAAGCCTAACTACTAATAAAGAAAATCGTGTTGACCCTAGCATTATTTTATGCATTTAAAATTGAGTCTTATTGCCTTGAGATAAGATTTAATTTTCTTTGGCTCAATCGGCGGTCAGTATTGCAAAATACATAATTTTTGAAAAAAAATACCTTTATTAAGAGCGTTTATACCTTTACCGTAATGCTTACAGTTATTTTACAATGAAAATAACGCCCTGCAAGTTTCCAATGTATTATTTGCATATAAATAGAACTGTAAACGCAACGATTTCTTACCTTTTACACAATTTTCACGTAATTCTAAATAGTTAGTTAAACATATTTTTAAAATATAGCTCCGATTAAATGATACAAATTGAAAACCACGAAATATGACACTAAATTGCGACGTTGCCACTCATAAGGTATAAACGCTCTTAATAGTTACTGAAATCGATTCAGTACCTAGTAAATTATGAGCAAACTACCTTCAGGACTTGCGTTTATTCTGTTACACCTTGTATGAGGGGAGACTTGCCTGGCAGTAGGACAATAGTGGCTAAAAATGAATAAATTACATTTTAGTGGAGGGGCGCGTTATTTAAAATAATACGATCGATACGAAATTTGACTGCCTCGTTCGTCTAGCGGTCCCAAATGCGACTGCTGAGCGTAGTGTAGTAGTTTAGCTCCCTTCAAAATGGTTGAGCTGAATGGTGCTGATCCATGCGTCATGTTCGTGAACGGGCGCTGTCAGTTGGGACTGGTCATCTCTTAGCCACCACGGCTTATTTTTAATTATTTTATTATGGATTGTTTTGTTTGAATTTATATTTGCTGTACACTGGACACTCAATGTGTACGTCTTATTTACATCGTTCTCACATATAATTATACCTATATACAAGATTAATGATGTAACTAATATTTACGTAACAATATAATTTAAAAGAGTGTCCATGGAGTTTCTTGCCCGTTCTTCTCCATAGGTACCTACTGCGCTTTGGAATGGGCAATTAGCTTCATATTTCTGACTGACCGACCACTTGACAATTCAAAAGTGCCTGTAAATGGTTTAATTGAAATAAATGCTTTGAGTTTGAGTGTCCTGGGTTCAATCCCGGGTCGGGCAAAGTGATTGGATTTTTCCATTAGTATATTCACAGAAACAGCCCGGAGTCAGGATTTTTATCCGGTTAATGTCAATAGGTTCGTAATGGGGGCGTGATCAGGCCTCCGTCACTCCATGTACTTGCGCGCTATAATTACCTACCGCTCGAGCGAGCGCTCTCGGACCGCTTGCGGTCCAAATTCGGTTCC
This sequence comes from Brachylomia viminalis, assembly GCA_937001585.2. Classification (NCBI taxonomy): domain Eukaryota; kingdom Metazoa; phylum Arthropoda; class Insecta; order Lepidoptera; family Noctuidae; genus Brachylomia; species Brachylomia viminalis. Next base: position 9,800,760 of record OW443322.2, on the reverse strand, counting down.
CTGCGATTGCTGTAGGATCGCGCGGTGCGAAGCAATCACAACTGTACGCTTGAGCATTTAGGCACATTTTAGCATGCAGTGGTTGCTGAGGCGACGGAGTAGGCTATTATCTCAATAGGTATTGGAAATTTTCTACTGAGTGAAGTATCTGTTACGTAGTAACTATTTAGTAATCTGTGGCGTGATTATTGCCATTAGCCACACGGGACTTAAAAATAGGGCGAAGTCATCATCGGCCTAGCCATTTTACAATTATGTCGGGGTCGGTTTCCAGTCTAACAGGATGCAGCTGAATACCAGTATTTTACATGGAGCGACTGCCTATCTGACTTCCACAACCCAGTAACTAGGTAATACGATACCCCGTGGTAAGACTGGTTGTCACGACTTTCGGGCTTCTGAAAATCCGTGACGACTGTCAAAGATCCAAGAATGACAGCCGGGACCAACGGCTTAACGTGCTTTACTAAGCACTTGGGTCTTGTTATGTAAAGATGGTCACCCATCCACGGACCAACCGCGGCAAGCGTAGCTTAACCTGATCGATCGACTCGTGCGGCTGTTAGTATTAAACCACAACATAGGGTGATATGTGGATCAACTATACCCTCTACCTCTTTGGAAAAAACAGGCGGGGTGTTATTTGAAAACTTAGCTGACATAAATATTTACTTTGGCATTATAAAGGCATGATTAGCCTTGACTCTATAAGACTTCTACGTTTAATTAAAAGAAAACTTAGTACTTAAATATATTTTTTAACTAAGGGCGACTTTCATGAAACTTTTATGCCTAGAATAAATCTTGTCCTGAGAATAAACATTAATGTCAGACGTTAATTTTATTCCACAGGTATAAAGATCTGACTTTGGTAAAATCAGCCGTAAGCAAAATAAGTACTTATGCAATATACATATTATAATTTAAAAGCATACTTTAAAAGCTAAGATGTAAAAGTATATAAAAAAATAAAACATAAAACAAAGTGCATCGAAAAATTCATCCGCATCACTGTCAACAGGAAAAGTGCCCATAAGGCTGGCAGCATTGCTACGTTGTATGGCAATGCCGATTCTTTGGCCAAAAATTATGACAGTCCTCTGGTCACGTGAAGAGTCAGCTTGGTGATGTCCCGAAAAACTAAATGGGCACTCGGACACCATGGCCCTAGTGTTTCAACCCCAAACGACTCAAACACATAAGTTCCTAAAAGATGTGAGTATTTGCGTCGTTTGAGGTTTTCCGCACCTGCAGCAGCCGCCCCAGCACAGCCCGCCGTGCTAGTGTGGTGTAGAGTCACGTACATCAGAACATCACGTATAGCACATAGTTTAAGTTAAGATAGATATGCTGTGTTCGTAGTCTTAGTTTATGCATATTGTCACATAGCTCGTATGTATATATACGTTACTAATTAAAGGAACAGGAGTCAGTGATCAGCCGGCTCTTGGAGAACTACGCATCACGTTGTTTACTCAACCCCTCCTCCCCCCTACATCACATGGCGACCCTGCCAGTCGGCCTGCCAGTCGGCCTGCCAGTCGGCCTGCCAGTCGGGTGGACAGCGTTATAGTTGCCGGTGGGGGCAAGTCGAAATCGCAGTTCAGTTGATTTTGCACGTCACGTCGGGTCACGGGCCATGGGGAGCACAACATCAAAGGAGGAGGTCATTGTCGCTCAGACGGCGGCGGGTGGCTCAAATGTCGCGGCGGTTACGCAGGAGCAGATAGCAGCTATCAACACGGTGCTGTTGTTCATTGCTGTGTGTTTGGCGGTTGTTATCATTGGCGTGGCAGTCCGGATGTACAGAAGGTGTCACCAGAATTGGATCGAAGAAAAGATCAACCAGCGGGAGGTTCAGAAAGCTGTGCAGATGGTCTGACCGGGAGCGGACGGAGCAACGAGGGGAGTAAGTGATTTCAATGTGAACTTAAGTGTTGTGGCGAGTGTTTGCAGTCGTCGGTAAATTTAGAGACAATAGTGTTAAATGGAAGTAGAGTTAACGTCACTATTTATACAACTTAAGTTGATAAGGGAGTCAATTGTTAAATTGGGTCCTAGTAGGCGGAAAGGCAGGAATTTTGACGAGAAGATAAGCAACGCGAAAGCCTTATACGGTAGATTTAAGTGTATAGTTTCAAGGTCAACCAAATTTTCGGAAGAGTTAGCGCAGTTGGTAGGTAAGATAGAAAATTTGTACGTAGAGACTATAAAGTTTGAGGACGGGAACAGAATCGAACAAGAGATGGCGGCGGAAAAGTTTTCATTGAGAACAGCGGTTAGTTTGCTACCGAAAATGAGTGGGGATGAGCAAGTAACCCAAGATTTGATTGATGCCGTAGGTTTATATAGCTCAATGTTAGAGGGGGCTGATAGTGCTCTTTTAATTAAATTCGTGCTAACTACACGACTTACCCAGGGGGCTAGGATTCGGTTGTCCTCCAATTACGCAACGGTGGAGAGTCTCTTGGCTGATATGAAGAAACATTTATTGACGGTGGAGTCGGACGTAGCTGTACAAGCCAAGCTTGCTCGCGCTAGGCAAAATGGTAAAACGGTCGCGGATTTCGGTGCGGAAATAGAGAAGTTAATGGTCAATTTGACTATTTCTCAAGCCGGGGAAAGTTCGGAAGCTTATAAGATTTTGCAGCCGTTGAACGAAAAATATGCGATTAGGAAGTTTGCTGACGGACTTCGTAATCAACGTCTTGGTACGGTCATTACGGCGCGGAATTTAACTTGTTTGAAAGATGCAATCAGGGTGGCAGAAGACGAAGATTGTGCTTCGCAGGCGCAAGTCATGACGTACCAGCGCTGGCCTGCAAGAGGTAGTTTTCCTACGGGCAGTAGGAATCGTGGAAATTGTTATACGCGGCACGCTGTAGGAAATGAGCGCGCGTGGCAAAGAACAGCTGTTGGGCGTACGCACAAGAATGTCAACGTATGGCATAGCAGTGGAATGCGCGGTCGCGGCAATAATGCTCGTCGAGGACGGCAGACTCAGCAAGGTCGGCGGCACGTAGCGTGTTTTGAGCATGCGCGGGGCGATGCTGACTCAGGCGCAATGTCAATGTCACGGGGTAGCGAAGGCGGGCATTTGAGTGAGACTCAGTTTTTTCGAGGCTAAGCATATTTTAGCTTGCGATAGTATTAACTGGGTTAATTTACTAGTGGATAGTGTAGATACGGAATGGTTGGTGGATACGGGTGCGTCGATATCGGCCGTAAAGAGCAGTTTCTTGAGCAACAACGCTTTGTGCTGTAAAGTAGTAAAGGAAGACTTAGTGATTAATGGTGTAGGAGGTAGTTTGCGGGCTATAGGTTATGTGTGCTTGAAGTTGGGGTACGGGCGGTGTTCGTTCGTGCATAAGTTTTATGTATTTGATGATTTGCCATGTAAGTCGGTTGGCATATTGGGCCAGGATTTCTTGCAGAGGTATAGTGGTATTATAGATTTTTCGGTAAACAGGTTGTCTCTTGAGGATTGTGGGCGGCAGACGGTTTCGATACCGCTTAAGTCCTATGGTTACGTGTTGACTATTCCTCCGCGGTGTGAGGTGGTTAGGTATTTCCCCGTTAACAGAGCAGAAGATTGTGTAGTGTTTAGGAAAGAATTGCGAGAAGGGGTTTTCTTGGCTAGTGTGATGGCTAGGCCTAGGAATGGGATGATACCCATTAGGATTTTAAACACAAACTCTGAGGAAGTTGTGTGTAGTGTGTCCGATGTTACAGTTTATCCATTAAGTGATTTCGATTGTTGTAATTTTGCGGAGCCGGAGATGGACGTTGAGCGTGTTAAGGAAATATTTTCATTACTTAAGCTTGACTATTTGAGTGCCGAGGAGCGATTATCGGTTGAGCAAATTTGCGCGAAATATTCGGATATATTTCATGTTCCGGGAGATAAATTGGCTGTCACGAATGTGTATGAGCAGTCAATAAGGTTGAAGGAGAATGTAACTCCAGTTTATAGGAGGCAATATAGGATACCTTATGTGCAGAAAAAGGAGGTTGATAGGCAAGTACAGGAGATGCTGGATAGTAATATTATTGAGGAGGCGGTTAGCGAGTGGTCTAGTCCTGTTTTAGTTGTACCCAAGAAAGCAGATCGTAGTGGGGAGAAGAAGTGGCGCGTGGTGATAGATTACAGGCAGTTGAACGAAAGGATACAGGATGATAAATTTCCATTGCCGAATATAAGTGAAATTTTAGATTCGATGTCGGGTGCTGTTTACTTTAGTCACTGTGATTTGTCGCAGTCTTATTATCAATGTGCTTTGGAAGAAAGTAGTAGGAAGTACACTGCTTTCACAACAGATAAGGGGCAATATCAGATGTGTAGGTTACCAATGGGGTTGAAGATAAGTCCGAGTTCTTTTAGCAGGTTAATGACTGTAGCCATGTCTGGATTGAATTATGACAGATGTCTGGTTTATTTGGATGATCTAATTATTTTTGGGCGGAATTTGGATGAGCATAACCGAAACCTTGTGTCAGTTTTTACACGCCTAAGGGAAGTAAATCTTAAGTTGAATCCATCCAAATGTGAATTTTTGAAGAAGCAAGTACTATATTTGGGGCACGTTATTTCGGCGGAAGGTATTTCACCAGATCCGGAGAAGGTTGAAGTCATAAGAGGTTATCCACGTCCATCAACGGTTGATGAGGTAAAACGGTTTGTGGCATTTGCGAATTATTATAGGAAGTTCATACCGAATTTTGCTAATATAGTGGTTCCTATGAATAGGCTATGTAAAAGAAATGTTGTGTTTACTTGGACCGATGAGTGCGAGAAGTCATTTTTGTTGCTAAAGGAAGCGTTAATGAATCCACCGGTGTTGGATTATCCAGATTTTTCTGATGGCAACAGTTTTATATTGCAGACCGATAGTTCGGGGTACGCTGTGGGAAGTGTGTTGTGTAATGGGAACGGAAAACCCGTTGCATATGCTAGTAGGTCTTTAGGGAAGAGTGAGTTAAATTATCCTATAATAGAGAAGGAGTTATTGGCGATAGTTTGGTCAGTTAAATATTTTAGGCCATATTTGTATGGACGGAGGTTCGTCGTAAAAACGGATCACCGGCCGCTATTGTATTTGTTTAACATGACTGATCCATCAAGTAGGTTGACTAAGTTTCGTTTGTGTTTAGAAGAGTACGATTTTGAGGTTGAATATATTAAGGGGAAAGAAAATGTGCTAGCGGATGCGCTTTCTAGGATAGTAATTACGAGTGAAGATTTGAAGACCATGCGAGAAAAGACTATATCCGTAATGACAAGAGCGCAGTACAAGCAGTTGGAAGAGCCAGATGTATGTGGTACGGACTCCGTGGTATCTGGGACTGATCACCCTAGGATCGTGGAAGTTCTTAAAAAACGAGGAAATGACGTTGAGATATGTTTGAATGGATGGGAGAAGATGTTACGTAACACTAATGGTAAAAAGGTATTTTCGAAGTCGCGCAATTTAGTGTATATGCCAGAAAACTCGAGTATTTATGTGAACTATGAATCTTTATCGGCATCATCGCGAGACGAGTTGTCGAAAGACATAGTCATTTTTTGTATTGGAAAAGGCATAAAAGAAGTTGTTATTTTTAAAAATCGTTATAACGTTAATTTTATTACAAGAATGGCAAAATATTTGAAGGGAAATGGTAGTTCCATGTGTGGAGATTTTAAAATGTGTGTGGTGAAGGATTTGCGGAGAGTGGAAGGAAAGGATGAGAAGGAAATTATTTTGAATGATTTTCATATTTTACCCACGAGTGGTCATGCAGGTATACGCAGGATGGTGAATAATATAAAGAAGTATTATTATTGGCCATCTATTGGGAAAGATGTAATGGAGTACATTGGGAAATGTGATAAGTGTAAGAAGCAAAAGTTCTCTAGGCATACTAGGGAGCCGATGACGATTACTACTACTGCATCTACGTCGTTTGAGAAGATTTATTTAGATGTAGTGGGACCGTTGGATAGGGACGAAAAAGGCAATGTTTACATATTGACTCTTCAGTGTGAGCTTACGAAGTTTGTGGAGGCTTATCCATTAAAGAATAAATCCGCAAATGAGGTAGCAAAAGCTTTGGTAGAGAATTTTGTTTTGAGATATGGGATACCGCGGGCAATTGCTACGGATAGGGGCTCTGAGTTCATTTCAAAAGTAATGGTGGAGCTGTGTAATATCTTGGGCATCAATAAGATCTTGTCAACATCATATCATCATGAAAGTATAGGATCTTTGGAGAACGTTCATAAGACTTTAGGTGCGTATTTAAGAATACAGACGAATAATAATCCATCATCGTGGAGTTCTTGGATTCCATATTGGTGTTTTTCTTATAACACAACAGTTAATACTGTGACCAAATATACACCTTATGAATTAGTTTTCGGTAAAATTTGTAGGTTGCCAAGTAATCTGCGAGGTGAAAGTGTTGAACCTTTGTATAATTTTGATGATTATCCTTTAGAATTTAAGTATAGATTGCAAAGGGCTCAGAATGATGCGAGAGAGAATTTGATAGCAAGTAAGTTAGCGAGGAAACATTGTTATGATAAGAAACTTAATTCTATAGCTTATAAGGAAGGTGACTGGGTATTGGTGAGAAACGAGACAGGCAATAAATTGGAATGCATTTATAATGGACCGTTTGAAGTTGTAAGGGATGAGTCACCAAATGTTATTGTTAAATATAAAAATAAGATAGATGTGGTTCATAAAAATAGAACAAAATTATATTGTAAGAGTTAGAGTAAAGTTTAAAGTGTATAGGGAAAAAAAAACACATTGTAATTTAGTTTTTTTTTTCATTTAAGAGGGGTGATGTGGTGTAGAGTCACGTACATCAGAACATCACGTATAGCACATAGTTTAAGTTAAGATAGATATGCTGTGTTCGTAGTCTTAGTTTATGCATATTGTCACATAGCTCGTATGTATATATACGTTACTAATTAAAGGAACAGGAGTCAGTGATCAGCCGGCTCTTGGAGAACTACGCATCACGTTGTTTACTCAACCCCTCCTCCCCCCTACATCACACTAGGAAGATGGGAAGGCGCAAGTGTGTCGACACACGTTGCATCCCACACCAAAGGCATACCTACCTTCCAAGGCATTATGGTCATTCTGCTGGAGTGCCGTGCTATCCGGCCTAGCCTACGCTCTTACTGCAGGATAGGCCATGGTGGCCAAGGCAGTCGACACCTTCACTGCATTGGCACCGATGTGGAGCCACGAAAGGAGCGCCCAGACGCAGACAAGGAGCGAGCCGGAAGGTGGTGTCACCCAGCATAGTGCCTATGTTGGGTGACGGTAGCGCCTGAAGTCAGAGGCCCGACTCCCATTCACCCACAGCCAGCAGGCGGGCACGCTCAGCAGTATTGGTGGACGTATTAATAAGATTATTCCGTACCAACCTGCAGAGCGGCTCATCCCACTGTCTCTGGGAAGATGGGTTCACGGGCCGATCTGTATCTGGACAAGCCATTTTCCAGGCATTTACCGCGTCGGTCAAGCACGGCACTTCAGAGTCACCCAGGGAGGGGGCAAACATTTTCCTGGTCAGCTTTTCGGTGCTGTGGACAGAGGACACGAAGTAAGTAAGTAAGTTAATACTGGTAATTTTGTGGCAGCCGAGGCCACCAAAATGGATGGGTAGAGTGCACGCTCGGTCATCCAAGGCTACATTTAAAATTAATGTTAGTGTGCTGTGAATAACATGGTCAATTTTGTCCAAGAGGTGTGTCTTCTTCCATAAAGGGGAAGCGCGTAGAAAATATATAAAATTTGGGCCAAAACAACAGTATCTAATCAGGGTGAATGCCGAATGTAAATTAATTATGGAGAGTCTGTCCGAAATGTCGTTGAAGTTTTTGATTTTTTCGTCGATGAAAGGAGAAACTCTACCCACCAAATCAGATGGGTAGGAGCTCTTTTCTAAAATTGGGGACCCTATAGGAGGTGCAGTGAACTTTTTTCTAAAATTTTGATTTTTGTGGCTATTGCATTAAATTTCTCTAGGGTCAATTGTCTGTCGGTGATGTCAGAAAGGTAAATTTCACATTTTGATGGGTTCAGTTCTAGGCTAATAGATCTAAAATGCTGTTTGAGTAGTTGTAAGTCTTTCAAAACGGTGTCTACATCACCTCCTATCGTTCCATCATCTAAATACCACACGTTAAATTTTGAATTTAGTTTCTGGATAATTGGATCAAAAGATAAGCATACCTACCTATTTTCCTTTCTGGATATAATGTAAAATAAAATACATTTATATCATTATGAGGCTTTTTGTCACAATGAGAAATAATTCTTATAGTATGTATGTTCGAGCTGCACTAGTTTATTAGTTAATACCAAATGGATTGCTTAAGAAATCTAATCTACAATAGCACTGGATTGCCTATCAATTAGGATTACCGGCTGGAATACAATATCACCTTGGAAACCATATACCCATAAGATTCGCAGACGGCATACTATCGTTGGCCGATTTTTCGTGAGAGGTAAATGACACAGTAGAGAACAAAATGTATCAACGCACACTTCCTACAAACCGTAGGACTAAATAATCTGACTCAAACTCAAGGCATTTATTTCAAATAAACCAATTACAGGCACTTTTGAATTGTCAAGGGGTTGGTCAGTCAGAAAGATGAAGCTAGTTGCCCATTCCAAAGCGTAGTAGGTACCTATGGAGAAGAACGGGCAAGAAACTCCATGGACACTCTTTTAAATCAAAATGTTGTTACAAAACAGTGGTTACATCATTCATGTTGAAATTATAAATGTGAGAACGATATAGAAAGACGTGCACGTTAAAAGCGTCCGTAATAAAAAGATAAAAACAATTCAGGAATCAAAATAAGCCGTGGCAGCTAAGACATGACCAGTGCCTACTGACGGCGTCCGTTCACGAACATGACGTATGCATCAGCACCATTAAGCTCAACCATTTTGAAGGGAACTCAACTGATTGTAGGACCTAGGTACTATAATAAGTATGCTGTTTGCGAGCGCTTCTATTATTATTCTTACAAGCCTTTAAACCTTTCTACGGTTTTACGGTTTTCGACATCTAGATACTTTCTCAAAAGATTTACACAATCACATAACTGGAGAAAATACAATATTATAACTTAAAAATACATAAAGCCGATTGACGTAGTGGATTAGTACTATGACAAAATTACATTAGGATTTCGTAACAGTTTTAGTAAAAGGGTAGTTGTAGAGAGAAAAAATGTTTGAACACGAAACTAAGCGCTGGACGTCGTATGCATATCGCCACTGCGGGTAGGTGTGCATAAGTTGAGGGATACAATAGGTACATGTTTATTAAGTATCTTCTAAGGCATGATTTAGGCAAGACCTTCACGGGCGCCAGCCACGTCCGTGTCTCTACAATTTGTAGGGACCAAGACTCGCACGTGACACGGACCCTGCATGGTGAAGCATGAACTGCAGCGTCTTAATAAATGTTCGTGAAGTTCTGAATCCATGCCTCGCCAGCATCTCGGATATGACACGGCTCGCGCTCAACACGGTCTACCATAAATCAACCTTTACTTGCTTTTAACCTGTAATGTAACTAAACATCTATGTACTTATATAAAGTATATGCTATCACAATGAATAGTGACATTCATTAACAAACGTCATTGTATTAATGCATTTTCGGTTCTCCGTCATCCATATCTTTTAACTGCATTGATAAATATTATTGTCCCAATTAACGTCATGACAAAGATTTTTTTACCGTCGCTTTGTTTGTTTAATTTTAGTACCTAAGTAGTAGGTATTTAGAAGATATTCAACTGTTTCTACAATGAAATATCCTGCAATATGAGTACCTACAGTAAATGGCTTTGTTGATCAATGATTCTAACAAAACATTTTAGGTAGGTAGGTAGGTATGGACTTACGGTAATTTCAATATAGCACTATATTGTTTGATAAAACTTTTATACATACACTTTGTCTGAAACTATGAAATACACTGTTGTCATTAACAATACTTTGTTGTTGTTCCTCATACTTCACTTCACTCTTGAGGTTATAGATAAACTACTTTATGATAAGGGGAATGCCCCCTAGGAATACCTTACTCACAGATTATGTACCCGATTTAATGTAGACTAGATGGCGTACAAACAATTTTGCCATAGAGAATACGGGGCATTACCCTTACGCTAGGTACACACGCAATGCCTTTAGAGTCTGTCTATTGGAAGCAAAGAGTGAAAAAGACGGTAAAATTAAAAAAAAATTAGGTCATTATCCCTGGATCACGGATCAACTAGGAAAAAACGTATTTGGTACTTGAATACTTTTATGCAGAATATTAAAATTTATTTTGTATCATTTTTAAAAAAAATATGACCTACTAAATAATATTACACAATAAACCTTATAAGATCATAAAAGCTACACAATTCTACACAATTTTTTGCAGGGCAGGGGTGAATTTATTTTTTATTACCTAAGCGACTGCACCCTACGGGCACCCTCTGTGGGATACGGACCTCAGCTTAGGGCGTCTCTGGGGGGAGGAGAACAAGGTGGGACAGGCTGGATCGAATTAGGATAATTATGATTAACACGGGCATTTTAAGCTACAGGCTCAGCTACGGTGCGGGCTGGCACTTCGTCGAGCAAGGGTCGGAGATGACAATTACGTCGGGTTGTCGCGAGGGACTTCAGCGGCGAGGTCAGACTGGTGGTTGTTGTTTCTTGTATAGTGTACTGGTGGCCCTACCGCTCTCCTGGACGAGTGTTATGGGGTCATCGAGGTCTGTGAGGACATGCCTTGGACGGTGGACTTTGCTTATTTTGGAGGGGATATAATGGGGGGCCTTGACAACCACAGGATTGCAATGTTTGGCGACTTGAATCGTTTCGATTTATTTTATCGACTATTTATTTTACACACCGGTTGTATCACTAGAAACTTCAAATTTCACAAATGCGTTACACACACTCCAAGTTGTAAAAATGATGTAATACAGCATTGTTTTTATTGCTGTCGCTTTCACTTTTGTAAGAAATGGAATTACCATCTCACTCTTATGCAAATGATATTATTGTTTGTTGTGCTGCAGCGTGTTATCATTCATTATTGTTTATTTTAGTATGTAGAAATAAAATTAACCGAAAATTACAATTTACACGTCCTAAATATAAGAGAACAGTTTTATATCGTCCAAAATGGAGCAGTTAGTTACGCTAGAGAATGAAATCAAAGAATTGCGTAAAACTTTAAAGGCAAAAGAGAAAGAAATGGAGAAACTTCGGCGAGAAGTATTCGAAGTAAGTAATTTGGAATAAAATAAAAATATATTTTTCCACTTTGGTATAATGACGCTCTGTTGAGAATACATCCGCCATTCTAAGCCTGCATATCATTGGCACCAACCATTTCTGAAATAAATGACTGATGCTAATGTTCGCGGTGTCTCCTGCCGGTAATTATGACATTTTCTACTATTCGGCGGCTACTTGCAGCCAGATGAGCATAATCATCATCCTACCTGTTTGTCTTGAAGTGGTAGGAAGATGTGAACTTTACGTCTACAATCTGCTAAATACCTAGGTTATAAGTCCCATGTAATAGGGTGTAAGCCTATTGCCATATAAAAGGTTGGCATACATATGGACTGGATTTCTATAGAGAAATTCCTGATGATTTACATCCAATAACACTGTCCGACTCAGGGTACTTGGTACACCATACTTCAAAATCACCGGATCTACGAGGCAGTCTTGAAATAATCAAATGCAACCTTCTTTGGAATTGCCTACTAAGGATCACATAACCTTTGTACCTATTTTTCTGTTTTTTTTCTTCTTGTCTGTTTATATAAGTGTGTAGGTACATAAATGGCTAAATAAATAAATAAAAAAAATTAAGATCATTAGCAAAATTATAATGTAACTAGACTTTTTTGGGTTTGTCAAAGCTCTTAGAAGACCAGCATGTGTATCATTTACATGCTCTGTGTGTATCATGTCCACCAAAGAAATGGGTTTTGTTGACAGAAAAATAGACAAAAAGACAGATTGTTGACAGATTTCTTAAGAAAATTTTCTACTATCTGTCATTTTGTCTATTCTTCTGTCGACAAAACCCCGTTCTATGATGGTTATGCTATGCATTCTGTAAGGGGTTAAGTCAAGTAAAGGAACTGTGTTAAATAAAAGGTGTATAAAGATCCTCTAATTTAAAATGGCACACCCCTCCACTGCTTGATGCATACACAGTTAAAATTTTTGTATAGAAATTTTATTGAAGGGGCGGGCAATTATAAATTAGACAATTTCTACTTGGTACTATGCATTTATTGAGAGATAAACAACACAGCCTTGCTAGAAGATAACCATAGTTTTTACTCTATAATCTTCTAACTATTTGGTTTATATTAACTATTCTTCTTCGGTTTGCACACACAACAGGTGCCTTCATTAATAGCAACAATTCACTTGTCTCTTATAACAACAGCCTGTAATCACCAAGCATTAATAGAGTGTAATAATTAAGCATGTCTGCCTATTTAACTCTATTTGATAATTTTTCTCAAGTTTTAAAGTAGCATTGAATTTGGAGGACATTATTTTAAAGAATTAAAAACATTACAAGCATAAAATTGTTAAAGCTATTGTTTGAAAAATTGTTTTGAATCTGTGTTAATATATACTTCTTCATAATTAAATACGGAACGGAATCATTATGGTATTAACACGTCATATTAAGCCTCCTGGGGCCGTACTATGGCCTGTTAACACCATCATGATTCTGTTGCGAAAAAGAGATAGTGCTATCGGTCATGTATAGCTCCGTCTCTGTTTCACGCTGCAACAATGATGGAATTAACACGTCATAGTACGGCCCCTGGAGTCTGTATTTTTGCGCGGTTGCTGGCAATATGCTCGCTCCCTATTACATGGGGACTTAAAAACATTTTTTTAAAATATAAAACGTTGCCCCACACTAGGAATTTTTCCTGTATCGTGGGTGCGTTTACAAACATTTAATAAGCTCACATACACATACAGCCAGACCCGGAACAACTACTTGCAGGCCATACAAATATTTGTTCCGTGCGGGGATCGAACCCGCGACACGTAACGCAGCAGTCAATCGCTTAACCACTGCGCCAACCGTGTCGTCAATGGCGATCAATAACTGGCGAAATGTTGGTGTACTATAGGTCTCTGCCTAGCCCTACTGGGATACAGGCGCGATATTATGGTTATGTGGGTAATTAAACATTACAGGTCCAACCAGACTACAGGGACTTTACTTCTGGGGCACCAGCGGCTGAGGTCAGTGGGCCAGAACCATTGGTCAGATGTGGGCAGCTACCTAAATGGGCTATAGAGAGGTAAGTTGTCCTGGCAACAATACATTAATATGTCTGAATTTTGGAGTATATATAGATTGATATAGAGAGAAAAGAAGAAAGGAAAATTGTTTAGTCTGCTCTCGTAACAAGTTCATAATAAAATTAATTAATTATGTAAGTACTTATAAAGCTTACTGGGTTCGTCTTTCACTGACTTGAATGTGCCCTGGTGGTTGAGTGTATGTCATGCTCACTCAAATGTGTCGCTGGTGGTGGCGTGTGTATTGGATCATTAAGTGCCCTTCAAAATGGTTGAACTGAATGGTGCTGATCCACGCGTCATGTTCGTGAACGGGCGCCGTCAGTAAGCACTGGCCATCTCTTAGCTGCCACGGCTTATTCTAATTCCTGAATTGATAAATGATTTTATTTCTGTAAGTAGGTTTTTACAAACACTTTTACACGTCAATCATATTTTTTTTAAACTAGATGAGGTCGGCGGAATTGTTTTTTTATCTTTTTTTTATTAATTCATAATAATAATAACTCATAATCCATTTCATCATTTGTTAATATAGGTACAATAAAATAGTTGTTCTAAGAAATTAAAACTAAACTAAATTCCAAATAAACTTTTGAATTGTCAAAGGGTCGGTCAGTCAGAAAGATGAAGCTAGTTGCCTATTCCAAAGCGTGGTAGATACGAGTACCTATGGAGAAGAACGGGCTAGAAACTCCATGGATACTCTTTTAAATCAAAACATTGTTACAAAAAGTGGTTACGTCATTCATGTTGAAATTATACATGTGAGAACGATGTAGAAAGACGTGCACGTTAAATGCGTCCGCATTAAAAAGATAAAAACAATTCAGGAATTAAAATAAGCCGTGGCAGCTAAGAGATGACTAGTGCCTACTGACGGTGCCCGTTCACGAACATGACGTATGGATCAGCACCATTCAGTTCAACCATTTTAAAGGGAACTTAATGATCAAATACACACGCCATCGCCACCACCAGCGACACATTTGAGTGAGCATGACAAACTCTCAACAGCCAGGGCACATTAAAGCCAATGAAAGACGTTCATGTTAATGACAAACTGAATGATCTTAGTGAAACAGATCACATACTCATAAACCTTTATAAAAACACTATCTTTAACATAATCTACTTTCGAACAGGTACAGCCGTCAGATCCTACTCCGAGACATAGGAGTCAAGGGTCAGAGCCGCATTTGTGAGGCCAAAGTCCTCATAGTAGGGGCTGGGGGCCTCGGGTGTCCCGCGGCTATGTACCTCGCTGCGGCTGGCGTTGGTAAGTTGTTACATATTATAGAACATCTGTAGAACATTATAGACTCTGGAGGCCTCGACAGTCCAATTTTATTTTTTATTTTTTAAACGTTGCCCCGCACTAGGAATTTCTCCTGTATCGTGGGTGCGTTTACAAACATTTAATAAACTCACATACACAAACAGCTAAACCCGGAACAACTACTTGCAGGTCATACAAATATTTGTTCCATGCGGGGATCGAACCCGCGACACGTAACGCAGCAATTAATCGCTTAACCACTGCGCCAACCGTATCGTCAAATCCAATGACTTAGTACCGCGTAGCAGCTGGCGTTGTTAAGTAGTTACATATCATAGAACATTTGTAGAACATTGTAGACACTGGAGGCCTCCGCTGTCCAATAGCTATGTACCTCGTAGCAGCTGGCGTTGTTAAATAGTTACATATCATAGAACATCTGTAGGTCATTGTAGACACTGGAGGCCTCGGCTGTCCAATGGCTGTGTACCTCGTAGCAGCTGGCGTTGTTAAGTAGTTACATATCATAGAACATCTGTAGAACATTGTAGACACTGGAGGCCTCGGCTGTCCAATGGCTATGTACCTCGTAGCAGCTGGCGTTGTTAAATAGTTACATATCATAGAACATCTGTAGGTCATTGTAGACACTGGAGGCCTCGGCTGTCCAATGGCTGTGTACCTCGTAGCAGCTGGCGTTGTTAAATAGTTACATATCATAGAACATCTGTAGGTCATTGTAGACACTGGAGGCCTCGGCTGTCCAATGGCTGTGTACCTCGTAGCAGCTGGCGTTGTTAAGTAGTTACATATCATAGAACATCTGTAGAACATTGTAGACACTGGAGGCCTCGGCTGTCCAATGACTATCTACCTCGTAGCAGCTGGCGTTGTTAAGTAGTTACATATCATAGAACATCTGTAGAACATTGTAGACACTGGAGGCCTCGGCTGTCCAATGACTATCTACCTCGTAGCAGCTGGCGTTGTTAAGTAGTTACATACCATAGAACATCTGTAGAACATTGTAGACACTGGAGGCCTCGGCTGTCCAATGGCTGTGTACCTCGTAGCAGCTGGCGTTGCCAAGTTTTACTATAGAAGCCTATTTAAACCTACCTGTAACAAATCTGAATTAATATCCTGTCTACAAAAGCCATTGATAAAGAGTTGAAATTAGAATTGTAGGTACGTGAACATTTGATGACCTAAATAATGCCACTGATGCCGCAATCAACATGGCCACCTACTGGGCTCAAACAATATAATAATACAGGGCTATTGGTAAAACACCATCAACCTCTTTAGGGGTCATTGTACTCATAATTATGAACAACTTTTACTATGGGAACAAATATGAAATCGCGAAAAAAATAATCAGCTGTTCCCTACATTTATGTTTGCAGAACTCGTGAAAATGTAGGGACCAGCAGATTTTTTTCGCGATTTTATATTTGGTCCCATAGTAAAAGTTGTTCATAATGATGAGTACAATGACCCCTTAAGAGGTTGATGGGGTTTTACCAATAGCCCTGTATACAATCAAAGTACCGTCGACAAGAAAAGTAGAAGACTGTCATAGTTTTTTTTCTTTTGTAGGCGAGATCGGCATCATTGACTACGATGTGGTCGAGTTAACGAACATTCATCGACAAATTCTACACTTTGAAGAGGATGAGAACACTAGTAAGGCTGAGTCGGCAGCCGCTACTCTCAGGAGGTATGTTAAACACCTGGCTACTGGTTATTCGAACCATTATTTATTTATTAATTAATTTATGTACACACATTTATACAGGGTGTAAATAATCGATAACTCTGAAACTGTCGATTGGCCAGATTATCATCTATCATTTACCCCACTTTTTTATCGATATAGGGGCCCAAAATTGCATAATTTCGTAGGTTTTGTTTAAAATTTAACAATAAGAATTTTTTGCAATGTTATCTTAGATTGTATGGAAAAATCTTGATACTGGTCTGATAATACAAATATTCACGAGTGACATAATAAAAACAAAACGAGAACAAGTCACCAATTGTAGAAATGGCAGCTGATTTTGTAAGAGTTAGTACGATTTTTATTTAAAATATCAATAATTTGGGCATCCATGGGCGATATAAGTGGGGTAAATGATGGAATGATAATAATCTGGCCGATCGACAGTTTCAGGGTTATCCATTATTTACGCTACACCCTGTATAAACAGACAAGAAGAAAAGAACAGAAATATTATGTACAAAGATGATGCTTATTTCTAAAGAAATCTCTTCCAGTATACCTGCGATAGGATAGTAGATAAAGAGATGTAGACAGCAATTATGTATTTTAGGATTATTCTGAAATGCGGTAAGCCCTGTCAGTAGATCCACTCGTAACTTCAAAATCAGCCCTTAGGCCCGTTGTACACGGCACGTTTTCATTGCGGGACGGCGCGCTAACTGCACCGTAGAATAATCGTGTCAAAATCAAGTCATTTATTCAAACTAGGCTGAGAATCAGCACTTTTTGAACGTTAAAATTACCTAAGACAGTCGCCCAAAACACCCGCCCTTCACCACTTTCTACTGCTTTAGCTGGGAAGTGGCGCAACTAACTCCCCAGCAGCACTGCTGTCTGTTCAGTTAGAAGAACTGGATTCTATACAGTAGTAAGTAATTAACATTACGAAACACAAAACATTAAATTAAATTATTTGCCATATGTCAGCTAGCACACGGCAATATACCTACTAACATAAAGTGTGAGCTTGTATATATGACACGGCAAACCACGGGTTCTATGGCATACGGCTACAGCGCCGTGCCGTAGTGCCACGGCCAAGGCAAGTTTGTTGACGGCAACAAACATCTATAGTTGTCAACAATAAGAACCGTGCCGTTACGAGCCGTATACACGGCGAATCAACCGGTAGTTTTCACGGCAAAAAAACGTGTGTGGTCTTATACCGTTGGTCCACCCGCCATCGTCAATGGGACGTCGACGAAAAACGAGATTATTCGAACCTAGAGTGTCGTCCCGGTGACGGCGAGCGTAAATAGTAAATAATAAATACGCGGCCATAGTAAATGTATGTATCGCTACTTCGATGCCGTTATCTCATTCTCGTTGACGTCCCGTTGCCGTGGCGGTGGAGAAACGGCCTATGGGTCTGAACCGAAATGATATTCGTCCGTTGCGTCTGAAAGTCTGAATGCGTTTGTTTACCGTACAACAAAACGTAAGGGTGTATCTAGACTATGGAGGGTAGAGGTAAGGCAAACTATCTCTGTGTATGAAAAGTGTCCGATATAATGTGCTACATAAGGGTGGCGCCACAGTAGCCACCGGGTAAATTTTAAATGCAATAATTTTGGGTTATGTTTACAAAATAATGTTGGACTACGTAAATTGTTGAGGTATGGTATACTGGAATGTCACTAACTACTCTAAAAGTATTAAATTTTCTAACTCGGCACACTTCAATACCTTTAATTTTCTAACTCGGCATACTTCAGTCCGTTAACAACTGCTACATTCATACTACACCATTTGCCTACGCTAGCGCCATTTTGGAGGGTTTTTGAACTATTATTTACTGTTTATGCTGGGCACTTTTTCAACTTTCTCCCCATAAGAGATAGTTCTCCTTACCTCTATACTCCATAATCTTGGACACGGTCGATGGACGTCATTGTGACATATTATGAGACGACAGATCGTGGTTTGGTGACATCCTAAAGGCAAGTGCACATTACAATCGCATCGGATCGCAGCGCATCGCATTTGAATACAAAAAAAAAGCGCGATGCGGCCCGTCTGTTGTGTGCGATGGCTCATACAAAATGTATTTAAGTAATGTAGAAGGGTTTTTGGTGATCTGCCATTTGCAACGCTTCAATAAAACATTGTTTTAATTACTCAAACTCAAAGATAAGTTAAACCATTTACAGGCACTTTAGAATTGTCAAAGAGTCTGTCAATTAGTCAGAAAGTTGAAGCTAGTTGCCCATTCCAAAACGTAGATCTCTATGGAGAAGAACGGGCAAGAAACTCCAAGGACACTCTTTGAAATCAAGATATTACAAAATCCTGGGTACATTATGCTTGTTGCAACAGAGACAAAGTGAAAAAAAATCAAAATATAAGATTAAATTTTACATTTTACAGACATTATTTCGCGAGAAGTGGTGACTTACCAATTGTCGTAGGTTCGAACCCAGACAGGCGCTTTACTTTGTGTAATTTATTTCGTCACCACTGCTCTCAAAACGGTGAAGGAAAACATCGTGAGGAAACCGGCATGTCCTAGAACCAAAAATTCGAAGACCTGTGACTTCTACCAACTCGCACTGGGCTCGCGTGGTGGAGCACGGCCCACTTCCTCTTACCGAGAGGAGGCCTGTGTCCCAGCAGAGGGGACTTTATAGTCTGATTATGTTATTTTGTATTATTTCCAGTATAAACTCCCGTATAAAAATAACACCATTCAAAGTTCAGTTAGATTCGAAGAACGCTTTGGAAATAGCTTCCAAATACGATGTGATACTGGATTGCACTGATAACGTACCTACTAGGTACCTGCTTAGCGACCTCAGCTGCCTTACGAAGGTGAGTGTATCTTCTACTTACAGCTCGCGCGATAAGAGTTTGGCTTTGACCTTCGGATTTTTGAACTTTTGATTGTACAACAGGAGTGCGCGGTACGTCGTATCGATGCGAGAGGCAGGGAACGACTGGAGCGCCAATCAGAGCACCGCGTGCGCCTACACACCCGCCCCGCACCCCGCTAATTGCCCGTTGATACCCAATTTCTGATTTCTGCGCAATAACGGTCAAAGCCAAACTCTTATCGCGCGAGCTGTAATACATTTCTTAACTTGTGGCGCCATCTACAACGCCACGTGCGAACTACGCATCACACAGACGTCACGCAATATCCTGCATCGCGCAAGCAGAGTTTACCGCGCAACTAGCATATTAATATACAATATGTAACATAATTAACGCAAGACCTCGTACACCCCAATAAGTAATAAGTTAAAAGCATAATACAATGACCAAAACATATTTTTTTAAAGCTAACTATTATTAATTATTAAGAAAATCGTGCTGACCCTAGCATTACTTTATGCATTTGAAATTGAGTCTTGGCTCAATCTGCGGTCAGTATTGCAAAATAAATAAAATTTGAAAAAAATACCTATTTTAATAATTACTGGAATCGATTCAGTAATCAATTATGAGCAAACTACTTTCAAGACTTGCGTTTATTCTGTTACACCAACGTCCCGACATCAATCGTCGGGCAGTTGCCCACCAGACACAACACCCGTCTGGTCGGAGGATCCTCCCTTTTCTATGGAGGTACGACGTTACACCCTGTTCCTCGTACCAAACGTTGCCCCACACTAGGACTTTCTCCTGTATTGTGGGTGCGTTTACGAACATTTAAACTCACATACACAAACAGCCAGCCCGGAACAACTACTTGCAGGTCATACAAATATTTGTTCCGTGTGGGAATCGAACCCGCGACACGCAGCGCAACAGTCAAACATTTTTTCCAACCGTGCCGTCAGTAACTTTATTCGTTCGTTCATTCAATGACAGACTACGCACAAACAAAGCCGCTAAGTCGCTAGCATCTACATTCAGCACAAATCTACATGGTCCTCAAAGATTATATGATATTATTATAATTATGGTGAATGTGAGAACTATGTCGGTCATTGTTTTTTTTTTTATATTTATTTTTGTATTTTTGTCAGCGTAATCATGATCTGGCAGTTTGAGTAATTTATGCGGCCTACTCAAATGTCTTTTCTTTGGTATTGTTCGTCGAATCGTTGAGCTCCTTGAGTCTAAGTTGAGCTGCACGATTACTGACAATTGCGTGCACTGACTGGACAGGTCCACTCAATCTGTGTGGTTCTTTCCTCAAAAGACCATTGCAGACACCGATCTACGTAGCCTTCACATGATCTGACCAAGATTTTGTCTGGACTTTAAAAGAGACTGACCTCTGAGTTTGTTTCGGCCTTTCTTCTCAGAGTAGTCAGATAGGAAACGCCGACCTCATCTAGTTTAAAAAAAAATATGATTGACGTGTAAATGTGTTTGTTCAAACCTACTTACAGAAATAAAATCATTTATCATCAAATTTTGCGCAAGAGTTCCTGCACGAAAGAGCACTAAGTAGGGATTTTATTATAGTAAAAAATAAATAAATAGGGACTGAAAGTTTGTATAGAAGCTCCGTCATTTTTGCCGATACGACACGGCTTGTAAAATATAAAGCCGATTCACTTAACGAGGGTGCATTCTGAAAGTTGGTAATGTCACAAATAGCTGTCAAATGTTTTGCTGTTTGTTTCATTTTTTTTTTGTGTTGTTGATTCTTACAACACGCATTTTGTTGAACTGGATATATTTTGTCTATCTAAGCAATCATTTAAGAAAATGGCTCTGGATATTTGGTTTAGCGAGTATTTTAAGTTAAATTAAGCTAAGTACCTAACACATCAATATTATTGTGGCAGCGGCTATTGTTTTATGTTTCATGTCTAGCACGTCTAACCTTTAGTTAAAACGTGGACAATGGTGTGGATTACGTGCTTGTTGAATTTTAGTTTAAGTATTTTTCTGTATTTTGTAGCATGTAACTGTTTTTTGTCCCCAATAAATAAATAAATTAATTAATTTGTCAATGTTACTAAGGTCGAATGTCACCACACTTTTATACTTAGAATAAGTTTTATCTTGAGAATATTTTTTTTTTAATTTTTGGCAGTTTTTCATACTAGAATTGTCAGATGTAAATTTTATTCCAGGGATAAATGATATCTGACTTTGGTCAAATCAAAGTAGTGCAGTAAATGTTGATTGTGAGTTTCTATAATTAATATTGTTACACTAAATGATTACTTTTGGGTGAAAAAAAAGCTTTTATACTACACCTGTTTGGAAAGTACCTTGATACTTTATCAAATTTACGGTAGAAAGTACGTCATTGCATATCGAACAAATATGCGGGGAGAAAACGCATCTGAGCGGGAGAGAAAAGTGTATGAAAATCCATTTCTTACGTGGTTTTTCTTTTTTAATTTTGGGTAAGACTATGCGCCGGTAACCTAAATATCAAAAGCCAAAAAGTTTTTACAGTGAGTTTTTATCTCCAAGTTCGCAAAATGACACTGGCCACTAGCTGTGTGTTGGATGGTGTCGGGCTGGCAGTGCGTCCCTGCGGCGGCAGGATAAACAATTTGAAAAAAGAACATGTGAAAATTGCAGACGCCATTCACTAACTGCAACAATTTCAATATAAATTTCAATTAGTAAAGATTTAGTTTTTTATTTTCCTCGTAGGTGCAGGCAGTATAAATAAAGCACTATGTATCACTCGAGAGAAAGTGCGATTCCCGATCTCGGGTGTTTTAAAGCCCTCGACGGTAATCGGTCACTTTCTCCTCTCGGTGAACAATGTACTATTGGAAACTTTCTAAATGCTTTTGTGACACGGTCAACTTTCAGAATATTACCTCTTATACAAATATCAACTTTACACTTGTGTAAATTAAGTTGATTTCCGAATGACTAATACCAACTATTGTAAAGCCATAAAAATCTTGAAATTGCAGACGAAATTAACCTTTATAATGTAGGTGTTAAAGTATTTTTTTCCGGAATCATATAAATTGTAAACGCAGTTTAGTACTAGTAGAGTCCTGTCGGGCAAACAAAATGGTACTATGTTTTTTCCTTTAGAAAAAAGCTCAGCCCGGAGTCAGTATCAGACACGTTTGGTGTAGTGGCTACAGTGGCTAAGTGTAGTCAGCGAAACCAAATGGTCCTGGGTTCGAATCCCGGTAGGGGCAAATGTTTGTATGATGAATATGGACATTTGTACCCGAGTCATGGATGTATATTTATTATATGTATGTATTTACGAAAAAAAAATGTATTTAAGTAGTGTATCAACCATCTGGTATCCATAACACAAGCCTTAAGTGCTTAACTTGGAACTAGATGGTGCTGTGTGCAATGTCAGACGATATTTATTTATTTATTATTATTATAGTATTTGTTCATGATTATTGGAATTACGCTCTCTCCCTATTACATTTAACTTACAAATATCTATCTTAAAACCTCTGCTTACCTTTTCATTGATGTTACGTTACTTTAATATTACGTTCTTTTTTCCAGCGACCCCTAATATCGGGCAGTGCTCTCAAGATGGAGGGGCAGCTAACTATATACGGTTATAGGAGCGATGCTCATTCTGGTCAAAAGGTGAGAGACTTTTTGGTCAAATATCCGTTATTGCTATCCAAATATTTTTGGTCAAATATCCGTTATTGCTATCCAAATATTTTTGGTCAAATATCCGTTATTGCTATCCAAATATTTTTGGTCAAATATCCGTTATTGCTATCCAAATATTTTTGGTCAAATATCCGTTATTGCTATCCAAATATTTTTGGTCAAATATCCGTTATTGCTATCCAAATATTTTTGGTCAAATATCCGTTATTGCTATCCAAATATTTTTGGTCAAATATCCGTTATTGCTATCCAAATATTTTTGGTCAAATATCCGTTATTGCTATCCAAATATTTTTGGTCAAATATCCGTTATTGCTATCCAAATATTTTTGGTCAAATATCCGTTATTGCTATCCAAATATTTTTGGTCAAATATCCGTTATTGCTATCCAAATATTTTTGGTCAAATATCCGTTATTACTATCCAAATATTTAAAGGCTTTTTAAGGCGCGCGTATCGTGTTACCCAGTATATACTACTCTGTCAAGAAAGTACCGGGAACAGATCAATAATACACAAAATGTCTGTTATTCATCCAAATTTATTTTATCACCTTCAAAGTATGCTCCTTTAGAAACGATACACTTGCGCCAACGAATAATCCATTCATCAAAACATTTTTTAAACGCTGCTTCCGGAATTGAGTTCAGTTCTCGCCGCAAATTCTCCTTTATGTCTTCTATCGATTGAAAACGGGTGCCACGAAGTGGTAATTTGAGTTTAGGAAAAAGAAAAAAGTCAGCAGGAGCCATATCTGGTGAATATGGTGGTTGCTGGATGGTATTTGTTGAGTGTTTGGTTAAAAATTCGTTCACAATGATAGCCTTGTGCGAAGGCGCATTGTCGTGGTGCAAAATCCAAGAATTTTCTTTCCACAAATCTGGCCTTTTTCGTCGAATTTGCTCTCTTAAACGCCGCATAACGCTCAAATAATATTCTTTATTTACCGTTAGACCTTCCGGTAAGAATTCAGAGTGCACAACACCGCGATAGTCAAAGAAAACAGTCAACATGACTTTGACTTTTGATCGACTTTGGCGTGGTTTTTTCGGTTTCGGTTCAGTTGGAAGGCGCCACTCCGAAGCTTGTTGACTAGTTTGCATGTCAAACTCGTAAACCCACGTCTCGTCACCAGTAACAATGCGTTTTATGAATGTTGGGTCCGAACTGACTCGTTCTAGCATGTCCTCAGCGACTTTCATGCGATTGAGTTTTTGGAGAAAATTCAGATCTTTTGGGACTAGCCGAGCAGCAACATGTTTCATACCCAAATGATTAGTTAAAATGGTACGGATCGACTCGTGAGATACAGAAAGTTCGGCGGCTATCTCTCTCAGAGTTGAATGGGGATTTTCAGTCGCTATTTCCTTCACTTTTGCGATGTTAACTTCAGTTGCAGACGTTGACGGCCTACCAGAGCGAGGCAAATCTTCCATCACATCTCGACCGCTTTTGAACGCTTTGAACCACTCATAAGCACGAGTTTTTGATAAAGTCGATTCACCGTAAGCCTTCTGTAACATTTTCAGTGACTCCGAACACGGAAATTCCATTGGCGATGCAAAATTTAAGACAAACTCTTTGTTCGATATTTTTGTCCATTATGAAATTCGCAATACACACTATATATGATATTACTAAAACCAGCACTGTATTTAATATAAATAACAGATACAACTCAAACTCCGCGCCAAAATGGAAAACAATTGTGCCAATCTAACAACTACAAAAAAACAAAAATTTGAATTTGGAACCATAAACAAATCATCCATTCCCGATACTTTTTTGACTGAATGTATACAGGGTTATTGGTAAAACACCATCAACCTCTTAAGTGCTCACCATTATTAACAACTTTTACTATGGAACCAAATATGAATGTAATGATAGTGTGTAAGTTTAATAATAAATAAATAAATAAATAAAAAAAATGAAATCGCTAAACAAAATATCTGCTGTTCCCTACATTTATGTTTGCAGAACTCGTCAAAATGTAGGGACCAGCTGATTTTTTTTTCGCGATTTCATATTTGGTCCCATAGTAAAAGTTGTTCATAATGATGAGCACTTAAGAGGTTGATGGTGTTTTACCAATAACCCTGTATAGTTACCGACTATTGTTGATCGAAGGCTGTAATACATTTATCTCCCTCCCTAGGGTGTCACATACAGAGGCCCTTGCTATCGCTGCGTGTTCCCCACACCGCCGTCACCTGACGCGGTGGGCTCCTGCTCAGCTCATGGGGTGGCAGGACCCGTACCCGGAGTTATAGGTAAAGTACTATTAATTTTCGTATTGGCACAAACTATCTATCTACAGGGTTATTCGTAATACGTCGACAGTTCATAAAGGGGATGTAGGGGAGGTCATTTGCAACCAAACGACCCCTTATGACCCCTATGCAAATGTCAACCATTTCTGAGTAATTTGGCTTTTTATATTTTTTGGCGGTATACAAGTTTGAAAATTTAATTTAAATAACAAAGCATGTTTTTTTTAATTATTGTTTTCTGCTTCAATATACAAGGTGTTGTTTTGCATCCTCGTCAAATTCGAGGAGGTAACTATGCTAATGATTCTCGACACGAATCAATAATAAAATAAGTAGGTATTTATTTTTAAACTAGCTGTGCCCGCGACTTCGTTCGCGTGGATGTCGGAAAAAAATTATGTGCTGCTTATAGAAGGGAAATCGGGAGAATCTTTCGACCAGGCCTTGTGATTTTTCAAAAAGCTGACAAAAAACTATTGATATTTAGGAAAATGCTTCTCTATATACAATATTAGCGGTGGAACCACCAGGAGCGTACACAAAAAGGTTGCTAGGGTTGCTTACACGCGAAAGAGCTACATAAAGTTGGCCGTGGGAAAAGCAACCAATATTAAAAGATCAAAAGATCAAAAAGAAAGATCAAAAACAAACCAAAGATCCACCCCCGCAACGGACAATGTCTGGCCCTGAGCTTTGTTAATGGTCATGGCGTAACAAAGGCTGACGGGGAATTGCACACGTTTAAAACTAAACGGGAAATTATTAGGAATGAGCGGAATTCTGGGAATAAAAACAACATCACCGGCGCCGCAACCTGTTAAGATTTCGGCTTCGATGACGTTGTGTTGGAGATTGGTGACTATGAGCCGAGTGCCGTTGCAAAGTTTGGGAGGACTTAAATTTCTGAGAAGAATAATTGGCACACCGACTTTAAAAAAAATGTTGTGTGCTGGAAGACCGGGCGTGTTAAGGGATTCTAAGAACTCTACTGGATAGTGTGTGGCATCTTCTTCTTCCGTAACCGTGTTTATCGAAGTATATTGCTTACTTTCCCCAGAAACATGTGCCAAATATTTGTGTATTTATTGCTGCCGCTTGGTCATTGCGCAGCAGCTTGCACAGCCAAGCAGCAGCGTAGTTCCCGATATCTGTGGGATTCCCATAAACTGAAGAAAGTGGGATATTCAATATCATCCACTTTACGGAGTGCTTCACTGAGTTTCCACTTTTCTCATTAAAAGAAGTTGGTCCTCGCACTACGTGCAGAAGAAGGCGTAAATAATAACACTCTAAATTATTCGGGTGTACAGTGTACACTCGTCCTATCACGTGTTCCTTGAAAACTCCAGGCTCGCCTTCCAGAGCAGTTCCGCGTCTTCTACGGTTAAAAACACCTTGCTACTTGTTGTATGTGTAATACGATGGATCCTCGTTATAAAGAAGGGATTTCGCGTAATTATCAGCTTGGCAGAGGCGAAAGAATGCCATCAAAGTGGTTTGTCTCGAATTGTCTAACCTTTCTGTGACATTTTCAGATTGAAAATACACTCGTTGCCCGCCCTCAAGGTGTACATCGAGATGAATGACCGGTAGGCCAATTCTCGTACTTAAAAAAACGTTCAAATTCAAGTCGCAATCTCATCTCAGCGACAATCAATGTCAAAAACCTGTCAAAAATGTATGGAAATTGATTGTAATTTTGACAGATTGAGACTGAGATTAGAATGCGAACGGTCTTAAAAATACGGGAATTGCCCCTCGGATGTCTCTCATGTATTGGAAAACTTAAAATACGCCAAACTGCCTCTGAGGAGCTAATGTATCGGCCAGATTGATATCTCGTGACTTCATCGTATTCATTGCGATTTCTCTCTCAGTCAGCGCGACCATAGCTTGGTCACTACCTTAATAATATATTTGCAAATATATTTAATGGACTCTACGCTATTAACGCTATTGCATATTTCAACATTTATGTGAGCTTGAAAATAATTATGAATGTAACTCTTCAGTTATGGTAAAACATTGGGCAAAGGTCATTCTTCTGCGGAAAGTCTTAACACCGCGATTCAGAAAATGACGTTAAATGAACAACGCCATCTATCGATCACAAAGTAATACATTTAAATTATTACCCATGGGAAAACGTTCGATCAAACACTGTAAGCTATATAGCCTTCCAAAAGTATTAAATTAAAGAATTTAAAAAATAAATGAACATGTATCGTTTTATGTGAAATAACTAAGCTGTATCATGATTTGAAAGATAGGTAGCGCCACCACCACTGAACTAATAAACAACGCATTTGGAAAACTTTAATTAGCCAAACTTTTGATTAGTTCATTGGGAGTTATATTCTATTCACAATGTTTCGCGTGAAGTATGCGAAATTAACCTCACCAAAATAACAAAAGATCTCACAAACCTACATGAGTTGACGTTAGTATAATTTTGGATCAATAGATGTCGTTACGTGTTAAAACATTGCATAATTAAAAATTCTTGTTGAACTCTAAATTGATTAATATATTTTATAGAGTGGAGCGATTGTGATGGAACAGAAACTAAATGATACTCCGAGTTATACACAATATTTGAGTATAAAAGTTAACCCTAATGGTTTCGTACTTTTTTCGTGATACTGTAACAAACCCGTCTCACAGACAAACAGACAAAAATTCTAAAAATGGTAAAAATGGCATCTTTGACACCACAATTATTTCTTTTGAATATTTTCAATGTACAGAAATGCCTCGGTTAACTTATCACATATATTCGTTAGTACCATTTGGCGTCAATAGATGTCGTTACGTGTATGAACTAAGCAAAGAAAAGTTCTTCTTGAACACTTTAAATTCATTTATCTTTTGCTTTATTTAACCGATTTCGATGAAACAAAAACTAAATGTAACTCTGAGTTACACACAATATTTGAGTATAAAATTTAACCATGTTGGTTTTGTACTTTTTACGTGATACTTTAACAAACATCTGTCACAGACAAACAGACAAACAGACAAAAATGATAGAAATGGCATCTGTTGGTTATACTTTAACACACCAGCTATTTTTTTTTTAAATATTTGCATTGTACAGAAACGCCTCGTCTACAGATTTATTATATGTATAGATTTTGTCATTTTCGGAAATCGGCATGTGTAGGGTCCGTGTGATACCGCCCTGTAACTGCGCTGTAACTGTAACGCATGCACACAGCGACATAGTCGTACGACACTGCCTACCACATACGCAACGGGGCGATTCTGTTCTTTGAAAGTAGAGTATTCTGAAATACTGTCAAACTTAAATATAAAAAAAAACAAGTATGTATTAATTATTGAGCAGGATCGTAATTTTATTTGATTATTTATGTCTTTCATAACAGCCTCCTGAAATTTGACGAGGATGCAAAACAACACGTTGTATAATAATCAATCATAAAATGACAATTATCTTTAATATTTTTTAAATGAGAGCACACAATTTTCATAATTTTGAACAGGTTATTTGACTCAAGTGGTTGAATTCTGCAAAAAAAATGGATATACTTTATCGACAGAACATTCAGACACAACAGTGCCCACGCCTTTTTTGTTGTTTTTTTTTTTTGTTTTCGTTTGGAAACCTTCATAAGGCGCCCAGACTTTGGGGACAAGACCGGGGAGTGTGGGATTTGGGAAGGGAGGGGAATGATGAATGATCTTGCTTCAAACCGCAACGTTGTCCCATCACAATATTCCTCTATCTGTCATTCAAAGTTACACCAAATAATCAACCGTTTCTAAACAGGTACCCTTCAAGCAATGGAGGCTCTGAAATACATTCTGGACATGTCGCCACAGAAGTTGTTAGTCGAGAGGATGTTCATATTTGATGCTGAAGATATGGTGCCTAAAACTGGTGAGTTTTGTTGAGTATTATGGTATCTGAAAGCCTTAGTCTCCTAGTAACAGCCCTTAGTTCCTAGGACTTCTTTCCTGGCAACACTGACTAGTCTTTTCTTTTCAAACTTAAAGGACAATGGGAAATGAATGTATGGAGTCTGGGCCCACCCTTCAATAGTAACATCTGATATACTGTTGGATAGGGCTTTTTAAGTGGAACATTAGTTACTGATATAACTATGGTCAAATGTTAGTACTTTCGGAGATATTACGTCATAAAGTCGTCAGTCTAACATATTCTTTATGGATACTTATAAGGTAAAATAGTAATAATAAGTACACTTTAAAACAAAAGAGATTTATTATTCGTCTTGGACATCAAAGACAATTACATCATTTAAAAAACCCACGGGGGCCACGAATGGTTGATGTCTCCCAACTCCTAGGTACCAAATCAAAGAAATAGTGTGAGCGCAACTTCCTACAGTTCGCCGTCCGGTCAAGCAAGAGCAATAATATTGTGATATCGCGTTTCTTCCAACTTGGTTTCGATCAATTAATATATAGCAATAGTATATTCTTGCTCTTACGTGGCGTGACTGTATCCTACCACGCAGCAACCACACATTCTCTGCTGGTATATTATATTCTATTAAATCATGTAAATCGTTTTGTCTGTATATTTCTATAACGTATAAACCGTCTCGAAGATGTTCACTGCAATATGACTGATCGCCATTTGCAAATGCGCCTGGGCAAGCGGTGGCCGCAGCGGGTAGGGTGGGGGCGCAGGTAAGGAGCAAGCAGATAGGTGCCGTCCGTTTTGAGTCTGGCCATAGTTTACCTTATAACGAAGTAAACTACGATCACTTTTATGGCATTATAATAAGTAGTATAACTCCGAAAGTACTGACTTTTGACCTTAGTCGTAATAATAAGTTTTATTCTGCATAAACATACCTATTCATTTATGAGTGTCTTATTCCTATTGAGTGGTGGGCCCATCATTACTCATTCTCCTTTAATACCAATACAAAAAATTCAGTTTGCACAACAACTTCAAACATTTTATGACATTTACAATGGTGTTCTGAAACCAACTCAATTTACACTAGTGTAAAGTTGATACTTATTTAAGTGGAATTAAAACATGAATTAGAAAAAAAGAATTTGAATATGGAAACTTGGAATTATGAGTGAAGGATTTTTTTTTGATGTGTAATATATTTCCTCTCGCTTTACTGCAATCTATGGGAGTGATTTCGTGAAATGCGACGGAAGTGTGTATCAGGAAGCCGGGGAAGCGCGCGCTATTTGATTTGACCAATGAGCGCGCGCGGTGGTAGATTTGGCCGTCAGATGGTACCAACCCATTTTCCGAGAGGTTGGTACTGTCAGCCAACAGTTGCGTGTGTGTGACGAGAAAAATTGCATTACTCCTAGTTTTAATTAAACAATTTTTATTAAAAAGAATTATTCTTCGTTACGAAAAATAATTTCAAATAATACCTGAATAATTTTTTTTAGGATATAATGTTAATGTTTTGCTTATTACCAAGGTGAGATGTCAGATGTTACACATCATATGTGACTACTGTAAGGTTCACTAGTTTTTTTTTGAATCACCGTTACATATCAATTCTGTGAAGTTTCGCCAGTTAATTTAATTTTGTTAGTATGTAGCAATTTTATTCGTTTGTTTCAGTGCGTCTCCGCAAACGCAACTCCATGTGCGCGGCATGCTCAGACAGTCCCACTATCACTCACCTTGTGGATTACGAAGCGTACTGCAGGGCACCCGCTAATGATAAGGTAATATTTATTATTTTTCTTCGTTTTAGATTTCCTGAATATGAGATTCAATAGTATATTACGCAGCTAAGGAAAAGCATTTGCGTATAAGTGTGATTAGTACAGTCAACAGCACATAATGCTAATAATTTGACTTTGACAATGCTTTTATGTCTGAGCAGTAAGGGTGATTTTTGTAATGCAAGTGTTACCACTGATTGCGGTTAACTGTACAAATGTCTCATACGTGGTTTATACCGTATCTTTGTTTTTTGTTTTCATAGAAAGTTAAACGAAAGTCATAATACAGGGTCAAATTAAATTAGCTGGAGAAACTCTGCAGGCGTGATGGGTATCAATACCTAAACACAATTAAATAAAAACAAAAACACTTCGGGTTATTTTTGGGGAGTCAACGACCGCTTGTAGTGTGGTTACTTATAGTATGTTGGCCATAGCTCAGAAATATAGGGGTTCGCAATAGAAAACTAAACACATTATATAAATACAAAAATATCTATTTCCTTTTCCACAATATTCGGAAAAACACTCAAATATCACCAAAATAATAAATCCTGTACTTATACTCGCTAAGATTTAAAACTCATTTGTTGCGCTATTATTGTCGACGTTTTCACTGCTCGGCGTCTCGAACTCTTGTTCGAGACGCCGAGCAGCTGTCAGTTGTCTCCCATAGAGGATGTCATGACGAACGAATAATCGATTGAGTGACATACCGAGTATTAGTCGATTTAATAAGTAGGATTACCAGATACAAGCTAACAAGAAGTATGAGTTTGAGAAAATCTGTTGAAGTAAAACTTCTTTAGGCACGCTTGGCTTGGGGAGTAAGCTGGCGAATGCATGACGAGAGCGTTACGAAAAGTGTGATCGGGCGAGGCGAACGCATATGGATGGAGCTAAAGAAGTTTTACTTCAGTTGTGTGGTCTAAAGCACACTCGTTTTTTTTTTTTGTCGTGTTTAGATATCGACGATACCCATCACGTCAGCAGTTTCGTTTACACAAAAAATAACGGATGTTTTAAACTGATATTTTAAGTGACTACACTAACTGCGGACGATGACCCCACAAGAAACATCGTCAAATTAATTCGTTTTGTTTTATCGTGTTTAGATATTGATACCCATCACGTCTGAGGAGTTTCGCTAGCTAATTTAATTTGACCCTGTATATTGATTCATTTTTAAATACGGTCTGAATTCTGAATTATTTCTTAATGAATTCCTGTTAACTATATTATTTTTTTGGAGAGGGTATACGTCAATAACGCAACGTTATTGATTACAGAGGAAACCTTCAGACGTGATGGGTATCAATACCTAAACACAATAAAATAGAAACAAAAACATTTGGTTTTTTTTTTGGGAGTTAACGACCGCTTGTAGTGTTGTTACTCATAAACTATGAGTTTGAAAAAATCTGTTTTATTTTGTTTTATCGTGTTTAGATATTGATACCCATCACGTCTGAGGAGTTTCGCTAGCTAATTTAATTTGACCCTGTATATTGATTCATTTTTAAATACGGTCTGAATTCTGAATTATTTCTTAATGAATTCCTGTTAACGAAATTATTTTTTTGTAGAGGGTATACGTGTAACATAATTAACGCAAGACCTCATACACCCCAATTAAAGTATTGAGTTAAAAGCATTATACAATGACCAAAACATTTTTTTTAAAGCTAACTATTATTATTAAGAAAATCGTGTTGACCCTAGCATTACTTTATGCATTTAAAATTGAGTCTTATTGCCTTGAAATAAGATTTAACTTTCTTTGGCTCAATCGGCGGTCAGTATTGCAAAATACATAATTTTTGAAAAAAAATACCTTTTTTAATAGTTACTGAAATTGCACGAGCACGCTCGACTCTTTAATGCTGACGCCCGCAATCACATTTCCTTACGTTTATGTTACATTATTACATGCGCATTACTGTAATTAGTTCAGTTCAATAAAGCTGCTTGGTGAATACACATGTCGGTGTTTTCTTCCACATTACACATAAGTATTCCCGGCACACATCGCACCTAAGCGGTAGGACTCCATACAGAAATCGTTTCAGTAGTCAATTATGAGCAAACTACTTTCAGGACTTGCGTTTATTCTGTTACACCTTGTATACGTCAATGACGTAACGTAACATTATGGATTGCAATAAACGATTTGAGATTTGTTAGTGATTAGATTACAGAGGAAAGACTTGTTCATAAATAATGATCGTAATTTGTTATTTTTCCGCTCACTCGAAAACAGGGGTGGTATGTAAGTGCCATTTGAAATAATACATTTTGCCCATAAAAAATAATTATTGCATCATTATCATTTTATGTCTTACTTATTGTAGGATTTTAAATACTAGCTGATTTTTACATTTATTAGAGATACTTTTCCTATGCAATTAGCGATTCGGCACTGGTTATGCATGAGAGAAATTTGTGTTCGTAAACGTAACCAGGATTTGTGTTTAGAAAGTCTTGTATGATTTTAAAATATGTGCGGTTTTATAGAAGACTAGGCTTCAAGTCCTTAAAGTCGTTGAAATTAAGTTATTTCTATTTTAAATATTTAAAATAAAAGTGTGTTTAAGAAAATCAAAACTGCGAATGTTCAAGGTAAGTTCATGTTCAAAATTGTTTGATTTGTCTTTTTTCTTTTTTGGTTTATTATTTGGTTTTTGTATTTATTGCACAACATTCGCGGTGTTGACATTTTGTAATGGGTTTCTTTTTATTTTCTTAACTCTTCTTGCATTTTTCGAAAAGCTTGTCCACTTAGGTACGTCTTGGCCACGCAATAAATATATCGTTGCAAAAGCCATTTGTTCA
Source organism: Brachylomia viminalis (assembly GCA_937001585.2). NCBI lineage: Eukaryota > Metazoa > Arthropoda > Insecta > Lepidoptera > Noctuidae > Brachylomia > Brachylomia viminalis. Next base: position 9,766,979 of record OW443322.2, on the reverse strand, counting down.
AATTAGGCTGAGAATCAGCACTTTTTGAACGTCAGAATTACATAAGACAGTCCCCCGGCACGCCCGCCCTTCACCACTTCCTAGTGCTTTAGCTGGGGAGAAGTAGTGGCGCAGGAACTCCTCCTCAAAGTGTGTACATGTCACTAAATGACATAGTTCAAATATCTCATGTCCTCCTTGTGGAAGGATAAGTTTAAACTCAATGCACTTATTTCAATTAAACCAATTACAGGCACTTTTGAGCTGTCAAAGAGTCGTCGGTCAGCTAGTCAGAAAGTTGAAGCTAGTTGCCCATTCCAAAACGTAAATCTCTATGGAGAAGAACGGGCAAGAAACTCCATGGACACTCTTTTGAATCAAGATTTCACAGAATCCTGGGTACTTTATTCTGGTTGCTTCCATATTGTGAGAAAAATCTAAAAAAAAAAACTATTCACAATATAAGATAACAAATAAGTCAGTCGTGGCAGCTATGAGATGACCATTTTTTTTTTTTTTTTTTTGTTTCCGGGGTGGAAAATCCTCATGGATGTCCGCCGCCCTGGGGCGGGCGACGGGGTCTGTCAGACTCTTACTGACTAAAAACCACCCCGGTGTTCCATCTCACACCTACGCCGCGGGTCGCGGGAACGTACGATCCTTCCGCAACCCCCGACTGAGCTATGAGATGACCAGTCTCAACCGACGGCGCCCGTTCACGAAAATGACGCGTGGATCAGCAACATCCAGCTCACCCGTTTTGTAGGGAACCGAATGAACCAACACACGCGGCACCAGCAGTGAGACAATTAAATGAGCATGACATGCTTTCAAGTCAACGTACCTAAAGTAACCGTCATGAGAAGCTATAAATTTTGTAAACAAGTGTTCAGGAGTTCACAACATTTGGACCAACAAAAAAAATTAATTTGTTTAAGATTTAATAAATTATTAAGTAACAAATATTAATTAACATATATTATTTAAGAATAATTAGTCGTCAGATTCAGATGTTTCCATTTCTGTGTTTTTTCGTGGCGAATTTATTTCCTTAGATGTACTGGCTACTGGCTCCATTATACGTAATAACAAATAAAATTAACGCAACAATTAAAGTAACAACAATAAAAAAGTGATAACGAAACAATAACAAAATTAACAATAACAACCAGATCCGCGATATATGCAAAGCAATGAAACAAACTCGTACGCATTCGAAACTCGAATGACGCGTTTATTTCAAAATGGCGTCCCGATACTTTACCATCCCTGCGACGGACGCGTTCCGGTACCAAGAAACACAAACGATAGCGCTTTGCGTCGTTAAAATATGATCCGACTAAATTAAATAGGTTGTTACTTTCATATAACCCGTCTATATTTCATGTCGATTGAATATGGTCAATTTATTATTATCTCGCAGTATAAAATGTTTACTTAGTAAAAGATGTTTGTTTACATAATTTATAGCTTCTCGTGACGGGTACTTTACATATTAATGACATAAGAAACGTATCCATGGTACCCACATTTACAAAATTAAAACATTTTATAGGCGTATATCGCACTCATTTGAAAGCGGTCTTTCAAAATGAAAGTAGTTATTATTGCGACTTTCTACAGCTTTATTCTTAGTTCATTTGGTATTTTTTGTAAGATTTTTCATCCTTTACCTCATTAATTTTGTTTTTTTTTTGTTTTAAAACAAAGCCTATTAAGTACTTCCCCACACAAAGCGTTACTCCCAAACCAATTTTCCACACCACCATTTTATCTCTACTCTTTTCCCACAGAAAAAACAAGAATCTCGACAAAAATCCGAAAGAAGAAAACATGAGAAAGAAAAACGAATGACAGGACAAAGCTACTTCGGTTTCCGGACAACAACAGCAGGAGAAAAGAAGTCTTGGGTCCAAGACGTGCTCAAATCAGAAAGAAGATTAGGACCTCCTTGTCAATCAGACTTCTGCGCAAAGAGTAACACACGATACTGTAAGAAACTGTCAGATTCTGACAGATGTCAAATCTTTCAACAGTTCTGGCAGTTAGAATGGAAAGAAAAAAAGACATTTGTCAGGTCTCTGATAGATTCTGTACCAGCTAAGCGTAGAAGGACAAGCCACAAAGGAATGGCGTCTCGAAAAGGCGATTCAAAGCGTTACCATCTAATTTTGAATTCGGAGAAGGTTCAAGTTTGCAGAGTTACCTTTTTAAACACTTTAGGTATTAAAGAGGCTATGGTGCGCTGTTGGTTAGTCAAAGAATCGAAACCCAGATCCCCGAAAGTGCCTTTAAAGTCGCAAAATGTAGTAGAATATATTGAAAGTTTACCGAAAATCGACTCTAAATGCCAATTCTGCCTAAGCACAAACTCTAACATTAAATACATAGAATTAAATGTCAAAAATCAATTTCAATTATACAGTTTATACGTCAAAGATATGACAGCTAAAGGCATAAATCCTGCCTCTAGGAAGACATTTTCAAAAGTATTGAGTGGGAAGAATTTAAGGATTTTCAATCCGAAACATGAGAGAGACGTATGTGACTTGGTGAAACAACACAATAATATTAATTTCGGTTTTGAAGCTGAAAAAAGTGATGGGTTTTATTATGAGATTAATAATTTGAATGAGCAGTGGCCCTCATAGGATCATAATCGTCGGCATTGCCAGAATACCAGTATTTTACATGGAGCAGCTGCCTATCTGACCTCCACAACGCAGTGACTGGGAACCCCCCCCCTGGTAAGATTGGTTGTCAGATTTTTGTGCTTCTAACTACCCGTAACGACTGTCAAAGATCTATGAATAACAGCCGGGACCAACGGCTTTTTGAGGCACGGAGGCGTCTCTCAAAAAAACTCAAAACCCAAAGCATTTATTTCAATTAAACAATTTACAGGCACTTTTGAATTTTCAAGTGGTCGGTCAGTCAGAAATATGAAGCTAGTTGCCCATTCCAAAGCGTAGTAGGTACCTATGGAGAAGAACGGGCAAGAAACTCCATAGGTATGAATTAGATCGTCACCCATCCACAGACCGACCTCGGCAAGCGACGCCACGAGCCCCTTTACTAATACAGTCAAATACACAATTGAAATGATTTCGAGATTTTATTTCGGACTCGCAACCGGCGAGCTTGTATGACCAGATATATGAACGTAAACGAGGCAAAAGGAGTATGCAAGGATCGAAGGAGGTGGCATTCTGTAGTATCTGCCTACCCCCATGGGGAGAAGGTGTGAGTTTTGTGTATGTGTGGCGGCATCTACATTGCCAATTGCGAACTACGCATCACACTGACGTCACGCAAAATCCTGCATCGCGCAAGCAGAGTTTACCGCGCAACTAGCATATACCGGGTTATTGGTAAAACACCATCAACCTCTTAAGGGGTCAATGTACTCATCATTATGAACAACTTTTACTATGGGGCCAAATATGAAATCGCGAAAAAAAAAATCTGTTGTTCCCTGCATTTATGTTTGCAGAACTCGTCAAAATGCGCCGTAACACAACTATCGAACCTTGCGTATCGAATATTACCTAAAATTCATCCGAACTGAACATACTGTATAACATTTAGACTGGAGGTATTCTTCAACAATATTATTCTAAAGTATTTTTGAAAGAAACAAAAAAATGTATTAAGCACCTATTGAATTTATTCGATTTACAATCTCTTATCGTGGACTGATTTTATTGTATTGTTTTTATGTGAAAAGTTTTCATTATAATTATTAATTATATTTTTTAAATGTTATTGTTGTTTTATTGGTTGATAACCTTACTTAAATTCAAATTCAACAATATATATTTGACAGAAAATACATTGTTCATCAAGGAAAGATCTTAAAGCCTAAAGTTATTGTATTCTGTCTGTAAGCAAGCGTGCAAATTACATTACATGAAAAACCATTATAATTTAATGAAAACTATCATTATATACAATTATCCGTCCAACTACTCATAAACAATAACTAATTCATCACGTAACAACTAATGGTATAAACGGTTGGATTCTGTAATTACAGACACAATTACAAAGCCATTGTGTCCCGCATGGATCTACATTCCGTTACGAAGGGTTAAATCCAAAAATATTGTCCTATTGCATGTTTCTTAATTAGAACTTTACAGCAAATTTTGCACGATTCTTGATGTTGCATGAACAATAATTTGCATCAGAGCATGATTTCCATACAACTTACAAAAGAATACCTATAAGTAGTTTCAAGACCATAGAGTTTTCCTCAAAACTCATACACGGTGAAAGGGGCTTCGATTTACTTTTAACGTTTTGGGTACGAGGCTTTTGGCTACTTTTTTATAAGAAAAGTAGGTTTATTATAGAAATAATATAGGAATAAGAAAAATAGGTTTATTTGTCACTAAAACACGTGCATACAAAAACTATAATTAGCTCTAATAATTAAGAAAAAATAAAAACAATAATGATCTATAATCACGAGCACAAAACAGAAATAGTCGACAGCTGCACGTCATGACTGTGACAAGAAGGCTTCCACTCAGCATGATGCTGTGCTATGGGGGACCCACAGCAAAGCGCTGATTTTCAGTGGTTAGGTACCCGAAAAGGACGTACTGAAACCAAGTCAGGTTCAATGTGATTGGTACCTACTTTATCAAAATAAAATAAATAATAATAAATAGATAATTTTTTATTTATTTTCTCATCATAAATGTTGCAGGTAGGTACAGAAAGTGCTTATCTAGTATAAAAATAGAATATAAAAAAAAAAAAACATTTGTGAGAGACTGGAGCCCGAAGAAGGCATTGAAAACATGTGTTACGGGTCACCAGGCCCCCAATTATTACAGTTAGACTTTATGTTTAGATCAAGTATGAACTAGATGTGGGATGGAGCTTACAATGCTTATTATACAGGGTAAATAAACAGTAAGCACTTAGATTACAAAGCAACGACCATACAACCAATTAATTGAATAAATATTATTAAATAACATAAAAATGTATTGCCATGCGTGCATGAATAATGTACCCACCCAAAACATTTGTTGTACACAAGAATATTATTATTATCCATAGAATATAATATATTATCCAAGAATATATTTTGTATATTTTTTTGTAATGCGTGTTTTGTTTGTGCAGAAGAAACAATTTTTCTTTATTTCTTGCTTTCTACGTGATTTGAGTATTCTTCTTTAGTCAACGAATAATTTCTACGCTGGGGGCGAAGGATCATGTACTCTTTCTCATTCTCTCTCTCATTCATGTAACAGTTTTCACAACGATGGCCCCTTATACCAAAGATATTTATTACATAGATAGGCAATGTTAACCCGCAAACTCTCACAAGTTGACAGATTTACAATGACAATTTGTTACTATATTCGTTGCGGAACTAGTTGGCTGCGCCTTTGGTATGTGAGCGGTGGGGGAGGGGGCCGGTTGCTGACATTACTCAGTACGGCGCCGCCCCTCCGTCCCACGCGCGGCCAACTAGTTCCGCAAGGACTAAAGTCTACTTTTTCGGGTTCCGTACCGAAAAGTTGGCACTGGATACTATTACTAAGCCTTTGCCATCTGTCCGTATGTCACAGGCTGTATCCTTTTATATCCGTAATAGGTAGCTGAAATTTTGACAAAATACGTGTTAGTTATGGCCTCTAATAAGAAATAATTTAGTAAGTATTTGTTATACTAACACGCTATGGGCCTTATAAGCATGAAAATAATATAAAAGGTTGCTTTTATAAAGTATCATATTATGGGTGGGTGTCATTTGGTAAGCTGGAACATATTTTACATCCCAAAAAGATCCCCTATTGCCTAAAAACCCGCTTTTTCAACCAATGTGTCCTGAAAGAAAGAAAAGAAAGAAAAATATTTTATTTGGGACACGCACAGGAAATAAAAGAAAATAAAATAAAAAAAGAACATTAAATCTAACAAAATCATGAAAACAATAAAAAAAAAGAATAAAGAGAAGACCTGTGTGAGGCCAAAAAAGCTCCTATCTCCTGTCCTGCCGACATTGTCCAACGGTGCCGAGACATGGACGCTCACAAAGGAGACTGTCCATCACATACATGTAGCACACAGGGCCATGGAGCGTGCCTTCCTTGGCATAACCCTACTAGACCGAGTACGTAACTGAGATCGATTCGACGTCAGTCGAAAGTCTATGACGTCGGGGACAGAGCGATGCGCCTCAAGTGGAGTTGGGCAGGACGTCTTCTTCGTTAGACGAGGAGATGGCCGATGGAGTCGTGACCGAATGGCCAAAGAAACCAGGGCTGTCCAAAAGCGCGTTGGGTTGATGATATCGTTAAAATTGTTTTTGTTACCTTTGCTGATTTGTTTAATATAACACCTATGCCTCCGCTCCTAAATTCCACCTTTTCTCCCCAGGAATTAGACCTCCAAATCCTCCCAAAACGCAACCGTATATCAGCGCCCGAGGTCTCCCAGCTCCTAAGAGAGAAGCAACCAGTCTACATAGTAGATGTACGAGCCGATTCAGAGTTCCATATGTGTCACATATCGGGCGCGCACAGCTGGCCTGTCGATGCACTGAATGGCGCCACTCTGGAGCGACTGCTGCGCTGTGTAGAGCAGAGTCCAGCCAATGGTGAGTACCTAGCAATAGGTAGATAGGCATAAACATACTCAAGAGTTCCATATGTGTCACATATCGGGCACGCACAGATGGCCTGTCGATGCACTGAATGGCGCCACTCTGGAGCGACTGCTGCGCTGTGTAGAGCAGAGTCCAGCCAATGGTGAGTACCTAGCAATAGGTAGATAGGCATAAACATACTCAAGAGTTCCATATGTGTCACATATCGGGCACGCACAGATGGCCTGTCGATGCACTGAATGGCGCCACTCTGGAGCGACTGCTGCGCTGTGTAGAGCAGAGTCCAGCCAATGGTGAGTACCTAGCAATAGGTAGATAGGCATAAACATACTCAAGAGTTCCATATGTGTCACATATCGGGCACGCACAGATGGCCTGTCGATGCACTGAATGGCGCCACTCTGGAGCGACTGCTGCGCTGTGTAGAGCAGAGTCCAGCCAATGGTGAGTACCTAGCAATAGGTAGATAGGCATAAACATACTCGAAGAGCTCCATATGTGTCACACATCGGGCGCGCACAGCTGGCCTGTCGATGCACTGTGTGGAGCAGAGTCCAGTCAGTGGTGACTATCTAGCAGAAATTCCGAGAATCATACCAAGGGATAATAGTGGAACTGAGGACCTAAGAGTAATAATTAAAAGGACCAGGGTAAGACATATTTAGCATGGTCTTATAGGTAGAGGAAAAGTGGCTTTAGCAATCGGCCTCGTCAGTATTTTAAAAGGCCACAATTATTGTGGCATCTTCAAGTGAGTCCATCTGGTCGTGGCTTCATAGTCGAAGTTTTAAGAGTGTCTTAAAGAACTGTTGCTTTAAGACACTTGTCAAACTAACTAATGACAAAAAAATATGTTTTAATTTTTAATATATCCGGCTAACACATGGTGAATCGGGACGAAACTTTGAAAGTAATTAAACGTTGAATTAATAACACGGACACTTCGGTAAAACATACTCCCGATTCACAATGTTTTAGCCGGATAAATTAAAAATTAAAGCATGTTTTGTTTCATTCGTTTTTATTGTTCCAGTAATCTTCCTCTGCCGTCGCGGCAACGACTCTCAACTAGCAGCTAAGATGGTTCTCGATATGCTGCCGGAGGAACATCGACACAAAGTGAAGGACATGATAGGAGGACTTCACGCTTGGGCCTTCGATGTTGACACTACTTTCCCAGTATATTAAGTAGTGACGGGACTTCCTACACAACCCCACCCACACACACCCACACTCGCCCCCACTAACACACTTCCACTCGCCCCCACCATACATACCTACATTCACCGCTCATAAACACACACTCACACCTCTCATATCGAAACTCAGCTCCACACTCCCAGAGCCAACCTCACACTCGTCCCTATGATCACTGACACTCACCCCCCAACACGCATGATATAGCGACTAAGAACACACAAGACATAAACATCACGCCTGTGTGCCCTTATCTTATGTTTTTAATCATTTCGATGACATATAACCGGAGACAATCTAGACTCAGAGCTACTACTTGGAGTTATTTATTTATTTAACAATTTATGAACACACATATAAACAGCCACAGTAACACACACACAACACTCTCACACACACACACACACACACACGACACACACACACACAAACACACACACGCACAACACAGACACAGTAACAGAATAGAAAGTGGCGTGGACCTTGTCACATTAAATTATAAATAAATCAGCTGTTCCATACATTTTGACGAGCTACGTGTAACAAATTGTATGTAAACAATCGATTTTTTTATTGAATGGATTTCATAAAAATTTTGTTTATCGTCTAAGTATACCATGCAGTATACGTGGTATATTTTAATGTGGTAAGGTACGCGACACTTTGTATATTACCTGTTAGAAAACCCCAAAAACACTGAAGCCCTACCTGGGAACCGAACCCAGGATCTCACACGCAGCAACTGCACTTGCGACCGGTAAACCAATGAACGGCGGTCTTTTTTCAAGTTAGATAAATGCATTTTCGTCTCGATATGGGCTCCTGCACTTTGCGAGTCAGTTCAGTTGAACGAAATAAAACGCCATCAACCCACAAGCTGGAGCCTTGAATTCAGCGCATAATTCTCGCGTAGAAATTTGTCGTCAGTTATCAAAAAAAAAACTCGTTTTTTTTTACAAGTTATTGGTCTGTACAAAATAAACATAAATCATTTAAAAAAGAACAAATTAAACATACTGACAAGCAAAAATAAATATAAACAGAACAATAGAAATAATAATAATCAATATGTCATAGAGAAATTAGTACGCATGCACATTAAAACTTAAATAATACAAAATAACAATAATGGAAATGAAATGATAATGAAATGTATGGACCAGCAAATTTAATTGAAGACAGTTCAGTACTCAGGGTTCGTGTACGCATCAGTTGTCAGTAATATAAAATGTACGCAGGATTTTGTAATATCTTGATTTAAAAGAGTCTCCTTGGAGTGTCTTGCCCGTTCTTCTCCATAGAGATCTACATTTTAGAACGGGCAAGCTTCAACTTTCTGACTAACTGCGCTTGAGTTTGAGGCAGCGGCACATGCTGATCTGACTCGCAGCAAATCGGTCTCGTGTCTGGAGCCGATTTCATACTATTTGCCCAAGAAACAGGAATTCACATATCGGCTGACAAACATTATTAAAAATGGTTGTGAACCGATATTTTTTATTAAGAGTAATTAGTCTGTAAGTAGAAGGTTAGGTAAATCAAGTTTAAGGAGGAAGCGCTAGGTTACCCGCGAAATTCAAATTTTCTTAAGTTTTTGCTGATTGATGATATTAATGATGCATGCATGTCGTCTGTTGGGACAGGTCAACTCAAAGCTGCAACGGCTCTTTCTTCAAAAGGCCCTTCCAAACATGGCACTGTATTGTTAGTCTCCCATAAAATCCTAATAATACAATGTTTGGACTTTAAAAGAGACCATGACCTCTGAGTTTGTTTCGGCATTTCTTCTCAGGGATCAGTCAGCTAGGAAATGCCGGCGCCATCTAGTTTTTAAGGTATTCACGTGTAAAAGTGTCTTAAAAGATATAATTACAAAAAAAAAATGGTTATAATTCTGTACATAGATACTTGTTACGGTCGCGAATCATATTTTGTTCAACATACAACCTGACATTGACCTGCAAATTGCAAAAGACGAAAGTAAATTTGAATTTCGCGGGCAACCTGGCGCTTCCCCCATAAGGGAATAGGTACTTATATTTTATGTTTGTTATTTGATTTTTTTAACATATATTTTATAAGAAAGATGGAAGAATTAATGTACTTACAGTAGACCTCGGAATTGCTTTACTTCTAACGGGTGGCTAAATTTTAATAGCTGCACGGGTCCATCGAAGCTTCAGCTACGCTTGCCGCGGTTGTTCGTAGATGAGTGACCACCCATTATATATCGAGCCCCCCCGTGCCTCGGAAAGCACGTTAAGCCGTTGGTCCTGTCTGTCATTCTTAGATCTTTAACAGTCGTTACGGTTAGTCAGAAGCCCAAAAGCCTGACAACCAGTCTGAGCAAGTATCGTGAACCCAGCAACTGGGTTGTGGAGATCAGATAGGCAGTCGCTCCATGTAAAATACTGGTATTCAGCTGCATCCGGTTAGACCGGAAGCCGACCCCGACACAGTTTGAAAAAGGTTAGGCAATTTAATATAAGGTTGAATATTACTTGCAGTCATAAGACAACGACTATTTGTTTATGAGGCAGCTAGATAGTTTCAACCCTAAAGTTAAAATTTACTGGGAGTTATTGTCAAACGTCGATGCAATTACGAAATCTAATATAAGCCGATGCATTAAGAGCGTTTATACCTTATGAGTGGCAACGTCGCAATTTAGTGTCATATTTCGTGGTTTTCAATTTTTATCATTTAATCGGAGCTATATTTTAAAAATCTGTTTAATTAACTTTTTAGAATTATGTGAAAACTGTGTAAAAGGTAAGAAATCGTTGCGTTTACAGTTCTATTTATATGCAAATAATACATTGGAAACTTGCAGGGTGTTATTTTCATTGTAAAATAACTGTAAGCATTACGGTTACTTACTTTTTAAACACTTTCACGTAATTCTAAAAAGTTAATTAAACAGATTTTTAAAATATAGCTCCGATTAAATGATAAAAATTGAAAACCACGAAATATGACACTAAATTGCGACGTTGCCACTCATAAGGTATAAACGCTCTTAAAGAAAGGAATCTTAAATGGCGGCTTGTACTTGCGTTGACAGATAGTACAGTTAGCATAAAAAATTACAAGTCAGTTTATTTTTTTTCAAATTATAAATAATGAAAACAAGACCGGGTCGTATCGAAAACGTAAAATTGCAAAAAGGAGATTCAGCATTATAAGTACCTAAAAAAGTTGCATCATAGCTTCATACAAACATACCTTCTTTTTTATCTTTACTATTGTGCTAATGGATGATAACGCTCCAGATTTTTTTCTTCTTCAAAATATTTGATGACATTATACACAATTTGGCGTGTATCACTATGTATAATCTTTCCTCGCTTTCGAGGAGACATGATTACTGTCTCCGCACAGTCCACACGTCCAAACAACGAAACTTAACAATAAAACAAAACCCAACAACAGTAACACACAGGTAACAACGGAAAAATAACAGAAAACTATAACAAGGAATTATTCGTAATAAGGATCACTGAGCGCGTCAAGACAGCGTGGAAGCAAATCAAGACGAATATTTTTTCTGCTTACGGTACGCGCGAGAGTGAGTATAGACGGCACTAGTGTGCGAGCGAGAGAACATGATAAGCGCCGCCATTTTAGATTCCTTTCTTTAATGAACCGGGTTATACACAGACAATCAGTTAGCACGAAAGGAGTAAGATAACTACATGGAAAAAATCGGGTGAAAAAAAAAACGCGTGCGATCTGATGAACGAAGTACCTTACGCGATACTCGCACGCGCTCGCACTCATATATAATTGAAAGGCACAGACAGAAAGAGAGAGAAAGTCGCGTGGAGGGGGCGTAACACTTTTCCGTACCGTCAATCGGTGGCAGGGGTGAATCGGGACGAAACTTTATTAGGGATTTTAACATTGAAATAATATAGTTTGATGCCAAAAAGAGGACATCGATACCGGAAATTTCAATTGTCGTAAAGGACAAAACACGAGTTTTCAGTAGAGTTAAAAATGTTTACGATACTTACCAAACAGTAAGAAAATCGAATCAAGCTGTTTAAAATCCAGGTCGTACCGGGTTTTTTTTTTAAGATATGATTATTTAAAATATGGCAATGGATAGAACTCGCGACGCTGTTTCCAAATATATTTATAACTCATTTTCGGCGAAATGTCCTTTACGAGAATTGAAATGTCCGGGTTCGACATAATCGTTGATTATTATAATACAGTACTGTCTCTGTCATTAAGAGTCCTTTTTGGACAATAAACTATATTATTTCAATGTTAAAATTCCTTTTAAAGTTTCGTCCCAATTCACCCCGTTTGACGGTACGTGACGATTAATACAGTCAACTCGTACCGCAAGCACCGCCCGTTAAAGAACTTCGTTCCAAAATTAGATCTTCTAACGATCGATTGCTATAAGTAACTAATCGATAGTTGATGACAATTTTAATTTTTGATAACAAAAAAATCTAAACGGCCTGTTTTTTACGTTTTATCAAAATGATAATAAAATATTGAATTTCTGATAAAATTGCGAAAGTAAAAGATATATCAGGCTCCTTCTGGGTAAGCTCACTCCATCGTCGACTCTGTCTCTGTCACCACTGACCTAGACTACAGTCAAGAGCAAACCCATTTTAAATAAAAATTTATATAGATATCAAAAACTATGTATGGTAAGGAGGTAATTAGCAAAGCTAATTTAATGCTCGCAGAAAAACGACTGATGAAAGTAAATAATGATGTATTTTAATTATTATATTTCGACTGTGTTCCTTCATTTGTGATTCCATTTATTGTAATACTTTAAAATAATAATAATTATACAAATACATATTAAAATCATGTGCTTACAGAAATCCTGACGCCATTCACAGGTGATTCTTTTTTGTAATCTTTTGTCAGTCCTATTGATACGGATTTCTGTAAGTATTCAAACAATTATTGTTAAGCTCAATGTCAATCGAATTAAAAGTAAAGTAAGCAAATTGTAATTAAAAAACACATTCCTTGTAATAATGCAGTATAATTATCGTAAATTTTAGAGAATTTAGGGCTGATTTTTCAATATCAGATAACTTTCATCGTAAGAAGAAATATTTTGTTTTTACGAAGTAGGGCTTTTACAAAAAAAATTAAAAACATTTATTTGTCAGATAAAAGTTATGTGATTATTAAAACCTCATTTCTTAAACTGGGATAAATACTGCATATAATACCAGCCGGTACCGGTAAAACGGGGTTAATAGGGATGCAGGGGTGAATCGGGACGAAACTTTAAAAGGAATGTTAACATTGAAATTATAGAGGTACGAGGAACAGGGTGTAAAGTTCACTCATACCTCTATAGAAAAGGGAGGATTCTCCGACCAGACGGGTGTCGTGTCTGGTGGGCAACTGCCCGACGACTGATGTCGGGACGTTGTATTATATGCAAGTCGAGCGGTAAACTCTGCTTGCGCGATGCAGGATTTGCGTGACGTCAGTATGACGCGCAGCTCGCAAGTGTCAATGTAGATACCGCTACAAAATAATATCGTTTGCTGCCAAAAAGGACTCTAATGTGTTTACTGTATTATAATTAACGATTAAGTGCCCTTGTTGGCAACAAACTATATTATATCAACGTTAAAATCCATTTTAAAGTTTCTTCCCGATTAACCCCGATTTACGGTAACTGTCCACTACAGGACAAAGGCCTCTTCTCATAGGTACAGAGAAGAAACGAGTATTGATCACCACGCTTCCTCACTGCGTGTTGGCGATTTCAGACATTTAAGTTCAGATTTCCTCACGATGTTTTCTTTTAACACAAGACTAACTTAGGTTCTTAAAAAAACTGATTTTAGAACAGAAGTTGTTGACCGGCTGTTACCGCTGTGTTATGTTTCTTTATGGGCTTAGAAAGAATGGACGTTTACTCGTACAAATCTGATGTATTCTTTTATAGTTTACAAGTGAATATAAGTCTGATGAGAAACATGAGCGACGTCCGCAATGCGATGGCTGGACGACGCCTGGCGCCCCTAGCGGCGCGCAGAGGAAACGGGCGCGGCATGGCTACGCGAGCATGGCAGTAGTAAGTCCTGCCGTGCGCCATCTGGCGGCGGCGGGGCCGTAACAGTTGTCAATTTGTATTAAGAGCGCTATCACAATTTTTCTTGTTTTTGGGCGTTTGAAGAGTCACACAGTCTCAGAACAATAACTAAGCTATTGTTCTGAGCACACAGTCAAATACAAGAAAAAAAATTTATATTTATTTATAACACTGCCGAGAGAAATAATCAGACTTTATCGGGCATATTTTTTTTTTAATTTTGTGGCCATATCTAAACCATAATCACACATCTAAACTCCAGTTACAAGAAAAATTGTGATAGCCCCCTCATAAGAACTTTTCTCAGAATAAAGTTGGAAATACAAAAACTGGCTCAAATGCCGAGACTAAAGTTAGGACTCGTTTTGTAAGGAGACGGCTGTGGGAGTCCGTATTTTTATCCCCATTTGAAATACTCTAAAACCTACCAATAGTTTAAAATAAGTAAATGTACTAGATTAATCACAACTCTGTCAGTAAAAATAGATTTAAGCAAATTCCTCAAATGATAACTCAGAATCTGAACGAAAATCTCGAAATCTTTTCAATTGTGTATTTGACTGTATTAGTAAAGGAGCTCGTGGCTAAGTAACAGCCTCTTGCCGAGTTCAGTCCGTGAATGGGTGACCATCTAATTCTTACCTATAGAGACGCCTTCGTGCCTCCAAAAGCCGTTGGTCCCGGTTGTTATTCATAGATCTTTGACAGTCGTTACGGGTAGTTAGAAGACCAAAACTCTGACCATCAGGGGTATCGTGTTTCCCAGTAACTGGGTTGTGGAGGTCAGATAGGCAGTCGCTCTATGTAAAATACTGGTATTCAGCTGCATCCGGTAAGACTGGAAGCCGACCCCAAGAAAGTTGGGAAAGGGCCAAAGATGATGACACCGAAGAGCTGTCATAGCATCACGGTGTACCCATGAAGGGGTAGGCAGAAGTGTATAGTATACCTACATTTTAGTCACAATGTAGTTCGAGCCTTTAACTTAATTCAGTCCAATACCCTATTGTAATAACCATAGAAATAGTCCTGTACTCTAATATTTCAAATCATGATGTCGTATGTACTAAACAGTGTACCTTATAATATTTTCTTGTGAAAATAAATGGATGGATCAAATCATTGTTTTTTTATTTAAATAAATAATTTATTGACACCAAAGATATTAACATTTTAACAACCTTAATCCGTAAAATTGAGCTGTCGCGGGACGCCTGGTAGATGTGAAACATCGAAAACCATTCTTTTAAGAATGGTTTAATAAAAGAAACAAATATGGCATCATCAAAAACCAAATATTCAGTATTTTTAAAGAAATAAATTGTTCTTTATTTAAAATAAAGCGTGGCGACGCGTCGCCACGGCATGCGTCGCCACGCCAGCAATCGGTTTTACGTGCGGCTATAAATGTTTCAATGAAAATAATACAATATGTTAGCATCTGTAGCTGAACTAGGTGGAAAAACCTGTATCTCGGCATACAGCGACATACCTCTCTGACAATAGACTAAAAAAATTTAGCCAAACATTTACAATTTATTTAATAAATTCGTTATTTTTGCACTTTAAAAGTGAGAGTATCCAAAACATACCTCGAATTGATTATATAGTCCTAATTTATTAAAAAGGTCATTATCTAATCTACACTTTACGATTCATAAATTCCAATAATATTTTATTGTAGATATCCTATACTTAAATCCTATCAGTAAAATAGATACAGATTCGACATATTAGTACTGAGTACAAAGGTACTGCTTAGTTCTTAAAAAATTTCTTCCGACAGACCCGCGAAATGAGAAATGTCTTTTAACATTGATTACAATTTTACACACGTTTTTGTTTCGAATTGCCCGACTATATACGAGTTAATTAGAATGGGGCTTTCAAGAGCTCATCGCGAACTCGACCGGAGTTATCCAAGAGCTCACCGCGAAATCGACCTGAGCTTTGAAAAGCTCATTGCGTACTTAACCAGAGCTTTCAACTGCTCATCGCGTTCTCGAACTGAGCTTTTTGAAGAGCTTCTCGCGAACTCGGTTGTCGTTTTCAAGAGCTTAGGTATCTCAAAGTCGATCGCAGCTTTCAATAGCTGATTGCTCGGCGAAACTGAAATTGATTAAATGACGGTTCGTTTTATAAAGGAACCGCCGCGGTGGTTTTTAAGCGATGTCAAGTAAATCGAACGTGTTTCTGATAAATCTTTATCAAAGATACTTTCAATATCGCGTGCTAAGGATTAAATAGTAATCTAACCCGTAATTATCAACGATGGTTTGAGATAAAACTATATAATGCTAACGATAAAAATATTAGATTCGATATAACTCAGTACAATATTTAGTGTTATCTGGTGGAAAATGGCGGATGTACGTGCTTGGCTGTTTACAATATGTTTAATGTAAGTAAATGTTATTTATTTATTGTTTTTAGGCGTCAGTAGTCATTACAAGCTTATATTTATAATTCAAATCACATGAATCAAATCTTGCAAGTTAAATTTGACCCACATCCCGGTTTCTGATTGAGCTGAAATTTTGCATGCATATGTAAATCGGATGACAATGCAATTTTATTATGACATGGAGCTGAGCTGATGATGGAGCCAGAAGGTGGCTATGGGAACTCTGTAATAAAACGACGCAATCCCATCGATTTTGGGCTTGTTTGATTCGTCTTAACAGGGACTCTGGTCCTAGATGATCCAGGGTCTGTTAGGAAGGAAGCGTTAAGCCAGCCCGCGAAATTCCAATCTTCTTACGTTTTTTTTTCAATTTGCAGGTCAGTATTGGGTTGTATGTTGATCAAAATATTATTCGCGGCCGTAACAAGTATGTATTAACAGAATTATAATCATTAAAATAAGCAATACAATCCTCTAAGTTCATATTGTCCTATAATATGGCTAGTTATTTCATGAAATCATAACATTTGAAGTCAATTCTAACTCAGGGTTGCATTGATGATTCATAAGATTATAATTCTGTTAATACATACTTATTAAGGCCGCGAATCATATTTTGATCAACATACAATCTAATACTGACCTGCAAATTGAAAAAAAATTAAGAAAATTTGAATTTCGCGGGCTTGCTTCACGCTTCTCCATAAGAAACTGTTATTATAGGTACATGCCGGTGCGTTCTCCAAACTTCTTTCTCACCTCTTCATGTCTTGTGAACGTATAGGTACTATCCATCCGTATCTACTATTCTTAATATCCTAAATGTGGAAGTAAAGTAGTCTGTCTGTTACCTTTTCACGCCTTAAGAGGGCTATCACATTTTTTTTAATATTTAATTTTTCATTTTGTGGCCTTATCTATAAACCATAAAACACAAAATTCAAAAAAAATATGCCCGAGAAAGTTTGATTATTTCTCTCGGGAGTGTTCTAAACAAATATCAATTTTTTTCTTGTATAGTGTGTGACTCTTCAAACACTCAAATACAAGAAAAATTGTGATAGCCCTCTTAACGGTTGAACGAATTTGGATGCAATTTGGTACATAGATAGAAAGAAAGAAAATGCCCTTATTTGCGGTAAACATGACGCAAAAAATAACAACAACAAAAAATACGAATAGGTTGACCATGATCTGTTACCACATAGGTTACTTTTTATACCGATAGTGGGTTACCTTCCCGTGGGTTAATCTCTGACCTCCATACGGCTGAAGCCGCGGGCAAAAAATAGTACTTATTCCACGTTTTTCTCTTATTATCTTCATTTATGTAAATTAAGCTAAATGAACTGTGCCGATACGACAGCAAATAAAAAACAACGACAAGTGCAATGGTTTTTATTTGCCAAGTTTAGTTGATTGCTAGAGGGGATGACTGAGCAGGATGCGGCAAAGTGGAGATACTTACCTATATGTAAAGTCAAGGAAATGGATGACTAAGCAAATTGATACACTATGTAATTTTGCCGTGTTGTAACCATTTCATACAATTGTCAATGACTGTTGAGTGTCAAGCTCCAGATGTGCTGCTGGTGGTCTTGACTTGGTAATAAAACGACTACGATATAGCAAGTACTTACTGTATTTTTGGATTCTGATTACATATAATGGAGACGACCGATTGTGTGTGCACGCTCACGGTGTCGGTGAACGAGTGTTAGAGGCGGAGGGGATGCCTGCGATCACTGTGTGGTATGTGGCCCGATGTGACGTCAGGAACAATGACTGTGCGATTTGTTTTTACGGACAATCTTGTGGCTACGGCACGGGTCGATCGATCAGGTTAAGCTACGCTTGCCGCGGTTGGTCCGTGGATGGGTGACAATCTTTACATAACAAAACGCTTTCGTGCCTCGGAAAGCAGGTTAAGCCGTCGATCTCTGCTGTCATTCGTGGATCTTTGACAGTCCTACCAAGGGGTATCGTATTACCCAGTAACTGGGTTGTGGAGGTCAGATAGGCAGTCGCTCCATGTAAAATACTGGTACTCAGCTGCTTCCAGTCAGACTGGATGCTGACTCTAACATAGCTGGAAAAAGGCTAGGCAGACAAGTCAATTTGCTTAACTATGCTGACTGATCAATCTTACTTTATGTTCTCGTACAGTCTGTGACCTGCATAACCCAACCACTCTTCTTCTTTGTAAATAGGGGTCAGGTAATACAGAGCACTGACTGTACCTCATTCAAAAATCCAAAAAAAAACTCAAACTCATAGCATTTATTTCAAATAAACCAATTACAGGCACTTTTGAATTGTCAAGGGGTCGGTCAGTCAGAAAGATGAAGCTAGTTGCCCATTCCAAAGCGTAGTAGGTAGGTACCTATGGAAAGAACGTGCAAGAAACTTCATGGACACTCTTTTAAATCAAAATATTGTTACAAAAAAGTGGTTACATCATTCATGTTGTAATTATACATGTGAGAACGATGTAGAAAGACGTGCACGTTAAAAGCGTCCGTAATAAAAAGATAAAAACAATTATGGGATTAAAATAAGCCGTGGTAGCTAAGAAATGACCAGTGCCTACTGACGGCGCCCGTTCACGAACATGACGTATGCATCAGCACCATTCAGCTACCATTTTGAAGGGAACTCAATGATCCACTACACACGCCACCACCGGCGACACATTTGTGTGAGCATGACATACTCCCAGCCGCCAGGGCACATTCAAGTCAATGAAAGACGAACCCAGTAAGCTTTATAGTGGGTACATAGTGCTCACACTGGAGAAGATCCATGGCTGATTATAAATTTTATGGTCTCTATAAATTCCAGATTAGCAACAAATGTGGCGTTTGGCCATATCCCATATTATAACTCTGCTGAGCCAGATGCGCCTACTTTTGGTAAGTAATTTTGTCAATTTTAAGCCAATGGCTTCGATGCCAATGGCTAACCAGAGTTCTCTTAAAATAGCCAATCTATCTCACGCCAACTCGCATACCTAAATGTTTGTTATTTTGGTCAACCTTAGAGATCTTTGGGTCGCAACCGCTAATATACATTTGACAGCACATAAAAGACTCATTCTTCAGCGCAAATGAATAGTATTATGAATTGTTATTAGTTGTCTAATTGACTTGATCTGGTGGTGAAAAGATTAATTTTTTATGAGTATTATGATTTGTTATTAGTTGTCCAATTGACTTGATCTGGTGGTGAAAAGATTATTTTTTTATGAGTATTATGATTTGTTATTAGTTGTCCAATTGACTTGATCTGGTGGTGAAAAGATTTGATTTTTTGTATGTTTCTTTGTTACGCATTCACGCTAAAACTGCTAAACGGATTTGGATGAAATTTTGCACACGAATAGACCATGACCTAGGTTAGGACATAGGATACTTTTTATCACGATATTCTCACGGGATTGAGACTTATGCGGGAGAAACCGCGGGGCGCAGCTAGTGTGTTATATAACTAAAATGGTGACTATTCTTTCATTTAATTTAATTTAACCATTTATGTACACACTTAAATGAACCGACAAAGAAAATAACAGAAAAATTGGTACAAAAGTGATGCTTAGGTATTTCTAATAAAATCTCTTCCAGCATACCTGCGATAGGATAGTAGATTTAGAGATGTAGACAGCGTGTGTAAGAGTTATAGAGAACATGAATACATACAATCTTCATTCGTGTTATTCACAGTAAGCGACATTCCAGCCAGTAAGATGAGTCGCGAGACGGCTTCCGACCGCCTGGCGGCCATGCGCAACGTGATGTTAGACATGAAAGTTGACGCGTATATCGTGCCTACTGCCGATGCGCATAATGTAAGTAGCTTGAATATAGCACGTATAACGACCTATCACATAGCGATTATCTACGCGTTGTGAACATCAAACTAAGTAACATTGACCAAAAATCAAAAAGTTTTCGCATCTGTTGACATAGTGTTTTCGTGAAAAAAAAGTATACTAATTTGTGAACTTTGATCTTCAATAACACCGTAACAAGAAGGTTACCAGGTACAAAAAAAATTACCACAATGACGGGTAATTTACATGATAAATGAATTATTTCTGTAAGTAGGTTTGTACAAACACTTTTATACGTCAATCTTTTTTTTTGTAAACTAGATGAGTTCTGCGTTTCCTATCTGACTACTCTAAAAAGAAAGGCCGAAACAAACTCAGAGGTCACAGTCTCTTATAAAGTCCAGACATAATCTTGGTCAGATCATGTGAAGACCATGTAGATTGGTGTCTGAAGTGGTATTTTTAGGACAGAACTACACAGATTAAGTGGACCTGTCCAGGGCAGTCTGTTCGATTGGGCACTATGGACAAGCGCCCAGGGCCCCACGATCCATGGGGCCCCTAGTTTCTGTCAGCGTCGTAGCTAGAGGCTGTCAAAAGAAAACCTTATTAAATCCCAGACGGGGTGTTAAAGTTTTCGAACTCGCTTCATCCGTGCATCTTCCGTGTTCTTAGTTCTCAAACTTCGCTGCATGAGCTGACCAAGTAACTCGTATTTCTATATGAACGGTCAAAAGAAATCCTGCATTCTCCATAGGAGCCCCATTATCTTAAAGTGCCCAGGGCCTCAAATAAATTAAAAAGACGGCCCTGGACCTGTCCAGTCAGTGCACGCATTTGTCAGTAATCGTGCAGCTCAATGTATAACATAAGGATCTCAACGATTCGACGAACAATACCAAAGAAAGGACAACATCCAGCTTTACTAACTTCATCGTTCCTTCATTTCAGTCACAATACATCTCCCCAGCAGATGCCCGTCGTGAATGGCTTTCAGGTCTGCGAGGCTCCTCAGGCACAGCTCTAGTGACAGCTGACAAGGCGCTGGTGTGGACTGATGCAAGATACTGGACACAATTCGAGGTAGAAGTTGATGGTACTCTGTGGACCCTGATGAGGCAAGGTAGGTGCAAAGTAAAATGAACTTTATAAACAGTTGCGTGTTACAATATTTTTTGAGAAACATAAAAAAGGTTCAAAGGCGGACATAATGCTAAAAGTCAATCAAGGATGCTGGTGTATTATTTTAATAACAGCCGCATGGGTCGATCGATCAGGTTAAGCTACGCTTGCCGCGGTCGGTTTGTGGATGGGTGACCATTTTTACATATCAAGACCCCTCCGTGCCTCGGAAATCACGTTAAGCTGTTGGTCTCGGCTGTCATTCGTGGATCTTTGACAGTCGTTACCTTACGGGTCGTCAGAAGCCCGTAAGTCTGACAACCAGTCTTACCAAGGGGCCCAGTAACTGGGTTGTGGAGGTCAGATAGGCAGTCGCTCTATGTAAAATACTGGTATTCAGCTGCATCCGGTTAGACTGAAAGTCGACCCCTATCTACATATTTGCGAAAATGCAGGCAGTTGATGACGATAAACAGTTTTTACCCGCGTCTTCGTTCTCCATAATGTAATCCACAGGAAACATGCATTTTTTTGGGCTAAAAAGCAGTCCATGTCAGTCGTGAATAGTGTAGTTTTGTATCAGTGAAAGATTTTGTTATTGGATCAATATTTCTAGACATTACAAACCTCCTCCAAACCCACAAACCACAAACAGGGCTTAAGTTTTACAGCTTTATTGGAAAATAGAATAAAAATATTAAATCGATTTCGACGCGATTCGATTACCGAACGGACTCTTTCAAGATGTCCATTGATGTCTCAAAACGGTGAAGGAAAACATCGTGAGGAAACCGGCATGTCCTAGAACCAAAAATTCGAAGACATGTGACATCTACCAACCTGCACTGGGCCCACTCACTCTCAAATTGAGGAGCCCTGTGTCCCAGCAGTGAGAACATTATAGGCTGATTATGAATATGCCGTCAGCCTGTCGATACGCATTGAAAAATGACTGTCTTAAAAGGTACAAGTTTTATTTGATTTTTTCCAGGAACGGATCTATCTCTTCAACAGTGGCTGGTTGCGAACATGCCACAAAACTCCGTGGTAGCCGTCGACCCTACTACTTATACTAGGAGTTCCTGGCGTGCTTTAGAAGTAAGTAATGCTTTGCATGACATTATCTGAGGGATCGAATCCCGAACGAGGTGATCCGGCAGAGAACCAAAGTTGTCGATATATCTCACAGAATAAGCAAGCCGTAGAACCGATGATCGTTGGGTTAGACGTGTTCTTAAGTTGAGACCGCGAATTGGCAGACGTAAGGTAGAACGCCCTCAGGCTAGGTGGAGCGACGATTGATGGCTGGTAGCAGCTGGATGAGAGTTGCCGAGAATCGAGCTGAAAGGCGTGCAATTGGCGAGGCCTATGTCCAGCACTGGACTGCTGCAGGCTGATGATGCTGAATTTACTGGAATGTAAAACACTCTTTAGGAATACGTTTTAAGATTCCGTATTGAAAAATTTCCAACAGGATCCTTACATAAATTCTGATGACTGACTGCCCCATTGGTCTCGTGGTCGCAAAGCGCGACTGCTGAGCATGAGGTCCTGGGTCGAGCAATGTGTTATTGGGTATTTCCATCTGCGATATCTCAGTAGTAGCAGGCCGGAGTCAGGATTTGTGCCCAGTTGATGGCAACAGGCTCTAGATCGGTGTCTAAAATGGTCTTTTGAGGAAAGAACCACACAGATTGAGTGGACCTGTCCAGTCAGTGCACGCAATTGTCAGTAATCGTGCAGCTCAGTTCAGAACTTAAGGAGCGAACAACACCAAAGAAAGGACTTTTGAGTAGGACGCATAAATTCCTCAAACTGCCAGATCATGATTAAACTAACTGAGAAAAATACAAAAAAAAGCAACGACCGACATAGTTCTCACATTCACAATAATTAAAATAATATTATAATACTTTACAAAGTAAATACTCATGTCATTGTATATATTAAATTCATCAATGTATAAAAATAGTTATTAAATAACTATATTATATTATATGTTTATAAAAAATCCGATCATAATCTTTGAGGACCATGTAGATTGATGTCTGAAATGGTCTATTGAGGAACAAACCACACAGATTAAGTGGACCTGTCCAGTCAGTGCACGCATTTATCAGTACACCGTGCAGTAGTGATGGGCCGACTATGGGTTCTGCCAATCTTTGACTAGCCATTGTGACTAAACTATTGGATATATTTGATTGAATTTTCGTATGCAGACTGGTAACGGCATTAGATATAGCCAGTTTCATTTATTGTCGTTAACTCGTCTCCACCTAGCATTATGTTAGGCGAATCCTGGCAAAACCGCGGACTAAAAACGTCGGACAGAAAGATGAATATTCATTTTGGCTAGTGACGAAATGGTACATAATGGTATCTAAGCATAATCAGCGTAAGTGTAATTTTCCCACGGCTGGGACACAGGCCTCCTCTCTTCGAGAGGGAGTGGGTTAATATACACGCGGGCCCAGTGCGGGTTGGTAGATGTCACATGTCTTGTCCTGTGGGAAACATAAACGGATACATGATTTCATTTTTTCTATTTTTTTTTCACTTTCTCTGTGTTTTCGTTTTGTAAGTAATTATATATTATTACTAGTTCATTTATTTATTTATAAGTATAAAAATATGTATTATTTATTAGGTAAATTTTTACCTATGTCGAAACTGTTTGTACTCCCCGTCACTTGTCCCTAAAGGTTCATTAGAAAACCAGCGTCAGACAGCATGTGTCTGGCATTAATGCTGAAATAATCCTTTTTGGCGCAGCCGTGAGACACACACTATTGTTGTTAAACCGTTATTTTCACTTTTTTTTTATTTTGTTACTTGTATTCTGTGTTTCACGAACTGTGTCCAAATAAACGTTATTCTTTCTTTCTTTCTTCGAATCTTTGGTTCTGGGACATGCCGGTTTCCTCACGATGTTTTCCTTCACTGTTTTGAGAGCAGTGGTGCTGAAATTATTTACGCAAAGCAAAGTGCCTGTCTGGGTTCGAATCTACGGCGTACAAGTCTTAAATCGGGGTCGTTACCACTGGGCCACCACTGCTCCCGCGCGTGGTATGACTGACTTGCATTTAACCTATTTTATTTTATTTTTAGGCAGCATTAGCAGCATCGAGTGTGGCTCTAGAAGCGATTTACGACAACTTAGTGGACCTAGCACGAAGGAGACTTAGCGATGGGCCCCCAGAGCGGCACCACAACGAATTGCTACCGTTACCCGTTCAGTATACCGGTAAGTCCTAGTCTATGCAAACCCTTATTTCCGTATACAAACAAATACGAGTTTAAACTTTATAGAAGTGTAATTTAGAAAGACTAACTAATATATATATTGAAGATGAAGTGGGAAATAAACTTTATCGGGCTTATTTCAAAACAAGGTTTTTTTTATGCTCAGTTATAAACCGTCGA
Organism: Brachylomia viminalis; assembly: GCA_937001585.2. Classification (NCBI taxonomy): domain Eukaryota; kingdom Metazoa; phylum Arthropoda; class Insecta; order Lepidoptera; family Noctuidae; genus Brachylomia; species Brachylomia viminalis. Next base: position 9,742,297 of record OW443322.2, on the reverse strand, counting down.
GACACTTGAATTTCGAACTCTATTTCGACATTGATAAAGTCCATTCACAATTACGAAATCAAACTTGCTTGCATCATATTCTAAAGCTAAGCTAGCTTTAGTAAAGCTAAACGCATTAGGGCCCTCTTGTAGTTCGGTATGTTTTGTAATGCGTCTCGGCGGGCACTGGCCGACCGGTGCGAGCGCTTGAGCTGCAGACTTTGTCATATCTTTAAAATAATAACGAAATTACAAAACGTGTTCTCAACATGCCCTAAAAAACGATAAGCCGTAACTTTTAATATAAAATTTACATGGTTTCATGATGGAATCTCTTCAAGGTACACGTTTTAATTAATAGCGATTTAGTGTCTTCTTTATGATTTTTTTAATCGAGTTATTAATATAATTCACACGTTAGTCTTCACACAGCTCTTGACCGCATCATGTTCAATTTTCCTAAAATATTTTTATTTGCGCAACGTTTAAGAAAATTAAAAAACTCGCATTAATTTAATTATTTGTGATGCAAACGGGCGTAAGTTGTCAATTATCTATTATTTTGATATTTACGCGACTCGGAATAAAGTACAAAATACAACAACTGGCTTGAAAGGTTTAACTAACCCTGAACTAAAGTTAGAACTCGTTTTCTAATAGAACTATTTGTGTTGGAATTCATTTTTTTTTTTTTTTTTTATCACATAAATTATTAATGCAGTCTTGTTTTTGACGTGAGACATCTATTGGGGGTAAGACCGATTCGTATGCTATGACGGCAAAGGTATCGGTATCTAATATTAACTAAAGAAGAAATCTCGTCAAGATTCTTGTATTAAAAGAATTGTACTTACATTTTAACATCACATGCGTAGGTAATGGGTATCGGTATCTAACAGCAATAAAACAAAAAAATGAACTCGTGAATTTTTTTATAATAGTAGGTATAATCAGCCTAGACGTTCACACTGCTGGGACACAGGCCTCCTCTCAGTGAAAGGGAGTGGGCCGTAATCCACCACGCGGGCCCAGTGCGGATTGTTATATGTCACATGTCATCGATTTTTTTAAAATCTAGAACAACTAGTTTCCCCACGATGTTTTCCTTCACCGTTTTTGAGAGCAGTGGTGATGAAATAATGAACACAAACTAAAGCGCTTGTCTGGGTTCGAACCTACGGCCTACAGCTCGTTAAGTCGCGGCCGTTACCACTGGGCCAGCACTGCTCTTGAAAATTTATTTTATGTTACAAAACAATTGAACATTTTATTTTTTCGTTTTTTTAGGGCAGCACTCTTTTGAAAAGATCAGGGAGTTACTTCAAGAAATAAATTCAAGGGGTGCCTCTGTGTTACTCCTTACTGCTCTAGACGACATTGCTTGTAAGTACATAAATACATTTAAAACTCACGCCTTCTTCCCCCTGTAGCGATATCTACAACGCCACATGCGAGCTGCGCGTCATACTGACGTCACGAAACCCTGCATCGCGCAAGCAGAGTTTACCGCGCGACTAGCATATAAGTACATATAAACAAAATAAACCTTGGTCAGGAGAAATAACGATCGGTAGAGGAGAAAACGAATCCAGCAACTCAGCGCTGGGATGTTTCAACGAACTTCTGACGGATATGTTCACGTGCCTTCACTTTAAAATATAACTACTTACTTACTTACTTTAAGAGAGTAGACGAATTTTTCAAACATCATTCAAAGCTCTCTGATTGTGATGGATTGAAGTGTGTTACGCAATTAAGGCACGGGAGGTGACGTGAGTCTATGTAACGTTTTATTTTTCCAAAAATAAATTTGAACTTTTAACTTTTTTTTTTATTTACAGACACACTCAACATCCGTGGGTCCGATATTCCGTTTAATCCCGTATTCTTTTCCTATCTTCTTATTAGGACCAACCCAAGCTCGGTGAGTAAATTAAATAAAAAAAACTTTTCGTGATCACCTCCATTGATTCGATCGAACCCAGGAACCTACACACAGCAGCGGCCTCTGCGACCAACGAGGCAGTTAAAAAAACTTTTCTTGATTAAGTACCTCCATTGATTCGATCGAACCCAGGAACCTACACTCAAGAGTGGGCTCTGCGACCAACGAGGCAGTATAATATAAAAAGTAAAAAAAAGTAGCGCCGAACCGACCCGAACCGACTTAGTCAGTGTAAATGCCGAACGAAATTTCTCAACAGCTCATGCGGAGTAAAAGCCGCATATGTGTGGTACTCGTAATTGCTTCGGGTCGGCTTTGTTGTTTTAAAAGTACTGTCAAATTGAATGTGTTGATATTCAAAATCAAAAAATCAAAATCAAAAGTCATTTATTCAAATTAGGCTGAGAATCAGCACTTTTTGAACGTCAAAATCACATAAGACAGTCTCCCCAAAACGCCCACCCTTCACCACTTCCTAGTGCTTTAGCTGGGAAGAAGAAGTGGCGGAACAAACTCCCCAGCAGCACTGCTGTCTGTTCAGTTAGAAGAACTGGATATTGTCGTGTTTACAGGGTGGAATGAACATCGACCCGCATTTTTTCTCTCTCTTCTACGCGTGTGGGTTCAGAATCATACAGTACTGAACCCGTAGTTGCACGGCGATGTCCCTGACACCCTTTTTTTTGTGAGTGGGAAATCATCAAATAACTTCTCCCACTCTGGGCAGAGCCGTGTTCCTTCAGTTGCCTGTGCCAGGGACACGGTATCCCTCTCGGACTTTCCCGCAACCCTGGCAGGCATCGGCCCTAGTGGACCCCGTCATTGATGCTGACATCTCTTTGAGGCGCGCGTGGAACACAACGCGCCATCAACCCGGGCCTGGTCCTTATCGAACGGCGAGCTGGTCCCTGACACCATGTATAGCAAACTCAAACAAATTACATATCCACAATATTGATACCAATTTCACCCAGTAGGTAACTGGGTTGTGGAGGTTAAATAGGCAGTCGCTCCATGTAAAACACTGGTATTCAGATGCATCCGGAAGCCGACCCAATAATAGTTTGAAAATGTCCAGGCAGATTGATTGAAAATTGATGATAATTTCTTCCTTTTCTGACATCGGTTAAATAATCTGTATTTTTTTTCAGCCCAATTTCGGTAGTGTGATACTGTTCTGGCACGATGGAGTCCTTGCCAGTAACATTACTGCCCATTTTGCTTCGGAAAATACTCTAGTAGAAGCAAGATCTTATGCAGATATATTTGACTACCTCAAAGATCTGTCGGTAAGTATTTAGAGATGTCCCAGGAAAAGTATAACATAACTTTGTTTAACTGTGTTAAATGCTACAACAAAATACCTTGTAATATATTGCAATTAAATGAAACAAAATTTAAAACTCATATAAAAAGTTCACTGTGTAAACAAGCATATTACAAATTAGAGGATTATATCCAAGATAAGAATGCTTGGAAACATGCTGGTCCAGCTCCACGGGACAATCTAGGGTCTTGACAAAATTAAAACTTGTTGCTACTTTAATTGTATGGTTTGTTATTTTTATGACACTGGTTTACATTCTGTGACTACTTTAACTCACACACTGACATATTAATTGGTTACATAATTTGGAAAATCGTATACTTTTACAATGTTTGTAAATATGTGAACACCATGTATCTATCATTTAATTAACTTATTTATCATTGCTACGTTTGTTAAATTCTTTTTACCTATTTTGGTAGGGTAATTTTTATTATAGGTGCATCGTCTTCACATATAATTATATAATTAATGTATACAAAGTATTGTAACACATTTTAAAAGAGTAACGATGGAGTTTCTTGCCCATTCTTCTTCATACGAAACTACCTTTTGGAAGGGGCGACTAGAATCAATTCTATTTAAATGTAAATGTTGACGTTCAAAAGTGCCTTTTATGTGCCTATTTGAAATAAATGCTTTGACTTTGACTATAATCAGCCTATAATGTTCCCACTGCTGGGACACAGGCCTCCTCTCGGTGAGAGGCAGTGGGCTGTAATCTACCACGCGGGCCCTGTGCGGGTTGGTAGATGCACAGCGCAAGAGCTGTCGGTACCATCCGAGACAATAGCGAAGACGGAAGTGTGTTTGTGTTATATGCTGACGCTACTCGTCTTCACGCACACATTCACAGCGTGTTTGTACACTTGGTTACCACAAGTAAAGCGCGCGTCGCTTTGTGAGATAAAAATACCGAACCACTGGGTAACTATTTTGCTCCATTTAATCTTTCCCGAGCAGTGGTGGCCGAGTGGTAACGGCCGCGACTTACGAGTTGTAGGTCGTAGGTTCGTACCCAGACATGCGCTTTAATTTGTGTAAATTATTTTGCCACCACTGCTCTCAAAACGGTGAAGGAAAACATCGTGAGGAAACCGGCATGTCCTAGAACCAAAAGTTCGAAGACATGTGACAACTACCAACCCGCACTGGGCACGCTTGGTAGATTACGAGAGATCCTTCTGACAGAGAGGAGGCCTGTGTCCCAGCAGTGAGAACATTATAGGGTGTAATATGATGTGTCCAGATGACTTACACTTTAGTCTTCGAATTAAAACAAAAAAATAATAAGATGAACTAGTCGAAAAAAAATAAAAAAAAAACGTTATGAAAAATGGTACAATTAAATACTTTACAAAAAAAATTGTAGGCTTCCTAATAGAAAAATGTTTTTATTCGATTAATGATTTTTTAATTGGCAATGTGTAGTATTTATAATTAATACTATCTTGAACATTTATGAACTTATCATACATTTATTTTAAATTTTATTTTATAGTAACCCTTTGATTTGTCATTTTTCAATATTCATTTATGTAAGTAATTTAAATTTGTAATAATTTTGACTGTGACATTTTAATTTGTAATTTTACTTCTGGATAGCTTCTTAACAATTTTTACAATGTTTGCGTGCCTATTTCCAGGCAGAATGTACATGGCTCACTTCTATCTACTCCACCTGTATTTAATGTAACCTACATTCGCTGCAAATAAATGATTGAGTGATTGATTGCTAAAACACTTTTTTTTAACTTGTCTATCAGAGGTTTATTATACACGGTGACATTTGAATCCCAGTTTTGCTAGAACAAACGTTGTTTAGACCATGGTCTACTACCATTCTACAGCATCAAATATGTTATTAAAACAATCTAATCTAGGGGTTCTAAAATTAGTCTTATGTTGCTCAAACGTGTAATAATGTTTGAAACATTAACCGTAACATCAAAGTACTCATCACGGTAGCGATATTGCATTCAAGACGCGAGCGCCGCGCGTCGCAGCCGCAGTGTCTGTGTTGTAGGTCGTAACGATAATCCCGACATTTTTAACACTGCCTTTTTTGTGTTTTTTTAAAAAACCAATGACGTTTTTTTTTATATTGGATGCTAAAGAATGGTTGTAGACCGTGGTCTGAACAACGTTTGTTCTAGCAAAACTGTGATTCAAATATCACCGTGTTTAACTAAGGGTTTATTTTCAGATAGAATTGGGTGACCAGGGGACTATTTGGGTATCTGATGAAGCTAGTCACGCCGTATTATTAGCTATTGAGGTACCTACATATTTTTTTTTTACCCAATTGAACGTAACGGTTTTCGATTTGACAGTTCAGCCTCGTTCATTGCTTTGTGGAGCAGACGAATTTTTCAAACGGTCTATTAAGCAATGTATTAAGAATTTCCTTCAAAGCAATTGCAATTTAAAGTATTTTACACAAATAGGGTGCTGATCAACTCTTTAATCATTAAGTCTACTGTCGAATCTCATGTTATTTGTTGAGATTAGTTGACTGAAATAATTCGTTACTAAAGTAATAGAGTTTAATGACCGTTCTCACTATTATAGGCGACACCTAAATGAATGCGTGAATAAGAGCGCGCTGCTGGATTGTCAACACTCGGCTCAGCGCCGAAAGTTAAAAATCCAACGGCGCGGATCATGGATTGTTGACTTATTATTGACGTTTTTATTAGACAAGACTAAATCCATTTCTTTTTTTTCAGGAAGGCCCAGCTCGGATTCTTTCTACCTCGATTTCTCCAGTTGCTCTGAAGAAATGTGTGAAGAATAATGTGGAACTTCAGGTAGGTAACAGAAATTATGGGGGCAGGATGCACACCGTGCATTGACTCTCTGCCAGCATCTGTGTTCCCTTCCACATATAACCCATCTGCCTTCAAAGCAAGAGTGAACAGACAGCTGCTGGGCTTGCTCGTTCCATTGTCGACCTCATCTATCGCTTTCCATCAGGCAAAATCGAGGTCAAGATCAGGCCCAATCAGCAAGATAAAAAAAATACCTACGTTTTCAAAGTAATGCAAAAGTCACATACGAATCTGAACACTATTCGTATTGCATTAATGTTCATATTTAAATGGAACACTTACGATCGTTACTAAAGTCAAATACGATGAAAATACATAATATAAGTGCTGGCGCGCCGACCTGGCGATGCGCTGTTTACCCTGTCAAACAAATGTCAACTTTCCGCCTCTTAAAATAAAGTCGTCAATGAATAACCGTGTAACTCTGTCCACGTTGATGCTTTCTCGCACTAGCGGAAGTTTATTAATTTTCAACTTTATTTTAACTTTTTTTTTTGTTTCGGGGCGGAAAATCCTCATGAATGTCCGTCGCCCTGGGGCGGGCGGCGGGGTATGTCAGACTCTTACTGACTATAAAACCACCCCGGTGTTCCATCTCACACCTACGCCGGGGGTCGTGGGAACGTACAATTCTTCCGCAACCCCCGACTGGTGCCGGCCCGATGCGGGCCTCTTCGGGTCTGGGGGGGGGGGGGGAGTGAGGTGTTTGACCCCCCCCCCCCCCCCCCCCCCCCGACGTCTAAGAGGGGCGCGCGTGGAACACTACGCACCGCCACCTCGGGTCCTGGTGTGTGGGGGGCGACGGACGTCCCCAAGTCCGTCGCCCCCGGACCCATTTAGGGAGGCTTGAAGAGAGCGTTGTTTACCCTCCGCCGACGCCCGGTGCGCCATCTGCGGGCCGGGTGAGTGGACAAGATCTCCCTCTCCCTTTCCGCAGCCTCCTTCTGTGAGACGACTGTTTCGCAGAAGGAAACCACCACGTCCCAGGACTCTTCACTGCCGACCATCGACTCGACTACGGCCGGCAGCAACAAGTCACTGCCTAATTTTGAGATGAGGGCACGGGGCGGCTCCTCCCGGCAAACTTAATTTTAACTAGGGCAAGGTTGATATTTATTTGCCAGTGAAAACTACGATTCGCCAGGTCTGCGTTGCCCTAACCCTTTTACTTTGGCCGTATTTTATCTAATGATTATGGTCATGTGAACTTATTGTATGACACCTATTTATATGACTGCCTCGTTGATCTAGTGGTCGCATACGCTAATGCGGAGCATGAGGTCCGGCAGGTCTGTCCGGAGGTTAGATTCCCAGGTCGGGCAGAATATTATTGGGTTTTTCCATCAAGAATATATCAGTAGCAGGCCGGAGTCTGCATTTGTGCTCGGTTGATGGCAATAGGCTCGCCCCCTATTATATGGGACTTAAATATGGGTGTTCTATAGGTACACCTCAGCTCAGCTCTTCGGTCGGGGCTTCCAGACGTGATGTTGTATAAAATGTATTTGTTTATCACCAGGGTTTCCGCCTAGCCCATATAAAAGATGGTGTGGCCGTGGTCAGGTCCCTACATTGGGTGGAACGGCAAGTGGCTGCCGGACTGCAGGTGTCCGAAATTGATCTGTCTGATCAAATGGTGCAGTTCAGAAGGTAAGTGTTGTGGTTGTCTTGTTTTCACACCTAAAAATAATCAACATCTGTCTTGTCATTTCCCAACTGTTTTTGGGGTCGGCTTCCAGTCTAACCGGATGCAGCTGATTACCACTATTTTCTGACCTCCACAACCCAGTTACTGGTTAACACGCTACCCCTTGGTAAGACTAGTTGTCAGACTTTCGGGCTTCTGACGACACGTAACAACAACTGTCACAGATCCACGAATGACAGCCGGGACCAAGCTTAACGTGCTTTCCGAGGCGCGGGGGTCTCGGTATGTAAAGATGGTCACCCATCCACGATTAACCGCGGCAAGCATAGCTTAACCTTGAAGATCAGCCCGTGCGGCTATTATTAAAGTAACCTTCAATACTCTTCTCCAGCCAAGAAGACAACTTCATGGGCCCATCATTCTCCACTATCGCAGGCGCAGGTGAAAACGGCGCGATCATACATTACAGCCCCCAACGAGAGGGGCCCCAGCGGTATATCAGACCTGATGATATTCTACTTGTGGACTCTGGGGGACAGTACTTGTAAGTATATTAAACAAGGTCAAAATAATATAAATTAGTATGTTTATTTATGTAGGAACGGAATGTTATGATAGATGAGTGGAATGAAACGTAAAGATGAATGACAGATGTGAAGCATGTTGAGTGAAAGAGATTAAAGTATGAAATAGTCTAGGAGTAAAAGAGAAAGCAAGTGAATGTTAAATAAGGTGAAAGGAAGGAGACTGGAATACGGGGAGAAAGACGAAGCACATTAGCTACAAAGACGTGTTAAAATAAAATTGAAGATTATTAAAGAAATCAGTGCTTTTTACTTGGCCTACTTAATCGAATCTATCATCGAACTTATCCCACATATTAAATAATAAATAAAATAATATTAATTAAATATTATTATTATATTAATTATTATTATTATTTTAATATTGTTTAAAGCATAATGTACACAACCATAGTTACACGCTAGGCTTAAACAATACATTGAGTACATTGTTTTTGCTTGTTTTTTATGCCCATAACTGGTGTAAACAATCGTTGGTAGACCAATAAATAAATAAATAAATAAATACATGACCCTGTTAGGGCGCAGCAAGATTTGCTCGCCGTCCGATAAGGGCCAGGCCCATTTAGTTCCTCGAATCGAACTATTAGCGCCCGAGCGTAGTGTTGCTCGGGACTGTATAAGTTACTTTCACCCCTAGGGTAACAATGTACTATTAGACTCATAATAGCTACTTATAAAGTAAGAACATAGGAAGTGCAATATTAACGGCTTTTGTTTTGTACTTAACATCAAAGAAAGAAGAAAATTATTTTATTTGGGACACGCACAGGCAATAAAAACAGTAAAAAAAAGGAGCAACAAAATCCGTCTATATCCCTCGAAGAGGTAGACAGTGGTATATAACACGTCAAAATCCTTTTTGGCGCAGCCGTGACTGTGAGGATTGTTGTTAAAACATTATTTTCACTTTTTTGTTTTTTTCATTTGTAAGTATTTTGTGTTCCACGAACTGTGTCCAAATAAACTTTATTCTTCATTTATTTTGTATTAATAAGAACTAATGTGCTTAATAATTTATTACAATTTAGCTTAAAATACTAATAAGCAACTTCTCTAACTCATTATTTTACGTTATATGTCAATTCGCAGAATTCCGTAGCACTTTAGAGTCTGATAATTAATAAAACACTTTATTCATGTGTCACATTTAAAGCACAGCATTGTTACTATTATTCATTCGATTTTATACACTATTTATGCGCTCAAACAACTTAAAAATGTTACTAACATAAAAACTGCAGTAATATCGTACCATGCATATCTACGTGGTATCATTGCTACGCTATGACCTTGTAATGTGGGGTAATAGTGTCGATCTGAGTAAGCATTTGTGGCCCAAAAAAGTGCATTAAGGCTATGTATGGACTACAACTGGACGACTCGTGTCGACCTATATTTAAAAAACTTGACTTGCTACCGTTGCCCTCTCTATATACAGGGTTACTGGTAACTCGACGTATTCCTTGCACGACGTCATAGTAGGGTTAAAATGCAACAAATTAAGCCACCAAATGTTCAACCGAAGTTCAGTAGTTATTGAATTAGTTACATTTGTAGTATTTTTATGAAAAATCCCAGATTAAATCATTTGGAGCCAATTTAAAAATGATTTACAGCGCGACTGTACTGAATTTTAACATAATATCATAGTTGATGCCGTAGCAGATCTTTGTTCATATTTAAAAGTTCAAAAATGCCAGAAACCTTGGCAAATATCACTTAACAAACATTTATTTTTTTGTGATTTTTGCTGTTACTTCATACAAAATGTTGTCTAGTGAAAAAAAATATAAAAAAATGGCTTAATTTGTTGCATTTTAACCCTACCATGACGTCGTGCAAGGAATACGCCGAGTTACCAGTAACCCTGTATTTATGAGACATGTATATTCGTAGCTAGGAATAAAAATATTTTCAAGACAGCTATTGAGGGAAAGAAGAAGAAATGAGGGAGAGAAAAGCAAAAATCGCAACAGACGAGATCCCTTTAAATTGGTTATTCATGATTTGCCAAGAATAACCAAGTACAATAGAAACTGCCTAGCAATGTGTGTGCGTATATATAACCACATACCAAGCCACTTTAAGTCTCTAGGTATAAGGTTGCTAAAGCTTAAATTGTATAAGTGGTTAAGTGAACGAAGTTATTATGATTTGAAAGAGTTTATGGATACCAAATGTTGATAAGTTTAGTTATTAGGTACTACAGTTTTGCGTGGATGTGACGCATGTTTCCCCCAACCTTTTCATATTTTTGTGTTTGTGTTATTTTTTGCGTCATGTTTACCGCAAATAAACGCATTTTCTTTCTTTTTTTTTCTTTCTTTTCTTTCTATTATTTGCCAAAAATGTATGCATGCTATAACATAGCAAAACATGTTTGTACTTTTTATTTTATTGAATACCATTTCATGCCTTGTTTTATGCAAATAAATGATTTAATAGTATTACTACACTAACTCAAATGGTTTAGTTCTCTTTAGAATACGCACTACGTCCGATTTCTTTAGATATGCTTGTGCTAAGCTAGGCCATATCTCACGGTGACTTAGAAATAAATATGGTGGGTGATAGTACTTCCTCGGGCAAGCTCCTTCTCAAAGAGCTCTAACTACTATCTACTCTTCACTAAAATTGTCTTGACGAGTGACTATACATTACACCCTGTATAATTTCGAGAAAAATTACAATAAATCAATCAACCAAAGCTACCGAACATCTAAAATTAAATAGTAATTAATTACCTATCACAAAAAATGCATTTTATTTTCAAAATTAATATTCTGAAGGTGCATTCTACAACTTTACTCGACAAATCCTTTACTGTCCAGGCCGCTCGTTTGTGGAATGCATTGCCAGTTGAAATAAAACGCGCTCCGTCGTTGCTTGTCTTTAAAAGACTTAAGTATTTTGTGGTGTACCTACAAAGAGTAATAAAAATAAATAAATGAAGAGATAAAATTGTTTGTTTATCTGTTGGCAAAAGGTAAATCTATGGAAGTACTGCTCCGACTTCAAAAAATCTTTCACTGTTAGAAAGTTTTAAAGTTTTTTACTGCCGCGTGCGAGAATATGTTTTATGTTAAACCACGCCGACGATGTCGTGGGCAGCCCAATAATAATATTAATTTATATGAGTATTAAAATATGAATATTCATATAAATTAATATTAATTTATATTAATTTAATATGTATATTAATCTTTAATATTTTAACGTCTCTTCTCCACCAGTGAAGGCACCACAGACATAACTCGGACCCGTCATATGAGCGGCACTCCGACTGACGCTCAGCGCATGACGTTCACTCGAGTGCTGAAGGGACAGATCAATTTAGCTACCACGGTGCTGCCTACAGGGATATTGGTTAGTAGCTATATTATAATTTTGAAAGAAAGTGTTGCTATTAGGCTGGGCTACAATCGGCGGCTGACTTAGCCAGCTCACTTGGAGCGTGAACGTGAAGTCATAAAAGAGTATTGTGAGTTCAGTGTGCAGCGGTATCTACAACGCCACATGCGAGCTGCGCGTCATACTGACGTCACGCAAATCCTGCATCGCGCAAGCAAAGTTTACCGCGCCACTAGCATAAATACAGCTTCCCGACATCAATCATCTTGCAGTTGCCCACCAGACACGACACCCGTCTGGTCGGAGGATCCTCCCTTTTCTATGGAGGTATGAGTGAACTTTACACCCTGTTCCTCGTGCCTCTATAGGTGTGAACGAAAAGTTGAATATGTAAGAAAAAAACGGCCGACTCGCACAAAAGGGTTCCTTATTACCGTACAATATATAACACCACATATAAAAAAAACACGTTACTTGTATGGGGACCCCCTTAAATTTTTAACTTTTTTTTGGCGAAGTTGTCAACAGCCTTGGACACCATGGCCTGTCTTGCAGCCGAAGTGCGGGCCGCTTAGCTCGGCACGCGAACATAAATGACATCATCCGACGAGCTCTTGTCACCGTCGGCGTTCCAGCTGTATTAAAACGTAATGGCTTGGCACGCGACGATGGCAAGAGACCGGACGGCATGTCTTTATTACCTTGGAAGGTGGGTAGGCCTTTAGTGTGGGGCGCAACTTGTGTCGATACTCTTGCGCCATCCCATCTTCCTGACTCGGCGTGCTGTGCTGGCGCTGCTGCTGCGGCTGCGGAAAACCTCAAACGGCGAAAGTATAATAACCTTATCGGCAATTATATTTTCAAGCCGTTTGGGGTTGAAACCCTCGGGCCGTGGGGTCCGAGTGCTCACGGTTTGTTCAACGAAATCTCCAAACGGCTTGTTGACACTTCCCGTGATCCAAGGGCTGGCCTTTACCTTGGCCAGAGGCTTAGCATTGCCATACAACGTGGCAATGCCGCCAGTCTCTTGGGTACTTTACCAGTCGACAGCGATGCAGAGGAATTTTTCGACGCCATATTTTAATTTGTTAATAGTTTTAGTTAGTTTAGGTTATTATATTTTAATTTTAATAGTTTGGGAGTGTCGTGATTATGTAATTTTTTTTCAAATGGCGGCAAATTTGAATCAAATTCGTAAATTATTTTTCCCCATGGAAATAGGCGTGAGTATATGTTTGTATTATTTTTAGAGTTAACATTAATAAAAATCAACCAATAACTTTTTTTTTATTAAGTATTTGTTGATATAGCGACAATAGAGATACACACTCGGTGAAAATTTCGACTGTCTACCTTTTACGATTCATGAGATACAGCCCGCTGACAGACAGACGGACGAACGGACAGCGGAGCATTACTAACAGGGTTCCGTCAGCACCCTTGGGGTACAGAACCCTAAAAAGTAGTAAACTGCGTAAGGCTTGCTCACAGTCGGCGGCTGATAATAATTTTGGTGTGAACGCGGCCTTAGATGTTGTAACAGGTTTGAAATTAATAGACAGGCCCATTTCTTCTATTTGGCGTTTATATACCAATTAAGCCAAATGTTTTTATTTAAAAGTGGTCAAGTTTTCTCCATAAACATTCGTTCAGATTTGATCAAAAACTTTCAATCTATAGAGAACTAGCTGTTGCCGGCGACTTCGTCTGCGATCCAGGATGAAAAGCAGCTTACGTCTTTACCAAGGTCATGGTCTATTTGTGTGCCAAATTTCATTCAAATCTGTTCAGCCGTTTTGGCGTGAAAGTGTAACTAACAAACATACTTTCGCGTCTATACAAGGTGTAACAGAATAAACGCAATTCCTGAAAGTAGTTTGCTCATAATTGACTACTGAATCCATTTCAGTAAACTATTAATATAGGTATTTAAAAAAAATATATGTATTTAGCTATTTTGTATAAAGTAATGCTAGGGTCAGCACGATTTTTTTAATAATAATAGTTAGCTTAACAAAAAATTATTTTGGTCATTGTATTATGCTTTCAACTCAATACTCTAATTGGGGTGTATGAGGTCTTGCGTTAATTATGTTACACGTTGTATTTATTAGTAAGTAAGGATGGAACTCTTCAGTGGATGATGGCAAGCAAAACCCCGTGAAGAATAAATAACACTGATGTCCAGTTCAGTGGTTTTTTTTTTGTGTGTTATATCATCAAATAACTTCTCCCGCTCTGGGCGGAGCGGGAGGGCGTGTCACTCTTACTGACTAAAACCCACCCGTGTTCCTTCAGTTGCCTGTGCCAGGGGCCACGGTATCCCTCTCGGACTTTCCCACAACCCTGGCAGATGGTCGCCACCATGGCAGACAATGTCATACTTAATAAGCCTGTTCCACATTTCTCGTACACTGTACCTACCTACACCCGCCCCACCCCGCACAGTCCCGTTGGTCTCGTGCATGCAAGTCCGACTGCTGAGCGTGAGGTCCTGGGTTCGATTCACAGGTCGGGCAAAGTGTTATTGGGATTTTCCATTACGAATTTCTTAGTAACAGCTCGGAGTTAGGAAGTTGGCGGTGTGATACCCCCGTGCCTCGGAAAGCACGTTAAGCCGTTGGTCCTGCGCCTGATCTCTCTCCAGTCGTGTCGGATTGTCGTCCCATCGGACTATGAGAGATAGGGAAGAGAGAGTACACCTGTGTCTGCGCACACACTTGAGCACTATTATATCTCCCGCGCCGAAGGCTAGTCGCCGTTGAGATTGGCCGCCATGGCTGAAATACGGTCTGGAGGACTATACAGGGTCTCCCGAAACTCAACGATAACCTGGTACCGGACGAGAGGCCAATGTATACCAGTTATGAAAAAAATAAGAAAAAAATCCTTGTCACTTAGTCAAGCGATAATAGGTCACATTTTTTCGAAAAAGTTGAAAATTGATACCCTGATGACACCCTTTGACATTTTTAAGTACTGTGATCACAATTTTAATAATTTTACAGTGATTTTTTTTTATAATGTAATCTAAAACAACAGTGCTACTAATCGCAACCACAAATCAAAGTAATAAACATTGTTAACTAAGTTAACGAAATAGCACTTTTATTGGCAAGAAAAGAATTAATTTGCCAAGGGTAGTGTGGTATTTTTTTTTCCAACATGAAGTGTCAAAGTTATTTGACAATAATTTTGTAAACCATAACTCGTCAAAACTTAATTTCTTTTACTTAGTTAACAATGTTTATTACTTTGATTTGTGGTTGCGATAAATAGCACTGTTGTTTTAGATTACATTATTAAAAAAAATCACTGTAAAATTGTGATCACAGTACTTAAAAAAGCGACCAAGGGTGTCAAACATTCAACTTTTTCGAAAATTGTCTGTCATCGCCTGACTAAGTGACATGGATTTTTTTTCATAACTGGTATACCTTGGCCTCTCGCCCGGTACCAGTTTACGGTTGAGTTTCGGGACATCCTGTATATAAGTACCTACCTACCACAAGTCCTCAAAATGTATAAAATAAAAACAGCAAAAGGCCAATTTAAATATGATCAAGTTTTGTTAATCAGTGCCAAAAATGAGCACAGTGACAAATGCGACCGTAGTAGGGCTCCGGCTTTAATGATTACTTTTTCCATAATTCCAGGGCAACGTAATAGAAGTCCTCGCCCGCAAAGCCCTATGGGATGTGGGCCTGAACTACGGCCACGGTACCGGTCACGGCGTAGGCCACTTTCTGAACGTGCACGAAGGGCCCATCTGGATCCTAAGTGGCCCAACCGCTGATGACCCCGGTATCGCGCCTAACATGATCTATAGTAATGGTAAGTAAGCCGTCTGTTACTTAGCCATGAGCCACTTACTAAAAGGGGCTCGTGGCCACTTTCTAAACGTGCATGAAGGGCCCATCTGGATCCTAAGTGGCCCAACCGCTGATGACCCCGGTATCGCGCCTAACATGATCTATAGTAATGGTAAGTAAGCCGTCTGTTACTTAGCCATGAGCCACTTACTAAAAGGGGCTCGTGGCCACTTTCTAAACGTGCATGAAGGGCCCATCTGGGTCCTAAGTGGCCCAACCGCTGATGACCCCGGTATCGCGCCTAACATGATCTATAGTAATGGTAAGTAAGCCGTCTGTTACTTAGCCATGAGCCACTTACTAAAAGGGGCTCGTGGCCACTTTCTAAACGTTCATGAAGGGCCCATCTGGGTCCTAAGTGGCCCAACCGCTGATGACCCCGGAATCGCGCCTAACATGATCTATAGTAATGGTAAGTAAGCTGTCTACTTAGCCATGAGCCACTTACTAAAAGGGGCTCGTGGCCACTTTCTAAACGTTCATGAAGGGCCCATCTGGGTCCTAAGTGGCCCAACCGCTGATGACCCCGGTATCGCGCCTAACATGATCTATAGTAATGGTAAGTAAGCTGTCTACTTAGCCATGAGCCACTTACTAAAAGGGGCTCGTGGCCACTTTCTAAACGTTCATGAAGGGCCCATCTGGATCCTTAGTGGCCCAACCGCTGATGACCCCGGCATCGCGCCTAACACGATCTATAGTAACGGTAGGTTGGCTCCAGACTATTTTATACTTTGAGGCGCAGTTTCTTGAACGAAAATTATCGCAAAATTACAGTTACAAATTGTCACTGTGATTGATTGAATGATTTATGCACAGCAAATCGCAGCAGCTTACGCTTGCTTGGCAATTTGTCACGATGTTGCGATCATTTTCGTTTGAGAAACTGGCCCAGACTCTTAACTATTAGCTACAGGCACAGCTATTCAGTTAAAGTACGCCGTGGGAACCGCTACTGCTTACAAGTAAATAAATGATTTTATTTCTGTAAGGGGTAAGTGTAAGTACATAGGTTGAGGGATCAAACCCAGACAGGCATGCGTTTACTTGGTGCATTTTTTTTGCATCACTGCTCTCATAACAGTGAATGAAAACATCGTGATGAAACCGGCATGTCCTAGACCCAAAAACACGAAGACATGTGACATAGTACCAACCTGCACTGGGCCAGCTTGGTAGATTACGGCCAACTCCCTCTCACCGAGAGGAGGCCTGTCTCCAAGCAGTATGAACATTATAGGCTATACTATGTCACTCAAAAACAAACTTGAGACTACTAATCTTCAGTATCATAGAAGGTTCTAAATTCAAGTATAGGCGTATTTTCTCCATACCTAAGATTTTCTTCGATTTTGTTTTGTAGAACCTGGTTATTACGAAGTTGGCGAATACGGCATACGTCATGAAGACTTGGTGGAAACTATAGAAATGAACAATTCTGCTGATCACATACGAGTAAGTATCTACCTACCCGTAATATACCTACAGGCACAATCATTTCGTTGACGAAACTTCACAGATCATGATAAAACTAAAATATTTTAAACTCATTAATTTCAATTAAGTCAATACACATTTACAGCTGATTATGGGACTAACGGTCGCTGGTAATGTTGAAATTATGAGTTTAAAAATAATTATTTTTGTATAAGTTTACAAAATATATATTTTTTTTTTTATTGGAAACTTGTTATGTGGCGTGTCAGACCAGCTGTTGGCGTGGCATAGCGTAGTCGCCACGCGCTCTTAAGGCGCGGACCGACTACGATTTTAATCGCTATTACCGCACTCACACAACCGCATCTGCGCGTTTTACGGTAATTATGCACACACTCGCAAACGCTAACACGGGCGTTTGTGTGCTCAAGGAAAGTTGCATAGTATACGTAAGGAAATCAGATGTTTTCTGTTGAATATACTTACTTATGACGTGCGTTCTAAAATTCGATGTAATTACAGTGTCGGTTCATAATATGATACAATAAATAGTTACACATAACAATTTAAAAAAAAACATCACTACTGTTTATTTTTATTACAGTACATGATAAACAGGTCAAATATAAACATTCCGAATTTTACCCGACTGCTCTAGAAGGGGAATTATGCTTTTCGGGTGTAAGTCAGTATCAGGGATGGAAGGGTTAATTAAATGGGTAGTTATGCCATTTCAAACTAATGTTTGTGTTTTAGATAGGTACTTAGTGGGTGCGGTAAAAAAATAGAAAACAAAACCAACATAAAGGCCCTCGGACCACTTAAAAATCACATAAACTCTAAATAAATGCAATAATATCACAGCTCCAAAGTGACAAATGCCATAATGTTTCTAAGAAAATGCGGAGCCGGGACGGAAGCTAGAATTCTGAAAAATTTAGACGATAGAGGGATCATCCACGGGAATGGAAGCTGCTGCTGGCTGAATATTAGTTGGTATTTGCTAAAATTGGTAAAACAGTGCGTGAATTGAACTAAAGTTCTGTGGCGGACTACTAAGGCTACTCACTGCCTAATATTGTAGTGAAAATTCAGTCTCAGTGGAAATATGGGCAATAAAAATAAAATGTTGCGAAAGAGTTTTACAAGAAAAAGACGAAAAACTCGAAAAAATTATGGAATGTTTGGGTAAGTAGGATGATTACGGTATTGTATCATAACATTTGAAATTTGTATTTAGTTTAGTTTACTTACGAAACTGTATAAATCTATAGAAACGGCATTGACAATTTCTACAAACATTTTGCTAAATCCAAAAACAAATAGGTGCACTCTATTTTGATGTCTATAGAATGCATATTTGAATGCGCCTAGTGCAAACGTCTCTGGTCGAAGCAACCATCGAGGCGATAGCCATATTGCAATAGTAGGTATAAGTAACAAAAACAAACTTGCAGATAAATCAGAGTGCGTTCGTAATTATTATAATAATATAAATACTGCACACTAGTTATATATAAAGCATTTTGATTCTTTTGTAAGATTATTTTTATAATATTTATTGAGTCATTAGACCAGTGCCGATAATTTTTGAAAACGAAAAAAGTCACAGTAGGCTGAAACCCATTGGAAAAGAAAGAGAATATAACAAAAATGAAAGGAAAAATAATTTACGGGCGATCCGAGGTCGGGAAGTGGGGGTTTAAGGGTAAAAAGCGGTTTATCTCGATTTCCGGAAAAACTACAAGTGTTATGGAAAAAAGTGTAATAGCAAAGTTGTAGGTAATAAAAAGATCTACAACTTTTGTATTCACACTTTTTTCAAGTAACCTCAAAATTTATGTGAAAAATTCAAATAACCAAGTTCTTGGTTTTTTATTTTTATCTTTTACACAGCAATAATTTTTTTTACCGAGTTTTTAAAAAAGCGGATATTTTCACGTGAGAATTTTCGATTGAAAATTAGGGTGCTTTTTCGATATTAGGTCAAAATAAGGTGAAAAAAACAAATATTTTAAATCAATAAAAATACAGTGTGCTTGAAACATAAAAAGGTAAGTATTCGGCAAATTTCGCGAAAAAAAAAATGCTGTGTAAAAGATAAAAATATAAAACCAATAACTTGGTTATTTGAATTTTTCACATAAATTTTGAGGTTACTTGAAAAAAGTGTGAATACAAAAGTTGTAGATCTTTTTATTACCTACAACTTTGCTATTACACTTTTTTCCATAAGACTTGTAGTTTTGCCGGAAATCGAGATAACCCCCACTTCCCGACCTCGGATCGCCCGTAAATTATTTTTCCTTTCATTTTTGTTATATTCTCTTTCTTTTCCAATGGGTTTCATCCTACTGTGACTTTTTTCGTTTTCAAAAATTATCGGCACTGGTCTAATGACTCAATAAATATTATAAAAATAATCTTACAAAAGAATCAAAATGCTTTATATATAACTAGTGTGCAGTATTTATATTATTATAATAATTACGAACGCACTCTGATTTATCTGCAAGTTTGTTTTTGTTACTTATACCTACTATTGCAATATGGCTATCGCCTCGATGGTTGCTTCGACCAGAGACGTTTGCACTAGGCGCATTCAAATATGCATTCTATAGACATCAAAATAGAGTGCACCTATTTGTTTTTGGATTTAGCAAAATGTTTGTAGAAATTGTCAATACCGTTTCTATAGATTTATACAGTTTCGTAAGTATACTAAACTAAATACAAATTTCAAATGTTATTATGATACAATACCGTAATCATCCTACTTACCCAAACATTCCATCATTTTTTCGAGTTTTTCGTCTTTTTCTTGTAAAACTCTTTCGCAACATTTTATTTTTATTGCCCATATTTCCACTGAGACTGAATTTTCACTTCAATATTAGGCAGTGAGTAGCCTTAGTAGTCCGCCACAGAACTTTAGTTCAATTCACACACTGTTTTCAGTCATAAATTACTTGAAAACTACAATCGAATTATGCACAGAGCGTCCGGTGCCAACCATCCAAGTCGAGCGCTGCCCGACGACTAAAGTATGACCGCGTAAACTATTGTCACCACTATGGAGCGTCAATAAGATTGAAAATTGAAAATGATATTTGTGTTGAAATGTGACGTAAGCTGCGAATGGGCATTTATTTTACTGCTTTTCTTTAGATTATTTAAAATATAGACATAAAATTAAATAATGGTTTGGTTAAAGTTTTAAAAAAATGGAAAACCTACTAAATTCTTAAAAAAAAAAAAACTGTTGTTATCGCTGGAAATACAGAGATCTTCGACGTCAAAGTTTATTTTTGTGCTACAACTTCCCAATTTTTTATTGGGAATATCAAACTATTATTTATTATTCTGTTCGGTTTAAATTCTTCTTTATACCCTTCTCTGTTCACTGTATTTTTCGCGTTACTTATTTTTATTACATTACGTCATACTCGACGTTCTAAGAAACCAATTTTTGGGAATATTGAGATAACACCCCGCCTTAACTACGATATTAATTTTGGTATTCAATTTATATGTGTTTTTTTTTTCTAAAAAAAATCTGAAGATTTTGTTTTGGATTATGCCATATTTATTTCCTATATTATGGGTTTATTTTTATGCTTATATTCTATACAAAATAGTTTAAATGTTCCACATCTGCCAGGCGTCCCGGGACGACTGTTTTTATTTTTATTTATAAGTACATACTTTCAATCTATAAAGTTTAACAATAACAGTATAAAACAATAGTATTGTTTTAAAGTAAGTAAGTTTTGTATTAAAATCTATAGTCGGAATAAAGTTTTTCAAAAATCGAGATTGAAGTGCTAAATGTATTTGATATTATATTAAGGAATATGGATGCTAATGGTGCCGATTCTCTTGTACACTGAACTAAACTAACTAAACTATCAATTCCTTACTTTTGGCTTTGAGAATCTTAAAGCTATTCTGCAAAAACAATACTCTAAATTTAAAAATAATTTTGACAACTAAAATCGAATTTGACAATCGCGACTCCTTGGGTACCTACCTACTTGTTTGCCCTACCTCGTGAATTTTTTTTAGAACCGTAGGCGCTCAGTGGTAAATGATAAATGATTTTATTTCTGTAAGTAGGTTTGAACAAACACTTTTACACGTCAATCATATTTTTTTTAAACTAGATGAGGTCGAGTGGGCAACCTCGACGTGTTTTATATGAATGTTTTCACTTTTTGTATGAAAAATATAAACAACTATTATCTACATGTTGAGTTTTAGGAGTTTATGGGTTATCATTAGGGGGGTCGAAATTTTCATTATTTTTGCGATAGCATACACCATTTTAGTAAGCAAAAAAAAAAAAAAAGTACAGTAGGTACTGTTTTTGCACCTGAAGCCGAGGTGTTGCTTGGTGTGAATTTTATTTAGTCCATGACAACAAATTTTACTCCACACCATTTTAATCGCGATTAAAATTAGTCAGATTTAGTTATACAATCAAAACTTTAGGTGAAAAACGTCAAATTCAGAATAGCAATGTTGCAATTTTCAATAGATTAATAACTCAATGCCATCTTAATGCTGTCAAACTAAAATATATTTAAGTTGTGTCACTTTAGTCAATTTCAGAATGTGAAATCGTCATTTGACAGGAATAAACGAAATTTTGGTGATTTTTAGTCTAGTTTAGAGGCATTTGTGACTTCGAGAGAGAATCGGCACTAAAGTGATATTATTTTTAATGTACCTCTCCCTGCAGGCTCCGGACTTAGAAGGCGACTTCGCTGGTCGAGGTGCGGTGGGTTTCCGCACTATATCCCTAGCACCGCATCAGATAGCATGCCTGGATATCGACCTTCTCACTGATTTTGAGGTAAGTTTCAACATCTATGGGATATTCAATAAGGGGTTTAGAAAGACCCGTCACCAAGCCGAGTCACATTATTCTTCTCGTCATTGCAATTATATTTGTTCTATTGGTCCCTACTCGGGAACCGTCTGTTTATGTACCTATAATTAAAGTCAGAGTTTGGATTTTTTTCACAAGTTTTTATAATTATAATATACACTAGTTTACTTGTCTATTGGTAGTTACAATTACACCTACCTAAGCACCTACCTGTACCAGTAGATGTCTACTGTGCTGGATGTCACACTATATATTTCTAATTAAATAAAAATCAAATTTATTTCTAATTAATCTGTCGTCATATCTCGTGTTGGAGTAGGTATATTATGTGCCTATATAAGTACACAACACTGCTAACATGAAATTTACTAATCAAACATTAAAAAAACCTTTAAACAATGCTATTTTTTTTTAGATTAAATACCTGAATGATTACCACGAGCGAGTTCTCAACACCATCGGACCTATTCTTCTACAGCGACAATTTACATCAGAATATGAATGGCTGGAGAGAGAATGCGCGCCAATTGTACGGGGCGCCGCCATTTTGTTTAAATCTTCACCGATTTTGGCGGCAATCAGCGTTGTTGTTGTTTGGTTAGGGTATCAATAAACTGCAATGAAACTTATGTTAGGTACCTATTTACTGTAACAAAATATGGCCTTAAACGTAGCTAGACTGACAACTAGGGTAGTCAGATGTGACGAAAAAACCAGGCAAATTTTTACTTTGTTTTATTGAGAGATTTTTACAGAGACTAAAAAAAAAATAAAGCTATAGTATAGTTAAAATCTCGCTGCAGACTTGGTCATAAATCATAACCGGAGTAGGGATGTGCGCTAGTTGCGCGCGCTCAAGGCCATTATCGATGATGACTCAGACGAAGAATTTTAATTTTCTATTTTTAGTTTTATATATACGTTCTTTTGTTTATATATTTAATATGCTTTGTAGTAAATTTGGTAATAAAATTAAAAAAAATGTGTATTTATTTCTATCACCCATTTATAAATATATAAAACTATCGATATCACTCATCGACTGCAGTAATACACACGACTACGTGTGAGCGTGGCCTGCCCATAAGGCCCGTGAGTGGGAAAGAGAGCGAAACACTCGAATGATTTATGACCGAGTCTGCAGCGAGATTTTAACTATACTATAGTAGGTAACTATTTTCTACTAAATAGATTTGAATGCTAAATTATTAACAGTTAACCAACTTTTTTATAAGTACCTATACTGCTTTTAATAAAGGTTTATTTTCAGAGATGGCGTCTTTGAATTCAATGCAACTAGCATTTTATATTAAAGAAATCACACAATTGACTTTTTACAATGTTTACAGTGAGACGATTTCTTCTAAATCTGTCTATAAATTCCCCACTTTCGTTAACAAGCGTTACTGCATAAATTTCGATGTCATTAACTAATGTTTCTTTATCAAACCGCGCGAACGCAATGTCTGTTTCTCGCTTTTGTATTTCACAAATCATCCCAGTGTTCGGTGGAGCGCTTCCTAATTCTACTTGTCGGTAGTCGGCCCAAGTGCCGTATATTACATGAATTTGACTGACCGGTTGGCGCAGTTGGTAGCGACCCTGCCTTCTGAGCCGCTGGTTCCGGGTTCGATCCCCGGACAAGTCAAACATTTGTGTGCATGAACATGTCTGTTTGACCTGTGTCTGGGTGTGTATGTGTATATAAGTATGTATATCAGTCATCAGGTTACCGTAGTACAGGCTCTGCCTAGTTCGGGACCTGAAGACCTTGAGTGGATGTTGTCCCATATTATTATTATTATTTTTCGGACAATATTTGGTCCAGTTTACCAAGATTTTCTTGACTGGAAGACATAAAGAAAACTGGACTGTCCGGTAAAAAAACTGACATCTGGCATCCCTACTGACAACATAGTATGTATCTATTAGTAAATTCATAAAAAAAATTTACTCCTACTTTTAAAAGTGACTATCACGCTCCGAGGAGTTGCCTTTTTTATTGTATTATATTTATTTTATTTAACCATTTATGTACACACGGCTACACTTCAAGCTATACATTTCCAGTTTACACTGACCTCTCACTGTAAGGAAATCCTATACAATGCGAGATCAGCTTATACTGGAACTGTATAGCTTGATGTGTAGCCATGTGCACCTACCTACACACACATATTCAGGATGTTTGGAAGCTGGGTACAAAGCCTGGGGCTGATAGTTGATACAATTTAGAACATTTTGAGCCAAACATGTCTTAGACGAAGTACGTTTTTATTATTGTTTCTAACTGCTATTTTTTAGTATTTTTTTTTTAAATTACCCAAATTCCCACTTTTAATGAATTGCAAACGGTTAAAGTTGGTAGGTACGTAATTATTTATTTCTTACGTAAGTCGTAGAATACTTTAAAATTTGAAAAACTGGGTTGTTTCTGCAATAAAAAAAAAAAAATTAAATAGCCTCAATCGTTGTTAACCTAAAAAAACATGCTCAAAATGCTCCAAATGGTGTCAACTGTCACCTCTCTTAACCTTTGCACCTAGTTTCTAAACACGATGTATAAACAGACAAGAAGAAAAGAAGAGAAAAAGGTACAAAGGTGATGCTTATTATCTACTTAAGTAAGTAAATTATTTGAAAGATTAAACAATAAGCGTTATTTTGTAAAATAATATTTGATAATGAAGTTGAATTTAATAATAGGTAATGTATGATAAGTTGTATGAATAATGTTTTATAATTTGTGATAAATAAATAGTTTACGTATTATTTGGTTTGTTAAATTTTTTTTCCCGTAGATAATAATGTGGACCGTGTATTCCTTGGACCTGAGGAAGTAGTTCAAAAGTACTAGCTGTATCCTTAAATACCACAAATAGGTATTATAGTAAGTTGTATGAATAATGTTTTATAATTTGTGATAAATAAATAGTTTACGTATTATTTGGTTTGTTAAATTTTTTTTCCCGTAGATAATAATGTGGACCGTGTATTCCTTGGACCTGAGGAAGTAGTTCAAAAGTACTAGCTGTATCCTTAAATACCACAAATAGGTATTATAGTAAGTAGAGCCTTGGTTAGATGACCTACACAGAGTTCTAATATTTAAATGAAGCGCCGGGAGCAGATGCCCTAGAAGGACATTTAGGTACTGACCATAATGGTGATGTTCTTTCAAAAGGTCAGTGGCGAAGTACTCTAAACCGCTGTGCAGATGTATGCACGTGACCGAAGCAAAAAAAAAAAAGAAGTGTGTTTTAGCTTAGAGTTCTGTCGTTGTTGCCTACTCCCATGGGAACGAACGCACGCGAACGAAGTCGTAAGACGCCACAATGTAGAAAAAAAAAACGAGCGACCCTTACAGTAGTCGCATCTGATGTGTAACGTCTGACATCCTCACCTTGGTAATAAGCAAAACATTATATTAAACTAATGAAATAGTAGGTACAGACGCCAGCAGGTCAAGCTACCCGAAACTGTCAAATTTTCCCAATCAACCTTGAACCTTAATGCTTTAGCGATAAAGTTGAAAATCTATTAAAGAAATTTGACAGATTGTAGTAGCTTGATGTGCTGGCGTCTGTACATTACTGCAGCGGCCAGCAAAAGACGGATAGATGGACGAACGTGTAAACGCAAGTCCATCAATGCCTATGATACTTTGTGGCCAAGGCTTGTATAGTACTTTTCTCAAATAATGCGCGGAAATTAAAATACAATTACTTTTCAAAATCAATGACGAACAATAACGAACAACAATAATTTTTCCCGCGTTAAAGTGTTCATTTGGTTTTTTTTTTTCAATAAATATAAGCTTTCTATTTGCAAGCCAGTTTGAAATTTAAATAAAACCTTTGATAAGTTACCTCCTTGGTTGCCATGTTTCGGAGTAAAAGATAGTTCCATTTTTAAATTACACGATAGATATGAGTTTACTATGTAATTTATTTGGCCGCTAAACCACGGCAGACTTGGATTTTCACATAACTTTTGCCGGCCGCTGTTCGCATGTATTTGGCCAGTACAGCAATTCCGATTTATCGCGAAGAAGGTTGTCAAAATAATGTTCAAATTTCCATGCATGATTGAGAAAATGTTATTTTATTTAATTAAAACTAGGAGTGATGCAATTTTTTTCGTCACATACACGCAATTGTTGGCTGACAGTACCAACCTCTCGGAAAATACGTTGGTGCCATCTGACGGCCAACTATACCACCACGTGCGCTCATTGGTCAAATCAAATAGCGCGCGCTTCCCCGGCTTCCTGTTACACACTTCCGTCGCATTCACGACTTCCACACTCACTATAAAAAAAAAAACAAAAACGTCAAACACTCCCACAGATTGCTTGTGACATTTTTGTAAGACTTTCCTCATAAGCTACGTTTGTAGTTATGATCTCAGCAGCCAAAATATGAAGAGTCACGACTGGTGACGCGGGAGGAGCTGTCCGTGTGACAAGCAGCTCTTCCTGAGGTCGACACCCGCAGCCATCAGTACCTAGTAGCTTCCCATTGCTTGCGATGTTTTCGTTTTTAATAAATTGATGAACGACTGCGTAAACTACCCAATGGCGCAACACTGATACGCTGACTGATGCTTTCTTACAGATTATTCCTGACGATATCACTAAAATAATATTATAACAGTAGATTGTAAGCACACGGGATTTCTCATGAACAGTCACTTATCTATTTATTATTATTATAACCAAAGATGACAGAAGAGGCCTATTAAGATCTGTGGGCATTTACTTAATGTTTGTCTGTGGACGTTATAGGAACTATCTATTCTTTAGTCATTGGAACTATCCTCAGATTATGTTATCCTATACTATATTGTAGTCTGTGGATAATGTGTTTAGATGGTCTGAGGAACTAATCGTATACCTAACAATTTAACAAAATGAAAGAACAGAAAGCATAGAAAATATCAATTGTTGGGATTAGTTGGGAATCGAACATAGGTTTGCAAGGCAGTTGTCGAACTTTTAAGCTATTTCCTTTGTTGAAAGTTGATTATAATATTCGTTCATATAGGTACAGGGTGGCGTCGATGCACAAACCGTTGCCTTGGTTCAGCACATGGTTCTAGCCCCCTAGAGTAAAAATTGTTCGACGGTTGTAAAAAAAAATATCGGTTTCATAGAAAAGTGCAATTCAAATTCAAATTGCGGACGGCACATTTGGCGCAGTGGTTAAGCGATTGACTGCTGCGCTGCGTGTCGCGGGTTTGATTCCCGCACGGAACAAATATTTATATGATCTACAAATAGTGGTTCCGGGTCTGGCTGTTTGTGTATGTGAGTATAAATGTTTGTAAACGCACCCACAATACAGGAGAAATTCCTAGTGGAGCAATGTTTAAAAAAAAAAAAAAAAACTTTAATTCGAGCGAAGACATAATAGGGTTTGTAGCATTGTCCGTATAACTATAAGGGCTCGTACACATACACACGCTACGACGTCACATCGTGGGAATCTACGACGAGCACCTTCCGGGATCCATTGTGAAGGCGTTATATTTCTTCTTAAAATGACAGTCTTTATTCATATTTGTAAGAAATGGATGTATCCAGTATCTTCAGTGTATCTGTTTCTTCTTTTTCGTCTTCTCAATATCAGCATGAAGAGAACACGCCTAGTGCTATTCATTTTTCGAAATTTACTGCGACCTACCACACGACGAAATCATGGCACGTTGCGACGATACGACGTCGCAAAAATGACGTCACACTACAAAACACGATCCGTAGTTTGATGTCTTAGATTTACACGGTGCGTCGTCGCACCGCAGTGCTGTGGCCTGGCCCTAAGTGTTAGTTTCTAAACAACACGATACGATGACGCATGTAGCTAACTGACAGCCGTTTATTTTCATAATGGACAGTCTACTCTCATTATCTACCTACCTAGCCTTTTTCCAACTGTGTTGAGGTCGGCTTCCAGTCTAACCAGATGCAGCTGAATACACAAACACACACATGAAGCGACTGCCTACCTGACCTCCACAACCCAGTTACTGGTTAAACGATACCCCTTGGTAAGACTGGTTGTCAGACTTTCGGACTTCTGACGACCCGTAACGACTGCCAAAGGTTCACAAATGATAGCCGGGGTGCTTTCCGAGGCACGGAGGGGTCTTGATATGTAAAGATGGTCACCCATCCGCGGCAAGCGTAGCTCAACCTGATCGATCGACCCGTGCAGTTGTTACTATTTAGCCAAGAGCCCCTCTATGGACAGTCCACTCTGTCAGCAATTATTTTCAGAAACCTGTTAGGACTGGCCATGACTCGAGCCACCATCGATGCTGCGCGCTTGCGCATTATTGTGTAAAAACAGTGTAAACGCGCCGCTGCAAACCCCTGACGCACTACAACGCCATGGCTACTCCATCAGTTTTCTGAACACGTTACTAAATTGGACACGAAGGGCTCCATACGACGCCTGCGAATATTTCTCCCACAAGTTACACGTAGGACACAAAATGATCTACAGAGCGTCACCTTTACGTCTGCAGTAAAACGTGCAAACCCGCGGGCTATCATATTCGCACGCACAGAAAGAGCCCCCCCGTTTCCTTTCAATGTCAGCATTGTCGTTAAGGTCATTCAGTGGTGACCAAGTGACCTAGTTATTTAAATTGTTCCACTCGCTCAAAAGGGACACCGTTTAGCTTTATGGGAGGCACATCAAGATTGTATTTGGTCCGCGCCTCAAAAACAATGTAGGTACTGACTCTTCTGAACACATATTGTGGCCAATAGTGTCCTAATACCGCCGACTGAAATGCCTTACGCGCTCAGCAGCACTATGTCGTCCGCGTAACTTTATTATTGACACAGACAACCCCCTGTGATATGTCTCACTCCGCACTCCAATTGATATGGCTCCGACAGCACCTGACCACCGAACATTGTTGAGCTGGTGTCCATACTAATGCTTGAAGATGCTAATAAGCTTATTGAGGTACGAGGAACAGGGTGTAAAGTTCACTCATACCCCCATAAAAAAGGGAGGATCCTCCGACCAGACGGGTGTCGTGTCTGGTGGGCAACTGCCCGACGATTGATGTCGGGAAGTTGTAAAATCAAAAGTCATTTATTCAAATTAGGCTGAGAATCAGCACTTTTTGAACGTCAAAATCACATAAGACAGTCCCCCCAAAACGCCCACCCTTCACCACTTCCTAGTGCTTTAGCTGGGAAGAAGAAGTGGCGGAACAAACTCCCCAGCAGCACTGCTGTCTGTTCAGTTAGAAGAACTGGATTCTATACATATAGTAATAAATAAATTAACATTACGAAACACAAAAATATTAAAATTATTTGCCATATGTCAGCTAGCACACGCCAATATTTAAAACTATACTCAAGCATAAATAAATAATAAAAACAAAAACGCAAACAGAACTTAATACATAATAAAAAGCCTCCTGGCATAAAGGGCGTGCCCGCTTACATATGCAATGCTGCATTATGTTTATATGTATATAGCTGTAACTAGTAGCCACAAATGATAAACTAGGACCTTCGAAGTAAAATAAAGAAACATTAATTTCTAATAACAATAACAAAACCATAGTCAGCAAGCTGACCTGTCACCTGTGACACGTGTGTACATTTGTTAGTTGCGCGGTAAACTCTGCTTGCGCGATGCAGGATTTTGCGTGACGTCAGTGTGATGCGTAGTTCACATATGGCAATGTAGATACCGCTTCAAGCTCGATAGGAAAGCTTATATCGTAGGATACCAGATCAAAAGCAAGCGCAAACAAATGTTCTTATTTTTGTGTATTACCTGACGGCCTGCATGAGACACAGAACTGCACTTTCTGTAGAAAGTAATGGCCGAGACCCGAACTGATTGTCGTGTAGCACGAGACGTTCGTTTAGCTGTGTATCAAGCACCTCAGAGACTGTGGTCGCGAACAGAAATTGGTCTATAGTTAGTTTAGTGTTGTCGTTTAGTTGTTGCTATACCTACGCGATCAAAATGTATGGAAATGCTAATATTTTATTTAAATTAACCGACTAAAGTTTAAACGTCGTCCCTCGGTTGAAATTTTATCAGAAGGTTCAAAATCATACATGAATCCATGGCAACAGTTTGTGTCCCTGCTATCCTGTATTATGTCATGATTGACTGCTTAGCTCCTTAAAAGTATAGCGGGGTGATAATCATTTAAAAGGTTAAATCTGTAAGTATGCGCAATATTCTAACCTTTTCGGTACCTAGTCTTTTTACATTTTGCGGTAAACTATAGGATACGAATAAATTGCATAAAAATATCCGATAAAGGTTTCATTTTTATTTATATGGTACAGAACTATAAGAAGGGAAAGACTGGTCTATAATTAAATAAAAATTAAATTGTTTCTTGGTAAGCGCATGATCGCGACGTTAAGTCGTGGGATAGTAAAATGAAAGTGATAGTGGACTGTATAACAAGTATAATAAGAAATGATGAATAACAAAGGTAAAAGGTCGATTTAAAATGTAAACAAGAAATTAACTAAAGACGTTAATAAAATGCGCAAGCGCAGCCGTGCGTGGAGGCGTGCAACAGCTGACTTGTGTGGTGCGGGGCCCGCGCGCGGTGTCGTTCGGCTGATACCCCGCTGTCCCCGCACTCCTCGTTCACTGCCGCCATCGCGCGGCAATGTTGAGAGGAGCGGTCTCAACACGCATCACTAGAGATAGAGAACAGCAGCTGTTCTCTAGTGATGCGTTCCAGCTGCTGGACCGATTTGGAAATATTTTTGTTGTAAAATGTTCGCAATAGTCCGAATTAGGTTTTATGGAAAGTTTCCTGAAATATTTTCAAATTCTTGTAAAACTATCATAAACTTGGCAGCAAATAAATAGAGCCTTTTTTTCACGTATACTTAATGGTTATTATTTCTGGTAATAGGGAAAGTATCAATTCGAAAATTAAACCGCCTTACAGTTTATTTATTAACCTTTATAATTTTAGGGTAGTTTGTTGTAATCTTTTCATTTAAAGTATAAAGGGTTGACTAAAATTTTCGCATTTAATGTTTTTTTCTGTACCTACTGTTTTAACCCTACAATTTTCTCTCAAAATTACCGCTTTTCTTTCAGAGCAAATACTTTATCACTCAATGATTTAGTTTACGCTCATTGTAAAGGTTATTAAATAACCTCTTAAGCGAGGTATGTTTTGAATTGATATGTACCATAATACCAAAAATAATAACCATTAAACATGAGTACAGTGAGTACCAACCAATACCAAACATGAGTACCAACCACATACAGTGAGTAGATTTATTTGCTGCCAAGTGTACTTTCTCTATGGGATTATTGTATGAACTATTGTTTGTACAGGAGAATGTCTGTTCGTTCAGCTAACGCTAAAATAAAACATCATAATGTTAAATTAACAGTTTACTTAACATAATACATATCACACTGTATCTACATATAATTGTCTAAGCTTGGCTGTCTGCTTATTCCTTGGTCCTGTAGTTCTTGATGTTATAGAGGACCCAGGCAGGGACGACAGACCAGCCAACCACCATCGCGCTGGCTAGCAAGATCATCTCCTGGAAAAGTAGAACAATATTCTGTTATAGACATGAATCAGGTGAGTTTTTCAGGATGTTTTGACGTTTTAATCGACTTCGGAAAAGGAAGAGTTTAAAATGAGTATCTGTACGCTGCCAAATAAGGCATGTACCGTCAATCTGGGTGAATAGGGATGCAGGGATGAATGGGGACGAAACTCTAAACGGGATTTTAACATTGAAATAATATAGTTTATTTTAGTTATTTTGTTGAATTTAGTACTTTTAATTATGTTCATAGCTTAATAGAAGTGCCAGCTACAATATCATTTTTATGGTACCTATTCAATATGTAGTTTTAAGAACACTATCTTTCCACTTCGTCATAGTTGCGTATATATTAATATTCTAGTGTTATTTATTTTAGAAGTATGTTTGTATGTATGTATGTATATTCTCATATTATTTGTTTTATTTATTAAGTGAAATTGTTTTTGATTTTATGTATTTTATTTTCTCTTTTAGTCTTATACACACTGTCTACATCTCTAAATCTACTATCCTATTGCAGGTATGCTGGAAGAGATTTCATTAGAAATAAGCATCACCTTTGTACCTATTTTTCTGTTATTTTCTTCTTGTCTGTTTACATAAATAAATAATTAAAACTTTGGGTAAATATCGAAAACCCCTTAAAATTAAAATATCTCGAAACTATAGAATTTTGGGCATACTATCGAGGAAGTTCATATCTAAGCAGTTTTAGAACAAAATCCCGTGAACACGATGACCGCATCTGTTTTACGTTAGTTACTGTTAGCGCCCGAGCGCTACAGGGAAAAATAGTCCTAAAGGTGCATAGATATGAACTTCCTCGATGGTACATATGGGTAGTCTATTTTCTTTGCATTTTGGCCCCCTATCCGCTCCTGACCGATATACGTCGAACTACAAGTAACCCTGTATATACTTTTTATTTTATTAATTTTATTTACAATTGGTTTTCGGACCTTTAGCAAATTCGTTCCATGTCAACCGGTGTTGCGGTGAACCAACCAGTGCTGCACCTCCCTCTTATAGAAGGTGTTACTAGCTTATATACCGAATGACCGGTTGGTGCAGTTGGTAGCGACCCTGCCTTCTGAGCCGCTGGTCCCGGGTTCGATCCCCGAACAAGTCAAACATTTGTGTGCATAAACATGTCTGTTTGACCTGTGTCTGGGTGTGTATATGTATATAAGTATGTATATCAGTCATCAGGTTACCGTAGTACAGGCTCTGCCTAGTTCGGGACCTGAAGACCTTGTGTGGATGTAGTCTCATATTATTATTATATAATTATATATTGCAATTTGTATACAAGATGAGCTACTGCCCATGGTTATCCTAAATAAACTCAGGGGTACAACATACAAATTACACAGCACACTAATTGATGCAGTCATGTCTTGTATGCTTGATTAAAAAAAATGCTTTGTGTTATTCCTACTATTTTAGACTCTGATTAATTTCAACATAATCTCTAGACAGTTGAGCTAACATAAAACCAAATGATAACGATACATTTTGTTAGTTTTAGGTTGGTCTAATTAATAAGATATCAAACAATCAATTTTTTGTTGAGTAAAAACAAAAATAATGAAAGCAAGTAAACTTACTTGATGAATAATGAACATTAAGTACGAAATATATCATTGATTTAGGTAAATTCGTCATAATAAAGCCATTTTAATTGACATGGTACTTAGGACTTCCAACTTGCATTAGATAACCTATCTTTTTCCTTACAGAATTACGTAATTCAAAAATCAATTTTTTACATTCCGGAAGGATAAAATCATACGCAGATAACATGGGATACTCTTATACAACGTTGTAAATTAATACATTTGGCGAAATATTAGGATAATCACAAAAAAAATACCAAAATGTACTTACGCCTTTGGTAACCTTATTCCTAGCGGGAGTCGCGATTACGCTCATGTTCCGCTGCTGGGCTACATTCTTGAGGATCTGAGCGTTAGCTTTGAAAAGGC
This sequence comes from Brachylomia viminalis, assembly GCA_937001585.2. Lineage (NCBI taxonomy): Eukaryota > Metazoa > Arthropoda > Insecta > Lepidoptera > Noctuidae > Brachylomia > Brachylomia viminalis. Next base: position 9,708,855 of record OW443322.2, on the reverse strand, counting down.
TCCTCACGGCGAACATTTTGATTTTACTGAAAATTTAACTTCGAAAAATGACACCAAAAATATTCACGACAGAATGTATTATGTTGAAAAATCAATCGCAGTTTAGGGATGTCATAAACAAAAACTAGAAACGTCAAAGTCGAATCAGTCGAATGAGTTAGATTTAGTCGATTACTGGTTCTTGGTTTTATTCGAGCGATATGTTGTTACGAAGTGAGGAAAAAATCGACAAAGAAAAAAAAATCAGAAACCGGCAAGAATATCGTTGACAGAGAACGGAGTTTATTCACCGATGTATAACATGAAGTTTTTTTTCACAAAATCTGTTTGGCATTTTAATTATGGATTTATTAGTATGTTTTGGTACGGCACTAGTTTAATGTTGCCAAATGAACTTAAAATAACCTGCTCAAAATATTACATTACACCAAAATGGTATTATTATTAAAAATATGTCTATCTATACAAAAAAAAACTCTCTTTCTCTGTCCGCGTCTCCAAAGTGGGTAAATAAAATGGGTCTCTCGCGGGATACGAATATGTAGCAAAAAACAACGGCAACTATTATGGCAGCAGAGACTAAAACCAACGTCTGAAAACAAAAATAAATTTAAGATTTACTCAAGGAGGTTTAAGAAAATTATTAAACTTACACAAAAAGCGCAGAATAACCACTTAATAAATAACTCTAAAAACAAATCCAAAACGGCCTGGCAAATTATTAATAACAACAAAATTGTAAGAGAACCCATTTCTCAAATAAAAAAGGAGATGAAATAATATCAAACCCTAATAAAATTTAATAGCTGAATCTTTTAATAACTTTTTCATTGAACAAACCTCTGGCATACCTAAACATACGTTATGCGATACCATTAACATAAATATGAACCCGCATACAATATTTATGGCCCCTGTTATACCTCAAGATGTAATGCGTATAATTAGAAACCTGAAAAATAAAAAGAGCTCTGGCCTCGATGGCATTTCAACAACAGTTATCAAATTTGTTGCACATTGTATAGCTGAACCCCTTGCTCATATTATTAATGTAAGCATACAGTCTGGCGTATTTCCAGAAAGTCTCAAGAGCGTAATAGTCATACCAGTATATAAAAAAAATGACAAAGAAGAAATGGTAAATTATAGGCCAATTGCTCTTATCTCTATATTCTCCAAGATCATAGAGAAAGTTATCTATGAATCTCTTGACAACTTCCTAACTAAATACCACATACTATGTGACGAACAAATGGGCTTCAGGAAAAATAAAAATATTAACATGGCCATCTTTGATTTTCTCCATGAAATAATGCCTAAAGTAGATTCCAAAATACCGGTATTTGCAATATATGCCGATATGTCGAAAGCCTTTGACTGCGTGGACCACGATATTCTCTTAACCAAACTTGATGCGTACGGTATTCGTGGCAATGCTCTTAACTTAATAAAAACTTATCTCAAAGGCCGTAGACAATGTACAGAGATATCACGCTTATGTTTAAAATCTAGGAAGGATCAAAAAACTTTATCGTCATTTAAAGAAATAAAATATGGAGTTCCACAGGGAAGTGTCCTCGGACCTTTACTATTCCTACTTTATATTAATGACCTGCCACGCCATATATCTAATCCAATGATTTTATTTGCAGACGACAGTACTTCAATTGTTTCATGTACCAATAAAGACTCATACGTAAATGACATCAATAACTCGATCAGCAGTTTAATAAAATGGCTTGACAATAATAACCTAGTTATTAATCTACAAAAAACTAAAACTATGCATTTTCACCAACGTATATCTACAGGTGACATGGATATCTACTACAATGGCCAAACTATCGATAAGGTGAATAGCACAAAATTTCTAGGAATCTTAATTGATAGCCAGTTAACATGGAAGCCGCAAGCAGAAGATATCTGTAAACGTCTGAGCACAGCCGCGTTTATGTTATACAACCTATCCAAAAAAGTAAATCGGTCAACAATACTGGTGGCCTACCATGGTCTTGTAATTTCTATTTTAAGATTTGGTGTTATATTTTGGGGTTATTGTAGTGAACGAGAAAGCATTTTTAGTGCTCAAAAGCGCTGTTTGAGAGCTATATTTGGCTTCAAAGTTATCGACAGTTGTGTGCCTATATTTAAGTCTCAGAAACTATTAACTTTCCCATGCCTCTATATCCTCGAATTAGCAATATTTGTTAAAACAAACCGTAATTTATTTGCCACATTAACAGAAACCAGAAAACGGAGTACATCATTAAGATCACAATATCAGAATTTGCTTCACACAGGCACATTTAAAACGAATTTATTAAAAAAAAAATGTAATTTGTATGGCTCCTGTTGTCTTTAATAAAATTCCCGATCATATGAAAACCTTGCCCTTGATGAAATTTAAAAAATGTTTTACTGAATTACTTGTAGATAAATGTTATTATTCTGTTCAGGATTTCCTAAATGATACATCTTAATAACCTATTTTGATAACTTGTATAATAATTATTGTGTTTGCATGCCAGCAAGGCAGAATGTACACGGTTCTTTATTATGTTATTTACGATCCTATTTGTATGTACCTGCATTCAAAGCAAATAAAGTATATTCTATTCTAAAAAAAGGTTTAGGTAGATAGAAAAAGGTAAACAAATCGTAAAAAGGGTTTTTTATAGTTAACACTTTCTTGTTTAAAAATACGTTATAAACTTATAACCGCTTTAAGGTCGTTGGTTATAACAAAATGAAATTTATTTTCGATCACAGGATAGTTTCCTCTTTTATTATACTATGTTAAACTTTACCATTTGTTCTTAAACTACTCTTCTTAGATGTAACTGCTTGAGCACATTTTTTTTGTTATTTATCGGTATTGGTTTTTAAATGAATTAGCCAATGAAAATAGTGTCACAGTATTGCGCCTGCCACCATATCACTGTGAGCTCAATCCAATTGAGTTAATAGGGGCCCCAGTTAAGGGCTTTGTAGCCTAAAAAAATAAAACTTTCAAATGGCTGACCTAAAATCCTCTTTCTAGAGACTTTAGCTAATGTGACTGCTGAGAATTGGAAAAATTGGGAGGGTCAAGTAATAAAAGAAGAACAGAAAATGTTTAAATTAGACAAAATAATTGTTGATAAATGATACCACTTAACGCTTTATTATTAATGTGACAGAGATAGTTCATCAGATTCAGAATAGAGACGAGTGTGGAGTTGTGGAGGACTTACATCACTTATTGATGGAATGTCTTCGAATGAGTCTCGTAGAAGGGACCTGTTTGGGGTTTTGAAGTTGAACCAGCTTGATATGGGCACATTTCATAACTTTCTGTCTCAACCAAATGGCGATGATGCGAGGAGTCTGTTCGGGTTCATGTCCCAAATGTGATCCGTAATAGTATGTGTTTAGGGTACGATGGGACTGTCATATGCATTGCGGTAAATGTCCCCAATTAAAAATAGAATAAAAAAAACAAATAAAAGAATATCAGATTCAGAATAGAGACTACTAAAGTATGCGACTCTTTATTATGATTTTAACATCTGAAATAAAAGGTTTAGCATCTATGAGTCACGTGGTTTTTTTTGTTTACCCTTTTTTTAACTACCTAAACCTTTGATGGAGTATAGTAATTTATTATACTAAACCTATGGTTAAGGAAGCACAGAGCATGCAGGAAGTGTGTCTTTCGAGCTTTTAATTATTAGGACACTGAAATTAGGGGGAATCACATATGGGCATTCTCACTCGACTGACCGTCGAGTCACAAGACGCAGTTTGGGCTGCATCATCTACAAGTTCCACAATAGCTTTTCCGTAGCATATTGCTTCATCACCAGGGTTAGGATAAGAACAGCCCTACCCCTGATCACTGATCACTCTCATACTGTGTAGAAACGGACCTCCCATAAGCGAGATTGATTAGTAAGCCCAACTTCACCTCAAACTATTAAAAAAAAAACATCAAAAATACTTTTGATTAGACATTTATTATATAAACTTACATAATACAAACTTAAAAATAACTTAAACATACGACTTCTTGTAGAACCAAAATGACATTCTATTGAACATTAATTATTTTAAAGCAGTTTATTTGGAATCATTGAGAAATTAATTACTGCGACACTTCCATCTGTTGAGGTGCGTCTGAAAAGACAATAAATACATTATTAATAGTGTTTTACAACATACTATCAAACCCGTATTTCTTCGAAGTGGTAGACAGAGAGGTGTATAGTGTGGCACTGCAGAGTATGGGATCCGGTTTTCGATCTCTGGGTCAGGGCAAATTTTATCTAGGGCTTGCATTTCCGTGATCATTAATTTTAATAGACTCGCCGTTTTTACATGTATATTAGTAGTCTTGCTTAAAGTAGTTCGCGAAGGAGATCGCTCAGTTTAGGTCGCCGCTCCTAAACGAACTAGTTCGCTCTTCTAGTTCGTCAGCTCCCAGCTCGAACTAGAGGAAGGCAAATCGATCACTCGTTTTGATACTGCTCCTGCACGGGCACGCGACCAGATAGATTATGGATTGCTTTACTTTTACCTACAATTTTTACACTATAAACCGCAAAAACCTCTGAATGAATATTCTTAAAAAGTATCACATAATTGGAAATAAAATTGTTGCAAAAAATAAATACACTCCTTAGTTTAGTTAGTGAATAAAAGGTTTCGGGACTTTAGTTCGTTTGACGCCACCCTTGCTCATTCAGTCCCGAACTATGTACTGGGGAATGACGGAACTATAGTCTTTTCGCCATAAGATGAGTTCTCTGACAGTTAATTATTTTCCGTGGCACGCATACTACTTTAGACGAATAAAAAATAAACTGGCAAAAAAATTAAAAAAGAAATGATAAAGAAAATATTGCCTTTCGTAAATTACTAAGTAAATTATTGTAGTTATAATTAATTGTTAATAAAATAAAAAAGTACAAATCTTAAAAATGTCTAATGCGTTGAACGGAACGTCGGCCAATAGAGATTGACACTACTCAATACACTAATCGACAAAAAAATTGATGAATCGGAGCGGCCATTTTGTAATCGCGATCGATTTTTTTTTTCGATTTTTTTTTTTCGATTTTTTTGTATAAACTATATTACTGTAAAGTTTCATCAAAATCCGTACAGTACTTTATGCGTGAAAGAGTAAGAAACATCCACACACACACACACACACACATACTAACTTTCACATTTATAATATTAGTAGGAAGTAGAATAACCAGTTTATTAAAAAAATATTTTGAAAATCTAAAATCGATAATCCGATTCCATTTTATTTGCCAACTGAATCGATATTATAAAAAAATCGATTATATTTTGTTAGGTCACGTCACTACAATTATTGTCAGACAAGAACTGCCAGGGAACTCATCATAAGGCGAAAAGAGTATAGTTCGCGTAGTTCATCTGTGGGAGCGCTCTTACGACCTCTAGTATAGTTAAAATCTCGCTGCAGACTTGGTCATAAATCATAATCAGAGTAGGGATGTGCGCTAGTTGCGTGCGCTCAAGGCCATTATCGATGATGACTCAGACGAAGAATTTTAATTTTCTATTTTTAGTTTTATATATACGTTCTTTTGTTTATATATTTAATATGCTTTGTAGTAAATTAGGTAATAAAAAAAAATGTGTATTTATTTCTATCACCCATTTATAAATATATAAAACTATCGATATCACTCATCGACTGCAGTAATACACAGGACTACGTGTGGGCGTGGCCTGCCCATAAGGCCCGTGAGTGGGAAAGAGAGCGAAACACTCGAATGATTTATGACCGAGTCTGCAGCGAGATTTTAACTATACTATAGTTCTTTCGCGAACTACACAAGACTATACACGGTGACATTTGAATCACGAGTTTTGCTAGAACAAACGTTGTTCAGACCATGGTCTACAACCATTCTATAGCATCCAATAGAAAAGAAAACGTCATTGGTTTTCTAAAAAAAACAGGAAAAACGCAAAGTAAAAAATGTCGGGATTATCGTTACGCCCTACAACACAGACACTGCGGCTGCGACGCGCGGCGCATGCGTCTTGAATGCAATATCGCTACCGTGATGAGTACTTTGATGTTACGGTTAATGTTTCAAACATTATTACACGTTTGAGCAACATAAGACTAAATTGTGAACTCCTAGATTAGATTGTTTAAATAACATATTTGATGCTGTAGACCATGGTCTAAACAACGTTTGTTCTAGCAAAACTGTGATTCAAAAGTCACCGTGTATATTAGTCCTCCAGACGGTATTTCAGCCATGGCAGCCAATCTCAACGGAGACTAGACATCGGCGCGGGAGATATTATAGTGTACAAGTGTGTGAGCAGACACAGGTGCACTCTCTCTTCCCTCACTCTCATAGATCCCCAAGTCGGATAGGGTTATTGGGAGTCAACCCGGAGTTTGGAAGTAGGCGGCGTGCTACCCACTAGCCCCGCGCGCACGCGCCGCCTGCGCCTGCTCTCTCTCCGCGAGTGTCGGGTTGCCGTCCCATCCGACTATTTACATGTATTGCGTTTTTAACTATAACTGGCTAAATGTGGGGGGGGGGGGGGGGGGGGTACTACACATCTGCCTAATCGTTTGTCTTAGAATTTTGTAGAACGCAAAGGGCAACAAAAGGTTGAAGTTTTCCGTTGTTCATTAAAACATAGTGTGAAGTAGAAATTAAAAATGTATTTGAAACAAGCAAGGGAGGGCTGCAAGCAGTGTGTGATTCATGATAAAATATATAAAGCATTCCGAAAAAGGCAATTATCAAAATATTTGTATTAACTAACCTCCTGAGCCGTCATTGAACATAAATTCATCTTGATACTCCTTCAAGAACTGTTCCGAACGATGCTCGTCTAGGAACAGAGAGTATACCTTCTTTACGTCTTCCATGCTGACCTGGTAACAAAAAACATACGTTTTATAGCAGTGCTGGGTAAAATATGCTAATGATGTCCGCTAGGGCCGATGCCTGCCGGGGTTGCGGGTAAGTCCGAAAGGGTTACCGTGGCCCCTGGCACAGGCAACTGAAGGAACACGGGTGGTTTTAGTCAGTAAGAGTCTGACACGCCCTCCCGCTCCGCCCAGTTATTTGATGATTTACCAAAACAAAAAAAAAAAGTACTTACTGGTAATTCTAAGAGGGATTTCTGTGTTTATAAAATTGTATACTGGATTCTTTTTACAAGCTTTCAATGCCTTATTTCGGTTTCCAGTGCCTTTTCCCTCGATATTTTAACAGTAAAATGCCAATAAAGCAAATATGTTTGGTTTTTCTAACAATTAATTTTAAAAGACTTTATACTTAAGGGGGATGCGACAAGCCAGCCGCGAAATTCAAATTTACTTACGTTTTTTTCAATTTGCAGGTCAGTATTAGGTTGTATGTTGATCAAAATATGATTCGCGGCCGTAACAAGAATGTATTAACAGAATTATACGCGGGAGGGCGTGTCAGACTCTTACTGACTAAACCCACCCGTGTTCCTTCAGTCGCCTGTGCCAGGGGCCACGGTAACCCTTTCGGACTTTCCCGCAACCCTGGTAGGCATCGATGTCCCTGACACCCTGTATAGGCTGTAGCTTTGCAAATTATGATAGCAATTTTGGTGGTCTATTAGACAATACATACCTCAGTAGCCTTCCTACGCTTAGCTACGAGCGAAGCGGTAGTAATAAGTTGTATAGCGTAACGCAAAGATGTCTCGGTGGCCACTCGCGTCAGCACAGTCAGCGCATCGCCTGACATTTGGCAATCTTCTTCTTCGCATCTGCGGGAGAAAGGAACTTTGAGAAAAAGTTTGTATTAAACCGATTAAATGAGGACCTGGGTTTGATATAGCTGTAATGGCAATCATGTCATTTGGTTTAAAATCAAAATCAAAAGTCATTTATTCAAACTAGGCTGAGATCAGCACTTTTTGAACGTCAAAATCACATAAGACAGTCTCCCCAAAACGCCCACCCTTCACCACTTCCTAGTGCTTTAGCTGGGAAGAAGAAGTGGCGGAACAAACTCCCCAGCAGCACTGCTGTCTGTTCAGTTAGAAGAACTGGATTCTATATATTATAGTAATAAGTAATTAACATTACGAAAATATTAATTTTAAATAGGCTTATATTTTTATTATTTATTTTAGCTTCTACAGGGTTACTTGTAATTCGATAACAAATTGAACCATATGAGGGGTTCAATTTGTTGCATTTTGACCCCCCTATCAGCTCCTGACGGATATACGTCGAATTACAAGTAACCCTGTATATCAATTCTTTGTATTTTGTGAATGTGAGAATGTTGTAGGCCTAACTTCTATTGTATTTGTATTGTAAACCTCTATTGTATTTTTATATGACTGTACTCCTCAGCTCATGCACACCTACCCGCATTAGCGCATAAGATGTCGTGCACTTAGTTCAACTATTTTCTACAATTACCCTTTTACGAATTTACTAAAACTGTTACGAAATTCTAATGTCATTCTTGTTATTGACTTATTGTACCAACCCACTACGCAAATCGGCCTCATATATTTTTAAGTTATAATATTGTATTTTCTCTGTAAGTGATTGTAAATCTTTTGAGAAAATAAATGTCTAAAACCGTAAAACCGTAACTTGTAAACTTAAGATTTGTAAACCATTTTTTATCTTGTTATGTACCAGGTACCTGTTGACAGGCCTACACTGTCCTCCCATACCTATAAACACTGTAATTTGTGACATTGTAATAGTCAATTATTTTTAAAAGCGTAACCGTGGAGTTTCTTGCCGGCTCTTCTCCATAGGAAACGACCAATTGGAACCGTGCACCTAGCTTCTGACGTTTCATAAGTGCCCATGTAGGTTTATGTGAAATAAAACATTTTGATTTTGATCCCTGGGTAGTTTTATTAGGTATTCTATCAGGAAATTCTAAGTACTCAATACTAGTCTACTATACTCAATACTCTATACTCAAGTCTATACAATACTACTCTATACTCAAGTAGCAGCTCGAAGGATTAAAGCGTTGTAGCTATTGTCAATATTTTGTGATGCACTAGCACATCGTCCGCGCGGATTTCGTACTATCCTTTTCAACACCCCCACCGACCCTTTAAATGGTAGTTTTGGAAAATGAATCATTTACCTAAATAAGTAAATAGTATCAAGTTTCAAGGGAGCAGTGACGGCCCAGTGGTAACGGCTGCGACTAACGAGTTGTAGGTCGTGGGTTCGAACCCAGACAGGCGCTTTACTTTGTGTAAATTATTTCATCGCCACTGCTCTCAAAACACAAATTCTGTACCTGATATTTAGAATCTCTGTGAGTTCTTGATGCCTATACGGCGAGGTGGGAACTATAAACCAATCCAACGCAACCGTCCGTTATTTTGCTGTAATGCCAATAAACGCATTTTCTTTCTTTCTTTTTTCAATGGAAATCCACGCGGTGACCTGTAGTTGGTGCCCAGATTTTTTTTATTTTTTTTTATTTAAGATGTTTTTGCTCTTGACTCTGGTCTAGGTCAGTGGTGACAGGGACAGAGTCAACGATGGAGTGAGCTTACCCAGAAGAAGCTTGTTCACTCTGACTTTGAGGAGATTAGGGTTGTATGCGTTCGGAAACACAGACGCAGGTAGAGAGTTCCACTCTTTTGCTGTGCGCATTACAAAAGGGAAACGCTTAGTGCGAATTAGTGGAATAGCAACTAGGTAAGGATGGTAACTTGCGAGTGCGTCTAGATGACCGATGGAGTCTACTCTATGATGCATTATATGACTATAGAGGTATGACGAACAAGGTGTAAAGTTCACTCATACCTCCATAGAAAAGGGAGGATCCTCCGACCAGACGGGTGTCGTGTCTGGTGGGCAACTGCCCGACGATTGTTTTTTTTGTTGTATGGCATCTCGCAGTTGGCCTTGAGAGGCCGTGACTGCTTAACCGGTCAATCCTGTGGTGCCTTCGAGCTAACTCAAAGCCTCCAGCCAGGGGGACCCGACGATTGTTGTCGGGACGTTGTATATATACTAGTTGCGCGGTAAACTCTGCTTGCGCGATGCAGGATTTTGCGTGACGTCAGTGTGACGTAGTTTGCATGTGGCGACGTAGATACCGCTACATGACTCATCTTCGTATATGATGTTGCGTGGACTCTGCCACAGATCAAAGAATACAAGTACAGATACCCAATCTCATAGAGCAAAAGCATGCCGTCCTAATGTAGGCAATTTTACACCAATAGATGCAGTATCTGAGCTACCACGGCTATGACGCTGTCAGCCTACCATTGTTTTAGTAATATATTGAGATATCACCAGATGGCATTGACTTCCCGGGCAACAAACAGACGCGCGACGCTCAGTACCTTTTTTGCTTTTAATATAAAAATAGTATTTTGGAGACAATATTACGCATCACACAAGAATATACAAAAACGAAACGCTTGGAGCCTGTGGTTCCATAGAACTTTCACGATTCGAGATTGCGCCATCTAGTGACAGTACCGTAGCAAGCTTGAAACTTATGTGTTAAATGGAGTTAGTATTAATTTTATTGCATTTATTGAACTTATAAAATATACCCTTATTTTTTATTATATTTTTTTTTATTTATTTATTGGTCTACCAACGATTGTTTACACCAGTTATGGGCATAAAAAACAAGCAAAAACAGATAAACAATAGTGTACAATCACTTATAGGTAAACTCAGCATGCAAAACGGAAAGTTGTACGTACGATAGAGAAAAAAAATTTAAAGAAAACTACCCTAATTTATATCAACCACTAGTATCCAAATTGTTACATGTAATTTAGATCCTGAAACAGAGAACAAGAAGAGAAAAAAACAAAAAGGTAAATTAATCCTTATCTAGGTTTTTCAAAGTCTTCGCTTTTAAACTGTACAGTGAGTCAAAGTGCAAGTCGATTAGATCGCTACATTCATTAATTATCTTGCTTAACCTCGCGACAGGGGAACTAGCGCCCAAGACTGTTCGTCGGAGTGCTGGACAGAGTGGCGCAGAGAGGCACACGAAATTTAAAAGAATTTAATAGATATTTTATGTAGAGAAGGATGTTTTCGATAAAATTAAGATACGTTGAATTTACTAAGGTGTAAAAATCATCCAATCTTCTCTACTGCTAGTTCAAATGTTTCGCTCGATACCTGTGACGCCATCTATGAGTTTCTTTTTGTAATATTTATACGTTGTTCGAGATGGGAGGCCATGACTCTGCGTAGTCACCGTGTTGACATGATTCTATTGAAATCTTACGTAGCGTTAACGCTGCGTAGATTTTACACTGATAACAGAATCAAAGCGACGCTGCGTGGACGTTGCGTAGGCGCCGCTTTCAAATTCAGCGCTGTTTGACGTCGTGTCGCCACGAAGAAGCTGTGTGGACGTAGCGTTTAAAAAAAAACTAAACGAATATGGGTTATCTGACCTGATATTAAGTATCTCCTTTAGCTCCTGGTGTGAGTACGGCGAGGTCGGCACTATGATCATCCTATCCAACAAGTCCAGCGGTATCCCATGCGGCGACCTGTAGTTGGTGCCCCTGATGCGGGTGATGCCGCGGTTGGTAGCCATGATGACGATGGGCGCTGTCTCTGATTCGAGCGCTCGGTTCAGAAACGAGAAGCATTCTATGTCGAGCATGTGAGCCTGGAGGGGAGCAAAGAAAATGTTTTTTAAGTTTATTTTGTACCCCATCTATAAACAGTATGGATTCTAAATATATATGCAATAAATGAAACCAAATACATTTTTATCGCATTTGCTGACCATATCCCAAAAATTAACGAAATTGGTCCAGTAATTAAGACAAAAAGTAGACTTTTAGTTTTTAGTAAATTTTAACACTCTGTAGAATTGGATCACAAGTCAACGAACTTGAATTCTTAAACATTCAACTGAGACTTTGCCACGCAGTGCAAACTATCACGAGTTCACGACGCTGTTACATACTCAACATATTTGCCTAAAATGGAAATCGGTACACCTAAACGAAGGAACTAAAAGGTACATTGTCAAAACAGAGTGTTTACTTTTACTGAATTTAATTTGGTATTTATTTTGTTTGATTATTTCACGTTTTTAATTTACGGTGTGCAGGATCAGGTTTGTTCTCTATAAATGAAGAGACTTGTTTAGTAATAGTTATGTATAATTGTAGATTAGTTTTGGTTAACAACATTTTGCTTGCATTCGGCGGTTCGTTAAAGGGGAAGGAATGAATACAGTACAACATTTTGAACGGAGGCGCGAGTGAATGAGACTGAATGAGAGTGATCGAATGTGACCGACCGGATTTGAAGTTGCTGAAAGTTTTCTTCACTTCAACGCTAGATGGCGTGTGCCGCGTTTGATTATATGTTGTTGCGTTTTGGAGTCATGAAGATGGCGTGGACATACGGTTTTAAAATGAAATATTTAATTTTGCTATATTTCTGAGGACTAGTAATACTTGTGGTTTCCATAATGTATATCTACACATATTATAAATTAAAGTCGCTCCTCGTGTCTATCCATTCCCATCTATGAATTTTTCAGAATATTTCATAAGAAAATTCTTAGGTGGAACAAATTTTCATAGTTTGACGATTGATATGAAATTAATGATTATTGTTCAGTTTATATATTATTCCTACAGTCGCGAATCGCATTTTGATCAACATACGACATAAAACAGAGCTGCAATTTGCAAAAAAATCTATGAAAATTTGTATTTGGCGGGCAACAACTAGGGATTCGCCTTAAAATCAAGTCGTTAAAACCGTGCGAAAAAGGGGTCGCTAGTATTTATTTTTTTTAAACGTTGCCCCACACTAGGAATTTCTCCTGTATCGTGGGTGCGTTTACAAACATTTAAACTAACCTTTTTGTTCAAAGTATTTTATTGAGACAATTCAAATTCACTCCTTTAAAAAATATATCTCCTAATGCAAAGCCGTTTTGTCGGGTTCCGGGTTTGACGGAAAATATCTAATTTTTTAAATATTTATTATGGCGGTTTTAAAAATTTGTCCACTACTGTGACCCCCGTGTAAACAAAACGGTGTAACTTTTAAACTGAATGATCTATCGCGATGAAACAAACTCCATAATGGTCGGAAGTAATTAGGCGTCCCCTGAAAATTTTGGAAAAAAAACTACCCTCAATTGAAAATAAACATGTTTTTTTTTTGCAAAAATCTGCGTTTCTTTCATCAATTTTTACAATAATCGTACAATTTCTCAATAAGACGCCCCCATTATCTACCGTTTGTTACTTTTCATCGTATTGGCCACCTAATGGTAAATATTGCATGTTTTTAACTCAATCCCAACATTTCTTATCGACTATTAAAGAAAGGCCCAGCGCACGGCTACGCACTGTTGTTTAGCAGGTAGTTTTTTTTTTTTTTTAAATAAAAAATCGATTTTTTTATATATTTTTTCCGTCGATATAATTAAGCATAGATTCCCTCATTTCGATATGTGCACATTATAAAGACACACTGTACAAGTTTGAAATCGCTAACCCATCTTTTAAGCAACTGTGGTCATCAATGCTCGTGTCTTCTCTGTTTGAGACGATGCTTTTGCCCTGCAGGCGCACAGTAATGGGTTGGTATAATGAAAAAACTTACTTCATCAATGAACAGTACTCCTGGAATCATCTCTGCCTTCCCCTCTTCGCGCCACTCAGCTACCTTACTGTTGATCTGTTCGCGAATCTCTGACTTTATCTCACCGGTATCACCTACAGACAAATAAATATTGTACAATATTATTATAACACAACATCACGCAGAATTCGCCTAAAGGGCAGGCAGAGGTGGATAAAATCACCTTCCGCCTGACGCAGGTCCTCACCGGACACGGTTGTTTCGGGAGGTGCCTGTTCCGGATAAGGCGGGAGGAAACGCCCGGGTGTCACCATTGTGTGGATCGCCCGGAGGACACGGTGGAGCATACGGTGGAGGTCTGCCCGGCTTGGGCGGAGCACCGCCGTGTCCTCGTGGAGGCGATTGGCGGTGGCGATCTCTCGCGTCCGGCCTTGGTCCAGGCCATGGTACGGAGCGAGAGGGCTTGGGAAGCCGTCACCTCCTTCTGCGAAGCAGTAATGTTCGCGAAGGAGGAGGCGGAACGCGTGAGGGAGAGGCAATATTTGCGCCCTCACGCCCCTAGCCGCCGCAGGAGACGCCCCGGGCGTCGGGAATCGCAGGCCGATTCCCGGCCACCGTAGGCGCGGGCTTGCGAACGGCGAGCAATGGGCAGCTCGCCGTTCGATAAGGACCAGGCCCGGGTCGACGGCGCGATGTATACCACGCGCGCCTCAAAGAGATGTCAGCACCAATGACGGGGTTTGCTAGGACCGATGCCTGCTAGGGTTGCGGAAAAGTCCAAGAGGGTTACCGTGGCCCCTGGCACAGGCAACTGAAGGAACACGGGTGGGTTTTAGTCAGTAAGAGTCTGACACGCCCTCCTGCTCTGCCCAGAGCGGGAGAAGTAATTTGATGATTTCCCACCCACAAAAAAAAAACAAAAGAAAAAAGAGTTGGATAAAATAACCAATATTTTTTTTTAAATTAAACTGGGTTTGCTCTTGACTCTACGTCTAGGTAGTGGTGACAGAGACAGAGTCGACAATGGAGTGAGCTTACCCAGAAGAAGCCTGTTCACTCTCACTTTGAAGAGATTAGGGTTGTATGCGTTCGGAAACACAGACGCAGGTAGAGAGTTCCACTCTGTGCGCATTACAAAATACATTTAGAAACGTTTAGTGCGAATTGGTGGATTTATATTTTATATTTATATTTTAAGTTGCATGTGAATGAGTCTATTGCCATTAACTGAGTTCCGAGTTGCATTAATGCATTCAAACTCAAAAGCATTTATTTCAATTAAAATATTTACAGGCACTTTTGAATTGTCAAGTTGTCGGTCAGGCAGAAATATGAAGCTAGTTGCCCATTCCAAAGCATCGTAGGTACATATAGAGAAGAACATTTACTAATTAAAAAAACAGTACCCAACTAGACTGAACCCAGGATCAGCAGTCGCTTTTGCAACATTTCATTACAAATTACAGTGCAATAAAATAACCTCCATTAAACTCTCACACCCCCAACGGGGCAGCCATACACGCTAACACCTTGCAGGATGGATAACATTTTTATCACAACATGAACCATTTTTATACAGAGTCATTGGAACATGTTATCATTTTGAACACATTAAGTAATTTTTTAAGCAAAAATTTTGTTTTTTAGTCTGCCTAAAATTTAAAATTTCACCCTCAAATTGGTTTGTAGGTCCTAATACCAATAATTTGTGAGATATCCGCGTAAATGATACTTCAAAAGAAAGAGCGATTATCAAGCATGTTTTCAAAAAGATTTGAACAATAAAACACCCTCCGTTTTTTTTTTAAATAAGGATTACAAAACGTATTTATGAATTTTTTAAATTTTTATGAACTTTAAATGTCTGTAAAAAAAATCTAACGACACAGAGGCCTAAACCGTGTTTTGCAAGATTGCTTACACATTACTTTAAATAAATAAAATAAAAATAAATTCATTTATCATCCAATTTGGCCAGTAATAAGCAGTTTAGTTAAAATTTAGGGAATTTTAGAAAAAAATAACAAAAATTAGGTTAAAAAAAATGGCAAGACTTCGTCTAAGACAACCATGGCTTATATGGTTCTAAATTGTATGTACTATCTTCGCCCTAAAGCTTTGCACCCATCTTCCAATCAGCCTATATATTTCGTGCTGGTATGAGAGAAATCGTGCAATGCAAAACAAGAGCAGTGGTGGCTCAGTGGAACCGGCCGTGACTTACGTGTTGTAGGTCGTAGGTTCGAACCCAGACAGGCGCTTTACTTTGTGTTAAAATTATTTCATCACCACTGCTCTCAAAACGGTGAAGGAAAACATTGAGAAGAAACCGGCATGTCCTAGAACCTGCACCTGCACCTACACTGGGGCCGCGTGGTGGATTACGGCCCACTCCCTCTCACCGAGAGGAGGCCTGTGTCCCAGCAGTGGGAACATTATAGGCTTCTTACCAGAGAATAGTGCCAGAAAGCCATGTGTCCTAGAGTTGATGACATCGATCTCGTGTAGAGTGACTGTGTGGACCACTTCCTTACGCTTCTGAAGTTCACCCTCAGGGCACTGCACGAAGCGCGCTTGCTGGCCTGTGAACAAAACATCATTACATATACTGCAGTTATAGCGGCATCTACAACGCCACAAGCGAACTAAGCATCACACTGACGTCACGCCAAATCCTGCATCGCGCAAGCAGAGTTTACCGCGCAACTAGCATATATACAACGCCACGACATCAATCGTCGGACAGTTTCGCACCAGACACGACACCCGTCTGGTCGGAGGATCCTCCCTTTATCAGGAGGTATGAGCGAACTTTACACCCTGTTCCTCATACCTCTATACTGGTGACCCCGAATATGGACATTGACGCAGCCTTCGAGCAGCGCTAGTTCAGCGTGACGTCATCACCATTGCTTCCTCAGGCTTTCGTGTGGCGAGTATCAGCCACCCAGCACCCACCACCATGCAGCGAACGCGCACTCCTAGTCATCACCCTCAGCCTCATTAGCAACCTTGGCACAGCACACTGCACTTTCGGCCGGTCAACAAGCAGAGCCCTTCACACCTCTCCTGGTCGACGCCAGCAGTCAGCCTCAACCCGGCACTGTACCACATCCGACGCACTGGAGCATATGTGAACTATGGGGCACCCGGTTCCGACCCACTGGAACCTTAACTGGCACTGGCAAGATACACGTAGCGGTATCTTCATCACCACGTGCGACCTACGCTTCACACTGACGTCACGCACAATCCTGCATCGCGCAAGCAGAGTTTACCGCGCAACTAACAAGTCTGGTCAGTCTGGTCGGAGGGTCCTCCCTTCACTATGGGTATGAGTGAACTTTACACCCTGGTCCTCATACCTCTATAAGTCTAATTAAAGAAGCGAAAATAAAATGTACGCCGTCGTTGTTTAACAGAACTGAATTTCAATTGATTCCAAAAATGGTTAGATCTACCATGCTATTATAGTAAGTAAATTTGATTTGTTTAAAGATGGTGTACATGATACATTGCATGCACGATAGTAATGGGATACCTACAGAAAGTTCTAACGTGTTCAGCCGCTTATCGTGGCGTACAAATTCGCTGGAAGAGATGGTGCATAAACCGTGATAATATTAATCAAAATTACATTTCTTCATTATTCATTAACGACAATTCAATTAATTATCTGCCGCAGCTGCAGCAGTGGACCATTTCATTATTGATTTGAAATGAAATGCACAATATTTCAAATTAATGCAACACTAGGAAGGGGGTGCACATCAATTCGTTGAACAACTTCACAAAAATACATTTAACCATTTTTTTTTTTTTTTTTTTACCGACCGGTAGCATCATAGTCCCTGGCTCTGGCGAAACTTCTTCCCAACTTGTTGATCTTGCCAGTTGCTTTGTCAATTGTTATCACATCACCGGCTTGCACCTGTTGAATTATAAATACGTATATACTTTTTACGTATCTAACCCTAATAGTGATTTGATTTTTTTTTTTACTTTGGCAAGACCGGAATGCTTACCAACTTCGCCAAACATACCAAACTCCAATTTTGTCAAATCCACAATATCAATTACACAAATAATTAGTTTTTTTATCGATTTTGGCAAGACTGGAAAGCTTACCAACTTCGCCAAACATACCAAACTCCAATTTTGTCAAATCCACAATATCAATTACACAAAAAATTTGATTTTTATCGATTTAGGCAAGACTGGAAAGCTTACCAACTTCGCCAAACATACCAAACTGCACATTATCTTACTCAAAACAGTACCTTCCTTATATTCAAAATATATTCTTTATTGTAAACAAAAAGAAAACAAAATTTAATAGTACTTAATATACAAAGGGTGGCCTTAACGCTATCTTATCTCTTTCAAGCAACCATAGAATGGACAGTGATTTGCCTGGACATAAAATGGGTCTGTCGTTGGTGCAAATAATAAGTATCTATACAATACACTAAAATATATACATATCCTAAATAATAGATACATAAATACGTACATACTAAATATATAAGCAACGAAAATAAATGAAGACTATAGATAATTACAATAACAAGATCACAACAACAAGTAACGCTCCTTCACGAGTCTTATAAACACAAGAAATGACGGCGCGCGTTTTTTTTCAACTTGGACAGTAAAGGATTTGTCGAGGAAAGTTGTGGAATGCATAGGCATTTTAAGCTCTCTTTTTTGTTACCTTCTCTTTAAGCAGTGAGTCAATCATCTTAGCCCCCATATCGTAGTTAGTCTCCATATCAGTAGTCTTGAGGGTCAGACGTCCCACCTTTGCCCCGCCACCCCCCGCTGCCCTTTCGACAACTACTTCTACTACTTCTCCTTCGATTATCTCCGATTCTTCCCTGAAAATGAGAACAATGGTTAGTTTTTTTTTGTTATTTCTACAAATTCATATTTGGTTGACTGCGGTCGATGGATTGTAGACCAACATTTCAAATAAAGTTAAAAATAATATTTTCAATTGATGTCACCAATGATTATAATATTCTTGTGCACATAATTTTAATTATTCTTCTTTTAAGTCCAGTGGTTGGACATGAGTCAAATATGAAATTATTATATGTAACTTCAGTTTTTCACATGAATGTATTGATAAAAAAAGAGATGAAATTAATGTAACAAGGCTTAAAGAATGGCCTTCCTCGAACAACGTATAAATATTACAAAAAAAACTAATAGATGGCTTCACAGGTATCGAGCGAAACATTTCATTCATTCATATATATATTTTTTTTATGTTGCCCCACACTAGGAATTTCTCCTGTATCGTGGGTGCGTTAACAAACATTTAAACTCACATACACAAACAGCCAGACCCGGAACAACTACTTGCAGGTCATACAAATATTTTTTCCGTGCGGGGACCGAACCCGCAATCACCAGTAATCGAGAAGATTTAATGATGTTTACACATTAAAAAATTAAAACATCCTTCTCTACATAAAATAAAGGTAGGTATATTTTATGAATTTAATTAATCAATGCAATAAAATTGATACTAACTCCATCTAACTCAAACTTTCAAACTTGGTACGTATTATTGGGTACTGTCACTAGATGGCGCTATCACGGATCGCGAAAGTTCTATGGAACCACAGGCTCCAAGCGTTTCGTTTTTGTATATTCTTGTGTGATGCGTAATATTATCTCAAAAATACAACTTTTATATTAAAAATTAAAAAGGCCCTGAGCGTCGCGTATTTATTTGTTGTCCGGGAAGTCAATGCCTTCTGGTGATATCTCAATATATTACTAAAACAATGGTAGGCTGACAGCGTCAAAGCTGTGGTAGCTCTGATAAAAATTGAAAACCACGAAATATGACACTAAATTGCGACGTTGCCACTCATAAGGTATAAACGCTCCTAAACAAAACTAAAAAACACACTTTCATCACAAACTAAAATATATAAAATAATTCAATTGATTTGTATTATATTTGTATTTGTTCTTCTTTTAGATCCAATGATTAAATCATAAAGCGTGGAGCGCTTTCTAGCTGTGAGTACTTTTATTTAATTATATTAACCAAAGCACTCCACGCTAATCATGAGTCAAATATTAAATTATTATAAGTACATTTAGTTATTAACTTTCATTACTTGTATTGATTAAAAAGAAATTAAATTTATGTTACACGTTTACATGGCTTAAAGTAAATAAATAATAATAAATAAATATCGTCTGACATTGCACACAGCACCATCTAGTTCCAAGTTAAGCACTTAAGGCTTGTGTTATGGATACCAGATGGTTGATACACTACTTAAATAATTTTTTTTTCGTAAATACATACATATTATAAATATACATCCATGACTCGGGTACAAATGTCCATATTCATCATACAAACATTTGCCCCTACCGGGATTCGAACCCAGGACCATTTGGTTTCGCTGACTACACTTAGCCACTGTAGCCACTACACCATACTAAACTATTACTGTCCAATTGGACAGCAAACAAAATCTCTAATTATACTGTTATTATGCAGCATAATATTCAATTTTATAGAACTTACTTGATCCTTATGCCAATAGACTTCCTAATGGCTTGTGTGAGAGCTTCAGTCTTGCTCATCTCCAAAGAGAATATCTCTGAACCTGTAACGAAAAAAGAAATTGGAATCACACAAATCATGGCCATTAGTATAATGTATCTTCGAAAACTAACCGAACTAACTGCAGACCTTGTGTGGATGTTGCCAAAAAAAAAAAACGTAATGTTAAAGCGCATCTAATTTGGTGGATTTTATTTAGTTTTAAACCTCACAAAATACAGCCCCCAAAACCATAGAGCCTTCACTTTTTGTCAAACTCAAAGCATTTATTTCAAATAAACCAATTACAGGCACTTTTGAATTACTGTCAAGGGGTCAGTCATTCAAAAAAATTCATCTAGTTGCCCATTCCAAAGCGTAGTAGGTACCTATGGAGAAGAACGGGCAATAAACTCCATGGTGACCATCTTTACATACTGAGACCCAACCCTACCTCAGAAAGCATGTAAGGCTGTAGGTCCCGGCTGTCATTCATGGATCTTTGACAGTTCTTACGGGTCATCAGAAGCCTGAAAGTGTGACAACCAGTCTTACCAAGGGACCCAGTAACTCGGTTGTGGAGGTCAGATAGGCAGTCGCTCCACTTGAAATACCTACTCTTATTCAGCTACATCTGGAAGCTGACCCAAAAATTTTTGGGATAATGATGATGTCACTCACCAGCCATGCTTGTGAAAGGAGTATCAGGTCCCAAGGCCTGTGCGAGCCCCATGGCGATAGCCGTCTTTCCTGTGCCTGGCTGTCCTGCTAATAATACTGCTCTGCCTGCTATTTTACCTGCAAAGATATAAGGACAAGATAAGCAATACTATGGACTAGGTACTGAGATTTATGAAACAAGAAATTCAGCGCCAACCACAAATAAATTTGGATAGTGGCAGGAGATTGATGATGAAGCAATATTTATAAATATGTGTCCTAGGTTTGTTAATTAATAGCCAGGCCCGGGTCGACGGCGCGTTGTGTTCCACGCGCGCCTCAAAGAGATGTTGGCACCAATGACGGGGTCCGCTAGGGCCGATGCCTGCTAGGGTTGTGGGAAAGTCCGAGAGGGATACCGTGGCCCCTGGCACAGGCAACTGAAGGAACACGGGTGGGTTTCAGTCAGTAAGTCTGACACACCCTCCCGCTCCGCCCAGAGCGGGAGAAGTTATTTAATGATTTCCCACCCTCAAAAAATGTGTTACCATAAGTTTCAACAATTAATAATTAGGCTATCGGAATGTGGGTGAGAACCTCTGCCTATCCCCTTAAGGAAACCGGCATAATGATATAATGTATATGTATTCTCTCATAAAAATGGGGCATATTCGATTCAAATCACATCTAATATTAGGTGAATTTTTTGCATACAAAAGATTGTTCAGGTAAACAAGCGACCGTTACCATAGCAACAAAGTTTATTCCATACAAACCTTCTCGAATCATCTGTAAGACTACTCCGGCGGCCTTTCTGGCCATCTTCTGTCCCACCATACCCTGAGACACGGCCCTAGGCTCCAGAGAATCATCGAGACCTAATCCTCTAATATGTGAATGCGCCCCGATCCGTTCGATGCGAGTAATTGAACGCACCTCTTGCATTTGTGCCGTTGCTATTGACTAGAAATTAAAAATATAAATTAAAAATTTGAAATCTATATTTGAAATTAGAAAAAAAACATGATTATTGTTATAAAAGTGAGGTTATGTTTTAGTTTACCGGCTTGATAGCATGCTTTGCACTATTAATATAGTTTTAAGATACATGAAAAGTACTTACAGCCATTTTCGGAGGTTGTCGCTGTGTTAATTCACTAAATTTATAAAGAAATGTGTTAAAACAAAGAGTGTGTTTTCCGTCGTTAACCCAAACAAGAACGCTTGAACACTCCTCGAAAACTGCCAGTGACAGACAGAAAGAAAATGACAATTGACAACTATAAAATCTGACAACACAACTTTCGTTTGGAAATTGTTGCTAAATACAATACAAACGCATACAAAGTGTTTTTACTAGATTATCGATTATTAATTTATATTGATTAAAAATAATAAACAGTAATGCTTATTAGATATTTTGAGTAGATTAAATAATTGTTAACCGCTCGTTACCCGTCATGTTGATGAATATGATGAACACTTAGGATCCCCAACAAAGTGCCACCGAACATGAATGGGGTGACCAGAAAAGATAATGAATATGCAACAGGTGAGGATCATAACACATGCTCTGTGGATCATAAGTAGGACCTAACTCTTGCCGATGCTCTTGCCAGACCTCGACTTCCATCCATTAGCCTTTTGCTTTATAAAAAAACTACAAAAAATAATAAAAATGATGCATGCTGGTCGCAAGGGGCAATCTGAATAAAATATAAGAAATTCAAACTCAAACTCAACTCAAACTCAAAGCATTTATTTCAATTAAACCATTTACAGGCACTTTTGAATTGTCAAGTGGTCGGTCAGTCAGAAATATGAAGCTAGTTGCCCATTCCAAAGCGTAGTAGGTACCTATGGAGAAGAACGGGCAAGAAACTCCATGGACACTCTTTTAAATTATATTGTTACATAAATATTAGTTACATCATTAATCTTGTATATAGGTATAATTATATGTGAGAACGATGTAAATAAGACGTACACATTGAGTGTCCAGTGTACAGCAAATATAAATTCAAACAAAACAATCCATAATAAAATAATTAAAAATAAGCCGTGGTGGCTAAGAGATGACCAGTCCCAACTGACAGCGCCCGTTCACGAACATGACGCATGGATCAGCACCATTCAGCTCAACCATTTTGAAGGGAGCTAAATGATCCAACACACGCGCCACCGTCAGCGAGACATTTGAGTGAGCATGACATCTATCAGCCGCCAGGACACATTCAAGTCAATGAAAGACATTACCCGGTAAATGGTAGCTCGATAGTACATAGTACTCACACTTGTCCTATGCAATTATATAATACAAAGGAGATTGAGTTTATACAAAGCAAAGGTAGTCTTACAATCTTCAGCAGCTCCAACAGTATTTTCAAATGTTAATCAATTAGTTGTGGTTGTGGAGCAGGACCAGCATTGAGCCAGGCATTTTTATCAGCGATATAATCCCCCAACTTATAATATGCCTGGCTGCATAGTGTGCGTTTTATACAAACTTTGAATTTCGTCTCATTCAGTTGAAGTATGTGGGGAGGTATTTTATTGTAACATTTTAAACAGTACCCCATGAAAGATGAGTCCACTTTAGCCAGTCTGAAACCTGGTTGAACTAATAGGTCCCTATTTCTGGTACTATAATTATGTCTATCACCTCTTTTAGTAAAAAGATGTACATTTTTTCTTACGTACATGATGTTTTCATAGATATATTGACAAGGTACCATCAAGATCTTAATAACCTTAAACAGTTCCCTTAGAGAATCGCGCCTGCGGAGATTATATATGGCTCTGATGGCTCTTTTCTGCAGAATAAAAATAGAATCGACGTCTGCAGCCCGTCCCCAAAGTAAAATACCGTAAGACATGATACTATGAAAGTAACTAAAATAGACTAACCTCGCGGTATCTACATCGGTAAATTGACGGATTTTTCTGACAGCATATGCTGCTGAACTTAGCCGTCCCGCCAGAGATGTTAAATGAGAACCCCATTGAAGCCTCGAGTCGAGCGTGATCCCCAGGAAAACAGTTTTATCGACGAATTCTAGTTTCTCTTGATTCAATACTATCTCACAATCACTACTTTTGACATTAGGTAAAGAAAATCGTATACACTTAGTTTTTTTCCCATTTAATACTAAATTATTAGCAGTGAACCAATTATGGACCTGCATTAGGGCGTTATTAACGTCGTCAAAATTTGTAGCACTTCTTTCTACCTTAAAAATTAAAGAAGTATCGTCTTCCCTATCCCCATCCATTCGCAAGCTGCTCGTATGTTATCCTCACCTTTATACCCAAAACAAACGACCCACAACTTGTAATTTATTCACCCAAGTGACCCTTTGAAAAATTAATGATTTAATCCTAACGAAGGCCGCTAGGGTAAGATTAGTCTCGTATATAAATAAGGAGGTATGGTTTATGAACATGATAAATGCAGCATTTACTGATTTAATGAACACACGCTTTTCCTCATGGGGACAGGCGGGCAGCACGAAGAATCTGGAGAATCCTTACATAGGTAGGTACTCGTTTTGCTTCGCCTACATTTTCATACATCTTGTCGTACCCGCGCCGATGCAGAGTGCTATATGAATCTTTTAGCTAGCTAGCGTTGCAGGCAGGCCCAGACTTAGGGACCCTGAGCCCCTAGGCACTTGACATTTTATCTCCCCCCCCCCCATCTTGAAGCCATTTTGGCAATTTAGCTAATAAAATCCACTAAGTATTTAAAGAAAGAAAGAAAGAAAAAATGTTTATTCTGCACAAACAAAACGCACATTACCAATAAAAAAAATAATAAAAAAAAGAAAAGTATACACATCCAACGTTAATACGTTAATATATTTGTCAGCCTTTTTTTATGGTTGAATACGAGCTATGAATATGGCTAGGTACTTTGTATTTAGTCACTGTATTTTATGTCTTTTATGGTATGTGCCACGGATGTGCATCTTTATTTTGCAGAATAAGAAAAAAAAAACGTGTCTGTCTGTTTGACCGCGTGGTACTTGTAAACAAGGCAATGGCTTTTGATACGGTTTCCATCATTTATTTATTTATTAATTTAAATATACATTTATTAAATTGTTGAATTAATAATTCAATTACCTATAAAACTTACATTTGTGTACTATACATATTAACAAAATAAAACAAACGTGCAAAAATAAAAATAGTCGGAAAGACCGCTAAGCGAAAACGAAGTCATAGGGCCGGTCCGCCGCCGCCGGTGGCCCGTGTTGCTCTATGCATTGCATAGGGCGGGCAATGCGACGCGACGCGATGGGCCAGGCAACAAGAAATTTCACGAAACGGACGAAGTAGCGGGCAAACGCTGGTACTAAATACCTTTATTTTTGTCTGTCCGACTAGTTTTAGGTTTAGGTTTAAAGATATTTATTTCTCATAAGAACTTAAATTACATAGTTCACTTAAAATGAGATACAATGTACTTATATCTAATGATAAATTATAATATCGTATTTGCCTCTGGGGCGTTGGTGACGTTACAGGGTACCTACATATATGCTTCTTAAGTTTAGCCTTAAATATATTTATACTATCACATCTCTTTAAATCCTCCGGTAAATCATTAAACAGTTGTGTCCCCTCAACCAATATTGTTTTTTCCCCGTAATTAGTCCGTGCACGTGCAGTCATTAGTTGAAATTTGTTTTTGCTTCTTGTGTTGTATGTTATTACTTTTTTATGTAGTTGTATGTTTGATTGTACGGAATTCGTGGTGATTTTTTTTATGAGAATGCAGGTGTAATATTTGTAAAGTTGTGCGAGATTTAGTAGTTTAGTTTTGTGGTATAATTTTTTTGTTTGTTATAGATAAGTAGTGATAGTGAAATAATACTTTGATTATTTGGTTTTGTATTCGTTGTAGTGAGTTTAGATTAGATTTTGCGGCTGACCCCCACACTTCGATTAGGTATTCAAGGTTTGATTTTACTAATGAGTTGTAGTAAAGTGTTTTCGTAAAATAATCCTCTTTTATTCCACGGAATCCTGTTAAAAAGGGTGTTCACTATTCGTTACGCTCTTCTGGGTAAAACTAACACAACTAAAACATCTATCCACACATAACAGGGGATCTTCACATTTAACATGTTATCCGTAAATACGGCCGAAGTTACGTGCGCCTCCCACTCCGTGTCACGAACTAAGAATTAATGACAACACTATTTGACAGTTGTGCATACTTTGATCTGTGTTTGTGCCTACCGGTATGTATTACCCTGCTTTTCGGACGGATCCGAATCTTCGTAGACGGACTTAGATAGTAGACGTTCAGGGGCCGTACTATGACGTGTTAATACCATCATGATTCCGTTGCGAAAAAGAGATAGTGCTATCGGTCATGTATATCTCCGTCTCTCTTTCATGCTGGAGTAATGATGGAATTAACACGTCATAGTACGGCCCCAGGACTGAACGCAAGTTTTATAATGCCTAAAAGAAAAAGTATATGATCCACTGCAGTACCTAAACCAAATCAGAAAAATATATGATATTCTTCAGGATATAAGCTAGTTAGATAGTGTATTGAAAATATAATACAACTGATTTGATACTATAGAAAAAAGTCACGAAGGTACCACAATTTTTTTTTTAACGATAAAATACAATTCGTTTATACTTACATGCAATCTTTGCAAAATACTTCTGTAAAATACTGGTATTCAGCTGCATCCTGTTAGACTGGAAGCCGACCCCAACATAGTCTAGGCAGATTGAATTGATCTCTGACCTCTAAGATTAAAAAAAAGTCGGTTGTTTTTATTTGTAAAATAGGTTTTGTTTTTTTTTTTAGTTAGGGTACCTACCCCAGACCATTTTGAAAACGATCGTCTTACACGTCCACTTCCGCTTGCGGCCGGTTTTTTTTTTAATTTAAATATATTTTATTGTTGATTTTTTTTAAGCCGCTCGACCGATTTCGAAAAAAGAAAACCAAAAAGTATACCATGTGAAACAAAAAAAATAAGCTTCCAAATCGGTTCAGTCGTCTTCGAGTAATCGGTGAACATACCTACATAAAAAACAAAAAAAGATTGCGACGAATTGTCAACTTCCTCCTTTTTTGAAGTAGGTTAGTAAGAGATGACTATCTTTTTAATGACTTAAACATTTAAGTAGGTATATTGTATCGGCATGCCCTAGAACGAAAAATTCGAAGACATATGACATCTACCAACCCGCATTGGGCCCGCGTGGTGGATTATGGCCCGTTCCCTCTCACCGAGAGGAGGTCTGTGTCCCAGGTCCCAGCAGTGGGGACATTATAGGCTGATGATGATTGATTCTAAGCATTATCACCCTCATGAAAATATCGACGTTGTTCACCAAAAAGGTTGAGCAAGACTGTTACATGCTTAACGGCATTTACTCTAACCCTCCAATACATTGGCGAGAACAGGGGTTACATTGTGACACATCATTATAGCCTTGTTGATCCCACTGCTCAAAAAAGATCCGTATCAATCCGAGCGTTATATTCTTAACCGACATCAAAAAGGAGGAGGTTATCAATTCAGATGTTTTTTTTTTTGTGTCTTCGGGCTTAACTCCGACATACATATTAAATAGACGGAATTGCAGAATTCTTTTAATTATTTATATATACATTTTTGTTCGAAAGAGGTTTATTCCGAAATGCAATCGGATGGAATGAAAATTGAAAAAAAAAACCTTACAAATGCAAGCGTGACTTTGTGATAATGAGTATGCTCTCTATCTACATGATTAATCTCCGAGTTCTGTAGCTCTTTGATCAGTTTTATATTATGAATTTTTAAAGAATATGGTAAGTCTTGTACACACGGCTACACATCAAGCTATACCAAACCAATTTTTGCTGACCTCGCATTGTATAGGTTTTTCGTACAATCAGAAGTCAGCTTATACTGGTTTTGTATAGCTTGATGTGTAGCCGTGTGTACTTAAAACTTGTGCCTCACAAAACCGTTGCGCTTGTACCGGTCAAACTGACGTCACGCAAATCCTGCATCGCGCAAGCAGAGTTTACCGCGCGACTAGATACAACGTCCCGACATCGTCGGGCAGTTGCCCACCAGACACGACACCCGTCTAGTCGGAGGATCCTCCCTTTTCTATGGAGGTATGGGTAAACTTTACACCCTGTTCCTCGTGCCTCTATACCTACTCTACTGGATGGACTACTACTCTAAACTTTGTGATAATATACAGGACGTCCCACGGATATTATGCCACATGGAGGGAAAGTACCTTGAATATTGTAGATGGGAACATTTTAGTGAAATAAAACTGCATTCATAGATATTTAGATAATTACATGGTTGAACAGTAAATCGAACCCGTTACATGAGAAAAATAATCATCCTGTAGCTTTATCATACAAATCGAAAGGCTTCATCATATGGATTATTTTTTGCTAAATAACATACCTATGGAGAAGAACGGGCAAGAAACTCCATGGACACTCTTTTAAATCAAAATATTGTTACAAAATAGTGGTTACATCATTCATGTTGAAATTATACATGTGAGAACGATGTATAAAGACGTGCACGTTAAAAGCGTCCGTAATAAAAAGATAAAAACAATTAAGGATTAAAAATAAGCCGTGGCAGCTAAGACATGACCAGTGCCTACTGACGGCGCCCGTTCACGAACATGACGTGGATCAGCACCATTCAGCTCAACCATTTTGAAGGGAACTCAATGATCCAATACACACGCCACCACCAGCGACACATTTGAGTGAGCATGATACATGAACTCTAGTTAAATACTACGTAGTTTTTAAAGTGAATAATAATAATGAGAAAGAGTCTAGCCTTCTTATACAGGCATTGTTTGCTTAAAAGAAGGCTCCAAACACGTTTAAATTTAATGTAATTTTCTATTTGTCACAATAAACTATTTTGTTTTTTTTTTTTGTAAACCGTTTGCAATGATGATGGAAATGGCATCAAAATCCGCTGACAACAGCTAAAGCGCGGTCACTATCGGACTACATAGAAAAGAAAGAGAAGCGCGATGACACAAAGCTGGTAATTTATTGCAAAATATGAAGCAGTTCTCTATTTACAAAAAGTATTGATTGCACAAAAAATTGAAAGTGTTTCAATTTTTCATTCACGTTAATATATAAATATATATTAATGATTTGATGTAGGTCGGTATATTAGTAGGTATTTTTAGAGGTATCATATGATCTTCGTGACATTTTTCTTACGTAGGTACCTACCAAATTAGTGGTATTATGTTTTCAACACACTTGTAAGTACCAACTTGCCGCGCTTGACAGGGTGGAACGCAGAGCTAAGAGGCTCATTGGCGACGTAAAACTGCTGGATGCCAAGCTTCACAGCTTGGCTCATCGCCGCAAGGTCGCCTGCTTGTCGGTCTTCTACAGATTATACTTCGGAGAGTGTGCTCAAGAACTCCACGACCTCATAACACCGGCCCCGTTCTTCCATCGGTCATCTAAACGCACTGCAAGTTACCATCCTTACCTAGTTGCTATTCCACCAATTCGCACTAAGCGTTTCCAAATGTCTTTTGTTATGCGCACAGCAAAAGAGTGGAACTCTCTACCTGCGTCTGTGTTTCCGAACGCATACAACCCTAATCTCTTCAAAGTGAGAGTGAACAGGCTTCTTCTGGGTAAGCTCACTCCACCGTCGACTCTGTCTCTGTCACCACTGACCTAGACTAGAGTCAAGAGCAAACGCATCTTTAATAAAATAAAAAATAAACATTATAGCTAGCATATCCTGAAGAATATCATACCTATATTTTTTTGATTTTGTTTACTGCACTGGATCATATACTTTTAGGCATTATAAAACTTGCGTTTAGGTCACGTAGTCCCCATAATTGAACAACATGGTCTCACAGACAGAATAAGTACTTAGGTTATGTTCTGTATTCGAATGCAATTAAGTTCCGAGTTGTCTATTTTCTTTCTTCTAAGTTCATGTTGGGGTCGGCTTCCAGTCTAACCGGATACAGCTCAATACCAGTATTTTACATGTAGCGACTGCCTATCTGACCTCCACAACCCAGTTACTGGGTAACACGATTCTCCCTGATATCAACTGATAGGTATGGTTGTCAGACTTTTGTGATTCTGATAGCATTCTCTGTCTACGTTCTGATTACCCGTAACGACGGTCAAAGATCTATAAATGACAGCCGGCATTCCGAGGCACGGAGCGGTCGTATTTCACCCATCTACAAACCGACCGCGGCTAGCTTAGCTTAACGTTCGATCGACCCGTGCTGCCGTTATGACTTAGCCGCCAGCCTCTCAGTCATTATGTATTGTTATAATTAGGTATATTATTAAAGAGTACCTACCTATGTTCTCTATAAAAATCCGACTAATCTCCGAGTTCTCTAGCTTTTTGCCCTGCTATGTTTCGACAAACGGACTAGAATTCTAAACTTTTTGATAAAATGAGAACAATGTCATCACAGAGGGTGCTACTAATATGCACTATGGAGCACTGGAGTTGCACCCTCGTGCATCCCTACTGATCCACATACAGATAGAATGACAACACTACAGAGTGGAACTATTGGACAAAGTTACCTACAGTGAGGTGCAAGTGAGAATTGAGTGATAAACTAGAGAGTTGAGTATAATGTATACAATAAACATACTTACAGAAAATTTATTAATATTCACTAAAACTTCTTATATTAAATAAACTATTCAAATTAAAATATATTAACCTAAACTAAGTAAAACTATTAACAAATCAAAATATGGCGTCGAAAAAATTCCTCCGCATCGCTGTCGACTGGTAATGTACCCAAGAGACTGGCGGCATTGCCACGTTGTATGGCAATGCTAAGCCTCTGGCCAAGGTAAAGGCCAGCCACTCGGACCCCACGGCCCGTGGGTTTTTTTTTTTTTTTTTACTTTTTTCCACACTAGGAATTTCTCTTGTATCGTGGGTGCGTTCAACGTCAAACGGCTCGAAAATATACTTACCAAAAAGGTTATTATACTTTCGCCGCTTGAGGTTTTCCGCAGCAGCAGCGCCAGCACAGCACGCCGAGCCAGGAAGATGGGATGGCGCAAGAGTATAGACACACGTTGCGTCTCACACTAAAGGCCTACCCACCTTCCAAGGAAATAAAGACATGCCGTCCGGTCTCTTGCCACCGTCGCGTGCCAAGCCATTAGGTTCTAATACAGCTGGAACGCTGACGGTGACAAGAGCTCGTCGGATGATGTCATTTATGTTCGCGTGCCGAGCTATGCGGCCCGCACTTCGGCTGCAAGACAGGCCATGGTGTCCGAGGCTGTTGACAACTTCGCCACAGTGATATATTTATTACTTATTATAATAATAAATTATTGATGTGAAACATCTATAGCCGCACGTAAAACATAATTAAATTTTATTTTATAGTTATATTTTAAATAAAGAACAAATTATTTCTTTAAAAAAATCTGAATATTTGGTTTTTGAATATGCCTTTATTTTCTTTTATTATACCATTAATTCATACCTATTTACTATACTATACTATTATCTAATAATAAAAAAAATGTATAGTAAATAAGTATGAAATAATGGTTTTCGATGTTTTACATCTACCAGGCATCCCGCGACGGCTCAATTTTTAATAACATCGTCAAAGTATTGCCTAAAAGCACTGTAATATAATATTACCGTGCCGAAAGTGTCTAAAAGTAGGTGAACTACTCTTCGCTACAACAGTTACCTTTATTAAAGTCCCGAAACGTAAAGTCAGGGGGTATTATAATATCAATGAATATCTAAATGACAAATTTTAAATACATGTTTTATGTATATTTTTTTATAATGTATATTGGTAGGTATACTACGGGAGCGTTTCGAGCGGCGCTGTAATCGATTTGAGCGTGCTAACACCCGTACCGAATTAGCGTGAGCGCGTGGCGATAATGATGTCCCGTGAATCGTCATGTATGACGTCATGACATGCGCCATCTTGCGATAATGCCGACCATGCCCTAAATTAATATCACCGTGAGCGCTGTCAAAAGTCATAGTTGAGCGTCTTGTTTCGAGTCGCATCATATTTTTAAACTAAAGCGGCGTTATCGAAATTGTGCTGTAAAAACCAAGACGTAACAGAATACCTGAGGGGTAATTCTCGTACTAAAAAAACGTTCAAATTCGAGTCGCAATCTCATCTCAGCGACAATCAATGTCAAAAACTTGTCAAAAATGTATGTAAATTGATTGTATTTTTGACAGATTGACACTGAGATCAGACTGTGAATATTCTTAAAATTACGGGAATTGCCTCTCTGAAATGAGTTTTAAACTCATGCGCATTAAGTTTATTATTGTTGCATCTAGGTTATTTGTAATTCTTGGTAATTGTTAATTAAAAGTGTAATTGTATTTTTATTAATTATTTTTAATCTACATATAAATATTGTACACCCCATGGGTATTTTACAGTGATATAATAATGCTAACTGTAAGAACTGTCTTTTCACCTGTGACAAACAATAAATAAATTAATATGAATATGGTATTTTTCTTCGGGGTAAATCTTTGCCGGGAGCATGTAAATAGGCTATTATAAACACTTCGTCATCCGTTTCATCCCTGGACGAATCGTCGTTCTCAAACTCAAAATCTGAGTTATCAGAGTCGATAGAGTCAACCAACAAAATAGAAGTGCCAATGCGTTGAACTTCCATTTGCAGAAGAATATCAAATCGGTATTTTTTGTGCAGTTTGAGGTTGACGTTGAGCTACCACACTGTGAGCGCGTTCACGAGCGTTCCGAATTGATGACAGTTCTTAGCTGTCATAATCATGATATCTAAAACGGAACGCAAAATATTGATGTGATCGTTAAGAGCGATCATGGTCTAATTCGGAATGCAGCCCAACTTATTCAGTCAAATTAAGCCATCTTCCTCTCTCCTACTTTGCTGTGCCCGACAGGGTCCATATTTCTGTATCTATCTTTAAGCCTTTTGTAACATCTTTTTTACAATATGGAATGCAATAAATAAATGAAACAGAGTTTTAGTGGTGGTAAAAAAAAAAAAGTTCCTATACTGCTACTTACCTAATATTTTATTTTTATGAGCTTTTATGTTCTCTTGTTTTTGGAACGAAGTTATAGTAGTAATCGTCACGTATCGTCAGCGCTATGCCCCCTCCATGCGACCTTCTATCTCTCTCTTTCTAATATAATAGAAAGATACAGAGAGAGAGAGAGGTCGATTTCATGGTTTTCGAGGATGCTAAGCCGATAATGAAGTCAAAATGAAAATCCAAGATGGCGGCTGCGAAAATTTTCGAATTGACGCTAATGCGTCAGCACATAACGCACACTTCCGACTTCGCCATTGTCTCGGACGGTACCGAGGGCTCCAGCGCTTACATAAGTACATCCACAGCGTGTTTGTGCACTTGCTCAGGTACAGCGTAGCCCCAAAGCCGAAAGAATTTAATTAGTCTACCTAATTCACTTATCCTTTCAGGAAGACATAGTGAATATAAGTATGTGGCACTAGTACAGAAAACCGGGCTTGTTCCTTAACATATGAGTCTCTAAAATAAGTGACATTCCCTGTGTTTCCAACGACGAGGTGAAATAATCGTATTAAATTAAATGCACAAACCGTGCGAAGCCCTAAAAAAAAAAACATAAAAAAAGTTAAAGAACGCGTTTTACTCGTGTGTGTAGAAATACTACAGCGCGCGTCGATTTGTGAGATTAAAATACTACACCTTTGCTAGCCAATCAGCTAATATTTTTATAACGGTATAGTACTTATAGTGTGTTATCCGGTGTATAATTTTGGGTGGAATAAACTGTTACCTATAAAAAAAATAACTCGCAATGCTCGTGCTGATAGGAGACTCAGTACCAGCCGAACACTGTCTATGTCACTTTAAGCCTAAGCTTTAAAA
Source organism: Brachylomia viminalis (assembly GCA_937001585.2). Taxonomy (NCBI): domain Eukaryota; kingdom Metazoa; phylum Arthropoda; class Insecta; order Lepidoptera; family Noctuidae; genus Brachylomia; species Brachylomia viminalis. The sequence goes on along the minus strand of OW443322.2, from coordinate 9,675,044 downwards.
GCAGAAGTCTATATGCAGAAGGCAAGCCTATTAGCCAGTCAGGATCAGTTATAAATTCCAGGTTGTTATTCAAAAATCAAGGAATCGACTTCAAATACTCAAGTTGGTCAGATCTCATTCTCACATTTCTTTCACAAAGTTTCGAAACTTCGAAAGAGAATTTCTTCGCAACAATAGTACCCCTTCATAAATGAACCCTATTTACCGGGACCTACTCACACCACTACAAAATTCGAACACCCCATGCACACATTCCCATTCCTCGCTCTCTTTCTAACTCGAACGCGAAACATAAACTTATCTCACTCCCCCGCGGGGCTCCAGCCGGTAATCGATTTTCTCTCGCATTATTTTTCCGGCGCCCCTCGTGGAAACACAACGTGAGCGAAACCAACGATTTTTGTTTGTGTAAAATAATAATATTGTAAAGAATATTCAGTGCTGTGTGAAAAAAAGTGTTGTTTCTGATATTTCCCGCGGAAAACCGATCGGTGAGTGTTCTATTTTTGTATTAGTGTTTTTTTTTTGCGTTTGTAAATTGAGGTTTGCAAACTGCGAATCTATTTTGTAGAGGATTTTTTGTAATACCTTTGCTTGATTATAAAATGTAGGTTTGATCTTTTTCGGAGGCAATATGGACGATACAATTTCTTACTTAGCAATCTCGCATTTCAGCATTTTCTTTTCATTTCTATTAAGTTTAGTAAGTATAAGTAGTACAATTTGCATAATTGAGGCAAGTACCTACTATTATTAGTTGATGCTTTTCTTAGGAAACAATTAAAAACATCGCTGTATCAAGCTAGGTTTGCAAATATTTCGTGTGCACTTTATATAAATTGGTATTTTTTTTGTAAATACCTAAGCATTTTCCTTGACCGACGGCGCCCGTCGTCCCACTTCAATATTCATTACAAATAGGTAGGTACCTACCTTCATGACCCTACCTTCATCAAATAAAGTACTTACTGCTTACTTTGTAATGTCAAGGTATGAGAGGTAACGTTGATAAAAATAAAAATAAACAATTATCTTAAAAGCTTCCTGAAGGGAGACTGAACTGTTTAGATAACAGTACCTACCTACCTAAATTCATTAATATTATTAACGACTAGTTCAAGCATTATAAGCTCAATATAAAGTACTACCTAAGTTTAAAAATAAAGTTTTGAGTATGAATATGGATCATGGATGGCTATAAGAGTAAGGAAAGACCAATGAAACGATAGATGGACTGTGTGAAAGATGATATGGCTGCAATGGACGTGACTACCGAGATCACGACTATTAGAGAAGTTGGGATGAAAAAGACATGTTGCGCCCACCACAAATAAATTGGGGTTTAAAGGAGGGGAATGATATACGGAAGTATATACCTACGAACATGGGCGCTTCCTCACCTCTATCTATAATAGGTAAGGCTGACAACCAAAGAGTAATGTAAGTAATAAGTACCTACAGCTGGCAACGAACTAGACTAAAATGTATCAATGTATCTGCATACAGACTGCTTTTAAAATGGTTACCCATTCGTCAGCGCAGAGAGTTGAGGGCTCTGTCTACGTTGTTCTCTATTCTGGACAAACCCACTTCCCCTTCTTACCTGACTTCCCAACTTCAATATTTATGCACTGCCCATAGTAAAAATCTTCGTTCCACCAACAATCGTCTTCTACGATGTCCTTCTCACCGTTCTGGTTTCATTCATTCTTCTTTCATTGTCCAGGCGGTTTTTCTTTGGAATGCGCTTCCTCTGAAAATCAGGACAGCAACCAGTCGGTTATATTTTAAAGTGAAGGCACGTGAACATATCCGTCAGAAGTTGGCTGAAACATCCCAGCGCTGAGTTGCTGGATTCGTTTTCTCCTCTACCGATCGTTATTTCTCCTGACCAAGGTTTATTTTGTTTTGAAGTATGTATCTATATACTTATTAGTATTTATTCTTGTATTTTATAGTCATTTCCGAGCGATCTATCCCGTATGTTGCACCTGCCATGGTATATCTTTGCATCACCCTAAGGTTGACTGGTAGAAAATGTCCCGCCTTTGTACAGTATTTTTTTTTTACTTGTGCATAAAGTTTAAATAAATAAAATGAAAAACTTATATTATCTATGCTCGCGGCTCCTTCCGCGTTTGTAGGTTTTAATTTTCCGGTAGGAGAGTCCTCTGTTTTTCCAGGTACCTACATAGTGTACCTGGATGTATCTCTCTGGTATGGCAACACACCCACGAATCTAGGGGAAAAAGTTTTTTTGTATTTTATAGAGTTGTAGTAAAATCTCTTTAGCTGTAGGGTTTGTATCTGGCTGGTTTAGATATCATTAAATAAATGTCATTTATTTTAGAGAAATGAAAAGTAACGGGTGATTCATTCGGAGTTACTTTTTCCAAAACTAAAAAAAATATGAATAAAACAAATTTATCGGGTAATTTTTATTATAATACAAAAGAACCATTCCTTACATTTACTTTTTAAAGCAGACTGACCTACCTAATCGCCACCGATTTAGTCTTTGGGCTTGAAAAGCTTGCAGAAAATCCACTGTTATCGACGAAAATTTTGTTTAGCGATGAGGCACATTTTTGGCTCAACGGATATGTTAACAAACAAAATTGCCGTATTTGGTCTGAAGAGCAACCTGAAGAGATTCAAGAGCTACCATTACATCCAGATAAAACAACAGCTTGGTGTGGTTTATGGGGTGGTGGAATCATCGGTCCATATTTCTTCAAAAACGAAGCCGGCCAGAACGTCACTGTCAATGGTGACCGTTATCGTACCATGATAACGGACTATTTGTTTCCTGAAATTGAAGCCCGTCATCTTCAAAACTTTTGGTACCAACAAGACGACGCCACTTGCCACACAGCACGTGAAACCATGGCTTTGTTGCGAGAAAAATTTGGTGAACAGTTAATTTCGCGTTTCGGACCAGTCAGTTGGCCGCCTAGATCCTGTGATATCACACCCTTAGACTTATTTCTGTGGGGTTATGCAAAGTCCAAAGTTTATATGGATAAGCCGCGTACGATTGATCAACTGGAAGCCAACATTACTCGCGTTATTCGCCAAATACCACTGGAAATGCTCGGTCGGGTCATCGAAAACTGGAACTCCAGAATGGACCACCTTAATCGCAGTTACGGACAACATTTGAAAGAAATAATCTTTAAAAAGTAATTTTTAAAATGTAAGGAATGGTTCTTTTGTATTATAATAAAGATTACCCGTTATATTTGTTTTATTCATATTTTTTTTTAGTTTTGGAAAAAGTAACTCCGAATGAATCACCCATTACTTAAAAACGATTTCCCGCCCTTTTTCAACTGTTTTTCTGTCCGCCAAAATGAGTGAATCTAACGAAGAAATTCGATACATTTTGTAGTTTTATTACAAAAAAAACGTGGAAAATCGCGACAGAAGCCGCGAAAAAAATATGTGACGTTTATGGACTTAACGCAGAGTCAGTAGGAGTACCACAAAGTTGGTTTAAGCGCTTTCAGTCCGGGAATTTTGATGTCAAAGTTGCAGCTCGCTCTGGTCGCCCTGTTACGGGTAAAGTCGATGCCAGTTTTGAAAAAGTGGAGCAATATACCGTTATGTTAGTCGCATGTTAGTAGTTATATACAACATAGCTGAAGAGTTAGGGGTTGACCACAAAACAGTTTTGTCCCATTTGAAAATCTGCGGGTATACAAAAAAAAGCTCGATATTTGGATGCCACACGAGCTCTTAGTCTTCATTTTGCTTATAAAATACGATAGAACTTTATCCCCACTGAATAAATGGTAGATTCTCATGCCATGCCATTGCCAGTGGTGGCCACTTACTATCAGGTAGATCACCAAATTGTTGGCTTGTCTATAAAAATATACTGACAGTTCACTTCATCTAAGTCTTCAAGCTTCTTGCGCGCAAGATAAGTCTGCGCGCGTGTTTGACCTTCAAGACGATATCCCTACCAGCACTTTAAATCACTTTCGGCATAATGATGGCTATTAAGTATTTACTTTGAAGAGCAGTGGTGGCCCAGAAGTAACGGCATGCAGCGACTTACGAGTTGCAGATTGTAGGTTCGAACCCAGACAGGCGCTTTACTTTCTGTAAATTATGTCATCACCATTGCTCTCAAAACGGTAAAGGAAAACACCGCGAGATATAACCGGCATGTCCTAGAAACAAAAAATTCGAATACCATTGTGTTTTTAATAAAACAATTAAGTGACAACAATATTTTACTCAGTTTACACTAATAGTTTTCTTACATGGTTTCTGCTTCGGACCCCATTGCTCTCCTGCCTCTAGTGTCGTCCATCCATCACTCACTCTACTAGTGATGTCCCTACTTACTAAACATTACATACTACATGTGATATCTACCAACACGCACGGGGCCCGCGTGGTGGATGGCCCACCCCATCTCACAGAGAGGAGGCCTGTGTCCCAGCATTGGGAACGTCATAGGTTGATTATGCTTATTTACTTTGGAAACCGGAACACAGCACACTCTCTTGACAGCTGATATAAAAGTCGAGATGGCGGCAAACGATTATTACCGATTACGGCCGCGTGCAGACGTTTTTTGCCGGCGCTACTGTATTTTCGCAAGTTTCCTATAATACATATCTGACATTCAAATTGGCAGATTTGTCGACATTGGTAGAGAAAAATATAATAGAATAGATAAATGATAAATGATTTTATTTCTGTAAGTAGGTTTGTACAAACACTTTTACACGTCAATCATATTTTTATTAAACTAGATGAGGTCGGCGTTTCCTATCTGACTACTCTGAGAAGAAAGGCCGAAACAAACTCAGAGGTCACAGTCTCTTTTCAAGTCCAGACAGAATCTTGGTCAAATCTGGTGAAGGCTATGTAGATCGGTGTCTGAAATGGTCTTTTGAGGAAAGAACCACACAGATTGAGTGGACCTGTCCAGTCAGTGCACGCAATTGTCAGCAATCTTGCCGCTCAACTAGAGATAACAAACAGAATACATCGGTTTAATCCTTCTAAAAGTTAATACGACTTTGGCAAATAACAAAGTATTCCAGTGGGATAATCTCATAAAATTATGATTTTATATCTGTCGGCTAATACTCTCAAGGTACCGGGCTGAAGATACCCCAGGGACACATTCCTGGACGGCTCGCATCGCTGGCAAATATTCTGGAATTTTCACGAAACATTCGCGATGAAGAATGTTCAGGGAAAACTTTGTCAATTATTTTAATGATCATACTTGGAGTGTGTAACAGTGGAGGTGGGGCTCGTGGCTAAATATTAACAGCCCCTCGGGTCGATCATCAAAGTTGAGCAACGCTTTCCGTGGTCGGTGCGTGGACGGGTGACCATCTTTACATACCGAGACCACTGCTGTCATGTTTAGATCTTTGACAGTCGTTACGGGTAGTCAAAAACCAGAAAGTCTGACAACCAAGGGGTGTCGTATTCACAGCGATATATATATGTATATACATATCGATACCGGAAATTTCAATTGTCGTAAAGGACAAAACACGAGTTTTCAGTAGAGCCAAAAAACAAAAAAAAAAAAAGGTTTGTGTCTAATATCTTTTTCAAATAAAGTGCTATATTTATGATGTCAAAAGAAACCCCAACTATTTTTTCGTGTTCTATCCCTATAAACTAACAAAATAAACCAAACTTAATTATTCACGAAAATGAGTGTCCTTTACAGCCCACAAAAATTGAACCGAAGTACTTTACGGCCTCGAAAATTTGGTTATGATAAAGTCAGATGTGTAGCAAAGGACTAGTCTTGATCGTCAATGGGTAGTACAGGTCAATTTAATCAGAGACTAAGGGGGTAAAAGGCACAAAAAACTAAATATCTAGTTAAGAAATACCTACAATAGGTTGTAAAACTAAATGAAATAAAAGGTTTTTTTTATTATTATTTTTTATTTATTAATCAATATAGTAAAAAAGTAACAAAAACGAACAATTTTTATAATATTATGCTAATAAACTAATCTAGGTTTTAGTTTCATTAAAAAGTATTTAAAAAAAAAACTAGTTAGGTAGTACCGTAAAATGCTGCAACTTTGCCTGGATTTTGACGTTTTTTGTTCGTTTATCTGAACCTATTTATTATTATGGCTTTTAATGAGTTTTACACGGAAAACCGACCTTATGTCTTGCCAGGTAGAAGCCAAATCTTTTTAAATCATCATGTTTTTCCGAATTACAAGCACTCGAAAGTCATAGGCAAAGTTGTAGGTAAAAGACGCAACTTTGCCTAGGAGGATATCTCAATAAATAAACAGTTTATCATAGCAGTATTTTTTTCCGTGTGCATGAGACACCGTGCTTGTCCCCGGCATCGGCAGTTAGATTATTGCCATGAAGGTATTCTTTTTTCACAGTTAGGAGGCAAAGTTAAGTAAATTATATCACAAAAAAAAATCACCTGTTCGCACCGGTTTTTGTCGCACAACCGACAGAGTAAAAATGGAGTAACCATTGCAAAAACATAAAAATAGGTTGCCCTAATAATGTAAAGTTACTACCAAATGGTACAAAATAAGAAAAAACTAAGCAAACGCGAAATATCGTAATCGAAACGAAATAGGCAAATTTGGGCTTTCTTGGCAAAGTTGCAGCATTTTACCGGTACCTAACTAGTTTTTTTTTAAATACTTTTTAATGAAACTCAAGCAATATTTTTCAAAACAGTCTTAGACTTAATAATAAAATTAAAATAATCAAAATAATAAAAATTTTTCCAAAAAAAAACTTGTTTTTAAATACTTTTAAATGAAACTCAAACAATATTTATCAAAACAGTCTTAGACTTAATAATAAAATTAAAATAACCAAAAATATATAAAAAAATAAAATAAAAAATAAATAATAAAAATAAATAATCTTAAAAAAAAACAAAAAAACTCAAACAATTGACTTTCTTTTTTAATTAAATGGCAAATAACTTCAGTCTACGACGTTTACGACCTCATAAATAATTATAACATGACTTTACGCTCCATAATGAAAATTATTTTTACGATACATCCCAAATAGTAAAAAAAACCGAGCTAGAGCTGTTAAAAATCCAGGTCGTAAGGGGCTTTTTTTCAAAGATACAATTATTTTAAATATACCAATCGACAGAGCTCGCGACGCTGTTTCCAAATATATATATAACTCATTTTCGGCAAAATGTCCTTTACGACAATTGAAATTTCTGGTATCGATATATTCACAGCTATATTTCTGATGCCGCACTCTTGAATATCTGATCTGTCCCCAAGACAGATCAGATTTGATTATATAATTTAATAATAATAATTAAAAACGTTTACAAAAGTGTACATTTAGCCAAACAGTAGTAAATATCCTATACAATTCTAATGGCCTATTAAATTAATAAATTAAACCTAAACTATTTCTAATACTGGTGCAATTAATAATGGTTCGGAATTAGTTTAAATTAGCGACCCACCCGATCTAGGTTTATTCAAACCTGTGTTTCAGGTCATCACTTTACATTACAATTAAAATGGGACATGAAAATTAGAAGTAAAACTAATATAAAAATAATCGAATTAAGAACTATGAGAAAAAGCATATTGGAGTGGTAAGTACATTATTACCTAAAAGTATCATCAAGACAAAATTTCTAGAAGTTTTTCTGTGTCTGTGTAATTGAGCGTCGCTAAATATTCTGATAACATTATACTACATTGTTTATAGCTTACACTTTAGAGGCTTAGTATGTACCTTGTTGAGCCTATTATAAAGGAAAGGTCCTAAAAATACATAAAATCGATTAGCAAACGCATTAGCCAGTACCTGGGTTGTAGAGGTCAGATAGGCAGTCGCTCCATGTAAAGTACCAGCAGTATCCAGCTGTGCAACTGTGCAGCTGTGTTTCCAGCTGCATTCGGTTAGTTTGGAAGCCGACCCAACATAGTTGGGAACAGGCTAGGTATTTAAGTATCCCAACTTGCACGAAACTTTTTTTTTTTTTGGGCGTCAACTTCAAATTGAACAAGCCCCTTCAAATAAATAGAAACAAAAAAGATTATTGCACCCCTAGAAATCGTTCATTTTACATCTTGATATTCGTGTGTAGGTCTGTACTTAATATACACTTCTGGACACATCTATTGGCCCACCTTAGAGTTTAGGTTTCGATGGCCCCTACCAAAATATGATTGCTAGATTGAACAAAAACTGTTGATGCAGTTTTAAACCTGATACATTTTACCATCTTTTTCGATCGTATTGTTTTAAATTTGAATTCAGAATACCATACGACATGGAGCTACGCCTAACAAGTCGGATATGCGCCTTGTTAAAGGCAATTGATTTTTGAATAAAAAACATGTTTTATCAAATAAAGGTTTAATTTAATAACGCGTGTTGCCTCCATGGGCATCTACCACAGCTCTCATACGATTAGGCATAGAGTTTATCAACCGCTCTATGAAATTTTGAGGGATCATCTCCCATTCCTCTTCTATGGCAGTTTTCAACTCCTGCATCGTCTGGGCAACTGGCTGACGAGCCCTAACACGTCTTTTTAGCTCGTCCCACATGTGCTCAATGGGGTTCATGTCTGGGCTTCTGGCTGGCCAGTCCATAACTGTGATGTTCACATCCCGAAGATATTCCCTGACGATGCCGGCCGCATGGGCTCTTGCATTATCATGCATAAAAAGGAAATTTGGGCCCACATAGTCCGCGTATGGTATCACGTGAGGTTCTAAGCACTCACGAATGTACCTTTCAGCATTTAATGTTGGCAGCCGTGGTCCTGTAACAACCTCAAGTTGAGTTTTGCCGCTCGCGGATATACCGCCCCAGACAGTCCATGAGCCACCGCCATAGGCAACCCTCTCTTCAAAGCAGCATTGTGCGAAACGCTCTCCCTTACGTCGGTAGACCTTCTTCCTTCCATCATTGCCATGTAACACAATTTTAGACTCATCAGAAAAGAGTACACGGCTCCAATCTTGCTGTGTCCAATTTAAATGACTGCGTGCGAAATGAAGGCGCGCTGTTCGGTGGGCTCGCGTTAGTTTGGGCCCATTAGCTGGCTTGTGTGGTACCATATCGCGTTATTTTAACCTTCTCCGAACAGTTCGAGCGCTCACAGATACTCCGTGGAAGTCGCGAAGTTGGTTTTGTATCTCAATGGAGGTAAGGTGACGATTTCTCAAGCTGGTCGTCACGATGAATCGATCCTGCCTTTCAGCTGTGACCCGAGATCGTGGCCTTCCTTGGCGACGAACAAAGCCGCCAGTCTCTAGGTACCTCCGATAAACATTTCGGACCGCAGATCGACTTAAATTAAGTTGAGCACTCACGTTTCTTTGGCTGTGTCCGGCCTGAATAAGTGCCACAGCTTGGGCGGCGACTTCAGGTGAAGTATCCATAGATTATTGATAGAACCTCACCTTAATGTTAAGAATAAGTAATGTTTGTTGCAAAACCAAAGATATCAATCACTTTTTCAAGAATTAAATCCAAGTAAACCAATAAAACCTAGTTTTCATAGTATTCGAGTTTCTTTAAATTCTGTGTTCGAAATTCAAAAAAAGACTATTGAATGAAATTGTGAATGTGCCAGGTTCAAAACTGCATAAAAACTTTTTGCTCGACCTAATATAAAATTTTAGCTAGGACCAAACGAAACTGAAAATACAAGGTGGGCCAATAGATGTGTCCAGAAGTGTAGTTACTTTGCATTTATTTAAGTAAAAAAATCGCCTTCAAACAGACGTGGACGTGTAAGACGATCGTTTTCGAATCGATGTGGGGTAGGTACCATAAAAAAAGGGAAAAATAAAAAACTTAAAAAAAAAAAAAAAAAAACAAAAAAAAAACACTACAAAGTGAAAAATAACTTTAATTTCGGAAGTCGGTGGCAAAAACTAAAATACACATCCAAAGACACCGACTTCCGAAATTAAAGTTATTTTTACCTTTGTAGTGTTTTTTTTTTGGAAGTCGGTTGTTTTTTTTTTTTTTTAGTTTTTTTTGCATCCCTAGATTACGTTCATTTTACATCTTGATATTCGTGTGTACCTATAGGTCTGTACTTCCTTAGTTACTTTGCATTTACTAACCTGCAAGCTGCATTCGGAAATGGTTCAATAATTGCCAACATCCCGTCTAGTCCCTCGGAAATTGGAATTGCCTTACGGCGATTTGAAAATTTGATTCGGTGCAATTTTATAATGTCTACGTGCCAGCTCATTCACGACGTTTTTAATTAAAAAGTGTGATTTACGTTTCGTTGAATTTTACGATGACACTTAAACATTGACGGTCTCATTACAAAACAAGGTTTTCTTTAGACATGGTTTAAGCCATCGAGCCTGTTTTTGAAATAAGAACCGCACAGAAATCGAAACACAGTTCCTTTTGCGAAACTGACAACTTAGTCCGCTCTTAGGTTGTCAATTTTGTATTATGAACTTTACTAAAGTCGGCATAAAGTTCGGAATAGAAAAACTGGCTCAAGATTTAGGGTCGGGCTAAAGTTAGATCGTGTTTTGTACTAAGACAATGAGTGTTTTGATTTGATCATTTGAATATTCTAATTTTAAATTACCGTTCATACCTCTAGGTTTTTGATTTGACAATTATTGAAGTAAATTTTAAAATAAAATTGTTAGTAAAAGTGGTGAGATGTTATGTATGATTGACGTGTAAAAGTGTTTGTACAAACCAACTTACTTACAGAAAATAATTTATATTATTTTAATGAAGTGATAATAATAAATAAGTTTACGGGCACAGGTGTTACTAATTCTCTTTAGTTTCACCCATAGATATCGGAATTCTATATCTATGGTTTCACCAGTTTTTTTTTGACGGTTGTCCACACTAGAACTGTCAGACGTCAATTTTATTCAAGGGAAAAAATATATCTGACTTATATTATGTTATTGAAGTGATAATAATAAATAAGTTTACGGCCACAGGTGTTACTAATTCTCTTTAGTTTCACCATTTTGATTTTACGGTTTTCCACACTAGAACTGTCAGACGTCAATATTATTCCATGGAAAAAAAATATCTGACTGGTAAAATCAGTCCTTAGTGAGTGTTTGCGATACTTACATCATTTAAAAACGAGACGAGACGCGTATGTAATTGGTGCGCTCGTGGCTCGCCTCGCAGCTCGTCACGCCACGCCATCGCCATTCGCACTTCGCAGCGCTCGCGTCGGAAGCGGTTTTTTGGGCACGAGTCAAAGGGGCTCGCGGGGGAAGCTCGCGTGGTGTTTACACACGCGTTCGATCTATAATCGGTTACAAACGTTTTGCCGTGCCGGTTGCGTTCTGAGTAATACCTATGAATTGTTTAGATTTTTTTAAATGCAATGGATTGGTCTCGAGAAGATACGTTATGATCTTATGATGCATAGATGATTCAGACAAGATTCATTCCGATGAATCGTTATGATCCACCATCTTCTACCGCGACGTCGTTTTTTTACTGTTTGTGTTTGTAAATTAGTTTCGTAGTAGGTAGTAGAAGCTCAGCAAAGAAAGAGTTGATGCCGCTAATACTTCGACGTCCTCCATAGTCGATAGTTCGAAAACAACTGAACGCGCCGCGAGAGTGAGAACATAAAATTATTATCTTGACGAGCGAACGACCTGTGGCCGAGACACGAGACGAGCCGCGAGTCGAGCCGCGAGACGAGCCGCGAGACGAGCCGCGAGACGAGCCGCGAGGCGTGAGTGTAAATGAATAAATAACAAATAAGAATTTAATCTCATCAGAGTTTGTTTGCATTTCCATCAGATATCAGTTTTTGCTGTGACACGGGTACACGTGAAGTATAGAACTGTCATTTTGTGTTTACCGACAGCAACACCGCCTCCAATTCGGATGTTAATGTTCCGGAACTGTACTGCGTGTTTCTTTCCGGCTAGATTTATTTTATTTGGGCATTATTGTCTAGCCCTTAGCAGGCCTCCGTCACTCCATGTACTTGCGCGCTATAATTACCTACCGCTCGAGCGAGCGCTCTCGGACCGTTTGCGGTCCAAATTCGGTTCCCTGCGATTGCTGTAGGATCGCGCGGTGCGAAGCAATCATAACTGTACGCTTGAGCATTTAGGCACATTTTAGGATGCAGTGGTTGCTGAGGCGACGGAGTAGGCTATTATCTCAATAGGTATTGGAAATTTTCTACTGAGTGAAGTATCTGTTACGTAGTAACTATTTAGTAATCTGTGCCCTTAGCCCGATTTATTTGGGGCCGGCGCAACATGTCTTTTTTTCCATACCTACTTCTCTATCTTTAACACAGTACATCAATAGTTTCTTTGGTCTCATTTCAAACGATTTAATTGAAACTCTAACTCAAAGCAATTATTTCAATTAAACTAACTATAGGCACTTTTGAATAGTCAAGGGGTCGGTCAGTCATAAAGATGAAGCTAGTTGCCGATTACAAAGCGTAAATGGAGAAGAACGGGCAAGAAACTCGACGACTATTGTTATTTTGCATAAATAACAAATAAAAATCACAATGTTAAAGCATTTTGAGATCTGACACTTTGTTAATTTGACAATAGTCTAAAAAAAAAAAAAAAATAATAACGCGCATTCTTTTTTCATTTTGAAACTTGCCTCAACTATAAAAACATAAAGACTCTTTAGACAAGGGAGATCGTTTAATGGGGCACGGGGGAATCGTGCCTAGCCCTAGAAGTAAAAAGCGCGCGAAAATAGAGGGGAGCGTAATGGCCGTGGTATTAACGCGTTGCGTAGAGCACTGGAGGGGAGACTGAATGACTTTCATACCATCGCCTCTTTATACTTTTTAATGGAAGTTTGTTTATGTTGGGATTTTTTTTAATGAGAATTTTTACACTCGTTTTACAACAATACCTTATTTTTAACCGACTTCTAAAAAAAGAAGGAGGTTCTCAATTCGGATGTTTGTTTTTTTTTTTTTTTTTTTTATGTTTGTTCGGGCATAACTCCGTCGCTTGCTAACCGATTTGAAAAAATCTTTTTTTGTTGGAAAGGGTATACTTCCCAAATGGTCCCATTGTCATCAAGTCAGGATCTGATGATGGAAACCCTGAGAAATCGAGGGCAACCCTCGAATTTTATAGGCACACATAGGTTTTTTCATATATTTTCTAAAGCTGTTTAAGTATTTTCGGCTGATAATCATAATCTCATGTGGCTGCGCTGATGATGGAAGGTACAACTCCTCAACGGTCAGGAGTTGGAGGATAATTCTTTAATAAAATATTTTGGAGACGTATATATCGTTGTATTTTTTCAGGTTATCTAGGTGAGCTGATTATGGAAGGAACTAATCGTTCAATAGGAACCATTCTACCATCAGATCTAATGATGAAGCCAAGAGACAGGCACCGAAACTCCATAATAAGACAATGTATCCTAGCCGTGTTTGGGCTTGTTGGAATTGTAATGGTATGCACTTTCCAAGTGAACCAATGATAATTTATAAAAAATAAAATCAAAAAAGTTTTTCTTTTCCTTCATTAAAAATATCATTCTCCGGATATATTAATGTTTGTACGGGTATAACTTCGTCATTTATGGATGGATTTTGGTTGATGATTTGTTGATGGGTTCAGGGATAGGCAACATAACTTTTTAATAAGTGGAAGGCAGATGACCTCGTGATTTTAGCTGGAATTCGTTGGATGGGAGATGCGCGGCAGTGAATTTCGTTTGACGGAAATGATGATGATGATGATGAAAGGATGTCAGCTCATTGATTTTGTGAATTCGTCATGGCTGACGATAATTCACGTAATCTTGCCATTTCTGCCAATGCTCTTTCATCATGTGGCCTGTTTAATAATTTATTAGCGTCTAAGTCACACAATGCAATACCATCTAAGGTTTTCACGCGACTTAGAGCTACATATACTTGCCCTTTGGCGAAATTTTTCTTCCCTAAGTCAATCACAGCTCTATCCAGCGTTGTGCCCTGTAGCTTGTGTACTGTGACTGCCCAGCTCAAGATTAAAGGCAACATCCTTCGCTCTACATTGCCGTACCCTCTGGTTGCCTGGAACGTAGCTGTAACTGGGGTTATTGGAATACAGCCATCCAAATCTTTTAACCTATTGCCAACAGTATCGTCATCAAATTTTATAATGACAGCTTCAGGTAATTCACCATCCTCTATCTGCTCTCTTCGTAAAGCTGGCCATTTAAATTTTTGCACAATGCCCATAACCCCATTTACGAGCCCTTCGGAAACAGAAATGTTTCGCCTTAGCATAACTCGTGACCCTATACCTAATTGTACTGTTGATAAAAGACCTCCACAATTATTCACATCTTTAGGAATAACATTAGTGGGAGGTAAATTTCCGTAAGTAGCAATTTCGCGGGATTCATCGACTGCATTTATCGTGTAAATACGCTGTGTTTTCGCGTTGTCAGCTATCATATGTGCATTATAAGCGTCTACTTGGCGGACAGTAGGATAAATACGAACTGCCACTCCATCAGCAAATTCTCCAGTCAAAGGTACTCGTCGACGTTCGCAGAGTAACTCCAGTTGAGCCGTTGTCATTTCCCCAACACGTAAATTATTTAGTAGTTCAATGAACTCACTATCGTTTTGCTGACGCATATTTATGGTTAATTCACAAAATGAGAATTTTTTCCATAAGTCCACTTCAGCCGCCAACCACAGGGGTTGCAAAAAGCACCAGTGGCCTTTGACAGGAGGTAGCTGCATTATGTCACCAAATAAAATAATGTTTACCCCACCAAACAATTTATCGTTGTTTTTAAATTCTTGTAGACGTAAATGAATGATCCTTAAATTTTCATAAGAAACCATCGAAATCTCGTCTATTACAAGCCAATTCATGTTACGCCACTTGCGTCTTTCCTGTTCGAGTTTTTGTCCCGTCAAACGCTTATGGGTCATAGTATTTCCTTTTTTTTCAATAGGAAGCGAAAATAGGGAATGTAATGTCTTGCCAAATATTTGGCGAGCAGCCACTCCTGTCAACGAAGCAACTTCAACAAAACTGGGTTTCAGGAGAACGTCGACTGTTGGTGCATAGCAACGTTTAATATGTTGGACTAGTAATTTTAAGAGGTATGATTTACCACTCCCAGCACCTCCAGTGATAAAAAGTAGTAACTGATGTACCTCACCGCTTAGATCACTTTCTATTGCCCTAGAAACCTTTTGAAAGAGCTCGCTCTGCTGTATGTTAAGGCCACGTATATTCGCTAAGAACACATCATCAGGTAATGCTGCTCGATCATCTGGGACGTCTTCACAAAAATTATCCAGATCTTCTATAATTTGCTCATCGGCACAAATAATTGGAGCATTCTCTTGCACATGTATATTACGAGCAGCATTCAATGCTGTTGCTTGAGCAAGAGCTTGTTGAATAATCTGTTCAGCATGAGCAAACTGTTCTGCACTAACATTGGATTGCAATGGCCTTAACTCATTTTGCCGTCGTAAGAAGCACGCCTCTGCCGTTTCTTGATCTAATAAAAGCTCGGCTTCATCCCTAAATGGAACATGGCACACTATTAAATTGTAATAATATCCTTCTTTATCACTATTCAGTGTGTAGTAACGAGTTCGTAAAACAGCCGCTTTGTTTCTAATGCGCATTCTGGTATTGTCTCGTAATTTAATATACCGTGTTGGCTCGCTGTCTAATTGTCTCAATTCTGCATCGCCGTCCTCCTCACTCCACGTCGTATTTGACACTGTTTCAAAACGCACAGCAAATTCGGCTAAGCTTAAATTTTCTAAGTCGTTAGGTCTTTGTATATACCTGTCAAAGATGTTGTTATATACCGACGTTTCGTTACTTTCAAATCGCAAAAGCCGAAATCTTTCATTTGGCCTGCAGCTATTAATGAAAACGGTTTTACGAGAGCTCATTTTGAGAGGCAGATGACAAAGCCTATACGCACATTCAGGAGCACTCACCAAGCGTTGAGACAAAATGGCCATAGCTACCGAGAACAACTGGTTCCACACGGTACCACCTTGTCTCTTAGCTTTAGTTATAGATGCTCGTATAACCTCCCCCGTGTCATGGGGTTCACATTTGCTTACGTATTTTGCAACATAATATGAGACAGCCGTGACGTTGCCACAAGGTTGTACGTCTATATTTCCCTCCCATAGAAATAAAAGTTCTGAATTATAATTGTTAATCATAGTTTCATCTGAAGTCCTTTTTAAAATGCAAAAACGACCATGGTTTGCCAAGGCTTCATCAGGGCCTAAACAAGTTGTAGAGTCATTAGGTGCCCTTGGAAAACCAAACCGACATGTTTGATTATCACGGTTCTTGTAGCAAGTGCTAGTATGCTTATGAATCTGCACATTATTTACAAGGTCTTTTAATTCAGGATTTTCCGGGTTTGCACTGCATGATACTACTCTTTCAATAACTCTGATACCTTCTGGGGTTGCAAAATCGGGAACATTGCTACACCAAATCAACAGATGAAGATGAGGGCTTCCTCTGTTTTGGAATTCGATTCTGTACCAATAATCTACAACTGGACCTGATAAGCAATCATTATTAGATTTTAAGAATCGCATTAGAGCATTGACCCGAACTGAAAATTGTCGAGCAACGACTACTGGATATTTTTGAACCAAGTCTAAGCGCTGTTGGAATGTGAGCTGACCCTCTTTGCTTGAATCTTGATTATCTGCTAATAGCAATGCTTTCATCATATCAGGCCAGTGTAAATCATTGCAAGAAAATGTCAAAAACCATGTAGGAGGACCCAATGTCCTGACCATCGCAATAAGCTCTGAACAGCATCTTTGCCAATATGAAGCGGATCCTCTTATATTCCTCATCGTTAAATGCATGTTGTCAACAAGACCTCGAGGAGTATGTTCTCCTTGGCCTTGGCGCATTCGACAGGATACCGAAACACTAGACTTCGCTCGAAAGTACTCGACCACTGATAAGGCATAAAATAAATAATCGTTTCTATGAAAACGTTTATCAGTACCCATTACGCGGCTTTGAAAGTAATCCAATGGTGTTATATATACTTCTCTTTGCTCCTGATACCCATTTCTGCCATCCGGGAAAAGAAAGTACCATGCAAGTTCTTCTATTCTGCGCTCTCGTTCTAAATTTAAGGGTGGTGCTGTTTTTCTCGTGATTTCTGCCAGTCTTAATTGGGGTTCTGAGTCAGAATTAGACAAGTCTATAACACTATCTAAATTTGGTACTACTTCGTCAATATTACGAAGCATACTAGTAGTTTCTATAGTCCTTGTCTCGACTAGTGCTCGATGCTCGTTAACAGTTGGGGTATGTTCTGGATCCGCTTGTCCATTAGTTGCGCTTGGTATATTATTATCTTGAAGGGACGTTCCTGCAAGGGGCATTTCTGGAGTAATTTGTAAAGATGTTAATGAGTAAACATTTAATGTATAGTCACGGTTCACGGACTTTTTGACAACCAAATTTCGGCATATAATAGCGTGTAGTTTATCAATATTGTTAAACCGCATGCAACAGGAAGTGCCTCTTAATGGTGCTTTAACACCTTTAGCACCGCGTGCATGGGAATCAAACAGCCAATATGTATCAGATGTAGACTGACTTCTACGATGCACAGCTACTGTAGAAGAATTTATTGTTAACAAACCGAAAGAATGTTCTCTGAAAAAAATTGCTAACGCATTTTTTAAGTTAGGGAAACCGTTTTCACTGTCGTCATTAGTTATATGGCCATTGTAAATAGGTTGTTCGTAGCAGCTTATATGAAATGTTTGTCTGTTATAAACAACCCGTGATAGAAGTTCAGTAGCAGCAAGATATTCCGGATTGACTTCGCCAGTGCTAAGATGTGGTCGAGTGTTGATGCAGTCATGATAATAGTTATCTCCTACAATAACTATGTAGTCGATGTCGCTTCTGCACAATAAATTGGGATCATGACTACAAAAAGCTATACAAGAAATAGTTGCAATTGCAGTGCATTGCCTACCACGTGATTCAGAACTAAATCTTTCATCTCCTTGATGAAATGAACCGCGAAGAATAGCCACATTTTCGTTTAAACTGGTGTAATGACAAACAGTCGTAATTGTTCCAGAATTTCGGTTTGTTGTTGGTTCGTCAACTACTTGTACAATTTCAGTAATGTCTATGTTTCTGTTAAAATATGGACGCACGTCTCTATATAAAATATTATTTGTCATCAACCAATTTAAAGCTCTGTTTAATCTATCAGAATCTATTATGAACTCTTTGGAACGCTGAACGTTTTCTAAGCTTTCCACCACTAAAATTAATCCAGCCTGGTCAGGCCGAAGTGGCAATTGTTCCGCAAGCTCAACAACATCTTGAGCAAATAATATTGCTTGCCCTTTGCACCAATATTGACTGAAACGGTTTTGTAGCTTTATTATTTTAAGGAAGGGTACTACTCTACACAAAAACCGTCTTTCGATTTCCGTTAAATCAGCTAATTCCTGCGGTACAGAACTAACAGTTAACTTATTCCAATACGCTTGGGGTGGTGTTTTGCGTTTTCTTATATTATTGGAGCAGCGACAGCAAGTTATAATTATATTACCTACTAATTCTGGTGGCAAAATTGAGCTGTAAATCGTTGTTTGCAAATTTACACGCTGTTGTGGATACAAAGCCTTATTACATACTGTACATGGTACGTCTGCAAAAATATTGATCGCCTCCCGAAATTGTTCGATACTTAACATATTTCTTCTAATTCTGGCTGTTTCTCGAACGACATTTAATCTTTCGACTCTGGCTTCTGGCGTTTCATTAAGCAGCCTCTGACTAATACGAATACGTACGCCACTCAATCGTTGTGACCGTTCCTCTTCAGTTTCATTTGCTAGTCGAGCGTGTATTATAGAAAGACGATGGTGGTATTCTTCTCGACTTTCATTAGCCAATCGAGTATGTATTAAAGATAGACGGTGATCGTAATCTTCTTGACTCTCATTAGATAATCGATGGCGAATTAAAGATAGACGATGATCGTAATCTTCTTGGCTCTCATTAGATAATCGATTACGAATTAAAGATATACGATGATCGTAATCTTCTTGGCTTTCAGTGGCCAATCGAGTACGAATCAAACTAAGTCGACGATTATGATCTTCTTGACTCTCCTTATTCAACCTACGTGACATATAGGTCCTCTGCTTTTCAAGTCTATTTTCACGTTGGTCAGGGTTCTCATTCGAAATGCGTTGAGCATTTCTCTCTCTAATTTCTTTCAATCGTTTACTTTTTTGTTTCTCAGTTTCATTTCGACGTAGGTTTCTCATACGAGAAGCATCTTTACTAGGCCTACCCATGTTTTATAAGATTAATTTATGTCACTAAAAATTAACAAATAAAAAAATTTTTTACAAAAAAATAAAACCGACTTCAAAAAAACCCTACAAGCACTAAAAAGTTAAAAATAATACTATCACCTAACTATGCTAATAAACCTAACCTAACCTACGATTAACCTATAATAAAATTTTACAATTTTTTGGAGTCGGTGCCAAACAGTACCTACACCTACAGACTAAAACAAGAAAAATAAAACATAAATCTTACAGTTACTAAGTATTCAATCAAATAGAAAACAACAAAAATAGTTTAAGATAAATTACATATAACTAATAATTAGACAAATAGCAAAAATAAACTAACGTTAATGCTTAATAATAATGGTATATTATTACGTAAATTACATACAAATCAATAAAAATAAAATCAGAATTAACACAGTTTACACAATGTAACACTAACAACGCAAGAAAAGCAAGGAGTTCGACGATTAACTTCTAAATTTAGAGTCACGTGAACATAAATACCAGTTGTGTAGCAACCTTACTTATAGAAATGCCGGTAACGTAACCATAGCGCGATTCAGAAATGACAACGCCATCTATCGAGTTTTGTTGTACTAAAACGGATAAATACTCTGAAATTACTAGTCGTTTCATTACTTAGTTTGGCACCGACTCCAAAAAATTGTAAAATTTTATTATAGGTTAATCGTAGGTTAGGTTAGGTTTATTAGCATAGTTAGGTGATAGTATTATTTTTAACTTTTTAGTGCTTGTAGGGTTTTTTTGAAGTCGGTTTTATTTTTTTGTAAAAAATTTTATTATATTATATCTACTGCGCTCTGTTTAGCATTTGGTCCTGGGTCTGATTTCCGGGTCGGCGATATTATTAAGTATTTAAATCTGGAATTTCTCGGTAGCAGCCCAGAGTCTCGATTTGTGCCCGGTTGATGGCAATAGGCTCGCCCCCTATTATATGGGACTTATTTACTGGCGAATTGTGGGTGTACTATAGGTACACCCCTGCCTCACCCTTCGAGAAACAAAGGCGTAATTGTATGTGTATTTTATCTTATTGTTGCGTCAATTAAGTACCTACAGTTCGTTCGCGTTAAGAATGCAGTGAGTCATCAGTGAAAATGCAAGATAAAGGTGTATTCACAGTGGTGTTAAATTCAAACAAATTATATTTTAAAAGATTAAAAGTTTAATGAAGCAATGCCTTCAACTGTCATTGTGAACTTGACTTTGTAATTTGAAAAGATTTGATTGGTTAGGGGGCGGGGCTAGGCTGACGGACAATGATGACTCACTGCATTCTTAACGCGAATGTACTGTAGTAAGGTACCCACCTTGGTAGGCCTTTGGTGTGGGATGCAACGTGTGTCGACACACTTGCGCCTTCCTATCTTCCTAGCACGGCGGGCTGTGCTGGGGCGGCTGCTGCAGGTGCGGAAAACCTCAAACGGCGCAAATACTCACATCTTTTAGGGACTTATGTGTTTGAAACACTAGGGCAATATAGTCCGAGTGCCCACTTAGTTTTTCGAGACATCGCCAAGCGGTTGGTCGACTCTTCACGTGACCAGAGGGCTGGCCTATTTATTGCCCAAAGAATCAGCATCGCCATACAACGTGGCAATGCTGCCAGCCTTTTGGGCACTTTTCCTGTTGACAGCGATGCGGATGAATTTTTCGATGCCCTTTGATTTACCTTTTTTTTTTATATAAGTACTTGTACATATGGGAAGGTTTATTCTCTGTAGCCCTCTAACACGTCTATTTAACCAAATACTACAAGAACAAAGGACACCAAAAAGCTGGGCAGTATCGAGAATTATACTTCTGTACAAGAAAGGTGATCCAGCAGATGTCAACAATTACCGACCCATAAGCTTGTTACCGACTATTTATAAACCTTTCGCAGCATGTGTAGACAAAAGGATAGAGCCAAACATAGAAGAGCACCAGCCGGTAGAACAGGCAGGATTCAGAAAAGGCTATTGTACTATCGACCACCTGCACACCCTAGACCAGGTGATAGAGAAACACCAAGAACGGAAAGCACCACTCTACCTAGCCTACATCGATTTTGCAAAGGCTTTTGACTCTATATCACATGAAAGCATATGGCAAGCACTAAAGTTTCAAAATATCCCCAACGCCTACATAAATATCTTAAAAGACATTTACAGCAACAGTGTAAGCCGAGTGAAGCTGGACCGTCTAGGCACAGAAATAAAAATTTGTAGAGGGGTAAAACAGGGAGACCCTTTATCTCCCAAACTCTTCATCTCTGTCTTGGAGTTTATAATGAAAGACCTAAACTGGAAACAGAAAGGAATCTACATCAACGGACATTTTCTGAGCAACCTAAGATTTGCGGACGATATCGTTCTTTTCTCCAAAACACCCAAAGAATTGGAACAAATGATCTCAGAGTTATGCAACGTTAGCGAAAGCATAGGATTAAAAATAAATACGTCAAAAACTAAAGTTGCAACGAACAGTACTCAAAGCCTATAACGGTAAACAAAAAAGCTTGAGAATATGTGGATAGCTACCAATATCTTGGTAAGCAAATGACCTTCAAAATATCGAGACACACAGATGAGATCGAAAGAAGAATAAACATGACTTGGAAGAAATTTTGGAGTCTAAAAGAAATATTAAAATCAAAACTCCCAATGAACCTAAAGAAAAAGGTAATGGACTCTTGCTTACTACCCTCAACCCTGCCTATCCTACGGTTGTCAGACTTGGATATTTAACAAAGCGACGAAGAACAAAATACAAACGAGCCAACGAGCAATGGAAAGGAGCATCCTTAACATCAGACTAAAAGACAAACAAAGAAATGAAGCCAAACGTAAGATAACAAATGCTCTAGACACCCTCGAACATACTCAACGTCTGAAATGGAAATGGGCAGGCCATGTAGCACGATGTGTCACAAGATGGGCCCATAGAACCACGACATGGACGGGACCAACAGGAAGAAGACCCAGAGGACGCCCACCGGAACGCTGGGTAGATGAACTCCACAAGAACATAGGCAAAGACTGGATGGTCAAAGCCAAAAATAGGGAAAAGTGGAGAAAATTGGAGGAGGCCTGTACCCGAAAAGGGGCCATAACCATGTAGGAAAGTGTAAACCCATTTAAATGCAATTTTATTGTATTTTGGTTATGGAAATAAAGGCTATATTATTATTATTACTTGTACATATTATAGATTTATTTAAAATAAATACTTTATATCATAGTACCTAGTAAAGTTAATTTTGAAGTTTTCAAATATCTACTGCACGTCAGATGATGCCAAAGGCACACGGCACATTGATCACATGACTCCCATGATCTTCAACTGCTGAATTTGTCATTGAGAGAACATTATACAGTAATACCTATATATAAATATCTGAATTCGCCAGATGATTCTAAACCCCCTAGACTAGAAATTTCTCGTAGGTTATCAAATAATAAATCTGCTATTTCATATAAAAGTGCTATCTAAACCTATGCGGTCAAAAGGTATACAAAATCAATAAAAAAAAATTAACCGACGTAAAATTTCAACGCATACAGAATCATGATTGTACTGAATCCATGGCAAAAGGCTGCGCGTCAATCTTCCTGCCACCCTGTATACCTAAATAAAAATAATATTGAACTCTAATATAATGATTGCACCTCTTTTGTGAACGTTAAATAGTTTATAGTTTTGGGTCGTAAGAATACTTGGAAGTAGCGCTCGCCGGCTGCTGCTGCGGCACCGCCCGCTTCGCTCGCTTGGGTCGCTCGCGGTTGGTTACAGTTTTAACCTAACTAATCTTACCCATTTGCTCGGTTGCCCTAGCTCAGTTACTGCAAGAAGAGACCGGAAAGTTAAAAAGGGGCCCAATTATTAAAAAAACGGTTGCATCATTAGAAACGCAAAAAGTTTTTTGAGGATCAGTTAAATATTTCTTTATGAAAATGGCAGGTATCTATCGAGGTCTATGATGGGCAGTAAGTAAGGTATAAGTAGTTTTTCTTATAATTTTCAAGCAGAACTTATTTCAAGCGTTTGCCTAATAACAGAACATCACGCCTGTAATCTTAAAGGGCAAAGCAGAGGTGTAGATGGGTTATAGTACACCCACATTGCGCCAGATAGTTCAGGGGACTACATGACATAAACGCAAGTTTTATAATGCCTAAAAGTATATGATCCACTGCAGTAAACAAATTCAGAAAAATATATGATATTCTTCAGGATATATGCTAGTTAGATAGTGTGTTGAAAACATAATATAACTAATTTGGTACGATAGAAAAAAAGCCACGAAGATAGACCTCTAAAATTTATTTTGACGATTAAAAACCATACTAATATACCTACATCAAATCTTTTTATCTGATTGTTCTTCAAGCAACATATTAATGTGATAGTGTTTAAATTTTTTAGTCCAATCAATAGATTTTGTGTAAATAGAGAATTGCTTCATATTTTGCAATAAATTACCAGCTTTGTGTCATCGCGCTTCTCTTTCTTTTCTATGCAGTTCGACAGTGACCGTGCTTTAGCTGTTGTTGCAGCTAGCCACAATATTTAAAAAAAAATATGCCCGAAAAAGTTTGATAATTTCTCTCGGGAGTGCTCTAAATAAATATCAACTTTTTTCTTGTATTTGAGTGTGAGACTCTTCAAACACTGAAATACAAGAACAATTCTGATAGCCCTCTTAACCATTTACGGGCACTTTTGAATTGTCAAAGGAGTCTGTCATTCAGAATTATGGTTAAAAGCGTAGTAGGTACGGAAAAGAACGGGCAAGAAACTTATTTTGTTACAAAATATATTATATACACATAGATATAACATGACCTGGGCCACAGGCGGGACATAGAAAGAAAAATATTTTATTTGGGACGCGCACAGGAAATACAAACAATAATTAAAACTTTTTCTACATAATAAATAAAAAAAATAATACAAAATATATTATTGTCACGAGAACCAAACACGTATGCCAAATTTCAGCCCGATAGCTTCAGTGGATGTGGATGAAATATTGATTGCAATATTCGAGGACATACTTGACAAGTGAAGTTAAATAAAAGCTTTTAAAAAAGAAGTTTATGTAATTTTTATTCTAAGTAGGTATTTTTAATATTCTATTTTAAGACATCACAAACCAAATTCTTCTCTTCTTGTTCTCACATACTATTAATAAAAAAAAATAAAAAACTAAACATTAAATCTAACAAAATCATGAAGACAATAAAAAGAGAACATTCATGCTTTTATGTTTAATCTAAGATTATTTTATCTAACAAAATAAGTAGGATACTTTTTATCCGTGTTCCCGTGGAATAACTTCCGACCTACAGGTTGGCCAAGCCGCTAGCAAAAGCTAGAACATCATAATTCTACGTAAATATTCCAAAGCAACTACTCAAATACTCCCAGAGGTAGAAACAAAGCTCCATTACGCTCATTTTTCTCTTCAATCTCCAACCGTCCCCCATGTTGTCCTTTCATACCGAAGTTCAACAGGAAATGACGTGTGCAAACTAAAACCACAGACAAACTAGAGTGGGAAGTAATTACTCGATTATTTACGACTCCTGGTTCCATAGAGCACTTGCCAGCCGCTTTGAACTTTTTCAGTGCGGAGGCTGAATGGATTTTTGCCTTCGTCACTTTTATTTTTTACGGTAAAAGTTTGTTCTCGTTGTGCAAAAAATGGCGCGCATTTTTTATGGTTTTGTTTTTAGTTGATGACTTGAGGTAGGTAGGTGTGCTCTTTTATCGTGTGACTTACGAGGGGCTCGTGGCTAAATAATAACAGCTACACTAGTTGATCTAAGATAAAGCGACGCTTACCGCCGCCGGTTCGTAGATGGATGACCATCCATTACATATATCGAGACCCCTCCGTGTCTCAGAAACCTCGTTAAGCCGTTGGTCCCGGCTGTCATTTGAAGATCTTTGACAGTCGTTACGGGCAGTCAGAAGCCCGAAAGTCTGACCACCAGTCTTACCAATACGTATCGTGTTTCCCAGTAACTAACATAAAGTGTAAAGGATTATTGCTTTATTCATAAATAAGAGAAATATTTGAACTGATCTGGCTTTCTAATGACTCACATTTTTTTAAATAAATGAGCCTCTTTTTTATATTTTTGATGTTTTCTCCCAGTTGGTCGCAGTAACTATGTTAGGTTAGAAGTTTAGAACTGTTCCAATTTTTTTTTTTTTTGTTTCTGGGGTGGAAAATCCTCATGGATGTCCGCCGCCCTGGGGCGGACGGCGGGGTCTGTCAGACTCTTACTGACTAAAAACCACCCCGGTGTTCCATCTCACACCTACGCCGGGGGTCGCGGGAACGTACGATCCTTCCGCAACCCCCGACAGGTGCCGGCCCGCCACTGCGGGCCTCTTCGGATCTGGGAGAACTGTTCCAACTGATTCAACATTCAAGTCGTTACTTGGGTATTAACTATTTTTAGGACCACAAAATAGGAATTATTTAAGGTTAACGAAAAGAGGCGCAATCATTATATTAGAGCGCAGATTGGAAATTATTAGAGGTTCGATTAAATGCCTCTTATCAATTAGATTTTCCAAATAGCATTGCTAAGGTCAGTGGTGCTCGCAACTAATTATTTTGAAAGAAAGTAGATACTCCTAAATTCCTAATTAACACAAAGACTACTTGGTATACATCGCTGTGTTTGTCAACAGGTGATCGTCGGCATGCCGCGCTTGGCGTGAGATGGACGGCATACAGATGGAGCCCATCGGCAAATACAAGGCCGATAGGAACGGTTCTGCTAAGGGTAAGCACATTCAGTATATCATTAACATATACAGCATGTAACATAATTAACGCAAGACCTCATACACCCCAATTAGAGTATTGAGTTAAAAGCATAATACAATGACCAACACATTTTTTTTAAAGCTAACTGTTATTATTAAGAAAATCGTGCTGACCCTAGCATTACTTAATGCACTTAAAATTGAGTCTTATCGCCTTGAAATAAGATTTAATTTTTTTGCTTTTAATTTCTTTGGCCCAACGGTGGTCAGTATTGCAAAATACATATTTGAAAAAAAATACCTAAGTATATTAATAGTTACTGAAATCGATTCAGTAGTCAATTATGAGCAAACTACTTTTAGGACTTGCGTTTATTATGTTATACACGTTGTAAACATTGGTGCCGATTCTGTTGTACACCGAACTAAACTAACTAAACTATCACTAAAATTCCTTACTTTTGGCTATGAGAATCTTAACGCTATTCTGCAAAATAAAATCTCTAAATTTAAAAATAATTTTGACACATCTAAAATCAAATTTGACAATTATTGCGACTCCACGTGGTACTTGTTTGCCGTACCACGTGATCTTAGCCGTGAGCCGTAGGCGCGCATTATGTGCGGCCTCGACTTGTTTTGTATGGAATTTTTTACTTTTTGTATGGAAAATATAAAAAAATATTACCAACACGTTGAGTTTTATAGGTTTACGGGTTGCAAAGGGGGTCGAAATTTTCATTATTTTTGCGATAGGACACACCGTTTTCGAGATATAAGCAAAAGAAAAGAAAAAAAGATACAGTACTGTTTTTGCATCTGAAGTCGAGGTGTTGGTGTGAATTTTAGTTAATGACAACTAATTTTATTCCACACCTTTTTAATCGCGATTAAAAATAGTCAGATTTAGTTAAGACAATCAAAATTTTTGGTGAAAAACGTAAAATTCAGAATAGCAAAATTGCCATTTTCACTAAATTATAATCTCAGTGGCATCTTAGTGCTGTCAAACTAAAATTTAGTTAAGTTGTGTCACTTTAGTCAATTTCAGAATGGGAAATCGTCGTTTGACAGGAATAAACTAAATTTTGGTGATTTTTAGTCTAGTTTAGAGAATTTTGTGACAAGAGAATCGGCACCATTATCACTGTCTGCTACCCCCGGAAAGTTTAAAGATTAAAACAATTCTACAAGTATTTCTGATGACAATACTTCATCATTAACTGCCCCTTTCCCAACTATTTCTGGGTCGGCTTCCAGTCTAACCAGTCGCAGCTGAATTCTGATGGCAAAAGTACTTTGAAACCTTAAAATTGGAGATTATTAGCTATACAATATTTAGGTAGAACACTGAATTTTCTCCCTGTACGGTCAAATGGGGTTACTTTGATACTACGGGGTTACTTTGATAACAACTTTAGGCTTATGAAAAACTTAATTTTATAATATCTACAACACCAGTTAAAAAATAAACTATCAGTACTTGGCACTACTGATAGTTTCTTTGTATTATAGCGTTGTAGTTATTATAAAATTAAGTTTTTCATAAGCCTAAAGTTGTTATCAAAGTAACCCCGTAGTATCAAAGTAACCCCATTTGACGGTAGCTGACTACTTAACCTGTGAATACAGGACGTTTATGTCAGCAGCTATGGTCGTGATCTGGCAAGCCTGTTCCCAATTATGTTGGCGGCAGTTTCCAATCTAACAGGATGCACCTGATTTCCGGTATTTTAACACAGAGTGGCTGCCTATCTGACCATGTTCAGCCATTATTTTTGTTCTAAAGTTCATAAAATTATTTAAATCCAAACAATAGGTTCGATTCTCCACAAGACTTAGTACCTACGTAGTTATGATAAATGATTTGATTTCTGTAAGTAGGTTTGTACAAACACTTTTACACGTCAATCATATTTTAAAAACTAGATGAGGTCGGCGTTTCCTGTCTGACTACTCTGAGAAGAAAGGCCGAAACAAACTCAGAGGTCACAGTCTCTTTTAAAGTCCAGACATAATCTTGGTCAGATCATGTGAAGACCATGTAGATTGGTGTCTGAAACATTCTTTTGAGGAAAAACCACACAGATTGAGTGGACCTGTCCAGTCAGTGCACGCATTTGTCAGTAATCGTGCCGCTCAACTCAGAACTTAAGGAGCACAACGATTCGACGAACAATACCAAAGAAAGGACATTTGGGTAGGCCGCATAAATTACTCAAGCTGCCAGATCGTGAAACTAACAAAGAAAACAAAAAAAAAAAGTAATGAACCACATAATCCTAACATTCACAATAATTAAAATAATATAATACTTTACAAAGGAAATACTAATGTAAAAAAAAAAAGAAAGAAAATGCGTTTATTTGCGGTAAACATGACGCAAAAAATAACACAAACACAAACATATGAAAAGGTTGGGGAAAACATGCGTCACATCCACGCAAAACGGCTATCGCTCAGCATTATGCCGCGACCCTATGCAAGACAGAGCCCCAGCGCTGCTTTTCAGCGACAGCCGGCGCTGACGTAGTGACGTCGTCCGGTGAGGCAAACAATAGTTAGGACACTGTACCAGTACAGCGTACTTACGAACGTTGCACTTAAATAAAAGAAATACAATTAAATTTAAATGTTAAACAGAAATGTAAAAGGATATAGACATACATGCTACGAGAATATCATCCTCAATAAACGTTTTACGCTTTATGGCAACATTTCAAAGCGTCTTATTTGACGTACACCCAACATACATATACCAAAGAAACGCTATGATGTAAGGAACTACAAAATGGCCAATGATGTAATGTGTTACTAATATTATGCAAAAGTTATGTGTCAGTGCTACAAGCGTTGTATGCATAAAACTATGTCATTGTATGTATAAAATTCATCAATGTCAATGTGTATAATAAAAGTTCGGACATAAGCTTGGAGGACCATGTAGATTGGTGTCTGAAATGGTTAATTAATCTTTTAAACATACCATTACAGTATGAATTTGTTTTATTTTAGCAGCTGCCTGGCGTAATATGGTGGACCAGGATTTAGACGATGTCGCGTTTTTGGCGGGTGAGTATTTAAAGTTTTTTTTTTTTTAACTTTGCCCCTCACTAGGAATTTCTCCTGTATTGTGGGTGCTTTTACAAACATTTAAACTCACATACACAAACAGCCAGACCAGAATCAACTAAATATTTGATCCGTGCGGGAATCGAACCCGCGACACGCAGCGCAGCAGTCAATCGCTTAACCACTGCGCCAACCGTGCTGTCAAATAACATCATCATTAAT
Organism: Brachylomia viminalis; assembly: GCA_937001585.2. Taxonomy (NCBI): domain Eukaryota; kingdom Metazoa; phylum Arthropoda; class Insecta; order Lepidoptera; family Noctuidae; genus Brachylomia; species Brachylomia viminalis. Next base: position 9,645,604 of record OW443322.2, on the reverse strand, counting down.
TTGTGGGATATTAAGAGAATGTTCTCTAACGAAGGACGTTCTCTTTAACCGGCAATATTAAGCAAAGTGCTTATACAAATAATCTAATCAATAAACATTTTTTTTTTGTATTATAGGATGCACCTCTTTTTCTTCAAGTACAATCCTGATTTATTATTTGGAAGTTATCATCTAATTTTTATCTCCAGACTCAGACAAGGCGCGCGAAGCCCGGGAGCTCCGCGATGCTCCAGTGGCGGTGTGCTCACAACGACGAGCGCTATGTCTTACTGCAGTGTTGTTCTCCGCTATGTTTGCAACCGCGCTAATAGTGGTATATGCTACTCCACAACCGGGTAAGTTAACCTAATTCAAATAACATAATTATTCCAAAACAACAACTCCATAATTCTGAAACAAAGAAAAATATCACGTTGGTTTGGCGCCCAAATGGGACTAGTCGTCCCATTTGGGCGCCAACCCAACGTGATCTATTCTGTTCAATGGTTATGTTTTGAGATTGTCACGAAAGTTATTTCTCAAAAACGTTGTAAAATTATAATTTCTTGAGTTTCGTTTCAGCAAAAAAGCTTTTTTTTTCTCGCCCAAATATGCTAATAAAGTCCCACGATTGGGCGCCAATAATTTTAGGTTAGTTTTTAGCCTTTGTCTCATTGTGTGTTGGTGTTTACAGAAGTATCACCGTCTTTTATAAATGATTTGAACTGTTTTTAAAATAATAATTATGTGTATCTTTTATTACAGACTGCCCATGTGCTGGAGAGGCGACGTTAATACCAGGACAACCACCAACAGATTCTGAAGCAAGCGTCGCTGCTTCTAACAAGTGAGTGTATTTGTATATTCTTATAATTTGTTCATAATTGGTTTTATCTGTTTTATTTTCTACTATTAATTTATTTTTGGTAATGGGTGTTTATGTACCTGAAATAAATGAATTTCTTATTATATAAAGATTTCTAAACAAAATCAATAATGTTTTACACCCAGTCTAGGCGTCTTATAGTCGAACCAAGTATTTTTTACGGCGTAATAATAAACTTCTTTGACGCCTGTGCAAGAGCTACGTTCCAAGACTTTAGATTTAATGGAACATACTTGATGTATAAAGAATAAAATCCATTAAGAGATTTCAGTACAGTCTCCTAAACTATAATTTATTTTCGCCAGGGAGCGGATAGCAAGCAATGGTGCTGTATTCCCATGGCGCGGCGCTCGTCTGCCGACCTTCATCATACCCAAGCATTACAGTTTGTGGCTGCATCCTAACTTGACGACCGGCGAATTGAGAGGTGAGATCTTCATGACTTAACTAGACCAACCAAGACAGCTTTTAGAATAACAATTCCTTTAAATTAAAAAAAAAATGCAGTTCCTACTTTCGGTTTAAGTTAACCCCACTTTTCAATAGAATGGATGATTATTTTTTTAACTTAAGTATGTTTCTACTAAAAGATAATGTGCTTTCACTCCCAGCCAATAGTAATTCATCTTTGTGTTACTTAATTTACGGTGTACTATTAATTAACTCATGTTTTAAAGTGGCGTTACTTACTGAATACCAGACAATCTTTGACTATTTTGCTGACTGACCATTATTTTTTTACCAAATAGCTATTTTCATATCATCCATATCCGAACAAGTGAGGTCGAAGCATAACCAACCTATAATGTTCCCACTGCTGGGACACAGGCCTCCTCTCTTAGAGAGGGAGTGGGCTATAATCCACCACGCGGGCCCAGTGCGGGTTGGTGGAGATCACAATATGTCTTCGAATTTTTGGTTCTAAGACAGCCGGTTTCTTCAAGATGTTTTCCTTCACCGTTTAGAGAGCAGTGGTTATGAAATTAAATACACTAAGTAAGGTGCCTATTTGGGTTTGAACTGACGAGGTATAACGGGGTCGCTTATCACCAATTATTTATTCCAGGCGAAGTATCAATAGACTTCAAAGTAGATAGAGACACTATCTTCGTAGTCCTCAACGTACGAGACATGAATGTGACAGAGCGAGCGCTGTTCAAGTCGGGAGGGTCTCTCGGACCCAAGGTCGCGAAGACCCTGGAGTATCCTCAAGCTGATCAGAGTTATATTGAGTTTAAGGTGAGTTAAAAAGGTTGTTTTTTTGTATACAGCGTGTATCAGAAATGTGAGGTCATATTTTGAGAGTGTGGTTCAGATCGTCAAACTGAACAACTTTCTCCATGGGACCAACATAGTAATCGAGAAGAAATATGCAACTGTCTCATACAAAACTTCAATATATTTATATTATTTTTTGCGTCATGTTTACCGCAAATAAACGCATTTTCTTTCTTTCTTTCAATACCTACTGGACCCAAATGTATGGGACAATTGTTTTTACTTTAATTATTGCTTAGAAAAAAAATTACCTACCAATTATGTGTAAAATAAACAGTTATTTATGTCCTTTAAAACTCAATATTTGCCAAGTTACTGTATACTAATATAAGAAGTCCAATCTCTCTGTTAACATACTAATTACTGGAGAATATTTTAAACATAACTTCTACAAAATAAAAATATTACAAGGACCGTTGATTTTAGTAAAAATTTCGTCTTTCAGCAGGATCTCGCTCTTTCCGCTCTCCTGCTTAACGACCATATTTCTTGCTTATTTGATTGAGCTTAGTTTCTCAAAGTAACTCTTCATCATCTCCCTATCATTTTCCCAAATATGTTGCGGTCGGCTTCCAGTCTAACCGGATGCAGCTGAATACCAGTATTTTACATGAAACGACTGCCTATCTGACCTCCACAACCCAGTTACTGGGTTATTAATAGAGATCGGATATAGAATGCGCTTTGGTATCGAAAAATTCCCGCGGTTCCGTGGTCGACAAATGTTCGTTTCTTAATATAGAATCGGATGTTATATTTATTTATTTTCAAATATTGGCTTATATGGAATGCACTTTTGTATCGATTGTAGAAAACCCCCCGATTACGGAATCGACAAATTTAGTGTTTTTTTTCAGACTATAGAATCGGATGCATTTAATATTGTAAAGTAGGTAGCAAACAACGTCAAAATAAGATATAACGGACTACATAATAATATATTTAGAATCATTAATGTAGGTACGAACCTATTCAAATACCTTGGTATTTTTAATTTATAATAAAATTTTAGAAGTCGCTTCCATACTGTACCTACTACATCCGACTAGTTTTGCATTCCCGGTGTTTTACAAAAAATATATTTTAAGAAGCCGCGTCCATACTTTCATAACGAAAAATTAACTTTAGGTAAATATGCATCCGAATATCTGATCTCTGTAATGTAATACCCAGTAACTGGGTTGTCAATATACCTTGGTAAGACTGGTTGTCAGAATTTCGGGCTTCTGACGACCCGTAACGACTGCCAAAGGTCTCCACGAATGACAGCCGGGACCAAATAGGTACCTACTTAACGTCCTTTCCGAGGCACGGAGGGGTCTTGATATGTAAAGATGGTCACCCATCCACGGACCAACCGCGGCGAGTGTAGCTTAACCTGATCGATCGACCCGTAAGGCTGTTATTACTTAGCCAAATTAATTATATTACAATATTTTTAGGAGAAACTACGTCGCAAGTATAATTACACTCTAAGTCTTCGGTTCATCACTAAACTGGAGAGAAGTGACAAGCAACGAGGATTCTTCTTGACTGGAACCCATAGACAGTAAGTTTTTGTAATGTGCGTTTTGTTTCTTTTATTTATTTACTGGGCAAGTCACACCAACGACATATTTGCAAAATTATAACAATAGATAATCATGAGTCTTCAGTACTGTGTGAATACATCACTTATAGGCATGCACAACATTCTTACTAATAAGTGAACAACTTTTCTATTAAATTTTTAAATCATTACAATATGAACAATACAGATAAAAAAATACTTATTAGGCCTCGTTTACGGAGACGCGAGGCGTCGCGCGTCGCGTGTGGCGTGATGTCTCGCGTCTCTCTCGCTCTCGACCACGCTGTATGAGACCGAGATAGACGCGAGACGCCACGCCGCACTCGACGCGCGACGCCCCGCGTCTCCGTAACCGAGGCCTTACAATTACCAAAAAAGATGATCATATAAAATTAGATTAGTTATAAGCTAATACATTTCGTCACATTGTATTAGAACAATACAACCATATAAAATCACAATAAAATATTCGCACAAAAGGTTAAAACCAAACTAATTAACTATGGGATAAAATAAAGGGAAGTATTTAAAATGACGTGATGAAATTTAAAAGATACAAAACAAATAATAAAAACAAATGTCATAAGTATAACTAAACTAAATTCAAATGAAATTATTATTAGATTTGATTACATTAAATTCAACACAATCAAATTAAATTAAAATAACATTACTATAAAATTCAACACAACCAATTAAATTAAAATAACATTACTATTAAATTAGAATAAGTTTATGTAGGCAGCTGATTACAGGACAATTTTAATAATTTTCGTTATTTTTTTTTAAATACTCGCAGACTATCAAAGCAAATATCGTTTCTGCAGAATAAACAATTTTTCTTTCTTCTTTCTTTTCTTTCTAATCAGAAATCATTTATTTTGCATTGAATGTGGGTACAAAATAAGATGTAAACATTGTAAAACCAGTTCCAACACAATCTACTTAGCGGCATACAAATGGAAAAATAAAAAATATATTTACTGAATTATACAACCAAACAAATAAGAGGAGCCTTCCTACATAAACTAAACATCAAAAACAACAATCATAATTCTATATTTATATTTACAAATGATTGATTAAATTGAACTTGACTTTGATTAAACTATCGAGTTATAGAGTATCTAAGATCTGGATGCAAGATTGCAACATCATGGAAGGAATTTTGTTTGACAATTTTATTAAAGTGAAGTTTGAGGAAGCCATTTTGTGATTTTCTGTGCTCAGCGTCAGTGTGTGCACCAAGAAAAAATGGAAGAGACGAATTTAACTGGGATGAACTTTTTTGCCTAGCGCCACTGAATAAAACTAACATTCAGTACTTCAATGGATGAGATGTTTTTTGAAGTTATCACAATTCCTAACATTATAAAAATATTTGATCTTTGTTTCACAGTCGTTGCGCCGTATCGCGATTCTGGCTAACCCACGCTCGCTCAACGTTCCCCTGCCTGGACGAGCCACATTTTAGAGCAACTTTCAAGATGACTATCGTGAGAGACAGGTAAGAATAATATCAAGTTTTATACTTTGGTATTGGTCGTCGAAGCGTTGAGCTCCTTAAGTTCTGAGTTGAGCTGCACGATTACTGACAAATGCGTGCACTGACCGGACAGGTCCATTCTATCTGTGTGGTTCTTTCCTCAAAAGACTCTTTCAGACACTCTTCTACATAGTCTTCACATGACCTGACCAAGATTTTGTCTTTACTTTAAAAGAGGCTGTGACCTCTGAGTTTGTTTCGGCCTGTCTTCTCAGAGTAGTTAGATAAGAAACGCCGACCGAATTTAGTTGAAAAAATATGAATTACGTGTAAAAGTGTTTGTACAAACCTACTTACAGAAATAAAATCATTTATCATTTACAGATTCCACGTATCTCTGACAAATATGCCTATAGTAGCAACTGAAGAAGCAGGATTCTATTTGGGACATCGATTGGTAAGTTCCACGTCATCATTTATTTCGTTCCTGAAGGTGTTGGCAGAGCTGGTGTATCACACACTTACATTTCGCTCACCAGATTTACCAGATTTTCGATTTACCAGTTATGTTATAATACACTAAACGAAGCTGAGAGTCACTTGTACTCCCCGTTTTGTATATTTTTTTGTAACGGTCCGTACCTGGAATCCTCCTGGTTACATAGATATTGAAGGTCAAAATTCCAACTTTACCTAAAAACGAGCTTTTAATGTTTTATATAACACAACTTTAAATCGATCCCTGTACCGTTGAATGCACCTATAGAGGTACGAGGAGCAGGGTGTAAAGTTCACTCCCTCCATAGAAATGGGAGGATCCTTCGACCAGACGGGTGTCGTGTCTGGTGGGCAACTGCCCGACGATTGATGTCGGGATCAAAAAAATCAGCTGGTCCCTACATTTTGACGAGTTCTGCAAACATTAATGTAGGGAACAGCTGATTTTTTTTTCGCGATTTCATAGCTGATCCCATAGTAAAAGTTGTTCATAATTGTGAGTACAATGACTCCTTAAGAGGTTGATGGTGTTTTACCAATAACCCTATATAATTATGTTACTCGCGCAGTAAACTCTGCTTGCGCGATGCAGGATTTGAGACGCGCAGCTCGCATGTGGTAAATGTAGATACATTTACACACCCACAAGTACAATGTTGTCCGTGTGTTACACCATCAACAAATTTCCACACCAAAAATAAAAGTCGTTTCCCAGCAATTATTTTTGTAAATGCAATGTTACTTAGCTTGATGTACAGAATGCGTAGTTGACGGCTATGTGATGGGTCTTTTTACACCCCGTATAATTGGGCTAGACTATTGCTCAGATCCAGTCGCAGCTATTGAGAAAACCATCACAAAAACAAAACCGATATAACAATAAATAATTGCATAAGAGTGTCGTATTCTAGTGCGAAACTTGTTTGTTCGAATTTCATTACCTCGAACACGTTGCCCCGATACATCTTACTGCGATGCTTGTTTTATCGACGACACTTTAGTTTGATTTAACGTTACTTCAATAAACTCCTATGCGAACAACTTTATACCGATTTATCAATAAATAATTTGCATAAGGTTGTCGTATTCTAGTGCGAAACTGTTTGTTCGAATTTAATTACCTCGAACACGTTGCCCCGATACATCTTACTGCGATTCTTGTTTAATTGACGATACTCTATTTCGATGTAACTTTACTTCGATAAACTCCTATGCACAACTATGAACAACTTTGTATCGGTATAACACTAAATAATATATTTATTATTCATGCATGTAAGTACAAAAATAAAGATAAATTGTATTATAATTAATATTTATCCGTATTTCTTCTTCAGCTACAAGACGAATTCGCAGTAACCCCACCAATGCCACCCCACATGATATCCCTAGCCGTTTGCCGGCTTCAACGCCGAGCGGCGCCCGAGCTCCCCACCGAAGCGACGCCGAACATTACCGAAGTGTCCACGATCATACCCGAAGGCACTGCGGAGCCACCTGAAGAGGAGCAACTACCGCCCGAGATTAGCTTGTACAGCGATCAGCAAGTTATTTTAGATGAGTCTGGGTTAGTATTTTAAATTACTAAGGTTTAACTTCCAATTCAAAATAATTTTGAAGGTCCATCTCAAAAGCAACAAATGACTGCTCACAAAAACCTTCAACAGTTCGAAGTACGCCGAAGTGTGACGGAAACTCCCGAAGATTTGTATTGGATTAGTTCTATTCTGAAGACAAGCTGGCAAGGCTACTCCTGGACAAAGATTGTTTTTATCAATTTAAAATTGAACTTCTTCTTTCACAGACCACTTCTTGAATGGGTCCAGAAGACGATACAACACTTCGCTTTTGAGCTGAACACATCGTACCCGCTTCCGAAATTCGGTAAGTCTAATTAATTAGTTTGAGTCACATAATCGATGTAAGTAAAATGAGGAGTCATTATTAAGGCCTAAAACATTGATTTTCTCTTACATTCGTTAAACGCAGGTCATACCAGTTCGGACACATGGGTGTCTTGACGCAGAGTGGGGTTTATAGATAAGTAATAACTAACGGCAGGGGTCGATCGATCAGGTTAAGCTACGCTTGCTGCGGTTGGTCCATGGATGGGTGACTATCTATACATACCAAGACCCCTCCGTACCTCGAAAAGCACATAAGCCGTTGGTCCCGGCTGTCATCCGTGGATCTTTGACAGTCGTAACGGGTCATCAGAAGCCCGAAAGTCTGTCTGGCTATCCTAGCAAGGGGTATCGTGTCACCCAGCAATTGGGTTGTGGAACTTGTGGAAGTCAGATAGGCAGTTGCTCCATGTAAAATGCTGGTATTCAGCTGCTCTGGTTTCACTGAAAGTCGGCAACAACGTAGTTGGGAAAGGATAGACAGATGATGAGCAGCTCGGGTGCATATGTCAAAACACGTGCCGTATGCAAAAGACGCCTGTGAAATCTCAGAGTTTAGGGGCTGGCTCAAAGCAGATGTGTTTTTATCATAACACAGTTCTGACTTAAATCTCTTTTCTTCCAGATATCGTGGTGGTAGAAGGCGGTAACCCTTACTCCGAAGGCTGGGGGTTGATCACACTGTCGCCGTCAACTCTGTCGGACACCAAGACGATAGCAAGATTGTTGGCTCAACAGGTGAGAACTGATAACGAACTCAGAAAGTCGCAGCAGTTTTGATAAAAAATATTTCTGTTGCGTTCACTTCGAACCTCATACAAGTGACCGCACACAATATGAACGCAAAGTCATTTGTTTTTAAAGTCAATCAACGCGGATTCACAATGAACGAGAGCCCGTTCGAATTCAAAGTGTTGTTCTTACAGAATAACTAAGTTTTACAAGTCTTGTGTCAAAAAGGAAAAAGGCAACGACATGAATGATTAAAGTCCGCCAAAATTAATTCTAAAGTGGAGCAGACATTTTAAATACGATCTTTCATAATTTAATGGTATTAAGAACCGCTTGCACGAAAAGTCACTAAATACGTTTAGAGCTAAACGAATTTAAAACTTCGTTTTGTTTCTGTCAAACGTTTGAAGATGACAGAAATGATGTTTAAATTATACTACTTAAGCGCATTTCGTGATTTGTGGTGCAAGCGTGCCTAAGAGGTGGTAAAACAGACCTTAACAATATGGGTAACATTCATTTATACTCTTATGTAAATTTTATATCTATCTTATCAGTACAACATAACCTCCCCTAGTGGTTCGGCGGCACAGTATCGCCCCGCTGGTGGTCATCACAATGGCTACTCGAAGCTCTGACGTCAGTACTCGCGGAGAAGGCTCCTGCACCCCCGCACACTGACGCGCAGCCGCCGGCTGATGCACTGCTGCTAGATCATGTGCTGCCGGCTTTGAGGTAATAACAGTTCTCATAATAGACTGCCTAGTTTATAAGTAGGTATATGCATTGCAACTAGTGGAGGCTAATTTAAAAGTTGGGCGTTGGGCGCCATTATGGTTAATGGCGCCCAACGTGGGACTCTTCAAGTCAGAAAGCCTAAATCTGAAAATCGGTCTTATCAAGGGCTACAGTATTTTTATCTTACGAAGCGACACGCGCTTTACTTGTGGTAACCAAGCGTACCCGCACGCCGTGAATGTGTGCGTGAAGACGAGCAGCGTGAGCACATAACACACACATGCACACACACACACACACACTTCCAACTTCGCCATTGTTTCGGTCGGTACCGAGAGATCCTGCGCTTACACCATATTCACAGCGTGTTTGTGCACTTGGTAATCACAAGTAAAGCGCTTGTCGCTTCGTGAGATAAAAGTACTATATCGTGTTATATTCAGTAACTGGGTTATGGTGGTAGGCAGTCGTTCCATGTAAAACACTGGTATTCAGCTGCACTCGGTTAGACTGAAAGCCGATCCCAAAATATTGGAGAAAAGGCTAGGGAGATGATGTAATAATGGCGCCCAACGTGGGACTTTTAACATAGTCTTAAAATAATACTTTTTAATCCTATACTTAATTAAAAATTCATGAATCGAGGTTATGCTGTGCTTGTCAAGGTCAATGTGCGGATAAGTTACAATTATTTATTAATCACGCCTTCTCATATTGAAAACAATGAGGCCCCTTTTAACTAAACCCTCCTGTTTAACATTCAAATCGTTTTTGCGATATACTCTAAAATATATATTTTAATTTCAGGCTAGACTCCAGCAACTCAGTTCGGGCAGTCGCATCACCGAGATTAGAGAGGGCTGACATAGAAGGCGCTACGGATGAACTATCTTTGCACAAGGTAACATAACACACAGCAAGGTTAGATTTTGATCGAATACAATTTAAAAATGAAACAGATTTTTGTATCCAACCGTTAGGTGGTATATACAGATACTAAGTATCTCTTTGACACTGTAAAAAAGAGGCCCCTTAGATTTTACTTACTTAAACATTTCACGATTATGCTTGTTTATTCACTTTGACTTTTATGCAGCCAGAACGGGTCTATAGTTAAAGTTCCCTTGGCGGCCACGTAGAATTAACAAAAAAAACGTGGGCGGTCGGGGGACGAAGTTCTTTACGCGATACTTGCACGCACACACACTCGTGTATAATAGAAAGAGACAGAGAGAGACTGAAAGTGTGTATTTAATACGAGTTTTTAATACAGAGCCATCTAGTTTAAGTTTTTAGAAGCTCTCATAAAGTTGTCGCCATCTTGAATTTTCATTTTGTCCTGGCTTTAGTACTCTCAAAAACCAAGAAACGACACATGATTTTTTTAAAGATTTTGCTGCCGCCATCTTGGATTTTCATTGTAACCTCACTATCAGCTTTAGCACCCTTGAAAACTATGAAAACAACACCCATTATGAAACATTTTAACATTTTCGCAGCCACCATCTTGGATTTTCATTGTAACCTCACTATCGGCTTAGTACCCTCGAAAACCATAAAAACGACACCCATGATGAAACATTTTAACATTTTCTCAGCCACCATCTTGGATATTCATTTTAACCTCACTACCAGCCTTAAATAGCAGCCTCGAAAATGCATGGAGGGGGCAAAAAGGCTTTTTCTTTACGTGACAGCTTCTAGCAGTGTACCCTACCGCGAGACGCATTACAGAACTTCGTTCCAAAATGTGTCAAATGTACGCGTCTATGTGTGCCGTACAACTTTAGCACAGACTGGGGCCGTACTATGACCTGTTAACGCCATCATGATTCCGTTGAGGAAAAGATATAGTGCTATCGGTCATGTATAGCTCCGTCTCTCTTCCACGCTGGAACAATAATGGAATTAACACGTCATAGTACGGCCCCTGAACTTGTAAAGCTGTTTATACAAAAGAGCGGGAATCGCCAGCAATTCTCACCTAATTACTTAGTAATCAACTTATTCTTTCTTTAAAGGGTGCAGCAATAGTAAGCATGGCTATCGAAGCAGCAGGTGAAGCGGCCGGCCGCGCCGCACTCGCGAGGTTATTGCGTGACCACCGCTTTGCAAGTGCTGATGCTAGGTATTTAAACTATCTGTTAATCAAAAATAGCTGTCTGGCGAATGTTAACCATTGGTGCCGATTCCCTTGTTCACAAACTAAACTAAAGGAGATGTTCCAGAAATGTATGGAGCCTGGGCCAGCACTATGTACACTATATGTAAATATCACTATGTATTACTACTGTAACCGTTTTTATTGTTAATTTTCTTTAATTTCACTTCGTTTCAAAGTATACTCAAATTAACTTGGCCAAGGAGAGCAACACAACATAAAATTAAACATGGTGGATCAGATTAGCAGCATGCGAAAAATGTCATTTTGACAATGACATTTGATTGACGTGTATTAGCTGCCATAAAACGAAACAATACGAATTTCGAAAATCTTGGGTTTCGGTTTCGATAAAATAAGACTACAGGGTATTCTACTCGACTGCGGCAGCACATCTTCTATCATCTATTCGAGCAGTTAGAGATTGGTTATATCGGTGTCAAGAGGAGCAAGAAACGTAACTAAGGCTTGAACGTTTCGTTTATTAACAGTCCTACTGCTTCATTCTTTAGTGTCTATCAATATACCTTGGACTTCGATAATTCATAGGAGAGGAGTGAGCTGTGCTTTAAACTGTCAAACGTCATGTCAAACACAACTGTCATGGCTGCCCTAAAATTAGGGTTATCTTATTAAAAAACTTTTTAAATTATCATTTTTGTACCACTGTACCCTATTTCAAATGATTTTTTTAGTATTTTTATGAAATTCCCCTATTTTTTTCCTATTTATCTATGTAGTGTACATAGTGGCGGCCCAAAATCAAACATCTCCTTTAAGTTGAGTGCATCTTTTTCTTTCTATTAGGAAAAGGACAGAAGATAAATATTAGTTTAGTCCTGTCAATTAAATCAGCACCTGACGTAATTTGATCCGTTAGTCTCCATGTACTTTCACTGCAACCTACCCATTTTAACATCTCAGGCGATGACACTTGGCTCGACTTAATCCTCACATCCGCGCCCTCCCTTGTTCCCTCTCATGGTCAGTGTCCCGCGCCTGGATTTTCTCATCATGACCTAATTTTCCTCTCATATGTCCTAAAACCGCCTAAACCTATCCCAAAAGTTCTGCACATGCGGTGTTTTGCGCGCATGGACGTTGAGAAGCTTCGTCAGGATGCGTCAGACCTCAGTTGGGAAAACTTGGCAGCGGCGACAGCTGTAGATGAAAAACTGCGTATTTTCAATCAGACGGTCCTTGCTCTCTATGACAAACACGCTCCTGTTAAGCAGATTAAGCTTCGGCGTCCTCCTGCTCCTTGGATGACGACAGGTGTTCGTATGGCGATGAGGAGCAGGGATCGGGCCTTTCGTAAATTTAAAAGGGATCGCAGTGAAGAAAATCGGAACTTTTTCAAAGCTGCTAGAAATCGGTGTAATCAGATGATACGCAACGCTAAACGCCGCCATATTCTCGAGAATATATCTTCTTCTTCACCTGCTGATATCTGGAAGTTCCTTGGTACTCTTGGTATCGGCAGACCACGGCATGTGGATTTTCCTAATACAATTGGCCTTGATGATATCAACCGTCACTTCACAACCACTTGTCATTTGGATTCCCAAATATTGTCCCAGACGGTTGATTTCATTAATGGCCTAGCGAGTCCCTTCATAGAACCATTTCACTTCTTTCCGGTGACCTTGGACGAAATTAAAAAGATCATCCTGTCTATCAAATCCAAGGCTGTGGGTTACGACGGCATCAGTCGTACTATGGTCGTTTGGATCCTTGATAGCCTTCTCCCTCCAATTACCCACATCATTAACTTTTCCCTTGATTCCGGACAATTCCCATCCCTGTGGCGTATGGCCTATGTCCGCCCACTCCCTAAAACTTCAAATCCCTCCCTTCCCAGTCATTTTCGACCCATTTCCATTCTCCCATTCCTGTCTAAAGTGCTTGAGGCCTGCGTACACAAGCAGTTTGCGGGGTTTGTTCATCGGAACAACCTTGTTAGCTCTTTTCAGTCTGGGTTCAGGCCTGGGCATAGTACAGCCTCCGCTCTCCTTAAAGTGACTGGTGACATTAGGAAAGCCATGGAGGATACCAAAGTTACCGTTTTGGTATTAATTGATTTCTCCAATGCCTTTAACGCCGTCAGCCACGATATTCTCCTTTCTATCCTCTCCCACCTTATGGTTTCGTCCGAGGTGCGGGAATGGTTCTCTTCTTATCTTCGGGGACGTCAGCAGTCGGTTCGCGTTGATGAGAGCTCATCGAGTTGGCGTGATCTGGATGCTGGTGTTCCACAAGGCGGTATTCTTACCCCATTGTTATTCTCCATCTTCATTAATTTTATAACTCACTGTCTTCGATGTTCGTATCATCTATATGCCGATGATCTTCAATTGTATACAGCTGAGCGGGTTGAGGATTTGTCAGACGCTATAGCAGATGTAAACCGAGACTTAGATGCTATCAAAAAGTGGTCTGATAGTTTCGGGGTGTCTGTAAACCCCTCGAAGTGTCAGGCCATTGTAATTGGAAGCTCACGCATGATAGGTAGGGTGACGCTTAGCTCTCTTCCTCCTCTTATTTTCAATGGTACCGTCATACCCATTACCCCTACTGTGAAAGATCTCGGTTTGCATCTCGACTCTACACTCAGCTGGCAACGCCAGGTCTCTAGTGTTAGTCAAAGGGTCAACGGTACTCTGCGATCCCTGTATCGTCTGAGGAATTTTTTGCCCGCTAAGACGAAAACCATGCTTGTGCAGACTTTGATTTTCCCTGTGTTCGACTATGGTGACGTGTGTTACTTTGACTTGAATGCGGTTTTGCTGGATAAGCTCGACAGAGTGCTTAACTATGGTATCCGGTTCATATTCAACCTCAGAAAATATGATCATGTGTCGAGCTATAGGTCTGAGCTCAAATGGATGTCCATTCGCCAAAGAAGAAGTTTGCGTGCTTTGACCACGCTTTTCTCCCTTCTCAACTCTCCCACTCCTCCTTCTTATCTCGTGTCTCACTTCCAATACCTATGTTCTACTCACGCTAAGAATCTACGTTCTTCTAACAATCTTCTTCTACTCTGTCCTTCTCATACTTCTGACTTTGTTCATTCTTCCTTTCATATTCAGTCCATTCTTCTTTGGAATGCGCTTCCTCTTGATATCAGGACGGCTACCAGTCGGTATGCATTTAAGCGGAAATTGCAGAGTTATTTTCGAAACAAATAGAGTAGAGTCTTCTCAACATCTCTCTTCCTGGAATATGTATATATATATATATATATTTATGTAAGTATATAGTATAGTAAATAGTATGTATGTGTATAGGACTTATTTATATATTTGTGTACGTTATTTTGATAGTTTTTTTTTTTTTTATCATTGTTAAACATCGCTCAAATCAATGCTTTCCTTTCCTTTTAATTAAAGCACCTGCCATCTAATCTCTTCACCACCCTTGGTTGACTGGTAGAGAATGCCTAAGGCATTAAGTCCGCCTTTGTACCTTTTGTGCGAAAAGTTATAAATAAATAAATGTAATTTTAGTAGTCAACTTTTTAATCACGTCTAAACTTGTATGGAGTAGTGTCAGGCGCTGATTAATTTGACAGAACTAAACTAAAATTTATCTTCTGTCCTTTTCTTAATGAAATAGAAAGAAAAAGATGCACTGAACTTAAATTTGGTTTAGTTTGTAAATAAGGGAATCGGCACCATTGTCTCTGCTTTGCGGACTGTAAAAGTGTTAATAGAGTATTAAGTATAATATATAAGTTTCCTTCTTTTTATCCTAAAATTATATTCTGTCGCCAGACGCGGTTAGCTGTACAAAAAAACGATTCCCTAGATCAACTGCGAGGTGAAACTGTTACTTATAAGCACAGGGTTTACCTATTTTAAATGACAGTGATCAAGTTTTTGTAATGTCTTATTGAACCAATTTTTTTTTAAATAAAAATGAAAAATATCCTACTTTATCTAAAACTACATATTCAGAAACTAAAATATGGCGCTGAAAAAGTCTTTCGCATCGCTGTGGACTGGTAATGTACCCAAGAGACTGACGGTATTATTTTGTGCTAATAATATAAGAAATTAAAAAATAATTCAAAGATGATATTTTTGGCGTTACTTAAATAATGGGCTGTTATCGTGTTTAGATATTGATATCCATTACGTCTGTGGAGTTTATACAAAAAAAAAATGGCTTATCATATAATTACATTTTATACGATCGTACGAGCACAAAAGAAATCGTTTATTTTTTTCTACAAATTACTTACGCTAATCCTGTCTCCCTCTACCTAGGGACCTCTGGCGCGCGTTAGAGCGAGACGGCACAGACGACGGCGTGAGCGGCGCGGCGTGGGACGGCTGGTGCGAGCGACCTGGCTATCCGCTGCTGTGTGCGTCTTCTATGGGCAATGATGTGCTTCTGAAGCAAGAGAGGTATGTCTTTTTAGTTCTATCTTATCTTATTTTACTGGTTAATTACGTTTGCACCACAAGTGAAACGAATTTAAAAGATCGTTTTGTTAAAGCGCCAAGGGGGCTACCTTGGCGCTTTAACAATTATGAACGATTGGGTCTATTTTATTAATTTTTTTAAATGACTTGGACAACGCAGTTTTTTTTAAATTTTAAAGTATTTTTCGACTTACGTTAGAAATAAGTTACATATTAAGTTTAACCGTTGGCAATATTAACAGTCAGAAATTGGGTAATATAAAAAACTTACTAAAAATAGCAGTTAGAAATAATAATAAAACGTACTCCGTCTAAGACAATTATGGCTTAAAATGCTCTAAATTATGTCAACTATCACCCCCATTAGGCTTTGTACACAGCTTCCAAACACCCTGTATATGTCACAGCGTCAACACTGATCCGCCATCTTTACTATTGATTATTACTAATCTAACCGAAAACGTCAAGTAGTGCACTTGGGTGAGGTCGATATAGGAAGTGACAACACTGGGTAGACGGATGTCACTTAGCACTTGATATTTTTGAAGTTTGTAAACGTTAATATTAGAGGTTAGAGCTCACGAAAGATGGCAGGCTGGCCATCCTATACAGGGCGTCCCACAGATGTGCCACATGTAGGGAAAGTACCTTGAATATTGTAGATGGAACACTTTACTGAAAGAAGACATTATTTGAATTAAAAAAAAACATTTAAACTGCATTCATGGATATTTAAATAATTACATGGTTGAACCGGAAATCGAACCTGTTACATGAGAAAAATAATCAGCCTGTAGCTTTATCATACCGATCGAAAGGCTTCATCATAACGATTATTTTTTGCTAATTAATAACATAGTGTCACAAATAAAAGGAAGACCATGAATTTTAACATCGTGAGGAAACCGGCATAATATCCTAGAACCAAAAATTCGAAGACATGTGACATTACCAACCCACACTGGGCCCGCTTGGTAGATTGCGGCCCACTCTCTCACACCGAGAGGAGGCCTGTATCCCAGCAGTGGGAACATTATAGGCTGATTAAGCTACGTAATGTACTACTACTACTCTATTATTATTATTACATTCGATGTATGAACGTAAACAAAGAAAAAGGAGTATTAAGGATCGTAGCAGGTGGCGTTAGTTCTGCCTACACCTTGGAAAGATAACGCGAGTTTATGTATGTATTAGTCTATAATATACCCAGGCAAATATATGATTAGCCTATGTATTTGTCGAAAAGAAAAGAAGAAAGACACAGTCAGGAAACCGCAGACGGAAGATATATTATCGGATCCGAGTTAATCAGTTTTTTTTAACCCATGTTGGGCGCCATTAGTCAACGCTCCGATAAAACACAGTGTAAAACTACTCCGCTGAATTAAAGTCAGATTCAGCTGAGTACTCTCAAGTTGTGCGCTACCCATCGGCCGCCGAAGATCTGAAGAAGAAACGAAGGGGAAGTATTCATGAGCATTTCCTGTTTGACCTTCCAATGACACATAAAATAACGAAATTATATTATTCACTCGTAAAAATATTCAAACCGGTAATTTTTAGCTAATTTCTAAAGTATACCCATCTTAAGTATACCCACGGATAGACAGAAACAAAATATCAAGAAACCAAGGTTTTATTAAAGAATAAAAATGTTCCACGTTGGGCGCCATTAGTCAACGAATCGATACAGAATAGTGTGATAATTTCAAAGCTAATTTGCAAGTGAACTGACTAAAGCTTTAAAACTTTCCCTCTCGGACTTTCCCGCAACCCTAGCAGGCATCGGCCCTAGCGGACCCCGTCATTGGTGCTGACATCTCTTTGAGGCGCGCGTGGAACACAACGCGCCGTCGACTCGGGCCTGGTCCTTATCGAACGGCGAGCTGCCCATTGCTCGCCGTTCGCAAGCCCATGCCTACGGTGGCTGGGAATCAGCCTGCGAATCCCGACGCCCAGGGCGTCTCCTGCGGCGGCTGGGGGCGTGAGGGCGCGAATTTTGCCTCTCCCTCACGCGTTCCGCCTCCTCCTTGCGAGCATTACTGCTTCGCAGAAGGAGGTGACGGCTTCCCAAGCCCTCTCGCTCCGTACCATGGCCTGGACCAGGGCCGGACGCGAGAGATCGCCACCGCCAATCGCTTCCACAAGGACACGGCGGTGCTCCGCCCAAGCCGGGCAGACCTCCACCGTATGCTCCACCGTGTCCTCCGGGCGATCCACACAATGGTGACACTCGGGCGTTTCCTCCCGCCTTATCCGGAACAGGAACCTCCCGAAACAACCGTGTCCGGTGAGGACCTGCATCAGGCGGAAGGTGGCTAGTCACCACCTGAGGTATGTGAGCGGTGGGACGTGGGAGGTAGACAAAGGCCAAGCTAACTCAGTCTGCCAATCTTGTCAGGGGCGCCCTCCCCCGTCCCACCGCTCACAAACCTCTATAGAGGTACGAGGAACGGGGTGTAAAGTTCACTCATACCTCCATAGAAAAGAGAGGATCTGGTCGGAACCAGACGGGCGTCGTGTCTGGTGGGCAACTGCCCGATGATTGATGTTGTATATTTACTAGTCGCGCGGTAAACTCTGCTTGCGCGATGCAGGATTTGCGTGACGTCAGTATGACGCGCAGCTCGCATGTGGTGATGTATATACCGCTACACCTCAGGGCGGTGACTAGCACTTTATAGATGTTGAATGAATCATAAATATTATTTACGTGACCTAATTATGCGAGTTGTCTATCGAATTACGCATTTTCTTTTGAAAGTTGTGATATGTGCCGGACACCTTGTATTTAAGTTGAGGACAAAGGAACTTTAAATACGAAAGACAAATTCTTTGTCCTCAGATTTCTGATGACTGCTGAACCACCAGATCCGGAGCCTCCGATGGTGAACTATCTCCTCACGCTGGAACTTAGAGCTGATTTGGATGAGATGTTTTATGAGCCTGGTAAGGAATCTTCTACTTCTTGTTTTTTTTTATCAGCCTTTAATAGTTTAGCCTTTAGTAGTAATAATCCGACTGGGGTGGTCGATAGTTCGACCACCCCAGTCGGATTAATACGACAAAAGTTTTCGTGCCCGTGCTGCTTCAGTCGTATTTATACGACTGAGAACCTACGTTAGTTTTTTGTTTTATATTTCATTGCACGACCCTTATTCGTCGTAGATATTTATTTGTCGATTTATGAGCTGGGCGCGGGATGAACGGCAATTGATTTAAAACCAAGCGATCAATAGGCAAGCAAGACAAGCCGATGGTGTAGTGTGTGTACATCGCCACATGCCAACTACGTCACATTGTCACGAGCGACAAATGTGTCGCTGGTGGTGGCGTGTGTATTGGATCATTGAGTTCCCTTCAAAATGGTTGAACTGAATGGTGCTGATCCATACGTCATGTTCGTGAACGGGCGCCGTCAGTAGGCACTGGTCATTTCTTAGCTGCCACGGCTTATTTTAATTCCATAATTGTTTTTATATTTTTATTACGGACGCTTTTAACGTGCACGTCTTTCTACATCGTTCTCACGTGTATAATTACAACATGAATGATGTAACCACTTTTTTGTAACAATATTTTGATTTAAAAGAGTGTCCATGGAGTTTCTTGCTCGTTCTTCTCCATAGGTATCTAGTACGCTTTGGAATGGGCAACTAGCTTCATCTTTCTGACTAACCGACCCCTTGACAATTCAAAAGTGCCTGTAATTGGTTTATTTGAAATAAATGCTTTGAGTTTGACTTTACGCAAAACCCTGCATCTCGCAAGCAGAGTATACCGCGTGACTAGCATATATACAACGTCCCGATATCAATCGTCGGTCAGTTGGCCACCAGACTCGATCACACGACACCCCTCTGGTCGGAGGATCCTCCCTTTTCTATGAAAGTATGAACTTGAGGTGAACTTTACACCCTGTTACTCCTGCCTCTGTACTACCTTTTTCAAGACTTAATGGCTGAGCGGATATTAATGAAATTTGTAACCTTGACCTGAGTTAGGTTAAAAGATACTTTTTATCTCGATAGTACGTTTCCACCAGCACAAGAAGGCGTCCTCACTTGACGTAAACTTTTTAAAATACATGTCCACAATTCAATCATCGTTACAGGTGATGGAATGTACTAACCAAGCAAATTCCACTAACATTTCGAAACATTCTCCTTCAGAAAACCTCACTGACTCGGAAGAAGACATCAACTCTACAACTACAACAACCCCACTACCGACCACGCGACGCCCCACAGCCAAGACCACAAAACCACCTCCACACAAGTGGATAATACCAGTCACCTTCGTGGTGGGACCACTAGAGGTTGAGGAGGACGAGCGAGACAACATCACGGCGTGGAAGAATGTTACGCATAATTATCATAACGCTACATGGTAAGTTCATTACATATTGCCTGTATCCCTGTAGGGTAAGTAAGTTCATTGCTTATTGCCTGTAACCCTGTAGGGTTTGTAAGTTCATTACATAATGCCTGTATCCCTGTAGGGTAAGTAAGTTCATTACATCATGCCTGTATCCCTGTACGGTAAGTAAGTTCATTGCTTATTGCCTGTATCCCTGTAGGGTAAGTAAGTTCATTACATAATGCCTGTATCCCTGTAGGGTAAGTAAGTTCATTACATCATGCCTGTATCCCTGTACGGTAAGTAAGTTCATTACATCATGCCTGTATCCCTGTACGGTAAGTAAGTTCATTGCTTATTGCCTGTATCCCTGTAGGGTAAGTAAGTTCATTACATCATGCCTGTATCCCTGTAGGGTAAGTAAGTTCATTACATCATGCCTGTATCCCTGTAGGGTTTGTAAGTTCATTATAGAATGCCCGTATCCCTCTATGGTAAGCCAAGATGGATGGTCACATGGAGGGTTCACGAATGTGAAAGCTATTATAGCATTATACCGTGTGAGTCTTTATATTGTACACATATCGAAATGAGGGAATCTAAGCTTATTTTTATCGGCGGAAAAAATATTTAAAAAAATCTAAATATTTTTTGATACTTTTATTAAATTCTTCAAAATTGTGTTCGCTTTTATGTGACCCTGGTGTAAACAAGACGGTGTAACGTTTAAACTAAATGATCCATCGCGATGAAACAAACTCCAACCGGCCAACCGTGAATCGAAACAATCGCGCCGAAATCTAGCTAAGGTTTCGAAAGGATCTTGCACTCAGTTCTTATATGTTTAAGTTATTGAGAGGTGCATAATGCAGTTATTTTAAGGCAGGTGAGTCTGTGTGTTCCGGATAAGTACGTGTGGCTCAAACGGCAGCCGCCACAGCTATTGGAGCAGAGTTTTTTTTACATAAATGTCATCCCGCAGGTCAACCTAAGAAGTTGTCGGGTGCTTAACCGCGCCTGCCTGTGGTTGCCTTAATAAATTAGGGCCTCCAGCCAGGGCTTAAAAAACTTATAAACTAAGCGACTACACGCTGAGGGCACCCCCTGTGGGGTACGGACCTCGGCTTAGGGCGTCGGGGGAGGGCGGCAAGGTACAGGCTGGGGCGGAAGTTTAGTGGAGAGTTTTAGGAGAGTCACCGCTGACGCGTGCACTCCGTAGGTATGCTCAACCTCATAGCGAGTGAGACGGACATATTCTGTTGTTCTCGGAGTGAATTCACAAGGAATGCATTGTTTTTAATTAGTTAGTCAGTATACACGGTGACATTTGAATCACAGTTTTGCTAGAACAAACGTTGTTTAGACCATGGTCTACTACCATTCTACAGCATCAAATATGTTATTAAAACCAACTAATCTAGGAGTTCTCAAATTAGTCTTATGTGGCTCAAACGTGTAATAATGTTTGAAACATTAACCGTAACATCAAAGTACTCATCACGGTAGCGATATTGCATTCAAGACGCGAGCGCCGCGCGTCGCAGCCAGTGTCTGTGTTGTAGGGCGTAACGATAAACCCGACATTTTTAACATATGACGTTTTTTTTCTATTGGATGCTATAGAATGGTAGTAGACCATGGTCTGAACAACGTTTGTTCTAGCAAAACTGTGATTCAAATGACACCGTGTATAGATAAGTTTGTATAAATAAGCGCTTTTATTACATTGGCTTATCCTGTAACGGTAGATGTAAGTAGATAAATAAAAGTAAACTTGTAAGTAAGGTCAACTGCACGCCACTTCAATGTCCAAAACTCCCCGTATTGCAACGAAATAAAGGCGTTGTCAAAGTCTAATTGCTATCATGGGCGTGCAGTAGACCGTACACCTACCTTTCTCGAGTTTTGTTAAAGTCCCAAGTGATGTGCCATAAAAATCGGGGCAGAAATTAAAGACTGGGGGCTAGTACTGAGAAAACCCTACTTATAACGATATCCGACTCTGGAATTGAGTTAAAGACCTCAGTTCAGTCGGGCTTGCGAACAAAAAGGCTGTTAAAAATCAATCCAGAGACAATAGTTTGTTTGTATGTAGGGGGTAATCTCTGGAACTACCGGTCGGAATTGAATTTTTTTTTTTGCATTTGATAGCCCAATTTTTGAGGAAGGGTATAGGCTATTTCACGTCACGCTATGAAACTTAGAAGCCGAGCAAAAAGAAAAGAAGTCAAAACGAATGCTAAGCGAAAACGAAGTGATAGCTCGGGCAGGTGATGCGATGCGACGGGGTGTATCGGGGGGACAAAAAATTGCACGTGGACCAAGGTCCAGGCAGAAGCAATATGATAAGATACAATATGCAGTATCCGTTTGGAGGAGCTAAGATCATCATTAGCCTACAGCAGTTCAATGCTGTACATATATGCCTCTCTAAATACACGCCATTCAGCTCAATTCTTGGCAACTCTCATAAAGCTGCTACCAGCCACCCTGAAAGAAAGAACCTTATTTTCTTTTCTTTCCTTTCTTTCTTTTCTTTATTTTCTTTCTTTTCTTTCTTTTCTTTCTTTTCTTTCTTTTCTTTCTTTTCTTTCTTTTCTTTCTTTTCTTTCTTTCTTTCTTTTCTTTCCTTTCTTTCTTTTCTTTCTTTCTTTTCTTTAAATTCTCGGCAACTCTCATCTAGCTGCTACCAGCCACCCTGCGAAGATCGTCGCTCCACCTGCCTGAGAGCGCCCTGCCTTACGTTTGCCAATTCGTGGTCTCCACTCAAGAACACGTCTACCCCAAGATGGACCTATAGGCACCAGCACAAACAGGCTGCAAAATTGAACATTAATCATAGTATAATCAGCCTATATAATTTTCCCACTGCTGGGACACAGACCTCCTCTCTTCGAGGGGGAGTGGGCCTTAATCTACCATGCGGGCCCAGTTGCGGGTTGGCTTTATTAATCAGGAATGTTTATAAACTTGAATATGTTTCTTCTCCAGGTACGAAACTGACAACAAAACTCGGATATCACGGTGGACGGAAAACGTCACGAATTTGATCTGGATGAATGATACAGAAAGTAAGCATTTTCATAATATAGGTTTATCTCACAGACCAAATAAAAGTCAAGACAGTGACGTAAGACCGGTTTCGTCAACGTGTGTGCACTAAGTGAGGTGTAGTTTGGTTGTAAATTGGGTTGGTAATGTGTGCGTGTATCAAAATCAAAAGTCATTTATTAAAACTAGGCTGAGAATCAGTCCTTTTGTAACGTCAAACTTACATAAGACAGTCCCCCGGCACGCCCGGCCTTCACCACTTCCTAGTGCTTTAGCTGGGGAGAAGAAGTGACGCAACAAACTTCCCAACAGCACTGCTGTCTGTTCAGTTAGAAGAACTGGATTCTATACGGTAGTAAGTAAATAAAATTACTAAACACAAAACTAAATTGTTTGCCACATGTCAGCTAGCAGGCTAGCACACGCCAATATACCAATAAAAATATTGAAAACTATACTCAAGCAGAAATAAATAATAAAAAATAAAAACGTAGACAGAACTTAAGAGCGTTTATACCTTATGAGTGGCAACGTCGCAATTTAGTGTCATATTTCGTGGTTTTCAATTTTTATCATTTAATCGGAGCTGTATTTAAAAAATCTGTTTAATATACTTTTTAGAATTATGTGAAAACTGTGTAAAAGGTAAGAAATCGTTGCGTTTACAGTTCTATTTATAAGCAAATAATACATTGGAAACTTGCAGGGCGTTATTTTCATTGTAAAATAACTGTAAGCATTACGGTTACTTACTTTTTAAACACTTTTACGTAATTCTAAAAAGTTAATTAAACAGATTTTTAAAATATAGCTCCGATTAAATGATACAAATTGAAAACCACGAAATATGACACTAAATTGCGCCGTTGCCACTCATAAGGTATAAACGCTCTTAATACCTAAATAAAAGCCTCCGGGCATAAAGGGCGTGCTCACTTACATTTGCAATGCTGCATTATGTTTATATAGCTGTAACTTGAAAGTCACAAATGATAAACTAGGAGCACAGAGTATGCACAGAGGAAGGTGTAGTTTTGAATGCTTCCCTGTATTGTTCGGAACGCTATGTCTTGATTTTTATTTGGTCTGTGGTTTACTTAGGTACCTAATATGTTTATGTGCTAGCAACCTCACCCTCTCTGAAGTCTTTTAAAAAAGTCCCTCACACGCGACCTACCGAGCATGAGCTTACAATTCAATTCGAATTTACCTACTTTTTAGTTGTTAGGGTTCCGTATCGTTTTTTTTTTTTGAGTGTGGGAAATCTTTATATAATTACTTCTCCCGCTCTGGGCGGAAAGGGAGGGCGTGTCAGACTCTTACTAACTAAAACCCACCGGTGTTCCTTCAGTTGCCTGTGCCAGGGGCCACGGTATCCCTCTCGGACTTTCCCGCAACCCTAGCAGGCATCGGCCCTAGTGGACCCCGTCATTGGTGCTGACATCTCTTTGACGCGCGCGTGGAACACAACGCGCCGTCGACCAGGGCCTGGTCTTTATCGAACGGCGAGCTGCCCAATGCTCGCCGTTCGCAAGCCCACGCCTACGGTTGCCGGGAATCGGCCTACGATTCCCGACGCCCAGGGCGTCTCCTGCGGCGGCTAGGGGCGTGAGGGCGCGAATTTTGCCTCTCCCTCACGCGTTCCGCCTCCTCCTTCGCGAACATTACTGCTTCGCAGAAGGAGGTGGCGGCTTCCAAAGTCCTCTCGCTCCGTACCATGGCCTGGACCAGAGCCGGACGCGAGAGATCGCCACCGCCAATCGCCTCCACGAGGACACGGCGGTACTCCGCCCAAGCCAGGCAGACCTCCACCGTATGCTCCACCGTGTCCTCCGGGCGATCCACACAATGGTGACACCCGGGCGTTTCCTCCCGCCTTATCCGGAACAGGAACCTCCCGAAACAACCGTGTCCGCTGAGGACCTGCGTCAGGCGGAAGGTGAGGACGCCGTGGCGCCTCACTAGCCACTCCTCAAAGAGGGGACTTATCGCCGCAATTGTGGCGTGCTCAGCGCTGGGTTGCGACAATCGCACTCTCCATGCCGCCCTGAGATCCCGCCGGAGCTCTGTCCGCTGTACCGTGATTTCTCGCGGCAGCGGAGCTACGCCCCGGCGTTTCGCCTCCTCGCGCCACTCCCAAATGTGCGCGAGGACTTTTGCCTCCAGATCCCATGGCGGTAAACCGGCAAGGAGGCTCGACACCTCACCGGAGACCGTACGGTATCCCCGGACCAGTTGGGTGGCCATGACCCTTTGGCGCGCGTTCAACCGGCGGGCTGGCCGCAACACTACCTGCGTCTGTGTTTCCGAACGCATACAACCCTAATCTCTTCAAAGTGAGAGTGAACAGGCTTCTTTTGGGTAAGCTCACTCCACCGTCGACTCAGTCTCTGTCACCACTGACCTAGACTAGAGTCAAGAGCACACCAATGTAAAAAAAAAACATGTAGTGTTAAAATTATTTTACGGTGATACGGAACCCTTCGTGAGCAAGTCCGCCTCGCACTTGGCCGTTTTTTTTACTCCCATTTCTGTACGCCTCACCTTCAAATTGGCGTACTACCCGGCGTGAGTTATTCTTGTATTTAAACTAATGAACTCGTGTCGACACGAGTGAAGAACAAGAAAACAATTTTAAAATGATTATTCCCTTTTAGTGGTGATACCAGACCTCGGCAAACATAAGTGGGTGAGATACAATGTTGGAGCGAGGGGGCTGTACCGGGTGGCGCCGCAGGACAGAACTGATGGAGAGGTAAGAATGTGTGGCGGCATCTACAACGCCACATGCCACACGCAAAATCCTGCATCGCGCAAGCAGAGTTTACCGCGCAACTAGCATATACACAGCGCCCCGACCACCCCGCCCGCCCGTGCGGAGCCTGCAATTTCAATCAATGTTCCTAATAATAATAATAACACAGATCCGAGTCTCACCTCCACTAGTTCAGTGATCAATAGCGCGCTAAGCCCAGGTTCGAGCCCCGCTATGGGGCGCCTTTAGCGACGCTACTTAAATATAGTTAGTTTTAAATTCTCTTGCAAGTCGAGAGGCCCTTCTGGCCCCGCCGACGCTAGGTTACGCAGAACAGGTTCTTCGGAGCCACATGAAATAGGCCCAAATTAAAAAAAAAAATCGTCGGGCAGTTGTCCACCAGACACGACACCCGTCTGGTCGGAGGATCCTCTCTTTTCTATGGAGGTATGAACGAACTTTACACCCTGTTCCTCCTACCTCTTTAAATGTTATAAGCTACTATGAATAGAGCCGTCAACGTGTTGTAATTATCAATACACTAGCTTCGGCTGAGTAGACGTCGGAAATTATTATTGCGCGTTAATATTGTTGCGTTGTTGATGCAGTTTATTTAATGAAAGCAGTAGTGGCCCAGTGATAACGGCTGCCACATACGAATTGCGAGTTGCAGGTCGTAGGTTCGAACCCAGACAGGAGCTTTACTTTGTGTTAATTATTTCAACACCACTGCTCTCAAAACGGTGAAGGAAAACATCGAGTGGAAACCGGCATGTCCTAGAACCAAAAATTCGAAGACATGTGACATTTAACAGCCAGCACTAGGCCCGCGTGGTGGTTTACGGCCCACTCCTTATCACAGAGAGGAGGCTTGTGTCCCAGCAGTGGGAACATTATAGGCTGATTATATATGTATGTTATTTAATAAGTTATAAAGCCAAAATGTCGTTACTCAGCTTACCAATTGTTTCTATTATTACCCAGACAGCAGAATCAGCGGCTCAACGCGCTGCAGAACTATACGCAAGCGGTGCAGCAGCTGAAAGGGCGCTACTACTAGACGATGCATTCGTATTAAGTCGCGCTGGAAGATTGCCGGCTAGCAGAGCGATAGCCGCTGCTGGTAAGAACTATTTAATCTAAAACACTCTTTTGACACTCACGGCGGCACTCCTTACACTCTCATTGAAACTCAAGGACACTCGACACTAGTATCATTCTCGTTGACATTCGTGACACTTTTGGCGACATCCGTGTTTCGGTCGTTGACACTCGTGCGTAACTAATTGACACGAGTGACGTATTTGAAGAAACCAGAGAAACTGAAAAGGCGTTACGACTAGACGGTGCATTCATACTAAGCGGCTCTAAAATATAGCCGGGCATTGAGGGATACGGAGACTTTTAACGTGCACGTATTTCTACATCGTTCTCATATGTATAATTACAACATGAATGATGTAACCACTTTTTTGTAACAATATTTTGATTTAAAAGAGTGTTCATGGAGTTTCTTGGCCGTTCTTCTCCATAGGTACCTACTACGCTTTGGAATGGGAATGAATCGCTTTGAAATGACCGACCACTTGACAATTCAAAAGTGCTTGTAATTGGTTTGTTTGAAATAAATGCTTTGAGTTTGAATTTAGTTATGAGTTTGATAGCTGCTGGTAAGAGCTCTGACACCAGCTTGACTCTCATGACACGCTCATCAACTTATATTGACACCAGCATAACCAGGGCCGTCTTTTCCGTTGGCCATTCTGGGCAAGTGCTCACGGCCCCGCGATTCATGGGGCCCCAATTTGCCTGCCAGCGTCATAGCTAGTGGCTATCAGAGGTAGGGTATTAAAAACTTCAAGCTCACTTCGCTCGCTCTTGAATCCTAGATTCTCCAGGGGCCCCAATATCCTAAAGTGCCCAGGGCCCCCAATAAAACGGCTTAAAACGACCCAGAGAATAAGGGTCTCCAAACACTATTGTGAATTTGTGCCACTGACGTTAGGTGTTGAGCAGGGCTTGAAATACCTACTCTACCTGGTCTTCACATGATCTGACCAAGATTGTGTCTGGACTTTAAATGAGACTGTGGCCTCTGAGTTTGTTTCGGCCTTTCTTCTCCGAGTATTCCGATAGAAAACGCCGACCTCATCTAGCTTTTAAAATATGATTGACGTGTAAAAATGTTTGTACAAACCTACTTACAGAAATAAAATCATTTATACCGGTATTTTTGGGAACCGGTACCATTGGCCTTGGTGTGATACAGGTGCCAGTGGTTTCTGATCAGTACCGGTACTATACTGGTACCAAAACCGGCACCAAGTAAATATTTCTGTTAATTATAGTGAGAAAACAGATAAAGTAAATAAAATGGAAAAATAACTTCAGGGTTCAATTACGAGATTTGTGAAAAACGAATCTCGTAATTAAATTTGATATCTGCACTTGTAAGACGAAGTACCTACTAGTACCCGACTGAAACCGGTACCCATGTAACGAAATAGCAAGAACCGCAAGGTACCAGTACAGAACTTGTACTTTGGTACCGGTTCTAAGCCCTGGTCATAAATGTCACAACTCTCATTGACACTTGTGACAAATTAAATCTAAGTACATACTGACAAAATTTTACAATATCGATCAGAAAAACTATTTCTGATAATTCGTATGTACAGTCAGCATCAAAAGTCGATGATCACATTCAGATTTTAAAAATCACTGTACACTATATCACCCATAAATCGCTCAACAAGATAGGCCGCCAGTATTGAATGAACATCATTAAAGTTCAAAATTAACTGAACACTACTACTCGTCAAAGGTCACTGAACGCTATTTTGTCAAAAATTGCTGATCGTTATAATATCCGAAAACATCATAACTTCATAACATTCAGTTTTACAAAAGTAACTGAACAATATAAAATGCTTGTTTTGGTTATCTAGTGTAATCACGGCAACGTCCAAAAATAACAAAAGACACTTGAGACTTTTGTTATCTTATATAACAAAAGTTACTGAACATTACTTTGTTTCGGATACGTAGCGTGTAAACTTATACTATCAAAAGTAGTTGAACTGCAAACTAAAAAAAGTGTTCGTTACTATCTTCAGAGTTATAAATCCAATCTTGTACTATCCAAACTAAATCATGTAAAAAAAAATGGATGTAAAGGAGATGTTTGATTTTGGGCCACCACTATGTACACTACATAGATAAATAGGAAAAAAATAGGGAATTTTCATGAAAATACTAAAAAAATATTTGAAGTAGGGTACAGTGGTTCAAAAATTATAATATAAAAAGTTTTTAATAAGATAACCCTAATTTTAGGGCAGCCATGACAGTTGTGTTTGACATTGACATGACGTTTGACAGTTTAAAGCACAGCTCACTCCTCTCCTATGAATTATCGAAGTCCGGGGTATATCGATAGGCACTAAATAATGAAGCAGTAGGACTGTTAATAAACAAAACGTTCAAGCCTTCGTTACGTTTCTTGCTCCTCTTGACACCGATATAACCAATCTCTAACTGCTCGAATAGGTGATAGAAGATGTGCTGCCGCAGTCGAGTAGAATACCCTGTAGTCTTATTTTATCGAAACCGAAACCCAACCCAAGATTTTCGAAATTCGTATTGTTTCGTTTTATGGCAGCTAATACACGTCAATCAAATGTCATTGTCAAAATGACATTTTTCGCATGCTGCTAATCTGATCCACCATGTTTAATTTTATGTTGTGTTGCTCTCCTTGGCCAAGTTAATTTGAGTATAATTTGAAACGAAGTGAAATGAAAGAAAATTAACAATAAAAAACGGTTACTGTAATACATAGCGATATTTACATATAGTGTACATAGTGCTGGCCCAGGCTCCATACATTTCTGGAACATCTCCTTTCGAATTTAACTTACCAAAAATTTTTTTTTTTTCATAGTATCAATGAGAAATATTAGAAGTGGGTGTTCAAGCGGCAAGCACATTTTTGTTTTTCAAAATAAGAAGGCAAACACGAATATAAAGATAAGCATATTCCGCTTAAAAATTATTCCGTCGACGTCATCTAAGCTTACTATATTACGATTGAATAGTAACCTTATTTGTATAGCTATAAGACTCACTATCAAAAATCACGCAGATTCTGTTGTTAATTTATACCATCGACGTAATTAATGATTTTTAGTTCGATTGAATTGTAACCTTATTCATAAAGCAATAAGACTCATTTTAAAAAATCACGCAGATTCTGTTCAAATTCATACCGTCGACTTAGTTTATGATTTTTATAGTACGATTGAATTAGAACCTAAACTTTATACATATAATAAGACTCATTTTCAAAATTCAAACAAATTCCGTTTTAATTCAATTCGTTGGGAAAAATTGTTGTGGGTATTTGAAAAACTGTTTACCCTGGAATGTAAAAATAATATTTCTACTTAATTATCACTTTGTATCGGATGTAGACCATTGAGGTTGCAATTATTAATCATCTATAAACATTGTATTAGTTATCAATTGCGCTTTAGTGACAAATGAACATTATAATGCCATTTAATGTTCATATTACTGCACATTAACGTCACAGAATAGTGATAGGTATTGCGAGAAGGACTTTCTGTTAAAAAATTAAACCTTGTTTTTTATAAAACATTGATTTGATTATGAAAGTTTAAATTTGTTGATTTTTCATAAACAAATAATAATTATTAACTGTATTGCTTTATCGAACCATTTAATTTAATTTTGATAATAAATAAATGGGTGGTGATTTACATGTGCATGTGTCTACTTAATTTATATACCAAACACATAAACCTACCGAAAAAAAATACACACACATTAAACCCAAAAACCTTTCATTTTGTTCAGGGACTTTAGAGATAAACGATGGTATGCTATTTTTGTCAAAAATTTGTTCAGAGACTTTAGAGACGAATAATGTTATGCTTTTCTTACTATAACTTTGTTTAGCGACTTTTGAAAAGTGTTGGTCACCTACTTATGCCCTTTTATGATAATCATTCATTTCTGGCGCTTGTCATGTTGAGCGATTTAGGTATAATACGGTGTACAGCGATTTTGAAAATCTAAATGTGGTCATCAACTTTTGATGCTGACTGTACCACGACAGCTGTAGTTATTTAAAGTGATTTGCTTATTCGGCTGAATTGCAAAAATTCATTCGTACCGTTCATAAAATCCTACTTTTTTGTTTTATATTCTGATAAACAAGAGGACAGCCGCAGCAGTACAACCATCTTTATCCACAGCTCGACTTAGTACAGAAACTCACTGGGCCCCCTGGCGAGTAGTCCTGAACCACCTCTCCTGGTGGAGAGAACTGCTCCTGGTGGCGAGCTCAGGTCCTCACCTCAGCCGGCTGCTGAAGACGCTGCATCCTTCACAAGTGATCGTCTACTCTACTGAACAGCTGCAGGCTGCTGGACTTGGGGAGGATCAGCTGTAAGTAGCTTATCTTAGAATAGCTCGTCCGGGGAAGTAGAACCAAAATCCCTACCGCCAAGCGGTTCTATGTTCCGGTTTGAAAGGTAAATGAGGAATGTCAGGTGTATCTCTTTAATGGCAATTGTCTGCGCCATTTCTTCTATTTAATTAATTACGCATTTTCTTTTAAAAACAATTAACCCATTTTACACGTTGCCTTATTCAACATAAATCACTCATTCGAAGGACATTCCTTCCTTGTTCCTATAACTCATTCATTCACCTTCACTCACACTCCTATCCGCAACCGATCTACCACTAGCGGACACGTCGACCAGGCGGTCCCATCAAAACTCTCTAAATTGAGCAAATAAGTGATTACCGGTGTTGTGTGGTGGTTAAATACAAATTGAGTTGATGTGGAAAGTCACAAATTAAGAACCAAGTAACCGAGCTGTCGATGAATTTATCCGTGTGAGTATATCTTCCAACCAGCAATGTATTTGCGATCGTCGGTCGATGAAGTCGGTATATTTGGATCTGTATTTTAGTTTTTTCTACCGACTTCCGAAATTAAAGTTATTTTTCACTCTGCAGTGTTATTTTTTTTGGTTGTTTTTTTTTTTTGTAAAAAAGTTTTTTATTTTTCACTTTTTAGTTATGGCTTTTTAGTTTAGTTAGTTTTTAGTTATACCCCACTCCAATTCTAAAACTATCCTCTTACACGTCCACGTTCGTTTGAAGGCGGTTTATTTTTATTTAATTTTTTAAAACCGCTCTACCAATTTCGATAACATTTAAATGGCCCACCTGGAAAGTAGGTAGGTATACCCTTTGAAACAAAAAAACAATTTTCCAAATCATTTCAGGCGTCTTTGAGTAATCGGTGAATATAGGTACCTAAAAAAAAAGATTCCGTTAAATTTAGAACCTCCTCCTTTTTTAAAGTGATGCTAAATAAAAGAATTGATCCTCAGGCAAAATTATTTGCCTGAGGATCAATTCTTTTAGCTAGTGCATGTCAAAGTAACAAAGACTATTTATTGTCCTCAGATGGTTAAGTGGAGCCCTATTAACAGCCGGTGTTGAATGGGAGAACCCCTCAGTGACGAAGCAAGCGGTGGACCTATTTGACTCTTGGCTCGAATCGAACCAGACCATACCTGATATTTATCAGGAGGTAAGTAACACGAACCCGCACTGTGCCTGCGTGGTGTATTATGGCCCGTTTCCTCTCACAGAGAGGAGGCCTGCGTCCCAGCAATGGGAACGTTACAGCCAGCATGTTAAAGTTAGTCTAAGACGTCATTAACTTACGGTCAAGGAAAACATCGTGAGGAAAACATGAGGATTTGGTCTGAAATCGCCAACACGCAATGAGCAACCGCGTTGATCAATTACTCGTTCCAACCCTGTGTGAGTAGACGCCTTTGTCTTGCAGGACTTAAATTAAAGGGATAAAGTAAAGGGATACTTGTTGCTGGACTTAAATTATGCGTCATTAATGTAAAACCAAAAATTATAAAATTGCTAAAATAATTATGTTGGCACAACTGTTAGGGAACTGATGGGCAACAGTGGGGCAACTGTATGACAACTGTCGGGCAACTGTGACCCAACACCATAATTATATCGCAAATCCGCCACACACGCACAAAATCAGACCAATTTTGAATCAACTTTGTGACGATTATACTTCAGTTTTTTTGTTCTAGATTTGCGCCTGTATGTTAGTCATATGTTTCTCTCTTTCCACAGGCAGCCTTCACAGCCGGCGTCCGTACCCACGGCCTCCCAGCATGGCAAGCATGCTGGAGAGCCCTCACGGCTTCATATTCCGCCCCCAGGCCGATGTACTCACACAGGGCTCTACTAGTGGCTCTAGCCTCGCCTACTGACGACTGGCTGTTTTATAGGTACGTATACTGACCACCACAGGAGTAGTTGGCTAAGTAATACAGGGTGACCCAGAAAGAAATTCATTTTTGAAAAAAAAAAGTATTATATTTATAAGCGTTTACTTTTATAAAATATAAACTTTATTAAATGTAATTTTAGATTTTGAAAATTAAATCATTAAGATGATGTACTTGGCGGTTACGACACTCTTCCAAACGAACACGAACATTTTGAAAAACTTTAGTAAGAGTTTCTTCTGAGATGGCTTCCATTTCTTGCTGAGTGTTCAGCTTCAATATCCGCAATGTCGTCGGTTTATTAGCTTACTTTTATGGTGTCCCCATAATAAGAAGTCTGTTGGACTCTTTGAATCGGAAGAAGAACGCTTACGAGTCGACATTCTTGGATTCGCGCGTAAAGATTTGCTGAATAGTTTCGTCGGCGCATCTCATTCTTTTGCGACCTTGAGGCCGCGTCTTTGGTCTTCAAAAGTGAATTTCTTTCTGGGCCAGAACCGTAACCATGAATTCAGCACATGACTCTAGACCAAAGACAAAGGACATGTTTCGTCGATTATCAAAAACAAAATTGGCTATTTCATAGAAAAGTGCAATACCTACGCGGTGAAAATGTATGGCAGAGCATTTGGAACGAAGTTCCTTATCGCGCGTTGTGAAAGGGGGCTAGACGGAAAAAATTCTTACGAAAAGTTGTCACGACACTTTTTGCTATAGTAAGCTATTGTAAGCTGTGCGGCGGAGGCAGTCGCCTCCTTCTGCGAAGCAGTCATGCTAGCGAAGGAGGTGGCGGGACGGGAGAGGGAGAGAGTCTCCCGTCCAAGCCGCCGCGGTGGACGCTCCGGGCGTCGGGAGCCGCGTGACGACTCCCGGCCACCGTAGGCGCGGGCCTGCGGGCGGTGAGTAATGGGTAGCTCACCGTCCGAACAGGACCAGGCCCGTGCTGGACGGCGCGTACGTGTTCCACGCGCGTAAAGAGATGTCAGCATCATAGAGGGGGCCCACTAGGGCCCAAGCCTGCCGGGAAAGCGGGATCATCCAAAAGGGGTACCGCTGACCCGGAACATAAAGGGCCAAGGAAGGAACACGGGTGGGTTTTAGTCAGTAAGAGTCTGACACTCCCTTCCGCTCCACCCAGAGCGGGAGGGGTCATTTGATGATTTCCCATCCGTGCGCATGTTTTTCTGTCTGTCTCTCTCTCTCTTATAGAAAGCAAGCCAGATATTGGAACGAATATATATATATATATATATATATAATATATAAAAAAAAATATAAATATAAAAAAAATACATTATAACTTAAAAAAAAAAAAAGTTATTACAATTCCTTCACTAATTCATCGAAAGGAACTTCGTTCCATCCGGGTGTCCCTTGACACCTCTCAAGTTTTTTTTTTCTTTTTTTGTAATATCCGATGAAAAATTTCTACGTAGGTTTGTGAATCATGTATTGAGTCCATGATAATGGGTTGCGGGTGGATGTACTGTATAGAATCCAGTTCTTCTAACTGAACAGACAGCAATGCTGCTGGGGAGTTTGTTGCGTCACTTTGTCTTCCCAGCTAAAGCACTAGGAAGTGGTGAAGGGCGGGCGTGCCGGGGACTGTCTTATGTAATTATGACGTTCAAAAAGTGCTGATTCTCCGTCTAGAGAATAAATGACTTTTGATAACAGCTTGCACGAGTCGATCGCTGGTTAAACTACGCTTTCCGAGGTCACTCCGTGGATATTTCTACCGAGATCCCTCCGGGCCTCAGAAAACACGTTACGCCGTTGGTCCCGGCTGTCATTCATGGAACTTAGACTGTCGTTACGGGTCGTCAGAAGCCTGAAAGTCTGACTGGTTTTCTTACCAAGGGGTATCGTATTACCCAGTAACTGGGTTGTGGAGGTCAGATAGGCAGTCGCTCCATGTAAAATACTGGTATTCAGCTGTATCCTGTTAGACTGGAAGCCGACCCCTACGTAGGCGTAGTAAAAGGCTAGATGACTTTTACAATTGCATTACAGATAATATTTTGTTCTAGGTTTGCCTTCTCAACGTTGTCGAACGAAGCACAAAGAAGCCGTGATTGGCGGCTATGGGTGACCGCTCTATGCTCTGCTACATGCAGGTAAATGTACACTTATAAACAAACAAACAAAACTAGTGAACCTTACAGTAGTCGCATATGATGTGTAACATCTGACATCTCACCTTGGTAATAAGCAAAACATTAACATTATATCCTAAACATAATGATTCAGGTATTATTTGAGGTTAAGTGCACAGCTGATGCGTTCACCTTCTCTATTTCCCTTTCTCGTCACACACACGCAACTGTTGGCTGACAGTACCAACCTCTCGGAAAATGGGTTGGTACCATCTGACGGCCAACTCTACCGCCGCGCGCGCTCATTGGTCCAATCAAATAGCGCGCGCTTCCCCGGCTTCCTGTTACACACTTCCGTCGCATTTCACGAAATCACTCCCACAGATTGCAGAAAAGCGAGAGAAAAAATATTACACATCAAAAATATAAATACTTGCAGGTGTAATTGAAAACTGGCGCCAACTTAAAATAGAAGGTTCAGTCAGTCAGCAATCACACCCTACTCCATTTTCTTCTCATTCGTTCACCTAGATGGCGTGGCGCGGCCGGTGTGTGGCGTATCTTACGCCCTCAGCCTGTACTACCGCCATCAGCTCTCCAAGCAGCTGCGAGGTGCTTACATCAACCGTACGATTATTATCGGGTAAGTTGTTATACATTTGGAGACTGGGACACGACAGTTATTTATTTTAATACTTTTAGGGCGAATTTCACCAAACTTTTATACTTAAAATATGTCATAACCAGAGCTTTTTCTTGAATTTTTGTAAAATTTTCCTTAAGAACTGTCAGGCGTCCATTTTAGGCACAGCAGCAGGTAGTTAGGAAACTTTATTGCTACGAGGGCTAAACACAAGTTTATACATATAATGTTAAACACTGTAGGATGATGTTTAAACATACTAAAAACACTTGAAGGTAAATGATAAATGAATTCTGTAAGTAGGTTTGTACAAACACTTTTACACGTCAATCATATTTTTTTTTTAAACTAGATGAGGGCGGCGTTTCCTATCTGACTACTCTGAGAAGAAAGGCCGAAACAAACTCAGAGGTCACAGTCTCTTTTAAAGTCCAGACAGAATCTTGGTCAGATCATGTGAAGGCTATGTAGATCGGTGTCTGAAATGGTCTTTTGAGGAAAGAACCACACAGATTGAGTAGACCTGTCCAGTCAGTGCACGCAATGGTCAGCAATCGTGCAGCTCAACTCAGAACTTAAGGAGCTCAACGATTCGACGAATAATACCAAAGAAAGGACATTTGAGTAGGCCGCACAAGTTACTCAAACTGCCAGATCATGATTACACTAAGAGTAAAAATACAAAAAAAAAGCAATGACCAACATAGTTCTCACATTCACAATAGTTAAAATAATAGCATAATACTTTACAAAGTAAATACTCTTGTCATAGTATATATGTATATAAAATTCATTAATGTCAATGTGTATATAAAATCCGGACATAATCATTGAGGACCATGCAGATTGGTGTCTGAAATGGACTTTTGAGAAAAGAACCACACAGATTGAGTGGACCTGTCCAGACAGTGCACGCATTTGTCAGTAACCGTGCAGCTCGACGGTAAGATTTGATTGCACGAAATCCGAAATCATAAATCAAATTGGCGTCTTATAACCTAAAAAATCTATGCGTTGTAGCATTTCCCAATGTTACAGTACACAAAGAGATTTAATTAAGATACTTACTATGCGAAGAAATGTCATTGAAAATTCTTCTACAGATTGTACTTCGGTGAGTGTGCCCAAGAACTCCACGACCTCATACCACCGGCTCCCTTCTTCCATCGGTCATCTAGACGCACTGCAACTTATCATCCTTACGTAGCTTGCTATTCCACCAATTCGCACTAAGCGTTTCCAAATGTCTTTTGTAATGCGCACAGCAAAAGAGTGGAACTCTCTACCTGCGTCTGTGTTTCCGAACGAATACAACCCTAATCTCTTCAAAGTGAGAGTGAACAGGCTTCTTCTGGGTAAGCTCACTCCATCGTCGACTCTGTCTCTGTCACCACTGACCTAAGCTAGAGTCAAGACCAAACCATCTCTAATAAAAAAAAAATAAAAAAAACTTTTTCACAAACAAAAACCACCGATTTCCAAAAAAAAAACACTACAAAGTGAAAAAAATAACTTTAATTTCGGAAGTCGGTGACAAACAACGAAACAACTAAAAACTTTTTCAGAAAAAAGACAGATTTCCGAAATTAAAGTAATTTTTCACTTTGTAGTGTTTTTTTTTGGAAGTCGGTGGTTTTAGTTTGTGAAAATGTTTTTTTTATTTTCACGTTTTAGTTGAGGTACTAACCCCAAACAAAGTCGTATACCACTCTACTTGCAATATAATTAACAGTGACAGGAAGTTATTACAACATCATCAACATACACTAAGTGGGAAAATACGTATTATTGAAGCTAACTCAAAAACCACTCATTAGAACTTGACCAAATTTATATGGGACCAATCAGGAAGCATATCCTTTATAACAAAAGAAGAATTTTTCAAATCTGTTTATAATAAACGGAGTACTGAGGTAAAAACATTTGAAAAAAACGGATCGTAATTCTCCTTTTTGTTTGAAGTCGGTTAAAAACTGTGATCCCGTGTGTCAGCGATGCATCTTGTTGTGAAATATAATTCAGTGTTTCAATGTTAAAAATATTATTTGTGGTTTGCTGTATGGCAACACCGACTTCCACTTCTCCTTTTCGAGAGAATCGCCATGCGGATGTAATTATTCTGTGTCCATTAAATGACAGTACGAACAATGTCTGGGACTTTTACATTCAAACACCACTTGCAAGAGGGCGTCCATTAATTACGTTAGGCGTTTAGAGGGGGTGTGGGTCGAGCCGAATCTCACCCAATCTCACATGGGGGAGAGGGGGGCCTCGGCAGATATGACGTAATTTTTTTTCCACAAGAAACAGCATAAAATTGCGAGAAAACTGGGTTAAATAAAATAAAAATGTTTCTCCACTAAAATAATATACTCTCTTAAAATGAATGATACTATTCAGGGAAATTCACGGATTAAATCAGTAAACAGATTTAGACTACGTTTTTAGAAATCTTAAACACTAATCGTAACTAGTATTCAATAAATAAAAAAAACAAAATGTTTTTTTTTAATAAACCCAGCGCAGTTAAACTCAGATTAACCTATTTAGATTAAAAGTATGCATTTTGAAAAATCTCACGTGAGATTAGGGGAGGGGTGAGGGGGTCGAGCGAAATCTCACGACATATCAACAGGGGGTGAGGGGGAGTCGAAAAATTGCCAAAATCACCTCAATGCCCCCCAACACATCTATTAAAATTAGATTAACATGCAGGCGTACCAGACTAGACTGAGCGACTTTTTCCCACTAGGACAAATGTGTGGAGACTTCGATTTTGTTCGCTGTTCTAAATTATTATCTTGTTATTTCTTTCTTTTTCTTTTATTTATCTTATTATTATATTTATCTAATAAATAATTTAATGTTTTTGAGAGCACACAACCATGTTGATTTTTAAGGAATATTCAACATTTTTCAGCGTAATTCTTGAAAAGTTTTGTACACACAGCAGCCGATCAAGTTACCACAAACTCCGAAATTTTCACATTCGATTTTGAACTTAAGTTTCAACACATCATTAAGGTTTCAAATCATTTGGAGAAATTTTACAGTTTCGTATAACCTGATGTGCTGGCTGTACCTACTCAATAAAAAGAAAGTAGTTTTTTTTTAAACGAATTATTTTCGTAACTAGTTATTGATATTCATTTTCTATTTCCCAACAGTTCAAAGAGCTATTCAGCGACTACCGCGGCGCGTCGGCAGCACTCGATACCATTGCGCTCAACTCTGCATGGGTACTTCGAGCCGACAGCGACTTACTACGGTACTTCAATGCATTAGCACAACATTAAAAAAATAACAGGAATTATAGACTCGTAGTAGTGAATTTTGTAATTTGTGGCGCAACTGTTGGGCAATAGTGGCGCAACTGAAGACAAACATCAGCGCAACTGTCTCTTTTTTAGTGAAATTGTTTATTTGCAACAGTGACGCAACCATGTATTTAAGGTTGTCGGCAACTGTGGGCAACTACAGATAAACACAACGCCACTTTTTGATACCAACTTTAATTCTAGTGTATACATATATAGTAACCGTCTTTGCTGTCACCATCTAGCTGATTGTCTGATCTCTATCAGTATGAGCTATTTCGTATTATAAAAAAAGGTTTTATAAAATAGCTCACGGTCACACAAGATTGTCGCTGTCGTAACAAAAAGACTACCAGTCTAGTATTTACTAGAGATACGGGATTATCAATACCTCCTTGGTATTATTTACCTATAGTGATTTATACTTGTGTCTGAGTACCTTTACTGTAGTGAAAAATATTAAGAAGATGTTATAGCTAAAGACTTCTGTGTGCATCTGAGTGTATGGAGTGATAGAAGTGAGTGTAAGGGGAGAGCAGCTAAAAAGTTGCTACGTCATAATTGTATTTTTTTTTGTCATGTTTATTTTCTGTAAACCCTTGTATTTTTTTTAAATGTAACATGCCCAGTGCTTCTTTTTCATGATTTATTACCGATATAATCGACCCCTGTAACAAATTAATTAATTATTGAGATTTAAGAGTGAGTTCACTTCAATAGTGCAACGGATAAGATTCGAAAACACGATCTTTCGCTTGACAGTCCGCATTACCTACTTCTTATTTACAAAAATAGTTCAAGTATTTCGAATAAAAACGTTCTTACGTTTAATAATATATGGGATTACCGTTTCTAATTTAGAATTATCATGAACCTGTAGAATAACGTATTGTCCCGTACTTATTAAACAATAATACCTTTTAATTTCACAAATCGATTCGTTTTGGAGATTAATCTTTTTGTTATGAGATTATGTGCCACAGTAGGTATTTTTCCTAAATGTAAGTTAGTAATTTTTGGTTCGATGAATTTTTCTCGCAAGCTTAAGTTGCGGGCAACTGCGGGGCGACTGCGTTGAATCTGCGTTGCTACTGCGGGGCAACTTAACGTTTACAGCATTTCGTTATTTTTCGTTTATCCTTCATCATCTACCTACCTATTATATTATAATTAAATGATTAAATATGTAACCCTTTAACAATTAAGCATCCTAAAAAGCCATACTAGTTTTAAGTTTTTTATATT
This sequence comes from Brachylomia viminalis, assembly GCA_937001585.2. Lineage (NCBI taxonomy): Eukaryota > Metazoa > Arthropoda > Insecta > Lepidoptera > Noctuidae > Brachylomia > Brachylomia viminalis. Next base: position 9,605,106 of record OW443322.2, on the reverse strand, counting down.
TAACGAAACAGTATTAAAAATAAAAAAATATAGTCACAAAGTTAATTGCGCACAGAATGTATTATTTATTTGTCATATATTTTTAATATTGATTAACTGTAACATGATGGCCATCTCGTTCTCTTGTGGGTATCAAAGCACAATAAAAAATACTTTTGCTCCTCAAAGTACTCCTAAAATATCAACTCTATGTTAGTACCCTTCTTGCAAACTTTTCCAAGCTTTTTGTAGCATTAAATCCAGAGATTTTTTGATCACTACAATTAGCCAAAACTTGCGCAACACTGGGTAACTTAGAAGCAACACTAGCCAACAATTTGTGGGCAAACTGTTGCTCTGATTGACTTCGGTTTACTTACGGCAATATTTTTATGCAATTGTTGTTTTAAAAATAGCATAATTATATTAATAATGCTTTAATGCCACTGAGAGTAAAGGTGCCTATTAAATTGATATTTCCAAAAGTGTCAATATTAAAAATATACGAATAGCTTTTTAAAGAAATTATCCATAGATTTAAACGTAACATTAAATAAAAATATATTCTTGATTAGAATTTATTTTGCAGCTTCACAACAAGAATGAGAAGACTTAAAAAAAAATTACCGACTTCAAAACGGTTTCAAAACGGCTTCGTTCTAAAAAAAGCTAAAGCAGCAGATTTATTTTGGAAGTCGGTTTTAAAATTAGAAAAAAAAATTGGTACCTACTTAAAAATTTTGTAACTGACAAAATCTTTTCTACATTTTGTACAAAACGAATTCTAATCAAAACTTTTCTATGATAGTATAATACAAGCATTTAGTCGGTGTATAGAGCAATGTAAATATGTAATTATACGGGCAAAGTGTTATTGTCAACTTTGCCCGGTCAATGTTAGAAATTAATTTAGTTGATAATGTCATCCGCATCAACATTCATCGTTCCCCTCCCTTATTCCTATTTGTGGTCGGTGCAACATATCTTTTTCTTCCACATTTCTTAGTCGTCGTCTCGGTAGTCACTCATATAATAATGTATGATCATAATTTAAAAGTGTGTATGAATCTTTAAAATCATTGTCAACGGTACCTAGTACAAAGTGTTACCTATCAACCACTTTGTCCGCAGACATCTCTACAAATAAATAACATTGAAGTGTCAGTTTGTATGTCAAAATAACAGCGTTTTACTAAATGCATAAGAAAGTATAATACGGTACTTCTAACAAAAAAACAATTAATTTTTTTATATCTGTCTGTTTGTTTGTTCCGGCTGATCTCCGAAACGGCTGGGCTGATTTTGTCGGTACTTTCACTGGCTGACTGCTGATGTTATAAGGAGTAACATAAGCACGTTCCCGTGGGATAATTTCCGTCATCCAAGCGGGCCGCGGGCAGCAACTCGTCACTTCATATAACAATAATATTTATCCCAGTGTAACCTAAGTACTTACTAGGATCTCAAAGTCTTAATTGCATCCCAAAAACACATTTAATGAGGCAGGTATCTATCCTTACTGAAAGCTTCACTAAGTCATCATTCAACCCAACCTCGTCCATCCTTTTCCCAATTTTGTTGAGGTCGGCTTCCAGTCTAAACGGATGCAGCTGGATACCAGTATTTTACATGGAGCGACTGCCTATCTGACCTCCACAACCCAGTTACTGGATAACACTATACCCCTGCCCTTGGTAAGACTGGTTGTCCGACTTTTGGGCTTCTGAGTACCAGTAACGACTGTCAAGGATCGACGAAATGACAGCCGGGACCATTAGCGTGCTTTCTGAGGCATGGATGGTCACCCACCCGTGATCCCACCGCGGCAAGCGTAACTGAACTTTCGATCGACCCGTGCGCATGTTATTATTTAGCTACAAGCCGTTTTGTCTTGTCGAAATCATTATATCTATCTAATCATGAATGAGTGTTGGTCAATGTAAAGAATGCTTAATTCAATGTATTCAGTAGTCCATTAAAAATTGTATTTGACCAAAATATAAAGAAAATAATTTTCTATTTTTCTAGAATAAAAAACTTTACATGTTTTGTCTAAATATTGGAAAAGATCCGACCAGTAGTTTATTGTCAGTATTGCAAATGGAAAAAATGGGTCGTGTACGTTTGGTGTTGCCATACTTAAGGGGGATGGGATAAGGTAGCCCGCGAAATTCAACTGTTTTTGATAGATAATTTGAATTTGGCGGGCTAGCGTTTTCGCCTTAATAGTAGAACAATTCTGTTTTACATATTATTTTGTAGAAATTATCATAAATACTTTGTCCGGATAATTCCCGTACTGTCCATTAATATTATTTATTTAAATTTTAGTGTTAAGCATTATAATTAAGTAATTAATTGATCTCACAGTGAGACTTCTTAAAAAAAAACAGTGTTTCTTGTGTATTTCCAATGGTAGATACGATTGATATTATAACTAAAATAAGTCAATGTATTTTATTGTGTATATTTAATTTTTCAAACCATTTTTAAATAAAAAATACATGTTTCAGGCAATATTAAATGCATTGAGTTCCAACTATGCACTTATTAAAAATACTATGCAGTCAGATGAATCGGATTTATCCGTCGCCATTAAATAATGTGGGGATACGACAATAATTTAAAGGCACCGCTCGTTGCGTGACAGGCAGTGCCTGTGTCGTCTTAAACTTCGTATATTTAGTGACGTTTCCAGTCTGCATATTTATTTATTCGTTTAAATAAATAACATGGGAGACTTACAGCTAAAACCAACAGATTAAGGACAGTACATTAATCTGAAAGCCAATTACAGGTCTCCACTTATAAAATACAGAGAAGAAAAAATAAATTATAAGGACATTCACACCAAACTACTATACTCGTACTCGTATACTACAGCATAATATTATGTTGCTCTAACTGCTTAACAATCATCATAACAAAATAAACTACATGACAAAGCTTCCTGACTGACAACAGATACAATTCTATCAAATATAGCCCATAGTTTACCTAGTCACTATAGCGAATCTAAGATCTACAAACCCTATAGTTGGCCCAGCACTATTATTTAGTTTATTTAGAAAAATCTATTTTCTATTTATTTATTTAACCATTTAAGTACACACTTATATAAACAGACAAGAAGAAAATAACAGAAAAATAGGTACAAAGGTGATGCTTATTTCTAATGAAATATCTTCCAGCATACCTGCGATCGGATAGTAGATTTAGGCCCACTTGCGCCAAGCTAGGTTATCACGGCTAACTCGGAGGTAAATGCTACTTTGGAGTTAAATTCTAATGATGTCTTGCACCATCGAGAGTTAGGGGATAACCATCGGTTTAATTGTTAAATTTTTAACCGACTGATGTGGGAGGGTTAAGTCAACTAACTCTGGGTTAGTAATGTCAAAATTTGCTTTGTTTGTGTCTTGTGTTTGTTGCATTTAGTGATATCGGTTTTATTTTGTCCTGAAAATGATAAATCAATGGTTGTTGTCTGATGATGATGAAGAGATCATCGAATACATTAGTTCAGACTTTTAAAACAGAAGAATTGCGGAACGGACTGATCATTTTTACTCACAAAGAGACAAAGATTTTCATAGAAGATTTCGTCTACAAAAAGAAACTGTTCTCTATTTATTGGATAAAATTGAAAATAGATTGCAATATACAAATGCGAATAAAAAGTAAGTACCTACATGTGACCGACATTACGTTTTTAGTAATTAGTGTGAAATAGACTGGATATATTGGATTTAAGTGCAATGATAATGACCTACTATGTGTTGCTACGCTGCTAGTGTATCATATTTAGGTACAATACAACTAATAATAGGTACCTATATAAAGTATTGTTTAATTTTATTTTTCCAGTGAGGCTGTATCACCTATGAACCAACTACTATGTACATTACGGTTTTACGCCACTGGAAGTCAATTACTGACTTGCGGAGATGTCATTGGGGTACATGAGTCAACAGCATGCAGGATCATACATAAGGTCACTAATGCTATAGCTCGGTTATATCCACAATTTATATTTATGCCAACTACCGGTGAAGAGCAAAGGCAGGCGGCATTGGAATTTTACCAGATTTCACGATTTCCACGTATCATTGGGGCAATAGATTGTACTCATGTGCGAATGAAGTCGAATGAACCGCGTAACCGAGGTTTTTTATCCAATTTGAAGATCTTCCGCGTCCGCCTAATTTATTTTCACAAAATAATAAGTATAAACAACAATGCAAATGCAACACGCTAAAGTCACGACCGTCAATATAACGCGACAAAGAACCATGTGTCATTTCTAATCTGACATAAAGGAATAGACTTATTCAAAGTAATGTGGAGCGAGAGAGAGCAGTATATTAATTCATTTAGCATTCGATCTACCATATTTTGCCGGATGTAAAAAGAATGAATGAACATAACAAATGAACATGACAAGACTCGGGTTAGTTGACTCTGGGTTAATTTTTACTGGTGCTGCGAGTTAAAAATTTAAAACATTAACACTGAGTTAGTAAACCTCGAGTTATTTATTTAACTCAAAGTTTTGGTACAAGCGGGCCTTAGAGATGTAGACAGCGTGTGTAAGAGTAAAAGAGAAAATAAAATACATAAAATCAAAAACAATTCACAATTTTTTTCTAATTTTAAATTAAGATTTATTTGATAGATAGTTAATAAAATACTCAGCTAAGTGCTAGTATTGCCAGTATTTTAATTTATTGTCGTATTTCTTGTCCCCACGTTGTATTATGTTTTGTGACATTCCTACCTTCAAGGTAAGTTTGCTGGTAGTAGGCTCTTACCTAGCTTATCTAGGTAGATAACATATTCTCTATAACGCGTTGTACTTATGTGAAACCAAATGCAATATTATTTACGGGCAATTTGCATAACGTGGTCATTGCTAACATTGCCCGATTATTTATTGATTGTTCACGGCTCACTAGAAATATTTTAATAACAAACTATATTTTATCTTTATTCATTAAATAAATATTCAGGAACTAGAGTGTCCATACCCGAAGTCTTCCACCTCCAAGTCCACCTTTTATAGCAGTCTATATTATAGGGAAAGAGATGGAGCTATAGTTGTCTCGTCTTAGCATGGCAATAGCGGTCACCTACATTTTCTGGCATTCTTGATTACAAACACTGAAATAAAGTCCGTTAACATCCTGAATAAATAAAGAGAGTTGACACGACAGAGGGGCTTTCCTCTAAACTGCATATACTACATACCATTTTCAAGCTCTGTACCAAAAATCAATTAAATAGGAGCAGTAGTTTAGTCGCAAAAGATTTTTTAAGTTTTTGCTCCGTTTGAACACGATGTATCTTTCCTAACAGCTGATTATGTTTTTTTGCCCGATCTTCTCCATAGGTACCTACTACGCTTTGGAATGGGCAACTAGCTTCATCTTTCTGACTGACCGACCCCTTGACAATTCAAAAGTGCCTGTAATTGGTTTATTTGAAATAAATGCTTTGAGTTTGGGTTGAGTTTGACATATTGTAAAAATACTAGGTACTTATTATTCATTTGTGCAATTCCATGTTCATGTCTTGGTGTTGGTTAACTTGCCTTTTAAACTGTGGAAGACTGTGTACAAGTGTTGTCTAATGAACTATTACGAGTTAAAATATGGTAACTTATTGATTGGGTTCCTACGGAGATATGTATATGAGGAAAAGGGCAATGACCGCTATTGGCACGCTAAAACGCGACAACTGAGTAGTGTTTTCTCTATACAATTATACAGGGTGTGGCGTAAGTAGTGGTCCACCGTTCAGGATTCGATAAACCAGATAATTAACTATAACAATTACTTAAACATTTTAACCATTTTTAGTAGCAAGTTTTTTTTTTTACAAAAATCGCTCTTGAACTTACGTAAAGCTCCATCACTTTCTGCAAAGGCCCCCTGAACATTATAAAATTATATAGGTAGTTGTTTTTTTAAAAAAATGTCATTATCAACAATAACCAATCCGAGAATTGACCGCATTGCGCACATTGCCCGGTGAGTGCTGAGAAGTGTATCTGTATTATATACTTAAGACTACCTACGGTGTATAAATTTTGTATTCGCTTTTGTAATAAATTTTCCCATTGTACTCACGTGTTTCATTTTAAAATCATCATCATTACCAGCCTCTAGCGTTTTCCCAGCTAGGTTGCGGTTGGATTCCTGTCAAACCGGATGCAGCTGAGTAGTATTTTACCTATACAATTGTATGTTGACTGACCGGTTGGTGCAGTTGGTAGCGACCCTGCCTTCTGAGCCGCTGGTCCCCGGTTCGATCCCCGGACAAGTCAAACATTTGTGTGCATGAACATGTCTGTTTGACCTGTGTCTAGGTGTTTATATGTATATAAGTATGTATATCAGTCATCAGGTTACCGTAGTACAGGTTCTACCTAGTTCGGGACCTGAAGACCTTGTGTGGATGTTGTCTCATATTATTATTATTATTATTCGTAAGTAGTGGTCCACCGTTCAGGATTCGAGGAACCAGATAATTAACTATAACAATTAAAATTTTTAACCATTTTTAGTAGCAAGTTTTTTTTACAAAAATCGCTCTTGTACTTGATGGTGTGTTAAAAATTAGGTTTAAAATTAGAGAAAAACCAACTTTTTCTTCAAAAGAGCTGAATTTACACAAAAAATCATAATTTATCATGATAGCTCTAGTACTCAGCAGTAATTAAAAGAAATCAAAATGAAAAAAAAAAATGGTTTTTGTTGAAACTACAAACAAATTTGTAATAAAAGGTAGAAATTTCCTAAATAAAAAGGAAATATTTTCGAAACCCTTGGGTAAAAATTGTAATTTTTTTTTAATTGTTATAGTTAATTATCTGGTTTTTCGAATCCTGAACGGTGGTCCACTACTTACGCCACACCCTGTATACCTAATACAAAGGACATTGAGTTTATACAATGCAGACTACTTAAGTACGTGGATAGACAGTGCCAATAAGGGAAGGCAGACAATCGTAACAGCTATGCGACTTCGCTCCGGACACCCTTAATTGAAGATGTCTATCATATCATCATGGAATGTGTCCGGAACGAGCCGGAAAGACGAGATTTGTTAACAATATTTAATAGTAGGTATGTCCGAGATTGGGGTATGTAACAGCGTCCTTACTGCTCCTGCTTCGGAAGCAGCCAGGATGCTGTACAGGCTCGTAAACATTGGTATCAATCGCAGAGGTAGTGTAAGATAATTTTTAGTTGTGTAGTAGTAGGTAACGATATGATTTGTAACGATGAGGGTGGCATAATCTGTCTAGATTATGACCCTCTTTAAATAAATAAGATTAAAAAACAAAAAAAGGTAGTCTTACAATCTTCAGCACTGTAGTTAAAGTGTCCTTGACGCACATTCGAAACAAAGAAAGTACGTTTATTTTAGGTAGTATGACGCAAAGAAAAAACACAAACACGAAAAATAACAAGTTGAGGGAATATAATTATATAATAATGATAGGCCATAGTTCTTCCATAGTTCTATGTAACCAATACACTATAGCCACCCAAACCCATAGCTCAATATGTTTTGTTCCCATGTTCTGCTATAGTCCTGCACCAACCGGGGGTTGTCCTTGGGTGCACTTGAAATGAAATGAAAATGAAATAGTAGATTATTAACCAAGGGGATAAAGCAGTGTCTTCTGTCGCGGGTGACGATTTAAATCGCGAGCGTAATGAAGGACTCGAGGTTTACTCCCGAGCGTAGCGAGGGTGTTAAAAACATAAATCACGAGCGAAGCGAGGGATTTAAAGACGAGTCCTGAGTGTAGCGAGGGATTTAAGTTCACCCAAGACTAAGACAGCTTTATCACCGAGGAAAATACTCTACTTTTCGTACCTTTTGCGAAAAAATTAACACAATAATAATATGAGATAAGCATTTATTAAAAATAATGACAATTAAACGTATTTTTAGAACATGAACTTATTTATAAAAATAAATTAAAATAATAATACCATAACGTTTATGAAATTCCTAGACTAATATTTTTTTGTCGGAAAAGCAAAGGCATCGAGCTCATACGGCCTCGTCGGTTTTCGTAATTTTATTTAATAATCATAACTGCATAATAAATGCGTATTCCTTTTTCAAAAAGATGTATAATGCTTTATATATGTCGTAGGATAATTTGATACTTCGAATCTTCGCGGAAATCCTAGGGGTTTTGCGAAAACGCGGATAATTAGAATTTAGGTTAGGTTATGTTAGAACAGTGACCATTAGCGCGCGAAGGCGAGCGAGCGAAGCGAGCGTGCCACGGCAGCGGCCGCCAAGCGCCAGATACCCTTCTATTGTTGTTGTATCATTTAGGTTAGGTTATGTTAGATCCTGACTTTGTCCAGTAAGATTTGATAATTTTTCGCCTATGTCTAATTATCCGCGTTTTCGCAAAACCCCTAGGATTTTCGCGAAGATTCGAAGTATCAAATTATCCTACGACATATACAAACTCAATGGTGTAAACACAGATGTAGTTCAGTATAAATTTCGGTAAGTATTCCAAATTTAAATCACATTCTCCCCCTAGAGGATGAATGAAATTCAGTACAATTTTCTTTTCCTGTTTTTAACAGATTAAAAAGCTCGCTTTCGCTTTTCGCTTTTTGTGGCATAGAATGACACTTTTTTGAGCAAGTGGTACGAAAAATGTTTTATTTGTTATAAAATTAAATTTAACAACTAGTGATTGGAGTTTCCTTTTAAGCAAAAAAGCCTGTGTTAGGAGACTCCGCTCTTCCAAAACTTAAAATATTAACATAAAATTACTTGTTTTAAGTGTTATAAAAACAGGCGATTTAAAATAAAAAGAGATAAAAAGAGAAAATTAAAACTAGACAAGAAGCATGCAAATGTGTGAGTAAGAGTAGGGGTGTGTGAATGTGACTATGACTATGAAGGTGTGTAAATGTGAAAATGGGGGTGTGTGAGTGTGAATACTAAGGAGTATTACTGTGAGTATAAAGGTGTGTAAATGTAAATTTGAATGTTGAATGTGAACATCTGTGTGTATGAAAGTTAAGTGATAGTGTGAGGGTTTGTTAAATTTAATGTAAAATACAGAGTGAGTGTAAGTGGCAATGAATGAATCAGACTGTATACGACAAGTACGAAAGATGAGAACATTAAGTGTAAGGTTTTATTTTATTCCAGTAGCTTCTCCGTGTCATCATAAGTAAGTGGTTTTATCCAATTAGTTACTATTTGTTTACTGTCAGTTAATTGTTTAATTGTATTATGTAGATCTCTTTGTTTACTCGGTTGTAAAGCTGAGCTGAGCATTTGTCGTATTGAATACGGGCGAGCTTGGTTTTAGTTTTAGGAACTTCAACTATTATATCCTTTCTTCTTTTCAAGGTTAAGCTGGGATCAAAATTAAGAGTTTTATGTTTCCTGAGAATAGTTTTAATTATATATAGTTTGCGAACAGAGTGTAAATTACTTATTTGATAAAGACTTTGCGTAGGGTACCTTAGGTTTTTGAAGTACATTAATTTTATTAGAGCCCGTTGTCCCCGCTCCAGGTCTATGAATTTAGTCTTAGCCGCCCCACCCCAAATAGCACTTGCATAGAGCATACAGGGATAATCGTCGGTTGGTGCCTCATTCCATTAAAAATTGTCTAAGGGGCCTCTGCAATTCGGCATCGGCCCCTCGTAGATACGCCTTCCAAAGGACCGGAACTACATACTACCGAGATACGTAAAGATAAATAAATAATAATAAAAACATTTATTTCAGACTACAATGAACCATATACATATACCTTACAAACTAACATAATATGTTAGTTTGTAAGGTATATGTATATGTATATGTATACTTTATATAATATTATTATATAAAGTACTTATAATAAAACAAAACTTGCGTTAATAATAGCTTGAAACTATGTTAGTAGCACTTCACTAGTTTGTCCTTGTGCTGTCCTGAGGTACTTGTCCGCGGAAGCGACGGAACACCACGTCCTGCGGCCAAAAGTCTTCTTCCATGACGACGACGGGCAGATAAGGAAATAAAAAAAGAAAATAAAGAAAATGCGTTTATTTGCGGTAAACATGACGCAAAAAATAACACAAACACAAAAAATATGAAAAGGTTGGGGGAAACATGCGTCACATCCACGCAAAACGGCTATCGCTCAGCATTATGCCGCGACCCTAAGCAAGACAGAGCCCCAGCGCTGGTTTTCAGCGACAGCCGGCGCTGACGTAGTGACGTCGTCCGGTGAGGCAAACAATAACAATTCGGTACGCGCACCAAGAACACCTTGATGTTGACGTTGCGGTGCGACTCCAGTAACTGCACCCTCGGCATGTACCTCGTCTTCTGGCGCACGTACTCTACGGTGTCTTTCGCCTTAGTGGAGTAGTGTAGGCGGGAGATGAACACCGGTATGTTCGGCTTAGCGGCGCGTAAGCCGACTTTGGGCTCCGTGGGAGCTTTGCCGCAGCGGTTCTTGTTCGCTCGCCATAGGCATTTCGTCCTTTGCACCGTCACGAAACCCTCATCATCAGGCCTATACGGCGCCTTTTCTGGCATAGGCTTCTTCCTTGGAGCGCCCGGGGCACATGCGGTGACGCTAGCGAAATCCTTTTGCAGGAGCTTCGCCTAGGCTGCAGACACTGGCAGCGGGACGGGGCGAGAGGCTCGGTCGGCGCTGCGTGGAGGAGCCGCGATGACGGGCGGGGCGCTCCGCAAGCTCAGCAATCGACAATTATGCGTCACATCCACGCAAAACGGCCATCGCTCAGCATACCTATTGCTGCGCAAGATAGAGCCACAGCGCGAACTCATTTGTTTTTAAAGTAAATCATCGCGGATTCGCAACGAGACACCGTTCGAATTTCAAAGTGAGGTGAAGCGGTTTGATCACCACTGACCTACCGTAATGAAAAACGCTGAGGAAATCTGAAATGAATGAGACTGGCCGCCAAGCAGATTCCGGTATGAAGGAAGTATGACGGTGTAATTAAAAGCACATACACATTCAATATTTGTCTCAGGGATGCAACGCAATCCACGATCAGTGGTGGCCACTTACCATCAGGAGGCGGTTCTGCTTATTTGCGCTTAAAGTCTAAAATCGCTAACAAGCAGTGACCAAGCGTGGTGATCAATGCTCGTTCCTACTCTGTATAAGATCCTCCTTGCCTTCTCCTTGTGTATCTCTGCCTTTGCCATGCAGTTACAGATTATTTAAGTGTAAAAGACTGTTCAACTTCAAGTCACGCGGGTATTCGCCAATTTGCACACCTCCATACAAGTTAGTTGACACAATCGGCGCATGCGAATTTCGTCCCACATTCCAGAACTTATAATATAATGTAGGTGAGCGATAATCCCGCTATGCCTCTCGATACGGAATGATCTTCAAATGATAACACATTACGAACAATGCAGTTAGTACTTGCATCCAATTACAAAAAAGTAGTCGGTACCAATTAAAATTCAATTAAAATTTGACACAATCGTAGTTTATTTTACGCATGAAATCCAATAACATCTTTATTAAAAATTCATTAATATGGAAAAATTTTATCATTTCCTTTTCAATTGACAATGGGTCAACCAAGACATTGATTTTTTTTTCCCATTAATAATATTTATTTCCATAAAAAGTACAACATGTCATTACTTGATTTTAGCTGTTTATGTATGTTTATTATTTTTGGTAAGTTAATAAGATTCGTTAAATAATTAACCTAATAAATAACGGTACACCACATAGCCTTTACCAGAAGTGGTCATCGTATAAGTATTTAGTGGTCCAGCAGCTTCAATATCATCAGGCAGGATGGTGCTGGAATCTATCAGTTCTTCGTGGACTTGGTACGACAGCGGCTCCCCTCGGATATCTATGGGCTGGGTGTCCTCATCTCTGTGATCACGCAGTGATCGGAATAGGTAGAACTAAAATACATAAAGTTCGAAAAAGAACAGAGACAAAGTGGAGACGCCTTACGACAAAATATTTTTTCGGGACTATGTCTATAACTGTTTGTCCCGGGTTTTGGAACATTACATATGTAGGTACATCAAAAATTTACCAGTGACAAACAGAAGATAGAAAGAGACAGCAAGTTTTGGCTATTCTGGGTAATCGAAAACATGAGGCGGACCCAGTTCTTTACCTGATTTAACAATAGGAAACGGATCTACTTGTTTTTTAAAAAGGTTCTCCTTGTTTTTGAAGTCGGTTAAAAAGAGAAAATAATTCAATTAGTTTACTGTAATAATAACATTAATATTGAATGTACTTAAGTGAGGTCCACAAGTCGGAAAAAAAATCCGAGAAAAAAGAATTGTCGCAAGGAAGTCTCCACTTATTTTGTCTCTGTTCTTTGAACTTTAGGTATATTAGCTCTACCTATTCCGATCACCGGTGATCAGAAAAGAGCCACCACGCAACCATCGATGCGATGCTTTGATAGAGTGACAGTAATCAGCCAGTGTCACTTTTATTATCGGTGATTACTAGTTCTACTACGAAGTTCGTAACAAAACTAGATGGCGCCACTTGCTGGGCTGTCATATAAAATATCAATAGAAAAGTCAGCTGGTCTAGTGGTCGCTTGCGACCCTAGCGTAGATCCATCCTATGTGGGTTCGATTCCATGCAAAGCATCATAGCAAAGTGGCAAAGTGTCATTGGGTTTTCAAATTAGAATATTCTCATTATTAGTGGATTTATGGGCGTTTAATAGCAATTGACTCACCCCATTATTCGCCTAGCCTATTTCCAACTATATTAGGGGTCGGCTTCCAGTCTAACTGAATGCAGCTGAATACCAGTATTTTACACGAAGTGACTAAATATCTGACCCCCACTATCCACAACTCTGCATGCTCATTATCATTATCTTGCCCTCATTCCAATTTATTTGGGGTCCGGTCGGCACAACATGTCTTTTTCCCAACTCTATATTTAGTTCTACTAGACGCCATCTCGTTAGTCACCCCTTTCTAGTAATATCATCTTTCACACATGATAGACAATCCATCGTTTCTTTGATCTTCCCCTACTCGTACAGCCATCCAACAACCCAGTACGATATGTAAGGTAAATAACTAATGTTATTCTCTAATATTACAGCACAGCTAACAGAAAGCCGTGTACTAATCCTACGTGACTACGATGATGAGCCGTTAGTCCTTGGACACGTGGACAGTTCAAGTGCGCAGGAGGTCAAACATATGCATCAACCCACCAGCTCAAACTATAAACCAAAAAGAACTCATTCTAAAAGAACAGTTCTACAATATGGTCGACATATCTACCATTTAGATAATTTCGCAAATTTAAAAGATTTAAGGTCTAAAATGACTCAATTAAAACCAGATTCCGTTGATATCGATGATCTTTTTCGAGTCAGTGATTTAGCAAAACAGGGTGTGGGAGACTACCTTAGAGATCTTCTTAAATTTTCCAATGCACCTGTACAATGTTGTAGTGGAAACCAATGTAATGAAGATCTAAGGAAATTCAGCAAACATAAAAACGATGATGACACAGATTTGAAACATAAGAAAATGCAATTTGGACGAAGTAAAAGATTTCAGATCGTTGATAACAGGCATGAATCTAAAAAGCATGATGATTCATCAGAAGAACACCATGAGAAGAAGAAAAAGAAGTTTAATAAGAAGAAGAAAATTAAGCATTATTCTGAATCCTCAGAGAGTAAGTCAAAAGAGTCAGGTTCAGCAGAGGAAAGTGGGGGGTCCCATAAGAAACCGAAAAAAAAATATAAGCAACCAAAGGAAAGTTCAGAGGAAAGCGTAGAAATTAAAAGAAAATCTAAGAAAAAGCACAACGAAGACGATTCCTCTGACGCCAGCGTCGAAACATTTAAGAAAAACAATAAATACTCGAAAAGTAACGAAGATTTTCATAAAAAAAAGAAAAAAAAGAATAAACACAATTATGGAGCATCCGATGAAACGAAACGTAAAACATTTGCGGTCGAAGATGATTTTTTTATGCAAGGGAACAAGATTTTCCACGCGAAAGTCGGGAAAAATAAGAAAAAACACTATGATTTCGACAAACGAAGGCGCTTAGAACATTTCTTACCGAAGAGGTATCACTGGGACCCGTCTGAAATACATGATCTAGGATATTACTGGTTTAATGGACCAAAAGGCAAATTTGCTGCACCAACGCTGCTGTAGGAAATATGAAAAAATAAATAAGATTAAATTTGGAAAACGTTATTCGTGCCACTATCGTACCTTTTCTTGTTACATCAATTGTTGACAAATATCCTCTCAGAATAAGGGCATATGTCCACCGCAGCCGTCACCGAGAAACGAGATTATCCTAACCAAACGTGACGTCCCTGTGACGGTGATAGTTTGAACTTTGTCCGCCGCGACCACACTAGGCGGTCCAGTATGTCATGAATTCATGCTAGACAAAACAAAAACCGAACAGCGCCGGTGCGATGGCAGTGTGTGGACACAATCAAACGTATAACGTATGGCCGGCACATCGGCCCGTCACAATCTCAGGCCAAGTTCTAGCGGTTGCGCCGACCTACTCGAATTTTCGGCGGCCGGGATGACGGCGCTCGGGTGTCGAACGTGCGGTGAACACGCGGCCCTAATAAATGTATGTATTGCTACTTCGGCGCTTTCATATCGTTCTCGGTGACGCGACGTCCCGGTGACAGCCGCGGTGAACAAACGCACTAAATGTATAGGTCCTAATATTATAAAAAAGATATGATTTCTGAGTTAGTTTGTGGGGTAATCTTCCGACTTATGATTATGATAAAATATGGAAAGTACAAAATATAGTAATGCCGAGTATATTTTACGTTATAAGTAAACAGTGACGGTCACTGACACACTTGGTTCGTATGAAAAGTGTTGACAGTACTGTATATATAAAATGTATATGTAAAATGTATTAGAAAGAGTAAGGGTTTGGCCATTATGAATGAAAAATGATATCGGACAAATGTCCAACACGACCACTCTCACAGATGTCGATTCTTTCATCAAAATTTTCAATCACTTTTTCGCAAAATGGCGGGTCTATTTCGTTAATCGCGTCACGGATTTTGAGTTTTAAGGCTGCAATCGATTCGAGTAGCTCCGTATAGACTCTGTCTTTAACATAGCCCCACAAAAATAATCCAGTGGTGTTAAATGACACGACCGAGTAGGCCACTTAACAGTTGAATTTCGTGAAATTATGCGATCGGGAAATTTGGTTTACAATAAATTCATTGTTTCGTTGGCTGTGTGACTTGTGGCACCGTCCTGTTGGACCCACATGTCAGTGATATCCATATCATTAATAATAGTCCAAAATTGAATTGTTAACATCACTTGAAATAGACCCGCCATTTTGCCAAAAAGTGATTGAAAAGATTGATGAAAGAATCGACATTTGTGAGCGTGGTCGTGGTGGACATTGTCCGATATCATTTTTCATTCATAATTGCCAAACCTTACTCTTTCTAATACAATAAAAATTTGAATCATTTTCATCTAAATTCTTTGTTTTATTTGGTTTAAAAAAACAAAGTCCTTGTTGAAAAACGTTTAGCAGCGGCTACCGAGGCATCTTGTAAGCAGAGCTTGAAAAAGTTTGGAAAATCCAAAAGTGCACGCCTGATAACGCTCATTTATTTTAATAAATCGTATAATAAATTTGTAATATAAAAAAAAAAAAAACATATACCTATGCAAGAAAAGTTCTTATATTTTGGTAGGTGTGTATTAAGAGCGTTTATACATTATGAGTGGCAACGTCGCAATTTAGTGTCATATTTCGTGGTTTTAAAAATCTGTTTAATTAACTTTTTAGAATTATGTGAAAACTGTATAAAACGTAAGAAATCGTTGCGTTTACAGTTCTATTTATATGCAAATAATACATTGGAAACTTGCAGGGCGTTATTTTCATTGTAAAATAACTGTAAGCATTACGGTTACTTACTTTTTAAACACTTTCACGTAATTCTAAAAAGTTAATTAAACAGATTTTTAAAATATAGCTCCGATTAAATGATAAAAATTGAAAACAACGAAATATGACACTAAATTGCGACGTTGCCACTCATAAGGTATAAACGCTCTTAAAGTGAATTTTAATAAAAAATCATTAAAAAAAAAACTACATAAACTAGGCTACTACTATGAAATACGGCACCAGTTCACCGAATTCTGGAACTATTCAATATAAAAATTGTCCGGGAGTCATCGTGGGTTAATAATTTTTTAAATTTTTTTTTTTTTTAAAGTAGCGACATAAAACGATTTTTAGAAAGTATTACTTAGATGGTTTTATTTAAGTGTTTTCTCGGTGTACATCTACTCACTCATTTTATTGTATAAGTGCAATATAGTTGTGATAGAGGCATTTGAAGATCACAAAATTGCTTGACCTTGACGAGTCGGGAGTAAAGCTCAACCGCTTCGCGTTATGAGGCGTGCAATACCGGTATTTTTAGGAACCGGTACCATTGGCCTTGGTGTGGTACCGGTACCTGTACTATTGGTATTTCTAAGTAGCTTTTTAGGCCTGGTAGGTTAGCTTAACTCGAGGTAGGGTGTAGACCTCCAGTACCGATACTGATTAGAAATACCAATAGTACAGGTACCGGTACCGGTGAATACCATTGAATATGTTTACCTTTGAATTTTCAACGCAATGCTTAGCGCCGAGAGTTGAAAATACATTGTGTTTTTTTGGCGCACTGACTGGGATGCACTCTTTTGGATTCTCAATACTCGGCTCAACGTCGAGAGTTGAAAATCCAATGCACGATAAAAATGAGTACATAATAAAAAAAAAACACAAAATTAATCATTAATAAATTTTATTATCATATAAATATTTCAAGTGCTTAAAAATAAATGTAGTTTTCTTTACATTAATATCAATGTACACTATACTTTCAAGCTTAAGTTCGCGATTCTTATTTGGGGACAAAGGATGTTTTTCCATAAGTTTTTATCAGAAGGGCTCTGGATTCGATTGCCAGGTCGAGCAGTGGTTTTCCATTAGGAATTCCTCAGAAACCGGATTCTGGATTTGTGTCCGGGCCAATTGACAATAAGTTCACCCTCCGTTACTTGGATAACTGTCGAAATGTAGATTTATTGTACACATCTGCTTAGCCCCTTGGAGGATACAGCGTGATGTTAAGTTAATACCTCATTTTGTCCCCAAATAAATATAAATTCAACTATTAGGATTATAATTAATTCGTAATTTTACAAATTTTTATTATATTTTTAATTAAAAATAAGTAATTTTACAATTTTTTATTACATTTTTAATTAAAAATTTGTAATTTTACAATTTTTTATTACATTTTTAATTAAAAATTTGTAATTTTACAATTTTTTATTACATTTTTAATTAAAAATTTGTAATTTTACAATTTTTTATTAGATTTTTAATTAAAAATATGTAATTTTACAAATGTTTTATTACATTTTTAATTAAAAATATGTAATTTTACAAATTTTTATTACATTTTGAATTAAAAATAATTAATTAACAATTCCTTTCACTAGTGGAAAACTATTGTTGCTTTCATTGGAAGTCTTTCAACTCTTATTATTACGATTGCTAATCATTATTATTTAGTTACTTCAATCTTTAAAAATAAAAATCAATTGCTAAAACTGTTTGTCCGCGCATCACTTCAAAGCGGTTACACCAATTTGGCTAATTATTTTTTGTTGTATTTGTAATTGTCAGGACAAGGTTTGTATGAAAGAAAATATTTGAAAAGTGAAAGTATATAAAGAAGTTCGTAATTTTTGCCATTTTTTTATTACAATACAGCGTGCACCAGAAAAGTGTAGTCATATTTAAGGGTGTGATACAGACATCAACCTAACCGTCTAGCTTATATGTATTCCCAACGAATAGGCGTGACAACGGTAAATTATGTCAACGTATCCAAAAAAAAAAAAAAACTGCTTCGGTGCGCAGGTTTACTGTATGGCCCCAGATATTTCCAATAAATTGCCAGGTGGTTGGAAATAGTTGACAACAGTGCTATTTAAGAGTAGACTATGTCAACATACTACAGTGTGACTGAGTTTTTATCACAGAAAAAAGTTGTCTGAATTGCTCTGGATTTGATGGATCTGGCTTTTGGTTTATTTTAAGTAGGTAAATGATAAACAAATGCGTGCATGCCGAATGGTGAAATATGGCTGAACTTTAATGTATCTTATCACCTATTATTTATTTGCCATATTTGCAAAATAAATGTCTATTCTATTCTAAACAACTTTCTACATGGGACCAACTTCGTAGTCTCGAAAAAACAATCGGCCGTCTCATAGGTTTTATGTATTGAAGGTTTGTACATACGGGACCATTGATATTTTTTTGCGATTACGATGCTGGTTCTTTTTTTTCTTTTTTGAGCCTGGGAAGTCATCAAATAATTTCTCCTGCTCTGGGCGGAGCGGGAGGGCGTCTCAGACTCTTACTGACTAAAACCCATCCGTGTTCCTTCAAATGTCTGTGCCAGGGGCCACAGTAACCCTTTCGGATTTTCCCGCAATCCTGGCGGACCCCGTCATTGGTGCTGGCATCTCTTTGAGGCGCGCGTGGAACACAACGCGCCGTCGACCCGGGACTGGTCCTTATTGGACGGTGAGTTACTCACTCGTCGTCCGCAAGCCGGCGCCTACGGTGGCCGGGAATCGGCCTGGGATTCCCGACGCCCTGGGTGTCACCTGCGGCGGCAAGGGGCGTGAGGGCGCGAATTTTGCCTCTCCCTCTCACGTTCCGCCTCCTCCTTCGCGAGCATTACTGCTTCGCAGAAGGAGGTGACGATGTTGGTCCTATGGTTCAGTTTGATGGTTTGTACCACACTCTTAATTATGACCACAACTTTCTGATACATGCTGTAGAATTTGCTTACATATCTCACTTTTCGTGTACATGTATATATTATAATACATAATAATAATATATGACGAAAAGGTCGTGAATCAAACGTTATCTCAAAGCCACTAAAGCACTGGCCAAACTGAAGCACCTACTACGCGGGACGCGGGACGAAATTCGCGGAAAACCGTTGACAACAACGATTTTCCAAAACTGGTGTGAATTATCGCGTGACTTCCTAATCATTAAGCCAAACGATGCGCTTAGTCGCGTAACGCGCGTGATTTGCCTCATTGTGGCCAGAGCCTAAGCGGCTTCCTAAGAGTATAAAGTGTTATTTGTAATACGACGGCAATCCATTAAGGGGATGTAGGGGAGGTCATTTGCAACCAAATGACCCCTATGGAAATGTCAACCATTTTCCAGTAATTTAACAATTTTATATTTAATTTATATAAAATAGCCTCGATTCGAAATAAACGTATAATATTTATAGAAATGTTTGCATTTGAGGTGAGGCATTTAGTTTTAAGCTCCTTTATTTTTTTTACTGTTTATATTGCTTGTGCGTGTCCCAAATAAAATGATTTTCTTTCTTCCTTTTTACTTAGCCAATTATTACATTTTCTTATTTTAATTATACTCTGGATTAAAGGCGAATATCATAAGGTGGGAATTTTCCATTAGATAATATTTATATTATTGTGCTTCCATTACTGTAAAAAAATCTAGATTTAGGTGCTTTTGAATATTTTAATACCAGATTTTTATTCCTGTAACAAATTCCAAATTCTGCAATCACTAATGTGAAATCGGACATTTCCAGTGAGAAATCGTAGAGGTTCCCATCATTGTGGTAAACTTAAAATGCTATGTTTAAGAAAAAAATAACAGTTGCAGTGTGAAACAAGATATTTAAAATACAACATCATAAAAAAAATGCAATACCTAGGTACTGCTCGTTAGTAAGCGCATCACTTGAGAACGGCTGGACCGATTTAGCTATGTTTCGTTTTAAAATGCCCATAATAGTTCGGGCATTCATTCCCGATAAAATAAAAAAAAAAATAAAAACTCGGAAAATTCGGTAAGTAAAAATGCAGATTTGTGTAAAAAAATCCTCCCGAATGCATGGCCTCCTCCTTTTTTTGAAGTCTGTTAAACAGTCGTCAGTAAGTGGATTCTTTTTCTTTTTGAGCAGTAGCAGTGAAGTTTGGCTTCTATAAGTCATGTAGGTACTAGGTAATTTCCCATATTTTATAGCAGTTAGCCATTTTGCGTGGATGTGACGCATGTTTCCCCCAACCTTTTCTAATTTTTTGTTTATGTTATTTTTGCGTCATGTTTACCGCAAATAAACGCATTCTTTCTTTTCTTTCTTTCTATATTAGGATAGTAACATTCTCATAGAAAATAATTAGTCCTTAGGACACAGTTGTTTTACCTCTGATTTTGCATCAATGTCAAACCACAATGATCTTTATTCTCGTTATTATAAGGTTGCTGTTGGGTTACTGCCACTGACAAGTCTGTCACAATCACACTGATCTTTATTGCCGTTATAATAAGGTTGCTGTTGTGTTGCTGCTGTCAGAGGTAAAATGACTGAGAGGACTGTAGTAGGCCTCCATTCGCCTTTTAGTGCGTTTCAGGTAAGAATCAAAACTTGCAAGAGTTGCCATACCTACTAAATTAGTCAAATAAGGTAAAGAAAAAGCGTAAATGAAAATAAAAACACAAAATAATGGTGAAAATAATAATATAATTCCACTGCAGTAACAACAAAAAATATCAACAAATCAACGAGACATAATTATTTAAAATATAAATGTTTCGAATAAAAATCCATAATTATTCATTTATAATCTATTAAATTACAATAATCATTTCGGAGATTACAGCTTAAGATTTTTTACCACAGACTGCATAGAGACATATTGGCCTACAGATTTGGTAGAAATCGAGCTTTAACATTTTTAAATCGGTTTTTAACGTTTCTAAACTGGCAACCCAAAGTTTATTCAAATCCTCATTTCCGATTGATGTTATTTCCACTTAACAAATATCAATTACTTTACGTTAGTGTGAATTAAGTTAATTTCAGAATGACTAGCACTATTGGAAAAGTCATAAAATGTTTGAAGCAGCGAAACAACTTTAATATCCACAGTTACTGTGGATATTAAAGTTGTTTTTCTAAAAACACATATTTATTCTTATGAAAATCGCGCGCGCAGTATTTCTGTCTGTCTTTGATTCATTTTATGGCTCATCTAAAATTTTAGTTTTAAACAATGTTTGTAACTAAAATAGTAACTAGTAAATAGTATACTTCATATAAGTAAATAAGCTCTTGGCTAAGTAATAACAACCGCACGGGTCGATCGATCAGGTTAAGCTACGCTTGCCGCGGTCGGTCCATGGATGGGTAGATGGTCAGCTATACATATCGAGACCCCTCCGTGCCTCGGATAGCACGTTAACCCGTTGGTCCCGGCTGTCATTCGTAGATCTTTGACAGTCGTTACGGGTCGTCACAAGCCCGAAAGTCTGACAACCAGTCTTACAAAGGGGGTGTTACCCAGCAACTGGGTTGTGGAGGTCAGATAGGCAGTCGCTCCATGTAAAATACTCGTATTAAGCTGCCTCCGATTAGACTGGAAGTCGACCCCAAAAATGATGATGATGATGTAAGTATTCTCTACATCTTCTATTCTCCTCATATTCTCGTCATAATCACCACCGAACAAGTCGGTTAACCCATTATAGTGGTATGAGGAACAGGGTGTAAAGTTCACTCATAGAAAAGGGAGGATCCTCCGACCAGACGGGTGTCGTGTCTGGTGGGCAACTGCCCGACGATTGATGTCTGGACGTTGTAAATATGCTAGTTGCGCGGTAAACTCTGCTTGCGCGATGCAGGACTTTGCGTGACGTCAGTGTGATGCGTAATTCGCATGTGGCGATGTGGATACCACTACAACATATTTGGCTCAAAAATAAAATACAGAGGAACTTTGTCGCCCCCCATTACATGAGACTTATGTATATTTAGCGAACTGTGAATATAATACTATAGGTACACCTCTGCCCAACCCTTCGAAGGAAAACAGTCATGACAGTCGTGTGTATTGTTTGAAAAAACAATCATATACAGTCGCCAGCATGTCAGGTTATACAAATCTGTCAAATGTCTCCAAACGATTTTAAACCTTAAAATTTTGAACATTAAGTTAAAATTGGATTAAGAAAATTTGACAGTTTGTGGTAACTTGACCTGCCGCTTACTTGCGCTTACTTTTGTAGATTGACCCCAGTTCCTGAAAACCTATTCAATTTAAATGTCTTAAGCTGTAATCTCTAAAATAAATAAAATTGAAAGTATCTACAACATACAGGAATAATACTTAAGAGAATGGCAACATCGTTTATTTAAAAGGAACTCGGTCTCTATGAATACAGAGATTCCTTTAAAAATATTTCGTCTGGCAACATTTTGGTTGTTAAAATTATTTTATAACAAAAATATTTATGTAGCTTTTAGCTTGCGAGGGACTGAATAAATGAGTTTTTGTTAAAAATTTACGAATTGGCGCTATGTTACATATCGAGACCCCTCCGTGCATCGGAAAGCACGTCAAGCCGTTGGTCCCAGCTGTCATTCGTAGATCTTTGACAGTCGTTGCGGGTCTTCAGAAGCCCAAAAATTCTGACCTGCACCAGTCATTCCAGCTGGATATAAAAAAAAAACTATTTGTTTTCTTCACGTCCCCCGCAAGCATAAAAGAGGCTACTTTATCTAGCAATGGGAAGTACTCAATCATTATTAATTTAGAATATATTTTTAAATACAAATTATATTTTTGAAAAACTATTTGATTTGGATATAAACACAACAGGAAGGAAACTAACTACCGGTTTTCCGGTGGGACAATAACAAAAAAATATTACAAGCAAAATCTACAAAAAATAAAATAAATAGCTAGGACAACAACTGTCCCATTCACCCTACGGAAAACAAATCGTGATCATTTCAATATTAATATCACTAGCTATTTAAAAATTATTCTATTCACAATTTTTATTTATTTAAAAATTATTAGCTTTGGGCATATAAGAAATATTTTATATTAAAAATGAATATTCAAGCATATCAATATTTAAATTGTGTTATTTCGCACATTAGCCAGTCAAAGTTAGTTTTATTCAGGCAGTTAGCCGGTATGGTTGAGCTTGTAGTTGCTTTATCATCTTGTTGTTTTTTGAGAGTGAAATCATCAAATAACTTCTCCCACTCTGGGCGAAGCGGGGGGGAGTGTCAGACTCTTACTAACTAAAACCCACCCGTGTTCCTTCAGTTGCCTGTGCCAGGGGCCACAGTAACCCTTTCGGACTTTCCCGCAACCCTGGCAGTGCTTTATCACCCCCAGGTGGAATGACACTAGCACGTCATAAAACGACCAGTATCTATATGTCTATGTGACAGATAAATAGTTTTAACATTAGAATTGTCGTCGTGACCAAATTGGTGATGTTCTTCAGCAAGGTCAGGTGCATAGTAACCGCGATCGGCGTGCGTGATGTTCTTAAGCAAGGTCAGGTGCATAGTAACCGCGATCGGCGTGCGTGTATGACCAGATGTGTTAACGTCAACGAAACAAAAGAAGTCTGCAAGGATGGAGTTCTGTGGTTTCTGCCTATTCCCATGATAAGAATTGCATGTAGTCGTCAAAAATGGGAACGCCATTACGAAGCCCACTATACATCCTCATTGATTAGTAACCAAATTAGGCATTTTAACAAACTTTAACCGGTTAATATACGAAACAATTACATTTTTATTTCGTAGCCATCCAAATTACACAATAAGTAGGGACATTTTTATTATATTCCTTAAAAATCAATACCTGTAGCTTTTTCCCTATCTTTTTCAATCAATTGATCGTATGTTTTTAAACCAAAACTAGACCTAGCTTCAAGAATTTGAAAACTTAACTTGTCCAGAATGATGTAATCGTTTGCGAGCCGATGTCCCTGCCACCCGTTAGTGTTCCTTTGCACTCGTGCTCAAAACCAGTGTCACATAGCGACATAAGCCCGAGGTCCACTCCCTAAGCACGAAGTCAGAAGTTACGGGCGATTCCCAGTCCGTATCACTTACGGGCATAAGATTAGTTCGGTTTTCGAACTAAGAATGAATGACAACACGTTATGGCAATTGTCCCTACGCCCGATGTGTTTTTGCCTGTCCGAAAATTTGAATTTGACACTTGCTTTGACGGATCAACTACTTTCGGACGGGCCCGTATCTTCGTTGGCGGACTTAGAGAGTAGACTCCCTAGTTCGCACGAGTGATTTACAACGCATTGAAACGCACGTTGAAAATCCGTTTTTTTTTTGACGCGCTGGGACGCACTTTGTTGGATTCTCAATGCTCAGTGCAAAACCGAGAGTTGAAAATCCTGCGAGTGAGGAACGGGGGCTTGTCCATTGCAAATTTGAAGCTATGTCTAGCGTCAACTTACATATTTGTTCAGAATGTAATTATAAAATTACATTAATATATATATTTATATACACACGGTGACATTTGAATCACAGTTTTGCTAGAACAAACGTTGTGCAGACCATGGTCTACTACTATTCTACAACTGTGATTTAAATGTCACCGTGTATATAATATATTAAAATATGTCAGCCAAAGCATTTATTATAGAATTTTTTATTACTTATTTTATCGCTTAATCGGATAAATTTAGGCAACAATATCTCTTGTTCGAACCATCGTGAATTTGTATCAAGAACATAGACAGTAGACAACAGCACTGTAGCCGCTATAGGTACACCTCCACTTTACGAATTCAGGCGAGATGTTATGTTATGAGTGTAAAATAGACAAAGATGTCCTTGAAAAACACAATCTTCTTCTGGAACCGTCGGGTTAAAAGGTCACGTTCGTAGCACTCGCAACTGGCTTGCGTGTATGACCAGATATATGAACGTGGACGAAGCAAAAGGAGCATGTAAGGATCGTGGGCACATGGCGTTTTAAAGTGTATATGTATTTTTTGTTATGATTTTTTCTGTTGAACAAAGGCATGATTGTATACAGGGTGAAATTGAATTCATGGGCATCCTTTTAATGCGTCATTGTACTCATCATTATGAACAACTTTTACTATGGGACCAACACTGATATCGCGAAAAAAAGTCGGCTGTTCCCTACATTTATGTTTGCATAACCCTTCAAAATGTAGGGAACAGGTCATATTTTTTTGTGATTTCAGGTTGGGGCCCATAGTAAAAGTTGTTCATAATGATGAGTACAATGACCCTTTAAAAGAATGCCCATGAATTTAATTTCACCCTGTATATGTTTGACTCCACCAACTATAGAAAGAGATTGGTGAAAAAAAATTACACTGAAATATGTGATAAAAAAATCTCCACTAATAACGATTCTTAAATGTACGTGTGGCGTACCCGGGACAGTCAGCCCCGCCAGCACCATGCTGACTGGCTCATATTGTTACCACGGCATGAGCTCTCTCATACAGCTCGCGCCGACACGAGATAAACACGATAGTACAAACAGAGACCAGAAATATCACTTCAACATTAAAATTTTAATTAAATTATTATACACATGTCTTTTATAACAGCCGCTTATAGTTTAGTTCCAAAATCCCCCGCTAGTGGCAGTAATGTGCTTGAACATATTTTCAGGCACGAATTTTAATAATAACAAACCAATTTGAACAAAGCACTACTTCGTATTAGACCAATTTTAAAATGGCGGCCAGAATGAAATCTAAATAACGCTGTCAAATAAGCGTCAACTAAAAACAACATAAACTTCTCATAATCATTCTCAAATGACAGCGATTAGTCGAGCTTTTGTTTTTTTTTTTCAATTAATCAATCTTTAATGTTTAATAATATTTTGAAAGCAACTTGAGTGTCGACTCGACACCCAAGTCGCTTTCAAAATTATATCCTAGTCGACATTGTCGACGTGCCCGTTCCATCATAAAATACCCCAGTTTTACCCATAACTTACCCTTCCTACCGTTACACCAGAGTATTTGAAGCCCCCATTTACACGATGCAAGTTACTTGCCTGTGGCATACAATAAAATTGAAGCAACTAATGACTTGCATCGTCTAAACAATATTTAGACGGTGCAACTTTTATTGTGCCACATGCTATTAAATCGTGCCGTGCAAATCAGGTTTTTACTATAGTTTCAAACAAACAACTGCCACCTCACTAAACACACATCATAAACAATTAAAACTAAATAATTGGTCGATGTACAGTACGTGCTAAACTAAAATTAACTGGCAACACTGCAATTAAATTCAAAACGCAAATACATTATTGTAATAATTATTTTTCGTAAAATGTCCGGTGTAATATTTAATTATTTATTGTTCATAATAATTATAATATTTTTTTAGCTATCAACGCATTTTAAAATGAATTAATTTGCACGGATTATTAACTTTGACCATTTCGGGCATTGTTGAAAATTACCGACTAATTGGCTAAAGTGGGAAATAACCCGTGAAACTTATTCGTTTTAATAATATTTTATTTTAGTAAAGGCTTTTTAAGACACAGATTTACCTGCGAGAGGAAGTTTTAATCTTTAGAACAAAATATCTTTATAAAAACTACAAATACATGTAGTTAAGAATACTAGTAGAATTGAACTGAATACCTTCCGGTAAAAAGTCCAAATTAAAAGAAATTTCGAAATGAATTCCTCTCGCAGCCAAACTCGTCAAAAGCCAAGCAATAATAGTCAAAGCATCGAAAAATTCATAATCCCTTAGTATTAAAAAATACTCAATTTTTTTATCAATCACATTGAAAATTTTAAAGTGGCAACACTCTTCAGTCTTTTTGGTAGAAAATCCAATTTAATAACGCTTGTAACACCATCGCTAGGACGAATCCTCCGAATAGGTCCCAGGAGTGGCTTGAGGATGGCACCCTTCCCACATTCTGTGGTCTAAAAGAGGAGGCTTGTCTCTGACCTTCGGTTAAAATTTCTACGCTTTTTGAAAGTCGTTCTATGGCTAAAGTTTGCTCTCTCAGTGCGTTATCTATGGCAAATAGGTTTTGTTTCAGGGTCCGCCTGTAAAGAAAACGTTTTGTTAATTATTTTTTTAAAAATGTATGTTTATGGCCGCGTCCTAACCAACACCATAGTGGCGCGAGTGTGCGATCGTCGCATATATTTTGTTCGGCGAACCCGACAAAACAGCGACAGCGATTTGCGATTTGCGTCGACAGCGGGCGCTTTAAGGTTTCGAACAAACGAGTGTCATATGAATCCGACCATCGCATATTCGCGTGAATGATCTTTTTGGTTAAGGTGCTGGCAATTATAACCTATAACAACACATTTAAATAAAATACAACAAAATTATAAAGATAAATACGAACACAACTGCTAAAGCTCGAACTATAATCAAAACAATAGTACATTAAATACAATTTAAAAGCAATCGAATACTACAGTTACATATAGCTATCAACTCTATTTAAAAGTTGTTTCCTTCAAAAATCATTAAATCGCAAAATATTCCAGAGCGACCTGCGCCACAAATTCATGAACACATTTAGCTATAAACATGTTATGAATCATCGTTCCATCTCTGCCAATCATTTGAAGTTGAGAGAGATAGAACGATGAAGAGTTTGTTGCGCCACTTCTCATTCCCAGCTAAAGCAATAAAGGCGGGATTTTGGGGGACTGTATTATGTAATTTTGACGTTCAAAAAGTGCTGATTTTCAGCCTAATTTGAATAAATGACCTTTGAATTTGATGTTTCAAATATGTTTAGCATTTGCATTTAGTGAATGGTGGTGCCTTAAACTAAAACTCGACACTAAAACTAAACTACAAGGCTCCAATCACCACTCTGAATTTAGGAAGCCTAATTAGGATTTTGTAAATAATGTAAGGACGTAAAGGAACCTATTTAGGCTGTTAAGAAAGGACCTAGTTTCCAGATCTGCTTCCGGTTAAACTTAAATTCGTCTGCTAAACTTTTCAAAACCATACTCAATACTTTATGGCATTCCATAATGTCTAGATTATAATAGTCGGTATGTTAAAACATCGAATCAAATGTGGACCCTGTCGGGGACAGCAAAGCTAATGTTTAATAGGAGAGAGGATGAAGGCGCTTTTTGTTATGAAAAAGATTAAATATTAAATTAAAATAGTATAATTTGCTTTTATAGTATTTATATTCTATATAAGTATTTATATGTTTGGTTTTAAGTTAAGTTATTGAACGATTTACATAATTAACTAAATATTTACGATTTTATTGAGTCTTGTAGAATGTTATTAGCTTTAATTGTGCACTGTTTAGTATATTGTTTTAAATTATCAGTATTTATCAGTATGTATGTTGGGGTCGAGCCTTGAGAGTAATGTGATTACTATGCTTTCGCACCAGAAAACATTGAAGATAAAATAAAAATGTTTCGAAACTTGTCACACGACAAAAGCAGCATATTATGATGTGAGTGAATTTTTAAGGGAATAATTTAAATTGACGTGTTCTTTTATACAGGGTGTGGCGTAAATAATGGATAACCCTGAAACTGTCGATCGGTCAGATTATCATCTATCATTTACCCCACTTATAACGCCATATGCCCATGGATGACCAAATTATTGATATTTTAAATAAAAATCGTACTTATTCTTACAAAATCAGCTGCCATTTCTACAATTGGTGACTTGTTCTCGTTTTGTTTTTTTTTATGTCACTCCTGAATATTTGTATTATCAGACCAGTATCAAGATTTTTTATTACAATCTAAGATAACATTGCAAAAAATATTTATTCTTAAATTTTAACATTTTTTCTACGGAATTATCCAATTTTGGGACCCTATATAATCGGAAAAAAAAATGTACGCGTATGTAGGCGATATCAGTCGCGTAAATGATAGATGATAATCTGGCCAATCGACAGTTTCAGGGTAAACCATTATTTACGCCACACCCTGTATATTAATGTAATCTGAAATGTATGTAATGTATTAATGATTTTGATAATGGTGTTTGTATTGAATATTTTGAATCTACGTCATTGTTATATTTAACAAACTACCCGCATCAATAAAAAAAGAAGAAAAAATTCACATATTTAAAAAAAAACTTAGACAATTTTTAATTAATAAAAGCTACTATTCGCTTAATGAATATCTAAATGATAGACTTATAAAGTCATAATTTTAGTACCTAGACGAAAATTTAAAAACAATACATCTCTCTTATAAATACCTATTTACTTATATTTTATACTGTTAATTTTTCTTAGAAAGTACCTACCTACTATTTTATAATTATAAATTAAAAGTGCTTCCTCTCTCCTAACTCACTTATTTTGCTGTGCCCGACAGGGTCCATGTGATCTAATTTTAAGTTTACCACCTAAGTTTACATGTGGAATGCAATAAAGTATTGAGTATTTTAGTTTATTACGAGTATAATGAATTTTTATTTTTGACAATTGAATTTTGACAATTTTGTATGTGACTCCTATCTGTTTCTATATGAATTATGTAATCAATCAATTTAATTTACTGATGTCAGCATTGTCAATTTTAATGAATGTTGTTATTATAAAAAAAAAAAATGACACTTGTTTTGACGGTTCAACTACTTTCGGACAGGCCCGTATCTTCGTTGGCAGACATAGAGAGTATACCCCCTAGTTCACACGGGTGATTTTCAACGCGTTACTTATCGCCGAACGCCTTACGTCAAACAAGTTTCGGGTCAACAAGTTGTCGAATAACTAAGAATGAATTACAACACGATTTGACAACTGTCCCTCCGCCCGATGTGACTTTGCCTGTCCGAAAAATTTAATCTGACACTTCTTTTGACGGATCAACTACTTTCGGACGGGCCCGTATCTTCGTTGGCGGACATACAGAGTAGACCCCCTAGTCCGCACGAGTGATTTTCAACGTGACGGTTAGTTTCGGGTCAACAAATTGTGTGACAATGCAAACGCGAGTGATACATTGATTGACAGAAAACAGAGATTTCAAAATGTTTCAAGGTTAGCCTTTTAAACAACAATAGTCGACTAACTGCTAAAGACAGCTTAAAATCCTGCTCACGTGAAATTCTTGCTTCTTTGTTCCAAAGAGCTACTTCTGCGGCTGTCGGATAACACCACGTGTTTCGAGGTCTGTGGTGTGGCCAGAACTAGCGATTCTAGCCTGGAAGCCCGAAAGGTAAAATACATGGAGGAAGAGTAAGTGAAACTACCGTTTACTTTTTCTCATATTAGGTATGCGATCCCCCAAATTAGGTACGGAAGCCCCCAAATTAAGTATGTCAAGATATCTTGGGGGATAGCCTGTACACCTACGTTTGACATAAATTCTTGCTGTGTTGTGCTAGCCTGCAAGCGGGGAATTGGACAGGGAAGGTAAAAGGTGGAAGGAGCTAAGATTTAAATCGTTAGATTCGCCCTGTAGCGACAAAAGATGGTCGCTTTTCTGTTTCATTAACATATCTGACACACACAATGTCGCATGATGCCATGAAAGCGACATATGCGGGATGTGTGAAGTCACACTCGCGAGACATAAGTACGGTGATAATAATACATATCTAACGATTTAAATCTTTGGGATAGAGGGGATCCAATAACCTATGATACAAATCTAATGAGGTAAGTATCCTCTCGGATTTGTAGATTGTTTCAGATATTAAGCACGAAAATCCCATAAGGTCAGGATTTCATACCTAATAGGGACGTACGTATTAACGTAAGCCCCCAAATTAGGTACGCATTTCCCAATTACGTGAACAAACCCACAAAAATAAGGCATGCGATCCCCCAAAGTAGGAATACGATCCCCCAAATTATGACTGCGAACCCCCAAATGGGGTATGCATAGCCCCAAATTAAGAGCCCCCTAGAGAGGCATTCAATCCCTAAATGTAGACAGTTGTTCAGAATTCCTTTATTAAAGTTTATATGCATTTGTACTGTGTAGATCCAAACACCCACTAAGGGCCCGCGACCCACTGGCGGCACGGCACGGCAGGGGATCTTTCGGCAACACCACATGCAAGAGGAAACTGACGGCAACGAGTACGCAGTATCCTTAGGCATGCCGCGACGTCCTTAGGCACCGTCGTTGTAATTTCAATTTTATTGTCATATTATCAAGTTATATTTCTATTCGTCGCATAAAATTCCCTTGCTGTGCCGCCAGTGGGCGCAGGACCTATGGGCCGGTTTTTTGATCAGTAGTTAACTCAACCATTAAAGAAAGAAAGAAAACAAATTTATTTGACCCAGGTTAAAGCACACAATATTACACAAAAACAGACAAACAGTACTTAAAATTGTATTGTGTGCCTCACGGCTGCGCCAAATAGGCCCATTCAGCATAAATGCCAGACAACTAGTGCCTGACGCTGGTTTTCAACTGGACCTTATGTTACGAGGACGTCTTACGGATGTAAATCAGTTTTATAGTGAGTGTAAATATTTAAATAAAATTTATAGATAACTATGTGTAACAAATAATAACAAAAACGATTAGATATTTGTTAAAAATAATTAAGTATAGATTTTTAAATAATAATAATTTATGGTATTTTCTAAAAAATAATTTATGTTTCAATTTTGGCAAAATGTCTTGATTTGATCAACACATTTTGGCCAATATTTAACCATAGTTACAATTTTTAATTAATGGTTGAGTTCATGGTAAAATTTTGGTAAAATGTGTTGATTTGGCAAATTTTTATTTTTATGTTGAGTTGAGTTAACTACAGATCAAAAATCCGGCCCTAAGACGGCCATGAGCCTGACACGGCCTAACTACGTTTTACAATGACACAATCTTACCTGGAGCGTCTTGCACGATGATCTATACGACTATCCGACGGTTCGGGGGTAGATTTGAATTGTAGTTCTGCCCTGCAAATGGGGGGCTTTCAGCTTGGAATACACACGCCAGTGAAGATTATACAGATTCACTCGATTTTTGACGATCGACACGTTTGGTCGAACAGAATCAAGTAAATGTGTAAGGAGCCATCCATAATTTCTGTCACACGTAGGGGGAGGGAGGGGTCAATAAAGTGTGAAATCGTGTGAAAAGGGAGTTATAGAGGTACGAGGAACAGGGTGTAAAGTTCACTCATACCTCCATAGAAAAAAGAGGATCCTCCGACCAGACGGGTGTCGTGTCTGGTGGGCAACTGCCCGATGATTGATGACGGGAAGTTGTATATATGCTAGTCGCGCGGTAAACTCTGCTTGCGCGATGCAGGATTTGCGTGACGTCAGTATGACTCGCAGCTCGCATGTGGCGATGTAGATACCGCTACAGAGTCATAAACTTCGTGAGATCATATGTATTAAACTAAGGTATTAAAACTCTAAACTTTCAACTCTAAGAAAGAAATTAAAATAATTATTATCAACTCTATCAATATTGTTTTAAGTTTTAATTTAAAATGGCAAGATACGTGACCGGGGACTCCCCCTCACAAAGTATGACCACCTGTGACAAGGACGAGGGGCTCCAAAAATCATGGAATCGTATGAAGTATTTTATGGATTGGGCTCCTTAGCAATTATAGACGACCGACATTTCTTGTCGTTCATCACTGTGCATAGTTTTTGTCGATCGATAAGTCAACAATGTCTA
This sequence comes from Brachylomia viminalis, assembly GCA_937001585.2. NCBI lineage: Eukaryota > Metazoa > Arthropoda > Insecta > Lepidoptera > Noctuidae > Brachylomia > Brachylomia viminalis. The sequence goes on along the minus strand of OW443322.2, from coordinate 9,572,480 downwards.
CGTCTGTCTCGATTTTAACATTGATATATAAATCGATCAGTAGCAAGCGACAATAACGATCGTCATTAATTGGGTAAATCTGTAGGCACTTTAACTTGCCCAAAAGTATGCAAGTAGGTTGCATGCCATTGTGACGTTCACCAATCAGAAGTAGTTATTGCACAATGGCATGCAAGACTTGCATACTTTTGTGCAAGTTGCTGGCATATGTACTCCTCTCTTATCGTCGAGTAAGACAAGTAGAAAAATGAACGGAACGCATGCGACATTGTAAACGAAAAATTCTAGCCATTTTGTTTTGCTCCAAAATGACTCTCGAATTCACATTAATTGAAAAGATGACAAATTAAGTTGTAATACAGTCGATTTTCCCCCATTCAGGTCGAACGGATAAAAAGAGGTAGGAAAGGGAAATATCAAGGATTAGGTAGAAAGCCATAAGCTCTATACACATAACCCCTCTAGGTTTAGCACGAACGCAGTCATAAAATAAGATTTCAACAAAAAAAAAAAACAAGAATGAGATTAAAAAAGTGAATGAATGATGGAATGAATGAATGAATGAAATGAATCTGAAAACATAGCCGTAAACGTATTCGATTCGACTTGATTTTTGAATCGAAAATAAACTATATCCTACAGCGTTTTAGTTTATGCATAATCAGCCTATAATTTTGCAGTGGTGATGAAATTATTTATACAAAGTCAAGCCCACGAACCCACGACCTACAACTCGTAAGTCTGGATCGTTATCACTGGGCCACCACTGATTAGTTTACGAGCACAATTAGTATACCCATGAATATGATATTTATTTATTTATTCATTAAGGTACACCAACAGCTTCTGTATACAAAATGTCAAATAACAGTAGATAATAGTTGAGGGCTTATACAGTTGCCAATAATAGGTGAACCAACATTCTCAAATACAGTGATAGCCTAAGGTAAAAACGAAATGCATAAAAATTAAGTGGTAACAACTATATAAACAGAAATATAAAAAATACATAAATTATAAGATTGCAGAGGTTGCAAGAAATACCTACATATTATTACAATAAAATCAATCTTTAGGTTGTGTGAGTTGCGTGCTTAGGGACATCAAAGTGTGTTATTGAGTCATGATATATGTCAACATCTGGAGAGGATTTTATATAAGAATTCATCTCACGACTGAGCCTATTGAGAGGTGAGTTTACTCCTTTATTTGTGTTAGATGCTTTAGTGTGGAATAAATGGGTATAAATAATATATGACTATAGTCATCAAACTAAATAAAAGTTACATTTATATATACAATGATATGAGTATTTACTTTGTGTAAAGTATTTTAATTATTGTGAATGTGAGGACTATGTGGGTCATTTCTTTTTTGTTTTCTTTTTCTCAGTTAGTTTTAATCATGATCTGGCAGTTTGAGTAATTTATGCGGTCTACCCAAATGTCCTTTCTTTGGTATTGTTCGTCGAATCGTTGAGCTCCTTAAGTTCTGAGTTGAGCTGCACGATTACTGACAAATGCGTGCACTGACCGGACAGGTCCATTCAATCTGTGTGGTTCTTTCCTCAAAAGAACATTTCAGACAATCATCTACAAGGTCTTCACATGATCTGACCAAGATTATGTCTGGACTTTAAAAGAGACTGTGACCTCTGAGTTTGTTTCGGCCTTTCTTCTCAGAGTAGTCAGATAGGAAACGCCGACCTCATCTAGTTTTTAAGATACGATTGACGTGTAAAAGTGTTTGTACAAACCTACTTACAGAAATAAAATCATTTATCATTTAATTCGTGCGTTCGTGCCGAACCTATTGACGGTAAGTGGTCACAGCCACCTATAATCATCTGAAATATCGTCTCACTCAGATGTGTTACCATACCAGAGACAACGCTGAAATCTAACTTGTGCCTTTAAGTGCAAACGCAATAGCATGTTTAGTATTACAGACGTTCAGAGACAATTGTGACATTACCATCAGAGAACCCACAGGCCTCGTATAACTAAAATATTTTTTTTTTATAATCGTGCCGTTAAGAGCCTTTATACATTTAGAGTGGCAACGTCGCAATTTAGTTAATCTAAAAAGTTAATTAAACAGATTTTTAAAATATAGCTCCGATTAAATGATAAAATTGAAAACCACGAAATATGACACTAAATTGCGACGTTGCCACTCATAAGGTATAAACGCTCTTAAAGAGACATATAAAAAATGGCGGCGCCAATCATTCCCTCTCACTCGCACATTATACTGTATGATTGAGAAGGCATGAGAAGCTTCATTGTTTGGCAGCCATTCATTGTTTAATGGCGCGGGTTCTAAGTCTCATATTTATGGTAAAAAAAGATGCACAAAATTGTTCGAAAATAGGTTCTTGCGTTGCGGAAAACATGTTGCCAGCAACATAAAATGCTGAACACGAAACATTAGCAAGTTTCCGGCAACAATGAAACATCAGCAACCGCTTCCCGCAAAACAATAGTTATTTGTGAAACGAGAGAGCAAAGTTGGTTTTTGCTGCACGTGTCGATTTTGAATTCAGAGTTTTTGAAGTAGAGAGTGGATTCAAAGACACGAGATGCAAATAACTTCGGTCTCGTGTAACAAACACAACTTTTCACCTCAGCAGCGAGAGCATATTTGTAATAATTAAAACACATGTTTATTTGTTTATCGAACAATATCAAAAAAAAAATTACTTACATTTAAAATCTTAACAGATGATTTGCAATTTTACGGTTATACAGAGTTGATATGACAGAGGGGCATTAAATTACACTACGTATACTATACGTGTTTAGTATTAATTCGATACGGTATAAAAATAAAAAGCACCAAAAATGTTTTTTTTTTCAAACAAATAGGTTACAAATCAGAGTAAAACGCAACCACCCTTTGTAATGAAAGTATAAGTGTGTGTGTATTTATTGCTTCCTTGTTTGCATTGCCATCTTTTTAGCGAAAATATTTGGTTGTACTTGTGACTTGCGTCAGACATAATCAGCTGTTACGAAATACATCGTGTTAAAACGGGACAAAAACTTAAAAAAATAATTTTCGACTAAACTACTGTTCCTATTTAATAGATTTTTGGTACAGAGCTTGAAAATGGTACCTAGTATAGGCAGTTTAAAGGAAAGCCCCTCTGTCGTATCAACTCTGTATGTGAATCCGAACGTTTTATTGTTTGTTTCTTTTATAGGTCTACTAGGTCTTGAAAATCGAACTTCGAATCGACTTGTTTCTTTCTATCTCTCGCTTTTTTCTTATCGAAATGAAAGTGACAGAACCAAACGAAGTTCAAATCTTTCGGATTTGTGAATAGACCCAGCTCCGTTCCCGGCATTAAAAAAAATAATAATTAAAAAGTTACTTTGTCACTCTTCACTGTCTTTAAACAGCAAAATCTGCTTGTTTGAGGTGCTGAGGTGAAAAATCCTTTTGCTGAAATAATGTGCAACTTTGTCTTCCAATGAAAAAAGCCGAGTCTAGCGAGTTAAGCCTCTAGCATTGCTGCACAAGTTCATAGGCGTTAGCGATATTTTACTATAAACTGACTCTTATTACTATAAACATAAGCGATAGAGAAACTCCGCAGACGAGATGGATATCGATATCTAAACAAGACGAGATAAAAGTATTTTTTTTTGGATTAACACCCCTTGTAACTTGAAGTATGAATTGAGAAAATCTGTATTTTTTTGTGTTTATTTATCGATTACTCATCATGTTTGTAAAGTTTAGACGTGACAAGTATCGATAAATAAACACAAAAAAGTCTCTCTCTCGTCCGAGAAAATTACACAAAAAAATATTGATTTTCAAACTGATATTTTAGGTAAACTGCGGTCGTCGACCCGACGTTGATTTTTTGTTTTATCGTGTTTACAGTGGTGGCCCAGTGGGATCGGTCGCGACTTACAACTTGTAGGACGTGAGCTCGAATCCAGGCAGGCATTTTACTAACCTCCTTACTAATAAACGTCGTATAGTGTCTGTATAGTTACACACCGATTTCTCTCTTTCAGTCATCAGTAATTTGACTTTCGAAAGAAGAAGACAAAGAGTTGTGTAACTATACAGACACTATACGACGTTTATTAGTAATACCCTAAGTGTATTTAATTCCATCACCACTGCTCTCGAAACGGTGAAAGAAAACATCGTGAGGAAACCGGCATGTCCTAGAACCAAAAAAATCGAAGACATGTGACATCTGCCATCCCGCATTGCGGCCCACTCCCTCTCGATGACAGGAGGCCTGTGTCCCAGCAGTGGGAACGTTATAGGCTGATAATGCTATGTTTAGATATCGATACCTATCACGTCTGCGGAGTTTGGCTAGCTAACTTAATTTGACCCTGAAAATATCTAAGTAAATTACAATAATAATAAGTTAATATACTCACGCGGAAGTCTTAGGCCTCGTCAGCTCGTCATGGCTGTCAGAATCAGACATCCTCCTACCCAGATCCCTCCGTAGTTCGACGGGAGGTTTTCCAGAGGACGCTCCCTCTCTCAGCGTCTTTATCACGTACTCCTCTTCGTATTCTAGCATCTCGTCTGGTTGCCATGGCCTGGGAATAAGGTGGAAAAAGTTAATGGGGACTTTTAAAGCATTTCTTAATTAAAATTTAATTTATTTAAATCCATACGTCATGTTCGTGAACGGGCGCCGCCGTCAGTAGGCACTGGTCATTTCTTAGCTGCCACGGCTTATTTTAATTCCATAATTGTTTTTATCTTTTTATTACGGACGCTTTTAACGTGCACGTCTTTCTACATCGTTCTCACATGTATAATTACAACATGAATGATGTAACCACTTTATTGTAACAATATTTTGATTTAAAAGAGTGTCCATGGAGTTTCTTGCCCGTTCTTCTCCATAGGTACCTACTACGCTTTGGAATGGGCAACTAGCTTCATCTTTCTGACTGACCGACCCCTTGACAATTTAAAAGTGCCTGTAATTGGTTTATTTGAAATAAATGCTTTGAGTTTGAATAAATTATATTAATACATTTTGTAAGTCTAGAGTGTCGATAGACCAGTTTTCCATCCTCTTAACTATAATATTATAGATACGAAAGTTAGTTTGTTTGCTTGATACCTTAAATTAACACGAGCGAAGCCGCGAGCAAAAGCTAGTTGAAAAAAAAATTAAACAAATAATTAATTAATAAGGAAGTTTAGCACTTACTGCGTATTTAGGTTATTGTACACCCATCCTTGATCGGTTACACCTGTAAATAAAATGAACTGTAGTGTTATAGAGGTACGTGGAACAGGGTGTAAAGTTCACTCATCCTCCATAGAAATGGGAGAATCCTCCGACCAGACGGGTGTTGTCTGGTGGGCAACCGCCCAACGATTGATGTCGGGAAGTTGTATATATGCTAGTCGCGCGGTAAACTCTGCTTGCGCGATGTAGGATTTGCGTGACGTCAGTATGACGCGCAGCTCGCATGTGGCGTTGTAGATACCGCTACATTGTCGTAGCGGTGTAGTCATAGTTTTTATAATGTCAAAGACTTCTTTGATGATAAAATATGTTAAATATGCTTGTGAAAATTTGTACGCTTTATCTGTTAAGCAAAAACATGTATACTTTTGTTATTTTGTATTTTACCATCTTTTTTATAACATGTTTTCAAGCAAATAAATATTATTCTATAAATAAATAAATCTCTGATCGGTTCTGTCCTTTGATTCAGAGCCATTTTGGGCGCCAATTTTATGCGTGCTCAAATCGTGGTCCCATATAAATTTAGTCAAGTTGACGAGTGGTTTTTGAGTCATTTTCAATAATACGTATTGTTTCCACTTAGTGTATGTTGATGATGTTGTAATAACTTCCTGACACTGTTATTTACATTGCAAGTAGTGGTATACGACTTTGTTTGGGGTAGGTACCACAACTAAAAAGTGAAAAATAAATACTTTTTCCCAAAAAAAAACCCTCCACATCATCATCAGCCTATAATTTTCCCACTGCTAACACAGGCCTCCTCTCGGTGAGAGGGAGTGGGCCGTAATCCACCACGCGAGCCCAGTGCGGGTTGGTAGATGTCACATGTCTTCGAATTTTTGGTTCTAGGACATGCCGGTTTCCTCACGATGTTTTCCTTCACCGTTTTGAGAGCAGTGGTGATGAAATAATTTACACTAAGTAAAGCGCCTGTCTGGGTTCGAACCCACGACCTACAACTCGTAAGTCGCGGCCGTTACCACTGCACCATCACTGCTAAAAAAAACCACTGACTTAAAAAAAAACACTACAAAGTTAAAAAAAACTTTGGTTTTCAGAAGTCGAAACAAGGAAAAAACAAAGACACCGACACACACAAGTTTTTTTTCACTTTGTAGTGTTATTTTTTGAAAGTCGGTGGTTTTTCATAGATCGTTAATTTGCGAGAAGCTTGACATAATTCAAAAAGAGCAATTTTTGGGTATGACGATTTATAAGTTTAAAAGCAGCGGTAAGAGTGAGACGAAGCATAAAGTCACATCTTTCTAGCTCCCTCATTTTTAGGCTGTAGCATAATGTCGTTTATGTAGCAAAAATAATATTTTTTTCTGCGTTCACCTGTATACAGAACTCAAAACTGCAGATTGTTTTGTTATGTATCCCTTCTTGGGCGAACCTCCCTCTCTCCGGGTGCGATGTCATGAGATTTAGCTCGACCCCCTCCCCCTAACCCTAATCTCACGTGAGATTTTTCAAAATGCTTACCTTTAATCTAAATAAGTTAATCTGTATTTAATTGCGTTGGGTTTGTTAAAAAAAACAATTTGATTTTTTTTTTATTTAAGACTTGTTACGACTAGTGTTTAAGATTTCTTAAAACGCAGTCTAAATCTGTTTACTGATTCAATCCGTGAATTTCCCTGAATATCATTAATTTTAAGAGAGTATATTTTAGTGGAGCAACATTTCTTATTTAATTTAACCCAGTTTTCTCGCAATTTAATACTGTTTGTTGCGGATCTTTTTTAACGTGATATCTGCCCACGTGAGATTAGGTGAGATTCGGCTCGACCCCCTCCCCCCCTAAACGCCGCACGTAGTTGATGGACGCCCCCTTGGCAAATATATACCTTTGCACAAGATACTGACCTTCAGGCGGCGTGGGCTGCAGGTTCCTATGGAACAGTCGGGGCACCCAGGGGTTCAGCAGATTGCGTGCGCGCAAGCGCTGAGCCTCTTCTATAATAGTCTTCTGTTCTGTGGCTGCTATCTGTAAAGAGGAATTTAAGAGTTGGTTGATAAATACGCGCCATAACCACAATTAATTTGATTTTTTGGAAGGGACGACACGAGTCAAGTCAATTCTAATTAAACAACAAAATATTGAGGTTGAAAAGTGCCTTTTATGTGCCTACTCGATATAAATGCTTTGACTTTGACTTTTGCAAACATTTTGAAAACTTTTTTAAAACTACTTTTCAAAAAAATGCTGTAGGTAGGTACATACGTCTTACGACACGTCATCTTCATGTAATATCAACAAGCCTCATACTTTAAAGGTATTTTTAAGCCCGTCTCACTTAAAGATTTTCACTATTTCGTCAAAATCGTGACGCAAACATTTTTAAGCAAAGCTGCGGGGCGAGCACGGCCTACTGTGATAGGCTTGAGTCACACATTTTTATCACAGTTTGGGAGCAAAAACCGTGATAAAATGCGTGACTCAAGCATATCACAGAGGCCGTGCTCGCCCCGCTGGTGAAGATGTTTTCTGCCCAAAGAACAAGAGAACTGACCCACATTTTTTTATATTTTCTCCTGATTTTAACGAAACCAAAGTTTTTTATGAGAAGACCTGATGCGCATCACGATTGGTCGCTCAAGAGTTGTGGAGGTCAGATAGCCAGTGGCTCCATGTAAAATCCTGGTATTCAGCTACTTCCGGTTAGACTGAAAAGTTACCTGGTCCTCATTGGCGATGGCTTCAGACACCTTGATCCACAGCTTGGCAGACTCGAACTCTTGCTGGCGGTCCAGGTTCATGAGGTAGCGCGGCAGTCGCTGTTCCTTTAGTAACGATACGTCGAAGAGGTTTGATTCCTCCTGAAAAATAGAAAGACTTTTTTTTAATAATGACCTTTAACTTAGAAAAAGGAATATTATTTCGTGATACGTTTGAGAAGGCAATTGTTTCGTCTTCCCAAACACTTTTTTTTAAATAATAATAATAACTTTATTGATACTAAATACCTTTGTTACATTAAGTAGTAAATGTAGGTTACAAAAACAATTGGTTGTAAAAAGGTGTCTGGAATGGTGGAAACCCTGCCTCCTAAACTAGGGGAAACCTGTGCCTTAGGAAATAATAATAATAAATATCTTTATTTCCCAAAAATACAGATAATAATTTGTACGTTTACAATTTTGGAATTTACGATGGAGAAAATTTACATTAAACAATGGATACATCAGATAATAATAATAATATGAGACAACATCCACACAAGGTCTTCAGGTCCCGAACTAGGCAGAGCCTGTACTACGGTAACCTGATGACTGATATACACACATCAAAAGTGTCTAGGGATCAAGCATTTTTATGCGGATTTCTTGAGATTAAGATGTGGCTTTGTAATAAATTTATGATTTTATAAATTTATATGGATCCTTTTTGGTGCATTTCATAATTTGAATCAGGAACTGTGAATCAAATTCGAGTAAAAGATGAAAATCAGCTGTCAATATTTTCCCTATAAAAACATACAACGCATTGAAGACATTATTAGTGCTACTGTTTCCCTACTACTGATTAAAACCAACGTTTTTTATGGAGCGGCGACGTCATTTAAGCAGGGAAGAAATGCTCAGAGCCGTGGGAATGATAGAAGCTGGTTCCCGGCAACGTACTGTGGCTTTAGCTCTGAATACAAGTCAGAGTGTTATCAGTCGACTTTGGACACGTTACCGAAGCACTGGTACCGTGGCTGAGCGCCATGGAGGACGGTATCGCTGCACCACACGGAGACAAGACCGATACATTCAAATCTTAACTCGAAGAGCTCCAACAATAACCGCCATGATGTTAGCCGTGAGGCTTCATCACTCTTCAGGGAACTTAATTAGCGACCAAACAGTCAGAAACCGCTTGCATGAAGTGAACCTTCATTCCCGAAGACCGCTACGGGTACCACCTATAGCAATGCACAATCGTAGGATTCGATATCAATGGGCTCTTGAACACAGAAATTGGGCAGAAGAACAATGGCGTTTCGTGTGCTTTTCTGATGAGTCTCGTTTTGGTATGAGACCGGATACAAGACGTATACGACACTGGAGAACCCCTGGACGCCAACAGCGATTAAAATCCTGCCAGGAAGTCCATCCTTATAGTGGTGGAACCATCATGGTATGGGCGGGTATTTGGATCGGCGGAAGAACTGAGTTGATTTGGATCAGAGGCAACCTCAACGCTCAAATTTATGCTGAGACGATTGTATCAGACGTCATCGTTCCTCTACAAGTGCAAATCGGTCCCTTATTTCAGTTAATGCATGATAATGCACGACCGCACACCGCAAGAGTTGTAAGACAGACTCTCGCCGCAGCTAACATCAATGTCCTGCCCTGGCCTGCTCAGTCGCCAGACTTGAACCCGATTGAGCATGCATGGGATATGCTACAGAGAAGAGCTCTGCCGAATATGGAGGGTATCCAGTCGCAAGAAGACCTTTTTTTGTTGTTGCAACGAACATGGGCGGCCATTCCACAGCGTGATTTGGATGAACTCATTTTGAGTATGCCAAACCGATGTTCTTGTGTTGTTAGTGTTCGCGGTAGAAACACGGATTATTAATTGTTTAAGTTACCCAATAAAATTTTAAAGAAAACTGTTATTTCAGTCTTTTTTTCGAACTTTTGTGTTAGTGGTTCAAATGTCAAAAATCCCTTTATTAGGAAAATGGCAAATTTCTTTATTAATGCAAAGGTGACTTGGTTTATCGTTACTGTGACAAACGAAAACACTTTATTTTATGAATCCTTAAAGAAAATTTTAATTAATATCAATCAGGAGAAAAGTTATTGCAAAAATATATGTTGATCCCTAGACACTTTTGATGTGTGTACATACTTGTATACATATACACACACAGACACAGGTCAAACAGACATGTTCATGCACACAAATGTTTGACTTGTCCGGGGATCGAACCCGGGACCAGCGGCTCAGCTGCTGAGCGGCTGAGCCGCTGACCGGTCAGTCAATATATATTATAATATGTCAGATATCTGTACACAATAGATTAAACTCTGTCTCTTAAACTACGGTATTAATAGATTATTAAATTAAATTAAATTGAATTATTAGATTTAACTAGGAGACAGTGTTCTACAGTTACTTCGGTTTAAAGACATTTATTTCTCAAAAAAAAAAGAATGTTACACTTGACATATTGAGAAAAGTACGACAAAAATAAAAAGTAAGTGCGAATCTCTGTGTTCACAATAAGAAAATTAAGAGTTAAAGGTGACAATCTTCGTCGACTTCATGCACAAATAGTCCTAATTTTTATTTTATTTTATTTGTTAGGGACAAAAAACAGTTACATGACAAGCTTAACTAGAGAAATCTATAAAACTAATCATCGCACCTTGTTCGCAGTGAACCTAATTAAATACATGAACGGTGTAATATTAATATTCTTTGTTTATAATTTCTAAATGAAAGATACGCAGTGTAATTTTTCACCTTTTTGTTTTATAATATTATTATTCCGTTTATTTATTTTCATACATACAAATACATTTTTAATAATTTTTATAAAAAAACATTTAAAAATATAAAATTAGTAGTCCGCCGGTATCGCGAGCAGGGTCCAAGCTACCGGTGGTTAGGGCTCCAGAGACAGGAACCTCCTCACTATACGAGCCGTATCAAGGAGTACTGCCTTCTGAATCAGGCCCTTGATCCAACCGCCTAACGAGAGCCTCGAAAGATGTTGATCGAGTCTTTCGGCCATCAGGCCATTGGCCGATACGACAATCGGCACAATGACAGCCGAGCTCACATTCCACATGTCAACAACCTCGTGTGTAAATGTTTTTAAGTACTTTAAACCACAGAACAGATAAAGAGGTTAGAAGGGCCTTGTGGGCGGGGCAGGCACGCCGCACTTATGAGCAAACGCTCAAAAGTCAACCGAAATTTGTTTCACGGGCTAACAGTCGCGCTCATATTGTGACAACGTACGACGCTCCGTGAAAAACAAAGAATTATGCCGTCTTGCGCTATTATAACGTGTCGGAAAAGAAGACAGGTGTGTAGTGTAGCCCGGGAAGGGATTTCTTTTCACCGGTAAGTCCAAAAACCTTAAAATACAAGTGATATTTGTAATTATTACTATAGTATTATGTAGTTTGTAGATAAAAACGATACAATCGCAACAGTAGTTGCAAAATTATACATTGCTTGCAATGCATGGGTAGCATCTTGTACTAGATCAGTGATCGCGCAATGTATTGCGTTCACTGCGAACGTCGCGTACGCCAAAGCTGAAATTCGGCGAAATCCATGCTTATCGATAGTGTTGTACCAAGTTGTAAATAATGTCGATATTAAGTATGTGTGTTTGATACAGCTGATTATTATCAGTAATATTATAATTAAAATAACTTTGTTTACTATCACCAATTATTGTTTATAGTGCGTTTTTAATTTAGTTTCTGAGTAGGTTTTCAATCTCCGGAATATTAACAGACAGCAAAGATTTTGCGCAGCTTCGTCGGAACTGAATTATTTAGCAACATTAGTAATCATCAGGTTGGATTATATCCTACTGCAAACCATGTTACAGACCTAACTAAGGCTATTATTGGAAAATATATTAATTTAAGATTGCACTTTATTTTGAAAAAATCGAATTTAAAAGATAGCAAAGCGCATGTTACTTAATAAATTCGTATTATTTCAGGGACAATAATAAAATCAGCATTTAAATTGAGTTTAAATTATTGTTCAATTTTAAAATATTCTAGTATTTTTTAAGTGAAAACTTCTTTAGGCGCGTTGAGCACTTTTTTTGGTGAACAAAATCATGGAACTCGCGTCATCGTCACCGAACGCTTTCCATGAGCTATATGTATACTATGTATATATGTGTACTTTTTGGGTGAACAAAAAGCGTGAAACTCGCGCGTCATTGTCACCGCACGCTTCCCATGAGCTATATGTATACTGTGTATATATGTACATAGATATATCTCCTTGCGTTATACATTATATATATATATATATATAAAAATAAATTAGCAAAAAACCAAAGAAAATTTGAATTTCGCGGCTATGTTAGATGTTCCCCCTTAATTTGACAGTATTAAGGAAAAATTTCAATCTTCATTAAAAGAGGTGAAAGACACAATTAAAGGACTAGAAATAGGGACCAATTAGTTCAACCAGGTTTCAGACTGGCTAAAGTATGTAGATTCATCCTTCATGGGGTACTGTTTAAAATGTTACAATAAAATACCTCCCCACATATTCCAACTGAATGAAACGAAATTTAAATCTTGTCTAAAACGCACACTATACAGCCAAGCATATTATAAGTTAGGGGATTATATCGCTGACAAAAATGCTTGGCTCAGCGCTGGTCCTGCTCTACAAGAGCGCCTAAACGAATCGATTAGCATTCGAAAATATTGTGAGCTGATGAAGGTTGTACAATCTATCTTTGCATTGTATAAATTCAATTTCTTAGTATTGTATAATTGCATAGCACGTGTGAGCACTATGTACCTACTATAAAACTTACTGGGTTCGTCTTTCATTGACTTGAATGTGGCACAGGTAATTTCTTAGCTGCCACGGCTTATTTGAATTGCTGAATGGTTTTTATCTTTTTATTACGGACACTTTTAACGTGCACGTCTTTCTACATCGTTCTCACATGTATTATTTCAACATGAATGATGTAACCACTTTTTTGTAACAATATTTCGATTTAAAAGAGTGTCCATGGAGTTTCTTGCCCGTTCTTCTCCATAGGTACCTACTACGCTTTGGAATGGGCAACTAGCTTCATCTTTCTGACTGACCGAACCCTTGACAATTCAAAAGTGCCTGTAGTTGGTTTATTTGAAATAAATGCTTTGAGTTTGAATTATTTATATGTATTTAGGAAGTCCACACTAATTGTCCCCCTCTTCCCGGAAATATAGAGAAAAATTGCTAACTTATAAATTACAGTAAAATTATCGATATAAGTAATCGACCTTTTGGTCGCCGTAACATGCGTGAGAAATAAATTACCTTTTGCGCGTGAGTGAGTGTACGTCAAACGCAGTGTTTGTATTAGTGTGACAACCAATAGCAAACTCACTATCTAAGTGCGTGTGGTTTATTTGTGTGTGTAATACGCGTACGTATTGGTCTCTTGCTTGTAGTGGAGTTAAGGAGTGGGAGACAAGCGGCGACACGCGTTCTAATACAAATCAGGAACTATTTCCTTTCTAACCTGTTTTATCTGTTCTGTGCTTTAAACAGTGTGCTGATCAAAACGTGACTATGGAGAGTATATTAGTGAAAACGGCTCGTACATGCCCCAGTATGAATACGCCATTACTTTGCAGTTGCACTAACGAGTCACTATTTTCTTAACGCAAATAGACTATAAATCTGCTTACCCCAGTCCTTTTATCCTTAATATCAATCTTGCCGTCCCAGTAACCCTCGAGCACCGCTACGGTTTCCTTGCCGCGTTTAATCCTTCCCTGAACCGAGTTCGTTTGATCTGCACCTCCTAGGAATGACTGTGGAACAACAAGAAAGATTGATTTTAAGAAAACGTCATCCGTTATCGTACTTTATATCCAAATGGATAGTTCAAACTTACACAAAACAAAACAAAGAAAGTACAAAGCAAATAATGAATCAATTAGACAGCAAAGTAGGGGTGTTGGTGTGGGTGTGTGAGTGAGGGTGTGGGTGAGTGCGGGTGTGTGAGTGAGGGTGTGGGTGTAGGTGTATGGGTGTGGGTGAGTGCGGGTGTGTGAGTGAGGGTGTGGGTGTAGATGTATGGGTGTGGGTGAGTGCGGGTCTGTGAGTGAGGGTGTGGGTGTATGGGTGTGGGTGAGTGCGGGTGTTTGAGTGAGGATGTGGGTGTAGGTGTATGTGTGGGTGAGTGCGGGAGTGTGAGTGAGGGTGTGGGTGTAGGTGTATCGGTGTGGGCGAGTGCGGATGTGTGAGTGAGGGTGTGGGTGTAGGTGTATGGGTGTGGGTGAGTGCGGGAGTGTGAGTGAGGGTGTGGGTGTAGGTGTATCGGTGTGGGCGAGTGCGGATGTGTGAGTGAGGGTGTGGGTGTAGGTGTATGGGTGTGGGTGAGTGCGGGTGTGTGAGTGAGGGTGTGGGTGTAGGTGTATGGGCGTGGGTGAGTGCGGGTGTGTGAGTGTAGGTGTATGGGTGTGGGTGAGTGCGGGTGTGTGAGTGAGGGTGTGGGTGTGGGTGTAGGTGTATGGGTGTGGGTGAGGCGGGTGTGTGAGTGAGGGTGTGGGTGTAGGTGTATGGGTGTGGGTGTGTAGTGAGTGTGTCTGTGATATTCAAAACTTGTCTTAATATGGTATAATTAATGTCGAGCTGCTTTTTATGAGATACTTCCAAGAGTCCCTCAGTGGCTTCATAATCGTGAGATTTAAGCCAATTTTGGTAGTCTAAACTAGACTAGACTTTATTTGTAAACGATGTAAGCCACACTTGATGTTTTTTTTTACATTGGCACGTGGAATGATTTTTTTTAATCAAAAACGGTTCTTTGAGCCTAGAAATGGGATATTAGGCACAGCAATAAATATTAAGGGGGATGCGTTAAGGTAGCCCGCGAAATTAAATTAACTTTCGTTTTTTTTGCAATTTGCAGGTCAGTGTCAGGTTGTATGTTGAACAATATATGATTCGCGACCGAACGGTACGTAACCGAATTATAATCATAAGAATCATTAAACCAACCCTCTAAGTTAGAATTGACCTCAAATGTTATGATTTCATGAAATAGTCATATATCTTGTTTTAATGGTTATAATTCTGTTAATACATACTTGTTACGGCCGTGAATCGTATTTTGATCGACATACAAATGCAAATTGAAAAAAACGTAAGAAATTTGATTTTCGCGGGCTGGCTTGACGCTTCCTCCTTAAGAGCGTTTATACCTTATGAGTGGCAACGTCGCAATTTAGTGTCATATTTCGTGGTTTTCAATTTTTATCATTTAATCGGAGCTATATTTTAAAAATCTGTTTAATTAACTTTTTAGAATTATGTGAAAACTGTGTAAAAGGTATGAAATCGTTGCGTTTACAGTTCTATTTATATGCAAATAATACATTGGAAACTTGCAGGGTGTTATTTTAATTGTAAAATAACTGTAAGCATTACGGTTACTTACTTTTTAAACACTTGCACGTAATTCTAAAAAGTTAATTAAACAGATTTTTAAAATATAGATCCGATTAAATGATAAAAATTGAAAACCACGAAATATGACACTAAATTGCGACGTTGCCACTCATAAGGTATAAACGCTCTTAATCTACATAACGTTATTTTATAATCATCATTTTACTCACTCTTAGTTTGAATTCTACATCCGCTTGATAGCCGGTTTCTGGGCACATTACATGTACCTGAAAAAAAATACAATCTTATAATTAAAAATGTGTGTACGACCAGTAACGATGCCCTTAGAATATGCGTACGGCGCCGCGCCGTTGTGATGTATGTCTCACCCTATTCTAGAAGATGTATGACGAGAGATCTTTTCAATTTGATCAAAATATAATATCTTATTTTCTCTTTTCGCAAAAATCATGCCGTCACTAGATGACTACCAAAATGTACTGTCATGTGTCCAACTCGTGCCACATGAATAGTTTATCTCATACTGACATGAGATGGTGGGAAATCGTGCCGACTTGAGATGGTGGGAGCTCATGTCAACACGAGATGGTCGGAACTCATATCTACACGAGATTAGTACCAAAACGTACTGACAGTTGTCCAACTCGAGCCACATGAACAGTTTGTCTCATAATGAGACGAGACGGTGGGAATTCGTGCCGACCCGAGATGGTGGAAGCTAATTACGACACGAGGTGAAGGGAACTAATGTCGACACGCGATTAGTACAAAAACAAACTGTCTGTCATGTGTCAAACTCGTGCCACGTGAAAAGTGTATCTCATACTGACACCAGATGCTGTAAACTTGTGCCGACTCGAGATAGTAGTAAGTCGTACCGACACGAGATGAAAAGTCAATTGAATTCAAGCCGTACCTTTCCCCCGAGCTCCATGCTCAGCGTACCGATGACGATGCCCTTACAATGTGCGTACGGCGCCGTTGTGACGTATGTCTCTCCCCAATTGAGTAGGTGAATACGAGCGCATCCTTCTAGGATCGCTGATGTTGAATTACCTGGAAGAAATATGGGTCATATTTAAGTAATAAATCTGTAAGCTATTGGACTTTATTCAAGAACCTAATTTTCATGAAAAAGTCTTGAAAAGTTAAGACAAATCGAGGGATAAATGAAAAAGCTTACTTTAAAAGATTTTAGAGCTAGTTAGATAGTGTGTTGAAAACATAATACTAGTTGTATTATGTTTTCAACACACTATCTAACTATCTATCTATAGGGAAATGGTCTATAAAATATCTATTTGGAAAGATAGAATAAAGTCACGAAGATACCTCAAAAAATTTCTTTTAACGATTAATAACCATACTAATATACATGCAATCATTGTTTTATTTTCAGATTGTTCTTCAAGGAACATATTAACGCGATAGTGTTTTAGTTTTTAAGTCCAAACAATAGATTTTTTGTTAATAGAGAATTGCTTCATATTTTGCAATAAATTACCAGCTTTGTGTCATCGCGCTTCTCTTTTTTTTCTATGCAGTCCGATAGTTACCGCGCTTTAGCTGTTGTCAGCTCCTTTTAAGATGTTGAGGTACATAATACTCACCATAGAATTTGGACCTAGCTAACAGACTGCCTTCTATGACGAACCCCTCCTTTCTGTTCGTCACGTAGAAGGCGGAAACGGGGGGGTGGTGGGATACCTGGAAATAAAATAAACAAATAAGTATTTCATGAACATTCTTAGCTATCATAAAACGAAAGTTCTCTCTCATTTTCAGTTTGAGCGTCATCTCTCGAGGACCATAAAAACCTACGCTGTAAAATATTTATTTACTTGATGTTTTTTTTTTCATTCAAAGATCTAGTGCTTGTAATGGCGGCAGCTATGCACGGCATCGTTTTTTTCGATTCAGGCAGTGTTAGAAAATTTTCGTTGGCAGTCCCAGAGACAGGAGGCATTAAAATTAACAGCTGCTCCATATATTTAAATAAAAATATATAAAATAAACCCTTTATTTTTTTTATTATTATTAATTATACAACATGTTGTTTTGCATCCTCGTCATATTTCAGGAGGCTGTTATGAAAGACATACATAATCAAATCAAATTACGATCCTGCTCTATAATTAATACATACTTGTTTTTTTAGGTATTTAAGTTTGACAGTATTTCAGAATACTCCACTTTCAAAGAACAAAATCGCCCCGTTGCGTATGCGGTAGGCAGTGTCGTACGACTATGTCGCTGTGTGCATGCGTTACAGTTACAGCGCAGTTACAGGGCGATATCACACGGGCCCTACACATGCCGATTTCCGAAAAATACAAAAAATTAAAATAAATACCTACTTATTTTATTATTGATTCGTGTCGAGAATCATTAGCATAGTTACCTCCTCGAATTTGACGAGGATGCAAAACAACACCTTGTATTAAAAAAAAAAAAAAATTGTTGTTCCAATAGAATAGAATAGAATGTTTTTATTTGCAAACAATGTAGGTACAGTATATAAAGATGTTACAATTATTAGGGTTCCTTGTACATTCTATCTGTAAGGCACGCAAAACTACGAAGTAATAGATACATTCTAGATCTAAATTAATTTCTAATTAAGTGACTTATCGGCAAAAAAACCAGTTACTTATTAATAGAATTTATCTATGAGTAATCTTGTAAGATTATTTTTAAATATTCTAAATGGTTGCTCTTTAATATTGTTAGGAATTTATCAAAATTTAATTATTTTTACATAGGTATTAAAACAAAAAAGACAAATTATATAATCATTGGCAAACGGTCGTCAATCTGGTACAGCTTGTCTTCCGACAAAGGCCTCCTCCAAAGATTTCCATTCTGTCATGTCTTTTGCTGTAAGAGTCCATATTAGGCCCCTGTCTTCCTCCATGTACATAAATTTGCACAACTCGAGAAGGTGCAGGGAAAAGCTGTTTATTTTTCGCGATTTCAGTTCTGGTCTCATAGTGAAAGGTGTTCATAATGATGAGTACAATACCCCTTTTCAGGTTTTCAGTTATTTCAATTACGCCTAGTACAAGACAACTGAGCACGGAGACGCTTCAGCGACCGCTGCTGGCGCCATTGTCAACACTTGCCATACAAACGAAGGGTAAATGATAAATGATTTTATTTCTGTAAGTAGGTTTGTACAAACACTTTTACACGTCAATCGTATTTTAAAAACTAGATGAGGTCGGCGTTTCCTATCTGACTACTCTGAGAAGAAAGGCCGAAACCAACTCAGAGGCCACAATCTCTTTTAAAGTCCAGACAAAATCTTGGTCAGATCATGTGAAGGCTACGTAGATCGGTGTCTGAAATGGTATTTTAAGACCATTTTGTCTTTTGGTGTCACCGTTCACTCGACACTAATGACGAATAGCAACTGACGGCTTTGAAGGCGTTCCCTGACAGAAGTTGTGCGCTTAACGCACTTTCGACGCCACGATTGTGGCTCTGTGTTTAAGACCTAAAGAGTAAGTCAGCAGACCTGCTCAGCCAAATAATAAGTATAACACTCAGGGCCATGTCTCCACCAGTATCTGGAGGTTTCTCCCAGCTCGGGATTTTAAAGTTTCTTCAGACTTATGGGCTTGTACACACAGCAGCAAGTCAAGTTACGACAAACTGTCAAATTTTCTCATTCGATTTTGAACTTAACCTTCAGCCTTTTAAAATTATTTGGTGTTTGACAGTTTCGTATAACTTGATCTGCTAGCGACTGTACAACATCTGCCTAGCAATTTCTTGGTGATCATCTGCTACTACCTTCCATCACCAGATCGCTGGTAACAACTACATACCCCTTTGTAAGGCTGGTGCCAGGTCGACTATTAAAGACCAGGGACACCACAAAATGGTCCTTCATCTGTTTCATCATCTGCTACGATCTTCCATCACCAGAACACCGGTAACTACTACTCATATAAGACCTAAGGAGTATGTCAGCTTACCTGTTCAGCTAAATAATAAGTATAAGACTCTGGTCCATGTCTCCAGCAGCATCTGAACGTCTCTCCCAGCACCGGATTGTAGGGTTTCTTCAAACCTTTAGGCTTTCGGTACAGGCCTGATAGGTACCAGCGAAGGACGGCCACGAATCTTTGGTATGGATCTTCTATTAGTTGGGCTCTGGAAGGGAAGAGAGGTGGTATTTAGAATGACTGGTACAAACTCGAATCGAATCGAATCGAAGCTCGATTCAAACTTTATGGAGGCTCGGAACATGAGGCGATGCGATGGCGAGGCGAGGCGATGCGATGAAAAAATAAAAATGTTCGCAGCCGCCATCTTGGATTGTCATTTTGACTTCACTATTGGCTACAGCACCCTCGAAAACCATTAAAAATATACCGCTGTTTCTCCCCTTCTCTTTCTATTATATATAATACAAAGTCACATGGAGGGGGCATAGCACATTTTCGTTACGTGACAATTTCTAAAATCTATACTAATACTCTACTACTACTATACTAATGTAAAGTTTGTGAGGTTGTGAGGTTGTAGGGGGTAATCTCTGGAACTACTGATCAGTATTGAAAAATTATTTTTGCATTTGATAGCCCAATTTTTGAGGTAGGCTATAGGCTATTTAACATCACGCTATGCCCCTTAGGAGACGAGCAAAAATAAAAATAAAAGTCAGAAAGAACGCTAAGCGAAAACGAAGTGGTAGCGCGGCGATGCGACGGGGTGGGACGGGGGCACGAGAAATTTCCTGCGGACGGAGACGCGGGCAGAAGCTTGTTTTTCCATAAGTTTACTACTACCGCAAGCTGCTTTATAGAACTTCATTCCAAAAATCTAAGTTTGTTTTTATTGCACTAAGGCCCACTGAAACCACAAATTTAACGCTGAACGTATTTAAAACATTCAAAATCAAAATCAAAAGTCATTTATTCAAATTAGGCTGAGAATCAGCACTTTTTGAACGTCAAAATCACATAAGACAGTCCCCCCAAAACGCCCACCCTTCACCACTTCCTAGTGCTTTAGCTGGGAAGAAGAAGTGGCGGAACAAACTCCCCAGCAGCACTGCTGTCTGTTCAGTTAGAAGAACTGGATTCTATACATATAGTAATAAGTAATTAACATTACGAAACACAAAAATATTAAAATTATTTGCCATTTATGTCAGCTAGCACACGCCAATATTTAAAACTATATTCAAGCAGAAATAAATAATAAAAACAAAAACGCAAACAGAACTTAATACATAATAAAAAGCCTCCTGGCATAAAGGGCGTGCCCGCTTACATATGCAATGCTGCATTATGTTTATATGTATATAGCTGTAACTAGTAGCCACAAATGATAAACTAGGACCTTCGAAGTAAAATAAAGAAACATTAATTTCTAATAATCTCTTATAATAAATTCTTTATTCTGCCTCTCTCATCTTCAACCGATTGACAGAAATATAATGATATTTAAATTCGTTTAACTCTTAGTCACCAATCAATCCGTCCAAAAACATAGTGATGATAGTAGCATTGCGTTATCATCAAAACCATACCTACTTTGAGTGTGGTGATTATAGTAATTTCCTTCAAGTTCGCTAGTTGGCAACATTACCTTCACTTTAAAGTTTGGATGACTGGGTAACCTGCAGTGGCCGTTAAGAAAATGGTAGGAAGGAATGTGCCGACTCCTACTCTTACATTCTGCAATAGTATACAGGGTCAAAATAAATTTGCTAGCGAAGCCCTGCAGACGTAATGTGTATCGATATATAAACACGATAAAATTAAAAAATATGGTGTATTTTTAGTGGTCAACGAACGCTGGTAGTGTTGTTACTTGTTGTATAGAGCTGAGAAAATATGTTTTATCGTGTTTAGATATCGATTTAGTTAACACAAAAAAAAAACAAGTTAATACACAGAGTTCGATGACCCCACAAAAAAAAATCATCAAATAGATTCCTTTTTTTGTTTTATCATGTTTAGATATCAATACCAATCACGTCTGCGGAGTTTCGCTATCTAATTTAATCTAACCCTGTATTGATGCCTGGGAGAGCAATTTAAGCCGTTGATCCTCTGCCAGGGATGCGGGAAAGTCCGAAACATCCAGGGTTGCGAGAAAGTCCGAAACTGCCAGGGTTGCGGGAAAGTCCGAAAGGGTTACCGTGGCCCCTGGCACAGGCAACTGAAGGATCACGGGTGGGTATTAGACAGTAAGAGTCTGACACGCCCTCCCGCTCCGACCAGAGTGGGAGAAGTTATTTGATGATTTCCCACCATCAAAAAAAAAGCCGTTGATCCTACTTCTGGTCGTGGCGGATTGTCCAATCGGCCTATGAGAGTGACCGAAGAGAGAGTACACGTGTGTCTATCTCCCGCGTCGATGGCTAGCCACCGCTGAGATTGGTGGCATTGGCCTAAATTCTGCCAGGACTATAATTATATTTACTTACGCTCCCAGTATGTCAGCATGGTAATAGTTGTCAGACAGCTTGTCGAGGAACGAGCGCGGCTCCAAGATGAAGGTGGGGAGCACCACCTTACTGAGGTCCATGCCGGGCCGGACCTGCTTCAGCAGGAACCAGAGAAGGGACTTGTTCTCTTCTGCTACTTCTTCTACTAGCTCTCCAGCCTGTAAAACAGAAGGAGATTGGGTCAGATGCTTGTGGAATAGTTCTAAAGATGTCTGCCCATATTGCTGCGGCTAGACAATGCTTTGGTCTGGCAAGGTATGGGTGCAAGTGAGTTTTTCAAACACCGTTCCTTGATGTTGGGATAAGTCGTCTACGGTTGCAATTTTGTAAATATATGAACACCATGTATCTATTAACTTAGTAAGTTTATCTGTCATTGCTTGATGTCAGCAAGCAGAAGCATTTATTTCAATTCAATCATTTACAGGCACTTTTGAATTGTCAAGGAGTCGGTCAGTCAGATATATGAATGCTTTGAGTTTGAGTTATGTAATAATTAATGTAAATATTCCAAATATTTGAAAACATTTTAAAGGAGTTATATGGAATTTCCCGCCTATTCCTCTTAAAAACTACCTTTCGAAGGGGGCAACTAAAATATTTTTATATTCTTGTTAATATTGACGTTCAAAGGTACCTTTTGACGGTCTACTTGACATATTTTCGACTTAAATAATTTTGATGAAGAAGATTCGATCTTCATGAGCACTCAAACTCAAAGCATTTATTTATTCTTATTTATTTATATATTCTTTATTGTACACCACAAAAAAACATAACAACAAAAATAAAATTGAACACTACTTAATATACAATGGGCGGCCTTATCGCTTCGCTTTTTTTTTTCTTTTGAATTGTCAAGTGGTCGGTCAGTCACAAATATGAAGCTAGTTGCTCATTCCAAAGCGTAGGTAGTAGGTACCAATGGAGAAGAACGGGCAAGAAAATTCATGGATACTCTTTTAAATTAAGTACTGCACTTTTGTAGACTAATTATTATCATGATGTTGAAGTTTCAACCTGAAGATGATTCTTTCAATGTAGCCCGCGAAATACGAGTACATTTCTAGTTAAATTGAGGCGCTGCCGCTATTTTTAAGAACTAAAGAATTGTTCAATTTCGCGAGATACATTGGCGGATCCTCCATAACATAAATAAATAAATAAATCTTATTTCTTCCAGAAATTGCTAGTTTACAAGTTAGTTAGTTGTAGTATGATAGATAATAATCTGGCCGATCGACAGTTTCAGGGCTATCCATTATTTACGCCACACACTGTATATAAAAAATCAACTTACCACACCAATATCAAAGTTAGTATCTGCAACATAGTTCGACTCGATGTCCGCTATAATCTCTTGCTTCTGTATTTCAGAAGGTCGGGCGTTCGGCATGCCGGTTCGGGAGCCTTCGCTATCCGAGTCGGAAGCTGCACCGGCTAGCTCTGTGGGTAATCAGAGAGGGAGGTGTGTGTGAGTTAGCTACGCTACTGTGAACTTTATTAGCTTGGTATTAAGTGTTGTTTTTTAGCTTTAAATACTGCTAGCTTAAACTGGTAGCTAAGTAGATATTGCTACATGGAACACGACATAGTCTAGTAGACATTGATATACCTTATATCTACAGGGTCAAATTAAATTAGCTAGCGGAACTCTGCAGACATGATGGATATCGATATCGAAACACGAATAAATAAAATTATAAAAAGATTTGATGTGTTTTTTGGGTTCAACGACCGCTGTGAGTGTTGTTATTTGAAGTATGAGTTGTGAAAATATGTATTTTTTTTTGTTGTTTTATTGTGTTTAGATATCGACACCCATCACGTCGGTGAAGTTTCACTAGCTAATTTCATGTGACTCTGCATATAAGTTATATCTATTCATACACGAAATATTTTAAGAGATACACATAAAAGTGCTAAAGAAGCCATAGAAACGTTTTTTTTTTTTAATCTAAGTAAGTAGGTATATTATTATTAAATATAAAAATTAAATTATTTAATTAAAATTACTTGACACACAATAAATACTGGCTGCTCCTTATTATTTTTTAACACCCATTACGATAGTTTCTACGTAGTATTTACTGTCATTGAAGCGGGTGTCGGTATGACGGCGCGGTAGGACGGCGCGTGGCTTTTATGAACGATCAAAAGAGAAGCACGCGAGCGCGCGCGCCTCCCTCCCCCGCGCCTCTTCAGTCCCGCACGGTCCGCGCGTGGCACCGCACGCGCAAACAAGCGTCGGGCTTCGGCCAACAAACGCAACAATTCCAAACTATTATAGTTATACCAACCAGGAGTACTAGAACATGTTGGTGTGCTACAATAACAATTATCTTAGGGAGGCACTAAGTACCTACCTCGCGCGAGCCGATGATGATTTGATTCCTCCGGTTCGGCTGGGCAACGACATTTGGTTTTCTGTAGGTAAGGAAATTCTCAGAAACAGCGCGTACCTACAACAGTAACCGTATGTCCACAACTGCCTATCTCTGGTAAGATTTTTGATCAAATAAATCCGCGCTATGCACCTACACTTCTTAAAGCTCACATCTGTTACGAGTAGATAGATAGACAACCAACAAACAGCTGACGGATACGACTCGACGCTCGCTCGTAAAAGTCGGCCACCTCACAGAGGTCATTAACTTATGCGAATTCGAGATGCACCCGTCAGCTGTTTATTAGTAAGTACATACCTAGTTTAGAGATGTGTAGGTACTGTAGATTAGGATTTGTCCTACTTAGATTTATGTGGTTTTGTAATTTAAATTCACATTTATTATTATCGTTAGCGATAAGCTATTAAAATAAGATTTGATCGAGATATGAAGTACACCTACGTTGGTATATTTTCAACATCATCACGCCTGCGTTCCCTGAAGAGATAGGCAGAGGTGTATTTTCGTACGTCCACTATGGACACCATGACGTGCGAACACAACCTCACCAACGTGCTGCCCGACAGAGAAAGAATAGAGGAGACGCCCCGAAGCGCCGACGGCGCGGGCACCGCGCCCGCGCCGCTGTCGTCGCCCGTCGGGGCGGGTCATTCATAGAATAGGGAGTAAAGGTTTTATGCAAAGCGTGTCAAGCTGATTTAAAATTATATTAATCACATAAAAAAAATAGTGTTTCTTTTAAAATATTTCGTGTATGAATAGCTAGAAGTTTTAAACTAATACTAATAATAAAGCTAAAGAGTTTGTTTGTTTGAACACGCTAATCTCTGAAACTACAAGTCAGATTTGAAAAATTCTTGTCGCATTTGATGACCCAATTCTTGGGGAAGGTTATAGGCTATTTGACATCATGCTACGACCCTTAGAAGCCGAGTAAAAAGTCGGAAAGAACACTAAGCGAAAAAAAAAAAAAAATTGCGCGGGAAATGTGGCTGTTATTTTAGTATATTTTTGTGTCTTACGACATCCACGCGAACGGAGTCGCGAGCAGGAGCTAGTATAGTATAGTTGACCTCGCAATTACTTGAAGATTGAATGTCACTTGCACGTCATAAAACGACAAGGTCTATTTGTCTATAGTGCTGCAAGGTCCTTCTTGGCGCGTGGCTTAAATCCGAACGAGTGCCGCCATCTTGTTTTTTCAAAACGGCCCTGTCTGCGTCATTCGAGCGCCAAAAGATCCATGTAGCAGTGTACAGGGGTTAGTTTTCAAAGACCTGCCAAATTTTCACAGATGATTCAGAATCGATAATATTTTTACAACATTTTTAGTCCTGTCCGCTTCTAAAAACAGATCGTGTGGAAATCAATTCAGTTCAACCACCTAGAGCGCACGCGCTTATAAGTACTTGTTACATAATTCGGCAACGCACACACTCAAACACGAATCTGTATTATTGTATTCGTCGGCCGGCACACACAACAACACACATCCCTACCTCTCACGCCGCACCCCTTTCTAAATGCGCATTCCAATATCTGGTTTCTGATTTGAATTGTTACTTTACGTTTCAAATGTGAAGTTTGATATTTTAATCGTCGTGAATGCCTACCTTATAAATCACTTATAAAGCTATAACAAAACATCGTAGTAATTGTTGTAATAAATAAATTGAAAACAGTATCGACTCTGAATCATCTCTGAAAATTTGGCAGGTCTTTGAAAACTAACCTATATATGACAGTTAGATAGTTTCTGTGGTTTACGACTGGGTACAATAATTGCATATTATAAAAGGTAAGTATTTTCTTTAAAACTAAAAACACTTTATATTTCAAAACTAAATACAGATGTAGCTTTTATTATTACAGGTGTTTAGCAACACTCAATCGAACACCTTTCTTTGAAGTCAGGTAAAACAGACTACATTTCTGTTATAGCGTATACAAATTACTTTTAAATTGGAGTTGTAATGACATAGAAGTCGTATAAAGAATATTTATTAAGACAGGCAAATGTTACTAAATTAACGCATTAAATTGAAATAGTTTTTCGCCCGACATCCGACGGCGCCACTGACAGCAGTGGGAGTAAATGAATAATGTATATATTATTATGTGATTTCTGTAAGTACACTCCCTGCTAGTACTGAGTTAGCATTTATTTATGATTTCATTAATACAATACGCACGACATTTTTATCGCTCCCTACAGGTCAGAAGCCGTGAGATATACAACATGTCTCGAAATTAACGCCCACCACCAAACATCCCAATTAGAATATTATGTTATAATCATAATACATACACTGAATGTTTACTATTATGTATAAAACATTGTTTATATATAAACGATAAATTGTTTGTTTCTGTACGTAGGTTTGTACAAACACTTTTACACATCAATCATATTTTAAAAACTAGATGAGGTCGGCGTTTCCTATCTGACTACTCTGAGAAGAAAGGCCGAAACAAACTCAGAGGTCACAGTCTCTTTTAAAGTCCAGACATAATCTTGGTCAGATCATGTGAAGACCATGTACAACTTGGTCGAATTAACTGTGCACCTGGAGTTGATGACGTCATTTCAACGCTTTGTTTGCGACGTGGCGAGCGCTGGGAGGTGAGCGGTGTTGCGGGGGGAGAAATGGCATTCCAGCGAGGTGCACAGTTAATTCGACCAAGTAGTAGATTGGTGTCTAAAATGGTATTTTGAGGAAAAACCACACAGATTGAGTTGTCCTGTCCAGTCAGTGCCCGCATGTGTCAGTAATCGTGCAGCTCAACTCAGAACTTAAGGAGCTCAACGATTCGACGAACAATACCAAAAGAAAGGACATTTGGGTAGGCCGCATAAATTACTCACTGCCAGATAAGATTAACACTAACTTAGAAAAAAATAAACAAAAGAGCAATGACCCACATAGTCCTCACATTGTAGTCCTCATATTAAATTAGTTGTACTGATTGTGGGACAAAATTGTGGTCACATTACAAATCTACGCACACAGTCGTACACGTTTATGGGTCTAGCATTGTAGGTACTTCCTCCATTTTGTTTTGTTTTGACTGTGCAGAGGAAGTATCGCAGTAGTTTACGTAGTATTAAATTATTTTTGAGATAAATAATTACATATATGGATGATGTTTTGCGTGGATGTGACGAATGTTTCCCCCAACCTTTTCTTATGTTTTGTGTTTGCGTCATGTTTACCGCAAATAAACACATGTTCTTTCTTTCTTTCTTTAAATAAAAAAATACAGAAACCGATTCAGTAAACGACTTTGAACAAACTACTTTCATAATCTGCATTAATTCAGTTATACATTATATAGATATGACATAATAATATGCTTTTTTACGCCAAAATACAAGCTGTGGATAAAAGACTATATCGCATTCAGAATTCACATTCCTCTAGGTACGAGGACACACAGAAAGTTGCCGAAAAGCATCTCCACTGTTTTCTTCTACCGACTAAAATAGCCAGATCACGTGATTTATTATTTTAACTCCACAGACTAACAAACTATCAATCAATCAAAGAGTTTATTTGGTATACAGTAACATTGGTTTGCACCAAATCTGGCCAATTTTCAAGTGGCTTGTTTACAAACAGCGTGGTGAATCCCGACACAGATATGAAACAGAACAATAAATTGGCTAACTTTGAACTCATGCCATCCTTCCAAGAGGTGGAATACTTATGAATACAAATTTACATTGACTGAGAGGCTCGTGGGAGTCGTGGGTAAATAATAACAGTCGTAACGAGTCGATCTTCAAAGTTACCGAGGGCGGTCCGTGGATGGGTAACCTGACCATCACATATCGACATCCCTCCGTGCCTCGGAAAGCACGATACGCCGTTGGTCGTGGCTGTCTTTTTTAACTCTTTGACAGGCGTTATGGATAGTCAAAAGCACGAAAATCTGACCACCAGTCTAAACCAAGGGGTATCGTATTATCCAGAAACTGGGTTGTGGAGGTCAGATAGGCAGTCGCTCCATATAAAATACTGGTAATGCATCCGGTAAGACTAGAAGCTGACCTCAACATAGTTGGTAAATGCCTAGGCAAATTGGCTGATGAATAGCTTTGACCATACTTTTGAAGTAGCGTAAAAAGTACCTGCTTCATCCAATTTGGTTGGACAGGTGGTGGAATGTAATTGAGTGGCTAACAAGCAGACGTCTCGATAGCAAGAGGTCAGCGCAAGCCATTGACACCGTCATCTCATGGACATAGCTGACACATCAAAGGTGTCAAGGGATCAAGCAGGTTTCAGGATCAAAAAGGTAAGAAAATCGTAAAAAGGGTTTTTTTTATAGTTGACAGTTTATTGTTAAAAATAGGTTATAACAAAATTAAATTTATTTTCGATCACAGGATAGTTTCCTCTTCTATTATAGCATGTTAAACTTTGTCATTTATTCTTAAACTACTCTTCGTAGATGTAACTGCTTGAGCACAATTTTTTTGTTAGATTTATTATAAGATATAATATTTTGTAATCGTCTATTGTAAAGAGACAGGTTCCCCAAACCTTTTAGAAAATACAACGAATTAGATAACGTCGCTAAATTGAAGAGTGCAACAAAATGGTGTCACAGTATTGCGCCTGCCACCATATCACTGCTCAATCCATTTGAGTTAATATGCGTTCAAGTTAAGGGGTTTGTAGCCGAGAAAAATGAAACTTTTAAAATGGCTGACCTAAAAATTCTTTTGCCAGAGGCTTTAGCTAATGTGACTACTGAGAATTGGAAAAATGGCGAGGGTCATGTAATAAAAGAAGAACAGAAAATGTTTAAATTAGACAAAATAATTGATGATACCACTGAACGCTTTATTATTAATGTGACAGATAGTTCAACAGATTCAGATTCAGAATAGAGCCTATTAATATGCGACTCTTTAGAATATGATTTTAACATTTGAAATAAAAGGTTTAGCATCTATGAGTCACTCTTTTCTAATCTAACTACCTAAACCTATGGAGTATAGTAGCCCATTCCTTAGCGTAGTAGGTACATATGGATAATAACGAAAAAACTCCACGGATACTCTTTTAGATTATATTGATTCAAAAATATTAGTTACATCACTAATGTTGAAGCTATAATTATATGTGAGAACGGTGTAAAAAAGACGTACACGTTAAAAGCGTCCAGAGTACAGAAAAAATGCAATTCAAATCTGTCGCAGCTAAGACATGACCAATCCCAAGTGACGGCGCCCGTTCACGAACACGACGAGTACGAAATGAACATTTACAGGTAGTGGTGCCGATTCTGTTGTCACAAAATTCTCTAAACTATACTAAAAATCACCAAAATTTAGTTTATTGTCAAACAAAGATTTCCCATTCTGAAATTGACTAAAGTGACACAACTTAACTATATTTTAGTTTGACAGCACTAAGATGGCACTGAGATTATAATTTAGTGAAAATGGCAATTTTGCTATTCTGAATTTTACGTTTTTCACCAAAAATTTTGATTGTCTTAACTATATCTGCCTATTTTTTATCGCGATTAAAAAGGTGTGGAATAAAATTAGTTGTCATGAACTAAAATTCACACCAACACCTAGACTTCAGATGCAAAAACAGTACTGTATCTTTTTTTCTTTTCTTTTGCTTATATCTCGAAAACGGTGTCCTTCGCAAAAATAATTTAATTTCGACCCCATTTATAAAACCCCTAAACCTCTAAAATCCAGCGTGTTGGTAATAATTTTTCATATTTTCCATACAAAAAGTGAAAAATTCCATACAAAACATGTCGAGGCGGCAAATAATGCGCGCCTCCGGCTCTAAAAAAAAAAGTCACGTGGTACGGCAAACAAGTACCACGTGGAGTCGCAATTGTCAAATTTGATTTTAGGTGTGTCAAAATTATTTTTAAATTTAGAGATTTTATTTTGCAGAATAGCGCTAAGATTCTCATAGACAAAAGTAAGGAATTTTAGTGATAGTTTAGTTAGTTTAGTTCGGTGTACAACAGAATCGGCACCATTGATTGGTTTATTTTGATTTTTCAGAGTTGGTTCCATAGTAAAAGTTGTTCAAATTCATGAGCTCTTTCAATCCAGAAATGCCAATGATTTTATGGGCTTATAGCTACGTCATCTCCAGACGAATGGCCGTCCATCTCTATTTATATTATCGGTTACTAAGTATACTTTTATTGAACTCTACCATAGAATAGTACAGACAGAAGGTCGGCTCCATACGAGCAAAAACAAACGCATGCGCACGTATAGTCCGCACGTATAGTATTTGATGAAAATTTCAACAAATTGAGCGAATTTTCAAATTGAGTGCCTTGATTTGTTAATTTGAAAACCGAAATTCTAATTTTAAACCACCATAAACGCGGTTTTTATTTAATAATTGAGGTTAATTTTATAACCTAAATTTTCGTCGATGCTTATTCAATGACAATTTCATAATGTAATTCAAGCAACCATTTTTGGATAAGTGTTTAGATATAAAGTTGGAACCTTCTAAATACAGATAAATTTGCCACAAATTCTCTTTAGTGACAGGTTTTGTTTAGCTGGAGTTAGTGTTACGCTGACGTCGGTCGCGTACCGTCGGTCACGCGTACCAAGACGCTGACGATAAATGGACGTGTATAGTGAAGCATCGACGGTCAGCGCTGAGCACTAAATCCAGCCTTACAATTTTATCACATACTTTTGGAGGTAATCTCGGTCTACCTCGGTCGAATGACAGTAGTCAGTGCGCTTGCACTCGCTGTACGTGAAGCGTGTCTGTGTGCGTGCGTTTTCGCTCGTTGTATTGAGTTAACCTTCTGTACCTACTATTCCGTGACTTAACTAAGGATTTAAAAATAAATTGTATCGGAGTTATTTCAACTTTTCAAGTGCATCGCCCGATATAACCGAATATACATAAGGAATTTCTTCGAAGACCAACTGCGTCAAATATACATTTATTATTTACATAGGTAATGTCAGGAACACTTATGAATCAAAGAAGAATCCGGAAAAATGGATGAACGCAAATATTTATGAAGCGTGACGTTATGTTTTACTCAGAAAGATGTCATTTTGTGGTTCGTTAGTTCGTACAGTGGGTGTCGCAACATCAATGGGGGTACCAAGTTTTCAAATTGCTATCTTTGCTTCCGAATATCTTGGCAACGGGACACTTTAGGGCACCATATCCCAGAATACTTTATGTTTGTTTAAATGCCTTCTACCCAGGAAGACCGTGAGGCGCAAATTTGACGACGGGTGGCTATTTCACTAAGGTTCCCTTTCAACAGTTGTTCGAAGCAACCTCTTGTTGCCGAACTATGGCTGACGAAAGTTACTTAGTGCAGGAGGCTGCTCTAACGTCCGCCGCCCCCTATCATAATATAAGACCCGAGGTAGTGGCGCGTAGTGTTCCAAGCGCGCCCCTCTTAGATGTCACGGTGCAGTCAAACACCTCACTCCCCCGCTTGACCAGACGGAACCCGCAGAAGAGGCGGGCTGTCGGGGGCTGCGTTGAAGAGTGCCCGTAGCCCCCGGTGCCAATGTGCTAGGGAACAAGGCGTGGTTTTGGTCAGTAGAAGTCTGACAGATCGCTCCGTCCGCCCCAGGTTGGAGGACATCCATGAGGATTTCCACCCAGTGACCAAAACTAAAAAGAGCTGCTCTAAGATAGCGTTCCCAAAAATGTTAACTAATCAATGCTTCCTAATGTTTAACTTAAAAACCCCGGGGTAAAAAGACTCCCTACCAATTGTGGCGACAGTCATATTACAACATAAGCATGAGATCTGACGTCACACAAATCCTACATCGCGCAAACAAAGTTATCCGCGAAATCAACATACGCATCAACCCGACAACAACTGTCGGGGAGTAGCCCACCAGACTCAACACCCGTCTAGTCTGAGGATCCTCCCTTTTCAATGAAAGATGAGGAACTCTCCACCCTGTTCCTTATACCTATAAACAATAAATATACAGGGTATAACGAGAGCGTCAACGCGCTAACTGTTACCAATAAATCAGTACCTACATGATTCTAGACCAACACCAGCGCTGAAATTTGACGTCGGTTATTTAAAAAAATCCTGCTTTTCGATACATTTTGACCATATAGTTTGTATGAAAAAAAATTATTTTATTTTATTTTATTTCTTCAGGATAACAAACAAATTGCGCAATGCATAATATTTAGATACAGATATTTTTTATAACACCTAAGTAATCACTAATCACGCAACCAGCACCGTTATCCACAAATTAATACAACAGCAAAAGTAGTTTGAGCAAGATCCAAGCAAACATAGCAAACAATTATTGTCTATCATAACAATAACTAGGTTTAGTGAAATAACATGTTACAAACTAAATATAACAACTAAAACTAATTGATTGTTTTTTTAAGATAACTGACGAAAACTTTCGTCACTGGGGGTCAAGAATCATGTGCTAAATTCATGGTAACACCGTGTATATATAACTATTATTTATAAACTAACCTCCATTAGAAACACATGAATGCCTGTGATCAGCCTGTTGCACCAAGCACATTTTGTAACTGCCGTCTTCTGTTTTCGTAAAATCCGACAAGATGGCGGAATCAGCCGAATCCTTCCGATTGAGCGTAAAGATGCCAGGTTCGGAAAATTGCCTTGTCAACTTCTTCTTCCGTGAGAGAAGGGAGAATATGCTCGATCTCCTTCTTTCTGTTTTGTCTTTCATTTTTGCTGACAATATTAGGTCCGTTTCTATTTCCATTGCTGGTAATTAGAAGGTGGATAGTTGCATTTTTGGTGCTGTTGTAGTCCTTATTTTGTACGTAAAGAGTTCAAATTCCTTTGCATTAGTTTTTCTATACTTAGCTGATGATCTTTGCAATGATATGGCTCTTATGTCACAGTGGTTATTTTCGCTTGTTTATCCTTGAATATTCTTCACTAATAATTGTTCAGTTTTGATCTTCTTTTGATAATTTTGTACTTTGTTTATTTGGCACTAAGTTTCAATGAGACTTTGAAGTTCCTATTATTAATTAACTTTTAATCAATTATGCTGAGATACTAGAAGTGTTTGCTTTTACTAAAGATTGAAGTATGGCGTTGGATTAGTCAAAAATTGACAGGCATTCATTCAAATAAACAGGTTTCCAGTAACTCAGAACTCACTTAGTTCTAACAAAACTGTGATTAAATACATAAAGGTTGTCAAAACACAAACCCCTTTTTTTAAAACGTTTCTTAAAAGGTGATAAATAAATAAAAAAATCATATTTCGAGGGGCGGGCATAAGTAAGTGACAGAGTCAATTACTTCCACATGCGAAAAAAGGGAGCGCAACAATGCGCTGGAACCAAAATGGAACAACGTTACAAGCGCCAAAACGAAAAAATATTGTTTAAAAATAAATTAAGCTATGTATCAAAAATATTTTCAGCCAGAGTTTTGAATTACCTAATACGCACATTTTGAATGCAATTTTGCAATGAAATTACTTAGGATTTTAGAATTACATATAAAAAAGTAGAGGTTTTTTCGGGATTTAATTCTACCGAGAAAATTTTACCGAATTGCGTTTTCCTTCAGTCAGATTATTAATCAAATAGTCAATAAACATATATCCAAAAATTTAATGCATATATACTGTAATAGTGAAATAAATGG
This sequence comes from Brachylomia viminalis, assembly GCA_937001585.2. Lineage (NCBI taxonomy): Eukaryota > Metazoa > Arthropoda > Insecta > Lepidoptera > Noctuidae > Brachylomia > Brachylomia viminalis. Next base: position 9,538,554 of record OW443322.2, on the reverse strand, counting down.
TAACGTAAAAGCCCCCAATTTATTTTGCCATAAAGCACGGTAAGAAGCAAATTCTTAGGTAATTAACAATAGCGCATCGCGGCAACAAATAAGGTTTGATGTCATTTGAATCGAATGACCACCAAAATAAAAATAATTGTGCAGTTTTAATTAAATTAGAAAAATAAATGCACGGCTCAGTGGAATAAATTTTAGGTAAGTAGGTATTTCTTAGTTGATCGAATTCCCTATAACATCATTACATAAAATATGGTTGTTTACGCTCAAAATTTTGAGAATTATGCGATGAAATTTTTTTTTTGAGCTCTATTTTGAGATCGTTTTACCATGATACTGTTTTATTTTTATGAAATGTTTTAGAATATGTCTTTCCTTTGAACAATTGACAATAGAGTTTTTTTTTTGCTGGCTTGGTTTATGTACCAATATTATTTATTATTATTTTATTTTATTTATTAAAAAAAAAGTTTACAAAAAACCTTTGCATAAGGACTTTGCCCCGCAAAACCGTTTTCACGGTTTGTCTGTGGGAACAGAACACAGTTTACACTTATGGTTTATATGCCTAAATATGTGACATAAAACTGAGCGTTTTACGGTGTCCTACGTTTGGGGAGTGCCAGAAGATTAAGTTATCACTTGTCTGCTTTTAATCACAATTTTTTTGACGTTTAATAGTGTCTTAACTTTAAGCAACGTTTATAAATAAGGGGGTTAAGGGGACTACATGACCTAAACGCAAGTTTTATAATGCCTAAAAGTATATGATGCAGTAAACAAAATCAGAAAAATATATGATATTCTTCAGGATATATGCTAGTTAGTTAGATAGTGTATTGAAAACATAATACAACTAATTTAGTACGATAGAAAAAAGTCACGAAGATACCTCCAAAAATGTATTTTAACGATTAAAAACCAATGCAATAATTCTGTTTTTTTTTTCAGATTATTCTTCAAGCAACATATAAACGTGTCATTTTTTAGTCCAATCAATAGATTTTTTGTAATTAGAGAATTGCAGTCCGACAGTGACCGCGTTTTAGCTGTTGTCAGCCCCTTAACGCTTGCTCACTACGTGTTGGCGATTTGATTATTACGACCTAGATATATTACTTATAATGTTTCCTTGCATAAGTTAGCGGTGTCTTAAATGATATAAATGACATTGGAAAAACTCGCAATGAATATTAATTTTGCTTATTACAACGGTCTATAATAGGTACTTAAATTAGTAGTTTCCATTAGTAAACTCACGACTGCTAATCTTACAATATATCAATATATAATAATAAAATAAAAACTCGCTTTTCGTATCTACCTGGATGACCGCTGAGGTACTAAACTACACAAAGGATTTTGATGCGATCATTTAGAGAATTTATTTTGGAAGGTTTACGTGTATAATTTATTTATATTAAACTTACAAATACTAAAAAGAGCTAGATGTTTTGTCAAGTTGTAAAAACGGCGCGAAAAAGGGCTAGTAAAATTATCAAACGTAGACATAATGTCTAGCTAGATAATCGAGTTGTTCGTGGACTGAAAATTATACAGGGTGAAATTGAATTCATGGGCATTCTTTTAAAGGACGACCCTTTAAAAGAATGCCCATTAATTCAAAAAAATAATTAATTAATTCGAATATCAAAAAAATATCAGCTGTTCCCTACATTTTGAAGGGTTATGCAAACATAAATATAGGGAACAGCTGATTTTTTTTTTTCGCGATTTCAGGATAAATGATAAATGATTTTATTTCTGTAAGTAGGTTTTTACAAACACTTTTTTTTTTTTTTTGAGTATGGGAAGTCATCAAATGACTCCTCCCGCTCTGGGTGGAGCGGAAGGGAGTGTCAGACTCTTACTGACTAAAACCCACCCGTGTTCCTTCCTTGGCCCTTTATGTTCCGGGTCAGCGGTACCCCTTTTGGATGATCCCGCTTTCCCGGCAGGCTTGGGCCCTAGTGGACCCCCTCTTCGATGCTGACATCTCTTTGAGGCGCGCGTGGAACACGTACGCGCCGTCCAGCACGGGCCTGGTCCTGATCGGACGGTGAGCTACCCATTACTCACCGCCCGCAGGCCCGCGCCTACGGTGGCCGGGAGTCGTCACGCGGCTCCCGACGCCCGGAGCGTCCACCGCGGCGGCTTGGACGGGAGACTCTCTTTCCTCTCCCGTCCCGCCACCTCCTTCGCTAGCATGACTGTGAGGTGACTGCCTCCCACTCCCCCTCGCCCCGGACCATGGCTTGAACCAGGGCCGGGCGTGAGAGGTCGCCGCCGCTGCCGATCGCCTCTACTAGGACACGGCGGTGCTCCGCCCATGCAGGGCAGGCCTCCACCGTATGCTCCGCCGTGTCCTCGGGGCGATCATCGCAGTGGTGACACCCGGGCGTTTCCTTCCGCCTGATGATGTGCAGGAACCTCCCGAAACATCCGTGTCCGGTGAGGACCTGCGGCGGCTGCGGGCGGTAGGTGAGGACGCCGTGACGCCTCTCTAGCCACTCCTCAAAGAGGGGTCTTACCGCCGCTATCGTGGCGTGCCCTGCGCTGGGTTGCGACAGTCGCTCTTTCCATGCCGCCATGAGATCGCGCCGGAGGTCCGTCCGCTCCGCCGCGATTTGCCGCGGAAGCGGGGTTTCCCCCCGGCGTAGTGCCTCCGCGCGCCACTCATACAGACGCGCGAGGACTATCGCCTCCAGATCCCACGGCGGCAGTCCGGCAAGGAGGCTTGCCGCCTCGCCCGAGATCGTGCGGTAGCCCCGGATCAGCCTTACGGCTACCACCTTTTGGGGCGCGTTCAGATAGTGGGCGGCTCTCCGCCGCAGTGAACGCGCCCACACCGGGGCCCCATATGTAGCCATGGACCGCACGACCCCCGCGTAAAGCCTCCGGCAGGAGGCGTTTGGACCCCTCAGGTTGGGCAGGAGCCGCTTGAGGGCGGCCCCAGTCCGTTCCAGTTTGGGGGCCAAACGTCGGAAGTGCTTCACGAAGTTCCACCGGCTATCGAGCACGAGTCCTAAGTACTTCATCCTGGACTCGACGCCGATGTGAACCCCTCCTGCCGTTAGTTGGGATCCCGATGGTGGCCTGTTCCGGGGCCCATGGAAAGACATGGCCTCGGACTTGTGCAAAGCCACCTCGAGACCCAACTGCCGGATCCTCTCCACGACTATCGCAACCCCGCGTGTCATCGCGTCGGCCGCCGCCTGATGCGACCTCCCCTGCGCCAGGACCAGCGTGTCGTCAGCGTAGCACACCACGCTGACGCCATCAGGGAGGTCGGCCCGCAGCACCCAGTCGTAACCGATGTCCCACAGGAGCGGCCCTAGAACCGATCCCTGTGGGACACCGCACGACATCTCTCGCCGGTTCCACTCCCCATCGCGACCGGGGTAGATGACGGCTCTGTCCGTCAGATATGCTATGATATGTATCAGATAGTCCGTCGACTATTCGACGGAGGTAGGTTGGCACCCGGTGATACCGGAGTGCCTCCCCAATGCAACTCCAGGGTGTTAAATGCGTTGGCGATGTCGAGTGACACCGCCACGACAACCCCGCCCCGAGACACCGCGTCCCCCGTCGTGAGGGCTCTAACGCGCATGATGGCGTCCACCGTCGAGCGCCCCTTGCGGAAGCCGAACTGAATATCCGCAAGATCCGGCCCCGTCCTCACCAGGTGCCCGACGAGGCGGCCTGCAATTACTCTCTCAAAGAGCTTGCCGACCTCGTCGAGCAGCACAATGGGCCGGTATGCGGACGGAGAGTCCGCAGGGCCCCCTGGCTTCCGAATGAGGACCAGCTTCCCCGTCTTCCAACGGAGTGGAAACTGGCCTCTCTCCATACATGCGCTTAAGAGCGCCTCCAGTCGAGGCCCAAGAGCCGTCGAGGCCAGGACCCAGGCTTTCCCTGGCAGGCCGTCGGGTCCTGGGGCGGTATTTTTGGCCTTCAGCCTACCTACTGCCACTCTCAGATCTACCCCGGTCACTTCAGGGGTGTCATCGTCGTCCGCGTGGTCCGCTTCAGGCACCGCGAGCGGCGGAGCCATGGGCGGGGGAGTATGCTCCCCCCGTGAAGGGAACAGAGCGCTCACCACCTCCTCCACCAGCTGGGGGCGGAGACTCTGCGTCAGCGGGGGGGCCCAGGTGCGGAGTTTATTCCGCACCATTTTGTAAGGGCGCCCCCATGGATCTCCGTTCAGAGTCTCCACCAACTCCTGGCGGGCCGTATATTTGGCCCGCTGGACAGCCTCTTGGAGGGCGGTCTTCGCCGCTCTGTATCCCTCGTACAGCTCCGCCTCCGTCGCTTCCGCATCCGGAGGGCGGATGCGGAGCCTACGGTGCCTGGAGTACAGGTGTCGCACTGCGACGCACTTTTACACGTCAATCATATTTTGTCGGCGTTTCCTATCTGACTACTCTGAGAAGAAAGGCCGAAACAAACTCAGAGGTCACAGTCTTTTTTAAAGTCCAGACAGAATCTTGGTCAAATCATGTGAAGGCTATGTAGATCGGTGTCTGAAATGGTCTTTTGAGGAAAGAACCACACAGATTGAGTGGACCTGTCCAGTCAGTGCAAGCAATTGTCAGCAATCGTGCAGCTCAACTCAGAACTTAAGGAGCTCAACGATTCGACGAACAATACCAAAGAAAGGACATTTGAGTAGGCCGCATAAGTTACTCAAACTGCCAGATAATAAAAACATAGTAAAAGTTTTCAATTCAATTTCACCCTGTATTAATCAACTGTTCCACCGAACCGCACTTGTCAACATTTTGTTTCTGTACGGTTAGTGGAACAGCTCAGGTGCCGTTCGGTCAAGTGCCGTTGAAAGTAGTGCTCAGAGTGGAATGCCTCATTATAACTTTATAATTATAACTCAAGGGAATATTTAATCTACTATATAAAAATAAGCAGGGTTTTCCTTCCTGACGATATAACTCCAGAACGCACGAACCGATTTCCACGGTTTTGCATTCGTTGGAAAGGTCTCGGGGTCCGTGAGGTTTATAGTAAAAAAAAAAAAAAAAAAAACCATCTGGTGGCGAAACGGAGTTCGCCGGGTTTGCTAGTTGATCCTATAAAAACCTTCATCTTTTAATGATGTTCGCCTTTGCGACAATCTGATTTTCTTCTAACTTATTGGTCTTTCTAATAACAAGTTATTTTTCACTTTATACCTAGTGTTTTTATTTGGAAATCAGTTCTTTTTTTAGTAAAAAGTTTTTTTTATTTTTCGCTTTTTAGTTATGTTACCTACACCACACCAATTCGTATACCACTACTTGCTATGAACACCCAAAAAATTCCCAAATCGCTATAGGTGTTCTTTTAATATTTGAAGACTTCCCTCGTTTTCTCCAGGATCCCATCATCAGATCCTGACCTGATGCCAATAGGACCACCTTTTTTTTTTTGAGGGTGGGAAATCATCAAACAACTTCTCCCGCTCTGGGCGGAGCGGAAGGGCGTGTCAGACTCTGTCTGACTAAAACCCACCCGTGTTCCTTCAGTTGCCTGTACCAGGGGCCACGGTATCCCTTTCGGACTTTCCCGCAACCCCGACAGGACAATAGGACCACCTGCGAAGTATACGTTTTAAAATAAAATAAAATAAATTCCAAATCAGTCCAGCGGATTTTAAGTAATCGGGGAACATACAAAAAAAAACTACGATCTGAGAACCTCCTCCTTTTTTTGAAGTCTGTTACAAGAATTTACTGCTTGATTTCGAATGTCATATGTCCGATGGCTAATTCCCCGAAATCATCAGATCGAAGGTCCGAATTGCCGAATTTCCATAGCATCGATGTACCACAATTTTTAATTTTTGCCTGTAGGTCGAGCATCCGTTTCGCCGAAAAGCCATTGCAACGATAGGCCAATCCATTAAAGTTGCAATGGGTTCCAGCACATATTGGTCTGAAAGGGAACGAGGAAGCTGACCGTGTAGCTAAGTTGGCGGCACTACAGGGCAGGGTAACTGACTACTTACCGGATCATTGGGAGTTAGTACCTACATTTAAATCGGTATGTTTTGATGATTGGAAACAGTTATTTGATAGTAAATCTATAGATAAAGGCATATGGTATAAGACCATACAGGGAGAGCTTCCCCGTGTCCCTTGGTTTGATGGCAGTATCATAAGTAGAAATTATGTTAAATTGGCCCTTAGACTTAGATCCGGACACTATCCATCAGCAATGTTTGCCTTCTTAATGAAAAAGTCGAATTCTCCTAATTGTTTAACTTGTAATAAAATTGAAGATGTTCAGCATTTGCTGATGGAGTGTGTCCAGAATAAAGATGAACGCAACTTGCTGCTGAACGAATTAAAATTAAATAGGCTGGATGTGGGTCTGATTCAAAGCATTTTGGCAAACCCTAAATCGGAGGCAGCTAAATAGTTATGTAGTTTAGTATTAGTCGTTCAGCAGTGAGCGGTAGCTTTTTAGTATTACTATAATATTTATTTTCTTTGTGTGTTATATTTCATATTTCTAAGTGAATTTACTTTGTTATAAGGTATGATGGGGTTGACATATCCTTATTGGACAAAAGCCCCTTAATTAAAAAAAAATAAAGATTAAAAAAAAAAATCGAATGGCTATCTATATGATGATTACTACTTGATTTTTACTTGCCAGTAAGTTGAGCCAATAGACTATCCTTGCAATGCCTTTTCGGCGAAACGGACGCTCGATCTAAATTGCTCGCTATTCGAAATTGTGGTACATCGATGCTCTGGAATTTTGGCAATTCGGACGTTCGATCTGTAGACTTGGGGGAATTAGCCATCGGGCATATGACATTCGAAATCAAGCATTAAATTCCTGTAACAAAACTATCCGTACTTTGACTTAAACGCACGTTTTATAATGCCTAAAAGTATATGATCCACTGCAGTAAACCAAATCAGAAAAATATATGATATTCTTCAGGATATATATGCTAGTTAGATAGTGTGTTGAAAACATAATACAACTAATTTGGTACTATAGAAAAAAGTCACGAAGATACCTCTAAAAATTTCTTGTAATGATTAAAAACCATACTAATGCAATCATACTGTTTTTTTTTCTTCAGATTGTTCTTCAAGCAACATATTAACGTGATATTATTTCATTTTTTTGTCCAATCAAATCAAATGTCAATAGATTTTTTGTAAATGGAGAATCGCTTCATATTTTGCAATAAATTAGCAGCTTTGTGTCATCGCGCTTCTCTTTCTTTTCTATGCAGTTAGACAGTGACCGCGCTTTAGCTGTAGTCGGCCCCTTATCCCTTATAGTTGGCCAGCGGAAAATTCCCATGTCAATCTTTTTATCACGCGGTACAATAATGAATAGCGTAGTTATTAGCTCAAGACTGGCCTTACGTATTAGACCGTGACCTCAAATGTAGCTCATGTAAGGTTGAACAATCTACTGACAACTTTAAAGCTTATATATTTTGAAGGAACATAGTGCAGCTCGGCTACATTATCGATTACACTCAGGCCTATATTTTTAATAAGAAATAAGTATAGGTACAGACAGTATAAATACAATATATATATCGACGCGTAATCTGTTAGCATGGATTCAGTATTTACATAATTCTAAACGCCCTGCGTTGTAATTTTTCGTCGAATATTTGAAAAAAATTAAGCTTTTCCATTACATTTTGATCGCGTAGGTATTGCACTTTTTCTCAAACATGCTTGGAGTTTTGAGCATTATTTTGACAACCTTCTTCGAAATTAATTAAAATTGCTGTACTGGCCAAACATATGCGAGGAGCGGTCGGCAAAAGTTGTATGAAAATACATATCTGTCGTGGTTTAGCGGCTAAATAAATTACATAGTAAACTCACATCTATCGTGTAATTTAAAAATGGAACGATCTTTTACTCCGAAACATGGCAACCAAGGAGGTAACTTATATCAAAGGTTTTATTTAAATTTCGAACTGGCTTGCAAATAGAAAGCTGTTTAATGAAAAAAAAAAAAACAAATTAACACTTTATCGCGGGAAAAATTATTGTTGTTCGTCATTGATTTTGAAAAGTAATTGTATTTTAATTTCCGCGCATTATTTGAGAAAAGTATTAATTAAGCCTTGGCCACAACTAGGCATTGACGGACTTACGTATGTGAACCGAGGCAAAGCCAAGGCTCACGTTCATCCATCAATGCCTCTTTTGCTGGCCGCTGCAGTAATGTACTATTGTAGGAAACGGCCGCCTTTTATTCTGTTCAGCACCATGTCATTGTACTGAATCCATGGTAGGTAACAGTTCGTTCAGCAGAGTAAATGCTATACATGGTGGCTCCTTAATTTTAGTAAGCAACCAGCTTAAATTTAAAGAACGTAAGGATATTGTGAGCCTATCTGTTGAGCGGACAATAGAAATAGCCTGTATAGAATTGGAGCAGTTTATTGTATTAAGTGTGTACAGACCCCCTTCAGGATTGTATGACTGCTTTGAAAAGGTAATGGATGAAGTGTTAAACAAGATTTGTAACTCGAACAAGTCCATTATCACTTGCGGTGATTTTAATGTTAATTTATTAGAAAACTCAGGTTCTTGTAGTAAAATATTAAGTCTGTTTCAGTCCTACAATCTTGTAAACCTATTTTTGGAGCCCACTAGAATAACCCCTACTAGTGCAACATGCCTAGATAATATTTATACAGATGTTATACCAAGCCACAAAGAAATAATAAATTTACTAGATTCTGATCATTGCGGGCAAAGGATTACTATCCAAAACCAAATCAAGAAAGTGGCTAAAAAGGATATCACTGTCAACCCCAAAACTGCAAGTCGCTTGGAAGCTTTTAAAGTTAAACTCATTAATAAATTACCAGTTTTATCTATTAATTTTGATCCTAATCATCTATATGATGATTTTTTTAATATATACTGTAAACAATTTAATTCCACCTTTGTTCCCAAGACTATCTCGGTTAATAGCAACGCATCTTTCAGTGATTGGGCTACCATTGGTATTCATAAAAGTAGAACACGGCTTTATGAACTGTACAATGAAAGGACCGTTTTAAACACTGCTGAATTTAATTTATATGTTAGAAATTATTCAAAATTATTTAAAAAAGTTTGTTGTATGGCCAAGTCCCGTTATTTGAGTTCGAAGATTAAAAACAGTAGTAATGTAATTAAAACGACTTGGAATATTGTTAATAGTGAAACGGGAAGGTCTAGTAACCGAAATACTGACTACAGCCTGTCCATTAAAGACAACATAATAAAATCTGACTCACAAGTCGCCGCGGCCTTTGAAAATTTCTTTTCAGATATTCCCGTTTCAACTACTAAATCACTAAACTCATCACCTTCTGTTGCTGAGTATTTGCTTAAAGAAAATGTTAATGTTTGCGATTCGGAATTTCATTTTGAACATATTACTTGTAGAGATATAATTAAAACCTTTCACACTTTAAACGTAAAAAAGACTGCAGATCTGTGGGGTAATTCTGTAGAAGTTGCTAAGTCTATTATTGACATTGTAGCACCTACTTTAGCTCTTATTTTTAACAATTGTATCAACTGTGGAGAGTTTCCTGACCTCATGAAAAATAGTAAAATAATACCTTTGTTTAAATCAGGTAGTACTACAGACCCCACAAATTATAGACCTATTTCAGTACTACCTACCTTTAGTAAAATTTTTGAGAAATTAATTTTAGCCCAATTGCAAAGATTTTTTAATAAACATAAATTATTACATAGTAAACAGTTCGGTTTTACAAGGGGTCGTTCAACTACTGATGCCGGTGTTGAACTTTTAGGACATATCTATAAAGCATGGGAAGATAAATGCGATGCCTTGGGCATTTTTTGTGATTTGTCCAAGGCGTTCGATTGCGTTCTTCATGAAACGCTAATCAGGAAACTCCGCCACTACGGGATCCGGAACACCGCTCTGGATCTTCTTACTTCATACTTGAATAATAGGGTTCAGAGCGTTGACGTTAATGGTAAAAGATCTCCCGGATCTATAGTAACAATGGGAGTCCCACAGGGCTCAATTCTTGGTCCTTTTTTGTTTCTTATTTATATTAATGACTTGCCTTACCTCATAAAGGATAATCATGATATAGTGTTGTTTGCGGACGATACTTCACTTTTGTTTAAACTTAAACGTCAGCAGCTGGTTACTGACGATGTAAATAGCGCGATCTCAAAAGTAGTTCACTGGTTCAATGTTAATAATTTACTACTTAATGAAAAAAAAACCAAATGCATTAAGTTTACGCTGCCTCACGTTAGACAGGTGTTAACTAATGTATTGATAAAGGGCAGAGAATTGAATCCTGAAGATAGCACAGTATTCTTGGGCTTAACTTTGGATGCTAAGCTTCAGTGGGGCCCACACATAGATAAACTATCAAAAAAGCTTAGCTCCGCAGCATACGCTGTTAGAAAAATTCGTAATTTAACTGACATAGAGACAGCCCGTTTAGTGTACTTTAGCTATTTTCATAGTGTAATGTCGTATGGTATTCTGTTGTGGGGAAATGCCGCCGACATTCAGACTATCTTTGTTTTGCAGAAAAGAGCTGTTCGATCAATTTATAAGTTAAGCCCGAGACACACTCTCAGAGAGAAATTTAAGGAGATTAATGTAATGACTGTGCCTTCACAGTATATTTTTGAAAATCTTTTATATGCCCATAAAAATATAAACTTGTTTAAAAAATACAGTGATATCCATAATATAAATACTAGGAACAAACACAGCTTCGTTGTACCTACCACAAGGCTCAAGAAAATAGGTGGCTCGTTCAGATGTCAATGTATACGCTTTTATAATAAACTTCCAAGCCACGTTCAAGATCTAAGCCTTAATAAATTCAAATCATTCATTAAACGTAAGTTGTGCCAGAAAGGCTTTTATACCGTTAAGGATTATATTGAGGACAAAAAGGCTTGGGATTGAGTTGTTCCAATTTTCTGCATACTGAATGTTTTCTTTTATTTCAGTTACATACACTGATAAATTGATAATTATTATAACAGAACGACTTGAATACTTACCTTGAGAAGTACAATTTATTGTTTTAATAATATTGTGAATTTGAGGACTATGTGGGTCATTGTTTCAGTTTTAATCATGATCTGGCAGTTTAAGTAGTTCATGCGGCCTACCCAAATGTCCTTTCTTTGGTATTGTTCGTCGAATCGTTGAGCTCCTAAAGTTCTGAGTTGAGCTGCACGGTTACTGACAAATGCGTGCACTGACTGGACAGGTCCTCTTAATCTGCGTGGTTCTTTCCTCAGAAGTCCATTTCAGATACTAATCTACATGGTCCTCAAAGATTATGTTCGAATATTTATATACACATTGACATTGATGAATTTTATACATACAATGACATGAGTAATTACTTTGTAAAGTATTATATTATTTAAATTATTGTGAATGTGAAGATTATGTGGATTATTACTTTTTTATTTTATTTCTTAGTTAGTTTCACGATCTGGCAGCTTGAGTAATTTATGCGGCCTACCCAAATGTCCTTTCTTTGGTATTGTTCGTCGAATCGTTGTGCTCCTTAAGTTCTCAGTTGAGCGGCAAGATTACTGACAAATGCGTGCACTGACTGGACAGGTCCGCTCAATCTGTATGGTTTTTCCTCAAAAGACCATTTCAGACACCAATCTACATGGTCTTCACATGATCTGACCAAGATTATGTCTGGACTTTAAAAGAGACTGTGACCTCTGAGTTTGTTTCGGCCTTTCTTCTCAGAGTAGTCAGTTATGAAACGCCGACCTCATCTAGTTTTAAAAATATGATTGACATGTAAAAGTGTTTGTAACAAACCTACTTACAGAAATAAAATCATTTATCATTTATCATTTATCATTTAACAATATGTGCGTTGCTGTCCCTGCCACCGGTATAAGAGGAACTCTAAAAGTGGCGCCCCGGTGTCTGAAAAGTTATGTGAAAATCGGTTGTGACGCGGAAGAATGAGGTAAATGTTGTTAAAAGTTTGAATCTGGATGGCTTTAGGAATAAGGGATGAAAGATGTTATGGCTAGAAAGAGGGGGGTAACTATTGAGGTGAAGACTAATAGAGAATCAGGTCTACATGCAACAAGTAGATATGCTGCAACGACCGCAAACAGGAGTTCACGTGTTTAAAGATTAAAAGACTTTGTATTTATTATTTTTGGACGAAGGATATAATATTATAATAATAATATTTTTATTTGCATCAAACTCAAACTCAAAGCATTTATTTCAAATAAACCAATTACAGGCACTTTTGAATTGTCAAGGGGTCGGTCAGTCAGAAAGATGAAGCTAGTTGCCCATTCCAAAGCGTAGTAGGTACCTATGGAGAAGAACGGGCAAGAAACTCCATGGACACTCTTTTAAATCAAAATATTGTTACAATAGAGTGGTTACATCATTCATGTTGTAATTATACATGTGAGAACGATGTAGAAAGACGTGCACGTTAAAAGCGTCCGTAATAAAAAGATAAAAACAATTATTGAATTAAAATAAGCCGTGGCAGCTAAGAAATGACCAGTGCCTACTGACGGCGCCCGTTCACGAACATGACGTATGGATCAGCACCATTCAGCTCAACCATTTTGAAGGGAACTCAATGATCCAATACATAAAAAAAACGGTACAACCATTATAATTATGCATTTTAACATTTGGTAGGTAGACACTACACACGCAGTCAAATAGTTTCCTGCACTTATACTAGCCAATAATGTGATATTATATGTCTCACCTTTCTAACGTCTTAAAGATGTTGTTCAGTACTTACGTCACATGATAATCATTCAGCACGTATTTAAGCACTAACCACTCAGAAACAATTACTTAATACTGAAATTGTTATTTAGGTTGTAGCATTCGATTCACACTATGCTCCGTACTAGTCGAAACTGTATCACGGTAGGACAGTCTTCCTCTTACTCAATTAACCAGTTCTAAATACAAATAGTATTCCACTATTATTTCACAGTATATTATTTTAGTATCTATGATATTACGTTCCATTTCACACAGGTAGGTATCAGAACATTTTACATTACTTGTCTACGAACAGAAGTGATCACAATGCAGGTAGCGTTAAAATAAATTTAGTATATGCAAAGTTTGCAGACAATCGTTGCAAATGATTATAGGATGAATTGATGAGAGTGTAAAAACTTATAATTTATCAATGTTTTACTCTTGATAAGTGTTCAATGACCGATTATCATACTCAGCCTGATAAACTAGTGCTTTTCTTCCGTATTATTGAAGGCTATCATTCTTCACAATCTAATACTAGTCATTGCAAAATATACAAGGTCAATTAAATTAATTGACGATACTTCACTAACTGTGGTGGTCTTCAGAAATGTCAGATGCATAGTACTCGCAACCGGCGTGCTTGTATGGCCAGATTTATGAACGTGAAGCGGTATCTACATCGCCAAATGCGAGCTGCGCGTCATACTGACGTCACGCAAATCCTGCATCGCGCAAGCAGCGTTTACCACGCGACTAGCATATAATACAACTTCCCGATTTCAATCGTCAGGCAGCTGCCCACCAGACACGACACCCGTCTGGTCGGAGGATCCTCCCTTTTCTATGGAGGTATGAGTGAACTTTACACACTGTTCCTCGTGCCTCTATACATTTTTGTGAGAAGAATTAATGACTGTGTTAGTAAATTTAAATAGTGTAATTGGCTTCGGCCGTTCTATTTAATAAATAAATAAATGAAGACAAGGCTGAACAGATAAGAGCAATTACTATTGACTCATGACAAACTGATACCAACACACTGTCTCCTAAGAATCTCCGGGAACATATTTTAATTACTTCTAAAATAATATGATAAAGCTAGAGTTTGACGAGTTTCAAAAATTCTTTCTTCGTTTGACAGCTCGATTCTTAAGACAGATTAACATCACGGTAGAACCCTTAGCAGCCGAGCAAACATTAAAAAAAATCAGAGAGGGCGGGCGATGCAATGTGACGCGGTGAGTCGGGTGGAAAATAATTACGCCTCAATGAAGATAGAACACGGCAATTTCCTAATTATGTTATCAAGCGTACATTAATATTATCTATAAGATAATTTAAAGTAGGCATTATTATGTGAGATTGTACTGTTATGAGAATAATTAAACATCTTGGTAGACAGACGATGACACTGCGCAAATATAATTTTGAAGCATTTCCATTTTACTTCACTTACTATTTACTTTTTATTTTTACTAAGTATTTCATTTTTTGTTTTTTTGCCTGCAACTTTAACAATTTTGGAATGTTCTCTTATTACACTCTTTATCGCGTTCTAACCATTTAGAATTTCAATTTTACTGTTAATTTTTTAAATTTAAATGTTAATCTTATTGTTTTAACTTTAATTTTGATTCTAATAATAGTTTTTTATTCTAATTTTGATTATGATTATGTTTTTTACTTAATGTTTTGTTCTTTGTTTTTAATTAATTTTTCTATCCTCACTACGAGTAAAAAGTATTGTTGAAACGTTTATTTATTTATATATTCTTTATTGTACACCACAAAAAAAAATAACAACAAAAATAAAATTGAACACTACTTAATATACAATGGGCGGCCTTATCGCTTTCTGCGATCTCTTCCAGGCAACCTTGGAATGGACAGAGATTTTCCTGGACATAAAATTAAGAAGCTACATATAGAACGAACGAAGTTATTTTTTGTGTAAGTGCTGTGTACCCCCACGCCTGTAAATGACTAATTCACCATAACTCAATGCATATGTAATCTTTTATTTTGTTAAATATTTCTAGTGAATAGGTCCTATCACATAAAAACTTCCTAGAAGAACGATAGCCGCCACATATCGTCCGTAATTTAGGTACTTATTGTATTTAGTGACGCCACTGATCGCGACGATAGGTCGTGGTATAGTATAATGAAAACGTGAGAGTGGACTGTATAACAAGTTTAATAAGAAATGATGAATATCAAAGGTAAAAGGTCGATTTAAAATGGAAACAAGAAATTAACTAAAGACGTTAATAAAATGCGCAAGCGCAGCCGTGCGTGGAGGCGTGCAACAGCTGACTTGTGTGGTGCGGGACCCGCGCTCGGCCGTCGGCCGGCTGATACCCCGCTGTCCCCGCACTCCTCGTTCACTGCCGCCGTCGCGCGGCAATGTTGAGAGGAGCGGTCTCAACAGCCACTGAATCTTTGAAAGAAACTTGGTGTTTTTCCAAAGAGCGTTTCTGACACCGTAAAGTCGAACCTCGCTGCCCAAAAATTTAAATCGCTAGATTTGTCTTCACCGCATTTAAGGGCCTGACAACAGCTAAAGCGCGGTCGGTGTCGGACTGCATAGAAAAGAAAGAGAAGCGCGATGACACAAAGCTGGTAATTTATTGCAAAATTATATGAAGCAATTCTCTATTTACAAAATAGTATATTATGCAATTAGTGAATAAAGGACGGATTTAAAGCGAGGGCCATAGATGAATCACGAGCTAGTGAAGGATTCTAACGACTGAATCACGACCGTAGGGAGGGTTCATGATGATTGAATCACGAGCGTAGCGAGTGATTCAAGTATTAGAATCCTGAGCGACGCGAGTGATTCATGGCCCTCGATATAAATCAGTTTTATTCAAGAGTTGCATACTATACTTTATACCATGACTACGAGAAAAAGAAAGATTTAAGCGAAAATAAACATTTAATAAAGAAAAAGGAAGCTTAAATTAATTAAAATGCACATTAAAATTGGAACAATTACTAAAATTAAGAGTAATTTTCTTGTTATTATTATTAGGATGGCCAACTTGTGTAGCGATATAACAGTGAGTAAAAGTGCTTTTTATTCACTGTTTTCAGTGAATAAAATAAGCTTTTTAGAGGGGGAATGGTATGAAATGGTAAAAATAAAATCTATTGATTGGCCTAAAAAATGAAAACACTATCACGTTTTTATCACTATTAATTTTATTTTAGATTGTTCTTCAAGCAACATATTAAATGTTGCTTGAAAAACAATCGGAAAAAAGAAACAGAATGATTGCACGTATATTAGTATGATTTTTAATCGTAAAAACAATGTTTATAACATAACATTGTTTTTACCATTTCTATTCTAACGACTGAATCACTCCCTACGGTCGTGATTCAGTCGTTAGAATCCTTCACTAGCTCGTGATTCATCTATGGCCCTCACTTTAAATCCGTCCTTTATTCACTAATTACATAATATACTATTAGATGTTGTTTGTTTCGTGAGTTGTTTCTATCGTACCAAATTAGGTGTATTATGTTTTCAACACACTATCTAACTAGCATATATCCTGAAGAATATCATATATTTTCCTGAGTTTGTTTACTGCAGTGGATCATATACTATTTAGGCATTATAAAACTTGCGTTTAGGTCATGCAGTCTCCTTAAGTCACGCGAAAAAGTGTCTTATTCTGAGAAGCGTGAGTTCACACATTATTAAATAGCGTTTCCATGACAACCATGTCAAGTCACTGTGTCATTGTTTGTCAGTGTCAAAACGAAACAGAAACGCGACTATTTTCTGACACATTTGGGCGAAGATACCGATTCAAATCTTTGCCGCTGTCTCCCATACTTATAAACACTGTAATTTGAAAACAATGTACAAGCCAATTCTTTTTAAAAGAGTAACCGTGGAGTTTCTTGCTGGCTCTTCTCCATAGAAAACGACCAATTGGAACCGTGCACCTAGCTTCTGACGTTTCATAAGTGCCCATGTAGGTTTATGTGAAATAGAATACTTTGATATTGATCAGACCAAATAAAACATCAAGACAGCGCTGCGTACAATATACTGAAGCAAGCAAAACTACACCTTGCTCTGTCCATACACACTCAGACCTACCTTTACAACCTAACTACACCTCACTGAGTGCATAATTAGGTACATGTCTACGAAACCGGCCTCACGTCACTGTTGACAGCCCTATGTCTTGACTTTTCATTTAGTCTGAGGCCGCTACCATCATTTTCACGACAGCCGTCACTGCGGCCGTTATGCAGCGGCCACCGCACTTCTAGGAAACCATAGCTTTTCAATCTAATATACTAGGCGGCATCTGACTGTAAGAGGTCACTGCCGTCTTTGGGGATCTGGAATAACTGAGGTATCGAAGGTGCCTTGCCATCCCCGAGATAAAGCTTAAATGCCACATGTGTGTGGGTGTATGTGTGCCTGTGTTTGTGTGTGGGTGTGTGTGTGTGTGCAATTACACTGGTACTCGTGCCCTTCAAACTGAAACACAGCAGATACGCTTACGATAAGTATGCTTGGCGGTAGACAGGATAAATGAGGCGAGACAGACTGGATAGGAAGCCAGTTCCATCATAGTTGGGAAAACGCTAGGTAAATGTTGAAGACCTGACGCTGCAGCCGACTGTTTACGCATGAGAGAACTCTTTTTAATTCACCACCAGTATTGTACATGGAGCGACTACCTATGAGAGCAGCGGTGACCCAGTGGTAACGGCCGTGACTTACGAGTTGTAGGTCGTAGGTTCGAACCCAGCCAAGGACCAGGCCCGGGTCGACAGCGCGTTGTGTTCCACGCGCGCCTCTTAGAGATGTCAGCACCAATGACGGGGTCCGCTTGGACCGATGCCTGCTTGCGTTGCGGGAAAGTCCGAGAGGGATACCGTGGCCCCTGGCACAGGCAACTGAAGGAACACTGGTTGGTTTTAGTCAGTAAGAGTCTGACACGCCCTCCCGCTCTGCCCAGAGCGGGAGAAGTTATTTGATGATTTCCCACCCTCAAAAAAAAAAAAGGTTCGAACCCAGACAGGCGCTTTACTTTGTGTAAATTATTTCATCACCACTGCTCTCAAAACGGTGAAGGAAAACATCGAGAGGAAACCGGCATATCCTAGAACCAAACATTCGAAAGACATATGAAATCTACCAACCTGCACTGGGCCCGCGCGTGGTGGATTACGACCCCCTCTCTGTCATAGAGGGGAGGCCTGTGTCCCAGCAGTGGGAACATTATGGGCTGATTATGCTAAGTCGGTTTCCTTACGATGTTTTCCTACACCGATGTCAATAATGTCCAAGATAAAGACAGATGATGGCATTGGTTCAATATAAAAAGTAGTGATAGTTTATTTATTTCATCCATTCCGTTAATTCACTATCACGTATACTTAATTTAATGTCTTTGACTCACTACCACATACCACGTATGTATATCTATATTGTATATTCACTAGTGATACTGTTCCAATGTATTTATTTATTTTCGTAGGGTCGGCGCGTGCGTCCTTTTGCTTGTCACAGCAATGCCACCACAGACTACTTAGAGATATGAATGCCACAGAGTGACACTCAATGGCATAGACAAGCAAGTAGGTTACGTCTGGCGCGGATAGAAATGCGAATATTATAATGTTTTATTTGTGATTATTTTACATATATGTATTTCATTATTTATTTATTACTGTTAAATGCCCGTGACTTCACAGCGGACCCTATCAGAATACCAGCGTTGCAACATTTTTTTTTTTTAAATGTCGCAGCATCATGCTCAGATAGGAGCCTTTTGGCCTCGTATAGGAATTTGTTTCCTTTTTCTTTTGTTACTTTTTGTTTTTATATAGTTTGGTTTTTTATTTTATAATTTAGTTTGTGCACTTCCTGTACGAGTCGCAATAAACACTTTTTCTATCTTTCTTTCTTTCTTTGATTTCTGCCTTTTTCAAGCTACATTTATGTCGAGGTCGGCTTCCTGTCTAACCGGATGCAGCTACCAGTATCTTACATGAAGCGACTGCCTATCTGACCTCCACAACCCAGTTACTGGGTTATACGATACCCCGGTGAAGGAAAACATCGTGAGGAAACCGGCATGTCCTAGAACCAAACATTCGAAAGACATATGACATCTACCAACCTGCACTGGGCCCGCGTGGTGGATTACGGCCCACTCTCTCTCACAGAGAGGAGGCCTGTGTCCCAGCAGTGGGAACATTATAGGCTGATGATGATGGTAGTCACCAGTCAGTAGGCAACACGATACCTCCTGGTTTGACTGTTTGGTAACTTTTGTTATTTCATCAAACCAAAGATAATTTCAGAGTATATTTTGCAGAGCAGACTTTTCGGTATATTTGTAGATAGATTGCTCTCTTATCTGCGAGATAAGCTCGTGTTTTAATGTAGCAGGTACTGGTTATTTTTAGAATTCGTGTCTGTTTGTATACTGTGATTGCGGATGGCGGTATTGGATATGAAAAAAACTTTTTTTACAAAACACAAAACACTACAAGTGAAAAATAACTCTAATTTCGGAAGTCGGTGTCTTTGGATCTGTATTTTATTAGTTTTTGCCACCGACACCGGAATCTAAAGTTATTTTTCACTTAATATTGTTTTTTTTTTTGGAAGTTGACTTTCCTTTTCACTTTTTAGTTATGCTTCTAAAACGATCGTCTTACACGTCCACGTCCGATTGAAGGCGGTTTTTTTTTTTATTTTTTTTATTAAACCGCTCGACCGATTTCGATAAAATTTAAATGCGACCACCACCTGGGAAGTATACTTTGAATAAAAAAAAGGAATTTTCCAAATCAGTTCAGGCGTCTTCGAGTAACCGGTGTATATACATAAAAAAAAAAGATTACGACGAATTGAGAACCTCCTCCTTTTTTGAAGTCGGTTAAAAAGGGAGAGGATTTTTACAGTGTTTTACATAAGTTTTTTTTTTTTAGAAAACGTTGCCCCACACTTGGAATTTCTCCTATATTGTGGGTGCGTTTACAAACATTTAAACTCACATACACAAACAGCCAGACCCGGAACAACTACTTGTAGGTCATACAAATATTTGTTCCGTGCGGGAATCGAACCCGTGACACGCAGCGCAGCAGTCAATTGCTTAACCACTGCGCCAACCGTGCCGTCTATATACATATATAGTATAGTTGTTTGATCAAGGAGAGATCGAGAGACTCGTGGCTAAATAATAAGACCACGTTCGCACGGACGTAAACATATCGCGGCAGGATCTTTTCCCGCACTGGATCTTCAACTCACTGCTTAGTGCCGAGAGTTGAAAATCGAACAATGTGTTTTTTCGGCGCGCTGGGATGTATTTTGTTGGATTCTCAATGCTCGGTTCAACACCGAGAGTTGAAGATCCAGGGGCCGTACCATGACGTGTTAACACCATCATGATTCCGTTGCGAAAAAGAGATGGTGCTATCGGTCATGTATAGCTCCGTCTCTCTTTCACGCTGGAACAATGATGGAATTAATACGTCATAGTACGGCCCCTGTGCGCGATAAAATCCCGCCACGATAGTTTCAGTTCCATGCGCACGTGCTCTTATAGCCTCACGATCGATCTTCAAGGTCTAGCTTAAGAGGTCGGTCCGTGGATGGGTGACCATCCATTACATATGGAGACCCCACACCGTGCCTCGGAAAGCACATTAAGCTGTTGGTCCCGCTGTCATATTTCCGACAGTCTGGCAACCAACCTTGAGGTATTGTGTTACCCAATAACTGGATTATGGATGTCAGATAGACAGTCGCTCCATGTAAAAAAACTGGTATGCAGTTGGGAAAAGGCTGGACAGATAGAAAGAAAGTTATTTGTCACAGAAACACGTGCCTACAAAAAAGGTAATTAGCTCTAATAATTACGAAAAAAATAAGAAAAAAAGAGATCTATAATCACGAGCACAAAACAGAAATAGTCGACAGCTGCACGTTGTGACTGTGACAAGAAGGCTTCCACTCAGCATGATGCTGAAGTATGGGGGACCCACAGCACAGCGTTGATTTTCAGTTGTTACCCGAAAAGGACAATGATGATGATAATGATGTTGCTTGTACAAGGAAGCAATTTAATGCGTTGAAGAATATGAAAAACGGCAACAAATTTTTCTTGTCTCCACAATTGATTGATCAAGGCAATTAATTAATTATAGTCTCCACGAGTAAATGATATAAAAAATAGGGATGATTTTTTTCTCGTTCTGTTGAATTAAGATTTGATTGAACCCAAAATCTCCACATTTTTTTTTTTTGATGCATAGAAAATTTGTCAGTAGGTACTCAAATCTTAATTTTGAAATTTCGAATAAATTCTAAGTAAGTTCTGGAATTCCTAGATAAACCATATTTTTTAGGGTGTTAGGTTAGACTATGCTAATTAGTTATTACAAATAAACTGAACCAGAAATGTTCAAAAGAACGAGAAAAAAATCGAAAACTGATGTTAAGTGGAAATTTAATCTATCTCGAAAAAAAATCTATCTCGAAAACTACGAAAAATCGTAGAACATACATGGGGGTGATTCGGATACTCCTCATCATAAAGTATCTAAATTTTACGTTTGAACGTCAACTCCCCGGCCACCCTGTATAAATTATGGAAGTGCGGCGCACTTTGGACAGTAATAACAAATACCAGCAGGCTAGATGACTGCATAATAGAGTTTAGTACGAACACTCATGATCTGCACGCCCTTTTACAGCTATGTTGGGGTCGGCTTCCAGTCTAAATTGATGCAGCTGAGTACCGGTTTTTCCATGGAGCGACTGCCTATATGACCTCCACAACCCAGTTACTGGATAACACTACCAATTGGTAAGGCTGGTTGTCAGACTTCCAGGCTTCTGACGACCCGTAACGACTGTCACAGATCTACAAATGACAGCCGGGACCAACTGTTTAACGTGTTTTCCGAGGCACGGAGGGGAGCATGGTCACCCATCCACGGACCAACCTCGGCAAACGTAGCTTAACCTTCGATCGACCCATGCGGTTGTTACTATTTCGCCACGCGCCTATTAAGCACTAATTAAGTGTCAATTATAGGATAGCGTATACTCTAAAAGTTTTTATTTTATAAAAGACTGTTCTTTTATATATTTAGATGATGTATCTCTCTGTAATGTTCCTATTGCTGGGACACAGGCCTCCTCTCTGTGAGAGGGAGTGGGCCGTAATCCACCATGTTGGCCCAGTGCGGGTTGTTAGACGTCACATGTCTTCGAATGTTTGGTTCTAGGACATGCCGGTTTCCTCACGATGTTTTCCTTCACCGTTTTGAGAGCAGTGGTGATGAAATTATTTACACAAAGTAAAGCGCCTATCGGGTTCGAACCTACAAACTACAAGTCTTGAGTCGCGGTCGTTACCACTGGGCTCTCGTTGGCAATCCTCAAAATAAAATAAATAAATATCGCAAAAAAAAAGCTGTTGTGAATGAACGATGTAGGCGTCAGATTCTGCGGACAAACTTGATTTCAAGATTAATTTGGTCGTCTGCAGTCGATGTCGTAATGCGCTTTGCCTTTTTAAAATTTGTGGCACCGCTGCCCAAAATGAGTGGTTTTATAACAACCACTGCAACCGAGGCTGCGCAAAAAGCAATACTTTGAATAATATACGTCTGTGTGATATTCAAGAACGAAAAGAAAGAAGAAAATAAATACGTTTATTTGCAGTAAACATGACGCAAAGAAAGAACAAACAACAAACTCAAATCCGATACATCACCCACGGCCCACGGTCATCGGTGATGAGACTCTATATCCCGCAGAAGTGCGGAGGACGTAGATTCTTAAGTACAAAGACCCTGCACAATCATGATGTACGCAGGCTCAGTAAATACTTCCTAGAAGCCGACGACGTGGAGATTCACCCAGATGTGGCCTCAGTGGACAACGGCCTCACCCCGCTCTCTTTGACTGGCGCTAACTTATTGTATTAGATAGTAACTAATGACCGCAGGGAGATATGGCAGAGCAAAAGGCTTCACGGGCACTTTTACCAGCTCCTACATGGGACCCGATGTAGACCTCTTAGCGTCCGTATCCTGTTTACGATTCAAACGGGTGATCTAAACGGAATGCCACAAAAAATCACCCAAAAAGTTCACAAGGAAAAAAAATTCCTACACTGATTTACCGACTTCAACGCAAAAACATGTTAATTACCAGACAATTTCCATCCGCTCTTAGTACATAAGTGACGTCATAACAAACTCATGTATTGACGATGTACATAAAGAATTAAAACCAGTCTTGTTGTAGACATAGTTGTTAATGAAACGTTTAAAGATATTATGCCTTTTTATCAATGGCCTCGAGTTCAGTAACTGATCTATGAAAGCAATATGCGACGACTTTTTGACAATAAATACCGAACCTATCTCTCGATCCAGCCTGTCCCACCTTAAGCCGAGGTCCGTACCCCACTGGGGGTGCCATTAGCGTGCCGTCGCTTAGTAATATAAGAAATTCGCTCCTGATTGGAGGCTTTGAGTCTGCTTAAGGCAGCCACAGGATAGTCTGGTTAAGTAGCGACGACCACCCAAGGTCAACTAAGAGATGCCAAAAAAAAAGAGAAAGGAATATCTCTGTCTCATCCCCCTTCGAGGATTACAGGCGTGTGATATTGTATGTTGTTATCGGACCGTTCTGAATTCCACCAAGGAATCGTCGCGGCTCACGCTGAACGACATCAACATTATTCATCATTTACCTAATTAAATTTACTTTGATTAGTAAAATAATTAACATCTATCCTATGACTACTAAATACTGCAAAAAAAGGCAATACTTCAATGGCTAAAACCGAAGACCTATGATGACATTGAATGATTGCTGCAAACATCGCCAATATGAGTTGAAAAGATACACACACGCACACAAATACATACACACACACGCACACACATTATTTTAGGATATATCTCTAAGTTTCATTCTCTTTTTTTCTTTTATTTAGTTATAGTACAAGTCTTATCGTTTAGTTTGAGATTTTACTTGTAATAATATATTGTAAAAAAAATAACTTAACAATTTATTATTTTGTCATTAAAATTGGGATCTCATAGCACAGATATATCTTTTACTTAAAGGAGGTCCCCTATGTAAGATTTACTGTAAAATCAATAAACCTTTTATTATTTTTACCTAGCCTCTTTTGGGGTCAGCCTCCAGTCTAACTAGATGCAGCTGAATACCATTATTTTACATGGAGCGACTGCCTATCTGATCTCCACATCCTACAACTAGGTAAACACGATACCCCTGGGTGAGAATAGTTGTGAGACCTTCTGGCTCCCGTAACAACTGTCAAAGATCTACGAATGATAGCGCGACCCTATTACTAAGCCTACGCCGTCTGTCTGCCTGTCTGTCGCAGGGTGTATCTTTTTTGCCCTAATACTCGTAGGTAGCCATTTGAAAGAGTTTTCTAGCTCTAACGTTCTATCGCCATTGTGAAAAACACGTTCTAGAATACGATTCGCCTATAACAATCGTGGGGAACAGGCCTGGTTACAACTAGTGATAAGATTGTGTAGTTCTGTTATCTAAATAAGCCCTTGAATGTACACAGTTGCGAGAACAGAGTACAGAAACGCCACGCCGGCAGTCTAGAAACGGCAAGACTGTTAAAATTCGGGGCGCTCAAAGTGTGTACAGGGCACAACTTCTGGGGCCTACTCCCCAAGCACTAAATGCAGGACTATTAAAATTCGGGGCGCCGAAAGTGTGTAGAGGGCACAACTTCTGGGGGCCTACCCCCTAAGCACGAAAGTAAGAACTATTAAAATTCGGGCCGCTGAAAGTGTGTAGAGGGCACAACTTCTGGGGCCTACTCCCCAAGCACTAAAGGCAGGACTATTAAAATTCGGGGCGCCGAAAGTGTGTAGAGGGCACAACTTCTGGGGCCTACTCCCCAAGCACTAAAGGCAGGACTATTAAAGTTCGGGGCGCCGAAAGTGTGTAGAGGGCACAACTTCTGGGGGCCTACCCCCTAAGCACGAAAGTAAGGACTATTGAAATTCGGGCCGCTGAAAGTGTGTAGAGGGCACAACTTCTGGGGCCTACTCCCCAAGCACTAAAGGCAGGACTATTAAAATTCGGGGCGCCGAAAGTGTGTAGAGGGCACAACTTCTGGGGCCTACTCCCCAAGCACTAAAGGCAGGACTATTAAAGTTCGGGGCGCCGAAAGTGTGTAGAGGGCACAACTTCTGGGGGCCTACCCCCTAAGCACGAAAGTAAGGACTATTGAAATTCGGGCCGCTGAAAGTGTGTAGAGGGCACAACTTCTGGGGCCTACTCCCCAAGCACTAAAGGCAGGACTATTAAAATTCGGAATTTGGTAACGGTACTTGTTAGTAGGAGTACCGGTACTTATCTGGAACCGGTATCCAGGTACCGAAATGACAAGTACTGCAAATTACCGGTACAAAACCTGTCCTTTTGGTACCGGTTCCCAAGCCCTGGTTTCTATACGTCATTAGTGTCGTAGTGCGAGGAAACGGAGACAGTACTGGTTTAAATGGAAAGTGTTGACCATGCCGCTTCTAAAAGCGCCCGCCGACCCGTCTCCGTGCTCTGTGGCTGCACGGGTATTGTCCGGAATCAGACGTACAGCTGGGCGATAAAAACTCGACTATCGTTTCATTGTCGAACCGTTAAGTTCTTTAGAGGTCATCTAGGTTAATAAATGCTAATAATATTATAATAAATACTGACCTATCTTACTAGTTTCTTGTGAGGTTTCTGAGTAACGTAGGCCATTTGCATAAGCTTATCCTTATAAACATTGTAAAACGGAATATCTCTCTGTCTGTTTGATAAGCTTCGGTTTTAAAACAGCAATGGTTGCCACATAACGGCCGCAGTATAGGCCGCCATGAAAACGATGGCACCAGGATTTGACTACGGTGTCAGAAACGGTCATCTTGCTGATCATGGTTTTGTTATTGTTATTAGTAGGTAATTAACTGTTTCTTTGTTTTACTTCGAAGGTCCTAGTTTATCATTTGTGGCTTCAAGTTACAGCTATTTATAAAAATAATGCAGTATTGCCTCAGCCTTCTGCCAATCCTTTTACACGTGCAGCCTGTGGGTGAACTTCACGCAGAAGGCATATAGCGACCTGCGCATCCAATACAACAACGCTTTCCGGGTGTTGTTGGGGCTGCCGCGTTTTTGCAGCGCGTCTGGTATGTTTGCCGACGCTAATGTTGACAGCTTTTCAACCGTCATGCGCAAGAGATGCGCATCGTTATTATATCGGTTTCGCGCCAGCCCCAACACTATCCTGAGGACGTTGGCAGACCGCTGGGACTCTCCGATTCTAGGACGCTGGATACGACTCCATGCGGTGAAGTAGATTGGGATGGGAAAGTCTCTATCGGGTGTACTTAGTTTAAGATTTGTATAATTACCCGTTACTTTAGTTTATTTACTAACACTAGATATAAGGCATTTTATATTGGTACTAACAAACTATGGAAATTGATTCTGAAATAAATGTTTATTATTATTATTATTATTATATGTAAGCGGGCACGCCCTTTATGCCTGGAGGCTGTTATTTAGGTATTAAATTCTGTTTACGTTTTTATTATTTATTTCTGCTTGAGTATAGTTTTCAATGTTTTTGTTGGTAGGTATATTGGCTTTTGCTAGCTGACATAATACTTATGGCAAATAATTTAATTTAATGTTTTGTGTTTCGTAATGTATTTATTGTTGATTTTTTTTAAACTGCTCGACCATTTTCGATAAAATTTCAATGAGAACACCAGGCCCTGCACTCTCGACATAGTTAGCAATCGTTTTCGGTTGCTAAGTCCTAACAATCCAGATGTAAATGTTGATGTAAATGTTTGGTAGTCTCGACACTCAAATTTATCGGTTGTTACCTACCGGTACCTACCTAAAATACCAGTAACAACCGATAAATTTGAGTGTGAAGACCACCAAATATCGTTACATCTGGATTGTTAGGACTTAGCAACCGAAAACGATTGCTAACTATGTCGAGACTGCAGGCCCTGGAAAGTATACCCTTTGCAACAAAAATAGAATTTTCCATATCGGTTCAGGCGTCTTCGAGTAATCGGTAAACATAGATTAAAAAAAAGATTTCGATGAATTGAGAACCTCCTCTTTTTTATAGTCGCTTAAAAACAGTAGTGAGGTGTGTCACGATGTTATGATTAGATCGACCTTCAAACGAACAGGCTATAAAAAGTTGCTCATATCTTTTTTATTGATAGGTACGTACAGTACAGACGGCATTCAGAACCTTGACCATAGTTGGAACCTTCTTATTGTAGGTACGAACTAAACAGCCGGTCGATTCTGTAACAATCTTACCGTGATAGCTCAGGTGAAGTGAGCTATCATTCCACCTGATGCTAGGGATTGACACTATCGACAACTCACTTCACCTTTTTTTTTTTGTGGTTGACAAATCATCATATAACTTCTCCCGCTCTGGGCGGAGCGGGAGGGCGTGTCAGACTCTTACTGACTAAAACCCACCCGTGTTCCTTCAGTTGCCTGTGCCAGAGGCCACGGTAACTCTTTCGGACTTTCCCGCAACCCTGGCAGGCATCGGCCCTAGCGTACCCCGTCATTGGTGCTGACATCTCTTTGAGGCGCGCGTAGAACACAACGCGCCGTCGACCCGGGACTGGTCCTTATCGGACGGCGAGCTGCCCATTACTCGCCGTCCGCAAGCCCGCGCCTACGGTGGCCGGGAATCGGCTTCCCGACGCCCTGGGTGTCACCTGCGGCGGCTAGGGGCGTGAGGGCGCGAATTTTGCCTCTCCCTCACGCGTTCCGCCTCCTCCTTCGCGAGCATTACTGCTTCACAGAAGGAGGTGACGGCTTCCCAAGCCAACTCACTTCACCTAAGTTATCACGGTCAGATTGTTACAGAATAGCTCGGTAGGGCTACATTAATTAAACTGGCAACACTTTACAGACACGACGGTTATTGATGTCAAAACATGATAAAACCAGTAATTAAAAATGTTCAGTTTCCAAAGTAATTATTTCTCATTGTTTTAGGTTCAACAGTGGTGGCCCAGTGTTGTCGGCTCCGACTTTCGAGTTGTAAGTCGTGAGTTCGAACCCAAGCAAGCACTTTACTTTGAGTATTTAATTTCATCACCATTGCTCTCAAAACGGTGAAGGAAAACATCTTGAGGAAACCGGCCATGTCTGAGAACCAAAAATTCGAAGAGATGTGACATCTACAAACCCGCAATGAGCCCTCGTGGTGGATTACAGCACACTCCCCCTAACAGAGAGGAGGCCTGAGTCCCAGCAGTGGGAACGTTATAGGCTGATTATGTTACGTCTAGCTTGAGGCAAACTGGGACCGATCGGCAGCTGTTCATACAGGCACGAATATGATAACTCGTGGAGGCTAAACCACTGTTTTGAACTTCAAACAGAATATTATAAGAATA
This sequence comes from Brachylomia viminalis, assembly GCA_937001585.2. Lineage (NCBI taxonomy): Eukaryota > Metazoa > Arthropoda > Insecta > Lepidoptera > Noctuidae > Brachylomia > Brachylomia viminalis. Next base: position 9,510,261 of record OW443322.2, on the reverse strand, counting down.
ATTATAATCAGCGTATAACGTTACCACTGCTGGGACACAGGCCTCCTCGCCGTGAGAGGGAGCGGGCCGTACCGTAATCCACCACGCGGACGCATGACATAAAAGATAAAACCTTCAGGGTACAGATTTAAAGATTAAAATGTAATTATCAGATAATCTACAGTATTAACATGCTTAAGACAAAGAGATTAGAAAGTATATACGACGCTTTAAATTTAAAATTTTAATCCTTTGCGTTTAATCAAACATTTTGCAGTATTTTATTCATGTAAGCAGGTTTGTACAAACACTTTTATACGTCAATCATATTTTAAAAACTAGATAAGGTCGGCGTTTCCTATCTGACTACTCTGAGAAGAAAGGCCGAAACAAACTCAGAGGTCACAGTCTCTTTTCAAGTCCAGACCAAATCTCGGTCAGATCATGTGAAGACTATGTAGATCGGTGTCTGAAATGGTCTTTAGAGGATAGAACCACACAGATTGAGTGGAGCTGTACAGTCAGTGCACGCATTTGTCAGTAATCGTGCAGCTCTACTCAGAACTTAAGGAGAACAACGATTCGACGAACAATACCAAAAAAGGACATTTGGGTAGGCCGCATAAATGACTCAAGCTGCCAGATCGTGATTAAAACTAACTGAGAAAACAAAAAAGGGACATTATCAGGGACACTGTCGATCAGTACAGACACAGGAGCGTCTTCAGGCCTTCTCCCCATGGGGGCAGGCAGATACTACAGAATGCCACCTCCTTCGATCTTTACACACTCCTTTTGCCTCGTTTACGTTCATATATCTGGTCACACGCACGCCGGCGGCGACTACTACGCACCTGAGCTTTCTGAAGAACATCTCCAATTAGGTCACTGTATAGGGCATCCTCTCTCAGTTTCTTATCACATGACAGTCATGTCATGCCAGCTGCCCATTGCTCGCCATCCGCAAGCCCGCGCCTACGGTGGCCAGGAATCGGCTTGTGATTCCCGACGCCCAGGGCGTCTCCTGCGGCGGTTAGGGGCGTGAGGGCGCGAATTTTGCCTCTCCCTCACGCGTTCCGCCTCATCCATCTCGAGCATTACTGCTTCGCAGAAGGAAGTGACGGCTTCCCAAAGCCCTCTCGCTCCGTACCAAGGCCTGGACCAGGGCCGGACGCGAGAGATCGCCACCGCCAATCACCTCCACGAGGACACGGCGGTGTTCCGCCCAAGTCGGGCAGACCTCCACCGTGTCCTCCAGGCGATCCACACAGTGGTGATACCCGGGCGTTTCCTCTCGCCTTATCCGGAACAGGAACCTCCTGAAGGATCCGTGTCCGGTGAGGACCTTCGTCAGGCGGATGGCGAGGACGCCGTGGCGCCTCTCTAGCCACACCTCAAAGAGGGGACTTATCGCCGCAATTGTGGCGTGTCCAATCAAATACATCCTAGCATCGAATTAAAAAGATGATTGTTTCAAACAAACGAAATAGTAGTAGTCTTTGCCAAGCTATAGCGACTAAACTATTGGATATATTTGCAGACTTGGAATGGCATTAGATATACGCAGTTTAATTTATTTCCGTATTGTTGTCCCCGCCTTGTACATATTTTACACGTAAACGTAATTTAGCTACATCTACCAAAACCATTTACTTTTATTTTAATTACACACAATAATTCTACTGAATGTTTACATAATCCTGATAACAATACTGTATTTGCCTTTTGTATTGAGGAAAACTTTATAAATAAGCATTGTCAACATTGTATAATAAATAATATAACAATATGTACTTAGAAAATTAATTGGAGCTAGAGGCATTAAGTATGAAAAAATAAGTTTTTCTTTTAAGGGTTCCGTATCCAAAGGGTGCCAACGGAACCCTACTACTAAGCAACCTCTGTCCGTCCGTGCGTACGTCTGTCTGTCAGCGGACTGTATCCCATGAACCGTAATAGGTAGACCGTTGAAATTTTCACCACACAGGTGTGTATTTCTATTGCCGCTATAACAACAAAATAATAACAAGTAAAGAAAGTAACAATACAAGAACAAGTAAAAAAAAAATATACATAGTTAGTGTTAATAGTATATTATGCAATTAGTGAATAAAGGACGGATTTAAAGCGAGGGCCATAGATGAATCACGAGCTAGTGAAGGATTCTAACGACTGAATCACAACCGTAGGGAGTGATTCTAACGACTGAATCACGACCGTAGGGAGTGATTCATGATGATTGAATCACGAGCGTAGCGAGTGATTCAAGTATTAGAATCCTGAGCGACGCGAGTGATTCATGGCCCTCGATATAAATCCGTTTAATTCAAGAGTTGCATACTATACTTTATACCATGACTACGAGAAAAAGAAAGATTTAAGCGAAAATAAACATTTAATAAAGAAAAAGGAAGCTTAAATTAATTAAAATGCACATTAAAATTGGAACAATTACTAAAATTAAGAGTAATTTTCTTGTTATTATTATTAGGATGGTCAACTTGTGTAGCGATATAACAGTGAGTAAAAGTGCTTTTTATTCACTGTTTTCAGTGAATAAAATAAGCTTTTTAGAGGGGGAATGGTATAAAATATATTGTACGATGCCGATGGTACAAAACCGTTAGCGCACGAGTTCGATTCGCACTTAGCCATTTTTCTTATTGTTGACATCGAAACTTATTTGACTGATTGAGTCAACGGCTTTATATTAAATATTAAAATGGTGGACAAATAATAAACTCTCGAATAAATGAAAAAATATATATATTTCGAAATTTTTAAACTAACTCATTATCATTCCTCCTTCCTGATCCAAATTTAGGGGACTACTTGACCTAAACGCGAGTTTTATAATGCCTAAAAGTATATGATCCACTGCAGTAAACAAAATCAGAAAAATATATGATATTCTTCAGGATATAATTCTAGTTAGATAGTGTGTTCACATAATACAACTATTTTGTACGATAGAAAAAGTCACGAAGATACCTCTAAATTTTTTTTAACGATTTAAAAATCATACTAATGCAATCATTCTGTATTTTTTTTCAGATTGTACTTCAAGCAACATATTAACGTGATAGCGTTTTAATTTTTTTGTCCAATCAATCGTTTTTTTTTTTTGTAAATAGTGAATTGCTTCATATTTAGCAATAAATTACCAGCTTTGTGTCATCGCGCTTCTCTTCTTTGCTATGCAGTCCGACAGTGACCGCGCTTTAGCTGTTGTTTGTCCCTTTATTAGCGGTCGGCACTAAATATCTTTTTGTTCCCTATTTCTCTATTAGTCGTCATCTCGGTAGTATCTATTAGTTCCCTTTCCAGCCATATCATCGGTCACACAGTCCATCTATCGTTTCTGTGGCCTCTTATTTGATAAAGTAACTATAAACGGAAAAAATAAATGAAGTACGTATAGAGATCACGTAGTTTTTTAGCATCTAATAGGTACACGAAGGAATTTTTCTTTGTTTTGTCATAATGATTCATCGCAAAAATTCCCAGCTACAAAAAATATTGGCAACGTGTATAGTGCACCGATATTTCGCGAGATAAGTTTATCAGTCCCATTTAAGGCTCCTTGAGACAGGCGCGACGCGAGTCTAATAGAACAATTTCTATGAAAACTCCATAGAAATTGTTCTACCAGAATCGCGTCGCGCCTGTCTGTTGGAGCCTTTAATTGGGAGCGAGCGTCTTGCCATAAACCGGGCATCATTTTTCCGGGCTGTTAATAAGAAAATCTTAATTGATAACATAATTTGGTGCAGTTGGTAGTGACCCGGCCTTCTGAGCCGCTGGTCCCGGGTTGGGTCCCCGGACAAGTCAAACATTATTTGTGTGCATGAGCATGTCTGTTTGACCTGTGTTTGGGTGTGTATATGTATATAAGTATGTATATCAGTCATCAGGTTACCGTAGTACAGGCTCTACCTAGTTCGAGACCTGAAGACCTTGTGTGGATGTTGTCTCATATTTATTTATTATATAAGGTACCTAATACCGTTTCCGATTGGGATCCCACGCCCACCAGTTGCAGTTGCGCCCACTAGACTAATGAGGCTGTCAAATAGACAGTTGCTATGGCAATGGCAACGCAACTAAAGTCCATTGCCCCTGTAATAAGGAAACCTCTGATAAACCGCTATTTGTTTATCAACAAAGAAAATATTAGATTGGTCAAAGTCGCCTACACACAGCTACGTCTTTCGTGTCGCGTGCGATTCGCGTCGCGTGTCGCGCCTGATTGTAGGAGCCTTAATGTGGTTTACCTTAAATATTTAATTATTAACATAATTAATATTATAATTGTTTATCCTTGTATTGTGTTATGTTTATTTATTTACGACTAGCTGCGCCCCGCGGTTTCTCCCGCATAGGTCTCGACCCCTTGGGAATATCTAGATAAAAGGCATCCTGTGTCCTAATCCAGTCGGTGGAAAAAACTAAAATACAGATGCAAAGACGCCGACTTCCGAAATTAAAGTTATATTTCACTCTGTAGTTTTTTTTTTTGGAAGTCGGTTGTTGTTTTTTGTAAAAAAAAGTTTTTTATTTTTCACTTTTTAGTTATAGCACCTGCCCCACACTAATTCGAAAACGATCGTCTTGTACCATAGAGCAACACTGGCCACCGGCGCGGCGCCGCCGCGGCGGACCGGAGTGCTCTATGTCTCGTACACGTCCACGTCCGTTGGAAGGCGATTTTTTTTTAAATTTAAAAATAATTTATTGTTGATTTCTTTAAAATTGCTTGACCGATTTCAATAAAATTTAAATGGGACCACACGGGAAGCACCAGCTTTCAAACAAATAGAAAAAAAAATCGGTTCACCCAGTCGAAAGTTCTGAGGTAACAAATATAAAATAAAATACCGTCGAATGTTTTTTAGAAGTCGTTTAAAAAAGAAAAAAGGTAGGGTTGGTTTACGTTCAATGTATATTCGTTCTGGAATAAACCACCTGTTGCATGGAGTTTATTTAGTAATGACTAGTGACTGTTTAACCATACATAATTGACGTTCATGCGTCTCGTCTATACTAATAGATATTATAAAGAGGTAAAGTTTGTAAGTTTGTAGGGGGTAATCTCTGGAACTCCTAATCAGAATTGAAACATTCTTGTTGCATTTGATAGCCCAATTTTTGAAGAAGGCTATAGGCTATTTAACATCACGCTATGACCCTTAGGAGCTGAGCAAAAATAAAAACAAAGTCAGAAAGAACGCTAAGCGAAAACGAATTGATAGCGCGGGCAGGGGATGCGATGCGACGACGGGAGAAATTTCACGAGGAGGAAGTCGCGGGCACAACCTAGTAACTTATAAAGGCAATATACTTTAGTTTTACAAAGTTAACGTAGTACAGAGTCCACGTTCGCATGGATATATAAATATCGTAGCGGAATTTCATCGCGCACTGGAATTTCGACTCTCGCTGTTGAACCGAGCGTTGAGAATGCAACAGAGTGCATCCTAGCGCGTCGATTAAACATTTATTGTTCGATTTTCAACTCTCGGCGCTGAACAGTGCGTTGAAACAATTTTGACGTGTTCTGATAGTGATGATAAGACTCTAATCTGATTGATTGCTCAGTTACTATTGTTATGTTACATCTGGTATTGTTACTTAAGGGGGATGCGTCAAGCCGGCCAGCGTAACACAATTTTCTTACGTTTTTTTTTGCAATTTGCAGGTCAGTATTAGGTTGTATGTTGCTCAAAATATGATTCGCGGCCGTAACAAGTATGTATTAACAGAATTATAATCACTAAAACAAGCAACACAATCCTCTAAGTTCATATTGCCCTATAATATGACAATTTCATGAAATCATAACATTTGAGGTCAATTCTAACTTAGAGGGTTGTATTGATGATTCTTATGATTATAATTCTTTGGTGTAGACGACACGTTTGGTGTAGTGGCTACAGTGGCTAAGTGTAGTCAGCGAAACCAAATGGTCCTGGGTTCGAATCCCGGTAGGGGCAAATGTTTGTATGGTGAATATGGACATTTGTACCCGAGTCATGGATGTATATTTATAATATGTATGTATTTACGAAAAAAAAATGTATTTAAGTAGTGTATCAACCATCTGGTATCCATAACACAAGCCTTAAGTGCTTAACTTGGAACTAGATGGTGCTGTGTGCAATGTCAGACGATATTTATTTATTTTATTATTTATTATTTATAATTCTGTTAATACACACTTGTTACGGCCGCGAATCATATTTTGATCAAATAATAATATACAACCTGACATTGACCTGCAAATTGCAAAAAAACGAAAGTAAAATTGAATTTCGCGGGCTACCTTAGCGCATCCCCCTTAATAAATAACAGCTGCACGGCTCACGCGAAGGTTAAGCTACGCTCGCCGCGGTCGGTTTGTGGATGGGTGACCATCTTTACATATCGAGACCCCTCCGTGCTCGGAAAGGCCTTTGGTCCCGGCTGTCCTTCGTAGATGTTTGACAGTCGTGACGGGTCGTCAGAAGCCCAAAATTCTGACAACCAGTCTTACCAAGGGGTATCGTATTACGCAGTAACTGGGTTGTGGAGGTCACTAGGTAGTCGCTCTATGTAAAATAGTGGTATTCAGCTGCAGCCGGTTAGAATGGAAGCCGACCTCAACATAGCTGGGAAAAAGCAGGCAGACGATAATGATTTATTTCTCAAAAAACTTATGATCTTGATTTTTTGATTATGTATCAATTGGCTGAACTTAAGAGAGGCCTATGTTCAGCACAGAATCGATGTTGAATAGTTTAAGTAATTAAGTGTTCTTACATCATCAGCCTATAATGTTCACACTGCTGGGACACAGGCCTCTCTGTGAGAGGGAGTGGGCCGTAATCCACCACGCGGTCCCAGTGCGGGTTGGTAGACGTCACATGTCTTCGAATTTTTGGTTCTAGGACATGCCGGTTTCCTCACGATGTATTCCTTCACCGTTTAAATTTAATTGTACTGATCTTGTGACCAGTTTGTGCTACCTGATCCCTCGTACTGTAATCGGTCGAGAGGTTCGTTCGAGACGCCTATTTGCTACTTCGTTTTGTCGAACGAACTCAGGCACTCGCTCACCGTTACATCGCTTGGTTGACACCTATAATAAACAGTTTGGCTCTACTGATATTATGTTTCTCAGCAAAGCTGTATTTAAGAGTGAGATTACAACTATTTTAAGAGATAGCCCTAGTATATAGTTAATAAGTGTTTTTTTTAAAGTGTTTTTTTAACTTGCTCTGCTAACAGCTAGCTATTCTGTATTGTAATCTGTGGATAACGTCTTGAGTAGTGTATTTGTTACTTTTATTGCAAGTTTTATATTGTATGCCTACTGTGCAATATACTGCTGTTTGTTATTCCTAACAAATAAAATAAAATGCCGGTTTCCTTACGATGTTTTCCTTCACCGTTTTGAGAGCAGTAGCGATGAAATAATTCACACAAAGTAAAGTGCCTGCTTGGGATCGAACCCACGACCTACAACTCGTAAGTCGCAGTCGTTAGCGTTAGGCAGTTTACTTTGTGTAAATTATTTCATTGCCACTGCTCTTAAAACGGTGAAGGAAAACATCGTGAGGAAACCGACATATCCAAGAACCAAAAATTCGAAGACATGTGACATCTCGAACCCGGACTGGGCCCGCAAGGCGGATTGCGGCCTACTTCCCTGTCACAGAGAGGAGACCTGTATCACAGCAGTGGGAACATTATAGGCTGAATATGTATACACCAAAACGTGTCTTTTTCAATACCAAAAGTCTTTTACATTTTAGGCTAAACACTGAAGACAAGCAATTTCGAAAAGAAAACTTATCTTAATAGTCTGAAATCACCAACACTCTGTGAACAAGCGAAGCGATCAATGTCCGTTTCATCTTCGTAGGAGAAGAACCCATCTATTTTTAACAATATTAACTTTAGACCTGCTCCTGTCTACATGTAAGCGAAATATTATTGTATTAAATACATAGACCAGGCCCTGCAGTCTCGACATGGTTAGCAATCGTTTTCGGTTGCTAAGTCCTAACAATCCAGATGTAAATGTTGATGTAAATGTTTGGTAGTCTCGACACTCAAATGTATCGGTTGTTACCTACCGGTACCTACCTAAAATACCAGTAACAACCGATAAATTTGAGTGTGGAGACCACCAAATATCGTTACATCTGGATTTTTAGGACTTAGCAACCGAAAACGATTGCTAACTATGTCGAGACTGCAGGGCCAGACATCTGCCTAGCCTTATCCCAACTAATATGAGGTCGGCTTCCTGTGTTATCGGATGCAGCTGAGTAACAGTATTTTACATAGAGCGACTGCCTATCTGACCTCCACAACCCAGTTACTGGATAACACTATACCCCTTGGTAAGACTGGTTGTCAGACTTTCTGGCTTCTGACGACCCGTAACGACTGTCAAAGATCCACGAATGACAGCCGGGACCAACGGGTTAATGTGCTTTCCGAGGCACGGTGGTTTGGCGAGGCTTGGTATGTAAAGATGGTCACCCATCCACGGACCTACCGCGGCAAGCGTAGCTTAACCTGATCGATCGACACGTGCGGCTGTTATTACTTAGCCACGAGCCCCTCTATTAAACACAGCCCTTCCTGAATAAATGCTCTAGATTCTGGTGAAACTCGCATCAAAATCCACTGTGTAATTTAGAAGATCTAAGCATTCTAAACGGTCACAGAGATAATCACGAAAAGTGACCTTGTTTTATACTACGTACGTATGTATAGATTAATTAAACAAACAACACTTCTGACAACCTCAGCATAATTGTCAACACAACACGTTTATTAAACACAAATATTTTTTTCATAGCAGAACACAAAATCTACAAACTCTTTGCACTAGACTCGTTCACAAAAACACGTTGCACTACACAAAAGCTAATCATGAACTCATAATAATTAGTTTAAACAACAAAGACATCCACTTATCGCGTAATTATATACGTAATACACAAAATATACTTCCAACGAACGCGACCGCTTCGTACGCGGATTCATAACAGACTGACGATGTAAAAAATATTGGCTGGTTAGGCTATGTGCATATGGTTGATAAGGTAATCTCGCGTTCTGAAGCCGCGCGGAAATATATAGTGACTACATAGACGGTAATTGCATGTACAAGTAATAATAAACTTAGGCAGAACTTGAAGGGGCTCGTGGCTCAATCCCCTGTTACATCACACGATATTTAGGGCCACCATTGTTCACAAAACGGTGAAGGAAAACATCGTGAGGTAACCGGCATGTCCTAGAACCAAAAATTTGGAGACATGTTACATCTACCAACATTATATAACATTATACACGGTGACATTTGAATCACAGTTTTGCTAGAACAAACGTTGTCTAGACCATGGTCTACTACCATTCTACAGGTCGCAGGTTCGAACCCAGACAGACGCTTTACTTTGTGTTAATTATTTCATCACCATTGCTCTCAAAACGGTGAAGGAAAACATCATGGGGAAACCAGCATATCAAGAACCAAAAAAAAATCGAAGATATGTGACATCTACCAACTCGCACTGGGCCTGCGTGATGGATTACGGCCCACTCCCCCTCACCGAGAGGAAGCCTGTGTCCCAGCAGTGGGAACATTATAGGCTGATAATGCAGTGATGTGTTACATATGAATTCATTGGCATTAATAGTAAATTCCGAAAAATGCCCCAACATTTGGTATGAGCCCTCCAATTTGACGATGGATTTCATGCAAATCTATAGAGTAATTGGGTAGCCTAATCACTGTGTAATATCCTAATTAATTACGTATAATCTATTAGAAACTAATCTGCAGACAATCGATAAGTAAACTAGTAACTACATCGCACGGTTTTGCGTCCGCAATTTCCTTTAGAGATGAAAAATCATAGATACTTTTCGAAGCAATGTTAATATTTAAAGTTAAATATACTGGTTTTTGGTAAAACACCATCAACATCCATTATAAACAACTTTTACTATGGGACCAAATATGAAATCGCGAAAAAATCGGGGTTCGATCCCCGGACTAGTCAAACATTTGTGTGCATGAACATGTCTGTTTGACCTGTGTCTGGGTGTGTATATGTCAGTGGCGAAGGGTGAAATATTGAGAGAGGTAAGCCAGAAAACTTAACCTTGAAAAGCATGTTTCCTCACAAAGCAAATAATCTGTCAAGCAGCAATCTAAAGCTATTAGACCCGCCATCCTACTGACCTGCTACTTTGTAAATCTACTTACTCTAAATTAGTAATTTCAACTTATTACACTATCTACTTACCGCAAATACCTAATTTCAACGTACGTCTATGTAACTGCTTTCACTACACACAACAACAACACAAATAAACACAGTTCAACAAAAAAAATACACAAATCACTATTTTATACCAAGCAATAAATTCTAAAATAGCTAACTATTAAATTCAAATATAAATTCAATCAACAACGCATGCAAGCTATGGTCGTTTTAATGTAATGTAGTTACGTCAAATTGTCTGTCAACATAAAATGTCATCCATCAAACATTCGTCCGATTCGATACGAAATTCAACGACGGATAACGACCCATCCCGCTCGCGCGCACATATTTCCTATATACATCTCGCTCGATTATCCGAGTAAGACGCTCAGAGTCGGCTTACTTTAGTTCTAATATGGCGGACTGGGTACACATATTTCCTATATACATCTCGCTCGATTATCCGAGTAAGACGCTCAGAGTCGGCTTACTTTAGTTCTAATATGGCGGACTGGGTAGTGACCTTCAAGTGACGTCATGACGTTCTTTTGCTAAGAGATTTTATCGGCGAATAAGCCGATCGCTCCTGCGGTTTACTTTATAGCAATATGTTGTAAAAGAGCAAAGTTGATTTAATGTCCATCAGTGTAGGCGTTTTGTAATTTTTCTCTACTTTTAAAAGTACTGATTGTGCCATTGAGAGAGTGGTTGTGTTCCAAACTTCTGAAGGGAAGCCGGTGGGAATGGGCTTATAAGGAGGCTGCGGCGCTGGTATATGTATATCAGTCATCAGGTTACCGTAGTACAGGCTCTGCCTAGTTCGGGACCTGAAGACCTTGTGTGGATATTGTCCCATAATAGTAATAGTATTAGTACATTACAGCCACGTCGGGCCGTAACATAATAGTCTAAAAAACACGCTTTTGTAGATAACCGAACATACCGAGGTAAATTTATTTAAATAAAATATAAAATTTAACGAATGATACTAAAATCGTGTTAGCTCCAGATATAAAGTTCTAAACATATAATTATCATTAACATAAGCAACGTTATTTATCGCGTGCTCATCATCATCAACTTAGCTTTTTCCCAAATATGTCGGGGTCGGCTCCCAGTCTAACCGGATGCAGCTGAATATACATGGAGCGACTGCCTATCTGACCTCCACAAACTAGTTACTGGATAATACGATACCCCTTGTTTTTTTTTTGGTGGGTTTCCTCTTGACTCTAGTCTAGGTCAGTGGCGACAGAGACAGAGCCGACGATGGAGTGAGCTTATTCAGAAGAAGCCTGTTCACTCTCACTTTGAAGAGATTAGGGTTGTATGCGTTCGGAAACACAGACGCAGGTAGAGAGTTCCACTCTTTTGCTGTGCGCATTACAAAAGGGAAACGCTTAGTGCGAATTAGTGGAATAGCAACTAGGTAAGGATGGTAACTTACAGTGTGTCTAGATGACTGATGGAAGAAGGGGGCCGGTGGAATAAGGTCACACTGGTCAGGTGGTTAGACTGGTTGTCAGATTTTCGGGCTTCCGACTATTCATAACGTCTGTCAAAGAGTTACAAAAGACAGCCGCGACCAATGGCTTAACGTGCTTTCCGGGGCACGACGGGATGTCGATATGTGATGGTCAGGTCACCCATCCACGGACCGCCCTCGGCAACCTTGAAGATCGACCCGTACGGTTGTTATTATTTACCCACGACTCCCACGAGCCTCTCAGGCAATGTAAATTTGTATTCATAAGTATTCCACCTCTTGGAAGGATGGAATGACTTCGTTTTCAGTTTACATGGAGCGACTGCCGATCAGACCTCCACAACCCAATAGCTGACGATACTCCTTGCTAAGACTGGTCGTGACTCGGGCTTCTGACGACCCGTAACGACTGTCAAAGATCCACGAATGACAGCCGGGACCAACGGCTTAACGTGCTTTCGGAGGCACTGAGGGGTCTTGGTATGTAAACATGGTCACCTATCCACTGTCCAATCGCGGCAAGCGTAGTTAAACTGATCGGCATACATACAGGGTGTTTTTGACAGCCCTCCACAAAAACACAGGATTGATTCAGCTCCTTGTTCTGAATCATATCCCACTGGAAATTTTCTCAGGAAAAAAAAAATTATGCCGTAACGTAACGTAATAAAAGACGCGGCCCAGGTGCGCCGGGGAGCGCGCGGGGGGCGGGGGCAGCCTCGCTCAAGCTCGCTGCGCTGCCGTCCGCTACGTGCGTTTTGCCACGGTAACGATACATTGCGTGTGAGGTAAGTGATCACGATGTCCCACCATAAAACAAATCTGGTTTTTTGGATTCCCTTAATGTTCCTGAAAGAATTTCATGTACCGGTCATCTTAATATGATGTACTGAAGCCACCCTATCAGTTTGCGGAGGGCTGTCAAAAACACCCTGTATTTATCGCATACTAACCGACTCTTATCGGAACACGCCTTTGTACATCGTGTGTACCGTATTTAGGATAGCATATTATCTATTGTAATCGTGTAGATATAAAAGGTGTTTGGCTGAGTGACGAGGGGCTCGTGGCTTAGTAATAATAGCCTCACGGATCGATCGAAAGTTGAGCAGCGCGCGAGGTCGGTCGGTGGACCGTCCATTATATACCGAGACCCCTCCGTGCCTCGGAAAGCACGTTAAGCCGTTGGTCCCGGCTGTCATTCGAAGATTTTTGACAGTCTTTACGAGTCGTCAGAAGCCCGAAAGTCTGACAACCAGTCTTATCAAGGGGTGTCGCGTTATGCAGTAACTGGGTTGTGGAGGTCAAATAGACAGTCGCTCTATGTAAAATACAGCTGCATCCAGTTAAGACTGGAAGCTGACGTTGACGTGTGTTCAAAACATGAAATTTTAACAATGACGTGTGGAATTCTAACGAGTATTCATAAATTTAAATAACGTGTCAGTAATATTGAATAGTCATTGGATTCATAAATAAACAGAAATAACAAAATTGTAGGCTTTCATTTTATAACATGTTAAATTGTTAAGTGATTTGTATTAAAATTTTACATGTATGTACAGTCAGGGAAATTAATAGTAGTAATAGTAGATTGAGACACTATATCAATTTATATAATTATATTATATTTATTTATTCAAAATCTGTATTAAGAGCGTTTATACCTTATGAGTGGCAACGTCGCAATTTAGTGTCATATTTCGTGGTTTTCAATTTTTTTCATTAAATCGGAGCTATATTTTAAAAATCTGTTTAATTAACTTTCTAGAATTACGTGAGAGTGTTTAAAAAAATAAGTATCCGTAATGCTTACAGTTATTTTACAATGAAAATAACGCGCTGCAAGTTTCCAATGTATACCTATATTATTTGCATATAAATAGAACTGTAAACGCAACGATTTCTTACCTTTTACACAGTTTTCACATAATTCTAAAAAGTGGGTCATTTCAAAGTCATTATATGATTTCCCATCCTCAAAAAAAAAAAAAAAGGGTCCATATAGACCACTTTAGGTAACATTGAGCTAGATGAATGTTGATTACTGTTAAGGGGACTACATGACCTAAACGCAGGTTTTATAATGCCTAAAACTATATGATCCACTGCAGTAAACAAAATCAGAAAAATATATGATATTCTTCAGGATATATGCTAGTTAGGTAGTGTGTTGAAAACATAATACAACTGATTTAGTACGATAGAAAAAAACACGAAGATACCTCTACATATAAACTTCTTTTGACGATTAAAAACCGTACAATATACATTTTGACGACACGTTTGGTGTAGTGGCTACAGTGGCTAAGTGTAGTCAGCGAAACCAAATGGTCCTGGGTTCGAATCCCGGTAGGGGCAAATGTTTGTATGATGAATATGGACATTTGTACCCGAGTCATGGATGTATATTTATTATAATATGTATGTATTTACGAAAAAAAAAAATGTATTTAAGTAGTGTATCAACCATCTGGTATCCATAACACAAGCCTTAATTAAGTGCTTAACTTGGAACTAGATGGTGCTGTGTGCAATGTCAGACGATATTTATTTATTTATACATCCAATCATTCTGTTTCTTTTTTCAGATTGTTCTTCAAGCAACATATTAACGTGATAACTAGTGTTTTAATTTTTCAGTCAAATCAACAGATTTTTTGTAAATAAAGAATCGCTTCATATTTTGCAATAAATTACCAGCTTTGTGTCATCGCGCTTCTCTTTCTTTTCTATGCAGTCCGCCAGTGACCGAGTATTAGCTGTTGTCAGCCCTTAAAAAAGAAGACTAAAAATCGCTAGAAAAATAACACCAATGTGACCGCACCTCAACTTTATAACAACAAATTTGCAAAGCCAGTGATTTGCATATATTATATTTTATGTTTATATGCTAGGTCATATCAAAATGTACTCACACAGAAGGTCAACTGTACGCAAAACTTTTTTACAAAAAAAAAAACAACCGGGTTCCAAAAAAAACACTACAAAGTGAAAAATATCGTTGGTTTCGTAAGTCGGTGTCTTTGGATCTGTATTTTAGTTTTTTCAACCGACTTCCGAAATGAATGTTATTTTTCAATTTTATGTTTATTTTTTTTAAATCAGTTGTTTTTTTTTTGTAAAGTTTAATTTTTTAATTTCACACCAATTCTAAAACGATCATCTTACACGTCCACGTCCGTTTGAAGACGGGTTTTAATTATTAAATAATAATTTATTGTTTATTTTTTTTAAACAGTTCGACTTATTTCGATAACATTTATATGGGACACCCTCTGAAGTATGATGAGTGTCATTAACATTACGAAACACAAAACATTAAAATACAACAGCTAGCACACTCCAATATACCTACCAACAAACATTGAAAACTATACTCGGGCAGAAATTGTTAATAAAAACGTAAACAGAACTTAATACCTAAATAAAAGCATCCAGGCATAAAGGGCGTGCCCGCTTACATATGCAATGTTGCATTATGTGTAAGTAGATAGCTGTAACTTGAAGTCATAAATGATAAACTAGGACAGTCGAAGTGAAATTTAATAAATAAACAGTTATTTCGTAATAAAAACAACATAAATACATTACTTACAGGCGAATGCTCTCGATGAGGAAGCGCCTTTAAGCATGCTGTGCCGACTTAGTACAAAGTTGGTGACAGGGGTTAAAGTATGGAAAGTAATGCCATCTAGCTGTGATAGTGTTATAACAAAATGAAGAGGTTGTCATCCTTAAAAAATATTATTTATGAATTATACTGCTCAGCACATAAAAGTAATTTTATTTCAAAAGTAGAACACATAAATGTAATTTATACAGACAATGAATATGTAAAAACATTTTTAAGACAATAATAATCGTTTCATTTCTCATTTATATGAAAAATTGTAACTTCTGTCGCTTTTGTGAATTGTGTGTGCTGGCCACCCTAAGAAAGATGTCGGCACGTTACTGATGCGCAGGTAACACATAGGTAATCTTTTCGTTCATATCGTCTCGTATCGTTTCGTTATTATGTGTATTGTAAAACAACAGCTAAATCGAAGTTCACGATTATTTAATTTTGCTGAATTTACATAACACATTAATTTTAACCATTCAAGTACGAAAATACCAAATTATGCTATACATCTATAGCTATCTATAGACCTATAGAGAAACTAGTTCGATGAACAACTACCAGGGCGGCGTTGCTGTCGCGCGAAATAAACTAAAACGTTAAGTTAGCTCTCTATCTCATATTTTTACTGTACTCTTTGCCTTTAAGTGAACCTTCTGAGCATATATTTTTGATGTCGGTGTCAGCGTCAAACATTACATTCAGCTAAGCAAAGCTACACAACATGACATCATACAGACAACAGTCACGAATTTGCAATGTATTATTTTTTTACTGTATGGTTCATGTAATATAGAAGATTAGTAGACAATTTAAGAGCGTTTATACCTTATGAGTGGCAACGTCGCAATTTAGTGTCATATTTCGTGGTTTTAAATTTTTATCATTTAATCGGAGCTATATTTAAAAAAGCTGTTTAATTAACTTTTTAGAATTACGTGAATGTGTTTAAAAAGTAAGTAACCGTAATGCTTACAGTTATTTTACAATGAAAATAACGCCCTGAAAGTTTCCAATGTATTATTTGCATATAAACAGAACTGTAAACGCAACGATTTCTTACCTTTTACACAGTTTTCACATAATTCTAAAAAGTTAATTAAACAGATTTTTTAAATATAGCTCCGATTAAATGATAAAAATTTAAAACCACGAAATATGACACTAAATTGCGACGTTGCCACTCATAAGGTATAAACGCTCTTAACCGTCTGTTCAATGTGAGTTGTGAATAATTTGGTTTTGATGCTGAGAATCGTGCGCTGAATTCATGGTGAATGCTGAACTGCTTGCTTATCATTTCCAAATTACCATCACCAATGGTTATGGCTTATATACCGTGTAAGTCTTTATAATGTGCACATGTCGGAATGAGGGAGTCTATAGTCGATAAGAAATTATGAGATTGAGTTATGAGGTTGAGTTTCGAACAGTCTGAATTAATTCAGACGATACGTCCTCAGTTCTTGATCGATCTGTTTGTTTATTTCTTTTACAAAATGTTATTTGTGAGACTCCATCCAATTTATTTAATAGTGTACAATTTCATTTAATTTAATATTCCTATTCTTATTTATAATTAATGTAATAATTATGTTCTAATTTATTGGTTATTTTTAATTTCAATTTATAATTGGTATAATATTCCAATTTAACTAATTTATTTGTATTTTTATAGTTCCAATTTATAATCGTTTTACTATTCCAATTTGACTGATGTTTTTTTTTTTAATTTTTGAATTATACTGTATTTTAATTTAACTACTTGTCATTTTAAATTCAATGTAAACTTTGTAAATTTTAATTTATTATGATCTTATATTTCCATTTTAATTTTTATTATTGATTCATCACGCTTCTCCTTTCTTCTCTATGCAGTCCGACAGTGACCGCGCTTTAGCTGTTGTCAGCCCCTTAAGATTTATAATTAAGCATTATGCAATCGTGGCCACTTGAGCGATGTGTTTTTGTTCCTAATCCTTTATCTAGTGCTATTGTTGATCGAAGAGTACACCCACATTTAAAAGAAAATCAAGTATAGTTCTGGGGAAGTGGTGGACATCAATCAAATGTACCTAATAATTCAGTTACATGACCTAACAAAAGCCTTCAGCAGACAGGAAGTTTGTCGTTACAACTTAATTGGCGTGTCCAATTACCTACACTTCACCATCAAATGTAATAAGCACTCTTTTATATAATGCAGGCCTAATTAATTAGTGATTTGTTGTACTAGAACACATGACGACATGCTGGTCCAGCTCCATTAGATTCTATACAAAATCAAACTGGTTGCTAATTTAATGGTTTAATTATCATTTTTATACGGGCTCGTGGCTAAGTGATAACAGCCGCACGGGTTGATCGATCAGGTTAAGCTACGCTTGCTGCGGTCGGTCCGTGGATGGGTGACCATCTTGACATACCGAGACCCCCGTGCCTCGGAAAGCAAGTTAAGCCGTTGGTGCTGGCTGTCATTCGTGTTTCTTTCGACAGTCGTTACGGGTCGTCAGAAGCCCGAAAGTATGACAATCAGGTATTACCCAGTCACTGGGGTGTGGAGGTCAGTACCCCGAGTGTGAGTTTCTTGCCGTATCACGAAATACGTGACGATCAAGTTAATCGAGCTAACTAATGAGCGATGGTATTTAAAAATGGTCTGAGTGTGAGTCGAAGTATGTCATACGAACCACAGCTCGTATCGTCACTTGTCTGATAGTATGCCCAACGTTTTGTTATTTTTATTATGTTGCCTATATTGAACTTAGAATGGTTTCGGCGAGATAATACGACTAAAATACAAATCTTATCGCAACCATGTTAACAAGGGTTATGCGTGCCCTACGTAATTTAGACGAATAATATTTTTTATGAATGAGGTGTTCCTATTTCGTTTTACCGTGTAGTGAGTAAGGGAGATGTGAAATAAGTGGTGTGATGTCATCATTCAAATGGCGGGCGTCATGTAACCATTTAAAATTCGTTCTGCTTCTGCCATCAGTTTTTCGCGCTTGTGTTTCATTACTTTCGATTTCGATAATATAATAATATCGGGTTTTTGACTGTAAACACCCAACACACTCACACTATCATTTTACCTCTCCTTGGACTCCACAGTCAGCACATTACACACGTATTACATCTCGATCAAATTGTTATGTTTTATTTCCTTCATCAATACATAATTTGTCGTCTTGAGTTTAAAAATTGACCACTGTAATGTTAGTCAGATTTAATGCGCGGTGAGAGCCTGGTGATCCCTCACAAAGGGTATCCTAGTATTATGGACCCGTCTCTCACAAAGGATCATTAGTTTGTGCATTGTTGTCAAAACGCCATAATTTTTGTCTCCTATGTTTATAACTCTATGAACCTGAAGAAATGTTTGTGTGTGTGCGAAATTAAAGATAAAGATATTAGTACTTAATTATTTTTTTGCGTTTGGTAATTTTATATTGTAAATAAAGGCTACCATTAGTATGTGTAAAGTATGTTTTATTGACCAAATAACAATTCTATTTGACGTCAGTGTTTCATTATTCTAATGATTTAAATGTGTCATGTATGGACTAACGTAGTTCGGGTATACACATAGGTAGAATGAAACAAACACTCGGAAAAAATATATATGATAAATGATTTTATTTCTCTAAGTAGGTTTGTACAAACACTTTTACACATCAATCATATTTTAAAAATTAGATTAGGTTGGCGTTTCCTATCTGACGACTCTGTGAAGAAAGGCCGAAACAAACTCAGAGATCACAGTCTCTTTTAAAGTCCAGACATAATCTTGGTCAGACATGTGAAGACCATGTAGATTGGAGTATGAAACGGTATTTTGAGGAAAAACCATACAGATTGAGCGGACCTGTCCAGTCAGTGCATGGATTTGTCAGTAATCGTGCAGCTCAACTCAGAACACTGATTCGACGAACAATACCAAAGAAAAACTGCCAGATCATGATTAAAACTAACTGAGAAAACAAAAAAAGTAATGACTCACATAATCTTCGCATTCACAATAATTAAAATAATAAATTATACTTCTCAAGGTAAGTATTCAAGTCCTTGTGCATATAATAATCATCAATAATTGTCGGTGTAACAGAAAATAAAATAAAAAAACAACATTCAGAATGCCGAAAATTGGAGCAACTCAATCGCAAGCCTTTTTGTCCTCAATATAATCTTTAACGGTTTAAAAGGCTTTCTGGCACAACTTACATTTAATAAATTCAAAACATTAATTAAGGCTTAGATTTTGAATGTATGCAGAAATGACCAATGTAATTGTCGGGCAATTTGATCATGCAATGCTCTTCCTCGGATTAAATTGGTGGTTGCTCTTTGATCTCTGTCATATCTGACATTGTCTGTTGCTGGTTGTTCACATTCGTTTTGACCTGAAAATAAAAATGAGTTTGTAGATATAAATAAAAAGCTGGGTGACTGAATTCATTGGCAATCTTTTAGGGGGTGAAAGTACTAATGAATATGAACATAAAAGTTGGGATGGGATCAACCCTGGAATCGCTTTTCCATACCCTTTTTCAAGTTATTTGAACAAAAATCTATGCAACAGCTGATTTATTCACCCAGTAGTATCCAAGTAATATATATTATAAATATTCTTACCAAAATCATCCGGTTCAGGTACACCATAATCTAACGCTATGTTATAGAGCACACAACAGGCTTGAATAATTTGTGCACAATTTTGAGGCCTGTAATGTAATACTCTGTCTTTGCATAAGCAACGCCAACAATTTTTCAGTCGACCAAATGTGTTTTCAATCAGAACTCTTGCAACTATATGTTGCTGATTAAATATAGCTTCTGAAGATTCTGCAGTGGCTTCTAAGTATGGTGTCATTAACCATTGGCGCAATGGATATCCAGAATCACCTGAAATAATGAAATTACTATGTATATGTAACTTTAAAAAAAGCAATCCCCTAATGATGTTGGTGTTAACAGATATACTTACTATTAAAGCAAAACACTCCTAGTTGGAACAAATGTCACTCATATAGGAATAAAACACAAGTTCACAACCACAGGTGTATACTTACTAATGTTTAAAAATCAGTGAATTGGTACATACCCAGCAGCCAACACATTTCACCTTGTGCATGTAAAGATTGCATTTGACTTGACTGTTCTCCCAAATAAATGAATAATGGTTAGCACCACCAAATTTAGGATTGACATTTATTATTCTACTATCATTGTCACACACCTAAAATATAGTAATTATTAAAATTAGATTTAAAAACGATTGAATATGTAGTAATTAGCTCATTATGGCATTTCAAAATAAATCAGTATAAGTAATTATTACCATTTGTACATTTATTGAATGATAATGTTTTCTACAGTAGTATAAATGCTCCTCTTCTACTGGCGGGCCATGTATTCTAAAATGACTCCCATCGATACACCCAATTACACCAGGTATTCCAAATTTTGAGTAATATCTGTAACAATTTATTAATACTATACCTACTTAGCTCTAATTATTATTGTTAGGTTCTGTAATTGAGTAGGTACCTACTTAAGTGCTAAAATAAATAAGTACTAACCTCTGACTTACTGCCTGTCGAGCAGCACGAGTTTTTGGGAATTGTATATACTTTTCCAACAATAAATCATGAGTCAATGCTTGGGTCACTTCATGAATGTACACATTGCACATCTTTTGAGACAGATTTTTGGCTACTCCCACAGGACGTTGATACGAGCCTGTGTCATAAAAGAATAGAGCGACGAGTACCTAAAAAATATGAACAAATTTAAAACTATGTACCTAGTTTCCTAAAAGCGCCTACAAGGAATTAATTAAGTATTTTAATAGTGCGTAGATACAATACTTACCTTGGTTTAACTCGTTGGGTCAACCTTAAATTTGTCAATTCTTCTAGTTCTTGGCAAAGAAATAGAAAGGCTTCCTTTGATTAACGATATCTATTCCTTAATTCAGGATCGTTGACTGGATTAAAACAGGCACGAAATTCGGCTCTTTGTTTTCGGAGATGATTCCGTTCATCTTGATAATGAGCAGTCATCATCATTTTCCAGGCGAAAAAATTACGTGCTGTCATCATTTAACACAATTTACCACAAAATTACACGCAAATAATACGAACGTAACTAATATAAACAACGATTCACCGGACACACAGCAAGTGAGTGACTTTACTACAACGTTTACGTTTACAAACGCTTGAACACTGTTAGAAACGTCAAAATTTAAACTCACACTCGCAACAACCCGCGAAATGTTCTTCGAAACGCTACTATGCACGTCACGTTTAAAATACCGAACTATTGTAGTACCGTTAAAAAACTTACACTCGCTGTTTCGGTTTACAATACTTTCCGCCAGGGGCGCTTTTTACGTTTTCATACATTTAGTACTCGATACAGAAACGTAGTAGTAGCGTTTTCTGTATGAAAAAACTCACACTCGGGGTACAGATAGGCAATCGCTCCACGTTAAATACTCGTATTCAGCTGCATCCGGTTAGACTGGAAGCTGAACCCAACATAATTGGGAAAAGCTACGCAGATGGTAGCCTGTGGTTTAGGCAAGCCTAGTAGAGTCGGTCTATGAATACTTTGATCAAAGTCACAAGTCATTTATTCTAAGAATGTTCTGTTTGTTTTATTTTATTTCGTTATAAGTAGTACCAATCATTGAACCTGACTTGGTTTCCGTACGTCCTTTTCGGGTAACCACTGAAAATCAGCGCCGTGCTGTGGGTCCCCCATAGCACAGCATCATGCTGAGTGGAAGCCTTCTTGTCACAGTCATGACGTGCAGCTGTCGACTATTTCTGTTTTGTGTTCATGATTAGAGATCTCTTTGTTGTTATTTTAACTTTTTTCTTAATATTAGAGCTAATTATCTTTTTGTATG
The DNA here is from genome assembly GCA_937001585.2 of Brachylomia viminalis. NCBI lineage: Eukaryota > Metazoa > Arthropoda > Insecta > Lepidoptera > Noctuidae > Brachylomia > Brachylomia viminalis. Next base: position 9,487,981 of record OW443322.2, on the reverse strand, counting down.
CACGTGTTTCTGTGACAAATAAATCTATTTTTCTTTCTTTCTTTCTTTTAAACTGGGCGGAGAATCAGCACTTTTTGAACGACAAAATTACATAAGACAGTCCCCCGGCACGCCCGCCCTTTACCACTTCCTAGTGCTTTAGCTGGGAAGAAGAAGTGGCGCAACAAACTCCCCAGCAGCACAGCTGTCTGTTCAGTTAGATGAACTGGAATATATACAGTAGTAAGTAATTAACATTACGAAACACAAAAGATTAAATTAAATGATTTGCCATGTCAGCTAGCACGCCATTATACCTACCAACAAAACATTAAAAACTATACTCAAGCAGAAATAAAAACGTAAACACAAATTAATACATAATCATACTTTGAACCTCGCTTCCAGTCTAACCTGATGCAGCTGAATTCTATTATTTTACATAGAGCGATTGCCTATCTGATCTCCACAGCCCAGTTCAGTAAGACTGGTTGTCAGACTTTCGGGCTTCTGACGACCCGTAACGACTGCCAAAGGTCTCCACGAATAACAGCCGGGACCAAATAGGTACTTAACGTCCTTTCCGAGGCACGGAGGGGTCTTGATATGTAAAAATGGTCACCCATCCACGGACCAACCGCGGCAAGCGTAGCTTAACCTGATCGACCGACCCGTGCAGCTGTTATTACGTAGCCACGAGCCCCTCCCAAACCACAGGCTATGTAACCTCGCAATCTACCCATACCCTAAAATCTTACGTAGCAGTCGGCAGTACCTCGACTGTCATATCAATATCGATGACAGCTGTCAAACGCAAGCACCAAGGTCGATTAAATCCCTATTTCAATTTGAATACAATTATATAAGTTTGGTTATGTTGGAATAGTGTTATGTTAATAAAATTGATGAGAGTCGCTGTGCCCTTTATATTTTGAAAACCTTTTTAACCAACTTTAAAAAGGACGAGGTTCTCAATTAGGCTGTATTTTTTTTTATGTTTGCTACCACAGAAGTTCAGAGCTCCGTCATTTATAAACCGATTTGGAAAATTCTTTTTATATTTGGAAGGATATACTTCCCGATTGGTCCCATAAAAATTTGGTCAAGTTCTGACGAGTGGTTTTTGAGTCAGCTTCAATAATACGTATTGTTCCCACTTAGTGTATGTTGACGATGTTGTAATAACTTCCTGTCATTGTTACTTACATGCAAGTAATGGTATACGACTTTGTTTGGGGTTGGTACCAATCAAAAAAAAAACCCCTGACGAAAGAAACCACAGACTTCCATAAAAAAACACTACTAAGTGAAAAATAAGTTCAATATCGAAAGTCGGTGACAAACAACGTAAAGACAAAAAACAAAGACAGTACTTACCGAAATTAAAGTAAAGTAACAATATAATGTAATTTAAAAGTGTCCATGGAGTTTCTTGCCCGTTCTTCTCCATATGTATCTACTACGCTTTGGAATGGGCAACTAGCTTCATCTCTCTGACTGACCGACCCCTTGACAATTCAAAAGTGCCTGTAATTGGTTTATTTGAAATAAATGCTTTGAGTTTACATAGTTAAGTTAGTATATTTTGGAAACTCTTCACCTTTGTACTTACTTTATTTTATTTAGAAGCTATTGAATTTATTCAATTATGATCTTCAATTTATATTTATTTTATTTACGTCTTAGTCTGTAAGTGGGTAAAATTGCAATAATGTTCATCTAGTTATTTTATTTTCCTTATTGTTATTGATCTAAAGTTTAAGAAGTATTTTGCCATAATTTCAAAATTATAAAGCCTTTAGTTTTATTATTATTTACTTATTTACTTTATTATTTATGTACACACAGTAAAACAGATACAGATACGACATATTAGTATTGAGTACAAAGGTACTGCTTATTTCTTAAGAAATTTCTTCCAGCAGACCTGCGAAAGGAGAAATTAAAAAGAAATGTAGACTATTGTGTGTGAAGAAGAAGAGAAGAATTATGTGTTATTTTATTACCTATTTCTGAGATTGCTGGTTATCCTGTAATTGGCGACTGTGTAAGTGCGAGGCTATTGTTAGCTATAGTATAAGATATCATATACACAGAAGCTGTTGGTGTAACTTAATAAATAAATAAAAGAGTTTGAGTTTGAATAGAATTAATTTTAAACAGTGAAACCTGGATGGACGTTAAGGGACCTGAAATTTTTCTTACTATAACAGGTATTCCACTTACCCAGATATTAACTTTAGTTTTTCACGTACTGATCAAGACTAAAGCCTCGGCACTTTTAAAATAAACATCTGGGCCTCAAGACTGCTATTACAATACTGTCAGAATGGTCTATCATTGATTTCATAATTATTGTTGATTTTGACAAGTTTGGTAATCTACTAATAGAATGGCGTCATTATGACTTTCCAATGGTCAACCACTGACACTCCATTGAAAGAAATATCAGAATGGTAATCTCGTACATAATGACAAATGAATGACTGACGTATGCGGTAATGAAAAAAAAATACTAAACGTTAATTTTTCTAAAATCATTTCTACTAACGGGTTTTATAATAATGGCAATACGACAATGTCATTCGTACCAAGATTCTATTACGAGACCACTGACCGATCAATGATCGACCATTATGAATTATGCGGATTACGAACTTTTAGCAAAATGACAATGGGATCGTGTTTATTTATTATACTTAATAATATTATTTGTTATAATAATCGTGTCATAATAATCGTAGAGGCATATCTTAACAATTGGTACAGCTCGAGAATAATGTGATAGCGCTTCCTACATCCTGTGTTACATTTATGGTGTTTTCAAGGGTTTTCATTATCATCATTCTAGAATTAGTGCAATATCGTGCCGAACGCCAGTGTTGCCTTAAATTACGATAAACTAGCTCTATTTGTTACTATGGAAACCATCGTTCTAATGTGTTGCAAAAACCAGTTTTTTGCAATTTGTGACTTTTTGAGTACTCTAACGATGGTTGGTCCCATAGAAGTTTTTGATCAGTATTAGAAACAGGATCGATTGGCATCAAAAATGTTTTTGTGTAAAATGGCTATTTTCTTGCTAACTGTATTTTTTTTTATTTTAATCTGTAAATGGGGATCAAAATTCCATAAAAAAATATGGATAGTCTCCTAAGACCATTTTCGCGTAGCTGCAACGGATAAGGTACTTCCCCTTACTGCCCCGCTGAACGATTCCACCCTGTATATTAAGAGGGCTATCACAATTTTTCTTGTATTTGAGTGTTTGAAGAGTCACACACTCAAATACAAGAAAAAAAATGATATTTATTTAGAGCACTCCCGGGAGAAATAATCAAACATTCTCGGGCAATTTTTTTTTTCATTTTGTGGCCATATCTAATCTCATACCTACCATAATCACACATCTAAACAGGGAGTTTTGATGTGTGATTATGGTTTAGATATGGCCAGTAAATTATTCTCATTCTATTCTTATTTTGACAATATACGGTTCAGTATGACTGTGTTTAATATTTCTGACTGACCGAACCGACTCCCTGACAAGTCAATAGTGCCTCATCATCTGCCGAGCATTTTTCAGTATTTTACATGGAGCGACTGCCTATCTGACCTCCACAACCCACTTGCTAGGTAATACGATACCCCTTGGTAAGATTGTTTGTCAGATTTTCGAGCTTCTGACGACCCGTAGCGACTGTCACAGATCCACAAATGACAGCCGGGACCAAAGGCTTAAAGTGCTTTCCGAGGAACGGCCAATAATGGTTTAATCGAAATAAATTGTTTGAGTTTTATGATATATTATCTTCTTCTGTGTTCTTTTATCAAAATACAACTGAGTATGTTACAGTTCAGCGTAAAATAGATATTGTAAGAAAAAATTAGTGAGCCTTACAGTAGTCGCATAATTATGATGTGTAACATCTGACATCTCACCTTGGTAATAAGCAAAACATTAACGTTATATCCTAAACAAAATGATTCAGGTATTATTTAGGTTAAGCGCACAGCTGATGCGTTCACCTTCTCTATTTCCCATTCTCGTCACACACTCGCAACTGTTGGCTGACAGTACCAACCTCTCGGAAAGTGGGTTGGTACCATCTGACGGCTAACTCTACCACCGCGCGCGCTCATTGGTCAAATCAAATAGCGCGCGCTTCCTCGACTTCCTGTTACACACTTCCGTCGTATTTCACGAAATCACACCCACAGATTGCGGGAAAGCGAGAGGAAAGATATTACACATCAAAAATGTTATCATAAAGAAATAGACGCCAGTCAAGAGTGTTTCCTGGTATTTATAGGTACAAGCCTGATCAGTAAATTAGCTGTCAAATCACGTATTAGCAGCTGCGATTGGTTGAACAATAACAGCAACCAAACCTAAAATTTGACATTGGATTTGACAACAGATTAAATTGCATGGGATTCATGAAACAGAGTCAACTCTCGAAAAAAAGATTAAAAAACATTATCCGCCTTTTGGGCACCCCCGTAGTCGGGTAAAAACAATAAACATTTTTCTAAAGGTACCAACACACATTACAACTTATGAAATAGCACAAATAACAAAAAGGGCAATACTCTGGCCACATACAGTGCTTTTAAAATGCAAGTAGACTAGTCCCCAAACGAATTCTGATAGTTTTATTGCGCTCAATAAATAACTTAAAAAACCAATAGCTACTACTCAACATCATGCCTGTAGCTCCCAAAAATGGCATGCCTTTTAGAGCACCGATTTGAATAGCACCAATTGGAATAGCACCCGTAGTATTCCACACAGAACCAACGGTAGTGTTTTGTAGTGTTTTAGTGGTAGTTAGAGAGAGGCTTTCTGGGAGTCTTCTTGGCGGAAATCGGCGTAGAAATAAATATTTTGAATGAAACTGATTGTGATATTAGAAACAAAAGCGAATGAATGCTTATAAAAATTTATTACAAGACTGTTCCGACACATCAAAACAATTGTGTCTACGAAATTTTATTTGCAGATTGATTGTTTTTCAATAGTTAATACCCTCTCAAATACCACTGAAACCTTTGGTGCACAATGTGGAATACTATAGGTGCTATTCGCCTTGGTGCTTTCAAATTGGTGCTGTAAATGGCATAGTTCCTCACCGGTCCTCACGATCTTGCCGGCGACATAAACATTCTGCGATATGAACCTCTCGTCTCGCCGCTCCAAGTTACTCGCTTTAAAACTCGCGGAGGGTAGTTTGTCATAGTCTATCACTGAGTATTTGTCTGGTGTGATTATTAGTTGTGGGTACAGAGATTTCCTATAAAAGTTATTTTAAGTGTTAAAGTCAGAAACGGCTGTTGCTATTTATTCTGTATAGCTTTTGTCACTCGCTTGCAATTGAACAATTTTCTGTTGCGAATTTAATGTCTCTTTCTTGCATGGAATAATGACAACCCTTTTTCTGTCGCAGAAAAGAGATCGAATATCATGAACCATCAGAGCAGACCGAAAGGATACAATTAAAATGCCACTCAATAATAAACTTTATTATCAATGTCTTAAAATGCTATTGGGCCGTTTGACGTTTTTACAACTTTGCACTTTATATCACTAGCAATAAACTGTAGTATTCAATGGCTATGAGAGCCCTCTCGGTCTGAGCGAAGAAATGACTGATTAATTATTTAGGCATATCCGTAAAACACCTACCTATATTCATCTCTAGCTTCATCAGAGGATGACGAAGTATATTCCCCCCTCACCCTCTCAACAGATGGCGCTGTTTTAATAATAATATTCTCTGGAGTGTCACAAATAACTTCAGATCCCTTAAACAATCTCCTTTTAGACTTAACAAAAACCTCATCATTTTCTGAGTCAGTCTTGACGCCAGATTCTCTCAATTCGCCGATGCGTTTTTGACAATATGTTAGAGGAGTTGAGCTTCTCCGTTTTGGAAAAGTCGACATGAATTTCATGAAATTCTCTTCAATCATTGATGTGGGAGACAATTTTTCTTTAGAATGGTCTCTTAAAGGAATCTTTGGTAGTTCCAGACATTTTAGTATCGGCGATTTTTTGAAGTCAAACTTATAAGGGCTCGAGGCCAGACTTTTACTCATTTGATTTTTAACGGTCGGCTCTTTCGCCATTCTCATCGAAGAAGTGGACGCGGTATTGCGACCTAGATGCGTCTCTTTCTTTCGTAAGAAATCTAGGAATCTGCCATCTCTTTCTGGCGTAGGCGGGTCGCTGGAATCGTGGTCTTTGGACAGAATTTCGATTGACTCCATAAATTGCGCCCATTTTGTTTTACCCGTTTTTGATTTTTTCGGTACTTGGTACACGACTTTTCTATCGATGCAATGGGATCTTTTAGGGGAGTAGTCCGATATCGACATTAGAGGTGAGCTACAGGATGAGGGCTCGGATATTTTTAGCACTATTTAGCGTAAACGTGCAAGGAGGGTAGTTGAGAAAACATATTAAAAAGTTACCTTTTGCTGTTGTTGTCGGTTAAACATCTAAATAGATGCTTAAACAATAAATTTGTGAGTATAATTTTATAACCAATACACTATAAAAACCATAACTTTCATAGAATTTTTTGACGCCAATATTTCAATCAGAATAATTATAATAGACGTAATTGTCTTGTCACGGAGTAGAAAACGAATTAATAAACACAAAATGCGTTTGAGCCCAAGTCTCATCACGAATCGCGCAAAGCTCGATTGCGGCAAGATTTAAAACATTATAGTAATTTGCTAAAGGCAAAACGGAGTGGCCGTTCTGCCAACAATAAATACCAAAAGTGACAGAAATGTATTCCATAGTCTGTCTATTGAAAGCTGAGAGTGAAAAAGAGCGGATAATTTTAAAAAAATGGCCGTGTACCCCTGGAAAAAACGTATTTGATACATGAATATGTTTTTTTGTATATTTAAAAAAATATGACCTAATATTTAATATTACACAATAAACCTTTTATGATCATAAAAGGTTATCTACACATTTTTCGCTTTAAGCTTTCCTACTATTCTGTAATAAACAAAATAAATATTCTGCATAAAAATATTAAAAGTATCAAATACGTTTTTTCCTAGTTGATCCGTGATCCGGGGATACCCAACCTAATTTATTTAAATGTTCCGCTCTTTTTCACTCTCCGCTTTCAATAGACAGACTCTATTTAAAACCGTGTTCATTACGATAACTTTCCGATTCTAATTACCGTCATTCGGGTAATTCCCGTATTTTTAAAAACGCATTCTAATATCGGTCTCAGTCTGTCAAAAACGGCTCAAATCTTGCCTAACTTTTGACATTGATTTTGAACGTTTTCAATTCGGTAATTAAATATTAAGGCTATGTCTACACTAACCGTGTTCATTGAAGTGCTTCTCAAGATCCTCATGCGATAGGTTCGTCTGAGTCGCTGGAGAATCCGCCGCTACTGTCTGCTCTGGGCGGGAACGAGAACATCTGTACAAAAGAGACAAATTGTTATAAATAATGCATTTCCTGCGTGCCCTGTTGTCGCACATAGAGTATAGTGTTGCACAGTAACTGGGTTGTGGAGGTCAGATAGGCAGTCACTGCTCAAATACTGGTGTTCAGCTGCATCGTTGTCACACAAAGAGTATAGTGTTGCCCAGTAACTGGGTTGTGGAGGTCAGATAGGCAGTCGCTCCATGTAAAATACTGGTATTCAGCTGCATCCGTTTAGTCTAGATAGCCCTAGCATAGCTGGGAATAGCCTTCGCAGGTGATGAGTGAGCATAGCATTGCTGCAACGACGGAACGCGGAAGATCACGTGGCGCCATCTACAACCAACTGTCAGTAGAACTAGTACGTCTCTGCCGACTGTTGGCAATATTACCCATTTAGGCAATATTACTCATGATTGGCAATCATACCTATTAGTCGAATCGTTGAGCTCCTTAATTTTTGAGTTGAACTGCACGATTGCTGACAATTGCGTGCACTGACTGGACAGATCCACTCAAACTGTGTGGTTCTTTCCTCAAAAGACCATTTTAGAGGTATGTAGATCGGTAAATCTACATAGTCTTCACATGATCCGACCAAGATTTTGTCTGGACTTTACAAGGGAGAGAGTTGAGTTTGTTTCGGCTTTTCTTCTCAGAGCAGTCAGATAAGAAACGCCGGCCGACCTCACTAGTTTAAAAAAAAATATATTTGACGTGTAAAAATGTTTGTGCAAACTTACTTACAAAAATAAAATCATTTATCATTGGCAATATTACCCACTTTTGGCAGTATTACCCTTTCGCAATTTTAGCCATTTTCAACTATTTGGCAATGACTCAACATCTTTTGTAGTATTTTATGTAGCCTTATAGATGGCGCTACTATATTAAGAAACTAGTGCAAACGCCGTAAGTGTATGACCAGATATTTGAATGTAAACGATTCAAAAGGAGTGTGTGAAGATGTACCAGGTGGCGTTCTGTCCCGAGGCGAAGGCACGCGCGGGTGTCGGCGTGCGCCTCTGAGGCGATGCACGGGGTAGTTAAACACCTCACTACCCCGTGCAGGAGACGAGGCCCGGACAGACCGGGCCAGCACTAGTGTGGGGCTGCGGAAGAATTTCGTTTCCCGCGGCCCCGCGCGCACGTGCGAGGAGACACCGGGGTGGTTTTAGCCGGTAAACGTCCGGCACGCCCCTCCGCCTTTTCCCCAGGCGGAGGTAGTCCATGAGGATTTCCCCCCGTAAAAAAAAAAAAGGTGGCGTTCTGTAGTTTCTGCTTACCTCCACCTCCTCCTCCTTTTATACGGCGTTAGTTTATTTATGTTTGTATGTATTTAGTGGTTACCTGAGCATAGCATTGCTGCATCGTAGGGCTAGTTCTAGCCCGTCGAGCCAGCAGTGGCCGGCCGCCTGCGACGGTGCGCGGAAGATCAGGTGAGCGGTCGGCAATGGCTGGACTACCGCTCCTGGGGAGAACATTGAAATAAGAAAACCAGACAGACATGAACCAATTGGTAAAACCAATAACCCTGTAACACAGCGTTCTGTTCACTAAACTCAAGATCTGTATTTCTTTACCTGTGTTAACAAATAAAAGTGATTTGATTTGATACACATAATGGCTGTTGTTCATTATTGGTAAAACACCATAAATCTTCATTATCAGTGATCGGAATAGGTAGAGCTATTTAGGTTGGTTCATTGACCGCAAAACATTGATGTTAATGTTACGAGCTGGGGTTCGGGATAAATAAATTTATACCAATTTACACGAAAAACATACTATAATTAAAAATCACAAATACAGTAATCAGAAACTTTAAACACAATCACTTGTAGTTCACTATTAGTCCACTTTTACTGTTATTGGCTGTTCTTCACTGTTTCGCATTCTAAGCTGAACTGTCCTACAACGCTGTCAACCCCTTATTTATATGACGAGTGTAAGTTACTATATAGAATGTTCTAACATTAATTCGAGAACATACGGGAATGGTCTAGTGTAGTTCGGCTATTCGATAACAGATGGCGTTAGCGTCTAACGTGTAGTTCTTCTATTCGATAACAGATGGCGTTAGCGTCTAACGTGTAGTTCTTCTATTCGATAACAGGTGGCGTTAGGATCTACGTGACATTAATATGGATATTCCATGGGATTCCGACTGATACTACGGGACTTTATTGAATTTCATTATTTTTGTCAATATGTATAAAAATGGTTTATGTAAGCCAATAAGCGCATGAGCGACGTTGTAAATTTTACGTCAACAGCACGCTATAAAACTTTTTGCCAAGCGCGCGACGTTGCCGCTTTGTTGAGACGCGTAATGTCGCCGTATTATGGAAACAAAAGAAAACAATAGCGGGGTGTTTCTGTCGCTAGAGTGACGCACCTGTTTTTGTCGCTTATACTATCTTATACTGTCCTTAATCCCGTCCTTCTTATATTTACCCGTCAGAAAGGAAGTGTAATCTTTCATTAGTCCCGATGGCGAGAATATTTTTTTTTTTTATGAATTTACTACTTAAAAACCAAATCCCGGGACTCGGGGAATATCCATATTATTCTAACCTATGGCAAGTACATAAAACAGCTCTACCTATTCCGATCTCTGATCATTATACTCATCATTATGAACAACTTTTACTATGGGACCAAATACGAAATCGCGAAAAAAAATCAGCTGTTCCCTAGATTTATGTTTGCAGAACTCGTCAAAATCTAGGGACCAGCTGATTTTTTTTTCGCGATTTTATATTTGGTTCCATAGTAAAAGTTGTTCATAATGATGAGTACAATGACCCTTTAAGAGTTTGATGGTGTTTTACCAATAACCCTGTATAAGAGTGTCCATGGAGTTTCTTGCCCGTTCTTCTCCATAGGTACCTACTACGCTTTGGAATGGGCAACTAGCTTCATCTTTCTGACTGACCGACCCTTTGACAATTCAAAAGTGCCTCTTATTGGTTTATTTGAAATAAATGCTTCGAGTTTTGAGTTTGAATGTTGTAATAAAATATTTTGTTATTTTTATTTTCAACCTTCTAGTGTTTTATATACTTGGCATTACTCCTCAAGGCGTTTATTTTGATACCACACAGTCATGTCGTGGTATTAAAATGTTTTTCAAGACTCTCTTTATTGATGTATCCGCCTTTTTTTAAATCTAACATGTTTTCGTCTTCTTTAGTGGCATAAAAAATCCGCCATTTTCGTTTTTTTTTTAAACCCGGTCTGAAACCGTCCGTCGCTATGGCAATTTTTCCTGTAGGTGCGATGCCGCAGCCTCAAAGAGATGTCAGCAACAATGACAATGCCTGCCAGGGTTGCGGGAAAGTCCGAAAGGGTTACCGTGGCCCCTGGCACAGGCAACTGAAGGAACACGGGTGGGTTTTAGTCAGTAAGAGTCTGACACGCCCTCCCGCTCCACGCAGAGCGGCAGAAGTTAAGAGCGTTTATACCTTATGAGTGGCAACGTCGCAATTTAGTGTCATATTTCTTGGTTTTCCATTTATATCATATAATCAGAGCTATATTTTAAAAATCTGTTTAAATAACTTTTTAGAATTACGTGAAAGTGTTTAAAAAGTAAGTAACCGTAATGCTTACAGTTATTTTACAATGAAAATAACGCCCTGCAAGTTTCCAATGTATTATTTGCATATAAATAGAACTGTAAACGCAACGATTTCTTACCTTTTACACAGTTTTCACATAATTCTAAAAAGTTAATTAAACAGATTTTTAAAATATAGCTCCGATTAAATGATAAAAATTTAAAACCACGAAATATGACACTAAATTGCGACGTTGCCACTCATAAGGTATAAACGCTCTTAATAGAAGATGTACCAAACTAAAAAAAAATAAGGGAGTTCTGCCAAGAACCCTCAAGCTCACCGATGGTCTCGTTGTGCGGGCCCCGCGGCGCCCAGATGCTCTGCTCCAGCGGATGGTACAACTTGAAGCAGAAGCCGTCCTTCTTGCTGGGACGCTCTATCACTTGGCAGGATGTTAGTAGAACTGTCCCTACCCAATGGCTGCTCTGTGAATAGTAGAAAAAAAATCTACTAAATAAAAATCTAAAATTCATTCATTAGCTGACAGAGAACGCTAAGAATAGAAACTTCGATTAACAATAGCACTAGATTAAGAATTAGGAACAAAAACACATCGCTCAAGTGGCCGCAATTGCATGTAGCTTGATTATAAACCTTAACACTCAAACATAAAGTTTATTATCGTTTGCATTATATTTACTTCTTCGATTGTTTTCAATCGATGTAAACATATTTATAATAATATAAAACATAATTTCTAAGCAATAAGGTTCAAAAAACAATGTTGCAAAATAAGACCGCAACATTACTTGTGGACGGACAATGATGACTCACTGCATTCTTAACGCGAATGTACTGTAACGCTCAGTGCTCTCTCGCAGCGAAGCTTTCAATCAACATTCACAGACTGATATATATGTATTTGAACTTTGGAAATTTGTTCCACCAAAGAACTTTTCAGAATATTTCATAAGAAAATTCTTAGGTGGAACAAATTTCCAAAGTGTGACGATTGATATGAAATTTCTGTTGATCATTTTATATTATTTCAAAGCTAGTATTTAAGACGCGGACCGACTACGATTTTAATCGCTATTACCGCACTCACACAACCGCATCTGCGCGTTTTACGGTAATTATGCACACACTCGCAAACGCTAACACGGGCGTTTGTGTGCTCAAGGAAAGTTGCATAGTATACGTAAGGAAATCAGATGTTTTCTGTTGAATATACTTACTTATGACGTGCGTTCTAAAATTCGATGTAATTACAGTGTCGGTTCATAATATGATACAATAAATAATTACACATAACAATTTAAAAAAAAACATCACTACTGTTTATTTTTATTACAGTACATGATAAACAGGTCAAATATAAACATTCCGAATTTTACCCGACTGCTCTAGAAGGGGAATTATGCTTTTCGGGTGTAAGTCAGTATCAGGGATGGAAGGGTTAATTAAATGGGTAGTTATGCCATTTCAAACTAATGTTTGTGTTTTAGATAGGTACTTAGTGGGTGCGGTAAAAAAATAGAAAACAAAACCAACATAAAGGCCCTCGGACCACTTAAAAATCACATAAACTCTAAATAAATGCAATAATATCACAGCTCCAAAGTGACAAATGCCATAATGTTTCTAATAAAATGCGGAGCCGGGACGGAAGCTAGAATTCTGAAAAATTTTGACGATAGAGGGATCATCCACGGGAATGGAAGCTGCTGCTGGCTGAATATTAGTTGGTATTTGCTAAAATTGGTAAAACAGTGCGTGAATTGAACTAAAGTTCTGTGGCGGACTACTAAGGCTACTCACTGCCTAATATTGAAGTGAAAATTCAGTCTCAGTGGAAATATGGGCAATAAAAATAAAATGTTGCGAAAGAGTTTTACAAGAAAAAGACGAAAAACTCGAAAAAATTATGGAATGTTTGGGTAAGTAGGATGATTACGGTATTGTATCATAACATTTGAAATTTGTATTTAGTTTAGTTTACTTACGAAACTGTATAAATCTATAGAAACGGCATTGACAATTTCTACAAACATTTTGCTAAATCCAAAAACAAATAGGTGCACTCTATTTTGATGTCTATAGAATGCATATTTGAATGCGCCTAGTGCAAACGTCTCTGGTCGAAGCAACCATCGAGGCGATAGCCATATTGCAATAGTAGGTATAAGTAACAAAAACAAACTTGCAGATAAATAAGAGTGCGTTCGTAATTATTATAATAATATAAATACTGCACACTAATTATATATAAAGCATTTTGATTCTTTTGTAAGATTATTTTTATAATATTTATTGAGTCATTAGACCAGTGCCGATAATTTTTGAAAACGAAAAAAGTCACAGTAGGCTGAAACCCATTGGAAAAGAAAGAGAATATAACAAAAATGAAAGGAAAAATAATTTACGGGCGATCCGAGGTCGGGAAGTGGGGGTTTAAGGGTAAAAAGCGGTTTATCTCGATTTCCGGCAAATTTGAATTTTTCACATAAATTGTTTGTTGTCAAATTTGAATTTTTCACATGAATTGAATTTTTCACATAAATTTTGAGGTTACTTGAAAAAAGTGTGAATACAAAAGTTGTAGATCTTTTTATTACCTACAACTTTGCTATTACACTTTTTTCCATATGACTTGTAGTTTTGCCGGAAATCGAGATAACCCCCACTTCCCGACCTCGGAACGCCCGTAAATTATTTTTCCTTTCATTTTTGTTATATTCTCTTTCTTTTCCAATGGGTTTCAGCCTACTGTGACTTTTTTCGTTTTCAAAAATTATCGGCACTGGTCTAATGACTCAATAAATATTATAAAAATAATCTTACAAAAGAATCAAAATGCTTTTTATATAACTAGTGCAATATTTATATTATTATAATAATTACGAACGCACTCTGATTTATCTGCAAGTTTGTTTTTGTTACTTATACCTACTATTGCAATATGGCTATCGCCTCGATGGTTGCTTCGACCAGAGACGTTTGCACTAGGCGCATTCAAATATGCATTCTATAGACATCAAAATAGAGTGCACCTATTTGTTTTTGGATTTAGCAAAATGTTTGTAGAAATTGTCAATACCGTTTCTATAGATTTATACAGTTTCGTAAGTATACTAAACTAAATACAAATTTCAAATGTTATTATGATACAATACCGTAATCATCCTACTTACCCAAACATTCCATAATTTTTTCGAGTTTTTCGTCTTTTTCTTGTAAAACTCTTTCGCAACATTTTATTTTTATTGCCCATATTTCCACTGAGACTGAATTTTCACTTCAATATTAGGCAGTGAGTAGCCTTAGTAGTCCGCCACAGAACTTTAGTTCAATTCACACACTGTTTTCAGTCATAAATTACTTGAAAACTACAATCGAATTATGCACAGAGCGTCCGGTGAAAACCATCCAAGTCGAGCGCTGCCCGACGACTAAAGTATGACCGCGTAAGCTATTGTCACCACTATGGAGCGTCAATAAGATTGAAAATTGAAAATGATATTTGTGTTGAAATGTGACGTAAGCTGCGAATGGGCATTTATTTTACTGCTTTTCTTTAGATTATTTAAAATATAGACATAAAATTAAATAATGGTTTGGTTAAAGTTTTAAAAAAATGGAAAACCTACTAAATTCTTAAAAAAAAAACTGTTGTTATCGCTGGAAATACAGAGATCTTCGACGTCAAAGTTTATTTTTGTGCTACAACTTCCCAATTTTTTATTGGGAATATCAAACTATTATTTATTATTCTGTTCGGTTTAAGTTCTTCTTTATACCCTTCTCTGTTCACTGTATTTTTCGCGTTACTTATTTTTATTACATTACGTCATACTCGACGTTCTAAGAAACCAATTTTTGGGAATATTGAGATAACACCCCGCCTTAAGTGTCTAAATATTATTATTTAGTTTTTTTTATAAAACAGCAACACAGACTTTCAGTCAGAAACTAGTTTAGGAAAACAAAATAAAAGAACTTATTTGTGTTGCTGACTGAATTTCTGTTTTGCTGTTTTATTTAAAAAACCCGTAAATAGTAATTTTTAGCCATTTAAATACTAGCCTTGAAATAATATAAAATGACCAACAGATTTAGCATTAACAAAAAAAATAATCTCGATTATGATTGTAAATGTAATGCTTGGTCAATCCCTAGCATCAGTGGGATGACACTGACAGCTCACTCGACGCTCACTTCACCTAAGTGTTAACTTCACGGTGACATTTTTACAGAATCGACATACTGTTGACACGCCTACACTGTTCTCCCATACCTATAAACACGGCAATTTGTGACATTGTAAAAGCCAAATATTTAAAAGAGGAGTATCTGCCCGGCGCTTCTCCGTAGGAAACGACCAATTGGAACCGTGCACCTAGCTTCTTAGGTCTATGTGAAATAAAATATTTTATACTACACCTGCTTGGAAAGTACCTTGATAGTTTATCAAATTTACGGTAGAAAGTACGTCATTGCATATCGAACAAATATGCGGGGAGAAAACGCATCTGAGCGGGAGAGAAAAGTGTATGAAAATCCGTAAGACTATGCGCCGGTAACCTAAATATCAAAAGCCAAAAAGTTTTTACAGTGAGTTTTTATCTCCAAGTTCGCAAAATGACACTGGCCATTATAGCTGTGTGTTGGATGGTGTCGGGCTGGCAGTGCGACCCTGCGGTGGCAGGATAAACAATTTGAAAAAAGAACATGTGAAAATTGCAGACGCCATTGGCGCCATTTCAATTAGTAAAGATTTAGATTTTTATTTTCCTCGTAGGTGTAGTATAAAGCACTATGTATCACTCGAGAGAAAGTGCGATTCCCGATCTCGGGTGTTTTAAAGCCCTCGCCTACGGCTCGGGCTTCAAACGACACCCTCGACGGTAATCGGTCACTTTCTCCTCTCGGTGAACAGTGTATGTATATTGTTTTGATTTGACGTAATCACCTTAAGATTAAGCTAGATTTAGTAACCCTTACCTTCGCTTTGGGGCTTTTATACAGCAGCAATAGTCCAGGCTTCAACACACACCATAGCTTTGTCCATGACTTGAGCGAGCCTCGAACCTGTGAAAGAGTAAATAAATATAAATTAATAAAAAATATTCTCCTCGCTTTGGGGTTTGCCGTAGTTGGGTAAAAATATGTTCTATTATATATTAAAATCAACTTATTGAAAGTTACATAAGATATCACAATGGCCGGTTGTAGCCTACTGCACATCTTTTTATACGAGTAGTCTGTGGGTGTCATATTTGCAGAAATCCTACAGCGCTCTCCGCGTTCAGTATAATTTATCGCACTGAGGGCGCTGCTGCGGCTGCCCCGCTTCTGCAGCGCATCGGGAATGTTCGCGAGCGTCCGCATTGACTGTTTTTATGCCAGCATGCGCAAGAGAGCGACCTCGATAGCGAGTAGAGTGCGGGGCAGCGGCAACAGTCTTCTTACCGTTGTTGCCAATAGACTGGACGGGCCTTTCATGCAGCACTGGCAGGCCTTACATGCACCCCTATATCGGATATGGGGCAGGTAAAAATGATTTTTAATTTATAGATGATTATTATTATTTTATAGAATTTAAATTTTTATACTTTGATTTTTTTTTTTTTTATAACTTTTTACAATTTGACATTTTATTTGTAATTTTATGAGTATGTGTTTATAATTTTATTTTGACAATCTTAACTATTATTAATTTTCTAATGACTTGGCATAAATATTTAAATTAAAAAAAAAAAAAAAAAAATAAAAACCTGTTTTGATTTTTTTAGATATTTTATAAGGTTAATGTATAGTAAAACTTTAAACTATGGATAACAATTGTCTGAATTAAATAAATTATTATTATTTCCTTTATTTCATTTACATACATATCAATTACATTTCTAAATATTTTTATAAATAAAAAAATACCAAAAACATTTAAAAATATAAAAAATAGTAGCCCACCGGTATCGGGAACAGGGTCCAAGCTACCGGCGGTCAGGGCTCCAGAGAGAGAAACTTCCTAACAATGCGGGCCGTGTCCAGAAGTACCGCTTTCTGAATCAAGCCCTTGATCCAGCTGCCTAACGAGAGCCTCCTTAGGTGTTGGTCGAGGCTCTTGGGTATTAGCCCATTGGCTGTCACGACTATCGGCACAATGACCGCTGAGCCCACATCCCAAATGTCGACAACCTCGTGAGCCAAGTCAAGATACTTGATTTGTTTATCTTTCTCGGCTTTCACGAGGTTCTCATCATGCGGGATGGTTATGTCAACAATCATTGCGCGTCGCTCCAATCGATCCACCACCACTATATCAGGCTTATTGGCAACAATAGTCCTGTCAGTGATGATGGATCGATCCCAGTACAATGTGATATTACCATTTTCGAGAACTGGGTCGGGCACATACCTGTAGTACGGTACCTCCGATTCCACAAGGTTGTATTTCAGAGCAAGCTGCTGATGGATTATCCTGGCTACAAGGTTGTGTCTATGCAAGTACTCTCCGTTAGCTAGACGAGAACAACCGGAGATGATATGCCTGATTGATTCTCCCGGCCGGTGGCATGCCCGACAGATGTCAACCGTGCCGTCTTTCACAATAAATCTCCGGTAATTGTTTGTCATCATAACTTCGTCCATAATTGCACAGACAAAACCTTCGGTTTCTCCAAAGAGGTCACCGAAACGCAGCCAGGCAACGGACGCTAGTAGATCTACATCCGGTCCATGTAGGGCCCGGAAAAAGCGTCCGTGGAGCTCCTTACTCTGCCATACCTCCATGCGATCATTAGTGTCAAGCACTACAGGTTTGCGCCAGTTCTCTTTAGCCAAGGAGAGCGGGGTGAGGCCCTTGTCCACCATGACTACATCTCGATGCATACCCACGTCGGTTTCTAGGAAATATTCCCTGAGACTGTATATCTCGCGATTGTGGAGGGTCTTAGCGTTTAAAAAGCCTCGACCTCCACACTTTCGCGGGATATACAGCCTCATTACCGATGATCGTGGGTGATGCATTCGATTTGCAGTTAGCAGCGTACGGACCCTCCTATCCAGGGTGTCGAGTTCGGTCTGAGTCCATTTGAGTATGCCAAAAGAGTACATCAAAACCGGCATGACCCAACCGTTGAAGGCGCGCACCTTGTTTCCGCCTGATAGAAGACTATTAAGTACTTTTTTCAGGCGGCCAAAGAAGCGTTCCTTCAACGATTGCTTCATGTCAGTAACATTGATGCCTAACGTTTCCGACATACCCAAATACTTATAGGTTTCGGATGCGGAGAGGGCTCTAAGGTTTGTGGAATCTGAGAGTTGGGTTCCCACGGATTCAACAATCTCCCCTCGCTTTACATGCATGACCGCACATTTGTCCACACCAAATTCCATCCTGATGGCGCTACTGAAAGTTTGAGTTACTTTCAGTAGCTCCATCAGTTGCAAATTGTTGGGGGCAAAGAGTTTTAGGTCATCCATGTAGAGGAGGTGCGATATAACCTGACCACCTCTCCTCAACCGATAGCCTAGACCTGAATCCTCCAGCAGTGTGCTTAGAGGATTCAAGGCTAAGCAGAACCAAAGCGGACTCAAACTATCGCCCTGAAATATGCCTCGCTCGATCCTTATCGGTTCGCTATTCCCATGAATATTTCGACATCCTGGATAGTGAAGGACCGTCCTCCATTGCCGCATACATGACATTAGGAAGGTGCGAAGAATTGTATCTACTTTATACAACTCTAACACCCTCACGAGCCATGTATGCGGCACCGAGTCATAGGCCTTCTTATAATCTATCCAACATGTCGACAGATCCTTTCGGGAACGACGAACCTGTTGGCTAATGGTCATATCAATGAGGAGTAGCTCCTTAGTACCGCGGGACCTATTCCTACATCCATTTTGAGAGGCAGACATGATGGAGTTGGTGTCTATATGTTTGTTAATTTTAGTTCTCAAAATGGATGTAAGAACTTTATAGACCGTCGGTAAACACGTGATCGGCCTATAATTCTTGGGTTCCGCGGTGCTACCTGATTTATGGAGCAGGTGGGTAATTCCTGTCGTTAGGAATTGGGGTAGCGAACCAGATTCCAAAGTTGTCTGAAACTGAGATGCCAAGCGAGCGTGCGATCTTGTGAACCATTTAATCCAAAAGTTGTGCAGTCCATCCGGCCCTGGAGACTTCCAGTTGGGTAGTGGACGGACTGCACGAGCTACATCTTGGGGGCAGATGGTAATAGCCCCCATTTCTGGTATCGGATCGCAGGCTCGCTCGACTTTCCGAGTCCAATCACCTTCGGTGTGACTGACAGGTACCGACCAGATGCTGCGCCAGAAGGAACACATGGCATCATCATCCGGTAGGCACGTCTCAGTCACACCATGGTCCGGTCGCTCCCAACCCCTATAAACCCACCTTTCATCGCTCTGGAAGGTGCGATTCTGAGTGTATCGCTCTACTCGCCGCCTATACCGACGAATACGGTTTGCCCATGCATACACTTTCTGCTTCAGGAAGTCGATGCGCTCTGTGACACAAGACATATAGTCTTGGGGACTGATATCAGTCCCTGAGAATGCCCGTCTCACAAAGTGCATCACTCTAGGGCGAGTATTGCCGACCTTGAAGCAGATTAGTTTGCCGATGAGCGTCCTGGCCCCACCAATACGGCGTTCAATTCTGCACTGCCAAGCTGGTACGTTTGGTTTCGGTCGTGTAGCTCTAGTGTCAATTGCAAATTTGACGTGAGCTACACGACATGCTGCTACTGCCGCGCAGTACAGAATCGAATGAATATCGGTGAGGTCTTCGCAGGTATCAAAATAGTTTGATAACTGCGAATCCAGGACCGCCACCAGCGCCCTATTTTTGTTATGCATGGGCAAACGAGGTAAGCGTGGCCTAAGTTCGGGTGGCATGAAGCGATATTCCTGAATCGCATCCTCCAAAGCACTCCTCAATTGCTCATTGTACTGACTACTTACATTTGTAGCCCTATCATTACTCCCTTCGTCAGCATGCGTTATATTGGGCTGCGGATGTATAACAGTCTGCGACTGGGGGGCGATGATATGGCCACTCTGCATTTCATTTCGCAGGCGATCAAGTACAGAGTCATCCAACATATGATTACGCTGGATGACTCGCACCTGATCCGACAGTCGTTGTTATTATTATTATTATTATTTATATGATTTCTTACAGCCAACTTTTAAACGTTCGTTCTTCCTTACTAACCATTATAGCAGCGACGTAGAAGTCTTTCCAAGTCCTTCTAAATATCTTTTTCGCATTTTTTCAACCCTAGACTAACTAAGAAACTCTATCCAGAAGCTAAGTTGCTTCTTCTCTGTTCTATAGTGCTGTTGTCTAATCGTGTAGTTCTGTAGTGGTATCTACATCGCCACATGCAAACTACGCATTACACTGACGTTACGCAAAATCCTGCATCGCGCAAGCAGAGTTTACCGCGCAACTAGCATTTATACAACGACCCGACATCAATCGTCGGGCAGTTGCCCACCAGACACGACACCCGTCTGGTCGGAGGATCCTCCCTTTACTATGGGTATGAGTGAACTTTACACTCTGCTCCTCATACCTCTATAGTTCTTGTTACCTTGAGCCAATCAGCGAGCACGACCACAGAAGGGTCCTCGATAGAGCGTAGAAGAGCGGACGCGACTCTCTTCTTCTCTTCTGTAGTGCTGTGTCTACTTCTGTAGTCTCTTACCTTGAGCCAATCAGCGAGCACAACCACAGAAGGGTCCTCGATAGAGCGTAAGAGAGCGGACGCGGGTCTCTTCTGTAGTGCTGTGTCTACTTCTGTAGTCTCTTACCTTGAGCCAATCAGCGAGCACAACCACAGAAGGGTCCTCGATAGAGCGTAAGAGAGCGGACGCGGGTCTCTTCTGTAGTGCTGTGTCTACTTCTGTAGTCTCTTACCTTGAGCTAATCAGCGAGCACAACCACAGAAGGGTCCTCGATAGAGCGTAAGAGAACGGACGCGGGTCTCTTCTGTAGTGCTGTGTCTACTTCTGTAGTCTCTTACCTTGAGCCAATCAGCGAGCACAACCACAGAAGGGTCCTCGATAGAGCGTAAGAGAGCGGACGCGGGTCTCTTCTGTAGTGCTGTGTCACTTCTGTAGTCTCTTACCTTGAGCCAATCAGCGAGCACGACCACAGAAGGGTCCTCGATAGAATGTAGGAGAGCGGACGCGGCTCTCTTCTCTCTTCTGGAGAGCTGTGTCTACTTCTGTAGTCTCTTACCTTGAGCCAATCAGCGAGCACAACCACAGAAGGGTCCTCGATAGAGCGTAGAAGAGCGGACGCGGCTCTCTTCTTCTCTTCTGTAGTGCTGTGTCTACTTCTGTAGTCTCTTACCTTGAGCCAATCAGCGAGCACGACCACAGAAGGGTCCTCGATAGAATGTAGGAGAGCGGACGCGGCTCTCTTCCCTCTTCTGGAGAGCTGTGTCTACTTCTGTAGTCTCTTACCTTGAGCCAATCAGCGAGCACAACCACAGAAGGGTCCTCGATAGAGCGTAGAAGAGCGGACGCGGCTCTCTTCTTCTCTTCTGTAGTGCTGTGTCTACTTCTGTAGTCTCTTACCTTGAGCCAATCAGCGAGCACGACCACAGAAGGGTCCTCGATAGAATGTAGGAGAGCGGACGCGGCTCTCTTCTCTATTCTGGAGAGCTGTGTCTACTTCTGTAGTCTCTTACCTTGAGCCAATCAGCGAGCACAACCACAGAAGGGTCCTCGATAGAGTGTAGGAGAGCGGACGCGGCTCTCTTCTTCTCTTGTGTAGTGCTGTGGTCTACTTTTGTAGTCTCTTACCTTGAGCCAATCAGCGAGCACGACCACAGAAGGGTCCTCGATAGAATGTAAGAGAGCGGACGCGGCTCTCTTCTCTCTTCTGGAGAGCTGTGTCTACTTCTATAGTCTCTTGCCTTGAGCCAATCAGCGAGCACAACCACAGAAGGGTCCTCGATAGAGTGTAGGAGAGCGGACGCGGCTGTCTTCTCTTCTGTAGTGCTATGGTCTACTTTTGTAGTCTCTTACCTTGAGCCAATCAGCAAGCACCACCACAGAAGGGTCTTCGATAGAGTGTAGGAGAGCGGTCGCGGCTCTCTTCTTCTCTCTTCTGTAGTGCTGTCTCTGTGCTTTGTAACTCTCTTTTCGAGAGAGTGCCGTACTTGTCGTTCGGGAAATTCCGCCTACTGCTGTTTCTGATGACTGGAACAGAAGAAAAGAAATATGTACTATATAGCACTATACAAATCTCCGAAGGTGTAGGAGAAGTGAACACACTCACACTTTGTCAGTTATATTTCAGTCTCTTCCACGGAGCAGAAACAAAGAGGAGGTGTTGTAAAGTCATTATTCATACAAAAGTAGTGTCGCTGCCTCGCGGGGTGCGGGGGGAGCCCAAACAGCAGAAAGCCATCTAGTGGCTAGTAGCAAAATCAACTCATAGGCAAATTATACAGATGTCCTAAGATGTCGTAAGAGTTCTGCTATGTTTCATTAGGTGTCGCTTTTATTGTAAGGAGCCGGATTCAGGTTTAATAGTTTTATAATATGCCGATATAGTTTCATTTCTATTATGTCCGACCGAAATATTTTTTTTGACTGAAACCGAATCCGAATTTCGGCAGCGGTTTTAGATTCGGCCGAAACCGAAACTTCCAGAAATTAACAAGTTTGAGGGAAAAATAAAGAAAACGTTTTTATAATCATAATTTTATTTTTTTTTATCTTTAAATCCTCTCCTCTTCTAAATTTTTCTTCTGAACTGTATTCCCTGAGAAATATAATCTGCCACCGTTAGATTTCACACACAGTTATAACTATTAGACTTCACTTTTCATATAGCATATAATATATGTAGGTATGTGCTTATCAAAAAAGTCTGAGTCCGGACCTGCAATTTGTCAGTACTTTCGCTACTTGCCGATAGAGGGCGGCAATTACCGAACATTCGAGAAGAAATAAATTACAAATTTAATTTTACTTACGAGTGAAAAGATATCTTTATTCCGTTTGAATTTGATTTATCCGTGTAACTTCTGCACGATAAAACACAGCACTTCATGTTAATGCAATGAGTATGGGTCGGGAATACTTTTTAATCGTTTAAAAGACTAAACAAATACATGACAACCTATCCGCTTCACAACGACAGTTGTACTGACGAAAGCGCCGCCTGGTCGCAAGTAGTGCAACTACCGTGTGACGTAACGACTACATTGGTGGCTGATGGACTACTTTGATTGCAACACCTCCTCTTTGTTTCTGCTCCGTGGTCTCTTCTATCAACAATAGTACTAGATTTCGGATGAGCGCATCAATAACGGCCGGAAAAATAAGACGACAAATAATGTTGCGGTCTTATTTTGCAACGTATTTATTTCAACCTTGTTGGTTGCTTAAAGATCATGTGTTATTTTTCCATAAATATTTTTGTCCTTATTTAAAAAATACATTTACTTTTCAGTAGAAATAGTAAATATATTACAAACAATAATAAACTTTATGTTTGAGTGTTAAGGTTTTTAATCAACCTATATGCAATCGTGGATACTTGAGCGATGTGTTTTTGTTCCTAATCCTTAATCTACTGCTATTGTTAATAGAAGTTCAGTCCCACAGTGATAGGGGCGAGCCTATCGCCACTGGCATTACCCCAACACGTAGTCTAAACACAGATTAGACTCCGGATTTGAAAAATCCTAGTAGAAAAAACCGTCACTACACCTAGAGATGGAACCCCACCTCCCACTTTGGGAATATTTTTTTTCTAAAACCCCCAAATTTTTTCAAGAACCCCCAATTTTTTCCAACCTACCAATTTTTTTCTTGAACCTCCCAATTTTTCTTGAACCCCTCATTTTACTAGGACCCCAATTTGTTTACTTACTATCTGTCGCGAATCTGAAACCGCTCTTGCCACGATTATATTGAAACGAGTAATATTATATAGTCGTAAACTCGTAAGATCCCAACTCAAATTTTCTCCGGATCTACAGCCCCCCTAAAAGTCTCAAACGCCCACGAGGGGGCGTTATCGCCCACGTTGAGAACCTATTCACTAGACTAATTAAGAGACATTTTTTTTTTTTTAATTATTATTTTTATTTGATTTCTACTAGCTTTTTCCCGCGTGGATATTTATTTATTTATTAAAACTTTATGCACAAGTAAAAAATAATACTGTACAAAGGCGGACTTAATGCCTGAGGCATTTTCTACCAGTCAACGATATCGGAAATAGTCCCACGGGACTGTTCTTTTGCATTTCTTTTTGAGGTTGGTAAATCACCAAATAACTCCTCCCGCTCTGGGCGGAGCGGGAGGGCGTGTCAGACTCTTACTGACTAAATCCCACCCGTGTTCCTTCAGTTGCCTGTGCCAGGGGCCACGGTAACCCTTTCGGACTTTCCCGCAACCCTAGCAGGCACGGGAACGTACTAAGATAAAATAAATAAATATCGTCTGACATTGCACACAGCACCATCTAGTTCCCGTTCCCGTTTAGTTGACGACACGTTTGGTGTAGTGGCTACAGTGGCTAAGTGTAGTCAGCGAAACCAAATGGTCCTGGGTTCGAATCCCGGTAGGGGCAAATGTTTGTATGATGAATATGGACATTTGTACCCGAGTCATGGATGTATATTTATAATAATTATGTATTTACGAAAAAAAAAATGTATTTAAGTAGTGTATCAACCATCTGGTATCCATAACACAAGCCCTTAAGTGCTTAACTTGGAACTAGATGGTCCTGTGTGCAATGTCGGACGATAAAAAAAAAAAAAAAAAAAAAAAATATTTTAGGGAGCCCAACGACCCGTCACACGACGCTACCAGATCTGCAGAACATTTGCGTAGGCCATATATAAAATACTCAAAACCGCCAGACAGCTATAAAGTCGTGTATTTTTTTTTTTAAAACGTTGCCCCACACTAGGAATTTCTCCTGTATCGTGGGTGCGTTTACAAACATTTAAACTCACATACACAAACAGCCAGACCCGGAACAACTACTTGCAGGTCATACAAATATTTGTTCCGTGCGGGGATCGAACCCGCGACACGTACGCAGCAGTCAATCGCTTAACCACTGCGCCAACCGTGCCGTCAAGTATTCAATCTAGCCTGCATGGTATTCACATTCACAGACAGTTTTCTCTTTAATGCATGGTTGTGCGTTGATGTCCCTGCCACCCTTGACAATTCAAAAGTGCCTGTAATTGGTTTATTTCAAATAAGGGGGCGTCCCTAAATTACGTGAGGTGTTTTTTGAAATTTTCTGTCCCTCCCTCCCCCCCTGTTGTGATGTCGTGAGATTTTATTCAACCCCCTCCCCGATCCCCCAATCTCACGTGAGATTTTTCAAAATGTGGGTTTCTTACGTAAACGCGTTGGATTGTTATTGTAAAAAGAAAAAAAAATTGCTTCGTGCTTTTATTTGCGTCTAGTTAAGACTAGTAATCAATATTACGCCTACGTCTACGTCTTACGCAATCAATGGGGTAACACTTCAAAAAGTGAACACGATTCGTGACCTGGGAGTCCACCTCGACTCTAAACTCACATTCGTCAGCCACATTGACAATATCACTGCCAAAGCTGCAAAAATGTCTGGCTTTATAAAAAGAATATGTCGAGATTTCCAGTCGATCTCTACGCTTAAGGTGCTCTTCAATACTCTGGTGAGAAGTATATTGGACTATGCATCGCCAGTTTGGAACCCTACTTACCGCGTTCACATAAACAGGATTGAACGTATCCAAAGAAGTTACACTAGATACCTTCGTTTTAGAAGCCCTAGCTGTCCACGGGAGACTTCTTATGATCAAAGACTCACTCATTTTAAAATGTGTTCACTTGAACAGCGAAGAGACGTGACGGACCAAATCCTTCTCTATAAAATCTTAAACGGTTTACTAAGTGTTCCCGATCTTTTGGCTGAATTAAGTATAGCTGTACCGCGACAGAATACCATTAGATCTAGTCGCGAAACCGTTACCTTTGCCATAACTGCAAGTCGTACTAACCTTGGTAGCACCGCACCCATGAACCGTCTAATGGGAAAGTACAATAAAATCGCTGCACGAACCAATAGCATCGACATCTACTCTAACCCTTTGCGACTATTCCGATCGAAACTTCTAACCAGCTCTGAGTCTCGAGTCGTCTGTGCGACACGTGCCACCCTTCAGTAATAATTGTATTTAAGTACTTCCTTTCCCTCCTTTACCAGCCTTCTTTTTGTTGTTTCTTGTTATTATTATTGTATTTTCGATCGTATTTGTGAGCATTGCTCATTTGAATTCTAAGTTTACCTTAGTTTATAACTTTTAAGTAATTCAACTAGCGATGTCTTGTATGTACTATTAATTTCTGTGCTAGTGCTGTGCACTTCTGTAAGTGACGAATTCACAATTCCTAAAACTGTGTGTTTTTAGTTTATGTATGTCCTAGTGAATAAGTCGTTGAAGTGCCATATAAATAAATAAATAAATAAATAAATATTGCTGAGAGTTTAATTAGAAGTGTGATAAAAATATAACAATAGAATACTTAAATCGTAACTACGATGATTAAAAAAATAATATCTACTCTAATTCAGTCCATGGAGAAGCATGGATGCGCGGTCTCAAGTAGTAAAATAGTCTCTCTATTGGAACCAACATGTCCATATGATTTTCAGTAAAATCATCTGCACCTTCAACTTCGTTCTGATCTAGCCACTCTAAGCCGTTGGCGCTTGCGCACAGTAACCAGGACGGGACGGAACAGGAAGGACCAAAATAGTATAATTTGTTTTTGTTTCAATCAGAAAAAAAATTGTGTGATATTTGCCGAGACCCCCCTCTCTCCAACGTAAGATTAGATGAGATTTGACTCGACCCCTCCCCCCCTTAAACACCTCACGTAATTTATGGACGCCCCCTAACTGTTTTAAGTTTGAGTGTGACCCTGTATAGCTGTAGTGCTCGCGGAACTAGTTGGCCGCGCCTTAGGTATGTGAGTGGTGGCGGAGGGGGCGCTTGCTGTTGTAGCGGTATCTACATCGCCACATGCGAACGACGTCACACTGACGTCACGCAAAATCCTGCATCGCGCAAGCAGAGTTTACCGCGCGACTAGCATATATACAACGTCGCGACATCAATCGTCGGGCAGTTGCCCACCAGACGCAACACCCGTCTGGTCGGAGGATCCTCCCTCTTCTATGGAGGTATGAGTGAACTTTACACCCTGTTCCTCGTACCTCTATATTCCATCCAAATCCGTTCAACCGTTTTAGCGCTAATCCGAAACATACATTCAGACAAACAGACCACACGAAGCATTTTTTTTTTTCATAAATATTCAATGTGAATACGATACGGTACTTTGTTCCCATTTTATGCAAAGAATGGATTTTGAATCTAACAATTTATCTCAAAGCTAACATCCTCATCCAGTCAGCTCATTTATCTACAGAATACAAATGGCCTTTCACCCAGCATCCCTTATCAAACTGTTATCAGTTTCCGACAGGCCTTTCCGTTCGAAGCGCCACCGGGACCCCGAAACGGAATTTTACCGAGATCACTAGACGATGTTTTAAATAGATCTTTGATCTGGATTTAATGGAGTTTTACTTGAAGTTTCGCCTCAGGTTCCCGAAAGCCTAATGAAGTCTTTGATCAATGAATTAGCTGTCAAGTTCAAAGCTTTAATTTGCTGCTGTGACCGGTTGATCGAAAAACAACACTAAAATAAATTCTTTGGCAATTTTTTTTTTGTTTTTTTTTTTTATTTAAGATGGGTATGCTCTTGACAATAGTCTAGGTCAGTGCCCAGTGGTGACAGAGACAGAGTCGACAATGGAGTGAGCTTACCCAGAAGAAGCCGGTTCACTCTCACTTTGAAGAAATTAGGGTTGTATGCGTTCGGAAACAAAGACGCAGGTAGAGTTTGACAAGCGATTTGACAAATAGTTTTTTCCCACCTATGTTGGGATCAGCTTCCAGTCAAACCAGCACCATAATTGAATAACACACCATCAATCACAATCTGAATCATTTTGAAGGATGTTGCTAATCCTTTGCTTCAAATGTTCGAAAAATTTGTCTGCTCAACAACGTAAATAACGCAATGAATGTTGTTGAACTGTCAAAATTAAATAAATTCCGAGTGTTACGCAATTACCGCACTGAGGCAGTCTTTCAGTGGCCTGTACTTAATAATAATCATATTGTATGAATATACAGAAATAGAATATGAACTTAAATACAAAATTGAGTACCTATCTTTATACAACGTGTAACATAAATAACGCAAGACCTCATACACCCTAATTAGATTACTGAGTTAAAAGCATAATACAATGGCGCCGATTCCCTTGTTCACAAACTAAACTAAATTTAAGTTGAGTGCATCTTTTTCTTTCTATTTCATTATGAAAAGGACAGACGCCTTCATACGGACGTGGACGTGTAAGACGATCGTTTTTGAATTGGTGTGGGGGGACGTACCATAGCTAAAAAGTGAAAAATAAAAAACTTTTTTACAAAAAAAAAAAAACACTACAAAGTGAAAATGAAAAAGTTTTTGTTTTGTTTAAAAGTTTTTTTTTTAATATTGTTCCACAGAACATAAACAATGCACTTTCTATGTAGAGAATGCCTTTGGCCCTTAAATGTTGCAAACAGTTTCATGAATTAATTATAATTAATTTTTGTGTTCTAGCTGACATAGGGCAAATAATTTAATTTAATATTTTGTGTTTTTCGACATTTTAATTACAAACTACAGAATAGAATCCAGTTTTTCTAACTGAACAGACCGCTGTGCTGCTGGGGAGTTTGTTGCGCTAAATCTTCTCCTCAGCTACAGCAGTAGGAAGTGATGAAGGGCGGGCGTTTTGGGGGACTGTCTTATGTAATTTTGACGTTCAAAAAGGGCTGAGTCTCAGCCTAGTTTGAAATAATTAATTAAATTAAAAATTTAAAAAACCCCCGACACAAAAACCTACCTAAAAAAGTACGAAACCATCCCCACTTTAACCCACCATAACTCTTAAGCGGCTCAATCGATTTTTATAAAACATAGCTAAGAACACTCTCGATTAAGTCTCCTTTCATCCAAAAAAAACTAAACTGAAATCGGTTCAGTGGTTCGGGCGCTATGATGCCACAGACAGACAGACAGACAGACAGACAGACAAACACAGACCGCTCTTTTGCGTCGGGGGTTAAAAAGAACTTTTGATTTTGAAAAACTTACCTTATCAGAAGATGTGCCGTCTGGGGGGTGTGATCTACCGTCTCCGGATGCAGAAAGTGGGCTCGTCGCAGCTGTGGGTACACCTGGTGAGCGCGGGGGTGGGGTTAGAGTTGCTTCACCTGTAATAGAGCAAGAGGAAAATGATATAGAGCGTGCACTGACTGGACAGGTCCACTCAATCTGTGTGGTTCTTTCCTCAAAAGACCATTTCAGACACTGATCTACATAGCCTTCACATGTTCTGACCAAGATTCTGTCTGGACTTTAAAGAGACTGTGACCTCTGAGTTTGTTTCGGCCTTTCTTCTAAGAGTAGTCAGATAGGAAACGCCGGCCTCATCTACACTTGAGAGCAATAAAATCGCACACCCCTTGTAATTTGGTTTATTAGTGATTTTTTTCTTAAATCTAAAGATATTGAGTACAAATCATTAGGCAAAATTAAAGAATACAAGCTTAGCTTTAAAAAAACACATAATTAAAATCATTGACCTTCACGTAACTTACAGAAACCAGCCGTACACCAAATTAGCCAAATTCACCCGTTAGCATTGTCACTACTTGCACCCCTTACCCGCAGGTATAAAAGGGTCGGTTTTTTTGGATTTTTAATTGGCAGCCATCGCAACCCTCTGGTTGTGAAGGCCGCCAGTTATGTCCCCTCTAGAATCAGTAGAATCCGCCGTCCAAGGCACGCACTGACCGACCCCGACGACCCCACCACCCTCCTCCAGGAAAGCAGTAGGGCCACCAGTACAGTATACAAACACAGACACAAAACGAAGTTCCGACCTCGCCGCCGAGGTCCTTCGCGTCCGCGTCCGCGTTCCTCCCCTAGAAATTCCTCTTCCCCTCCCTTGATCGGATCCACAGAGCCAGCTGGTGGCGGAGCTGAGCCAGTAGTTTTAAACCCCCTTAATAATAACGAATCCATTCAGATCTAGCCTGTCCCCAACTTGCTGCCCCCTCCCCAGCGACGCCCTAAGCCGAGGTTCGTACCCCACAGGGGGTGCCCTTAGGTGATGGTCGCTTAGTTTATAATTAATATTATGCCCCTGGCTGGAGGCTTTGAGTTAGCTCGAAGGCACCACAGGATTGACCGGTTAAGCAGTCACGGCCTCTCAAGGCCAACTGCGAGATGACACATACATTAAAAAAAAAAGGATTTTTAATCAGTTGCATACCGAAGGTCAACGTGATAACATCTCTACTGAAAGCAGACGGAAAAATATGGATACCACGCCCGCAGAAGCCGCTCAAGCTATTGCCTTGCTCGAAGCAGGCCATAATCAAAGTGAAGTTGCTCGACGACTAAATTTGAGCCGCTACTCTGTTCGTCGTGTGTACCAGAGGTTTCAAGAGACCGCGACCGGTGGCTACATTGGGCGACCAGGATCTGGCCAGCGACGCAGAACATCAGAGCGTGATGGCCGCTTTCTTGTGTCGAGGTCTTTAAGAAATCGGCAACTGAATGCGGTTCAACTGGGACAAGAGCTTCGAGAAGTTCGCAATGTCAGTATAAGTCGGTGGACAGTCAGAAGAAGACTTGGTGAAGCAGGACTGACTTCACATCGTCCAGCAAATAGTCCCAAATTGACCACAGCTCACCGACAAGCCCGACTACAATTACCTTATTAATAAACAATTTAATCAATAAATTTTGAGTTTGATTTTCATTATTTCTTAAACGAAATTGGGTAATTTTACCCGTTTGTTGGGTTTTGTGCCATAAAACCTCATAAGGGTATTTTTTACACTGTATTTGATATCATTAGAAAGGTAAGGAGGTATACTTCCAATTAGTGTGTGTGTATTTTAAAATATTTATTCAGATTCATGAAAAAAAATCTGCCTAAACAAAAAAAAAGTCAAGGTGTGCGATTTTATTGCTCTCAAGTGTAGTTTAAAAAAATATGATTGACGTGTAAAAGTGTTTGTACAAACCTACTTACAGAAATAAAATCATTCATATGAAATTGTGAAACAATTGGGTCAAGAAACCAATGAGTATGTTATGACGATATCGATATGCCCCATATTTTAGTTCCCTTCAAAATGGTTGAGCTGAATGTAGCTGATCCATGCGTTATGTTCATGAACGGGCGCCGTCATTTGGGATTGGTCATCTCTCAGCTGCCACGGCTTATTTATTTTTGTTATCTTTGAATGTTTTTATTTCTATTTGCTGTACTCTGGACACTCAACGTGTATGTCTTATTTACATCGTTCTCACATATAATTATAAATTCAACATTAATGATGTAACTAGTATTTATGTAACAATATAATTTAAAAGAGTGTCCATGGAGTTTCTTGCCCGTTCTTCTCCATAGATACCTATTACGCTTTGGAATGGGCAACTAGCTTCATCTTTCTAACTGACCGACCCCTTGACAGTTCAAAAGTGCCTGTAAATGGTTTTATTGAAATAAATGCTTTGAGTTATTATAAGCAAACCGGTCATGTCAATATTCATGGTCAGACCTGTCGATCTTTCACACAATTTAGTTATTAAATCATGGTTTTATTATTTCTTTAAAATGATGAGAGATTTAAATATAATATCTTACCAATATTTTAATTTTAGGCTTCCAAAGATGATGTCTCGTAAAAAAAATTACTATGATATTAATCGTACAAATAACTAAAACAACTTTTTTTTTCATCATTTTAATTATTTTGTTGTATTAAGTACTTTAATTATGTTTATATAGGTGAATGGAAGTGACAGCTAAAACATAATTTTTTAATAGTACCTACCCATTCAATATGTTTTTTTTTTTACATTTTGTGTAAATAGATATCGAAAACCTTTGTTTCTTTAAAATGATGAGCGATTTAAATATAATATCTTACCGATATTTTCATTTTAGGCTTCCAAAGATGATGTCTCGTTAAAAAAATTACTATGATATTAATCGTACAAATAACTAAAACAACTTTTTTTTTCATCATTTTAATTATTTTGTTGTATTAAGTACTTTAATTATGTTTATAGGTGAATTGAAGTGACAGCTAAAACATAATTTTTTAATAGTACCCATTCAATATGTATTTTTTTTTTTTACATTTTGTGTAAATAGATATCGTAAACCCTTCAAATTCAAATACCTCGAAAACTATTGAATGTCGCCCATACATATGGGGGGTTCATTTTATTGCATTTTGGCCCCCCAATCAGCTCGTGAAAGATATACGTCGAATTACAAGTAACCCTGTATAACGTAGTTAAAAGGAAAACTATTAAAAGTATGGGAGAACATGTTTTTCAACGACAATGTTACGTTTGTTCTCGGGATTAAATTCATCCCAACCACGTTCCGATGACCCTCTTCTCTTGACTGGTTTTTGTTTAAAAATGCGCTCCGCTTAGGCCCGTTGCGGCTGTAATGTGCGCTTGGCCTTACAGCGCCTTGTCGTAGCAGTAAGTAGCTAGTATTCGTAGTTACCACTGACCTACAGTTGAAACTTCTTTAATTTAAAAAAAATATGTCCTCTGGTGGGATTTATTTCATGTCCATTTCATCACAACGGGCCCTATCAGAATACCAGCGCTGCGGTATTTGTTGGTTTTTAAATATCACAGCATCATGCTGATATAGGTGGCTTTTTGGCCTCGCACAGGTCTTCTCTTAATTTTTGTTGTTTTCTCTTAATCTTTGATAAACTAAAAGAATGAATGTTCTTATTTTATTGTTTTCATGGTTTTGATAGATTTAATCTTCATTTTTATTGTTTGTATTTCCGGTGCATGTCCCAAATAGAATATTTTTCTTTCTTTTCTTTCTAATTTAATAAAAACCGGAGGCGAAATATAATATGAACAGGTATTTAAAGCCCACTTACCGTAAGTAGGGGGTGTGGCTGGTGCAGTGATTGGTAGTATGACGTTCAGGGGCGGGTGTGGCTGCTTCTGAAAGAAATAAGACCTGTAGTTTCTACTAGCCAACTGTTTTACAAAACTACAAAAAAAAAACTCAAAACATTTACTTCAATTCTGCCGTCATAAGAAAGAAGGCTGCTTTTTTTTCTTGTTGGGAAATCATCAAATAACTTCTCCCGCTCTGGGCTCAGCGAGAGGGCGTTTTAGACTCTTGCTGACTAAAACCAACCCGTGTTCCTTCAGTTGCCTGTGCCAGGGGCCACGGTAACCCTTTCGGACTTTCCCGCAACCCTGGCAGTCATCGGCCCTAGCGGACTCTGTCATTGATGCTGATATCTCTTTGAGACGCGCGTGGAATACAACGCGCCGTCTACCCGGGCCTGGTCCTTATCAAACGGTGAGCTAGTCAGTGCTCGCCCTCCGTAAGCCCGCGCCTACGATGGCCGGGAATCTGCCTGGGATTCCCGACGCCCAGAGCGTCTCATGCGGTGACTAGGGCGTGAGGGCGCGTATTTTGCCTCTCCCTCACTCGTTCCGCCTCCTCCTTCGCGAACATTACTACTTCGCATAAGGAGGTGACAGCTTCCCATGCCCTCTCGCACCGTACCATGGCCTTAACACCCTGCGCTGAGTTTTTTTGTCGGTTATTTAATAAAAAAAAACAGGTGTACCTTCACAGACATTATGGTTCATCATAACCCGTTACACCTGTGAGGTTTCACCAGTTAATAAAAAAATGACTTGTCGGTTTATTCTGTAAAAATCTCACCGTGGAAACTTAGGCGAAGTGAGCTGTCATTCCAACTGATGCAAGGGATTGACACTTGACAGCTCATTTCAAGATGACTTCCCCTAAGTTTTTACGACGATACTTTTACAGAATATATCGGCTGGTATACAGGGTTACTTTTAACTCGACGTAAATCCGCCAAGAGCCGACAGGGGGGCCAAAATGCAACAAATTGAACCCCCATATGCAAGGCCGAAATTAAGTAACCCTGTATAAGCAAGATAAATCAAAAATCTTACCCGTCCAGTGTAATAGGGGGTCGAAGTTTGAAACTGCGCACTCTCAGCTCGAAGCGCGGGGGACGAGGGAGTCGTGGACGGCGACGAAGGCTCGACAGCTGGGGACGACGACATCGTGGGAAGGGGGTCAGAACATTGCGGACGACGTTAAGGAGGATATACGGGGTTACAAGGGCTATAGGAACGACATAACTGGGAGTATCGTGATACTAAAATGGGGGGATAATGATTGCAACGTTTTTGTTGTTTTGTAATGTAATTATGGTAATCGTTGTTTCTTAATTGTGATTGATTGATTTTCGTTGTGATTGCTTTTTAATATTTGACGAAATTTTTTTTTAAGGCGAGTTAGCTATCGCCTTTTTTTTAAATACATTCTATTTACTAAATATATATTGCTATTCAATTATTTATTGTAGTATTCATTTGTTTATTTAATAATTAATAATTCAATTGGAATGGATAAAGGAATATGGTAGAATAACTAAATATTTTATTATAATTATAATTGTGGAAGTTTTTTTTTTATTATTAATATTTGGAATGGTAAAGGAAATATATTTAAGGAAATGGAATTAAATGGATTTTCCTGAAACAAAAATAGTTTTATTAGTCGACATTATTATCGAGTTTACCACAACCCGGAATGAGGTTGGAAGGATAACAAAAATATTATTACATTTTATGTAACACACACTGATAAGTTTTATATAAAATTAAACGTTTAACGAAATTGTTGGCCACCCCACCCACGTAAACGGGGACGAGCCGCGATATTAAAATCTTCTTATAGGTAACTGAAGCTATTTTTTCCTATACTTATTCCTGCATCGCGCAAGCAGAGTTTACCGCGCGACTATCATAATAATTATTATATACATCTTCTCGACATCAATCGTCGGGCAGTTGCCCACCAGACACGACGACACCCGTCTGGTCGAAGGATCCTCCCTTTTCTATGGAGGTATGAGTGAACTTTACACCCTGTACACCGTACCTCGATACAACTATGGACCGCCATGAGAACGAATGAATCCATACTGAAGGAACTCAACATCACCAAGCGGCTATCTACAATATGCCAGGAACGTGCCCTCAGCTTTTCCGGACATATTATGCGTTCACCAAAGCATGGTCTGAAGAGGCTTTATGATACTGGGCCGCGTGGATGGAAAACGCGCTCCAAGCGAAGTAACTATTTAGTAATCTGTGCTCCAGGCACAGCACCAGCACGATGGTCAGACCTGATCAAGAAGATACTTCAATTCAAATCTTTATTGCATATCACATGTGTGAACAAGATCTTATAAATAATTATGAAGTTCACATGGACCATTTAAAAAAAAAAAAACATGGAGGGACCATGTTTTTTTTTTTTAAAAAAACGACCGAATATGAATTCGCGAAAAAAAATGTGCTAGTCCCTACGACCAACAGACTTTTTTTTTTAAATCTGCTGTTCCCTACATTTTATGTTTGCAGAACTCGTCAAAATGTAGGGACCAACTGATTTTTTTTCGCGATTTCATTTTTGGTTCCATAGTAAAAGTTGTTCATAATCATGAGTACAATGACCCCTTAAGAGGTTGATGGTGATTTACCAATAGCCCTGTATAATACATCAATATTAAACTTACTCATTATAAAGAAATCTCGTTGTTTTGTCAAGTCGTAAAAACTTTACAAAACAGGGGCGTGGCGGTGTACCTACGTATTTGATAAAGCGATGATATTTGTAAATACATCATCAAAAAACAAATAATTATATTGACACTTACACTTACTTTGATGTACAGTCACATGAAAAAATTAAACGTTATTTTTATGTCATTTGATGGCAAGCTAGCAGACAGTCCAGTGGTGCCCCAGTGGTATTTATTTATTTATAACTTTTCGCACAAAAGGTACAAAGGCGGACTTAATGCCTTAGGCATTCTCTACCAGTCAACCAAGGGTGGTGAAGAGATTGGATGGCAGGTCGGTATCGGCCCCGCCTTACGAGTTGTAGGTCGAGGGTTCGAATCCCGCCAGACGCTTTACTTTGTGTTAATAATTTCATCACCACTGCTCTCAAAACGGTGATGGAAAACATTTTGAGGAAACCGGCATGTTCTAGAACCAAAAAATCAAAGGCATGTGACATCTACGAACCCGCACTGGGCCCGCGTGGTAGATTATAGCCCACTCACTCTCGAAGAGAGGCCTTTTTTTTGAGGATGGGATATCATCAAATAACTTCTCCCGCTCTGGGCGGAGCGGGAGGGCGTGTCAGACTCTTACTGAGTAAAACTTACCCGTGTTCCTTCAGTTGCCTGTGCCAGGGGCCACGGTACCCCTCTCGGACTTTCACTGACTGACTCCCTGACAATTCAAAAGTGCATGACGTATTCGTAAATAAATTGTCTAATTCTGCCTTGTTAAGAAGGAAGGCCGTACCTGACAATTTTATCAAAAATAAGTTATTAAAATATTCGAATTAAGGAAAGAAAATGATATCTAATGTTTTCTTCCACATAAAGCTGTAACTTGTATTAGATTAGACATATCATAAGGATTTTAGCCTTAACTACGACATAAATTCTGGTTATTGAATCTGAAAAGCCTTAATTACACAATAACGACCTCCTGTGTCAATATGGTTCAAAATAGAGCCTGTATTTTTGACGTCTTATAAAACAAGAATCACTAACTAATACCGTTCAGTAAACCGCGGTTCTCATTTTAGATAAAACTTCAATGATCTCGGAATCAACGTTGACGTAGTTACGGCCTTCTCTCTTATGACGGCAGAATTGAAGTACTAAATGTTTTGAGTTCTTTTTTGTAGTTTTGTAAAACAGTTGGCTAGTAGAAACTACAGGGGCCGTACTATGACGCATTAATTCCATCATTGTTCCAGCGTGAAAGAGAGACGGAGCTATACATGACCGATAGCACTATCTCTTTTTCGCAACGGAATCATGATGGTGTTAACACGTCATGGTACGGCCCCAGGTCTTCTTTCTTTCAGAAGCAGCCACAACCGCCCCTGAACGTCATACTACCAGTCACTGCACTAGCCACACCCCCTACTTACGGTAAGTGGGCTTTAAGCACCTGATATAAGTTGTACGCACGGCTACAGAGTACAGCAAATATAAAAAAATAACTTTCAAAGATAAAATAATATATTATTATTGATATAATAATATTATTTATATATTATACAACGTGTTGTTTTGCATCCTCGTCAAATTTCAGGAGGCTGTTATGAAAGACATAAATAATCAAATAAAATTACGATCCTGCTCAATAATTAATACATACTTGTTTTTTTAGGTATTTAAGTTTGACAGTATTTCAGAATACTCCACTTTCAAAGAACAAAATCGCCCCGTTGCGTATGCGGTAGGCAGTGTCGTACGACTATGTCGCTGTGTGCATGCGTTACAGTTACAGCGCAGTTACAGGGCGGTATCACACGGGCCCTACACATGCCGATTTCCGAAATATACAAAAAATAAAAATAAATACCTACTTATTTTGTTATTGATTCGTGTCGAGAATCATTAGCATAGTTACCTCCTCGAATTTGACGAGGATGCAAAACAACACCTTGTATATAATAATAATATATAATTTAAATAAGCCGTGGCAGCTAAGACATCCCCAGTCCCTACTGACGGCGCCCGTTCACGAACATGACGCATGGATCACCAACCATTTTGAAGGGAACTAAAATATGGGGATAACGCACAGACACACACGCGCACAGAGGTGATAAGTATTAGATATGCAAACTCTATGTGTTTATGAAATGCATTTTGAATTTAAAATGAATATGTTCTGATGTACTTTTGAAAAATGTAAAAAAAAATAACTACGTGCGAATCGCCTACAGAAAGAAAACATTATTTAAAAGTGTCGATTCGAATAAACCAGGTTTAGCAGTTCAATCAATTAAAAGCGTACTACTATATTTTCTGCATGATTGTACATTATGTTATCAATTATCATCGTATGAGCAGATATATAATCTTTAATAACATACATAATTGAGATTAATAAGATATAAAAATAATTTAATATGTCACCTTGACCGCCAATTTGGCGTACAACTTTCCATATTTTATTTTAAGTATTTCGTTTACGCACAATGCTATTGTAACTTAAGTAACGCTACTGTACTTAGATTGACAAAAGAGTGGGAGAAACATTATTTACCTCTACTAATTCTTAACATTTACCAATCCGCCTTCATCAGGCAGATAAGTCACATTCTTCGATTTCGAGAGCTGGTACGCTATATCTTCAGCAGCTTCTATACGCCTCAACTCCACCAGCCCTTCTCCTGCATTCCCGAAAGCCTTAGCTAGTAGAATAGCTTGCTGAGTGTCACCTTCTGCTGAAATCACTGCCGCTTTCTTTTTCTGTTCAGCCTTTTCAACCGTGAACCTTGCTTTTTCAGCTTCTAATTGAGCGATTTGTTTCAATTCGACGGCCTGGAGGAATTCTCTGCCGAACGTGATATGGACTATGGCTATATCGTCAAGTATTAGTCCGAATTGCCTAGCCCGTTCAGTAAGATTCTCATTAACTTTGAAAGAGACCATTTCTCGTTGTGTAATTAATTCGCTAGCATCGAATTGAGCTACAACAGCTTTTAAAACTTCTCCAGTAATTGACGGCAAAACTCTTTGGTCATAATCCTCTCCTAAAGTCGTATATATCTTAGGTAATTCATCTGCTATAGGTCTGAATAAAATTCTTAGTGTGACCTCAACTCTTTGCAGATCCTTACTGCCAGTTACAGTGGCCACGTTTCGAGGATTTGATTTGATGTCGAAGATTATGGGCTTTTGGACCCAAGGTATGATGAAATGGGTGCCTTCTCCGACTACTTGTTTCTTTATGCCTGTGAATCTGTCAAATATGACGGCTCTTTGGCCTCCATCAACGTTGTAAAGGGCGTTATTTGTTACTCCTCCGACTACGGTAAGTCCCACGCCCATTTGGGCTAAGCGGTTGAAGATTTTGGTTGACATTTTGTTGATACTGGCTGGTTTTTTGTCGGCACGTGATTCCTTGATTGATGGTTACGTCCTTCTTGTTTTCCTTCCTTGGTTGCTTGCTTGGTCCTGTCTTAACACGTTCACTGCCACCACATTTTTCTTTAAGTTCATAGCGATGCCGCCCTATAAAATCACGCGGAGACGCCAGGTGTGTCGGCGGCACTGCATCTCGTTAAACTTGGACACGCTAGGCGTGTCCAGTGGCACTTCGAAAGAGTTAAATTCTAAATCTGTCTTTTTTTCGGTTTAGCGATGAGTATTAGTTAGTTTGCCATTCGCTGAGCAAGAATAAAGGTGATTCAAATACGGTCGTGAGATTTAACCTGGAGTTATGGCTGAAAATAGTTTTTTAGGTAAGTAATTATCGTAATTTTGTAAGAGATCATAAACATTTTGTGCTTATTTTGAAATATTTCATAATATTAACTTAGATAACTCAATTATTGCAATTTTAAGGAACGATAGGTTAGGTACCTATTATATTTTAGTTGAAGATAGCGTATTTATTTAATTTATTGTTTTCTATAATTTTCTAGGTATTTTTTTTATTCTTTATATTTTATTATTATTTATTTATTTATTATTTTTTTTTATTATTTTTTTTATTTTTTATTTTTTTCTAATTTTCTATTTTCATTTTATCTAGGTAAGTACGTTACCTAGATAAAATAATATTGTATAATAAAATAAGATACATCTTTTTATGGTTTTCATTGCTCAAAATACCACCGGTCCTAAAAACAGTAAGTATTTTGATTTTTTTTCACATAGAACATACACACGTACCTAGTAGAAATTATTAACGAGCGAATAACAGTGAAATACCTACTGTTTTAACAGTACGGTTGTCAATCCAACCAGTTGTTTATTTAGGAGATCTTACCTACTTACCGTAAATTATTTTGTACAAATTGGTCTGACCGAGGCAACGGGAGTTCACACAGTAGGTAGTTATCTTTCAGTCCTACTCGCCTTCTTATTTCTTGGGCTTCTACCTACTTGACATTCAATAAATTATCTTCATATTAATTGATTTTTGTAAATACGTACATTATTTTAGCTATATTATACGTCTTAGTACAAAGGTTGAAAATCTCTGATTAACTTGTTTAGGTGGACACGCCTGGCGGGTTCTCGGCGTCACATAATCACTTAAAAAAAAAAAAAACTAATTAAGAGATTTTTCCGGGGGCCACCTCAAAAATCCTTAGGATATAGCTAAAGGATTATGTACTGAGTATTTCAAAAGGCAATTTTGGCTAATTTTCGAAATATCACTGAAACATTTAGGACACGCCTGGCGTGTTCGAGGCGTAGTTATAGAAATTCGCAAGAACATGCTAGGCGTGTCGGCGGCATTGAACGTGTTAAAGACTAGAAATGGAGATTTTATCACAATCTTTCTTGGTTTTATCAAAGTAGTCTATGATTGAGTAAGTTGACCTAAATTCTTGGTTCACTAATTGCTTCGTAGATTTCAAAGTAAAGCAGTCCCTAATTAGTCCTTATTAGAAAATATTCCGACACAAAACACAGACCAGTCCGAGTAAATTAACACTTTTTATCACTTGCACACAGTGTAGAAAATTTTCTAAATCAATTATGATACCACTATCATTTTTCACACTTCTTTACACTACAATTTTCTTAAACACTATAGAAAATCTTCCATAGATCTGTACTGACGCAGTGACTAAACAAAACTGAAGGATTTCAAGGTAACTTAATTAACAAGCAATATATCACCTGCTGTTTATGACATACTTGCTTGAACTATAGTTATGTAGGCTAGGAGATAGGGAGGTTAAAATTAGTTTCATCTTGTTGATGTTGTGTGTGTGATGTGTCAAAAAATTGCTGGATCAATTAAAAGTTATCATGTAATGTATAAAATTTAAGTACCGTAAGTAAGTAACTCCAGACCGTATTTCGGTCATGGGAGCCAATCTCAAAGGAGACTAGCCCCCGGCGCAGGAGATACATTATAGTGCACGAGTGTGTGCAAGCGCAGACACAGGTCTCTCTATTCCCCCACTCTCAAAGTCCGATGAGACGGATTGCAATCCGACACGACCGGAGAGAGATCAGGCGCATGACCAACGGCTTAACGTGCTTTCCGAGGCACGGGGGTATCACACCGCCAACTTCCAAACTCCGAGCTGTTATTAAGAAAACCCTAATGTAAAACCCAATAAAACTTTGCCCGACCTGGGAACCCAGGACCCCACGCTCAGCAGTCGCGCTTGCACCACCACCACCACTATTTTTACCGGAATTTTGATATAAAACTTATAATTTTACTTGATTGAAAATAATAATTTTTCTATACATAATATAAACAGTTCCGTAATTGATGGACAACGGACAGACTTGAATACATTCATTTTGATAAATAAGTTTCTTTAGGAAAGTATAGGTGCACTAAAAAAATATGCTATGTCCAACCATCTGCCTAGAGCCGAAGACTATTTAGTTTAAATGGGTTTTGCGAACGAAATGAAGACATATGCGATATTCAATTATAGGTATTTGGTGTGGGCAGAAACTACACTACGCCGCGTGCTATGATCCTTAAATACTCCTTTATAACATCCTCCTCCTTTTAAATACTTTTATTTCTTTCTTTCTTTTTTTTTTTTTTACATCTGGTCATATACGCGCGCTTGTTGCAAGTATGTACTCTACGCACACGACCCTTTTGAAGGACGTTATCAACAAGGTCAGGGGGATCTCCTTCAAGGCGTACGTGACCTCGGATTTCCACGCTAATTTCAAGAATTTTCTGTAAAACTGTCATAAACCTGCGTGCCAAATTTCATCGAATTCCGTTCAGCCATTAAGGCGGGAAAAGGTAACAGACAGACCGACAGAGTTATTTTCACATTTTAATATTAGTACCTACGGATTATTTTGAATAAAGTAGTGACTAGCTCCTAAATCATAACACCACTTTACGACGCGGCGTGCGTGACATTTATCTCAAGCAGTTAGATAATTCCACAGGCTGTAAAAATAGACCGCTTCAGTTATTCTATTGCAGGAAATGAGAAACGAACAAGCAAACATACTAAAGGGTTAAGCTATGATCGCCGCGAACGGTTCGTGGATGGGTGACCATCCATTACCGTAACTTGGGACTGACTGGTCATCTCTTAGCTGCCACGGCTTAAATTAGTTATTTTATTCATGGATTATTTTGTTTAAATTTCTATTTGCTGTACTCTGGACACTCAACGTGTACGTCTTATTTACATCGTTCTCACATATACTTATAAATTCAACAGTGATGATATATAACCAATATTTATGTAACAATATAATTTAAAAGAGTGTCCATGGAGTTTCTTGTGTTGGATATTTCGGTAGAAACAAAAACTGGTAATGGTTTTTTTACAGGATTTATTTGAGAAAGATACAATCAGTAGCAACAGGAAGAATACAGAAAAAGTACCTAAGTACTCGCACAAACCACAAACCGGAAGACCGACGTAAGATTATGT
Organism: Brachylomia viminalis; assembly: GCA_937001585.2. Lineage (NCBI taxonomy): Eukaryota > Metazoa > Arthropoda > Insecta > Lepidoptera > Noctuidae > Brachylomia > Brachylomia viminalis. The sequence goes on along the minus strand of OW443322.2, from coordinate 9,445,206 downwards.
CAAACTCTATTGACAGTTGACATGTAAAAACTGTTGTCATTAAAGGTTGCGTTTAGAAATAAGAATATTAATTCCAACATCTTGCCCGTTCTTCTCCATAGGTACCTACTACGCTTTGGAATGGGCAACTAGCTTCATCTTTCTGACTGACCGACCCCTTGACAATTCAGAAGTGCCTGTAAATGGTTTGATTGAAATAAATGCTTTGTGTTGAGTTTATTTATTTATTTATTTTATTTATTTATTAAAACTTTATGCACAAGTAACAACTGTACAAAGGCGGACTTAATGCCTTGGGCATTTTCTACCAGTCTACCTTAGGGTGATGCAGAGACAATACGTAGTAGGTGCAAAAATAACTTAGACAATATTTATAACTAAAAAAAAATAATAAGAATAAATACATATATACATACATACAACAAAAAAATAAACTAAAAACATTAAATTAAGTTTACTTATACCGAAACCCTCCGTGCCTCGGAAAGCACGATAAGCCGTTGGTCCCGGCTGTCATTCGTAAATCTTTGAGTCGTTAAGGATAGTCAGAAGCCCAAAACAAGTCTGGCTACCAGTCATACAAAGGGGTATCATGTTACCCATAACCAGCTACTGGTTTATGAAGGCTAGCGGGGCGAGCACGGCCTACTGTGAAAGGCTTGAGTCACACATTTTTATTACAGTTTGGGACCAAAAACCGTGCTAAAATGCGTGACTCAAGCCTACCACAGAGGCCGTTCTCGCCCCGCTGGTGAGCAGTCGCTCCATGTGTAATACTGGCTTGCAGTTTCATCCGGTTTGATTGGAAGCGGGCCGCAAAATAGTTGGGAAGAGGCTGGGCAGAAGACGACACCAAAACGTACAGACGCCAGCACATCAAGCTACTACAATCTGACAAATTTCTTTAATAGATTTTCAACTTTATCGCTAAAGTATTAAGGTTCAAGGTTGATTGGGAAAATTTGACAGTTTCGGGTAGCTTGACCTGCTGGCGTCTGTACAATAACATAGAATTACGCTTCTTTTCCGAAAGGGTAGGCATCGGTGTACAGATCACCCACGTTTCGCCAGTAACGTTTGTTTTCATGCGACCATTTTTCCTTTTTGTAGAGTGGGATATCATCAAATAACTTCTCCCGCTCTGGGTGGAGCGGGAGGGCGTGTCAGACTCTTAGTGGCTAAAACCCACCCGTGTTCCTTCAGTTGCCTGTGCCAGAGGCCACGATGCGGAAGCGCTGCGCATCACTTGTGCGCAGAGTGCGGGCCAGCTTTATTACCGTTCCAAGTATGATAGCAAAGCAAATAGGTGTCGCTTGTAAGAGACTACTGTAGTAAATATGAGTTAATTATGATTGAATATGAATTTGAATATGTGTGGATGTTGTATTTATTCGTTTGTTTTTATTGTTGAATAATTTGAATATGTTAATGTGGTAGGTACCTGAAATAAATTTAATTTATTTGATTGGGGGCAAATCTATTGGCATAATTCAAACTCAAACTCAAAGCATTTATTTCAAATAAACAAATTACAGGCACTTTTGAATTGTCAAGGGGTCGGTCAGTCAGAAAGATGAAGCTAGTTGCCCATTCCAAAGCGTAGTAGGTACCTATGGAGAAGAAAATACACTTTAAATAAAAGTGATGTAACATGTGTATGTTTTTAACATACTCGTGTATTTATGTACATTTATTTGTGCTTATATTTATATATAATTAGTTATATGTATTATATGTATTTATAGACTAAATAAGTTTATACGTGTCTATATATTATTTAAAATTATTTAACCTAAAATATCATTATAATTTGCACCTGCCACTGTTTGTCTCTGCATCACCCAAAGGTTGACTGGTAGAAAATGCCTATGGCATTAAGTCCGCCTCTGTACATTTGCGTGCTTAAAGTGTTAAATAAATAAATAAATAAACGGGCAAGAAACCCCATGGACACTCTTTTAAATCAAAATATTGTTACAATAAAGTGGTTACATCATTAATGTTGTAATTATACATGTGAGAACGATGTAGAAATACGTGCACGTTAAAAGCGTCCGTAATAAAAAGATAAAAACAATTATGGAATTAAAATAAGCCGTGGCAGCTAAGAAATGACCAGTGCCTACTGACGGCGCCCGTTCGCGAACATGACGTATGGATCAGCACCATTCAGCTCAACCATTTTGAAGGGAACTCAATGATCCAATACACACGCCACCACCAGCGACACATTTGAGTGAGCATGACATACTCTCAGCCGCCAGGGCACATTCAAGTCAATGAAAGACGAACCCAGTAAGCTTTATAGTGGGTACATAGTGCTCACACATGTGCTATGCAATTATACAATTAATCAGCCTATAATGTTCCCTGATCCCACTGCTGGGACACTGCTGCCAGCGCGGGCCCAGTGCGGGTTGGTGGATGACACATATTTTCGAATTTTTGGATCTAGCATACGCCGGACAAAACGACGTCTATCGGGCCAGGTACTAAATAATCCTAATCCTAACTAATATTATAATTGCGAAAGTAAGTTTGTTTGTTACCTTTTCACGCCAAAACTACTGAACCGAGCATCCTGATATTTTGCATATACGTTGTCAGGTGTACAGAAACGGACATAGGGTACCTTTCATTACGATAAATAGTACTGTTCCCGAGGAAAACAACAATAACGTTCTTATAATAATAGATGGCGCCACGTGTAGTGTTTTTTTTTATTCATGTACGTTATACATTTTATGAGTCTAGAGTGTCAATAGACTGCTTTCTCATCCCCCTAACAACCGATCATCCTGATATTTTGCATATACGTTGTCAGGTGGACAGAGACGGACATAGGGTACCTTTCATTACGATAAATAGTACTGTTCCCGAGGAAAACAACAATAACGTTTATATAATAATAGATGGCGCCACGTGTAGTGTAGGGTATTTTTTTTTATTCATGTACAGACGCCAGCAGGTCAAGCTATCCGAAACTGTCAAATTTTCCCAATCAACCTTGAACCTTAACGCTTTAGCGATAAAGTTGAAAATCTATTAAAGAAATTTGACAGATTGTAGTAGCTTGATGTGCTGGCGTCTGTACCTAATACATTTTATGAGTCTAGAGTGTCAATAGACTGCTTTTTCATCCTCCTAAATATAATATCATAGATGAGAGAGTAAGTTTGTTTGCTTGATGCCTTAAATTAACGCCAGCGAAGCCGCGGGCAAAAGCTAGTAATATCATAAATGCAAAAATAAGATTAGTTTGTTTATTAAGTTTTCACACTAAAACGGCACAACGGATTTGGATGAAATTTGCCACATGGGTCATTTTTAAAATAATAGATGGCGCCACGTGTAGTGTAGTGTTTTTTTTTTTTATTCATGTACCTAATACATTTTATGAGTCTATAGTGTCGATAGACTGCTTTTTCATCCTCCTAACTATAATATCATAGATGAGAGAGTAAGTTTGTTTGCTTGATGCCTTAAATTAACGCCAGCGAAGCCGCGGGCAAAAGCTAGTAATATCATAAATGCAAAAATGAGTTTGTTTGTTTATTACGTTTTCACACTAAAACGAAACAACGGATTTGGATGAAAGCCACATGGGTAGACCACGACCTGGAGGACATAGGATACTTTTACCCTGAATATAATACAATAGAATAGATATTTATTTTGCAAATATTGTTAATACATACAATACGTGATAAGAGACATTAAGAGCATTTATACCTTATGAGTGGCAACGTCGCAATTTAGTGTCATATTTCGTGGTTTTCAATTTAGATCATTTAATCGAAGCTATATTTTAAAAATCTGTTTAATTAACTTTTTAGAATTATGTGAAAACTGTGTAAAAGGTAAGAAATCGTTGCGTTTACAGTTCTATTTATATGCAAATAATACATTGGAAACTTGCAGGGCGTTATTTTCATTGTAAAATAACTGTAAGCATTACGGTTACTTACTTTTTAAACACTTTCACGTAATCCTAAAAAGTTAATTAAACAGATTTTTAAAATATAGCTCCGATTAAATAATAAAAATTGAAAACCACGAAATATGACACTAAATTGCGACGTTGCCACTCATAAGGTATAAACGCTCTTAAAGCTAACATCTCTCTCTCTTTTTCTGAATCGTCACGAAGTAGACAACAGCTAGTCATTTATTATCTGCCTTTGGCGGCTTAGGGCTGATTTTACCAAGGGCAGACATCTTTTATCCGTGGAATAAATTGACGTCTGACAGTTCTAGTAAGAAAAAACTGTCAAAAATTCATAATTTGTTCTCAGAATTAGATTTATTCTAGGTATAAAAGGTTTGGTGAAAGTCGCCCTTAGCAGGCTTTTAAAACTTCCTACAAATGTTTGATCAGTATAAATCATCGTTTCCATATCAACGTTATCCAATGACTATGATAGTAACTGAGAAATTTAAACCAATCATCCGTTCTTATCAGCGTTATCGATAAAAATCAATTGACACCGCTTGTCATACTATCAGCATACTACAAAACAGTTGCTTCTATAGCTTTAGGGAATTTATAGAACATAGACATAGTTGTTAAGTGATTAATTAGTTATTGTTTATGAGTAGGTAATTGGACGGATAATTGTATACAGGGTTATTGGTAAAACACCATCAACCTCTTAAGGGGTCATTGTACTCATCATTATGAACAACTTTTACTATGGGACCAAATGCCAAATCGCGAAAAAAAATCAGCTGGTCCCTACATTTTGACGAGTTCTGCAAACATAAATGTAGGGAACAGCTGATTTTATTTTTCGCGGTTTTCTTTAAGCTACGCGTGCAGGTCCGTGGAGGGGTGACCATCTTTAAATACCGAGACCCCTTCGTGTCTCAGAATCGGAAAGCACGTAAGCCCGTTGTTACCGGCTGTCATTCGTAGATCTTTGACAGTCGTTACGGGTCGTCAGAAGCCCGAAAGTCTGACAACCAGTCTTACCAAGGGGTATCGTATTACCCAGTAACTGGGCTGTGGAGGTCAGATAGGCGGTCGACTTTCTTTGGGGTAGGTACCACATCTAAAAAGTGAAAAATAAAAACTTTTTCACAAAAAAACAACCGACTTCCAAAAAAAACACTACAAAGTGTATACTACTACCTACCCCAAACAGAGTCGTATACCATACCTGCAATGTAAATAAAAGTGACAGAAAGTTATTACAACATCGTCAACATACACTAAGTGGAAAAATTACGTATTATTGAAGATGACTCAAAAACTTGAACAATTTTATATGAGACCACTCTGGAAGTATATCGTTTCAAATATAAAAATAATTTTCCAAATCGGTTTATAAATAAGTAACTTAGTTCTGAGATAAGAAACATTTTTTTTAAATACAACCGAATTGATACCCTCCCTGATCCTTCATTTTTGAATTGTTAAAAATACACATGAAAACTGGTGATTTAATTAACGCTGCTACAGAATATATTTATCAAACTTTTTGCACGCCATATTTAGGCCAAAAAAATAACAAGTAGGTACGCCTTTATTTGTGCCGTCGCATGTTGTTAAACGAGAAGGGCGTTTCTCCCCTGCTTGGATTCGACACGCCAGCCATGACCGACACATGCAACGGGGCTATTCCTGGTATTTGAAAACAGGTTCTAAATCTAATAAAATTATCCGTAATAAGAAGTATGTCACTGACATTAATATCATTTTTTTTTTTATAGTAAGTGCCAAGACCTCGCCATAGAAATAAAAACGCAATGTAAAGCACAAACCGTCCATATGGTCCCAATAGTACTCTCACCTCTGCCTGGCTTGCGGGAAAGTCTGCCAGGGTTGCGGGAAAGTCCGAAAGGGTTACCGTGGCTCCTGGCACAGGCAACTGAAGGATCACGGGCGGGATTTAGCCACTAAGAGTCTGACACGCCCTCCCGCTCCGCCCAGAGCGGGACAAGTAATTTGATGAGTACCCACGCTCAAAAAAAAAAAAGTACTCGCATCTACCGGTGTAGTACCGAAATCAAAAACAAAATCAAAAGTCATTTATTCAAATTAGGCTGAGAATTAGCACTTTTTGAACGTCAAAATCACATAAGACAGTCCCCCCAAAACGCCCAACCTTCACCACTTCCTAGTGCTTTAGCTGGGAAGAAGAAGTGGCGGAACAAACTCCCCAGCAGCACTGCTGTCTGTTCAGTTAGAAGAACTGGATTCTATACACATAAGTAATTAACATTACGAAACACAAAAATATTAAAATTATTTGCCATATGTCAGCTAGCACACGCCAATATTTAAAACTATACTCAAGCAGAAATAAATAATGCTATATGCGCGAAGGCTCTCACACAAAGTCTTAACACTCTACACATGCCTTCTCACACACTTTACATGCTCCAAAAAGCCACCATTCTCAACGCCTGTCGCACCACCCGAAAGTCCCTGACTTCTTCTACATTATCATCCACCTTTTCAATTTAAATTCCCCCTTACACACTTGGTTCCGGCCCGTGTTAAAGGTCATAAACTGTCTTTAAAGAGAAGAAAAATAAAGAACTCAATATAATAATAATATTAACCCGCACCTCCGTATCTCTACGTTACGTCGTGATAGGGCTTGCGTGCTCCTGAAATCTAGATCTGTACCGGTAGAGCTTACTTTGCCGAAACCGGTCTAGGGTGAGGAACGAGACCAAAAGAAATACAAAAAGCCGCAGGGTAGCATGTAGCGAGCTGTTGGGCAGTAGCGACCCCACGGACCCTATCTCCCGGGAGAAGTCATGTTCCTCATCTCTAGCTTGCTTTTATTGGCGGGCTGGAGTGAAAACTGACGAGGAATTGAGCTCCCACCTCATCCTTGCCTTCATTGGCCGGCTTGAGTGGAGATTCGCAAAAGGCACGTGCACGTGCTCGTGCACGGAGGAAGGAAGTATTCCAGTAAGATGCTGGTACTGATCTTGACCGTACTCCCGAGATTGTCCTGATAGCCGTCGCCGCGTCGCCCCCTTGTCGCTACGTCACTATGTACTAGCGACCTCTTCCGGGGGCCCATTATTGAGTGTGCAAGTCACCCCCTGCCACTTTTTCGCGATAATTATATTATCATTGAGCAAGCAGGGGAGACAGTCCTTCCAGAATTCCAAATTCTCAATATGTTAAGCCTTATAGCGCTAGGACCCCACGGACCAAGGGTGTCGACACCGAATGGGACAAAATCATATTATCAATCTAGCTTTTAAAATATGACTAACATGTAAAAGTGTTTGTACAAACCTACTTACAGAAATAAAATTATTTATCATTTAATCTCACGCGATTTTCCCTGGAGGGTAAGCTAAGATCCTTACACATACTCCTGTTGTTACGTAGACGTTCATACATCTGGGTCATTCATAACAAGCACGCCGGTTGCGAGAACTGCGCACCTGACCTTTCTGGATGTTATTATTAAAACGTTTTTCTGTCTTATTAAAACCGGCGGCATAAAATAAACGTTAAATTCTCTAACTTGACGCCTCATTACGAACTAGGTTAGCTGCTAGTAAGATAAAGAACATCCGATAAGGTAAGATATCACATGTCTGCCTCAAATGATGGATCACGTAGGTATGAATATTATTATTAATATAAAAGAGAGTGCTGGTAATATAAAATCCTTATATTATCTGTTAGCTGTGTCTTCAATTGTGGTGGCCCAGTGGTAACGGCCGCGGCTTACGAATTGTAGGTCGTAGGTTCGAACCATGACAGGTGTTTTACTTTATAAAGGCATGAGGATCAGGGTGTAAAGTTCGCTCATACTCCCATAGTAAAGGGAGGATCCTCCAACCAGACGGGTGTCGTGTCTGGTGGGCAACTGTCCGACAATTGATGTAGGGGCGCTGTATATTTGCTAGTTGCGCGGTAAACTCTGCTTGCGCGATGCAGGATTTTGCGTGACGTCAGGATGATGTGTAGTTCGCATGCGATGCCGCCACAACTTTCTTGATGACTCCAGACGGTTTAATTAGGCTAACGTACCTTGCTTGATGGTTGTATACTGTTTTGTGATCAATCGGCCTAGCCCATTAGATCGCAACTGCTGGGCCGCAAGAGGTAAATTAGGGCCCGCGAAAGGTATATTTCTAACGAGCCGGACCGAACTAGATTAAGCGAAGGTAGATGCCGAACGAAATTTGCCGATCGGCACAAGCCGCATGAAAGCCGGATATGAGTATTAATTGCTTCGGGTCCGCTTTGTTGTTCAACAAATACTGACGAATCGAATGTGACAATTCGAACACATGGGTAGCCTCCCAAGACTCCCATAGACTTGCAACTCTGCTTCGATTTTCAAGGCATTTTGTATGGTAATTATTGGAAAAAGCCTTTATAAATAATTCCTCGGTCTAATTCTCAACCTTGATGACTCCAGACGGTTTAAATGGGCTAACCTAGCGTGCTTGAAGGTTGTATACTGTTTTGTGAACAATCGGTCTAGCCCATTGGTTCCCAACTGGTGGCTCGCAAGATGTAAATTATAGCCGGCGAAAGGTTTATTTGTAACATTTATCCGTTTTAAATTCTTAATCATAGAACTGCCGGACTCAAAAAAAAAAATCAAGATCAGAAATCATCATCATTTCAGCCGAAAGACGTCCACTGCTGGACATAGGCCTCCCTCAAGCACCTCCACTTCGAGCGCTTTTGTGCTTCCCGCATCCAACGGGTTCCTGCGGCCTTGACAAGATCGTCTGTCCACCTTGTGGGAGGCCTTCCAACGCTACGTCTTCCGGTACGCGGTCGCCACTCTAGAACTTTCCGGCCCCATCGGCCATCTGTTCTGCGAGCAATGTGCCCTGCTCACTGCCACTTAAGTTTGGCAATTCTTCGGGCTATGTCGGTTACCTTGGTTCTCCTGCGGATCTCTCCATTTCTGATTAGATCACGCAGGGAAACTCCAAGCATAGCCCTCTCCATTGCCCTTTGGGTGACTTTTAGCCTTCTAATAAGGCCCATTGTCAGAAATCAAATTGATGCAATACTTAAATTTTTTTAATGTTATAGTTTCTATTACAACGAGCCGTGTTCCTGATCATATTTCCCATCGACTAAAATTACGAACTTCTGATACAATCCATTTGCATACATAACCCGTCTTCCCATTCCTACGATCCTTACATACACCTTTTGCCTCGTTTACGTTCACATAATATCTGAGGGGCAATTCTCGTACTTAAAAAACGTTCAAATTCAAGTCGCAATCTCATCTCAGCGACAATCAATGTCAAAAAATTGTCAAAAATGTATGTAAATTGACTGTATTTTTGACAGGTTGAGACTGAGATCAGACTGTGAACGTGCTTAAAATTACGGGAATTACCCCTCTGGCCATACAAGCACGCCAAATGCGAGTACACGGCCAGACCTGGAACAACTACTTGCAGGTCATACAAATATTTGTTCCGTGCGGGGATCTAACTCGCGACACGTAACGCAGCAGTCAATCGCTTAACCACTGTGCCAACCGTGTCGGTCGTCATATAAGAAAAAAACTGTAAAACTTATTGGTACTGTTGTTCAGAGAGGTCTGGTGCGTAGTACTACTACGCACCAGACCTCTCTGCAGGCAGGGACATCAACGCACAACCATGCATTAAAGAGAAAACTGTCTGTGAATGTGAATACCATGCAGGCTAGATTGAATACTTGACGGCACGGTTGGCGCAGTGGTTAAGCGATTGACTGCTGCGTTACGTGTCGCGAGTTAGATCCCCGCACGGAACAAATATTTGTATGACCTGCAAGTAGTTGTTCCGGGTCTGGCCGTTTGTGTATGTGAGTTTAAATGTTTGTAAACGCACCCACGATACAGGAGAAATTCCTAGTGTGGGGCAACGTTTAAAAAAAAATATCTATTCCAAAATAATTATCAATAAATTTAAAATAAGAATAGAGTGATTAAAACAAAAAAATAATATTTTATTGTAAAAAGTGTGGGGGGTGCTTTATCAGATATTTACATGATGACGCTAATTTTACAAACATTCACAAAAATATTTACAACAATATTGATCAAGCACCCCACCCCGCTTTTTTTACAATTAAATTTTATTTTTTTTTGTTAATACTCTACTTATTCTTATTTTATTGAAACTTATTAAAAATTATTTTCTCCTTTTCAGTTCGGTTATCTACAAAAGCGTATTTTTTTAAACTATTATTTATTTTAACCATAATGTTATGGTTCATCTACTAACAACAAAGAAAACAAACTGGTCCCTGGTCAATAATGGTTGGGAGCCATTGGCTGGCCCGACGACGACCTAGGTCATAACCTTGAATTAAAGTGATATTTTGTTCAACTCTATTTGTGAACGAATACTATTGTAGCTGATATAGTTCGATGGAATCGATAGAGACGAATGTGAATACTGAATAGGCAACATTATTGGCCACATTCATACTAACCAACTTCATCATCTTCCTGTTCTTGTCTCATGTTACTTGTGGTCAGCGCAACACGTTTTCTCTGCGTTTTACCGCAAATAAGTATATTTTCTTTTCACCCCCTCCATCCACAAAGATTTATATTCGAAGTCAAAGTATTTATTTCAAGTAGGCACATAAAAGGCACTTTTGAACGTCAACATTTACATTAATATAGAATTGATTCTAGTCGTCCCTTCCAAAAGGCAGTTTCGTATGGAGAAGAATGGGCATGAATGGGTAAATATTGGCGTGTGCTAGCTGACTTATGGCAAATAATTTTAATATATTTGTGTTTCGTAATGTTAATTACTTAAGTATTACTATATAGAATCCAGTTCTTCTAACTGAATAGACAGCAGTGCTGCTGGGGAGTTTGTTGCGCCACTTCTTCTTCCCAACTAAAGCACTAGGAAGTGGTGAAGGGTGGGCGTTTTGGGGGGACTGTCTTATGTGATTTTGACGTTCAAAAAGTGTTGATTCTCAGCCTAATTTGAATACTTAAACGACTTTTGATTTTGATTTTGGGCAAGAAACTCGTTACTCTTTTAAAATGTGTTACAATATTTTATAGACATCAATTATATATAATTATAATTACATGTGATGACGATGCACCTATAATAAAATTACCCTACCACAATAGGTAAAAATAATTAAAAAATGTAGCAATGACAATTAAGTTAATTATGTGATAGATCACATGTGACATGGTGCTCACATATTTACAAACATTGTAAAAGTATATGATTTCCCAAATGATTTAAACAAGTAATATGTCAGTGTGTGAGTTAAAGTACTTAATCACAGAATGTAAATCAATATCATAAAAATAATAAATTATACAATTAAAGTAGCAACAAGTTTCATTTTGTCTAGACTCTAGATTGTCCTACGGAGCTGGACATTTGCCGATTCACCGATTCATCACAATACTGCATACGACAATGCAATACTGCAGTGCTGGCCGTGTTAAACGGCTGCAACTTACGAGTTATAGGTCGTAGGATCGAATCCAGACAGGCGGTTTACTTTGCGCAATCTATTTTCATCACCATTGCTCTCAAAACGGTGAAGAACATCGTGAGGAAACCGGCATGTCGTAGAACCACACATTCGAAGACATCGTGACATCCACCATCCCGCACTGGGCCCGCGTGGTGGATCACGGCCCACTCCCTTTCATAGAGAGGAGGCCTGTGTCCCAGCAGTGGGAACATTATGGGCTGATTATGGTTATAGGAAGTCCACATCCATACTAATATTACATAATTGTATGCAGCTATACACCAGTATTTTTCATGGAGCGAACAAACAATCAAACATCAGACCAAGTTTGAAACGCTTTCAAAATCCCCTTTGAGACCTTGATCTGGGACCTTGATGATCAGGACTCGTGCTTTAATTATTTATTTCAGTCTTTACAATAGGATATACCGGTTAATAGATATTTACACGTTGATCAAGTTTGCGCTAAAAGCAAAGCTGACTAGCACTTCCGACGTTTGGCCCCCAAACTGGAACGGACTGGGGCCGCCCTCAAGCGGCTCCTGCCCAACCTGAGGGGTCCAAACGCCTCCTGCCGGAGGCTTTACGCGGGGGTCGTGCGGTCCATGGCTACATATGGGGCCCCGGTGTGGGCGCGTTCACTGCGGCAGAGATCCACCCACTATCTGAACGCGCCCCAAAAGGTGGTAGCCGTAAGGCTGATACGGGGCTACCGCACGATCTCGGGCGAGGCGGCAAGTCTCCTTGCCGGACTGCCACCGTGGGATCTGGAGGCGATAGTCCTCGCGCGCCTGTATGAGTGGCGCGTGGAGGCACTACGCCGGGGGGAAACCCCGCTTCCGCGCCAAATCGCGGCGGAGCGGACGGACCTCCGGCGCGATCTCATGGCGGCATGGAAAGAGCGACTGTCGCAACCCAGCGCAGGGCACGCCACGATAGCGGCGGTAAGACCCCTCTTTGAGGAGTGGCTAGAGAGGCGTCACGGCGTCCTCACCTACCGCCTGACGCAGGACCTCACCGGACACGGATTTTTCGGGAGGTTCCTGCACATCATCAGGCGGGAGGAAACGCCCGGGTGTCACCACTGCGATGATCGCCCCGAGGACACGGTGGAGCATACGGTGGGGGCCTGCCCTGCATGGGCGGAGCACCGCCGTGTCCTCGTAGAGGCGATCGGCAGCAGCGGCGACCTCTCACGCCCGGCCCTGGTTCAAGCCATGGTCCGGGGCGAGGGGGAGTGGGAGGCAGTCGCCTCCTTCTGCGAAGCAGTCATGCTAGCGAAGGAGGTGGCGGGACGGGAGAGGGAGAGTCTCCCGTCCAAGCCACCGCGGTTGACGCTCCGGGCGTCGGGAGCCGCGTGACGACTCCCGGCCACCGTAGGCGCGGGCCTGCGGGCGGTGAGTAATGGGTAGCTCACCGTCCGATCAGGACCAGGCCCGTGCTGGACGGCGCGTACGTGTTCCACGCGCGCCTCAAAGAGATGTCAGCATCGAAGAGGGGGCCCACTAGGGCCCAAGCCTGCCGGGAAAGCGGGACCATCCAAAAGGGGTACCGCTGACCCGGAACATAAAGGGCCAAGGAAGGAACACGGGTGGGTTTTAGTCAGTAAGAGTCTGACACTCCCTTCCGCTCCACCCAGAGCGGGAGGGGTCATTTGATGATTTCCCATCCTCAAAAAAATAAAAAGCAAAGCTGACTAATTGGTTGCAGAATTTGTCTTTAATTTTTATTTTTTCTTACTTACTCTTGACTAGTCTAGGTCAGTGGTGACAGATTCAGAGTGTCGACGTAGGAGTGAGCTTACCCAGAAGAAGCCTGATCACTCTCGCTTTGAAGAGATTAGGGTTGTATGCGTTCGGAAACACAGAAGCAGGTAGAGAGTTCCATTCTTTTGCTGTGCGCATTACAAAAGACATCTGGAAAAGTTTAGTGCGAATTGGTGGAAGAGCAACTAGGTAAGGATGGTAACTTGCTGACCGATGGAAGAACGACTACACAGAAAATATTTATACGATCACCTCATGAATACCTTTTTCAATACTGTTACATGTTATTACTGAGCCGCTTTAACCTGACTGCATTTAAGTTGTAATAATCAATGTTTATGAGGAACTCTGGCTCCTGAGATACAAGTATATTTTTACTTAGTTCAGGAGCCAGCTGTTGAAGCTGCTTTTGACCAGCTGCTTGTACGATCATGTTTAGTGTATGACTAACTTTAGGTATGTTTTCGAGGGTAGTCTTGAACTTCATCGGCCTTATTACAAAACAAGGTTTTTCTTTTGACATGGTTTAAACCATCGAGCCTGTTTTTGAAATAAGAACATAACTGAAATCGAAATACAGTTCCTTTTACAAAACTGTCAACTTAGTCCGGTCTTATATTGTCAATTTTGTATTAAGAACTTTACTAAAGTCGGCATAAAGTTCCAAATACAAAAACTAAATCGAATGTGTAGGTTGGGGCTAAAGTTAGATCGTGTTTTGTAATAAGACGGCATGTGTTTCTCTTAGTACAATAAACTTATTATCGTGAAGGGCAGTTTAACTTATAGAGGCACGAGGAACAGGGTGTAATGTTCACTCAAACCTCCATAGAAAAGGGAGAATCCTCCGACCAGGCGGGTGGCGTGTCTGGTGGGCAACTGCCCGATGATTGATGTCGGGAAGTTGTATTTAGACTAGTCGCGCGGTAAACTCTACTTGCGCGATGCAGGATTTTCGTGAAGTATGATGCGCAGCTCGCATGTGGCGATGTAGATACCGCTACAAACTGCAAAGCAGTTCATTTGACAGACTGATTACAGATTACGTGTTTTATAACATGGCGCATTAAATAATGAATGTTATGATGGAATTATATTAAAAACAAAAGGATGTATTGGGCGATTGTGTAGGCATGGCTTTTGTAAACTGTGTTAGAAGGTGCAGATGACCAATTCCGTGACATAAAGGAGACCCACAGTCCAGGGACAGAATTGGCAAGTTACTTTTGAGTGGCGTCGTGTTTGTGGGCCTTACTGAGATAAGAAAATTATAAAACATAATATTTCTATATGCGTTACATAGATTACATTATGTAGTTTTATAGTATGAGGTTATATTTATGACAGTCGTTAAAATCAATAAAGAGCGTTGTGATAGAAAAAAATGCAGAAGCCTAAATCCAGTGAGAGCTACAAGAAAATGCTTGTGGGGGAGGTTCAATTAAAACCAAACGTCGAAAAATACTCAGAATCTCTTAAATAATACTTTCATAACAACATAATCAGCCTATAATCTTCTCACTGCTGGGACACAGGCCGTTTCTCTTCGAAAGGGAGTGGGCTGTAATCCACCACGCGGGCCCAGTGCGGGTTGGTAGATGGCATATTCTTTTTTGTTTCCTCACGATGCTTTCCTTCACCATTTGAAAGTAGTGGTGAATTATTTTCTTTCCATACCCTGAAGAAACTATACCTATTCTCCAACTTTTGTAAGCCATTGTTTTCAAGCTGTGTTTAGATAAACGCACTGTCAATTGTTTCGATATTCTTACCTTGCCATCTGCCTAGTTTTTTCCAACTACGTTGAGGACGGCTTCCTGTCTAACCAGATGCAGCTAAATACCAGTAGGTACATGGATCGACGGCCTATCTGACCTCCACGACTTAGTTGGTGGTGATATACACGAGCGGCCCAGCCGTCGACGCCGAAGAGTGTTGACGGCTGCAGTTGTCGCATACACGAGCGATGACGTGTCAACGGCTTCCTTTTTTTTTCGAGTGTGGTAAATCATCGAATAACTTCTCCCGCTCTGGGCGGTGCGGGAGGGCTGCGGCTCTAAAACCCATCCGTGTGCCTTCAGTTGCCTGTGCCAGGGGCCATGTTCAGATCACGTCGGGGTCACCAATGCGGGAGTTAAGTAGTTGCTCCCACCAAGTATATGAAATTAAACTAAATCGCTGTGATCTATAAAGGTTAATGTAGTTTAATCAACCAGAAATGCTCACAAGCTTGTTACGTACGATATG
The DNA here is from genome assembly GCA_937001585.2 of Brachylomia viminalis. Lineage (NCBI taxonomy): Eukaryota > Metazoa > Arthropoda > Insecta > Lepidoptera > Noctuidae > Brachylomia > Brachylomia viminalis. The sequence goes on along the minus strand of OW443322.2, from coordinate 9,429,729 downwards.
TACATAGATACAATCACAAATACCAGTGCTAGTCACACAATAGAAATAGTGAGCATCAAAGGGGGTAGCTATTAACCAATTTATGGGAGAGTAGTGATTTTAGTTCCTGTCAAAGACACTAGTGATGTCTCACTATCGTAGTGATGTTACCTCATCATTCAGGAGGACGATGTGTTAATCGCCACAACCCTTTCGGATTTTCCCGCAACCCTGACAGGCATCGGCTCTAGCGGACCCCGTTATTGTTGCTGACATCTCTTTAAGACGCGCGTGGAACACAACGCGCCGTCGACCCGGGCCTGGACCTAATCGGACGGCAAGCTACCCATCGCTCACCGTCGGCAATCCCGCGCCTACGGTGGCCGAGAATCGGCCTGGGATTTCCGACGCCCAGGGTGTCTCCTGCGGCGACTAGGAGCGTGAGAGCGCGAATTTTGCCTGTCTTGACGTGAACAGCCGCACTCTGTTATTACTTAGCCACGAGCCCCCTATTATTTTTACCTTTGTTATTCCTTTTCATTTCAGTAAATTAACCTCCTAAATCAATCTATGTCGTGAAGACATTGCATTTTGTATACAACAATAAAGACGTAAGTCATGTATTTGATAAACTGTTTACTTTACCTACATCTGGATAGTTCTTTCATGTTTTCATTAGTTTACAAACAACCTGTCGGTATTATAAATATTATCGTTTTATTGTAAACTTAAAAGATGTTTGAAAAAATTCGGTAACTCAGCTTTTTCTTGTCATCTTTTCCCAAATATGTTGAGATCGACTTCCAGTACTTATATCAGTATTTTACATGGAGAGACTGCGATCTGACCTCCACAACCCTGTGACTGGGTAACACAATACCCCTTGGTAAGACTGATCGACAGACTCAGCCTTCTGACAACCCAAAACGACAGTTATGGAGTGGTAAGAAGCAAAACAATGGCCACCAAAATAAAAGTAATAATTGCAGTTTTAATTAAATTAAAAAATAAATGCACGGCTCACTGGAATCATTTTAGGTATTTCTTTAGTTGATTGAATTCCCTTTAATATCATTATTCATTACATAAAATATGATAGTTTACGCTCATAATTTTGAGAAATAAGCGACGAAAAATATTTTTTTGAGCTCTGTTTTACAATTGTTTTATCATGATACTTTTTAATTTTTATAAAATATTTTATTTGAACATTTGACAGTCCATAATTTTTTTTTTGGCTTGTAATATGTACCAATACGGCTACTAACTGTGCGACAAAAAACAGCGTTTTCGGTGTCCTGCGTTTGGGTTACTTTGGGCCATACGCTGGAATAACAAACACATGGGAAGTGTGTGTCCCGTATAATAAATTAGGAAAATTAATTTCAATGTGATCTTATAGAAAAACTCATACAAAATAAAAAGTTGTGACACACCTACATGTCGTGTGTGTGTGTGTGTGTGTGTGTGTGTGTGTGTGTGTGTGTGTGTGTGTGTGTGTGTGTGTGTGTGTGTGTGTGTGTGAGATTAATGAAAAACTAAAATAAATTGTCTTTTATTTTATGTTTTGTATTTGTGTAACACAAATTCTTTACAAAATGTAAGGGAAAAGTTTTTTGCAATTTGTGACTTTTTGAGTACTCCAACGATGGTTGGTCCCATAGAAGTTTTTGATCAGTATCAGAAACATGATCGATTGGCATCAAAAAATGTTTTTGAGTAAAATGGCTATTTTCTTGCTAAATGTAAAAAAAAAATCTGTGAATGGGGATCAGAATTCCACAAAAAAAATATGGATAGTCTCCTAAGACCATTTTCGTGTAGCTGCAACGGATAAGGTACTTCCCCTTACTGCCCCGCTGAAAGTTTCCACCCTGTATAAAAAAGTAGCTTTATATGGCAGATATATGTCGGCTCGAACATTTTCAAAGATCCCCCACTAAAGATGACCCACTTCCTGGATTGTTCCAAGTGTTCATACACCCGCCTGCACATTTGATATTGGTGTTGGAGCTGGTATATTGGCGTGTGCTAGCTGACATATGACAAATAATTCAATTTAATGTTCTGTTCTGTCAACATTCAGGCATTAAAATTGGTTTTAACTTTTAATCGATCTGGCTTTGGACATAATAAATATTCTGTGTCAATCCGTCTCGTATTTGATAAGATTGGGCAACTCATCTAACTCGGGTCAAGGGTTTCTGATAAATAAGCGTAGATAAACGCTCTAATTCTGTCGAAACGGCTAACAGTCAATCTGTTCAGACTTTTTCCAGCTATGTACTGTCGGCTTCCAATCTATCTGAAGTCTGCTGAATACCAGTATTCTCGTACTTTCAACCGCTAGCCGTCCATAACTTAGAACAATTCTTCCGTAGACAGTGTCAACAACAGACAGCATCCTATTTATAACGGAGGGAACTATTGTGAGTGTGACGTCACCAATTAGTCTAATTGGACCTAATTGAAAGTGGTAACGAGATTCTATTTGTATCTACGAATAGGTTTTTACAGGGAAAGATGGATGTAGGACCATATAATGACCTCATTGGTGGTGTTCTTTAGAAAGCACCTAGTACTCGCAACCAGCGTGCGTGAACGGGAACGTGAACGGGCGCCGTCAGTGGGCACTGGACATGTCTGAGCTGCCTCGCCTTTTTTTGATACCTGAATTGTTTTTGTATTTTTATTACGGACGCTTTTAACGTGCAAGTTTTTCTACATTATTCTCACATGTATAATTTCAACATGAATGATGTAAGTAACCACTATTTTGTAACAATATTTTGATTTAAAAGAGTGTCCATGGAGTTTCTTGTCCGTTCTTCTCCATATATACCTACTACGCTTTGGAATGGGCAACTAGCTTCATATTTCTGACTGACCGACCCCTTGACAATTCAAAAGTGCCTGTAATTGGTTTATTTGAAATAAATGCTTTGAGTTTAGCGTGTATGATGACCAGATATATGAACGTAAACGAAGCAAGGAGGAGTAGGTATGTTAGGATCGTAGCAGGAGGCATTTCGTCGTTTCTGCCTAGCTCCATTTGAAGTGAGTGTATGCGTTTATGTATTATGATTATGAATGAAGAAAACCGAAAACTGAGTTCTTCTCTCGATCAGCGCGATCTGTAACTCATGCATACAAAAGCAGGCCAGATTAAATGCATGACTATAGGTAACTGTCTGGTGGTTTTGTGTACTTTTATATGGCCTACGTTGCCGCAACCCCGGCAGACATCGGCCCTAGCGGGCCCCGTCATTGTTGCTGACATCTCTTTGAGGCGCGAGTGGAACAGAACGTGCCGTCGACCCGGGCCTGGTCCTTATCGGGTCCGCAAGCCCGCTCCTACGGTGGCCGGGAATCGGCCTGGGATTCCCGACACCCAGGGCGTCTACTCTCCTGCGGCGGCTAGGGGCGTGAGGGCGCGAATTTTGAGGGAGTAAACCCCCTGAAGCGGGTCGTAAGTGGCGTGCAATGCAAGCGCTTATTTATTTATTTATAGCGCCGTTAACCCCTTCCAATTCTCCCTGTTCCTTGCCCGTTTAGTAAATGTCTTTCCAGCCGTCCTAAGCACGTCATTCTGTCAACTTTTCAAAGAGTTTTTATTTCTTGCTCTTCCCCTCCCTAGGGTACCATAGGGTCACTTTTTTTGTTCCGTTTCCTTGCCCCCTGACAGTTTGGCCGGCCAAAATCCATTTTAAACTTCTCAGCTTTAGTATTACATCTTGTGTTTTTGTTGCCTTCCTGATTGATTACAAATTGATTGGTTCTTTCTATCTTTCTTGTCGCCATCATACTCCGTTCCATGCTACGCTGACACGTTTGGAGTTTTGTCTGTTGGGTTTTGGTAAAAGCCCATTTTTGGCACCCGTAAGTTTAGGAAGGATGCTGGTGTTGAAAAGCTGCGTTTAACCAATGGCAAAATGCGCATACAACTCCCGTCACACTTAATGCGTTAACGCCAATACTCTTGACGAGAAATTCCCACACATTTCGGTTGGATCTTCGAGACTACAGCATAGTAATACTGACATAAAAACAAAACACAAATTGATTTATTTATAAACTCATCATCACTATCATTACAGGAATCTCCTAATTCAATAGTGTGGCCATAATTACACTTTAATTATTTACCATAACGTAGGTATTATGTACATCGTGGTTTTTGTGAACTCACTCAGAGAACAAGTAAAAAGATCTATGCTGTCTGCTACGTCATTAAGTACACGCAAGGTACGCGTTATAGTGGATCTACTCTGTAGATTGGTCCTACTACTGGGTACCGCCAATAGACGTGGCTGTCGCCTTCGCAACACATAATTGTCGGGCACACACAGGTTTATTTCTTTCAATATACCTGGGTTTGAAGTCTTGCCATACAATAATTTGAAAATATATGTAGCAAGAGCTACGTCCCTCCTTGTTTCCAATTTATTGTATCCCATCATGCCTATCACAAACAAAGTTGGATACATCAATGGATAAAATGGATATACACCATACCACCTTAGGTACAGAAACCTAGTAAATTTATTTTTCACTCCTCTTGCTCAAAAAGACCGTCATTGTGGCGTACCAGAGCGAAGAAAAAATAGCAATTCTTCCTCTAGGGGCAAAAGTTTTTTTTTTTTTAATTTTTGTGTGTCAAATACGAAAAAGTCTTTAGTCATAAGTAGAATAATCATGAATATAGACTCGACTTATTACTGTTTCATAAAAAAAGAACTTCATTTTATTTTTGAAAATGGAACTAAAATCGGTGATCTCTTTGGTAGAATGCATGCAATGCGTTACGTTGCGGCTGCAGAAGAAAAAACAAAAAAAAAGACATTGGCGCGAAATCTTTATAATTTTTCTCTAATTGCAAATTGAATTGGTAGTGACCGTAATTAATTTTACAATAGTGAAAATGTCATCATCTAGTGAGAATGGAGACCCTAATTTGCAAATAGAAGAGAAAGGAAAATAAATAATTTTAATAAAATAAACTACATATTTCATAATAAACTACATACTACTCTGTCAAGAAAGTACCGGGAAAAGATCAATAATACACAAAATGTCTGTTATTCATCCAAATTTATTTTATCACCTTCAAAGTATGCTCCTTTAGAAACGATACACTTGCGCCAACGAATAATCCATTCATCAAAACATTTTTTAAACGCTGCTTCCGGAATTGAGTTCAGTTCTCGCCGCGAATTCTCCTTTATGTCTTCTATCGATTGAAAACGGGTGCCACGAAGTGGTAATTTGAGTTTAGGAAAAAGAAAAAAGTCAGCAGGAGCCATATCTGGTGAATATGGTGGTTGCTGGGTGGTATTTGTTGAGTGTTTGGTTAAAAATTCGTTCACAATGATAGCCTTGTGCGAAGGCGCATTGTCGTGGTGCAAAATCCAAGAATTTTCTTTCCACAAATCTGGCTTTTTTCGTCGAATTTGCTCTCTTAAACGCCGCATAACGCTCAAATAATATTCTTTATTTACCGTTAGACCTTCCGGTAAGAATTCAGAGTGCACAACACCGCGATAGTCAAAGAAAACAGTCAACATGACTTTGACTTTTGATCGACATTGGCGTGGTTTTTTCGGATTCGGTTCAGTTGGAAGGCGCCACTCCGAAGCTTGTTGACTAGTTTGCATGTCAAACTCGTAAACCCACGTCTCGTCACCAGTAACAATGCGTTTCATGAATGTTGGGTCCGAACTGACTCGTTCTAGCATGTCCTCAGCGACTTTCATGCGATTGAGTTTTTGGAGAAAATTCAGATCTTTTGGGACTAGCCGAGCAGCAACATGTTTCATACCCAAATGATTAGTTAAAATGGTACGGATCGACTCGTGAGATACAGAAAGTTCGGCGGCTATCTCTCTCAGAGTTGAATGGGGATTTTCAGTCACTATTTCCTTCACTTTTGCGATGTTAACTTCAGTTGCAGACGTTGACGGCCTACCAGAGCGAGGCAAATCTTCCATCACATCTCGACCGCTTTTGAACGCTTTGAACCACTCATAAGCACGAGTTTTTGATAAAGTCGATTCACCGTAAGCCTTCTGTAACATTTTCAGTGACTCCGAACACGAAATTCCATTGGCGATGCAAAATTTAAGACAAACTCTTTGTTCGATATTTTTGTCCATTATGAAATTCGCAATACACACTATATATGATATTACTAAAACCAGCACTGTATTTAATATAAATAACAGATACAACTCAAACTCCGCGCCAAAATGGAAAACAGTTGTGCCAATCTAACAACTACAAAAAAACAAAAATTTGAATTTGGAACCATAAACAAATCATCCATTCCCGATACTTTTTTGACTGAATGTATTTCATATTGTATTGGATTGTTTTATTTTCTCGCAATCGTAGTGAAAAGTAGAGTGTAACACACGGCGCTAAAAACCCATTAAAACTCGGTTTCTATTTACTCCCTCGCTAAAGCTCGGGAGTAAAACTACCTCGTATATAATGGGTCATTTTAGCTCCTTGTTTAACAATCTACTATTGTACAAATAAACCTGACATAAAAATTAGGTAGTTATTACGAATTTGGAATAACCACCGACGGCCGCCATGGCCCACGCACAATTGTTCACCGGAAGGACTGAGTGCGGAAACCAAAACCCCCTAACACAGAACATAGTTTTTGCGATAAAAATTGAGACCATTCTTTTGATCAAAACCAGCATAAATATAACATGTAATTTAAAAATAAATTGGTTTTAAATTAAAGAGTAAAATTACATCTACAGTAGAAACCATGCACCAACCTGGTAACTACTGCAACTAGATCATGGAGGTCAAATAGGCAGTCGCTCCATGTAAAATGCTGCTGTTCAACTGCATCTGCTTAGACTGGAAGCTGACCCTAACAAAGTTGCATAGTTGAGAAACGGCAAGGCAGATGATGATGAGAAGCTCTTCCCCTAACAACTATCAATCATCAATCATCAACAATTTTCAATCATCTTGTTACGGCTCTTTAAGCAGCTGAACGCTGGGCATCTGCCTTCCAGTCTGCGGCAAGGTCCCTGCATGATGAAAATATTTGAGTTGCCTACAAATAGTAGCTCAGGAATTTAATTTTTATTATCCTACTAGCTGACCCCGTGAACTTCATACAACCATTTTTTTTTTTCTGTCCGTATGAACCATCCTCGTACTTCAAGGAATATTCTAAAAAAAGAATTAGCTAACTCGGTCCATCCGTTCTTGAGTTATAAAATTACAACGAAAAGTGGCATTTATTTTTATAGATAAGGATTTTCAGTAGGTATCCAAATTATCAAAATACGCAAAAAACTAGCTTCGACATCGAGTTGTGGACACAAGCCCGTATTACCTATCCCAATTATCCCAGTAAAATGTATCCCAAATAAACACATGGGTTACCTACTTATTTATGCCAGAATAAAAGACTAAGCGGCAATTTTTCAAAAACTGGGTTATCCTTAGCGTCATAATTCTGAATTTATACATTATTCCATACAAAAACTGTCCGTCATCAATTTAATGGCATAGATAAGATATCTGATGTTGAAAAATCTACTCTATTCCATTTTGATTGAAATTTGGAGGGATTCTGATCAGATTTGATACCTAATCGTTTTTATTATTATTTGTTACAAATATCTATATATTTTTATTTAAATATTTCACTATAAAACTGATTTACATCCGTAAGACGTCCTAGTAACATAAGGTCCAGTTGAAAACCAGCGTCAGGCACTGGTTGTCTGGCATTTATGCTGAACTGGGCCTATTTGGTGCTGCCGTGAGGCACACAATACTACGAGTATTTTAAGTACTTTCTGTTTGTCTGTTTTTGTGTAATATTGCGTGCTTTAACCTGGGTCAAATAAATTTATTTTCTTTCTTCTTCTTTCATTTGGGGTAGGCTGAATACACAGCATCTATGCAAGCCTGAGCCATTAACTGGGCCCTAATCCGCAATTCAAACTGCTGCAGAGAAATTCCAGTTGGACAAATAAGTAACACTGCCCATTGAGACAATTAAACACAGGACCCAACATTTAATAGCCACCATTACGACCACTAGACAAATGTTGCAGTCAAGCCATATCATTTAAATCATTTTCATCAAATATGCTGATGATAGCATGAATGCTTAATCTACATCTATGATAAGCCTAACGTTTGTTGGTTATGGTTACAATAAACCATTTTGTAGTCATAACCGACGAACCACTCAACAGATTAAATATCGCCAAGCTATTTGAAACACATGCATCAGTCTGAAGTGTGTGTTTAGCTGCTAGTGTGTCTGAACAATTAATAAACAGTTGAAATGATAATGCGTCATTCAACTTCTTTTTTTCAATTAAAGATGATAAGTAGTTTTAATAAAGATAATCTGACAAACAGTTCCATTATTTTTTTTTACTGCTGACTAGTTTACAAGTGTATTTTTGTCAAGTTTTAGTCATTTATGTAACAATATAAAGCTGCATATCAATTAGAGAATACTTTAAATATGCATAATATTGACGCGAAAAATTATAATAAATTTAATACAGTCCAATAAGAATCTTATTCCATTCTCTATGAGCTGTTGACCTAATACCAGTGCTCACTTAATTGAATTAACAAAAAGCCTTGTGATATAATATTACCGCATCGCTAAAAAAAGAAGCCAATTATTTAAAAAAAGAATACTTACTGTGAATATCACTGATATTATCCCAGAAACTGTTCATCAAATTTCTTTTGAAAGCGAAAAAATCGTTTTGATTACGGCCGCACACATTTCTTGACACGATTGAGTAATAAATAACAGTCTAGAGAATTAAATGTCCGGCAATTGTCGCACGCACAATGTAGTAGGCGACGCAGACGGCTAATTATAAAGTCCTAAGCCAATTCATACAATACAACCGCTTATTATTTTGTGAAACATCAAAAACGTTTTCGAACACAGATAAAAACGGAAGAACGCACACACAACACAAAAGTTTTACGGGCAATGTACAGTTTATTGCCCTAATTACGGTAGCCGTATTGTTTATAACTGTGTCGAAACAATGTTAATTTTTATTGAAATAATATGCTTCAAGGCACAAAATATATCCTTTTTCTGATTCTGACGTGACGTTATGGCGCTGCCCCATTTTAGTTTGTTATGTGTTAGAGTTTTTAGTCGATTAAAAACGAGTTTTTACTAATTTAACAGGTTTTGAATATTCGTAATTAGTTAATTACGAAACATAAGGACTATACTTCACACGTTTAACTCATGTAAATACATTCTCAAGTCATTATATTATGCAAAACACCCAGTTTATCTAATAACAAAATCACAATAATAGTAGAAATAAGTTTTTTTTAGTAGAGTTTCGTCCTAAACTCTATTTTCTTGTTACACTAACATACTAAGCTACACACAAAACTACAACCCTAGAATACGCAATTTCCAAAGACAACGCGAAACAAACAAGTTTCGTATGCGTTCATAAATTATTATTTTAAATAAAATTCAATCTTTTTACATAAAATATATTGTACCGTGTAAATACATGCACTCTATTCGTATTAATTATTGTGATAATCTAGGTACGTGCTTGTAACCATCGATCATGTTTTAAGTCTTCTTTGCATTTCCAAAACACTCGAAGAATTACTATATTCCGAAGTAAAATTCAGAATTTTATGACTGCACCGATAACACCATAACCAATATTCTTGAAGAAATCAAGTGATCGATCGATTTCGAAAGCTGTCATCTGTCATACGGGATAATAGGAATCAGATTCTATTTGTTTACAAAATCAGGAAAACATTTATGAAACTTGAAAACTTAAATGAAAAATGTCTTCATTTCTATGTTTTATTTGCCACAACACCGTGAACTCGGATACCAATGACGAGACGCGGGACAAATACAGAGAAATCGTCGGAATGAACGTAAAGATACTCTCCTGTATATACTAAAATATTTAATTTATTTACATTCAGTTCGTATACCTCATTCTGAATGCTTCTAAACCTTTCGTAGACCACAGCTAGACATAGTCTTCTTGTACCTATGTGTAGAAATGCATTAAGGCTCCCACAGACAAGCGCGACGCGACTCTTGTAGAAAAATTTCCATGAAGTTTTCTTAGAAATTCTTCCACTAGAGTTGCGTCGCGCCTGTTTCAAGACAATGGCAGTAGTTCTAAAAATTGAGTTAAAAGTCGCCCCCTTTCTATTAGGCCATGCCACTATCTCCTCCAACACAGGAACAGCGACGTAAAATGTCCTTTCTTTGATATTGTTCGTGGAGTTGTTGAGCTCCTTAATTTATGAGTTGAGCTACACGATTACTGACACATTCGTGCACCAACTGAACAGGGGCCGTACCATGACGTGTTAACACCATCATGATTCCGTTGCAAAAAAGAGATAGTGCTATCGGTCATGTATAGGCTCTCTTTCACGCTGGAACAATGATGGAATTAATACGTCATAGTACGGCCCCAGGTCCAACAAATCTTTGTTGTTCTTGTTGGAGCAAACATATGTAACCTCATGTCTGTCACATTTAGGTATTTGTAGACAGGCTGGTTGTCAATTTTTAAAATGAGATCATTTTAAAAAGACAACTGTAAGTTGTTTGGAACTTGCTCATTATTCACTATTAGTATTCACCTTTATAAAATACACTGATCCTATAAACCGTCCAATCCTAAATCCTGTTACAATTGATCATAAATATTTTATTCTTTTTCTTTCTCATATTTTTATATTTGTTTAACGCCAATAAAGTTTATTAATTCTGCGCTGTGTTTATCTAACTCAAAGACACGACAGTTCTTTCCTCAAAAGACCACCTCGGAGACTAATCTGCAAGGTCTTTATATGACCTAACCAAGATTATGTCTGGACTTTACGAGAGACTGTGACCTCTGAGTTTGTTTCAGGGGAGTTTGTTTCATAGGAAACTCCACCTGTGTAAAACTGATTTTTATAAAGAAATGTACACCAATAAATATATTTTATCGCAAGTCAACTTCTCTGCCAATCTCTCCTTTAAAAATCCACCTTTGCAAATAATTATTAATATCAATGTAATATAAATCCTCTTTTGCAAATAATTATTAATATCAATGTAATATATATATTACATTGATATTAATAATTATTTGCAATTATTAATATCAATGTAATATATATATTACATTGATATTAATAATTATTTGCAAAAGAGGATTTTATCAAATAATAATTCCAATATAACAACGCATTCAGGGGTTGGTTGGGGCTCCCACGCAGTGCCTCCGGCATGTTCGCAGACCACAGTACGGACGGCTTCCAGGCAGTGCTTCGCAAAAGAACGGCCTCCCTGTGGTGGCACCAAGAAGGGTAGCACCAACACGCTTCTGAGCGTGGTGGCGGACAGAGTGGACAGCCAAATCCTGAGGCATTGGTCGCTCATGCATGCATGTCCAAAAACATAATAATTTAAAATTTTATTAACATATGTATCTACCTACTAACATAATATGGACTTGTATCAATTACTGTGTGTTTGCGTCTGAAATAAATATTTAAAATTTTATTTCAATATCCAGATAACAACTTTAATGAACAACAAACAACATCACGCCTGTGTACCTCAAGGGGTTAGGCAGGGGTGTGCCTATAGTACATCCACAGTTCGCCAGATATGTTAAAATCCCATGTAATAGGGAGCGAGCCTATTGACTGCCCCTTTGGGTTAGTGGTTCCAAGCGCTCCTGCTGTGCATAAAAAAATAAAATAAAATAAAATTTATTGTGTCAAATAATTGGTTTATAAATTGTTGTGTTCGGAATCTTCTTTTAGACAAATAATGCCTGTAGTAGAAGACTCCGCTCCTCCCTATTTTGTATAGCGTGATAATTAACACAATATTTTTAAAATGTAAAAGAATATTAAGTCTAGGCTAACAAAAATAAGAAATTAAAAAATAAAAAATAATCAAAGAGTATACTTAAAGATTGTGAGTGCGCGTGTGTGTGTTGTGTGTGTGTGTGTGTGTGTGTGTGTGTGTGTGTGTATGTGTGGATGAGCGTGTCTGTTAGAGTAAGTGGGTGTGTGTGTCTGTGAGTATGTGAATAATTCCGTGTTATAACAATGCTTCCATGCATGAGGACCAGGGTAGGGGGAGAACAATGCATGAGGACCAGGGTTTGATTTCCAGGTCGGGCATTGGGTTTTTCTATCTGGAGTTTCTCAGTAGTAGCAGCAGAGTAGCAGCCCAGAGTCTGGAATTGTGCCCCCGGCTTATGGCAATAGGCTCAACCCTGTACTTTTTTTTTTATGTTACCCCACACTAGGAATTTCTCCTGTATTGTGGGTGCGTTTACCAGGGCTCGGAAACCGGTTGACATTCTTAACCGGTTATGGTATTTGACCCCAAACCGAAATCGATTTAAGTTAAAGGTTGCACTTTACCGGTACTAACCGGTTTATACGGAACACCGGTTTTTCTAGAATTTTGGTTTTGATAGTGAAAATTAACCGGTTAAAACAAAGTTTGATAGGGTTTGATAGGCCCTCGCTTCCCTCGCTCGCAAAGTCTGGACGTTGCGATGTCATTTAGTTACAAAATAGGCGCAAATAAGCAAGTCGAATCATGAATCTACCCGCACAATTTAAGTTCAGCGGTTGTTATTGACGTCCTCGGATAAATTTTTTTGTTCTTCATAATATTTTCTAGGGTAATGTCACTATAACTTGTTGGAAGTGTCAAAAAACTAGACGAAATAAAAATACGGGTATACCGCCGTTTACCCGAATTTTATTTGCCCTAATATCATTTGCCATAATAGTCAACAGCCATAATATCATACGACATAATACTCATTTGCCCTACTCTCATTTGCCATATTAGTCACGTGCCAGAATCATTGTTTCCCATAAAGTCACTTACCATAACATCATTTGTCATAATCATTGTAAGTCCTAATTATCACATGCCATAATTATGATATGCCATAAACTAATTTGCCATCGACATCGGGTGTGTAACGGTTGTTTATATCAAGAGAAATTGGATGCAATTGGGACTTTAGGGCACCCCGACTCGGACAGGTTAGGTTAGAAGGGGATGGCGGGGTCGTGTGAGCGAGCGAAGCGAGCGAATAGACCCCGCCATCCCCTTCGTTGTTATTTTTTTATTAACCACACAGAAGTAGGAGCCCCGCAAAGCGGGGCTCCGTCGACCTAGCCCACCATCAACCATGCACAGAATAAATAAGTGTATTTATTAATATTTGTCTAACACTTGTTATGCCATTTAAATATTATGTCTAATAATTATTATGGCACATAAAAATAAGGCAAACAATACTTATGGCATTCGTATCTTATGCTATCTAAAATTCGGGCAATTAAAAGTATGTCATATGTCTTTTAGGGCAAATGAATCATTCGGGCAAATAAAATCCGGGTAAATGAAATTCGGGAAAATGATGATTATGGCATATAATCTTCGGGCAAACAATAGACAACCAAAAATACGAATTACAATTAACCGGTTAAATTGGGTGTAAAAACCGTTTGAGCTTATGTAACCGGTAACCTTTATCATTTGGGTTACATAAAAACAATTCACTTGTTTAACCGGTAAAGGAAGGAACGATATAATTAACCGCTCTTTTTAAACCGGTTCCAAGCCCTTTCGTTTACAAACATTTAAACTTACATACACAAACAGCCAGACCCGGAACAACTACTTGTAGGTCATACAAATATTTGTTCCGTGCGGGAATCGAACCCGCGACACGCAGCGCAGCAGTCAATCACTTAAACACTGCGCCAACCGTGTCGTTAATTGTTATTATGGGACTTTAAACATAACTGGCGAAATGAGAGTGTACTTTGTGTACACCTCTGCCGAACCCTTCAGGAAAATACTACAAGCGTTGTTTTTTTTTTTTTTTTATAATTCTTTTTATAATCTTTGTTTCAGCTGTGTCCTGATTCTCAGTTATGCTATATTTGTTGCCACATGCTAAATAAACTGTGGCTGTTTAAATCTGTATGTTTGAAAAGGAGTTTGGAATATCCTGTACTGTTTAGGTAAGTAGTTAATCTAGCATTTACCTAATTATTTCATTTACTAAATGACAACAGCCGCACGGTTCAATCGCAGGTTAAGCTACCCTTGCCGCGGTTGGTCCGTGGATGGGTGACCATATTTACATACCAAGACCCCTCCGTGCCTCGGAAAGCACGTTAAGCCGTTGGTCCCGGCTGTCATTCGTGAATCTTTGACAGTCGTTACGGGTCGCCAGAAGCCCGAAAGTCTAACAACCAGTCTTACCAAGGGTATTATAGAAGTATGAGGAACAGAGTGGAAAGTTTACATAGAAAAGGGAGCCTCCGACCAGACGGGTGTCCTGTGGGCATCTGCCCGACGTTGATGTCGGGATGTTGTATATGCTAGTTGCGCGGTAAACTCTGCTTGCGCGATGCAGGATTTTGCGTTACGCTCTTGACTCTAGTCTAGGTCAGTGGTGACAGAGACAGAGTCGACGATGGAGTGAGCTTACCCAGAAGAAGCCTGTTCACACTCACTTTGAAGAGATTAGGGTTGTATGCGTTCGGAAACACAGACGCAGGTAGAGAGTTCCACTCTTTTGCTGTGCGCATAACAAAAGACATTTGGAAACGCTTAGTGCGAATTGGTGGAATAGCAACTAGGTAAGGATGATAAGTTGCAGTGCGTCTAGATGACCGATGGAAGAAGCGGGCCGGTGGAATGAGGTCGTGGAGTTCTTGGGCACACTCACCGAAGTACAATCTGTAGAAGACCGACAAGTAGGCGGCCTTGTAACATACAGGCTGCATCCGTTTAGACTGGAAGCCGACACCAATATAGTTGGAAATAAAATAGGCTAGGCAGCTGATAATATAATGTAAATTTTAATGTAATATTAAACTTTCTGGAATAAATTCTCTAAATGATGGCTCCCGAGTCCCGAGTAAGCCGCAACCAGATTACACACACGCAACTGAACTCTACAAAACTATACACATACATCCGTAGCGTAGTGTGCTAGCATATATTCACGTTACGTAAACGAAATACAGACACCCACCTCTATACAGTCGCCTAAACACACACGCGAATGCGCGGCGCGGGCGGCGATTCACGTAGACACTGAGCGGTGTTACACAGTACAATACCGCTCACACGCACACGACGGCTTCTTAGCCCGGACCGTGACCGGCTAGCTCTGGAATCGGGACGGGCGGGAGCCACACACCCTATCTGTAGGAGCGTCGAGTCGGCACCTTCGTCGCTAGTCGTTTCCTGCCGGGCCTCTCCGAGGTAACTGGGCAGCTCGCTGTCTGATAAGGACCAGACCCGGGTCGGCGCGTTGTGTTCTACGCGCGCCTCAAAGAGATGTCAGCATCAATGACGGGGTCCGCTAGGGCCGATGCCTGCCAGGGTTGCGGGAAAGTTCGAGAGGGATACCGTGGCCTCTGGTACAGGCAACTGAAGGAACACGGGTGGGTTTTAGTCAGTAAGAGTCTGACACGCCGCCGTCTCGCTCCGCCCAGAGCGGGAGAAGTTATTTGATGATTTACCACCCTAAAAATAAATAAAAAAGAAGGTACCTGGGGGTCTCACCTGGCGGAAAACATCATAGCAATCACTCACACCATTAGCCATTGACACAGATACAATGTGGGGCTCGTGTTAACGAGTCAACGTGTGAACATCCGCGGCCAGGGGGCGAAGCCCCGGGACCTCTCCGACCAACCGAATCTCTAAATGATAGTGAACAACACCGCAACGAAACCCGTTATAGTTTAGATGAACAACGCGGTCACACAGACACGAAAAGTGACTTTAATTTATATTATGTCATTAATTTTTTATTTGTGTAACATATGTAGTGAATACAGTTCTTAAAATTAACTTCATATGTAGCTATGTTATGCCAAGAGGCGTACAAATATGGTTGCATGCTAAATACAATATAGTAGATTGTTATACAAGGAGCTAAAATGACCCAATATACAACGTGGCGCTACAATGGTGACTTTAATTTAATACACGGGTAGGGCTAGTGCCCATTAACCATATAAATATTAATAGGTTAAAATAATACGTAAACTGAAAAAAAAATTTTTTCAAACAAACTAAATAATAAAAAAGTCATTAAAATTGGGATCACCCTTGGAAAAATTCATTCATGAAATTACTTACCTAGCTCGCTTACGTTAACTCGGAGCGGCAATGTGTCGGTTCGCGGGCTGGCAACTGCGCGCATCGCGTCTTGTACCTACTCGTGATCGGTCCGATTCTTTGACGGCATATTATCAAAGAAACCGAGCGGCGCAAGTGGTACAAACACTTATCACATCACCCTCTCTTGTTACTATTAGTAATAACTGTCATCACTAATCACTGCCATCACGATCATAAGTTTACACAAGCACTAATAGCACAAATAAATGCGTCCGTATCGCAAGAGGTGTAAACGTACCTACTAGATAAGAAAACGAAAACCAATCAAAGTGTCTTTATCGCAGTACCATGATCTAATTACTATCCTAATTACACAAAAAGAAATAAATAAAACAATAGCTAAGTCTTTTTCGCGACGTAATTATGCGCACTAGTATAAATAAGTGCGTCAAGGACACGGGTTCGACTAGCACAAGAAAAGCAAAAAAAGAATTCGTGCTCGGTGCGGCGGGTGGGTGGAAGGGAGAGCGCGCGTCGCCTGCGCTGCTCGCCAACAAAGGAAATTTCCTTAAATTCGCCTACTCTATGCATTTGTTTCATCCTAATAGTATTGCTTATTCGTTTTAATTTCATTGATGCGAAGTTATGATCCGTGACCGAGGGAAATGACCGCTGCGCGACAGTTCTTTAAGTACAGGTTGCTCTAAGATGCTATTTCCTAAATTCTTTAATAAATCTGTAAATAATAACGTTTAATGGAAATAAAAAATTGTCATGAAACGAAAATGTGAAAACGTATATTATGTGTGTTAAATTAAGGTCACCATAGCAGCGCCACGCTGTATACGAGGTAGTTTTACTCCCGAGCTTTAGCGAGGGAGTAAATAGAAACCGAGTTTTAATGGGTTTTTAGCGCCGTGTGTTACACTCTACTTTTCACTACGATTGCGAGAAAATAAAACAATCCAATACAATATGAAATATGTAGTTTATTTTATTAAAAATTAAATGTAAGTACAATTTGTACAATTCTGGATATTTAACGAGATGTTTTTTCCCGGTAACTTAATTTCATAAAGATTTCGCGCCAATGTCTTTTCTTTTGTTTTTTCTTCTGCAGCCGCAACGCATTGCATGCATTCTACCAAAGAGATCGCCGATTTTAGTTCCATTTTCAAAAATAAAATGAAGTTCTTTTTTTATGAAACAGTAATAAGTCGAGTCTATATTCATGATTATTCTACTTATGACTAAAGACTTTTTCGTTTTTGTTAGCTCATTGTCATTTGACACACAAAAATAAAAAAATAAAAACTTTTTCCCCTAGAGGAAGAATTGCTATTTTTTCTTCGCTCTGGTACGCCACAATGATGATCTTTTTGAGCAAGAGGAGTGAAAAAACATTGAAGTACATAAAACACCTGAAAGTATAAAAAATATGCCCTCAAAGTTTAAGAAAGCTCTCACCTCGCTATTATTTGAAAAATGTTAAGTATTGTTCTGTTCCAGATTTTTTATATGATAATTTTAAATATTTTTTAGTTTATTTTTGCCTTGTTTTATTTTGTTTTTAATTATTTTAGTTTTTAATTACATTTTACTTAATATTTGTACGCCTTCACGGCAAAACATAGCGCCCTGGAAATATTATGTTAACCTAACACCTCTAAGTAAATACCTATGTTTTACAAATAAATATGCTGGTTCTGATTCTGAAATAAAATATTGGTCATGCGATAGGTAAACATAAATTATTTGGTAGGTAGGTATGTCAAAATTAATAGAATGATGATATACAACGTGTTGTTTTGCATCCTCGTCAAATTTAAGGAGGCTGTTATGAAAGACATAAATAATCAAATAAAATTACGATCCTGCTCAATAATTAATACATACTTGTTTTTTTAGGTATTTAAGTTTGACAGTATTTCAGAATACTCCACTTTCAAAGAACAAAATCGCCCCGTTGCGTATGCGGTAGACAGTGTCGTACGACGATGTCGCTGTGTGCATGCGTTACAGTTACAGCGCAGTTACAGGGCGGTATCACACGGGCCCTACACATGCCGATTTCCGAAAAATACAAAAAATAAAAATAAATACCTACTTATTTTATTATTGATTCGTGTCGAGAATCATTAGCATAGTTACCTTCTCGAATTTGACGAGGATGCAAAACAACATCTTGTATAAATAAAAATTATAAATGTCTCGTTAAAGAATAATTGCTAGTCAGTATGTATAAATAAATAATCACAAATTACATTTAGTCACAATATTCATTTCAAAATTGTTTCTCCAGTCAAATAAATAAATAAGTCTACAACATTAATTTAAAATTTAGAAATGCATCAGTCGTATAGTAACATTTTTCAATTAGCTTCAGTTTTAATTTTTTCACAGTTTTAAAATACTTAGATAAAGATGAGCAGTGGTGGCCAAGTGGTAACGGCCCCGAGTTACGTTTTGTAGGTCGTAAGTTCGAACCCAGACAGGCACTTTACTTTGTATAATATTTATTTCATCACCACTGTTTTCAAAACGGTGAAGGAAAACATCGTGAGGAAACCGGCATGTCCTAACACCAAATATTCGAAGACATGTGACATCTACCAATCCACACTGGGCCCGCGTGGTGGAGTACGGTCCACTCCTCCTCACAGAGAGGAGTCCTGACATTATAGCTATGCTAAATATCGATATTAAAAATATACTTTTACAATTACAGCGAAAAAGGCACAATTAACCTACAACGCAATGAAATGGAAACAGTGATAATATGTTCCGAAGAAACTTGTCTACCGACCAATGTATCACAACTTTTTGTTGACAACAGAGACCAGAGTATTAATAGTAATGATTACACTAAACTGGAAGAAAGTCATAACGTTTTTGATGATTATTTCCGAGATAATACTGCGAAGGAAGTTGTAGAAAGGGAAATTGATAGAATAGAAAGTTTTGAACATTGTGATAGACAGTTTGTGAAAAGTGATGAACAATTTGTGAATAATGATGAACAATTTGTGAATAATGATGAACAATTTGTGAATAATGATGAAAATGTTGTGAATAATGATGTTCGTAATTCAGATGATGAAAATATATTTGATTACGGATTAAATAATGACCAAGAAGGTGAAATAGAAACTATGCCACAGAGTGAGGAAGAAGATGAAATAAATTATGAATTTTACGAAGACGAACGGAATGAATGTTTAGATGAAATTAGAAATGAATGTGGGGATGAAGAAACTGCTGGAGAATTAGGTAAATCTTCTTCTTCCTATGACTATATATGTGTATAAAATAAAAATCAATTGACGACACGGTTGGCGCAGTGGTTAAGCGATTGACTGCTGCGTTACGTGTCGCGGGTTCGATCCCCGCACGGAACAAATATTTGTATGACCTGCAAGTAGTTGTTCTGGGTCTGGCTGTTTGTGTATGTGAGTTTAAATGTTTGTAAACGCACCCACGATACAGGAGAAATTCCTAGTGTGGGAAAACGTTTAAAAAAAAATGCCTTTTGTTAATCTCGCAAAAACTCGAAAACAGCTCGACCGATTGTGATGAAACTTTGTGTCCGAGCCAGAAGCGTGCGAGCCAAACGCGTGTTTGTATACTTGGTTACTACAACAAAAGCGCGCGGCGCTTCGTGAGATAAAAATACCGTATTATAATAAAACTTTGTAACTTATCATTGCAAACAATGCATTATTTGTGAACTCACTCCAACGGGTCCGTGTCACTAGCTATGAGGTTCAGAAAGCGGAGTGCTCGCGTCAGTCGTCAGTGGCGCCTCACACAAGGGGGATGCGCTAAGGTAGCCCGGGAAACTCAAATTTACTTTCGTTTTTGCAAGAATTATAATCATAAGAATCATCAATACAATCCTTTGAGTTAAAATTGACCTCAAATGTTATGATTTCATGAAATAGTCATACTATAGGGCAATATGAACGTAGAGGATTGTATTGCTTGTTTTATTGATTATAATTCTGTTAATACATACTTGTTACGGCCGCGAATCATATTTTGATCAACATACAACCTAATACTGACCTGCAAATTGAAAAAAACGTAAGAAAATTTTAATTTCGCGGGCTGGCTTGACGCTTCCTCTTTAACAGATTATTCTGAACAGTTGAAACGAACACGCCGTCCAAATATATACAATGCAACATGTAATGTAACACACGTTGAAACAAATTCGCCTTGTTGTTTTGTTAAACTTTATTTTATAATTTCCTTACCTTGATTAAAGCCTCATTTTAACAAATTCCAGACAAATCAAAAAAGGAAAAATCTAAGAGTAAAAAAAAAGATTTCGAGAAGATTCTTCTGTCTACAGAAGAGCAGAAGGCTGAATTAGAAGCACAAAGAAGGAGCAAGAAGTATTTAGAAGCAGAGTTTAAATGCTATAACTGTGCTTTAGGATTTCTCTTTAAAGATACTTATCAGGCGCATATGATGAGGCATGAAGAGGTAAGATACAAATAAAACTTCTTACAAATCACTATCACTGCATACTTTATAACTATTTTACAAAAAAAAGACAACCGACTTCCAAAAAACACTAAGTAGGTACCAAGTGAAAAATAACTTTTATTTCGGAAGTCGGTGTCTTTGGATCTGTATTTTAGTTTTTTCCACCGACTTCCGAAATTAAAGTTATTTTTCACTTTGTACTTAGGCTTTTTTTTGAAGTCGATTGTTTTTTTTTTTTTTTTTTGTAGAATAGAACTTTATGTTTCACTTTTTAGATAAATTAAACGAATTCGAAAACGATCGTCTTACACGTCCACGTCCGTTTGATTGAAAGCGGTTTTTTTTTATATAAAAATAATTTATTGTTAATATTTTGTAAACCGCTCCACCGATTTCGGTAAAGTGAGAAGTGATGAGACCACCTGGGAAGTATAATACCCTTTGAAACGAAAAATAATTTTCCAAATCGGTTCAGGCGTCTTCGAGTAATTAGCGAACATACATAAAAACAATAAAGATTTCGACGAATTGAGAACATCCTCCTTTTTTGAAATCAGTTAAAAATGAAGTCCCTCCGCCGCGTCTAGCTGTCTGACTGTCAGAACGCGATAAACACAAACCGTCTTATTACAAAACACGATCTAACTTTAGCCCGAGCCTTTTTTTTTTTTTTTTTTTTTTGTGGGTGGGAAATCATCAAATAACTTCTCCCGCTCTGGGCAGAGCAGGAGGGCGTGTCAGACTCTTACTGACTAAAACCCACCCGTGTTCCTTCAGTTGCCTGTG
The DNA here is from genome assembly GCA_937001585.2 of Brachylomia viminalis. Taxonomy (NCBI): domain Eukaryota; kingdom Metazoa; phylum Arthropoda; class Insecta; order Lepidoptera; family Noctuidae; genus Brachylomia; species Brachylomia viminalis. Next base: position 9,408,266 of record OW443322.2, on the reverse strand, counting down.
CCAGGGGCCACGGTAACCCTCTTGGACTTTTCCGCAACCCTAGCAGGCATCGGTCCTAGCAAACCCCGTCATTGGTGCTGACATCTCTTTGAGGCGCGCGTGGAACACAACGCGCCGTCGACCCGGGCCTGGTCCTTATCGAACGGCGAGCTGCCCATTGCTCGCCGTTCGCAAGCCCGCGCCTACGGTGGCCGGGAATCGGCCTGCGATTCCCGACGCCCAGGGCGTCTCCTGCGGCGGCTAGGGGTGTGAGGGCGCAAACTTTGCCTCTCCCTCACGCGAGCCCGAGCCTAACCCTTCGACTCAGTTTTTATAAATGCAACTTTATGCCGACTTTATTAAAGTTGTTAATACAAAATTGACAATCTAAGATCGTACTAAGTTGTCAGTTTTGTAAAAGTAACTGTATTTCGATTTCTGTTAGGTTCTTATTTCAAAAACAGGCTCGATGGCTTAAAACTTTAAACCATGTCAAAAGAAAAACCTTGTTTTGTAATAAGACCGTATAACTACCAAACGGAATATCATACGGTTTTCACAAATGGACGGAGTGATTCACGAGAGAGGTTTAGTGTATAATTCATTACGGTTTTGTGTAAATTGGCTGAAATATGACGATGATTGATGAAAATGTCGGAAAAAATTATGCCGACCGGGAGCTTTACTGGCGTGCGCCGCGTAAAATAGAGTTATAATTATGAAAACAATGTATCACGGAATTGTTCCTCTAGGGTACTTTTAATTCCGGTAGTACTATAGAGGTACGAGAACAGGGTGTAAAGTTCACTCATACCTCCATAGAAAAGCGAGGATCCTCCGACCAAACAGGTGTCGTATCTGGTGGGCAACTCCCCGACGATTGATGTCGGGGAGAACTCTGCTTGCGCAATGCAGGATTTGCGTGACGTCAGTATGACGCGCGGCTTGCATGTGGCGATGTAGATACCGCTACATTTCTTAATAGATAAGTTTTTTTCCCAGTCTAACGGAGAATACCGCTGCATGCTATGCTCCCTCCGCTTTGCGACGGGCGCCGTCCTTCGATCTCACGCTTCCCTCCACTCCGTACGATACCGGTGCTCCCGTTGTTCCGAACACATTCGGGCTCGACAAACTCAGACGCACGCGAAATATTGCCATGATAAAGCTTCAGCGGCTACTTGTCATCTGTGTGGGAGAGTTTTTCAGTAAGTACCTATGTTAATTTGTATTCTGATGTAACACTACCTTTTGTCCGCGTGGGATTTGGACCCACCGCGACGCATCGCATCGCACTCCCGCACAATCTCTTCGTTTTCGCTTAGGTGGCTTGGTATACGTCCGTTGTTTTCACCGGTCAACGGACCGGTGTTTTAGCCGGACTCACAGTGTTGTAAAGCTTATAATGAATGCACTGGATACCGCTCCGGCGACAAATTTACGCCGGATGCGCCTCCGCCTCCCCTCGGTGCGACGGACACCGGTCCGGATGTGCGCTCGCCTATGCCAGTCAATGGGTGAATGTATGAATCTGTGTGGTGTTTCTTTCCTCAAAAGACCATTTCAGACACAAATCTACATGGTCCTCAAAGATTATTATAATATTATTCTAATTATTGTGAATGTGAGAACTACGAATATGTCGGTCATTGCTTTTTTTTGTATTTTTCTCAGTTCGTTTAATCATGATCTGGCAGTTTGAGTAATTTATGCGGCCTACTCAAATGTCCTTTCTTTGGTATTGTTCGTCGAATCGTTGAGCTCCAAGTCTAAGTTGAGCTGCGCGATTGCTGACAATTGCGTGCACTGACTAGACAGTGGACCTGTCTAGTCAGTGCACGCAATTGTCAGCAACAACACTTCTTTCCTCAAAAGACCATTTCAGACACCGATCTACATACTTAGCCTTCACATGATCTGACCAAGATTTTGTCTGGACTTTAAAAGAGACTGTGACCTCTGAGTTTGTTTCGACCTTTCTTCTCAGAGTAGTTAGATAGGAAATGCCGACCTCATCTAGTTATTAAAATACGATTGACATGTAAAAGTGTTTGTTCAAAACTACTTACAGAAGTAAAATTATTTATCATTCGCTCAGATGCATCGCTCGATTTTGGGAAATAAGGTGTCAAAACTGAGTTAATAAACCGCACTCGAACCTAACGTCCATCCGGCAGAATATCTTATATCAGTAATATACAAGGATCTCCGTATATTTACGGTTCGTTGTCCGATGAAAACAACGGACACGTATACAAGCGGCCTTAGCATTCATTCTGACTTTTTTTTTCTTTTTGCCCGGCTCCTGAGGGTCATGGCGTGACGTTAAATAGCTTACCTTTCTCAAGAATTGGGCTATCAAATGCAGAAAGAATTTCAAAAATATGACTGATAGTTCCAGAGATTAGCACATGGAAACAAAAAAAAAACAAATCTAAACAGGGTTATTGGTAATATGTCGGCAATCCAATCAGGGGGTGAGGGGGGGGGGTCATTTGCAACCAAATTACCCCTTATGACCTCTATGCAAATGTCAACCATTTTCCGAGTAATTTCACATTTTTTTTTGGGCGGTGTTAATAGTTTTTAAATCAGAGCTACAAATCGTTACAATTTTCATAATTTTGAGTAGATTATTATATACTAAAATGGTCGATTTCAGCAAAAAAAAACACGGAAGTATTTTATCGGCAGAACATTTCAAAAACATGTACAACTTCTCAGCTATCCAACGAGATACAATAAGATACATTAAGTACCAGATATTACAAAAAAAAAAGGTTAGGTTACATACCGCCATTTTGATGCCAGTGGCGGTCGAGCCTAAAAACAATTAAACATCGGGGATTTCGAAAATCCACACTCCACCAAAGGGGCAGTGAATTATTAGACAAATTCATCCATTGTTCAAGTTAAATAAGTACTTAATGCTAATGAACATTTTTGTTATCCAAAGTCGAAGTTTCGCGCCAATCGTACGTGTTTACATTTGAATTTTCCCAAATATCACACAAACACATTTACATTGCGATTTAAAATGTGACAAATATTATAAACAACAAGAAAATGCCCAGATCTTAACGTACCTACATACTAGGTAGGTATATACAAACACAAGTTCCACTACTCAATTTGTGTTCAAAATGGCCGAACAGTGTGTTTTTTTATTGTTAACACATGTGCGAAAGCGATTAAGCCAAACGATATTTTTGTTAAATTTAGATCGACTCGAGTAATTAATAAGACGAATGTCAGAAATCGATTCTTTGAAATTTAAATATAATTATTTTAAGCATTAATTACAATACGCATTGTTTATATTAATTATTTATACTTTTCTAATGTAATTTTAATCGTTTTTTGGACATTATTTTGAAAAGGCACGCGCTTTATGTGTAGTGTTTCGTTTTAGAGAAACTCGCATGTTAGTATGGTCGAAATAAGTCAATGCAATTGCCTTATTTCGACCATAACAGCAAGGCCCGGATAGCTCAGTCGGTAGAGCATTGGACTTTTAATCCAAGGGTCCAGGGTTCAAGTCCCTGTTCGGGCGATTCTTTTTGTTCATTTTCAATATTTTATTTTATTTCTATTGGTTGAGTGAGACAAGTAAAACAAATACGCTGTCAACTATTAGAGGCAAAAAGGCAAACTTATTTACAAAATTTGTATTTTTTTTCGATTACCGGGTATAAATGTTATTGGATTTTTACATTATGACATTGCCCCTGGCTGGAGGCTTTGAGTTTCACTTAAGGCAACCACAGGATAGTCCGGTTAAGTAGTGACGACCTCTCTAGGTCACCTACGAGATGCCATAATAGGAAAAAAAAAAAAAAAACATTATGACATTCTCAGTAGATTCGCGGAGTCTGAATTTGTGCACTAGGCTCGCCCCCTATTACATAGAGTCAGACTCAAATATAATCGAAAACTCATTATAATGTACACCTTCGATCAACAATAGCACTAGATTAAGCATTAGAAACAAAAACCAAAAACACATCGCTCAAGTGGCCGCGATTGCATATAGCTTGATTATAAACTTAACTCTCAAATATAAAGTTTATTATCCTTTGCAATATATTTACTACTTCGATTGAAAAGGAAATGTATTTTTAAAATAAGAACAAAAATATTTATGGAAAAATAAAACATAATCTCTAAGCAATAAAGTTGAAAAAGCATAGCAAGCAAAGCATTGCATAATAAGACCGCGACATTATTTGTGGTCGTTTTTGATGCGCTCATCGGAAATCTAGTACCTACTATTGTTGATCGAAGATGTACACCATAAAAGTTACCGTAAATTGTAAATAGGGATGCAGGGGTTAATCGGGACGAAACTTTAAAATGCATTTTAAGACTCCGTGCACATAAAAAAAACCCTCTTTTGTCAATTTCTTATCTAATTGTGACAAAGCTGGAAATAATTGAAACATTATGTCTGTGTGACTACAAAAGTACAGTTTTCATGGCGCTAAACCATTCGTGTCAGTCACAGCACCTGTTAATAATTTCATCACTTTTGCGCTCTCGAAAATATAGTTTTTTTTTACTTTGATTTACTAAATGAAAATATTGTCTAGTCATAAAATGAAATTTTAATTTTATTTTAAGATTAGCTGAAGATTAATATGTGATTTTTAAATTTCTTGAAACGGCTTGCTCAATAATAGGAAAAAATTCATTACTACCAGGGTTTGTTTCGAAAAATAGGTTTTTTCAACATTATTTTTCTGCTTTATTTTGTATCGAAGTTGAAAAAGTAGCATGTAAAGCTACATGCAAGTAGACCATTTATAATGATGTTAATGATAATTTTTAATTTTCAAAATCAAACGTAGTTTCTAGTAAAAAAATGAACAAACGTCAGTCTCGCGTCATTTTTTGGGAAACTTGTTGCGAATATTAGTGATTTTCTATGAATACTTAGGTAACTTATTTGAAAAATCCCTTTCAGCCACATGCAAAACAAAGAACTCAAGTTTTCGAAACACAAATAATTTTGTTTAAATAATGTTTCCCTTTCCTACAAATAATGCACAATACTGATCAAAATCAGTCGATTTCGTGCACGGCCTCTAAACATTGAAATAATATAGTTTGTTGCCAACAAGGGCACTTAATCGTTAATTATAATACAGTAAACACATTAGAGTCTTTTTTGGCAACAAATAATATTATTTTAATGTTAACATCTCTTTGAAAGTTTCGTCCCAATTCACCCCTGCATCCCTATTAACCCCGTTTCACCGGTGCAGATATGAAAATGAAAATAAAATACAGGGCAGATATCAATGGGCGGTTTAAACCCCCCCCCCCCCCCCCCAAACTCCCTAAGCACGAAGTCCGTCGTTACGGCCGAAGCTACGGACGTTTCCTAATTCCGTTTCACTAAGATTAGTCCACGGTCTGAACTAAAAATTAATGACAAAGCGTTTCGACAGCTGTCCTTACTCCCGATGTGTTTTTGCCCGTCCGGAAAGTTAATTAATCGGGAGTAGGGTTCACTTTTAAGTATCGAACTACTTTTGGATGGGCCCGTATCCTCGTTGACTCGAGAGAGTAGACTCCAGCCGCGAAATAAATATTTGACAAAATCCTCTTAGGATGACCTTAATGTCTATCGGCAGTTCTTTGACAGGGTCCCTCTTATCTTAAAGAACGTTTCAAGTTCCTTCATGACACACATATTAGATATAATAGATAAAGTCAAAGCATTTTTTTTAAATCGGCACATAAAAGGCACTTTTGAACGTCAACATTTACATTAAAATAGAATTGATTCTATTCGCCGCGCGCCGCTTCTAAAAGGTAGTTTCGTATGGAGAAGAATGGGCAAGAAACTCTATCGTTACTCTTTTAAAATGTGTTACAATATTTTGAATACATTAATTACCTATTTAATTATATGTGCAGCCGATGCACCTTTAATAATATTACCCTACCACAATAGGTAAAAAGAATTCAAATATATAGCAATGACAAATAAGTTAATTATGTGAATTTATGTGATAGATACATGGTGCTCACATATTTACAAACATTGTAAAAGTATAATTCAAATATATAGCAATGACAAATAAGTTAATTATGTGAATTTATGTGATAGATACATGGTGCTCACATATTTACAAACATTGTAAAAGTATAATATGATTTCCCAAATTATGTAAACAAGTAATAATTATGTCAGTGTGTGAGTTAAAGTAATCACAGAATGTAAATCAATGTCATAAAAATTATAAACTAGGTATACAATTGAAGTAGCAACAAGTTTGATTTTGTCTAGACCCTAGATTGTCCTATAGAGCTGGACCAGCATGTTTCCAAGCATTCTTATCTTGGATATAATCCTCTAATTTGCAATATGCTTGTTTACAAAGTGAACTTTTTATATGAGTTTTAAAGGAGAATGAGTAATGATGGGCCCACCTCTCAATAGGAATAAGACACTCATAAATGAATAGGTATGTTTATGCAGAATAAAACTTATTATTACGACTAAGGTCAAAAGTCAGTACTTTCGGAGTTATACTACTTATTATTCTGCCATAAAAGTGATCGTAGTTTACTTCGTTATAAGATAAACTATGGCCAGACTCAAAACGGACGGCACCTATCTGCTTGCTCCTTACCTGCGCCCCCACCCTACCCGCTGCGCCCGCCGTTTGCCCAGGCGCATTTGCAAATGGCGACCAACGGCCAGTGACGCAGCGCTAGTCGTCGCTAGTGTTTTGTGTTTTGCGTTGAACGATCGTTATCTGTTTTATGTACTTTTTGACCCGGCTATTCCTTGGACACTGATTGTTGTGGTTTTTATCGTTGACCCCAGCTTTGTTTAACGGACTACTCAACTGCATATCGATTGGAATTGTGGAAAATGGAACAACATCGTAACTGTGTTGGAAGTTGCGCTCACACTATTTCTTTGATTTGGTACCTAGGAGTTGGGAGACATCAACCATTCGTGGCCCCCGCGGGTTTTTTAAATGATGTAAACGCCTTTGATGTCCAAGACGAATAATAAATCTCTTTTGTTTTAAAGTGTACTTATTATTACTATGTTACCTTATAAGTATCCATAAAGAATATGTTAGACTGACGACTTTAAGACGTCGTATCTCCGAAAGTACTAACATTTGACCATAGTTATATTAGTAACTAATGTTCCACTTAAAAAGCCCTATCCAACGGTATATCAGATGTTACTATTGAAGGGTGGGCCCAGACTCCATACATTCATTTCCCATTGTCCTTTTCTTTCATTTAATTGGTTGATCTATTTTATCTTTATATCTAGTATTAAAATTATGTCTATCACTTAAGTATTTTATTTTATAGATATCTGAGGTCATCGAAAAACTTAAGACTAGAGACATTCCACCAGTTTTTTTATGACAATTCTTTTACAGTTCAACCAGTTAGGTTATAGAATGCCATGCCCGTGTCGATAAGGCGTACTCAATCTTTGTCCACTTTTAAATAAGTATTCTGGTTAAAAAAACTTCCTCTCTCCTTCCAAACATCATCATCAAGAGATATAGATAAGTATAGGTTTTATGTATGTATTTATTGTAGGTATATGTAAATGGTACACCACTGACTACCTGCAGTATTTTCTCTCCTTCTCCCTTTAATCCATCCAAAGGTTGTCTGTAAAAGGTCGCTTTTAGCGATAAGACCGCGCATTGTGTCACACTACGAGTATGTAAAATTTCTACATTTATTTATACTTATCTGTATTTTTTATGGTGAAAAGAGTATTCTAATATAATTAAAAATTACAAAATGTATGTTTATTAACAGCTCGGCAGTTGATACCTGAGTAAATAAAAATGAGCCATAACAAATATTTAACCGAGTTATTAAATAAATAATTGAGCAGTAAAATTACTGAACAAGCATTTTCATGTGGGCAGTTAACAAATCGGAATTAGTCGGTAAGATAACTAATTTGGAAGGCGCGCTCGCTCGTCTCGCGCGCGGTTAGTCACAGGTCTAACCGAACCTAACGCATTAGGTCGGGGTGACTAGTTTAGTTACTGCGACCAATTCAACTCGCGCGTGGTTGGTCACAATCCCGGCCGAGCTAAAATGTTTATATTCTTTTTATAAATGGCATCTTGCAGGTCAACCTAGGAGGTTTTCGGCTGCTTAGCCGAGCTTGCCTGTGGTTGCCTTAATAAATTAAGGCCTCCAGCTAGGGCAAAAAAAAAACTTAGAAACTAGGCGACCTACTTGCTAAGGGCACCCCCTGTGGGGTACGGACCTCGGCTTAGGGCGTCGCTGGGGGAGGGCAGCAAGGGACAGGCTGGATCCGAATGAACCAACCGAAGATATAAACTGCCGAACTATTTATCAAACTGCCCATTTCAACATTTCACTGGCCATTCATGTACTGACATTGTAGGATGAAATAACCGACCAATTTTCTTTTTATTACTGTTGATGTTTTACTGTCGCGTTAAAATAACTTCCTTATTACTTAATAAAAAGTAGTAAAAATGACTACCCATGTATAAACATCTTGTGGCGGCATCTACAACGCCACATGCGAACTACCTACGCATCACACTGACGTCACGCAAAATCCTGCATCGCGCAAGCAGAGTTTACCGCGCAACTAGCAATTATAATTATACAACGTTCCGACATCAATCGTCACGCAGTTGCCCACCAGACACGACACCCGTCTGGTCGGAGGATCCTCCCTTTTCTATAGAGGATGAGTGAACTTTACACCCTGTTCCTCATACCTCTATAATCTCATTACAAAATGAGTTTCTAAGTTTTGTGCAAGCTTCGAGACAATTATTGGATTTTTAACTTTATTTATTTAATACAAATTTGACAATTGAGACTCCAGTTTAACGCCACTTTTTGTAATTTGTACTCTAACTTTGTCGGATTAAAGTTTGAAAATGTGCAACCTAGCTGGTGTTATTTTCATTTTTATTGGTTTTAAAGCAGCTGTAGTACAATCGCAATAATTGAATATCCTATCAGTAAACTTTGCACAACACACAAATTTAAAACTGCAACTTCATTGCTCAAATGACCCGATTCCACTAAAACTTAAAAATAACGTCATGGTGCTCTCAAACATAATGAATTACCCTCTTGAACTAAGGGTACACATTTTTTGACATACCTGAATAGGAAACATTAATTAGAAACACTTGAAGCTTTTGCTATCGCGAGATAAGAGCTTCGCCAAGATTCTGTGCCACTGAGTGTACATAAACTGGCTAATGACGCTGGTAATGTTTCGCATTACAGGGATGCAAGCGGCTTGCAGCAGCATCTGAAACGGTTCCATATGACCAAGAGTCGTAACAGAACATATGCTTGCAGTGTTTGTGGGAAGAGCTATAACAACCAAGCAGCTGTAAGAACTCATATGATGTAAGTATTTAAAGACATACAAAAAAAAACTACTTAAGAGTGTTTATACCTTATGAGTGGCAACGTCGCAATTTAGTGTCATATTTCGTGGTTTTCAATTTTTATCATTTAATCGGAGCTATATTTTAAAAATCTGTTCAATTAACTTTTTAGAATTACGTGAAAGTGTTTAAAAAGTAAGTAACCGTAATGCTTACAGTTATTTTACAATGAAAATAACGCCCTGCAAGTTTCCAATGTATTATTTGCATATAAATAGAACTGTATACGCAACGATTTCTTACCTTTTACACAGTTTTCACATAATTCTAAAACGTTAATTAAACAGATTTTTTAAATATAGCTCCGATTAAATGATAAAAATTGAAAACCACGAAATATGACACTAAATTGCGACGTTGCCACTCATAAGGTATAAACGCTCTTAAGTACCGACTTCCAAAAAAACACTACAAAGTGAAAAATATCATTGATTTCGGAAGTTGGCGTCTTTTGAGTTTGTTGTTTCGTTGTTTGTCACCGACTACTGTAATTAAAGTAATTTTTCAGTTTGTAGTATTTTTTTTTGGAAGTCGGTGGTTTTTTTGTGAAATTTATTTTTCACTTTTTAGTTGTGGTACTGTGGTACGTACCTCAAACAAAGTCGTATACCATTACTTGCAATGTAAATAACAGTGACAGGAAGTTATTACAACATCATCAATATACACTAAGTGGGAAAAATACCTACTTATTATTGAAGTTGTCTCAAAAACCACTCTTCAGAACTTGACCAAATTACAACATCATGACAATTACAATCTTGACCAAATTTACCTAATTAATATGTTTCCTTTTTATTTGATCATATTGGTCCAAAAATTTCCAAATCGACTTCTAAATGACGGAGTTCTGAGATAACAAACATAAAAAAAGTACAAGCGAATTATGAAACTCCTCTTTTTTTTAATACAGTCCTATAGTCTAATATAGGTATTTTTGACAGAAAGAGACAGATTAAAATACTAACGTTCTTAAAAATATGAATACTTTTAACCGACCACAAAGGAGGAAGTTATAAGTTTGACTTAATGTACCTATACTTGTAGTCGGATTTCAGTCTAACCGGACGCAGCTGATTACCAGTATTTTACATGCAGCGACTGCCTATCTGACCTCCACAACCCAGTTACTGGGTAACACGATACCCCTTGGTAAGACTGGTTGTCAGATTTTTGGACTTCTGACGATCCGTAACGAATGTGAAATGTCTACGAATGACAGCCGTTTGTCTCGGCTGTCATTCGTAGACATTTGACATTCGTTTGCGTACTTTCCGAGTCACGGCGGGGTTCCGGTATGTAATGTATGATCATCCATCCACGACCCGACCGCGGCAAGCGTAGCTTGACCTTTGATCGACCCCTGCGTCTGTTATCATTTAACTACAAAACTTCTATCCAACGTTTTTAAGAAGTTTTTTATTTTCTTTTTCAGAAAACACATCCACAGGAAGTTCAGCTGCGACCAATGCCCATCAATCTTCAGTAGCCCGTACACGCTAAATCAACATAAAAAGAAACACGTTATAACAGAAGAAATAAAAGAACATTACTGCACAACCTGTGGCGTCGGGTATACTAGTAGAAAGAGCTTATTGGCACACCAGAGACAATCTGTCAACCATCAGCAGAGAGCGTAAGTTAAAGAACTAAAAAAAAAACAAGGAGGCCATTGTGTAATGTAGTGGGCCAGCATAGACCACTGTGTAATGCCATGGTCCAGGTTGGTCATTGTGTAATGTAGTGGGCCGCGCTGTAGGCTTTTGCACCATTGTGTATCATAATTTGTTGTTATTAATTAATTGTGTTATTTCCTGCGCATAATGTAGTGCATGCTGTGCTTTTCTGTAAGTGATGAGGCGCTTAGACTTAAGTTTGTAATGTAGAATTTATAAAGTAACAGTGTACTCATTGTTGAAAAGCCTAATAAATAAATAAATAATGGGCTTACTTGGACCATTGTGTATTGCTGTGGGCCAGCATGTACCATCGTGTAGTTTAGGGGGCTGGCTTGGCCCATTGTGTAATGTAGTGGGCCAGCTTACACTATTGTGTAATGTAGTGGGCCAACTTGCAATATTGTGTAATGTAGTGGCCCAGCTCGGACCATTGTTAAATTAGTGGGCCAACTTGAACCATTGTTTAATGCAGTGGGCCAACTGGGACCATTGTGTAATGTAGTGGGCCAACTTGCAATATTATGTAATGTAGTGGCCCAGCTCGGACCATTGTTAAATGAGTGGGCCAACTTGGACCATTGTTTAATGCAGTGGGCCAGCTTGGGCCATTGTGTAACGCTGTGGGCCAGCATGGACCATTGTGTAATGTAGTGGCCCAGATTGCACTATTATAAAATGTAGAGGCCCACCTTGGACCATTTCATAATGTAGTGGGCCTGCTTGGACCATTGTTAAATGAGTGGGCCAACTTGGACCATTGTTTAATGCAGTGGGCCAGCTTGGGCCATTGTGTAACGCTGTGGGCCAGCATGGACCATTGTGTAATGTAGTGGCCCAGATTGCACTATTATAAAATGTAGAGGCCCACCTTGGACCATTTCATAATGTAGTGGGCCTGCTTGGACCATTGTATGGTGGCCTACCTTGCACCACCGTGTAATAGAGCGGTCCAGCTTGGTTCACTGTGTACTCTAATGGAACATTTTGTCTGGTAGTGGGAGTGGTACAACACAGCCTATCGTGTTGCAGCCTGTTAATATTTTATTGGCTGTACAAATACAATGATGGAACCTATGTATAGTATTTGCGAGTTTAAAGCAGCTGTGGAAATATAATTAGCCTTTGTTCAATAACTAAACAATTAATAAATTATTAACTAAAACCAGTAATCGAACCGGGATCAATACATATATTGACTTATTTCATCGTACATCGTAAGGCCCGGATAGCTCAGTCGGTAGAGCATTGGACTTTTAATCCAAGGGTCCAGGGTTCAAGTCCCTGTTCGGGCGATTCTTTTTGTTCATTTTTATTTTTATTAAAAGTTAATTTTAATAAATAAAATACTAATTGTAAAGTTAAATACACAATATAAATGTTACATACGAAGCACTCGTGTTTTTTTTAATAAGTTTTAATAAGTGAGCAACTTAAAATTCTATCCAAAAAAATTGTTTTATAAAAATAAAAAAAATAAGTAGGTACTACATACTACTCTTCAGTGGATGCAACATAAAATTAACTATGATTCCTGACGACAATATTTTGCTTATTCGTAATCAGCCTATAAAGTTCCCACTGCTGGGACACAGGCCTCCTCTCGGCGAGAGGGAGTGGGCCGTAATCCACCACGCGGGCCCAGTGCGGGTTGGTAGATGTCACATGTCTTCAAATTTTTGGTTATATTACATTCAGGATTCCTCACAATGTTTTCCTTCCCCGTTTTGCTTACTAAGTACCACGAAATGAAACATAAAAAAGTAAAACCGTTAAAAGAACAAAATAATTTTATATGGAAACACGAATTTGGTGCCAATTATTATTTTTAATGAACCTCAAAAAAGGAGATTGTTTAAAACACAACCATTGGCATATCTAATATTCTTGTATATCTAGTTCTTTTATGTACACCCATGCTATAAATCCTCTATAAAAGTTTGTGAAACATTTAGCTTATTGCTAACATGAAAACAACCAGTGTCACAGTAACTATTAACCATAATTTATCATCCAAACGAATGTTATAATATTGTACTAAATTTCATTATGCAACTCGAACTCGATCCCTTCCTTAGGTACTCATCAAACAGACACATTCTCATTACCTACTCAATTCGTGGTATCTTTATGAATTAAAAAAAAAGAACGTCATGCACGCGCGTTTCAAAAAAAACTTATACTTAAATTATCCGAATTCACGTCCGTTCCCGCCATTTTTATTCGATATTAGTAGGTATTGCAAAAAAATATTACTCGTTGTTTACAAAAATTTGTAGGTATACCGCCGTTTACCCGAATTTTATTTGCCCTAATATCATTTGCCATAATAGTCAACAGCCATAATATCATACGACATAATACTCATTTGCCCTACTCTCATTTGCCATATTAGTCACGTGCCAGAATCATTGTTTCCCATAAAGTCACTTACCATAACATCATTTGTCATAATCATTGTAAGCCCTACATGCCCTAATTATGATATGCCATAACATAATTTGCCATCGACATCGGGTGTGTAACGGTTGTTTATATCAAGAGAAATTGGATGCAATTGGGACTTTAGGGCACCCCGACTCGGACAGGTTAGGTTAGAAGGGGATGGCGGGGTCGTGTGAGCGAGCGAAGCGAGCGAATAGACCCCGCCATCCCCTTCGTGGTTATTTTTTTATAAACCACACAGAAGTAGGAGCCCCGCGAAGCGGGGCTCCGTCGACCTAGCCCACCATCAACCATGCACAGAAAAAAAAACCATGCACAGAATAAATAAGTTTATTTATTAATATTTGTCTAATACTTGTTATGCCATTTAAATATTATGTCTAATAATTATTATGGCACATAAAAATAAGGCAAACAATACTTATGGCATTCGTATCTTATGATAAAATGATAAATGATTTTATTTCTGTAAGTAGGTTTGAACAAACACTTTTACACGTCAATCATATTTTTTTTAAACTAGATGGGGTCGGCGTTTCCTATCTGACTACTCTGAGAAGAAAGGCCGAAACAAACTCAGAGGTCACAGTCTCTTTTAAAGTCCAGACAAAATCTTGGTCAGGTCATGTGAAAGCTATGTAGATCGGTGTCTGCAATGGTCTTTTGAGGAAAGAACCACACAGATTGAGTGGACCTGTCCAGTCAGTGCACGCAATTGTCAGTAATCGTGCAGCTCAACTTAGACTCAAGGAGCTCAACGATTCGACGAACAATACCAAAGAAAGGACATTTGAGTAGGCCGCATAAATTACTCAAACTGCCAGATCATGATTACGTTGAGAAAAATACAAAATAAATATAAATAAATCAATGACCGACATAGTTCTCACATTCACAATAATTAGAATAATATTATAATAATCTTTGAGGACCATGTAGATTTGTGTCTGAAATGGTCTTTTGAGTGGTATGGTATCTAAAATTCGGGCAATTAAAAGTATGTCATATGTCTTTTAGGGCAAATGAAACATTCGGGCAAATGAAATTCGGGTAAATGAAATTCGGGAAAATGATGATTATGGCATATAATCGTCGGGCAAACAATAGACAACCAAATTTGTAATATAAACTTTGTTAACACACCACCAGATATTTCTTTGTTTGTTGGTATTAGGTACTCAGCAATTATCAGTTGCATAAAAAACTATTATTGCAATATACCTACATATATTCTTTTATACAAATATTCTAAAGAGGTACAACTTTTTGCCTGGAAGCGGTAATCTCTGGAAGTACTGATCCGATTACAAACATTCTGTTCCTATGTTAAAACAAGAAACTACATGCGACGTCGCGGGCAGACGCTAGTCAAACATAATAGTAGATTATTAACCAAGGGGATAAAGCAATGTCTTCTGTCGCGGGTGACGATTTAAATCGCGAGCGTAATGAAGGATTCGAGGTTTACTCCCGAGCGTAGCGAGGGTGTTAAAAACTTAAATCACGAGCGAAGCGAGGGATTTAAGACGAGTCCTGAGTGTAGCGAGGGATTTAAGTTCACCCAAGACTAAGACAGCTTTATCACCGAGGAAAATAGGTACTCTACTTTTCGTACCATTTGCGAAAAAATTAACACAATAATAATATGAGATAAGACTTAATTAAAAATAAAGACAATTAAACGTATTTTTAGAACATTAACTTATTTATAAAAATAAATTAAAATAAACTTAACGTTTATGTATTTGAAGAAAACAAAAACGCGGCAAATTCCTAGACTAATATTTTTTTGTCGGAAAAGCAAAGGCATCAAGCTCATACGGCCTCGTCGGTTTTCGTAATTTTATTTAATAATCATAACTGCATAATAAATGCGTATTCCTTTTTCAAAAAGATGTATAATGCTTTATATACAAACTCAATGGTGTAAACACAGACGTAGTTCAGTATAAATTTCGGTAAGTATTCCAAAAAATCACATTCTCCCCCTAGAGGATGAATGAAATTCAGTACAATTTTCTTTCCCTGTTTTTAACAGATTAAAAATGACTATTGTTATGTTCGCTTTTTGTGGCATAGAATGTCACTTTTTTGAGCAAGTGGTAGGTACGAAAAACAATTTTTACCAATACGATACAGGGCAAACCCAAGAAGTTAATAATATCACCAAGGAGTTTCCATCAATTTGTTTTTTAATGGAACGGATATGCGGGGCTCCTCCGCCGGCGCGCCATTTATACAGCATTACAAAAAAAAAACGTTTTGATTCCAATTTTCACTTGTCTGTGACAGCGCCGACATTATAGAGCACGCGCAGTGATGTGCTGCGTTTTGGCGCCATTCATACGTTTTGTTGTACTGAATTTCGTGGAAAACTTTGATGTTTTATTTAGTAGGTTCAATCCCAATGTACGAGAGTAAATAAAAGTAGTGTATGAAACTATATGAAACGGTATTAAAACACTCTTGTGATACCTACTATTAACAATTACTTCACATAAACCTACATGGGCACTTAGAAAACGTCAGAAGCTAGGTGCACGGTTCCAATTGGTCGTTTCCTATGGAGAAGAGCCGGCAAGAAACTCCACGGTTACTCTTTTAAAAATAATTGTGTTTTACACTCTTTTCGGAATCTACAGATTTAATAGGTATGAGAGGTTCTGCCCGCGACGACTTTGTCCGCGTGAAATGTTTTTTCATAAAATATGTTCTCTGACACTCGACAGTATTATAGGTAGCTTCATTTGGGAAAGAATTTACGGATTCGGATCAGAAGTTTCGAAGATTACCCCCCACTTCCAGGATTGCAAGAAAGTCCGAGAGGGATACCGTGGCCCCTGGCACAGGCAACTGAAGGAACACGGGTGGGTTTTAGTCAGTAAGAGTCTGACACGCCCTCCCGCTCCGCCCAGAGCGGGAGAAGTTATTTGATGATTTCCCACCCTAAAAAAAAAATAACCCCTACATACAAACTCACAAATTGCACCTCTTTATAATATTGTTAAAGTATATCAAACTGTCAAATTTATTCTTTAGATAATAGATATTTAACGATTTAAAAATCGACCCCAATTAAGTAATTTCCACTTTCAAGTTAATTTTTCGTTGTCCTGTCGCTGCATATTAAAGAATAATCCCTCTCTCTCTCTCTACAGATTCGAATGCCCAATCTGCAACAGG
Source organism: Brachylomia viminalis (assembly GCA_937001585.2). Taxonomy (NCBI): domain Eukaryota; kingdom Metazoa; phylum Arthropoda; class Insecta; order Lepidoptera; family Noctuidae; genus Brachylomia; species Brachylomia viminalis. The sequence continues at coordinate 9,391,531 of OW443322.2, read as the reverse complement.
TCATGCCCAAACGAACGATCCTTGACCTCCCACATATCCACAGTTCACAGCGCAACGAAACCGTTCCGGTGTCAAACGTGTAACGCGCGGTACAGCAGTCGCAAGTCGTTGACGAGACATGCCCGTGCGCACACCACGCCATCGCCACCGCAGACCAAACTAGCTGTGTGTCATCTTTGTGGGAATAGTTTTAAGGTATGGTATTGCTTGATTCATTTTTATGTTTAGGGGCTCGTGGCTAAATAATAACAGTCGATAAGTCGATCTTCTAGGTTAAGCAACGCTTGCCGAGGTCGGTCAGTGGATGGGTGACCATCCATTACACTAGGTTAAGCAACGCTTGTCTGTCGATGTCGGTTCGTGAATGGGTGAAAATCAATTACATACCGAAACCCTTCCTTGACTCTGAAAGCACGCTAAGCAATTGGTCCCGGATCTCATTCTCACATATTCTGTCAGATATTTGACAGTTAGACGGTCGAAAGTCTCACAGCCAGTTTTGCCCGGGGGTATCGTGTTACCCAGTAACTGGGTCGTGGAGGTCAGATAGGGAGTCGCTCCGTGTATAACACTGGTAGACTGGAAGCCGACTCCAACATAGTTGGAAAGATTGAGATTGATTGACATAAACTACCGTTTCAGAATCACCAAATCATCGTCAAAATACCGTTTCAGACACCAATCTTCATGGTCTTCACATGATCTGACCAAGATTATGTCTGGACTTTAAAAGAGACTGTGACCTCTGAGTTTGTTTCGGCCTTTCTTCTCAGAGTAGTCAGATAGGAAACGCCGACCTCATCTAGTTTTTAAAATATGATTGACGTGTAAAAGTGTTTGTAGAAACCTACTTACAGAAATAAAATCATTTATCATTTATAACTCCCGCCTTCTTTACCATGAAGGTAGGTAGGGGTAGCCAAAAACTACAGAACACCACCTGGTGCTTACATACTCCTTTCCCTTCGTTTACATGCATACATCTGTAGGCCAATTCTCGTACTTAAAAAAACGTTCAAATTCAAGTCGCAATCTCATCTCAGCGACAATCAATGTCAAAATCCTGTCAAAAATGTATGTAAATTGATTGTAATTTTGACAGATTGAGACTGAGATTAGAATGCGAACGGTCTTAAAAATACGGGAATTGCCCCTCTGGTCATACACGCACACCGGTTGCGAGCTCTACGTACCTGACCTTTCTGAAGAACTTCCCCCAGGAAACTGAGGGTCTCACCTGACGGGGACTGACCGCCGAGGTGTCGTGAAGAAAGCGACGCTCTGTGAGTCAGCGTCGCGGGGCGCCTACAAAGACAAAATAGCAATCACTCACATGGGCGCGTTTAGCCAACGCGCGTTCAATGTACCATATGCCAGGAGCACACACAAATAAAATTCACGGGCCACCGTTTTATAGTGTATGGAAAAGGGGCATTGCATTGTGTCCGCCAGCCGGGGGCGTCGCGACATCCCAATAATCGTCAGTGAAGCGTTTGCTGTGCGGACGGATGAATAGATGGCTTACGCTAGCAGCCATGGGCGCCGGGAGGTGCACGAGGATGCACTTGCATTCAAAACTAAAAAAAAAAACGAAAAGCCCTAATACAATAATAGAGAACTTAACATATTCGGGATGAGATCCTAAAATTTTAAACTCTGCAATTTCTACATTCTAAAGCTTTTGTGCATTTATCAACAAAGTACTGAACTCCTATTTCCGACAATCTAATCGACCTTAGGCGGGGTGTTCACATTATCGAGCTTCCTTCGCTCGCTCTTGCATTGCATCCTACTCTATCTTAATTCTTATTATAAGTTCCTTTAAATAAATCGACACATTTAGACCTCTGTCTGTATGTATGTTATCTTATCATAAGCATGGACAAAATAAAACCTATCCCATTCTAGGCGAGATGCAAAATGTATTAAGCTCGCTCTTGCATCCTACATTCTCATAATTCTTAAGCGTTTCTACATAAGTCGACAAAGTTACTCCTTGTATGAATGGACAAACGATAACCTAACATATCCGAGGTGAAGTGTAAAAATGATCGAGCTCGATTCGTGGAGAAGAAGATGCACCGTGCGCCGCCCTGAAAAAAACTTACCGTCGGCGTCAATACGACATCAACACAAATTGCCAGTATGCAAAAGATGTTAGAAGTAAAGTGTGGCATGTGTTTATTCAGTTTAACTAATAAAGAATTTATGTTATCTAAAGACAACATGTTTTATTTTAAGGTTTTAAGTTTTGTTGTGTTTTTTATATAATTATTGTAACTTAAATTTATCTTGATTTAAAAAGTATATTAGAACATAGGTGTTTATTTTGTATATCTTATTAAAATAAGTACCCTACCTATGTACCTAGTCGTGTAAAACTAATTTGCATGCCCCAAACAGGCAAAATATGGACTGTACGTTAACCACCAACTTTTACAACTGGTAACACCTATATTTTCTGCAAATAAATTATTCTTATTCTTATAATAATAAATAAGATTATAAAATTAAATTACCTAATATATCTACCTTACATTAGGCGTGTAAAATTCGTTATTGAATGAGTGAAATCTTATAAAATGATGACAAAATTAGCCCGCCCCGACCCTTGCTATAGACAGCCTGCGCCGCTGAGCCTGTAGCTTTAAATTCGTCCTAAATTAGCCCGATCCAGCCTGTCTCTTGCTGCCCTCCCCCAGCGACGCCCTAAGACAAGGTCCGTACCCCACAGGTGGTGCCCTTAGCGTGCAGTCGCTTAGTTTTTTAGTTGTTACGCCTTGGCTGGAGGCCTTAATTTATTGAGGCACCCACAGGCAAGCCCGGCAAGCCACCTTCTAAGTTGACCTGCGAGATCCGAGAGAGTATTGGATCATTGAGTTCCCTTCAAAATGTTTGAGCTGAATGGTGCTGATCCATACGTCATGTTCGTGAACGGGCGCCGTCAGTAGGCACTGGTCATTTCTTAGCTGCCACGGCTTATTTTAATTCCATAATTGTTTTTTTTTATCTTTTTATTACGGACGCTTTTAACGTGCACGTGTTTCTACATCGTTCTCACATTTATAATAATTACAACATGAATGATGTAACCACTTTTTTGTAACAATATTTTGATTTAAAAGAGAGTCCATGGAGTTTCTTGCCCGTTCCTCTCTATAGATACCTACTAAGCTTTGGAATGGGCAACTAGCTTCATCTTTCTGACTGACCGACCCCTTGACAATTCAAAAGTGCCTGTAATTGGTTTATTTGAAATAAATGCTTTGAGTTTGAGTTTGATTTATAAAAAAAAATATGACAAAATTAAATTATTGGAACAACAAGAACATCATAAGTGACTATGTAGGTATAATTGTCATATTATTCTGTATTATTGTCAAGTAACCATAAATGAACAATAAGTGCTAGGATTTTTTGATAAACATTTGTGTCAAATTGTCTTGATATAAGTAACAAGATGGCGGCGTGGATGGATGGTCCCGCTTTTTGCCGCGCGCTAGAATATCTTGGTGCGGTTGAATACCAAGCAGGCGTTCAGGTGTTAGTCAAAGCTCTTCGTGGCTATAAAGGGACTTCGGTTTTATTATACAGGGTCAAATTAAATTATCAAGCGAGACTCCATACACGGAATGGGTATCGATATCAAAACATGATAAATCAAGAAATTGATTAATTTGGAGTTTGTTGCGCCACTGCTTCTCCCCAGCTAAATCACTAGGAAGTGGTGAAGGGTGGGCGTGCCGGGGGACTGTCTTATGTAATTTTCACGTTCAAGAAGTGCTGACACTCGTCCTAAAAAAATTAACCTTTTAAGCGCGTGGCTAAATATCAATGGCAATGGAAAAAAAAAATATTTTTCGTTTTAATTGTATCACACAGTTATTAGGACGAAAATAGAACGAAAAAATCATGCATGTTTTCTGTCGCAGAAATACGACACGCGCGATAGAGACACGAAAATATTTGTCGCATAGGGTAAACTTGCCTAATTCGTACCCCTTAAGAAAAAACCATCATATTTTGAAAATTAGGAAAGATAAATTAGTTTTAATTAAAAGTAATTTTTGTTTGCTAAATGCTTTATTGTTTCTATAATCAAATTTAACATAAACCTTATAAACTTCTAAAAAATTAACAATTTAAAAAAAAACTAAAAAAGTACGATTTAAGACCAATCATCCCAAATCGTACTGCTATATCCTTAATTCGTACTTTGAGATCTATTCATTGGTACATATTATTATATACAGTATTGAGAATCAGCATCATAATCAACAATGTGTTATTAAAACAAGTAGTAATTCTTAACAAATTCGACGGATGGTCTTCGCCAATTCTCGGCAATCATCGCAGTTATATTCTTTGGTTTTTTTATTGGTTCGTTGTACGTGTTCGTGGTACGTTTTAAGAATTTAACTCGAGTACGAAATAGGAGCAAGAGCCAAACAAATTTTAAATTTACCGCCAAATAAATTGACAACAGTTACGAGTCACGTTACACGTCAGATGAAATCGCGAAGATACACATGAATACGTGTCAAATCGTAAAATAGGTTATACACGACCTTATTTGAATAAAACTCTTACGAAATGTGTAAAAATATTACAACAATAGTTGAAAAAAACTTACTTTTGCAATATTTTTGTCGAGAGCAGCGTCACAGGTGTTATCTCTCAGATGGTGAAATGGCCGACTGTTATTTCTATTTTTTGACACTAGAGGCGCTGATAGTTGTTACCAAAGCCGAGTTTTAAGTGGAGTACGAATTTGGCGTAAGTACGAATTAGGCAAGTTTACCCTATATGCGACACGCGCGGTCAAAGGGTTAATAAATGACTTTTGATTTTGATTTCAACCGCGCTGCGCCTCGCCATTTGTACGCTGGCTCTTACAAATAAGTACTTTATAATAACGCAATTATTTTTCTGTTCGTTTCAGGGAAAGAGTAAACTCAACAGGCATTTACGAGAAGTTTGTGAAAAGGATAAGCTAGAGGAAGAATTAGCATCTTATTATGAACACCACAATGTTATTTAATTATTGTAATATAGCAATAAATGTTACTGTTTATCTTTTGTAAATCCGTTTGTTTGTTAGGTATTTACTAGTCGTCACGTGTCCCTACAACCGTCCGTGTCTCAACCAGTTTAACAGGAGGAGGTTTTGAGTATTTTATTTTTATTTAAGACGGATTTGCTCTTGACTCTAGTCTAGGTCAGTGGTGACAGAGACAGAGTCGACGGTGCAGTGAGTTTACCCAGAAGAAGCCTGTTCACTCTCACTTTGAAGAGATTATAGGGTTGTATGCGTTCCGAAACACAAACAAACGCAGGTAGAGAGTTCGTGGTGAGAATTGGTGGAATAGCAACTAGGTAAGGATGGTAACTTGCAGTGCGTCTAGATAACCGACGGAAGAAGAGGGTCGGTGGAATGAGGTCGTGGAGTTCTTGGGCACACTCACCGAAGTACAATCTGTAGAAGATCGACAAGCAGGCAACCTTGCGGCGATGAGCCAGTAACTGGGTTGCGGAGGTCAGATATGCAGTCGCTCCATGTAAAATACTGGTATTCAGCTGGATCCGGTTTGGCAGATGATGATGTCGTGTACACCTACACCCAGCGCCCCAAGCTATAACAGAGCGGGGCTCGTTTCAGGGATTAGTTCTATATTTGTTCCATCGGTAAGCAGTCACCTCTGAAATTTAATTTGTTCCGCATCATTTCTTGTGAATAGGTAGGTACATTGCATGACCCTAAGAATTCTACAAAAAAAAAAGTGTTCAGACAACCGACTAGCTATAGTTAGTTAGTTAGTTAGTCCGTCGTGTTTTTAACAGACGTTATGAAAATCGTGTCATTTTCATCACTATTTGACATAAAGGTATCAAAAAACGCTCTGTATTTGGACATTAGGTACCGTATGTGGCGGTCACCGCGCTCTTCGTGGAAACCCTAGCTTTACCAAAGGCTATATATAGGTATAGGGTACAGTAGTACCCAACTGATATGGCGCGTCGTGAATCTTCGTTCGCGCAGAAAAGAAAGTATGGCTCCGAAGATTAACGAAAGAATGGTCAAAACTTACAATTAACCTTAGGTCACTGTTATGAGGTACATAATACACTGCAGCAGTTAGTTCCGTCTCACTCGCAAGTCACGCCCCTCCGCACAATTACACTTCGTGCCAATTTTATCGGGCCACCAGTTTTTATCAAATATAAATATTTCATTAAAAATACAGGTTATTTAAAATGTACGATTTATTTAATAAACAATTTAGTAAACAATAGAAAAAACTTAATCTAATGGCCGCACTCCTGCTATCCCAGTATCCCAATAAAAAAAGGGCACCCATTTTAAGGAACTCATTTTAAATCATAAAAAGAATCAATTTTTTTGCCACTACGTGTACTTTTACATGCCACGCGGCGCGCGCTACCATGGCGGCAGCTGCCGACCAATAGCGGTACAGGAAAAAGAAGCGCGGTGCATGGAGCATGCCAATTGGTCAATAGCATTTCCCGCGCTTTAAAAATTCATCTTCTGCGCAGGTACATCGGTAAGCCATATCAGTTGGGTACTACTGTACCTGGGTACCCTTTTTTTTTTTTTTTTTTTTTTTTTTTTTTGTCGCTGAGAAATGACATTACGCATCTCCGCTCGTCGGGGGACGAGACGGGATATGTGGGACTCCCTGCCAGAGTGGCAGTATACCCACTAAAACTCAGCGGTGTTCCCGCGACGCCGTGATGGGAGGGCTATGGGAAATTGGCTCAGCCTCTGCTTCCACAGCCCTCCCGGCGTATGCCCGCCTAGCTGGCGGGCCCCGCATGCCCCCCTGCCTGGGGGGCTACGGGAATGACCGGGAACACCTGGCCATTCCCGTCCGGCACTGGTGGAGGCCTGTGCAATACAGGCAAGGGTGCCCCCGCACCCGTTGCCTGCTGGCCTCCACCGGGGAGGAGTCGGAGATGACCGTCATACTGACGTCTTCTCCGACCCCTCCTCCGTCTTCGGAGCGCCGCCGCGTGAGGGTCGTCCTCCCGCGCGCGCTCCGCCGCCTCCTTCTGGGACATGACGTGTTCGCAGAAGGAGGCCACTGCCGCCCAGGACCTCTCATCGCCCAGCATGGCGTTAACCAAACCGGGGAGTGAGAGGTCCGGTCCGATCACCGCAGTGAGACTGTGGCGCGGCTCGGACCACGACGGGCACACCGCGAGGGTGTGCTGCGCCGCGTCCTCCGCCGCGCCACAGTCGTGGCACGACGGTGTCTCCTCCCGTCCGATTCGGTGCAGGTACGATCCGAAACAACCGTGTCCGGACAGCACCTGCACCAGACGGAACGAGAGGAACCCGTGCGACCGATCGAGCCAGTCTCGCAGGACCGGCCCGATCGCGTCGAGGGTTCGGCGGCCGAAGGCTGCGGTGGCGAGGTCCCTCGTCCAATGGACGACGATGGCGTCCCTCGCCTCCCGCCGGACGGCCTCCCGCTCTTCCGGGGCGGGGCGTTCTCCTCTCGCCCTCCGCCCCGCCGTCCATTCGTATACTCTGGCGAGCACCCACGCCTCGAGTTCCCAAGGAGGGGTGCCAGCCAGAGCACACGCTGCCGCGAAACCCACCGTGCGGTAGGCCCGCGACACCCGCTGGGCTATGGCCCTTTGGGGGGCCCGCAAGACGGCGGCGTTCTCCCGCCTTTGGAGGGAGTCCTCCCAGATAGGGGCCCCGTAAAGGGCCATGCTCCTCAAGATGCCGGCGTAGAGTTGCCGGCATCGCGCGCTGGGCCCCCCCAAATTGGGGAGCAGCCACGAGAGGGCGCCCGCAGTCTTCAGCAGGCGCGTCGACAGCCCGCTAAAATGCGGGCCGAAACGCCACCTGCTGTCGAGTACAAGGCCCAGATATTTCATCTGGGCCTTCACCTCGATTCGGACGCCCTCCACAAATATGTGGGCGTCTGGTGGTTGGCGCTGCCGAGGCCCGTGGAAGAACACAGCCTCGGTCTTGTGCAGCGCCACCGTCAATCCTAGGCGGCGGATCCTCCCTGCGACCAAGGATCCGCCCGCCGAGGCCAAGTTGGCCGCCTCCCTGAAACTCTCCCCCCGGGCGGTGAGGAGAGTGTCATCCGCGTAGCAGACGACACTCGTACCTCGGAGGAGAGTTCCCCGCAAGAGCCAGTCGTAGCCGACGTTCCAGAGGAGAGGTCCCAGGACTGACCCCTGTGGAACGCCGGCCTCGACTGCGTACCGCCGGACTTGGCCAGCCCTGTTCACGAGGACGATCGCCCGATCCTCCAGGTAGCTGGCCAGTAGACGCCGCATATATTGAGGCACCCCATGGAATCGGAGTGCCTCTAGGATAGTGCTGTGGGGAACAGAGTTGAAAGCGTTAGCGATGTCGAATGACACCGCCAACAATCCGTCCCCCACATCCATCGCCTCCTTCACCTGCCTCTTAAGGCAGGCCAGCGCGTCCACCGTCGAACGCTCAGCCCGAAAACCGAACTGAGCGTCCGACAAGTCCGGCCCGATACGCCGCATATGGCCCTTTAGGCGGGCAGCGATTATCCCCTCGAACATTTTTCCGACCTCATCGAGCAGAACGATGGGCCGGTATGCCGAGGGGGAGTCTGCAGGGCGGCCCTCCTTGCGGAGGAGGCACAACTGCCCCTCCTTCCACGGTTTCGGGAACCTTCCAGACGCAAGGCATGCGCTGAAGAGGTCCCGAAACCGCTCCTCCATTTGGGTGGCGGCAATTGCCACCACCCTCGCCGGGACACCGTCGGGGCCCGGAGCCGTCTTCTTGGCGCGGATATGCACAATCGCTGCGCCAAGTTCCGACTCCGTGACAGGAGAGGGAGCCTCCTCTTCCTCCTCATCCTCCAGCGGGGCTCCACACATCACTGGCGGGGTGAAGTTGTCCCTGCACGGAAACAGGGACTGAACCACCCCATCCAGAAATGTGGGCTCCAGGGTCTCGACAACCGGGGGACCAAAGGGGCGCAATTTGTTGCGCGCCGCCTTATACGGTCTCCCGTAAGGGTCGTTGTCGAGACCCTCCAGCAGCTCGGCTCTCGCCGAGTCTTTAGCGGCGGCGATGGCCCGATCGAGGCCCATTTTTGCCTCCACGTACACCTCATAGAGGCGGTCCTCGTCGGGCCGGTTGCGTCGACGCCGCCGCCGACTCCGCGTGTAGGCCCTCCTGGCCGCCACGCAGGCGGTTCTGAGCCCCGCCAGTTCCTCCGACCACCAATAGACGGCGCGGCGGGGAGCCGGGCGGCGAGACCGGGGCATGCTGGAGTTGCATACCTCGGTCAGAGACTCCCTCAGCTGGCCCGCCGCGGTGTTCACATCCAGGCCGGCGGTAGGCGGCGACAGCCAGTCTTGGATGAACGCCGCCTCTGCCGCTGCCTCCCTGTCCAGGTGGGTGAAAGCCCACCGCGGGAACGGTGATCGCCCCGAGAGGGGCTGCACCGCTCCGGGGCCACTGGCGGAGATGTCGAACTGCACATAGCGGTGGTCCGACATAGTCTCCACCAGGTCCACCCGCCAATTCAGCACGCGCGCGGCCAACGCAGGGGTGGCAAAGGTGACGTCCACTATCGAGCCACCCTGCCGCCGCACGCATGTCTGGACGTTCCCTCTGTTAAGGAGGGAGAGCCCAGAGGAGGCCGCCCACATCTCCACTGCCCGCCCGCGAGGGTCGGTGGCCCGGTTGCCCCAGGTCACCGACTTGGCATTCAGGTCTCCCAATACGGAGACCTGACGCGGCGCCGCCCTGCCGACCACGGCGGCCAGGACTCCGAGATAGTTCTCGAAGTCCTGAAGAGGGCGGTTTGGGGAGAAATAGACGCCCACGAGGGCTACCTCTCCCCACGCGGCGGCCACGTATCCCGGTCCCCTCTCTAATAGCGAGAGGGGAGGGGAGTCTGTGGAGGACCGCGCCGCTAGTGCCACCAAGCCGTCGTCGTCACCCAGCCAACTGCTGGGGATCGAGTAGGGCTCGGCGACCACCGCTACGTTCACCGACCACTCAGCCACGGCCTGCACCAGCAGGTCCTGGGCCGCTCTGCAGTGGTTGGTGTTCGCCTGGAGGATGCGATGATTGGAAACCATTATTCCGACATCGCACCCCCCTCCTCAGCTACCGCCGCTGGAGCTGGAGTTACAGCGGCGGCGACAGCGGCGGTAGCGGCGACAGGGCGAACCTGCGCCGGCACTATGCCCTTCCTCGTGGGCGGCTGGCAATTCCTGCCCCCCATCTTGTGCCCCGCGGGGCGACCACTGGCAGCACACGCCGGGCAGTGTGGCGTGGCGGCACCGCAAGTGGCACTCCTGTGTCCCTCCTGCCCGCACCGGAAGCAAGACTCTCCCCAGTCGAACTTGGAGGGACACGTAGATCGGGTGTGGCCCGGCGCGAAGCACTTGAAGCAGCGCGCAGGCTTGTCCTCAAGCAGCCGGACCACAGCCGAGCTGAAGCCCACGAGCAGGCGTCCCTTGGTCGCCTTAAGTGCGGCCGCCGTCGCGGCGACTGGGCACTCGACGCGGATGGCGCCCATGCCACGGCGGCTGGGCCTGATGGCTCCCCCCCTTACCGCGCTAGCGCTGCAGCCTCCCGCGGCGGCAACGGCCGCCACCACATCCTCTTTAGTGACCGAATCGTCCATATCGATCACCTCCAAGGATGCGGTCTTGACTGGTCTGGCGACCGTCGCCACATCCGCGATGACCTCCTGCAACTTTGTTGCAAAGAGGTCCGCGTTTGCGCCGCGCTGATCGCCCCCGAACTCAAAAAGTCGGGCTCCGGCCTGGGTGCGGCGGCACGTGATGTTTCCAATCCCCAGCCGGGAGGGATCCGCGTTAGCACGAGCCCGTCTTAGGACCGACTCGTACGTTTCGCCCCGCTCCGCGGCCTCCGGGGTGATGGTCACCACGACCGCCGCAGTTTTGGGAGGAACCAACTTCCTCCCGCCCGCCGGAGCCTTCTGGGCTGCCGAAGCAGTCGCAGCGGGCTTGGGCTTTTTGGCCTTTCCCCCCTTGCCCACTTCCGTCCACGCCCGGTTGGACGGGGTGGTGGAGGGAAGCATGGCGTCCTCCCGCTGCGTGTTCTGGTGGGCTGCCGGAGTGGCAGACGCTCCCTCCGCGCTTGTGGTGGGGGTTTGAGGAGCCACAGTGCTCCTCTTGCCCGTTCCCTTGCCCTTCCCCTTGCCCTTGGGGGGCTTCGAGGCCTGGGGCTGCACACCCGATGGCGGGTCTCCCACAGGCTGTGCAGGTACAGGTACCGGCTCCGTCGGTGGCGGACTCTTATCCGCCGCTAGCGGCGGGCGAAGCCGCTTTTCCGGCAAGAGCCGGTCCTCTATCCCTGCGAAGCAGGCTCTTGTGAAGGCCCTCTCCTCCATGACAACCTTTCGGAATATTTCCTCAAGGTTGCAATTGGAGGAGGTGGAGCCTCCTACCACCTGTCCAGGGGCTGGTTGCGCAGGCCGAGCCGTGACCTCAGCCAGCTTCTGGTGCAGCTGACTGACCTCGGACTGCAGGCGATCCACCTTCGCCTGCAGCTGCCGCGTCTCGTCCGTGGCCGTCCGCTGCACCAGCTCGGTGACAATGCCGTGCATGCTCACGGCCCGGCATTTGAGGGCCTTCTGGAAGGTCCCCTTGAGGTTCGAGGACTTGGAGGCGACCTCCAGTACCTCCTCCTTGTCCTGGAGCGCCATACGCTCCAGCTCCGCCAGGGAGTGGTCGGCGTACAGCACAATGGATGTGCCGTATCCAGTCCTCGACCTGGCGGCCCGCGCCTGCCGCTCCCTGGCAGCGACCTTCTCCTCGAGGTCCAGCTGGAGCTGATCCCTCCTCGCCAGGCCTAACTGACGCTCGGCGTCCAACAGGCCCACGTCGTGGGTGGGGGTCGAAGCAGAAGTCGAAGCCTTTTTTGACTTCGGCTTCCTCTTCGACTTTCCCACCGACTCCGAGGAGCCCCCGGACCCGACCCTCAGGTAGGTCCGCTTCCGCTGAAGGCGGTCGTTTTCGGCCGCCGACGTGTCCATGGTGGACTCGTCGGAGTCCGAAAACTCCGCCCGCAGACTGGATAAGCTGGCCGCGGATGGTGCGCGGCCTGCTTCAGCGTGGCCCTTAGAAGGGCCGGTGGATGGGCCCTGGGAAGGGCCACTGCGTTGGCCCTGAGAAGGGCCGTTTGAATCGCCCTGAGAAGGGCCACTGCGTTGGCCCTGAGAAGGGCCGTTTGAATCGCCCTGAGAAGGGCGACTCGGGTTAAAACAAAAGCGCCCGGAGGCGTCACGCATGGGTTTTTTAGACATTGTCACAGACGACCGCATTTATGTCTGTGAGTCACAGCGCACTTTAGCCGCCGGTCTGCCACTCCGTTACGGTGGTCAGACACGGCGTTGCCCGGGGGATACTACGTGGAAGTATGCGCTGTGGGGGATCCCCCGTACCTGGGTACCCTAGCTCAACACCCCAGTGGGTATTGAGGTCAGATAGGCAGTCGCATGTACCTAAAGTAAAGTTATGTTGATCAGTGAAGAATGTGTTAAATGAAACACAATATTTTTATACGAAAAAGTATTATTCCTTAGTAACAAATACGTTGTTTAATATTATGGTATTAACAAAACTCAACTTTATTATACATTAAGGCACAAAATGTACACCACATGAATCTTTATTTATTTATATTATTTATATCTTTATTATAATATTCTAGAGGTAAAATTTGTGAGTCTGTATAAACGGGGCTATCTTCGGAACTATTGATACGAATCCGAATATTCTTCCACTAATGCAAGGTATTGTAACTGTAACAGTACTATACATACTATTTGTACTGAACCAGAATTTTTGTTTGAACAAGAAATTTCTAGTTACAGACATAAATGTAGTTTTACATACGATGACAATGGGCGGTCTTATCTGCTCCGTGGTCTTATCTGCTCCGTGGTCTTATCGCTCCGTTGATGTTGTATCTTTCAGAAATTCGTTGTCATACACGTCTATTGGAAACCTGATATAGTCTGATCAGGAACAATAAGGAATAGCAACTACCTACTTAGGTAAGGATGGTAACTTGCTGTGCGTCTAAATGACCGATGGAAGGAGGCCGGTGGAATGAGGTCGTGAAGTTCTTGAGCATGTAGGGTATACACATTATCATTTAGTTTATTACTCTGCCTGCTACACACCCCTACACATAACTATAAGCACACTCTTCGAAGTACAATCTGTAGAAGACCAACAAGCAGGCAACCTTGCGGCGATGAGCCAAACTGTGAAGCTTGACATCCACCAGTTTTACGTCGCCAATGAGCGTCTTAGCTCGGCGTTCCACGTGGTCCCGTTTAAGTGAAAAAGATTCATATATTAATACTTTATTGCTGACTGTTCACACCGCTGGCGAGTAGGTAATCGTTTGTCGCAACGACAAGCGCTATCAAAGAGTAGGTACTCGCTCAGCGACGCCCGCCTTGCGGGCAGAACACTCGCTGAGACACCCACACTTGGTACATATCTACGCATGCCCGCGTGATATCGCTCGTCGTATTCGTGTTCACGCTGCCCATTGCGCGCCAACTCTGTTTTAGTTCTATCTCTACACGTTTTACGTTAATCGTGGTTGGGCAGGTGTCTTAGTGCGAGAAAACGGTGACTGACATTCTTGGTTTGAATGGAAAGTATTGACAATGCCGCCTCTAGCTGCGGTCGCCGATGCGTCTCCATGCTCTGTTATTGACCAGAACATATCTTATGGTCTTACAAGAAACGCTGTAACTCGTATTAGATTAGAGATATCATAAGGATTTTAACCTTAACTACGACATAAAGATAGTTAAGGCGCGGACCGACTACGATTTTAATCGCTATTACCGCACTCACACAACCACATCTGCGCGTTTTACGGTAATTATGCACACACTCGCAAACGCTAACACGGGCGTTTGTGTGCTCAAGGAAAGTTGCATAGTATACGTAAGGAAATCAGATGTTTTCTGTTGAATATACTTACTTATGACGTGCGTTCTAAAATTCGATGTAATTACAGTGTCGGTTCATAATATGATACAATAAATAATTACACATAACAATTTAAAAAAAAACATCACTACTGTTTATTTTTATTACAGTACATGATAAACAGGTCAAATATAAACATTCCGAATTTTACCCGACTGCTCTAGAAGGGGAATTATGCTTTTCGGGTGTAAGTCAGTATCAGGGATGGAAGGGTTAATTAAATGGGTAGTTATGCCATTTCAAACTAATGTTTGCGTTTTAGATAGGTACTTAGTGGGTGCGGTAAAAAAATAGAAAACAAAACCAACATAAAGGCCCTCGGACCACTTAAAAATCACATAAACTCTAAATAAATGCAATAATATCACAGCTCCAAAGTGACAAATGCCATAATGTTTCTAAGAAAATGCGGAGCCGGGACGGAAGCTAGAATTCTGAAAAATTTAGACGATAGAGGGATCATCCACGGGAATGGAAGCTGCTGCTGGCTGAATATTAGTTGGTATTTGCTAAAATTGGTAAAACAGTGCGTGAATTGAACTAAAGTTCTGTGGCGGACTACTAAGGCTACTCACTGCCTAATATTGAAGTGAAAATTCAGTCTCAGTGGAAATATGGGCAATAAAAATAAAATGTTGCGAAAGAGTTTTACAAGAAAAAGACGAAAAACTCGAAAAAATGATGGAATGTTTGGGTAAGTAGGATGATTACGGTATTGTATCATAACATTTGAAATTTGTGTTTAGTTTAGTTTACTTACGAAACTGTATAAATCTATAGAAACGGCATTGACAATTTCTACAAACATTTTGCTAAATCCAAAAACAAATAGGTGCACTCTATTTTGATGTCTATAGAATGCATATTTGAATGCGCCTAGTGCAAACGTCTCTGGTCGAAGCAACCATCGAGGCGATAGCCATATTGCAATAGTAGGTATAAGTAACAAAAACAAACTTGCAGATAAATCAGAGTGCGTTCGTAATTATTATAATAATATAAATACTGCACACTAGTTATATATAAAGCATTTTGATTCTTTTGTAAGATTATTTTTATAATATTTATTGAGTCATTAGACCAGTGCCGATAATTTTTGAAAACGAAAAAGTCACAGTAGGCTGAAACCCATTGGAAAAGAAAGAGAATATAACAAAAATGAAAGGAAAAATAATTTACGGGCGATCCGAGGTCGGGAAGTGGGGGTTATCTCGATTTCCGGCAAAACTACAAGTCTTATGGAAAAAAGTGTAATAGCAAAGTTGTAGGTAATAAAAAGATCTACAACTTTTGTATTCACACTTTTTTCAAGTAACCTCAAAGTTTATGTGAAAAATTCAAATAACTTGCAAATAACCAAGTTTTTGGTTTTATATTTTTATCTTTTACACAGCATTTTTTTTTCGCGAAATTTGCCGAATACTTACCTTTTTATGTTTCAAGCACACTGTATTTTTATTGATTTAAAATATTTGTTTTTTTCACCTTATTTTGACCTAATATCGAAAAAGCACCCTAATTTTCAATCGAAAATTCTCACGTGAAAATATCTGCTTTTTTAAAAACTCGGGAAAAAAAGTAATTGCTGTGTAAAAGATAAAGAAAGATTTTAGTACTATATATTTTGATTCGAAAAGCAGTGATTACCTAACATTTTATTTGACTTACCTACTTACATAATTACCATAAAATACAATTTTGTAGAAATACATTCGAAAAAAGAAAACATCACTTTTTTTCTTGCCAGAGAGAATTATTGGAAGATTAAGTATGGTACATTTAAAAAAAACATAATATCGAAGTAGAATTGTAAGTCCCATGTAATAGGGAACGATCGCATTACTTAAACAAAAACAATATTTAAATAGACCCAGCCTATTACTAAGAAATACCCCAGGTATGTCGAGGTCAGCCCGTGGATGGGTGACCATCGATTACATACCGCAACCCCTCAGTGACTCAGATAGCTCGTTAAGCAGTTGGTCCCGGATGTCATTCGTAGATCTTTGACAGACGCTCGAAAGTCTGACAACCAGTCTTACCAAGGGGTATCGTATTACCCAGTAAGTGGGTTGTGGAGGTCAGATTGGCAGTCGCTCCAGGTAAATTACTGGTACTCAGCTATATCCGGTTAGACTGGAAGCCGACCCCAAAATGGTTGGTAAAGGCTTGGCAGATATGACGATAGAAATCCATTACACTGCCCGACCCGGGAATCGAACCCAGTACTACACAATCTATAGCACTGGGAAATAAAAACCTTTGAAGACCTTAAGGATAGTCAGTGACAAACACACCGCCAGTTGTATTTAATTCATCTTTTAATTTCATTTGCATGCCTTATTTTGACAAAATAATAAAATTCATTACACAATCAATCCATTTTTACCTTCAAGGCTTAACTTAAAAAAAATACTTATTCACTCAACTTAAATAAAAAATTGTCAAAAAGCTAAAAATGCTTAAAAAACTAACTAAAAGTATAATAATAATACATGCATTATATACTTATATCACGCCTTGCCCGAATACAAAGGGTAGACACAGTTGTTTGTATAGTAAATCCACACTCCAACATTCGTTTTTAAACTAAAGACCGTGATGATTGAAGACGTCATAGGAAACATAACATTTTTAAATTAAAAATACATTCAAAATAATGTACCGACCAACACACTATAATAATTATGATTACTTACTGAAGTCTGTAAAAACGAGTTTTCAGGTAGAAATTCAGACAGTTCCTGTCTGGTATTAATGCTGAATCTCTTCGCCAAATTCTGGGCAGACTCCATTTAAATTGCCATCGACACTAGAATGCTCAAGTGGACCTTTTGGCGCAGCTGTGAGCCACACTGCAGTTGTTTACAGAGTTCATATTTTACTGACCTCCAATTGTTTTCGATTGTTATATTTACAAATATTTCCACGGGCGAAATCAAACAGTGATAGCTTTCGGGTCACATCACCGCTTGGTTTTATATAAATTGCCGTGCCTATTGCTTGTATTTTGCCGTCAAAGTTACGACACCGTCGTTTTGACTTTTAGCAATATTATTCAACAACGCACGCATACAGTACACTTTTGAAACTTTTTATGGTTATTATAAGGGTCAAGAAGGACCGAATAGAGTTTTCAGCGAGCTTATACGTTTTCTCATTTAGGCGCTGCGATATTTATTCGGGTTTTCAAAAAACCGCGATTACTTGGAAATTATAAATATTTTCTTAAATCTCATTCTGTCACAAATACGCACAAATAAAGAGCTACTCGTGTATGTTTATTCTACAGGCGCACATGCAATGGTTTTAGAGGTACACGATTCTGCGAAACGTTACTCCAGCAGGAAATGCAATATCTCGAAAACCTGAAGACGCCCAAATTATATTTACACAAATATAAGCTCTCTGGCCATGCACACTATTTCCCTCTCCGATCATTCGTTTAGCATTTTCCTGTTGGAAAAACGTTACTCTAGCAGGAATAGGTTTTTTCCAAAACGACAAAGCGCACAATTTTATTATGTGGTGCACATACACAGCAGATTATGCACTAATTATACGTATCACTCATATCACTCTAGGAACCACTTTCCTGATAGGGTAACGTACACCCTGAACTATACGTGAGACGAGGGTATTCCCTAAAGGTTCATTAGAAAACCAGCGTCAGACAACATGTGTGTGTTTTTGGCGCAGCCGTGAGACACACAATGTTCACTTTTTATTTTGTTATTTGTATTCTGTGTTTCACGAACTGTTGGTTTCACGAACCAAATAAACGTTATTCTTTCTTTCTTTCTTTATTGGGAAATACATTTGGCGTTCGTCAATACTGTTAACCAGTAGAACGCATGATTCGCAGTAGTTAATAGTGTTACCCACGGGGTAATAACCAGCGGGAAGTACCCTTTTAATGCAATTTAAAGCGATAGTCGCGTTCATTTGTCAAACATCACTCAAATCATAATTCACTGACGCTGTACGTCATTGTTCTCAACATGTCAATTTCTTTAAATCGTAATATAACCTTCAGTCTCAGACTTTTTCTGTTCAGGCATAATCAGCCTATAATGTTCCCACTGCTGGGACACAGGCCTCCTCTCGGTGAGAGGGAAAGGGCCGTAATCCACCACTCGGGCCCAGTGCAGGTTGGCAGATGTCACATGTCTTCGAATTTTTGGTTCTAGGACATGCCGGTTTCCTCACGATGTTTTCCTTCACCGTTTTCTGAGCAGTGGTAATGAAATAATTCACACTAAGTAAAACGCATGCCTGGATTCCCTTTACATAATTGTTCACAGAATAGTGCGTAAAATTGCCCTAGCTGTAAAACAAAAAACAATTCTCAGGGGTTCGCAAAAACACGTCAGAATTGTTTTTTGTTCTAGAACTTCCCTTGTATATGACGTACTTGCGCGATCAATCAACTCGCATTTGAACGTCACAATTCCTGTAAGCGATCCCGTAATCGTGTATCTGCGCGACAGTCTCTTTCGCATTAGTACGCAGGATATTACGTCACGGCCTTAAACTAAAGTTTTTAGCCTACTAACTCGTTTTTACCCTACATCTTCTGACGTAAAATACGCCCAATCTACAAATAAGTATGATTTCTATTCTATACAGGGTGTAAGAAGACCGATCAGGACGCGCGCCGTCGTATACGCGTTATGTATATCACATCAAACTGAGTAACTTCCTACTAAATTGCTGGGTAACGACTTTTATAGCCAATAATAATGAAAACCACCTAGCCAGAGTCATAAATACTTACCCAGGTAAAGATGGTAAAGTCAGAGTTGTTGAAGTCAAAACTGCAAATGGCCATACACAAGAAGAGCTGTAATGAAAGTGCATGTTCTACCTACCGCTAGAACGTAGTGGTCCTAATTAGTATGATAACATTTTTAGTTTTGGTTTCGTTTATGGAATAAATTAGTACCTATCCTATATATTGTCTAATTGGGGCGAATTTCACCAAACTTTTCCATCTAGAATAAGCCTTGTCCTCAGAATATTTTTTTACCATTTTTCCAAATTAGAACTGTTGGGTGTCAATTTTACTCCACGGACAAAGGATATCTGACTTTGGTGAGATTAGCCCTTCGTTTGTGTTTTAAGGTAATATTAGTATGCTCATTACTTGCTGTTATTGTCAATTTCATTTGCCTAATAAACAGGCGTTTTAATAATAAGTAAAATAATAAGTAAAGTAAACTTTAATAATAAGTACATAGCTAATCTTTCAGTTGCCGCGGCAATATGTTGACAACACAACATTTAGTTCGTTTAATCTGTCATTACCTACTGTCATTCTCACTAACGTCACTAATGTCACTGCATTAGAAAGCAATAAATGAAGCACACGTATTTGAATTCCAATCTGCATTTTCATTTAGACTAATAATTAATTATAAATTATTATTATTATTAATATTTATTTTAGCTATAAAAGTTTCCCTACATTAAATAGTGGTTTTCATTCTTGGTGCGTAATGTGACGCACAAGGACCAAAGGACTATTTAATAAAATAATAACATTTAAAACTTCTTTTCGTAAAAAAACGTAAAAAGCTTTGAAATTTTGACCTTCAATATCTCCGTAACCAGAAAGTTCCCAGGTATGGTCCGGGACAAGAAAACAATCACAATGACGGGAAGAACAAGTGACTCTCGGCTTCGCAAAAGGTATTTTTACACCCTGTATATTACACTTATCAATCTGAATCATACACAACCAAAGTCTCCATCCTTCCAGCTTTTATCTTCGCAGGGTCCCTTAAAAACATATCAATATCTATATTGGGATTTGTTGCTTTTTTTTTTACATTTAACACTGAAACTTCTGTCTGATGCATTAGCCTCGCATGGAGGCGGACATCGGAAAACTTCCTGAAGGACTGATGGCATATAGGACAGTCTGCTTTCTGTTTCCTTTCCTTATGTACCTCCCACAAATGGTCCCATTTAAGTTTTAAACTGTCGAATCGTTCACTGCAAATAACGCAGCGGTAACCCATGATGGTTTTTTCATGAAAGTATTTGACGTGGCGCCGGTAGGAAGAATCGAAGTAGAAGACTTTTTTGCAAATCTTGCAGCTAATTGGCTCTGTGTCCATGTGTTTCTGTAAAAGGGAAATTTTATATTAGGTCTTTTAAAATTAGTAAGTAATTGGCTCTGTGTTTTTGTGATAGAGAAATTCGAGTTTTTATTTGACTCCGCCCATCACTAAACACGTTTAGCGCTGAACGAGTTCAAAACATATTTATTTCTGTCAAATGTTTGAAGATGACAGAAACAGAATGATGTTTAAAACTCGTTTAGTGCTAAACGTGTTTAGTGATTGGTGGTTGCAGGTGGGCCTTAGTATAGTAACTATACGTCGCCGATGTATTGCTTAATTAGCTGTTTTAAATAACCGCTAGCTGTTTTACAAAACAGCTCCGTTATGTAAAACAGCTGAATTACGTTCAGCTGGATTGCCATTGCGCTACGTTTAACAAACCTGCTACCGACGTTTAGACGTAATGCAGAACGGCTTATCTGCAGTTGGTGTGGATTCTAATGCCGAATTGGTCGTAGTAACTAAGGGGCGGTTTTTTGATCTGTAGTTAACTCAACCATTAGTTAAAATAGTAAATTATGATTAAATTTTGGCTAAATATCAAATTAACACATTTTACCAATGGTTGAGTTAACTGCGGATCAAAAAACCGGCTCTTAGCTAGGGCATCCTGACCAATTGGTTTAGGTTAGGTTAGAGCTGTGACCCACCGCACGCGAGCGGAGCCGCAGCAGCGGCTGGCGAGCGCTACTTCCAAGTTAGTCGCAGTTACTTGACTATTTAGTATTTTTAGGACTGACTTCCATAAAACTCTGATAACTATTTTATTAAAATCACTGTTTTCACTTGAGTTAGGGTAGTTTTCACTCATATTACTCTCTTTATTTATTTCTGTTTCGGACGCCATTATTTTGTTATGACACCAAGAGCCACGAGCGACAAAATGTAGAACTAAAATGTACAATCTGACGTTTCATTTCACGCTGTTTCACATAACTGCTAATCGTTGACCCGCTGCATTGATAAATGCAAAACTTTTATGCAATTCTGCGTCTTAAAGTTCAGTAATTATGACTTCATTTAGCTGTTTTACATAACGGAGCTGTTTTGTAAAACAGCTAGCGGTTATGTAAAGCAGCCGATTCGACAATCCCTCTGCGAGATATATGTATACAAGGTGTTTTTAAATTAGCTAGTGAAACATCACAGATGAGATAGGTATCGGTAGGTACTACTTCGTTGTTTCGATGGCACGACAGTGAATAAAGTTTTGTAGCCTCATAACTTTGATACTTAAGGTACGGTACTCTCCGCGAGCATTCGCTTCACGAATTTTTTTTGCAAACATTCGTTGCGCAAGCTTTTGTTACACGCCTAACGGTCATTCGTGAAACGAAGCTCTGTTGGAGTTTCAACTTGTTTGCAATATACAGGATTATTGGTAATATGTTGGCAATCCATTCAGGGGATGTAGGGGAGGTCATTTGCAACCAAATGACCCCGTATCACCGTATGCAAATGTCAACCATTTCCGAGTAATTTGACACTTTATATTTCTTTGGCGGTATAAAACCTTGAAAATTTATTTAAAAAAAACAATGCGTTATTTTTTTAATTATTGTTTGCTGCTTCTATTTCAATACATAATAATCAACCATAAAATGACAATTATCTTTAATATTTTTTTTTTAAATCAGAGCACACAATTTTCATCATTTTCAGCAAGTTACTAAACTAAAATAGATTATGCATAAATACATAGATATATTTTATCGACAGAACATGCAAAAAACATTTACAGCTTCTCAGCTATCCGACAAGATACAATAAGATACCAGATATCTTCAAAAAAACATAAAATATCAAATTACTGGAAAATGGTTTACCTTTGCATAGGGCCCATAAGGGGTCATTTGGTTGCAAATGACCTCCCCGACAACCCATTCATGGATTGGCGACGTATTACAAATAACCCTGTATAAGATAGAAAAAGAAATGCAACTAACCTCCATATGCTTCTCCAAAGACACTTTCGACTGAAACTTTTTACCACACAAATCACAGACAGTCACTGTCAAATTATGCACTTTTTTATGTTTAGTAAAATTACTTGAATCACTAAAGGTACGATCACATAGTTCACACTTGTATACGGGTAGCGAGGCATGGTCTCGCATATGTTGCTTATATTTTTCTGGTAATGCAAACCCTTGTCCACAAACTTGGCATTTGAGTTTGTCGTAGATGTGTTTCTGGTTGTAAGCGTCCGTAAGTAGATGTTCTATGATATGGCGCTTGCATTCATATACTCGTTTGAACCAACGGTGGCAGTGATTGCATTGTTTTGGCCTTTTGTTTAAGAGGGCTGTAAAAATAAATATTGTAGCATTATTATATCACGCCGGTAAGAGGGGCCTGAGGGGCTCGTGGCTAAATAATAGCAACCACACGGGGCTACCGAAGGTAAAGCTATGCTGTATATATAGATGTATTAGATTTTGAAATGTGACGTCACGAAACTTAGAACCCCTCCCACTCATTGTCACATAATGTCACACTTCGTCGACCCCCTCCCTCCCCTTAACGTGTGACGTACTTTATGGATGGTCTCTGACCACCAATTGCATAGCTAGACCCCTCCGTGCCTCGGAAAACACGTTAGGCCGTCGGACCCGGCTGGCATTCGTAGACCTTTGTCAGAAGCCCAAGAGCCTGACAATCAGTCTTATCGAGGGGTATCCTGTTACCCAGTAACTGGGTTGTGGAAGTCAGATAGGTAGTCACTCCTTGTAAATACTGGTATTTAGTTGCATCCGGTATGACTGAATGCCGACCCAGTTAGGCTAGGCAGGTGATGAAGCAGTGGTGTCCTTCTGCGAGGACGTGATGTCGCAGAAGGAAACTGCGGAACGGGAGAGGGAGATCTCGACTCCCTTTCCCGGCCGCAGAATGCGCACCGGGCGCAGGAGAAGGGCGGACAACCCCTTTTCCGGCCCCCATGAATGGGTCCAGGGGCGTGGGACTTGGGGAAGTCCTCGCCCCCTATTTGATGGACCCGAGGCGAAGGCACGCGCGGGTGTTGGCGCGCGCCTCTGAGGCGATGCACGGGGTAGTTAAACACCTCACTACCCCGTGCAGGAGACGAGGCCCGGACAGACCGGGCCAGCACTAGTGTGGGGCTGCGGAAGAATTTCGTTTCCCGCGGCCCCGCGCGCACGTGCGAGGAGACACCGGGGTGGTTTTAGCCGGTAAGAGTCCGGCACGCCCCTCCGCCTTTTCCTCAGGCGGAGGTAGTCCATGAGGATTTCCCCCCGTAAAAAAAAAAAAAAAGGCAGATGATGAAAATCAATCAAAATCAACTTAGAATAAATAACTTTAAAGTAGATAGTTGAGTAATTGGGAACGGAATGTAAATTATCTGAGATAATGAATCCAAGTATAGTATCTAACATAACAGACCATCACGCCTGTAATACCTGAAAGGTAAAGCAGTAATAGGGGGCGAGCCCGTGGCCATCAACCGGGCACAAATGGACTACTATGAAGAAATTCCAGATGGAAAAACCCAATACCATCTTGCCCGTTACCAGTCAACAGTATTTAAATTAAAGTGTATTAATGCAATGCTCACCAATGCACTCCTTTATAATTGTTTCATGCATGCATGCATCTTCTCCATCCTGTTGCTTCGGCCTAGAAGTCACCTTGATAGGATGCGTAGGCTGAGCATTTATATGTAGCTCCCAATGCTCAAAAAACCCATGAGAAACTATAATCTTTGCACATTTTTTGCATTGATAATCAGGTCTTTTCATCGCCTTTCCTGTGTGTGTGATCAGTTTTACACGAACAAAATTTTGCTTCACATGTTGTTGTAGATGTTGCCCTAAACGCGTGAATGTGTCAAATTGTTTCAAGCACTCTGGGCATGACAGGCGCTGGTATCCATGCTCTTTGAAATGTGTCAAATATTTTTTCATGGACACAAATTTATTTTGACATTTGGTACAGGTGTAGGTTTTATGTTTGGCAGAGTTTGTGCCACACAATGTGAATTCCATGTGACTACTATAATGTTTATGTGTCGCTGTGAGTCCGCATTTAGTACATCGGTACATTCTTTTGTTTTTCTTAACATCCCCTTCTATAATAACTTCAGGTTCCAGCATGGACTCTTCTTTCAATCGTTGTAAAATTTCATCTGGGTCATCATTTTCCGATTCTTCTTTATCTTCTGTCTGTTCTAGAGTATAATCATCATCTTCTTGAATTGATTCTTCTTTCACTAATAAGTCTTCTATATTGAAGTTCAGTTTGATAAGATCCCCTTCGTATTCATCATACTCTTCCTCCACATATTCATCCTTGACACTTACTTGGTGTTCAAAATTCTTGGTTCGATTATCTTCTTCATGCATTTGTTTTTCAAATGCTTCGAATGGTTCTTCTTTGATTACAAGTCTTGGGCTACCTTCCGAGTCTTCTGGCTCTTCTGAAAATTAATTTATTTTTATTTGAGAGGCTTGCAGCTAAGAATGTGTTTCCATACAATGGGTGCCTGAAGATGGACGGCGCCGCAGAGTCCGGCCCCGCAAGTGGTGGTAAGAACACCTGAGGGGCAATTCCCGTATTTTTAAGACCGTTCGCATTCTAGTGTCAATCTGTCAAAATTACAATCAATTTACATACATTTTTGACAGGTTTTTGACATTGATTGTCGCTGAGATGAGATTGCGACTTGAATTTGAACGTTTTTTAAGTACGAGAATTGGCCTACTGGACGCGTACTGTGAGGGCTAGTTCGAGGTGGCGATGGCGGCGGGAATAGAGATCACATTTAAAAAAAGTAAAGTAAAGTGCCTGACTGGGTTCTAACCTACAAAGTAAATGTCTGACAAGGTTCTAACCTACTACCTACAAAGGAGTGTAATGTTCACATAACACAAAACATCACATCTGTATTACCAGAAAGGTTTGGCAGAAGTGCACCTATAGTACACCAACATTTAGCCAGTTATATTTCAGTCCCATGTAAGAGGGGGCGAGCCTATTGCCATCAACCGGGCACAAAAGTAATTAAAGGCCAACCGCTTAACTAAGACTTTGCCTGAGGTAGCTGCGCGGTGCGGGAGGGGTGACATTGTCACAAGTTGGCGAATCACTGAGCTCTTGCATCACGTCACCACACCCGTCCCGCACCGCACACCCGCCTTAAACACCGACTCAGTTAAGCGGTTGGCCTATAGTGTAATGTGTTTCAAGTTGAGTCAATTAGTCAATCAAGATGTTTTAATGTTAATAACCTTCTTCTTAACGAGAAAAAAACGAAATTTATTAAGTTTACGATACCTCATGTTAGACAAGTAGAAACAAGTATTCTCATAAAGGGTGAAGAGTTGAAACCCGAAAATACCACAGTATTCTTAGGCATAACTTTGGATGCCAAGCTTCAATGGGGCCCCCATATAGATAAATTGTCAAAGAAGCTTAGCTCTTCAGCATACGCCGATAGGAAAATTCGTGGTTTAACTGATTTAGAGACAGCCCATTTAGTATACCTACTTTAGTTATTTTCATAGTGTAATGTCGTACGGTATTCTGTTGTGGGGAAATGCCGCCGATATTCAGACGATTTTTGTTTTACAAAAAAGGCCAATTCGTTCAATTTATAAATTAAGTCCCAGACACTCCCTCAGAGACAAATTTAAAGGGATTAATATAATGACTGTGCCTTCTCAGTATATTTATGAAAATCTTTTGTATGCACATAAAAATATTAATCTGTTTAAAAAGTACAGTGATATCCATAATTTAAATACTAGGAACAAACACAAATTTGTTGTTCCTACTACCAGGTTCAAGAAAATAGGTGGCTTGTTTAGATGCCAATGTATACGTTTTTATAATAAACTTCCTAGCCACATTCAAGCACTAAGCCTCAATAAATTCAAATCTTTTATAAAAAGGAAACTATGCCAGAATGCCTATTATACTGTCAAAGACTATATTGAGGACAAAAAGGCTTGGGATTGAGTTGCTCCAATAAAGCACAGGCAATGTTAATTTATTTTATTTTGCTAACTATTCTTACTTTTAATCTTTGCTATAAGTATCTATACTTATTTACATATACAATGACACTAATATTTACTGTATAAAGTATTATATTATTTTAAATTATTGTGAATGTGAGGACTATGTGTGTTTTTGTTCCAGTTTTAATCATGTTCTTTCAGTTTGAGTAGCTGATGCGGCCTACCCAAATGTCCTTTCTGTGGTATTGTTCGTCGAATCGTTGAGCTCCATAAGTTCAGAGTTGAGCTGCACGGTTACTGACAAATGCGTGCACTGACTGGACAGGTCCACTCAATCTGTGTGGTTCTTTCCTCAAAAGACCATTTCAGACACTAATCTACATGGTCCTCAAAGATTATTATAATATTATTCTAATTATTGTGAATGTGAGAACTATGTTGGTCATTGGTTTTTTTTTATATTTATTTTTGTATTTTTCTAATAGTATTTTTGTATTTATTTGTGTAAGTTGAGCTGCACGATTACTGACAATTGCGTGCACTGACTGGACAGGTCCACTCAATCTGTGTGGTTCTTTCCTCAAAAGACCATTGCAGACACCGATCTACATAGCCTTCACATGATCTGACCAAGATTCTGTCTGGACTTTAAAAGAGACTGTGACCTCTGAGTTTGTTTCGGCCTTTCTTCTCAAGAGTTGTTAGATAGGAAACGCCGACCTCATCTAGTTTAAAAACTTACTTACAGAAATAAAAACAAAACAGCGCTATTTTCTCTTCCTCTAGGCAGAGTGCTGTAAGGCGCACATTGATTGCAAAGATTAATTTAAAAAACTTACGTTTCACAACAACAGCTCCCAATAAAAATTGTGTTGCCGATTCTAGCTCTGCTTGTAACAATTTCTGTTCACATACTGAAACAGATTCTCTATCACTTTTTGATACTGATTCTTCTTCCGGTACGTATTCTTCTTCTTCCGCTACGAATTCTTCTTCTTCTGGTACGGATTCTTCTTCTTCTGGTTCTGATTCTTGTTCTTCTTTTACTGATTCTGGTTCTGCCATTACCAATTCTTCTTCTCGTTCTTTCGATTCAGATTCTGCTAAACTTTGATATACGCAGGATGATGGGACTAATAACTGGAAAGAAATATTAAGGAACAGTCATTCACAAAGGAAGTTTAGGGAGGTAGTTTAATATTGTGTTATTATAACTTTTAACTACGAGGGGAGGTCCAAAAGTTCGTGGAATGGAGGGGATGGAGTGGGGATAGGGGCGCTCGCTTAGTGTCATACTAATTGGGTACTCATCATTAATATATAATTTGAGTTTCAGCCCTATTGCGTCATTCGTTTACGAACACGCGCCTGCTAAACAAGTCAATCCAGAAGAAAACTGAAACTATGGAGAAAATTTAACACCGTGCTGTGATAAAATTCCTTACCAAGCAAGGAAAGATCGTTCAGATCATTTTTAATGAAATGGAAACCGTTTATGGGGAATAGTGCCCTAGTAAATCAATGATTTACAAGTTGCATAGTCTTTTTAAACATGGTCTGGAGTCGATTGAAGACGACCCCCGCTCAAGAAGACCAGTTGAGGCCACCACATCAGTCAAAAAAGTGGAAAAAATTGTACTGGAGGACACTCGTTTGAAGAAAAAACAGTTATCTGCATTAGTTGGAGTATCAGATACCACAATTTTGCGTATCCTACATGACCACCTGGGTATGACAAAAGTCAGTGCAAGCTGGGTACCGAGAATGCTCACGCCGCTTCAGAAACGGCAGCGCGCCGATGCGTAAACAATTTTGAAGTTGTGTGGAGACGAACCTGCACAGATTTTGGAGCGGATTGTTACCGGAGATGAAACATGGGTTCATCACTTTGAGCCTGAGTCCAAACCAGAGTCCATGCAATGGCATAAAAAGGGGACACCACCGCCAAAGAAATTCAAAGTGTCGGAGTCGGCTGGAAAGTTGATGGCTACTGTTTTTTGGGATTGTGAGAGGATAATACTGATTGATTACAAAGAAAAGGGTAGGACCATAACCGGAGAATACTACGCAACGATATTAGAAAAATTAAAGGAGGCCATCAAGGAAAATTGACCAAGGGTATGTTGCAAGACAACGCGCCGGTTCACGACAGCAGAGTTGCAATGGCTGCTCAGCACACGCATGGCTTCGAATCACTAGTCCACCCACCCTACCGTCCAGATCTGGCCCCAAGTGATTTTTATTTGTTCCCCAATTTAAAAAATTACTTGAGAGCGTTTATACCTTATGAATGGCAACGTCGCAATTTAGTGTCATATTTCGTGGTTTTCAATTTTTATCATTTAATCGGAGCTATATTTTAAAAATCTGTTTAATTAACATTTTAGAATTATGTGAAAACTGTGTAAAAGGTAAGAAATCGTTGCGTTTACAGTTCTATTTATGTACACTCGGCGTCAAAAAAATCGCACCTCCGCGAAAATAACTTTTAAGCGTTATTAACCCTTAACACGCGCATGTACCCCCACCAATATTGATGGCATTTGAAAGCCCATTAAATAAACTTTAAAAAAAAATCATTTCATTTCATTAAAAAAAAAAGCTTGATACCACAAATGTGACTTTAAAAAAAAATGGCAATTTTGCTCCTCACAAGGGGCACAACTTGCGCTACCTTTAGTGGGTATAAAAGGGTTAATACAGGTTCAATGGAGGTCATTCGCTATCCAACCGTTGAAGAGGACACACGAGAAGAACTTTCACAAAAAAAAACCACCTTGAAGATGGATACCACTGCTGATGAAGCCGCTCAAGTGATTGCACTACTGCAATCAGGGATGCGTCAGTGTGATGTCGCTCGGCAACTGAACTTGAGCCGTTTTTCGGTTCGAAGAGTATACCAGCGGTTCCTGGAGACCGGTGGCCTTGTCCGGAGGCATGGGTCTGGTAGACGTCGCTGCACCTCGGAGAGAGACGACCGATTCATCGTATCGACATCCCTAAGAAATCGGTTCTCTAATGCTGTTGAGTTGCAACAGCAGCTCCAGGCCGCTCGCAGAACAACCGTGAGTATTTCTACGGTTAGACGAAGATTGAGGGAGAAGAAGATAGCGGCACACAGAGCTGCTACGGGTCCAAAATTGACCGCAGAGCATCGGCGAGCCCGCTTGCAGTTTGCTCGCGACCACGTCAATTGGACCCTTGACCAATGGAGAGCTGTTCTCTTCTCAGACGAGACGAGAGTGTGTCTGTTTTGCAACGATAGACGCAGAAGAGTGTACAGAAGACAGGGGGAACGTTTCGCCCAACCCTGCATCCAGGAGACGGTGGAATACGGGGGCGGTTCCTGTATGTTTTGGGGCGGCATGTCGGCCGACGGCAAAACCGACCTTGTAAGCGTCTCCCGGACTGGAGGTGCTCGCGGGCAAGGGTCGCTGACTGCTCACCGGTACGTCACAGAGATCCTGGAAGAGCATGTGGTCCCCTATGACGGTTTTGTTGGCGAGGGGTTCACATTAATGCACGATAACGCTCGCGCTCACACTGCATTAATTGTGCGCGACTACCTTCAAGAGGTTGGGATCTCTGTCATGCAGTGGCCAGCGAGAAGTCCAGACCTGAACCCGATAGAGCACCTTTGGGACCATTTGAAACGCAAGGTTCGGTCTCGTGATCCCACTCCCACGACTCTCCAGGAGCTCGAAGAGGCTGTTATTGGGGAATGGGCCAGTATCCCTCAAGAAGAGCTCCTAAAATTGGTAAGATCCATGAGGGAGCGTATGGAAGCCGTCATCCGGGCAAGGGGGGGTAACACTAGGTTTTAGGTTAGTTTTTAGAAACTTTTTGTATTTTTTTTTATGTTTATTAATCTGTTTTTAATTAAGGCTTAGTTAAGGATTTTTATTGTTTTGTAAACTTTATTGTTTTTTGCACTTATCCAATAAAAAATAAAAATTAATTGAATTGTTTTTTTAAGTTTATTTAATGGGCTTTCAAATGATACCAATATTGGTGGGGGTAAATGCGTGTGTTAAGGCGGGGTGTTATCTCAATATTCCCAAAAATTGGTTTCTTAGAACGTCGAGTATGACGTAATGTAATAAAAATAAGTAACGCGAAAAATACAGTGAACAGAGAAGGGTATAAAGAAGAATTTAAACCGAACAGAATAATAAATAATAGTTTGATATTCCCAATAAAAAATTGGGAAGTTGTAGCACAAAAATAAACTTTGACGTCGAAGATCTCTGTATTTCCAGCGATAACAACAGTTTTTTTTTTAAGAATTTAGTAGGTTTTCCATTTTTTTAAAACTTTAACCAAACCATTATTTAATTTTATGTCTATATTTTAAATAATCTAAAGAAAAGCAGTAAAATAAATGCCCATTCGCAGCTTACGTCACATTTCAACACAAATATCATTTTCAATTTTCAATCTTATTGACGCTCCATAGTGGTGACAATAGCTTACGCGGTCATACTTTAGTCGTCGGGCAGCGCTCGACTTGGATGGTTGGCACCGGACGCTCTGTGCATAATTCGATTGTAGTTTTCAAGTAATTTATGACTGAAAACAGTGTGTGAATTGAACTAAAGTTCTGTGGCGGACTACTAAGGCTACTCACTGCCTAATATTGAAGTGAAAATTCAGTCTCAGTGGAAATATGGGCAATAAAAATAAAATGTTGCGAAAGAGTTTTACAAGAAAAAGACGAAAAACTCGAAAAAATTATGGAATGTTTGGGTAAGTAGGATGATTACGGTATTGTATCATAATAACATTTGAAATTTGTATTTAGTTTAGTATACTTACGAAACTGTATAAATCTATAGAAACGGTATTGACAATTTTTACAAACATTTTGCTAAATCCAAAAACAAATAGGTGCACTCTATTTTGATGTCTATAGAATGCATATTTGAATGCGCCTAGTGCAAACGTCTCTGGTCGAAGCAACCATCGAGGCGATAGCCATATTGCAATAGTAGGTATAAGTAACAAAAACAAACTTGCAGATAAATCAGAGTGCGTTCGTAATTATTATAATAATATAAATATTGCACTAGTTATATAAAAAGCATTTTGATTCTTTTGTAAGATTATTTTTATAATATTTATTGAGTCATTAGACCAGTGCCGATAATTTTTGAAAACGAAAAAAGTCACAGTAGGCTGAAACCCATTGGAAAAGAAAGAGAATATAACAAAAATGAAAGGAAAAATAATTTACGGGCGATCCGAGGTCGGGAAGTGGGGGTTATCTCGATTTCCGGCAAAACTACAAGTCATATGGAAAAAAGTGTAATAGCAAAGTTGTAGGTAATAAAAAGATCTACAACTTTTGTATTCACACTTTTTTCAAGTAACCTCAAAATTTATGTGAAAAATTCAATTCATGTGAAAAATTGAAATTTGACAACAAACAATTTATGTGAAAAATTCAAATTTGCCGGAAATCGAGATAAACCGCTTTTTACCCTTAAACCCCCACTTCCCGACCTCGGATCGCCCGTAAATTATTTTTCCTTTCATTTTTGTTATATTCTCTTTCTTTTCCAATGGGTTTCAGCCTACTGTGACTTTTTTCGTTTTCAAAAATTATCGGCACTGGTCTAATGACTCAATAAATATTATAAAAATAATCTTACAAAAGAATCAAAATGCTTTATACAGGGTGACTTGTAATTAGAGCACAACCTTGTAAGGGGATATAGTACAGGTCATTTGCAACAACTTTTGTAGGAACACTCATATGCAAAAGTGCACCAACATTGAGTTATAATTTTTTTCGTGTTATTTTGAAAAACTCTTATGGGGTAACCTTAAAAAATTAATAAATAAAAAACTTGACATAATTTTGTTAATTTTCTTTTTATTATTTAGTCTATAACGTTCCAGTTACATGTCAGCATCATCAAATGTACATTATTGACATTATTCTAGACACAGTGCTCCAAAATCCAAAAACCTTCAACAAATTTTACTGGCATTATTACACAAAACAGCCTGTTTAAAAAAAACTCACTATGGCACCTGCTCTGCGTATTATTAAAAAAACATCTACATTTCATAAGCTTTCAAATGAGGTGTAAAAGTCTGACATAGCTAGTTTAACATTAAAGATATTAGCCAAAGAATAGAACAGGCTGGAATATCGAAAGTTTCGCAAATTAATGGCCATAATGTTTAAAACACAATAAATACAAATTTAAGTAGAATGTGATCCACGCACTTAGTGGTGACAATTTTACAACACATTTTAACTTGATTTTAATTTTAAAATTTTTAGGGTAGCTGGTCCTTACTTCAAACTTCTCTTTTAAAAGAGACAAAAAGATCTAAAATTAGGAAATTTTAAAAGTGTGTTGTAGAATTGACGTTCTCTAGTAGTTTAAGTGAATGACTGAGGATGCCTCAGTCATTCACTTAAATCTCATTTTCGAAATGACTCCCACCGTTACGCACGCAAATTCGCATCCTTTTCCTCAATTCGCTTTTCACCACCGCAGTGCTGAGATTTGCTCGAATTTGGTCAGCTCCCAAAATGATTCGCCGTCTTAACTCGTCAATATCTAGGACAGGCTGATTATCGACATAAACCAACGTTTTCATATGTCCCCAGACGTAATAGTCCATTGGCGTCAGATCTGGGCTTCTTGCTGGCCAAGGTATGGGCCCTCCTCTACCGATCCAATTATTGGTATAATTTTCGTCTAGCCAGTCTCTGATTTGTCGTCTGTAGTGAGCTGGACACCCGTCGTGTTGAAACCTGATAGCACGCAAGGTGGCTAAAGGTATGTCCTCCAGTAATTCAGGTAAAACATTTCTTAAAAAGTGTTCATAATATTCACCGTTTAAGTTGTCTGGCAGAAAAAAGGGCCCAATCAAATTATTGTTAATAATTCCCATCCACACATTTAGTGAAAATCTTCGTTGCGATCCTTTCGGTCGTTTTTTTTTTTGGATTTCCCACCGCCTTTTCTTCCCAGAAATGAGTGTTATGGTAATTTGTGATTCCATCTTTGTCAAATTTTGATTCGTCGGTCCACAAAATTTGTTTTAAATAATTTGGGTCCTCTATGTCGCAGTTTAGCAGATATCTGCAAAATTGGACCCTTGCAACAGGATCACGGCCTTCCAGGACTTGCACTGGAGTGTAGTGATATGGATGACGCCCAGATTCATGGACCACTTTCCACACTTTATACTGTGATATTCCAAGTAAATTGGCCACTTGTCTTGTAGAGATGTTAGGTTCCCGTTGAAAATGACGTAGGATTTCTTCTTCATCATCAGCACGGTATATTCGAGGTCTGCCCGCATCGCCTGATAAAAAAAACTAATTTAAATAATCAATTGCGGTAAACAATAGGGGTAATAAACCAAAGCCTATTCAGTTTTAAAGGAGCCATTTCGGCCAAGAAGCCATTTTGACTGAAATACAATGACAAAATTTATTTATTTAATTGTTCTAAAATAATAAATAAAAATACGTGGTTTTATAATTATTTTGTACAAATTAATAATTATTAAAAATGAAGGAAGATAACATAGGGAAAGTATCTGTACGTACCGCACCTGCTTTGCAAGTGTTTACAAAGAATTCACCCGCCACAATTTAATACTATTGTTATTGGTAATGAAATGACGGTCTAAGTGGAAACACGCAGCTAATACTGAATGCACTTACAATTTTTTAAAAATGATAACCCAAGTCAGGCCTTTGTTTGCTTACGAAGTTAAATTGCAATAACAAAAACATTTCGGAGAAAACTATCTTTTTTTTTCCGGTACTACGTAAGTAGGTACAGCCAGAAGCAAATCACGATTGACAGTTGAACTGTGTTTAACTCTCTAAGAAGGTACAAAATCTAAAGTGCTTAAGCAGCTGTTGGCTGTAAACTTGCAATTTAATCGCAATTATTTATTAAATTACATTTTTTATTACATACCTTGACGTCTTTGAAAGCGTCCAGTCTCCCGGGCTCGTCGATAAACTCGAGAAAACACGCCTACATCAGGTAAACGGCGATTGGGGTATCTCTGTTGATATTCGCGCTGGGCAGCTAAAGCATTGCCTCTAGCTACGCCGTAAGTGTACAGAATATCGGCATATTCTTCATTCGTAAAATTTGCCCGTTGTCTTTGAGCCATAGTCCTTGATATGCGCCAAAACCACAGATGAGCATAACACACGGAAACCAGTTGAAAAGCCAAGTCGTCAGGAGAGCAATCAATCACAAAAACAGTCACAAGCCGGGTCGTCAGAGATAAAACAAAACTGCAGAGCACACACAAAAGCATCCGATCGCAACGAATCACAAGGACGGACTAACCTAAACAACCCAAAAGAGATTAAACAATGACCGGCTGTTTTTACCTGCTTAGTAGAGCAGGTAGAAACAGACCTTTTTTTGGCCGTGCGCCTTTGTTATGCGAATATCTTCCCTATTGGACTAGCTATGTTAGGGTTTTATATCTCATTTGATAGCTTATGAAATGTAGATGTTTTTTTAATAATACGCAGAGTAAGTGTCATAGTGATTTTTTTTTAAACAGGCTGTTTTGTGTAATAATGCCAGTAAAATTTGTTTAAGTTTTTTGGATTTTGGAGCACTGTGTCTAGAATAATGTCAATAATGTACATTTGATGATGCTGACATGTAACTGGAACGTTATAGACTAAATAATAAAAAGAAAATTAACAAAATTATGTCAAGTTTTCTATTTATTAATTTTTTAAGGTTACCCCATAAGAGTTTTTCAAAATAACACGAAAAAAATTATAACTCAATGTTGGTGCACTTTTGCATATGAGTGTTCCTACAAAAGTTGTTGCAAATGACCTGTACTATATCCCCTTACAAGGTTGTGCTCTAATTACAAGTCACCCTGTATATAACTAGTGTGCAGTATTTATATTATTATAATAATTACGAACGCACTCTGATTTATCTGCAAGTTTGTTTTTGTTACTTATACCTACTATTGCAATATGGCTATCGCCTCGATGGTTGCTTCGACCAGAGACGTTTGCACTAGGCGCATTCAAATATGCATTCTATAGACATCAAAATAGAGTGCACCTATTTGTTTTTGGATTTAGCAAAATGTTTGTAGAAATTGTCAATGCCGTTTCTATAGATTTATACAGTTTCGTAAGTAAACTAAACTAAATACAAATTTCAAATGTTATGATACAATACCGTAATCAATACTTACCCAAACATTCCATCATTTTTTCGAGTTTTTCGTCTTTTTCTTGTAAAACTCTTTCGCAACATTTTATTTTTATTGCCCATATTTCCACTGAGACTGAATTTTCACTTCAATATTAGGCAGTGAGTAGCCTTAGTAGTCCGCCACAGAACTTTAGTTCAATTCACGCACTGTTTTACCAATTTTAGCAAATACCAACTAATATTCAGCCAGCAGCAGCTTCCATTCCCGTGGATGATCCCTCTATCGTCTAAATTTTTCAGAATTCTAGCTTCCGTCCCGGCTCCGCATTTTATTAGAAACATTATGGCATTTGTCACTTTGGAGCTGTGATATTATTGCATTTATTTAGAGTTTATGTGATTTTTAAGTGGTCCGAGGGCCTTTATGTTGGTTTTGTTTTCTATTTTTTTACCGCACCCCTAAGTACCTATCTAAAACACAAACATTAGTTTGAAATGGCATAACTACCCATTTAATTAACCCTTCCATCCCTGATACTGACTTACACCCGAAAAGCATAATTCCCCTTCTAGAGCAGTCGGGTAAAATTCGGAATGTTTATATTTGACCTGTTTATCATGTACTGTAATAAAAATAAACAGTAGTGATGTTTTTTTTTTAATTGTTATGTGTAATTATTTATTGTATCATATTATGAACCGACACTGTAATTACATCGAATTTTAGAACGCACGTCATAAGTAAGTATATTCAACAGAAAACATCTGATTTCCTTACGTATACTATGCAACTTTCCTTGAGCACACAAACGCCCGTGTTAGCGTTTGCGAGTGTGTGCATAATTACCGTAAAACGCGCAGATGCGGTTGTGTGAGTGCGGTAATAGCGATTAAAATCGTAGTCGGTCCGCGTCTTAAGGGTTATAAACGCTTGAAAATAATTTTCGCGGAGGTGCGATTTTTTTGACGCCGAGTGTATATCCAAATAATACATTGGAAACTTGCAGGGCGTTATTTTCATTGTAAAATAACTGTAAGCATTACGGTTACTTACTTTTTAAACACTTTCACGTAATTCTAAAAAGTTAATTAAACAGATTTTGTAAATATAGCTCCGATTAAATGATAAAAATTGAAAACCACAAAATATGACACTAAATTGCGACGTTGCCACTCATAAGGTATAAGCGCTCTTAAGGCGAAGGAAATTTTCCGACGACAATGAGGTAAAGGAGACAATTTTGGCTCATTTTGAGGCAAAAGATAAAAAATATTTTTATGGTGGTTTAGAAAAATTTATTCATAGATGTAATAAATGTATTCAGCTTAAGGGTGATTATATTGAAAAGGAAAAATAGATTTATTGTTTCATTTTATTTAAAACCCTTTCATTCCACGAACTTTTGGACCTCCCCTCGTACATACATATCGTAAAGTTCTTTTTGATTTCAAAATAAGAATGTTACAATAAATACCATAATAAATTAATGACAGACTTTATCCATGTGAAGATAAAGGTTTTTACTTGAATGAATAGACCACATGCAGCATTCGTTTTTTTTTTAATATTATTAGAATAACTTCAAGTTAATACACATTTTCCAATTATGTTGGGGTCGACTTCCAGTGCAACCGGATGCAGCTGAATACTGTATTTTACATGGAGCAATTGCATAACTGACCCCGAAAACCCAGTAACTGGGTAACACTATACCCCTTGGTAAGACTGGTATCAAACCTTTGGCAACTACCCAAAACGACTGTCATTGATCTACGAATGAGGCGAGATAAACGGCGTAACATGCTTTCCGAGGCACGGAGGGGTCTCGATATGTAATAGATGGTCACCCATCCACGATCCGAACGCGACAAGTGTAGCTTAGCCTTCAATCTTCAATTATTATTTGCCACGTGCCCCAAGAAATTCTATTAGAAGAAACTAATACTCACTTTAGGAAAATAGCTTTGTTGTTTCGTTTCCCTGAACTCATGTTTCAACGACCGATGTGCCACAGCATCTTCAGTATTTAAAAACACGTTCAAACCCTTACACGTCACGCATTTCCTTACCATCATATACTTGTCCGTATGTACCAGCATATGTTCATACTTTTTACAGCTATAGGCCATCACCGTGTGGCAAACTTCACATTTGTACGGCTTACTTGACCGTTCCATATGGATTTCCAAACACTTGACATTTGAGAAACTCTGTAAACAGTGGGTACACTCACTATGAGGTCCCTTTTGTCTGCATTTATGCAAATATTGACAAGAAAACCTCTCCGAACAGCGCTTGCAGTTCTTATAGTGACACATTATCGGTATATCAGAGCGAACTGAATGAGACAATACTAAATGACCGTTTAATTCATCTTCTGTATTAAATCTTGACTTACATATATCACATTTCAACGGTTTATCTTGGAGTTTACAGACAGGACAGCTAGCAAAATGGTCCCTTAGACCCATACAGCTGAAAAACTGTTTTGTGCAACCTTCCTTTTTATAGTACTTCTGTTGGAATCTCGATTCTAACTTATGATCACCATAATCTTCACCGCACCGGTAACAAGGGCCTTCTGTATATATATCTTTTACAACTACACGCCTATGGTGGTACGCTATCAAATTGGCTTCATGCGTTTTATATGTTTCCAAAGCAATGATAATCATTACATCATCAGTATGTTGCGAAGACATATGATTGCGGAAATCTGTTAAATGCCACCAGGATCTCGTACAGATGTAGCATTTATAGAATAGAGGTTCTTCTCTGTGAAAACTACGGAACTGCCAAGTACGCCATTCATCTAAAGTCTGTTGTATTCGCATCTCCTGCCAGTTTTGTATCAAATTCCTTTTATCTTCATAACCTACAGTATTCCTAATGTATATATTGAGGATTTTATCAGCAATGTCTGTTGAATTCTGGAGTATGTTATCAGTAGCATTGAGTATGATTTCACGAGAGAGTTCTATAGGTTCGGTTCGTACTTTTGTCGTGATGACGTCTTTGATAATCGGTGTTAAGCGATTTTCGTCAGTCATTCCTGCAAATTCGTCGTCGTCATCACAAGATTCTACTTCGATGTTTATCTCGAATTTTCTTGGTACTAAGTTAGGTTGTGGCTCCAAATCTTCTTTAGCAGCTGCTGCGTTGATTTTTTTTAGGACACTCGTGTCGTATACTTCTTCTTGTTTTGAGAAGGTTGGCTCTAACGGTTTAGCTACCTTTTTTGTTGGTTGTCTGATAGTGGTCTGTTTCGTACCTTTGGGTACTTTCCGCTCTGAAACCTGAAAATATTAAGTTGTAAAATTAATTTGATTAAAAGGTGCAATCACAAATGATATAGGTAATCAAACTCATTGAACAGTATTAAGGTTTAGAAAAGAAAAATATTTATTTTTTAAAGGGGAATTATAAAACGAACAAATAAAAAAAAACTTAGCGACTGATGATGAGATACTGTTTTAATAACTTGAGCGGTACGCATTTCGAGTACTTAAGCGAAGAATTATGTGCGAGAGAATTAAGGGACCACGACCGGAATTTGCAAAATAAACATCCCAGAATTTAGTAGTAGACTTAAAACAATTGTAGAACAAATCTGGGAATTTGTAAACAAATATGTTAAAAACTACAGCTTAAGTGTGGTCCCTCAGTTCTCACAGGCCATCAGCCAGATCGCGAAAAGTATTTAAAAAATGAAGGTTTCGTGAATAGAGACATTTAATAAAGAATTTGTAAAGATATTTACTAGATAATAAACCACAAAGCATT
This sequence comes from Brachylomia viminalis, assembly GCA_937001585.2. Lineage (NCBI taxonomy): Eukaryota > Metazoa > Arthropoda > Insecta > Lepidoptera > Noctuidae > Brachylomia > Brachylomia viminalis. The sequence continues at coordinate 9,352,437 of OW443322.2, read as the reverse complement.
CAAGATTTTAAAAAAATATAACAAGTAAACTGTGGTCCCTCAGTCCACACCACATAGATAAATATTTTTGTGAATATTACCGAATTAAAGTCAATAAAATCATTTTTTTCTACATGAAGTTTTAGTAAAAGTCTTGACACATTTTGTAAAAAAAAAAATAAAGCAGAAATATTGACGCAATTTGAAGACGGCGATCGTTAAAGCTGGTCCCTCAATCCTCGCCTCCACTGACGTATGTGTCTGTGCTAGCTGCTTGACGAATGGAATAAGGCCACAAAAAAAAAAAATATGCTCGAGAAAGTTTGATTATTTCTGTCGGGAGTGCTCTAAATAAATATAAATTTTTTGAAAGAACCACCACGTCTGCGGAGGTTCACTAGCTAATTTAATTTGACTCTATACAGGTATCGACTGCCTCGTTGGTCTACTGCTGAGCATCAGGTCCTGGGCTCGATTCCTAGTTCGGGCAAATTGGGTAGTTTTGTTTTAATAAGATTTTCTCCGTAGCGTCCCGGAGTTTCGATTTGTGCCCGGTCGATGGCAGTAGGCTAACCCCCTAGTGCATGTGACAAACATATATGGCGAAATGTGGGTGTATAGTACACCCAGGTACACCTCTGCCTATCCTTCAGGGAAAAACCAGGCGTGATGTTAGGTATGTATCCCTTCAAAATGGTTGAGCTGAAAGGTGCTGTTCCATACGTCATGTTCGTGAACGGGCGCCGTCAGTTGGGACCGGTCATCTCTTATATCTGCCACGGCTTATTTTAATTTCTGAATTGCTTTTTTTGTTTGTATCTTTTTTATTACGGACTCTTTTAACGTGCACGTCTTTCTATATCGTTCTCACATGAATAATGTAACCAATTTTTATTGTAAAAATATTTGGATGTCTGTGAAGTTTCATGAATGGGCGCTTTGGAATGGGCAACTAGCTTCATCTTTCTGACTGACCGACCCCTTGACAATTCAAACTATTCAAAGGTGACTGTAATTGGTTTATTTGAAATAAATGCTTTGAGTTTAAGTATTGATTTATTTGAATTCTGGCTTAGGCCTTTAAAATCCTCTTCAACATAATATGGAATGCGCCATTGCATGAAGACAATTAATTGTAGTCGTGGCCTGATCAGCATCAATGACAAAGAGTAGTTTTCTACTATTGGATGAGTATGTTTGGAATCGAACCACCTTGCGCGCGTTCGGCATGAGCAGGCGGCGTGCTCAACGCGTCATTGGCAAGCTGAGGCGCGGCGTGGGCGGTGATACGGCTCGGCCCGACGACCACTCGCTTCCGCGGACGGACGCCACCACAGGACGCCACCGCGACGCGACGGAGGAAACTCCTCTCTAATTTAATATTATATTTTTGTCCGGGACATACCGTCAAATGGGGTTACTTTGATACTACGGGGTTACTTTGATAACAACTTTAGGCTTATGAACAACTTAATTTTATAATAACTACAACGCTATAATACAAAGAAACTATCAGTAGTGCCAAGTACTGATAGTTTATTTTTTAACTGGTGTTGTAGATATTATAAAATTAAGTTTTTCATAAGCCTAAAGTTGTTATCAAAGTAACCCCGTAGTATCAAAGTAACCCCATTTGACCGTACTTAATACTTTTGTAACGCTTAAATGGCAATAAACCATGGCCGTTTTGCACAGTCCACTCTTTCATTCCACCCCGAGATGTAGTTTTCAAAATTAGAACGACTAGTAATAGAGAATTGAAGGTGGCTTGAAATGAGGACTCATTGTTTAATTAGGTATTACAATAAAATTCCAAAACAAGTAATTTTTACATTACAGATAATGCTTTAACCCCTTGGACGTAACGCCACGGTGGCGCCACAAAGCGTGTGGCGTAACAATGTGGCCAGCCGACATCGCGCGATTTCTCCGCGTTCACTAAAACTACGATATATTATCTCAAAAATTACGCATTGTAGGGCACAAACCATATGTCATTGAAATTGCTACCTAATGTTACTAACATTTCAATGACTTTAGGTAACAAATCAATAGGTACTCAACTAATTCAATTAATGATTTTTATTGAAAAAATCACAGATTTGTCATGGCACCCTGGAGATCACTATATCTGTTATCAGATCTACATTCATCATCAGCCTGTAACGTTCCCACTGCTGGGACATAGGCCTCCTCTTGGTGAGAGGGAGTGGGCCGTAATTAGTGTCCGACCGAAGCTTCGGCTTCGGCTTCGGCTTCGGCCACCTTCGGCCACCTTCGGCCAAAAAAGCACCTTCGGCCAAATCTTCGGGTTCGGCCAAAAATTTGCCGAAGGTTTGGCCGAAGCCGAAGGTTTGCTAGTTGTTAAAATTTGAAATTTACTGAACGATGCTAGAGCGAGACGGAGAGTGTGCAGAGCAGCAGAGTTTCGCCGCGCCGCCGCACCGGACCAAACGAATCGCAGTTAGTAAACTAAACGAGTCAAAACAAGTTTGAGAGCGCGTCTTAAAATTCTAATAAGTGTTTTGTTTTTAAATATTTCATATTTGTTTTACATTGTTTAACATTGTATATTTGAAACTTTTATTTTAGACAATATTTTATTACCTACTTGTATATGTTGGTCACTCGGCTCGTTATTGGGCTAAATCTCTAAAGCTCTCACAATATGTATCTAGTATATTCTGAGATCAAAGTAACTATCGTATTTCTCAAGGTCAATGACACCTTCGGCTTCGGCTTCGGCCGAAGGTTTTGGTGAATACCGATTAATCGGCTTCGGCTTCGGCCAGAATTGCACCTTCGGTCGGACACTAGCCGTAATCCACCACGCGGGCCCAGTGCGGATTAGTAGATGTCACATGTCTTTCGAATTTTTGGTTCTGGACACGCCGGTTTCCTCTCGATGTTTTCCTTCACCGTTTTGAGAGCAGTGGTGATGAAATAATTTACACAAAGAAAAGCGCCTTTCTGGGTTCGAACCTACGACCTACAAATCTTAAGTCACGGCCGGTACCACTGGGTCACCAGTGCTCTCCTATCTACATCTCTACGATCTACATTAATTTCATTTTATTTATTTATTTGAATACTTTACATTTTCCCAGTAACGTTTGATGAACCTAATCCGTACAAAATTAATGTATTATGTGGTTATTATATAACATTATATATATTTGACGACGCGGTTGGCGCAGTGGTTAAGCAATTGACTGCTGCGTTACGTGTCGCGGGTTCGATCCCCGCACGGAACAAATATTTGTATGACCTGCAAGTAGTTGTTCCGGGTCTGGCCGTTTGTGTATGTGAGTTTAAATGTTTGTAAACGCACCCACGATACATGAGAAACTCCTAGTGTGGGGCATCGAAAAAAAAAAAAAAAAATCAACCAATAATATAACACTATGAAGCTATAAACTGAAACTAATAATAAAAGCTTGAAATGAAATGAAGGGAGTGTTTTTGGATAGTTTTTGAAACTAGCCAGTCTTTAGTACAAAACATAGTGTAATCCGTCTTGTTTTGTTGTTAAAAATATACATCTTAACTTTAGCAGTTGTTTATTTATTATTAAGTATATATTTATATAGTAAATCAAAACATAAACACCTACTCACACCTACACACCAACACATCCACTCCCCCACAAATACATACACACACACAAACTAACACTACACATGCTACAAAAATTATTTTGTAACATTGTAGTAACTAAGCTTTTTCTTTTCTTTTGTTTTGTTTTAATTATGTCTCAAAATTGTAGATGCAAAGTCATGAAGTGCGAAATGATGCCATGGGAAGTTGCGAGGTAACCCCATCACAAGTATCCTCATAACTAAGGGGAGGGTTTGTCGTTTGCAAATTTATGTTTTGGCTTCCAACAACACGCTTCGCTTGCTTGATTGCTTGGCTTGGTTTTGTAGACGCAAACCTACCTTGCCTCCTCCTTCAGAGGGGACAGGGTGGCGTGGTCTTGAGGGAGAGCGCAAAAGTCGTGTAGATCCTCAAGGCAAGTCTGGTGATGTTCCTTCTCGAGGTTGCCGCCCTGTTATTGGTCTAATTCCATATGAATTAGACGTAACAGAAATCACTGGACGATTTATCTCAGGGGTGGCGAGGTCATGCCCCTGGGTGTCCACCATCGAACAAGAGCAGATGATGGACAGCAATGACCTCCCGCGTGTTTGTGCCGTGCGCGGGGACCCGTACGGAGGGATGAAGGAATCCTGGTGGTTGAGTGGAGCAGGTTGCACACAACACATCACTTTGGCTCGGATTTCCTCTTACACGGGAGATCGTGGGGTAGCTACCCACGACCAATCGGCTGAGACATCCCATAAGCGGGATGTCAAGCGAGGGTCGGCTTAGTGGGGGGGGGCAGCCGGCGTGGCGTGGGGTCTCGGGATGAGTTGCGGCATAGTCTCGTGTCGTATACAGTTCCGTGATCTTCCGTCGCGTGCGGGCTCGTCAACTTCCTACTAGGTTGATCCTATACCGAAGGAGTAGCTCTGGCGTACGCTCGTTGAACGGGCGACGTCCCCGACTGAGGGCTCCGTGGCGGGTGGAGAGCTCCAACGGTGAAGCATAAACGTCCAAACCTATGGATAAAGAGACAAATCACGAAACAAACGAACCACAAGCTGCGTCCCGCTCGTCGGATGCGCTTACACAAACAAACGCACCAAGGGCCGCGTCTTCAGATGCGCCTTCCACATCCAAAACAAGGGTTGCGTCTCAAGATGCACCTAAGCAGCAACTGCCCAAGAGTGCATCTACAGATGCACCCTACAAAACAAAAAAACGCCCGGCTGCGTCCAAGGATGCGACGAGGAAGGCACCCGTAAGGGATGCGCCACAACAGGCTGCGTCCCGAGCGACCCCAACCTCGTCTGCGTCCATGGATGCGCCTTCTAACACGAACCTGACCGAAAGGCCAAGGACAGCACTCGCTCATGGCGACTCGAGGAGTACTGCAAATGTGGATGCGCCCAAAACACGGGCTGCGTCAACGGCTGCGGACCCTGAGAGGGACCTGACGAGTCTGGCTAAAGCCCCACTGGCAGGAGCATCGAACGCCAAAAAAGGGCACACAGTGTCCAAGAAAAACACGTCCCTCAAAGCGGTGTCGACAACGGCAGAGATGCCAAAAGACGAGGCTGCCGCCGGCGCTAAGCGCAAGCGCAGCGCGAGGCCAAGAGGACGCAAAAACCCAACAAAACCAAACACAGAACCACCGGCCAGGGCGCAGAAGCGTTCGCGTCCCGAAGATACCGTCACACCAACTGGGGTAGGCAAGAAGAGCAAGCCTGCTCGCTCCCGTATGGTGGACGGAACTTTGGTGAGCTACGCCGAAGCGGCCGCGTCTTTCAGGAGCAATGAGCTATGCGTTGCCGTCATGACCGAGCCTTTCTTGGAAATGACGCAGGAGCAAGCGGAGGGGATCCGTCAGACGATCGAGAACCAGCTCCGGGCTCTACTAAAGGCTCCTGAACCAACCGACACAACTGATACCAACGACAGCACCGCGATCCATTTTAGAGGTCGGGCCCACTTCGCTGAAGGAGTCCTTAAGACATGGTGTGAGGACGACTTCACACTGGCCTGGCTGAAAAGGGTCATACACAACTTATCGTCCCCGTTACCGGGGACCGAGCTAACCGTTCGACCTCAAGCCGACATACCGAAGAAGGCAATGTGTATGTTGTTTGTTCCCGAGAACAGCGAGAACACAACGGAGCTGCTCAGGATGCTGGCGAGGCAGAACCAGAACCTAAAAATTAACACCTGGACTCTGACACATGAAAGGGCTAGACAGGAGCCCCCGGGTACCTGTCTCTTCTTTCGTGTGCCGGAGCCCATGGTCAAAACCATTAAGGATCAGCAACGGCGAGTATACTACCTCATGGGTAGTATATACATCCGCTTCCTGGACGAGGGCGGTGCCAGGGAGGATGCTGCCGCGCCAACATCACGTACAGCCTCGGTTGCGCCCCAGGGGGAGTCTGTTCCGCCGCTTCCTGAACGCTCCCCGTCGCCTCCCGCGGTGGGGACTGTTGGGGAGGCGGTGGATCTGGCGACTTCTATGGCAGCAATGGAGGTTGTTTCAACAGCAGGGTCAACAAGGGATCCACCCTCGTCCGGTCTGACTTCGGATGAGGATTGCTTTCCGCCGGGGGAGAGTAGTGAGGGCGAGGACAGCAGCCTCTGCTCCTCTCCTCTGCGGGACTAGGATCCTACAGACTAACCTCCAGCACAGCCAATCTGCGTCGGCTACCTTGCGCAGAGAGCTGGAGAACCAACAAGAGAGAACCATCGCCCTCATCCAAGAGCCGTGGATCAGGGGTGGCAGAATATGCGGTCTTGGCAACATCGGGGGCAAGTTGCTACTAGACACCTCCGCAAGTAACCCGCGTACCTGCATTTTTGTCCCAAAACATGTACCTAACCTTTTAATCAACGAATTCTGTTCGAGGGACTTGACAGCAGTCAGGCTTTTCAGAACCGAACAGGAACTCCCGGACATTGTACTAGCCTCGGCATACCTGCCAGGCGACGAGGAGGTGCCTCTGCCAGAGCTCGCCTCACTGGTTGAGTACTGTGAAAAGGAGAAACTGGAACTAATCATCGCGACAGACTCCAATGCGCATCACACGCTCTGGGGTAATGTCAAAACCAACAACCGAGGTGAGGTAATGCTTGATTTTATTCTTAGTAATAACCTTGTTTTACTAAATAAGGGCTCCGAGCCTACCTTCATAAACGCGAGATCGCAAACAATAATAGACTTAACTGTAGCAACCATAGGTATATCCAACTCCATACAGGACTGGCATGTGTCTACTGAGATATCATGCTCAGACCACAGATGGATCCGCTATACCATTAACTTCAACCTAACTAAACCAAAGCCAAGAAGGGTTCCGCGCAACACAGACCGAGCCAAGTTTACTAAACTGGTTAGGGCTGAACTAAGCAGATTACACGCCCTTCCGGCTGAGATACCAATAACCAACATAGACGAACATGTAAACCACATCACATCCATCCTTCTATCTAGCTATGAACAGTCGTGTCCCCTCACGGTACCCAGACAGGGAGCTCGCCATTCCTGGTGGAGTCCAGAACTGGAAAGACACCGACACAGGTTGAGAAGACTGTTCAACAGAGCTAGGAACACACGGTCACCAGTAGATTGGGACCGCTATACAACAGCTCGTAAAACCTATAAAAAACTGATACGCCTCAGAGGAAAGAATAGCTGGAGGCGTTTCTGCACTAACATCGAAAGTAACAATCAGGCAACGAGGGTCAAAACTTGTCTAGCTCAAGAGACAGACCACTCAATAGGATGCCTGAAAAAAACGGATAACACCTACACAACAAACGACGCTGAGACAAGCGAATTACTCCTAACCACCCACTTCCCAGGATGCCAGATTGCCACCCAGCAAAGCTGGGAACCACATACGGAGAGGGCCACGAGCAGCCTAGATTGGGAAATGGCGTTGGAAGTAATCGACAAAGACAAAATAACGTGGGCAATCAACACCTTCCTACCTTTCAAGGCAGCAGGACTGGACGGTATTTTCCCGGCTCTGCTCAGGTGGAGCCAAGATGTACTGGCTGACTACCTGGTTAAGGTTTTTCGTGCCAGCCTGGCCCACCGCTATATCCCCTTGAAATGGCGGGAAGTAAAAATAATCTTTATACCGAAACCAGGTACGGGCGACTACACCCAGCCCAAATCCTTTAGACCTATAAGCCTCTCCTCGTTCTTCTTGAAGACACTGGAGAGGCTGGGGGATAGGAGGATCAGAACCCAAATTTCGGTACAGAGACCTCTACATCCGAATCAACACGCCTACTGTGCAGGCAAATCAACTGAATCAGCACTCCACAGCGTAGTCTCACGCATTGGAAATGCTCTTAAAGCCAAAAACCCAACCCTAGGCGCCTTCATTGATATAGAAGGTGCTTTCGACAAAACAAACTTCGTCAGCATCGAGCAGGCACTTGCCAGGCACGGTGTTGCGCGAACACTCATAGAATGGATCAATAACATGTTAAAATACCGTGCCATTCAGTTTACCGTGAACACCACCACGCGAGGTATCGTGAGTAGAGGCTGCCCACAGGGTGGGGTGCTGTCACCACTGCTGTGGAATTTAGTCGTAAATGAGCTCATTGCAGAGCTCAACGCCAGCAGTCTGTACTCGGTGGGATACGCGGACGATATAGCAATTCTGATCTCGGGGAAATTTGAAGGCATCTCATGTGATCTCATGAGAAGGGCTTTCAAAATAATCGAGAGCTGGTGCACGAGGCACGAACTATCGGTTAACCCCTCGAAGACAGAACTAATAATGTTTACCAACAAGAGAACTTTTGGACCCCATAGGCTTCCAAAACTCTTCAACACTGAACTAACACTTAAAGACGAAGTCAAGTACTTGGGGGTGATCCTTGATAGCAAACTTCTCTGGAACAAGCACCTTGACTACAAACTTAATAAAAGCACAATTGCACTCTACCAATGCAAAAGAATGTTAGGGAAAACATGGGGGCTTTCTCCGAAGATAACTCTGTGGTTATACAAAGCGGTAATCAGGCCAATGTTGGCTTATGGCGCTCTGGTTTGGTGGACGAGGACTGAACTCTCGACCACCATTACCAGACTACAACGCTTCCAACGACTGGCCTGTACGGCTACCACTGGCTGCATGAGAACCACCCCAACTGCAGCCATGGAGATAGCCCTTACACTAACTCCCCTTGACCTGTACATACAGCAGGAGGCGGCGCTAGCTGCCATCAGGCTGATGCATCTGGGCATATGGGGCAAAAACCATACCAGCCCACACGCTAACATCCTGGACCGGGCGATTGAGTACCAACCGCTCATCGCTGCCCCGTGTGATAGAACACCAAACAAACCCATGTTCAACAAAAACTATATTATACAAACAGTTCAGGAGGAAAGGGATCAGTCAGGAGCCCATGAAGTGCGCATCTACACAGACGGCTCAAAAACACAAAACGGTTCAGGTGCTGGCGTACACTCCCTTGACCTCAACATTAACCTTCACATACCACTAGGCACACACAGTTCGATATTTCAATGTGAATGTGTTGCCTTAACACTAGCCGCAACAGCAGTAAAGCGCTTAGGCATCCGGAACTACGGCATTAAATTCCTATCCGATAGCCTATCTGTGCTCAAAGCTTTAGAAAACAAACAAACTAACAATAAACTAATTTTTGAGTGCCATTTAGCTCTGGAGAGGATATCGACGTTTAATCGCATTACCCTCCAATGGATCAAAGGGCATAGTGGATCCTTAGGCAATGATGCCGCTGATGAACTTGCGAAGAGAGGCTCTGATATGGAAGTGCTAGGCCCGTACCCACTTCTCCCTCTGCCTTTCTCACAATTTCGTGCGTGGATTCGCCAAAGATCGACCGAACTCCATAACAACAGATGGTCACGGGCAACAGACTGTAGACAGTCCAAATTGACTTTACCAATTGTAGACCCGCGGTTAACCAAAAAACTTCTCAACCTGAGTAGAAATAACCTCAGAATAATTATAGGAACAATTACGGGCCATAACCCCCTTAACAAGCATCTTTTTAACATAGGCGCCACAGATAGCCCCCTTTGCAGGGGCTGCCTTGACGCCGAGGAATCAGCCGCCCACGTTATCCTGGAGTGCGAGGCTGTGGCTTCTCAACGGAAAGAAATCCTCGGAACAGTGAGGTCGCTCCGCGAAGCCTGTGAAGCCCCCAGGAGGCTTCTGTGCTTTTGGGCGGAGCTAGGCTGGCTGTGTTAGCCAGTATCCCCACGCACAACGGACCAAATGAGAGTCTAAGTGCGGAAAAGGGAGTCCCCATCATCATCATCATTATCATCCTCATAACTAACCGGGGCTGCCTCAATTTTGTGCTGTAGATCAATAGTATGAGAAACAATAAAAACTTTTTATTTTTTATATAATAAAACGTCACATCTTATTACCTGAAGGTTTGTCCTATAACAGTAGGTACACCCACATTTTGCCAGTTATGTTTGAAGTCTCATGTAATAGGGGGCGAGCCTATTGCCATCAACCGGGCACAATTAGTCCAGGCTCTCGGCTGCTACTAAGAAATTATCGATGGAATAACCCAATAACACTGGCAGGCCCTTTTTTTTTAGAGTGGTAAATCATCAAATAACTTCTCCCGCTCTGGGCGGAGCGTGTCAGACTCATACTGACTAAAAACCCACCCGTGTTCCTTCAGTTACCGGTGCCAGGGGCCACAGTAACCGTTTCGGTTACTGTGCTGACATCTCTTTGAGGCGCACGTGGAACACAACGCGCCGTCGACCCGGGTCTGATCCTTATCGAAGGGCGATCTAACTTAGAACTCGAACCTAGGACCTCATTCTCAACAGTGGCGCTTGCAACCACTAGACTAATGAGTCAGTGATTTATTATTATTATATTATATATTTAGAACAGCAAATTAGCCATTAAGAGCGTTTATACCTTATGAGTGGCAACGTCGCAATTTAGTGTCATATTTCGTGGTTTTCAATTTTTATCATTTAATTGGAGCTATATTTAAAAAATCTGTTTTTAACTTTTTAGAATTATGTGAAAACTGTGTAAAAGGTAAGAAATCGTTGCGTTTACAGTTCTATTTATATGCAAATAATACATTGGAACCTTGCAGGGCGTTATTTTCATTGTAAAATAAGTGTAAGCATTACGGTTACTTACTTTTTAAACACTTTCACGTAATTCTAAAAAGTTAATTAAACAGATTTTTTAAATATAGCTCCGAATAAATGATAAAAATTGAAAACCACGAAATATGACACTAAATTGCGACATTGCCACTCATAAGGTATAAACGCTCTGAATACTAAATCAACTTAATCACATATCTCTACATTAACACAATCACAATCTAAATTAACCACAAACATTCCACGCACAATGGTCTTCCTGAAGAACTAAGTACGGAAACCAAAATCATAGAACATAGAACCACAAACATTCTAACACTATTGTCGTCCTCGTCCATTCATCAGCAAACAAGTCCAATCCAGGCCCAGCATTGGGCTCCTGGCCCCTTAGAGCCACCCACATTCCACATTCACTGCAGCAAAATGCAGATTTTATTTATTTTAAAACAGTGTGAAGTTAATTAATTAATAATGATTGCACTGCAATTAATTCCTTCACTTGAAATAGTCTTAAAAGTATTCAAAAAGCATGTTAGTCAGTCATACATGATAAATAATTTTACAAGTAGTTTATTTATCTACATAATTAATATAATAATAATATGAGACAACATCCACACAAGGTCTTCAGGTCCCGAACTAGGCAGAGCCTGTACTACGGTAACCTGATGACTTATATACATATACACACCCAGACACAGGTCAAACAAACATGTTCATGCACACAAATGTTTGACTTGCCCGGGGATCGAACCCGGGATCAGCGGCTCAGAAGGCAGGGTCGCTACCAACTGCGCCAACCGGTCAGTCAAATTATATATAATATATTATTATTATATTCTAGTTTAGTTTATTTCAGCTATTAAAAATAAACGGCAACAACATAACATTTAACTTCACAAATATACTACCTACTACATTTTACATTTTAAACAGAGTTTTAATTAAATTGTGCTAAAGGCAATATAACCGGTCATCCTCAGCTTTGTTTCAACTTTGTTTCCTCCAACCTTGACATTGGCAGAATCATCGATAAAATGATGGAGCCATTAACATAAAATTGGAATTGGTACTTACTACATTTTCTACAGATTACAACTTACATATTCACAAACTGATGGCAAACTTAACTGTAGTCAGGACAAAATCAATAACATGCACAAAAGAAACTAAAAAAAAACAAAATAAAACTCTTGTTTGTGTATTGCATTCTACAGGTCCTATACTTAGAACAATAATTTCCTATAATAATATTATTTTCATGGGTGTTAAATTTTCTCAGTGGCCTAAGTCTGGACTGTGCTCAGTTGATGGCAATAGGCTTGCCCCATGGGACAGAAACCACTGATGAAATCTGGATGTAGGCACTATAGGTACACCTCTACCTAATCCTTCAGAGAAAACAAGTGTGATGTCTATGAAATGTATTTGAATAGTTTTGGAAACTAATCAGACTTAGAGATAGTGTAGTAAGTCATTGTTGTTGTTCAAAATGTACCTTTAAACTTTGGTCCTTCGTCATCCTCGTGCCAAAAACAGATGTCATATTTAAATGTCTTTGTCCTGACTGCTTACAACCATTCGACATTCCAAAATGCATACTTATTTTATTTCTTTGGAAACAATGTGGAGTGTTTAATTTTATTGTAAATGCATTGTACTGTTAGTTGAAGTCTTGACTAATTTGTTTATGGGTTCTGCATGATAGTAACAATAAATAAATAGATACAGTACAAGTTTCACGATTTGATTAATCATAGCTACATGCATTATTCTTTTATTAGGGCATGGCAGTTTATACCTTTTCATGCAAGAAAGAAAAGAGAGATGCTTTCAATGCAGAATTTCTTCAAATAGAAGCTTAAATTGTGCAATACCGTCTCAAAAATAGTATCTGCAAGAATTATGTCAGTCGAAAAATAACATTTTTCGTAGGTAGATTTCCACAAATTTTCTCGCGCATGACTTTCACCTACCCCCACAAAATTATTGTAAACTAATGTCATAATTTATTAAAATAACAGTTTCTATGGACAGAAACATCAATTGCGCTTTATTTACGGCGTTTCTTACAAAAACCCTACAACAATATCGGCTTGAAAACTAGGCATCGAAGTTGTTAACTTGTTACGCGTGCAAACTTTTGGTCAAAATGGTGGTAGTGGTAATACCTGCAATTCAAGATCATCTTCGTCTACAGCACACTCTCGAGGCACTAATTTCGACTTTCTCGACCTTTTTCTTGATGTGTCCGCCATTTTTACACTTTAAACATCCCCACATGCACTTTTAACAACAAAATTTGGCTAAAAACTGTTCAAATTCGTATTGTAGACAATACAAGACCAAGTTAGGATGCGAAATAATTTCCAAAACATGAAGTGACCGAACCAAGAATAGAAGTCATTACGAAAAATTATGTCTGAATCGGACCTCTCAGTTTGACACATGTGTTTGCGCGTAGACAGTAGCGCCATTGTTTTTACAACCTCTGTATTTTACTGTTTGACAGTTTAGGTTATGGACGCATGTCGGGTAGTCGGTGACAAACTCTCTGTATGAAACGTTTCGTTTTCAAGAATCTAGATTAAAATAATAAATTACACTCTATCTAGCAGTGCTCAAAAGTGTAGATCTATAAAATTTTGTAAAATAATAACTTTTACTGGTTTTCATCGGTAAGAGTTAGGTTGATAAGTAAAAGAATAGCCGGCCAAGTGCGTGTCGGACCACGCACAGTTAGGGGTGGAGTTCCGTAGTCGGGATGAATATTAAAAGCTAAATAATATTTTGCAAACGCATCCCTGAATCTAAAAATGTACAAGATACAACCCCAATACGTTTTACTACCTTTCCAACTGTACTCGTCTGTGCCATTGTGTGTGACACCCATTGGCTTTTTCCTAGCTCAATGGTGACACCCCAAAAATGGAATAGACGTAAATCATACCCATAATCATAAGGAAAGTACCATTCGTTTTCTTTTTAATTGAGTTAAATCACGGTCAGACAGACTGACTTGGCGAAACTTTATGAGAACTCTACAAACATTGAGCAGAGAAAAAAATTACTGAACCTCTATCATCCGTGGATATGCACACAATTTTTTTGAGGGGGCCACGTTACAAGAGAAGGTCTGACGTGTTCGACAATGCAAACCATTAAAGCCCAGGTCACCTAATTCTAGCAGGAATACCTGCAATTAACGTAATGCCTTGTCACTGAGACAATATAATTTATGCTCAGCATTTTGATAATGCATTCTTCTGCTAACAATTGGCATCGATTGACTTCAACGTAGAACGAAACGTTATTAACTCCTTGTTGTTGTATTATCTGTTCTGTGTGACACTTAATAATAACCTCAAATTCCTCAAAATAGGCTCAAAATGGAATTCTACTAACTTCCGATACAATATTTACATATAAAGTAATTAATATGAGTTTATTTATCAGGCACTACAAGCCTAATAGCTTGGCAACAGTTTGCAATGCTAAATTATGGCGCTTAAACTCAACAACAGCCGATAGTGCTCTTAAAAAAGATGAGGAAGATGAAGAATTCAGAGTGCTCGATATTTTGAAGAAAAAGGAACGATTCCAAAGGAGAGTCATTCGCAGGGCTGATATACAGCCTGATAGAGCTGATAGGATGGCCACAGACCAGGTAATTCATAAGTTAAGGTTATTTTATTTATTTATTTTTATATTTATTTTTTAACTCCTTACAAAACCATCAGCTGACTACGTTTTTCGTAATGATTTACGAATTTTGAAAACCAATGTCAATGCAAACGTAATAATATGGACTCTTAAAATTATAATTTTGTGTAGTTGTACCAATATGTCTATGAGTTGTACAAAGTATTTGAATAGTTTAATTTATAATCAGAATACAACGGAGAAGTATGGAAAAAACAGACATGTTACGCCGACCTCAAATAAATAGGAATAAGGGCAAGAGAATAATGAATATCAGAATATTGTTGACTATTTGTCGCTGTCGTTTATTGTTGTCCATACTCCAACATAAATATTCTCCTCGTCATATTTACATAATATATAGTACTTTTGAAAACACAACCACATTACATTTTTAAAGACAAGCCTATATCAATATAACTAGAACCGATGGCCGTTGGGGTAGACGTGTTCTTGAGTGGAGACCGCAAATCGCCAAATGTAAGGCAACATGATGAGAGGATGAGAGTTGCTGAGAATCAAGCTAAATGGTGTGCGATTGGACAGGCCTATGTTCAGCAGTGGACTGCTGTAGGCTGATGATAATCTATCTGCCGTTTATCAGCCTTTTCCCTACTAAGTTGGGGTCGGCTTCCAGTCTAACCGGATGCAGCTGAATACCTGTATTTTACATGGAGTGACTGCCTATCAGACCTCCACAACCCAGTTACTTGATAATACAATACCCCTTTGGTAAAACTGGTATTCAGACTTTCGGGCTTCTAATGACCTGTAACGACTGTCTAAGATGATGATAACATCAATGTAAAATAAAATTCTAAAACATAAACAATTTCCATTATTTCAGAATTGGGGCAACGTCTGGCCAGGACCGAAGACTTTTCATCCATCAACCGTCCCACTCCCTCTCCGACAAGGCTACGTCCCTAAAGGGCAAGCACCACCCGGTAAAAAAGCCAATGCAGAACTCATGAAGATACCAAACTTCCTGCACCTCACTCCACCGGTCATCAAGAGCCAATGTGAAGCCATCAAGCAGTTCTGCACCGAATGGCCAACACTCTTAAACTCAGAAGAAGCAATTGAAAAGCACTATCCCGTAGAAGTCATTACTTCAGACTACTGCCATGCCAGTCCAAGTATCCGTAATCCTTTGGCTAGAATCGTCACTCTTCGCATTAAATTATCATCTTTAAATTTAGACAAGCACTCAAAGGATAAGTTTGTACGTTTAGTTGGAGATCGGTATGACAGTAAGACAGACTTGGTGACCATAACCGCTGATCGGTGTCCCGCTAGAGCACAGAATTTGGATTATGTAAACTATTTACTAACAGCGTGCTATCATGAAGCTTGGAATGTTGAGGAGTGGGAGAAGGATAAAACGGAAGAAGATATGGAGTACTATGATTGGAATAATAACGCATCTAAAAAGAGCCTAATCAATTGGTACTTACATACTCAAAATGAAAGTAGAGAATTGACCGATGATGAGTATAAAAACTTTGAAGTTTCTGGTGTCGGACATGCAGAAGAATATAAGAATGCGGTATCAAGTTTGATGAACGATGGAGAAAGTGAAGCTACGGTGGAGAAGTATGGAGAAGCTGTCAGAAAATTATTTGGATTACCAGAGAAGTAGTTTAAGTTATTTGTACAATAAAGTGTATTTAGTAGATAAGTTATTTTTTTTTTTTTATGTTTCCATATATCTCGGGACCATGGGGTGTCGGTCCTTTGGAAGGCGTACGAGGGGTTGAAGCCAACTCGCAGAGCACCCTTGAGACAATTTTAAGTGGAATGGGGCACCTTTTTATTAGTATTATTATAATTTCGTGAAACTAACTCTAGGTTGTGGTACCGCTATCCTTGTTGATGATGATCTGATCTGTGATCCATCCATACTTCCCATTTATGGGTTGTATTTGATCATTGAGTTCCCTTCAAAATGGTTGAGCTGAATGGTGCTGATCCATACGTCATGTTCGTGAACGGGCGCCGTCAGTAGGCACTGGTCATTTCTTAGCTGCCACGGCTTATTTTAATTCCGGAATTGTTTTTATCTTTTTATTACGGACGCTTTTAACGTGCACGTCTTTCTACATCGTTCTCACATGTATAATTACAACATGAATGACGTAACCACTTTTTTGTAACAATATTTTGATTTAAAAGAGTGTCCATGGAGTTTCTTGCCCGTTCTTCTCCATGGGTACCTACTACGCTTTGGAATGGGCAACTAGCTTCATCTTTCTGACTGACCGACCCCTTGACAATTCAAAAGTGCCTGTAATTGGTTTATTTGAAATAAATGCTTTGAGTTTGAGTTTGAGTCTGCGTGACGTCAGTATGACGCGATGTAGATACCGCTACACGTCCATTACTTTTCGATGATATTTAGCACACAGGCAGGCCATGACCTGGGTGAGGACATAGGATTATTTTTATCGCAGTAGTAGGTAGTTTCCCGTGAGATCATTTCCGACGTCCACGTGGGCGAAGCCGTGGACCAAACAGTCTACAATAAATTTCTTATAAATTTAATTAAATATTAGGTAATTTTAGACGGTTACAGAATTTCTAAATGAAACGGTTTTTATTACAAGTCGTGTGCCGATTTCCATACAAACATACATCTCCTATTTAATCCCTTAAAAGAGAGAATTCTCAAAAATCCTTTCTTAGCTCACTTTCGCTTAGGTCACTTTATAGGGAACTCTTGCGCAAAATTTCATGTTTCCTAGACCCAGCAGTTTTAGCTGTGCAATGTCTGTCAATGAATGAATGAATGAATTTAAGATTTTTATAAAGAAATAAATGTATTTATTTGTATGAAATGAAACAATATTGTTAATAGGTATTGACCTATTTTATTATGTTTGTTTTTGTACAATATTAAAAAAAAAAAACTTTTTACAAATTTATCTACTAACTACATGATTCCTATAGAAAGGATTTTGGAACTAAAATTATATTCTAACTTACACAACAGAACCAAACATCAAGCCTGTGTTCGTGACGTGTACCCATAGTACTTCCACGTCTTTTTTTTCCGTTTCTATATTTGAATACTTGGTCTAGTCGTCGTGCAAAAAGTTATTGGGTTTTGCCAGTACCTAGGAACTTGTAAGTAGGATCCCGGAGTCTGGATCAGTGCCCACTTGATGGCAACAGGCCATAAACATAACTGGCCAAATGATAAATGTAGGTACTATAGGTACACCTCTGCATTACCCTTCGACGATATACAGGCGTGATGTTGTGGAAGGGTCAGATTTTTATTAAGTTTGCATAGAATTAAAACATTTTAATGCAGAATAAGCGATTAGACTGTAACTACTAACGCAATCTACAACAATTCTGTTCAAAATTTCACTGCAATTCTTTAAAACACATTTTTTTTCACGACTACCCTCAAAAACTTGTTGACTTGGATTCCATTTTTTTCTCCAAATATCTGATATGGAACTCCTTTTTAATACTTTCTCGTCTTCCTGGGAGTTTTGAGTGCTACATTGGCTAATTATTTCTCTGTTTTTCAAATAATGTTTTAATATAATTTCTAGTAGATGAAAAATGTATGTTACATTTTCGATTTGGTCGATATTTGACAGTTCATATGTAGAATCTGTTTCTGTGACTTTTAAATGAAAAGTTTCTAGTATGTTCGACATTTTCTCTATACTGTGTTTTTGTATATGTATTGATTTGTTTAGTAGTAATATTCTTTGGATGTTCTCGTCTTTTTTCAGGCACTGAAAGAGAAAATAAAAATGTATTAAAAATTGGCAAATAGGCACATAAAAGGCACTTTTGAACGTCAAAATGTACCTACATTAAAATATAATTTATTCTAGTCAACCGTACCAAAAGGTTAGTTTCGTATGGAGATGAATGGGCAAGAAACTCCACCGTTGCTCTTTTAAAATGTTGTACAGTGTGTATTTACATTTGTGTTCTATACATTAATTATACAGGGTGTCCAAGAACCTGGCGTCCAACTGGATTCCCACGATGCCCCAAGTTCTAACAGTACTCAGAAAAATATTTTTAAAAATCCACCCCATGTACTTACAGAATTATACTGATTTCAAAAAAAAAGGGGAAATGAGCACCCTGTGACATACTTTTGAATGCTGTGACTGCTAATGCTGATAATTTCGATATTTCTTGGAGGTTTTGTAATCTAGGGTATTGCTGTGTCTAAATAGAATGTAAAAATAATGTACTTATTGTACCATTTTAAAATAAAATATTATTTTAACTAAAGGTGATATGGAAAACTATTGAATTTCGCAACTTTGACCGACTGTAGTGTAAAAAAAATGTACCAAAATAGTATGGCAAGTGACGTCAAATTTTGACGCGTTTATTCCTCTTTTTAAAAAGGTATAATACTTACACATTAATTTGAAAAAAAAAATTTTTGATAATATTTTTACTCAACAACCCAATTTTTACGATGTCTTACAGAATTCTTAGAAAGAAAAATTTACGACGAATTGAATCTAACCTCTAAAGAATTACTATTGTATGCTCATAAAAATAACAACAGGCCTCTCAAAAAACAGGTTAGACCGTAAGGGACGGTATGTGCATGCATCTCACCATAGTGATTCGTTATTACAACAGGAGGGAGCAAGACAGAAACTATCTTTGCGATTTGCTGGTTCTTCTTTATGGTACCCCATTATTCAGGTAAGAGTGAGGGAGAAAAAGGTTAGAGGTGCGAGTGAGATAGATAGTGACGCTATCTGGGATCGTGCTATTTAGGATAACAGTACGGTCAGTACGCGTCACTGCCTCCTGCCGTTACTACGCACCTCTCTCTTATTGTTACCATTGATCACGTACTACGATTTAAAGCTTTGTTTATTGGACTCGATTACTCTTTATGCTCTGGACTTTGAAACGAACTCTTTACGACGACCTTTGCCTGTGTTTGGACAGTTTGTGTTTTGTGTGTGCTACCATGGCGACCTACACTCCGCAAGAATACGCAAATATGCACTACATTTATGGAGAATGTAGAGGTAATGGACGAGCTGCAGCGAGACTTTACAGAGAAAGGTATCCGAGGGCTACGCGATATCCCGACCATCGAGTTTTCATTAATGTGCACAGATCACTATGTGACGGGCGGTTCCCCAATCAAGTAGCTGGTGAAGGACGACCCGTAAATGACTTCATACGCGATGAAGTTTTAGAGGCGGTGTCGGCAAATCCAAGCATCTCTGTGCGAGGAATAGAAGCTGATACGGGGATACCGAAGAGCACAGCACACAGTATTCTCCAAAAAGAAGAATATCATCCGTACCACGTACAGCGAGTGCAAAGTCTTTTACCTCGAGACTATCCGAGCCGAGTCGCGTTTTGTGAAACAATCCTGCAAAAACATCGAGAAGACGAAAACTTTATCGACAAAATTTTGTGGTCAGATGAATCAACATTTAAGAAGGATGGCTACATGAACCTACACAACTTGCACGAGTGGCATGTGGAAAATCCGCACTTGATGCGAGAAGATAGATCCCAGTACCGGTTCAAAGTGAACATGTGGACCGGTATTCTCTGTGGGAATATTATTGGTCCATTTGAGATGCCCGAGAATTTGACTGGCGAATCATATTTAAATTTTCTTCAAAATGATTTGCCAAACTTACTAGAAGAGACCCCACCAGATATGTGGTTCCAACACGACGGCTGTCCAGCACATTTTCGCGTATCCGTTAGAGTTTTTGGACGAGCAATACCCGAACAGGTGGATTGGGCGATCAGGAACAATCCCGTGGCCAGCCCGCTCACCTGACTTAAATCCGCTGGATTTTTTTTTCTGGGGAACTATGAAGGAGCTCGTTTATGCGAAGCCCATTAATGACATCGCTGACCTTCGTGAGAAGATAACACAAGCAGTGCAGGTGATACGTCAAAAAAGTTACTCGCGAAACATAAAGCGGTCCTTTTTAAGGAGAGTGAGAGCTTGTATTGCCGCGGGTGGTCAACATTTTGAACATTTATTGTAATAAAATATCTTTAAACTAACATTCTTTGCTTTTATTCTACTGGGAACCCATCTACCTGTGTGTATTTCCTTCTTGCTCACTCTTGGAACCGAAGTAAATAATAGTAGTAACATAACAGTTTCTAAGATAAGAAAGGGTCCGACAGTTACCGTTAGTAGGTAGGCACTTCGTAAAAATTGGGTTGTTGAGTAAAAATATTATCAATTTTTTTTTTTTCAAATTAATGTGTAAGTATTATACCTTTTTAAAAAGAGGAATAAACGCGTCAAAATTTGACGTCACTTGCCATACTATTTTGGTACATTTTTTTTACACTACAGTCGGTCAAAGTTGCGAAATTCAATAGTTTTCCATATCACCTTTAGTTAAAATAATATTTTATTTTAAAATGGTACAATAAGTACTTTATTTTTACATTCTATTTAGACACAGCAATACCCTAGATTACAAAACCTCCAAGAAATATCGAAATTATCAGCATTAGCAGTCACAGCATTCAAAAGTATATCACAGGGTGCTCATTTCCCCTTTTTTTTTGAAATCAGTATAATTCTGTAAGTACATGGGGTGGATTTTTTAAAATATTTTTCTGAGTACTGTTAGAACTTGGGGCATCGTGGGAATCCAGTTGGACGCCAGGTTCTTGGACACCCTGTATAATTAGGTACTTAGAGATATGTGAAAAAGATGCAGCTAGATTAAAATGACTAAACCACAATAGCTTCAAAACAATTAAAATGAAGCTATAAGTTAATTATGTGATAGGTACATGATAGGTAATACGAGCTGGTGTCCGCAACTCCACGTCAATGCGCGTATTTTGCGTACGGGATAGGTAGATAGATAGATAGGTACATGATGCTCACATATTTACAAACATAGTAAAATTAGCGATTTTTCTAAAAAAAAAAATAACAAGTCAAATCAAACAACAGGCAAATCATATTTCTATCAATATACAACATGACACTGACCTGCAAATTCCAAAAAACTTAAGAAGTTTTGAATTTCGTGGGCTGCCTTTGCGCATCCCCCTTAAACTGGTTTTGTTACCACTAACGTGCGGCCTACTGTACCAGCTATAACACCTTGCCGTCCCGCGCCTAACGGCTTTATATACAGGGTTACTGGTAACTCGGCGTATTCCTTGCTGGACGACATAACAGGGTTAAAATGCAACAAATTAACCCAATTTTTTTTATTCACCAAACAACATTTTGTATGAAGTACCTAACAGCAATAATCACAAAAAAATAAATGTTTGTTTAGTGATATTTGCCAAGGTTTCTGGCATTTTCGAACATTTAATTATGAACAAAGATCTGCTACGGCATCAACTATGGTAGTTGAATTTCAGTACAGTCGCACTGTAAATCATTTTTAAATTGGCTCCAAATGATTTAATCTGGGATTTTTAATAAAAATACTGAAAATGTAACCAACTCAAAAACTACTGAACTTCGGTAGAACATTTGGTGGCTTAATTTGTTGCATTTTAACCCTACTATTCAACGTCGTGCAAGGAATACGTCGAGTTACCAGTAACCCTGTATAAGTGTAATTATATCAAGTGGCTACCTCGTCCTTTTCAAAGCCGCTTAAAGTGTTCTTACCTCATTGTCTTCACTGCTCTCCCCTTCATACACTTGTCGTAATAATAAGTCCACAGTCTCCAGTAAATCTTCTAAGAACGATGGATATTTCTCCTCTTCATGCAATCTGTCTATTAGTTGACTTAACACCTAAAAAATAACAATATCACGCCTGTAAGACCCGGACGTGTGTTCCTATACTTTACCTACATTTGTGTGTACCTAAGTCCCAAGTAGGGAATGCAACCTCGATCGGAGATCCCAAGTTCGAGATCTCTCGAGACTAGAAATTTCGATCTCGCGAGATTTCGGCATTTTCGAAATCACGGGTATAAAAAAAAACTATTGTTTTTAATCGGAAAACTAAAAGCTGATGAAAACTGCTTAGCGTGTAAGAAACACCAATATTTGAAAAAAGAATATTATTCTCTATAATCTGTCATCTAAAGGTAAGTCTGGGGTGATTTTGCAAAAAGCTCCTTAAAAATCAAAGAGCGGATGGTGTTGTCCGACAAACGCTGTCTTATTTCAGTTGCTAGGGACCCAGCAGCTGAAAATGCCCTCTCAGACTTTCAGACACTGGTTGGCACCAGAGCGAAAAGCTATTATAAGCAAACTGTAAAAATTTACCCCTTGTTGACCCACACTCATAGCGATCCATCCCTTTCTATATGAGTAACTCTAGCCTATCGAAGAGTCGTGTTGGCTT
Source organism: Brachylomia viminalis (assembly GCA_937001585.2). Lineage (NCBI taxonomy): Eukaryota > Metazoa > Arthropoda > Insecta > Lepidoptera > Noctuidae > Brachylomia > Brachylomia viminalis. The sequence continues at coordinate 9,329,697 of OW443322.2, read as the reverse complement.
TTGCAGGAGCAGGACGTAAATTCAATTCGCACCGAGTACACGCGAAATGCTTCGCTGAATGCTGCCGCTAAATCACGCCAATCTCGCAAGATCTCTCCCAGTTTTTGCTTCGGGATTGATCTTGTAAATAGCTCGAGATCGGGATTACATTCCCTAGTCCCATGTAATAGGGGGCGAGCTGGAGGAGCGAGGAGGAGTCTGGATGGACTCCAGGCTTCTACTGAGAATTTCTCAATGGAAAAACCAAATAACACTTTGCCCAACCTGAGAATCAAACCCAGACCTCATGCTCAACTTGAGACATGGAACGTGTTCGCTTGGGATCACTAGACCAACGAGACGGTGGAGGCTACTATCTGCCCGACCGCAAATAGCAGTCGGAAGAATAGCAGTCGTCTATTTGGTTCAGAATAAGCAAGCTGAAGTGGCAATAGGCCGGCCATATTAGACGTAGACCGGTGACCGTTGGGGTAGACGTGTTCTTGAGTGGAGACCACGAATCGGCAAATGTAAGGTAGGACGCCCTCAGGCTAGGTGGAGCGACGATCTTCGCAGGGTGGCTGGTAGCAGCTGGATGAGAGTTGCGGAGAATCGAGCTGAATGGCATGCGATTGGAGAGGCCTATGTCCAGCAGTGGACTGCTGTAGGCTGATGATAATGATGATTTGGTTTAAACTGTCATAAATATCGGGGTTTGGATTGGTGAACAGCGCACAGCGTTTAGAAGACTTCTTCGATAACACTGATTGATGTTCGATTCGGCACGGAAACGTATAGAATGGTTGTGATAGCTATGCAGATAGACAGTCGCTCCATGTAAAATACTGGTATTCAGCTGCATCCGGTAAGACTGGAAGCCGACCCCAACATAGGGAATGGCTACAATCTGCCTATCCTTTTCCCAGCTACGTTTAAGTATACCCCTTAGCAAGACTGGTTGTCAGACTTTCGGGCTTCCCCGTAACGACTGTCACAGATCTACGGATGACAGCCGGTACCAACGGCTTAACGTGCTTTCAGAGGCAGGGGTTTCGGTGTGTAATGGATGGTCATCCATCCAGGGACCGACGTCGGCAAGCGTTGCTTAACCTTGAAGAGTTATCCACGATCATGATGACAATGCTCACCTGTGCAATTTCGTTGGTAATATCTCTGGTGCCAGACACTAAAGGACATTGCATGATGTAATTAAATAAACAGCACCCGGATTGGTTCAGCCAGTTCCCTGATAATTGTAGAGCTGAAAGAAAAACACATTATTTTAAATAACATAACGCCTTGTAGGGTTGGGCAGAGGTGTACCTATAATACACCTACACTTGGCCAGCTATGTCTAAGTCTCCGGGCGGCCATGCCACTGAGAAATTATTTTATCCTAACTATAATATTGTAAATTAGTTTTTTTGGTTTGACACGCTTTCACGCTCAAATGGCTGAACGGATTTGGATAACATTTCCATCGAATCAAACAAAACCTCACATGGAGGGTTGTTTGGGAATGATTAAGGAAGGATATAAGAGTAGGAGAACACCAAAGATGCTTTAGATGGATTGTGTGAAATATAATAAGGCTAGAAACGCGGTTAAGACTTAGATGGCGGCTTATATACAGGGTGGGAGGGACAGTGAAGCGCAACCCGTTAGCATGGATTCAGTTGATTCTGGACTCCCGGCATTGAAATTTTTCGTTGATTATTAAGGGGCTGTCAACAGCTAAAGCGCGGTCATTGTCGGACTGCAAAAGAAAGAGAAGCGCGATGACACAAAGCTGGCACTTAATTTATTGCAAAACATGAAGCAATCCTCTATTTACAAAAAAGGTCTATTGATTGGACTAAAAAATGAAAACACTATCACGTTAATATGTTGCTTGAAGAACAATCTGAAAGAAAACAGAATGATTGCATGTCTAATTTATTGTAGGTATGGTTTTTAATCGCTAAAAGACATTTTTAGATGTTGTTTCGTGACTTTTGTCTATCGTACCAAATTAGTTGTATTATGTTTTCAACACACTACCTATTTAGAACTAGCATATATCCTGAAGAATATCATTTTTTTTTTTTTTTTGTTGCGCTTTTTTATGAGACGGCTGATTTTTGTTTTGATAAATGATAAATGATTTTATTTCTGTAAGTAGGTTTGAACAAACACTTTTACACGTCAATCATATTTTTTTTTATTATATGAGGTCGGCGTTTCCTATCTGACTACTCTGAGAAGAAAGGCCGAAACAAACTCAGAGGTCACAGTCTCTTTTAAAGTCCAGACAAAATCTTGGTCAGATCATGTGAAGGCTATGTAGATCGGTGTCTGCAATGGTCTTTTGAGGAAAGAACCACACAGATTGAGTGGACCTGTCCAGTCAGTGCACGCAATTGTCAGTAATCGTGCTGCTCAGCTTTTGATAACTGATCGTGACGATAGGTCGTGGTACTTATAGTAAAATGAAAGTGATAGTGGACTGTATAACAAGTATAATAAGAAATGGTGAATAACAAAGGTAAAAGGTCGATTTAAAATGTAAACAAGAAATTAACTAAAGACGTTAATAAAATGCGCAAGCGCTGTCGTGCGTGGAGGCGTGCAACAGCTGACTTGTGCGGTGTCGGCCGGCTGATACCCCGCTGTCCCCGCACTCCTCGTTCACTGCCGCCATCGCGCGGCAATGTTGAGAGGAGCGGTCTCAACAATAACCGACGATAAATTTTTACGCAACGGGGTCTAGAATGATGCTGAATTCATGCCACCCGATATAGAGATATATATGGAAGAAGAAGATATGGGATACAGGTAAGTTTTGAGTATGAATGTGGATAGCTGTACAAGAGTAGGGGAAGACCAAAGAGACGATGGATGGACTGTGTGACAGATGATATGGCTATGACTACCGAGATGCCGACTAATTGAGAAGTAGGTTTGCGAGAAAAAGACCACAAGTAAGTTGGGATAATGGTTGGAGATAGGTACTCAGAGTCCTTACTTAAAATTAATCAATCATTTAATTTATATCCAGTATAAATTGGAACGCTGTCAGTCAAAAGTATGTCAGATTGAAAACGTTTCAATGTTGGTGACATGTGCCAAAGTTAATGGTCGATTCAAACTCAAACTCAAACTCAAAGCATTTATTTCAAATAAACCAATTACAGGCACTTTTGAATTGTCAAGGGGTCGGTCAGTCAGAAAGATGAAGCTAGTTGCCCATTCCAAAGCGTAGTAGGTACCTATGGAGAAGAACGGGCAAGAAACTCCATGGTCACTCTTTTAAATCAAAATATTGTTACAAAAAAGTGGTTACATCATTCATGTTGTAATTATACATGTGAGAACGATGTAGAAACACGTGCACGTTAAAAGCGTCCGTAATAAAAAGATAAAAACAATTAAGGAATTAAAATAAGCCGTGGCAGCTAAGAAATGACCAGTGCCTACTGACGGCGCCCGATTAATTTCAAGTGACGACTCTGAGTGCGGCAGTTAGTAATCAAATAATAAGAGTTATATTTACCGCTCCTGTTGCTACTTCGCTGTGAGTCACTTCTGTATCCTGAATCCGTGGAGTATCCATCACAAGACATTCTTCTGTTTTGTCGATTCAAAAATGACTTGACCTTATTGAATTCTTCTAAAACTTTATACGATATAACCTCTTCTGATTCATATTCTTCTTCTTCTTCTTCTCTTCTTTCTATGGTTTGATCAGAAGAACCGCTTCCAGAAGCTTTAGCTGGATGTTGATAATCTTTTTCAGAATTTTGCGTCAGATTTTGTGTATTTGTAAATTGATTTTTATCATTAGTTTTTGTTTCATCTACGGTCTCAATTTTATTTTTGCTGTAACTGGATTCTCTGTTTTGTGATAAATAGTCAATATTTTGACTAAATCGAAAAGGTTCGTTGGTTATTTCCATATTTACGGGATTTTCTTCATTTGTATTAATATCATGTTGGGTAGGAACACTGTTTCTTAAAACATTATCTTTAATGCTTTGTATTTCATCAAAATATTCGTCAACATTTTGTGTAAATTGAGTTGTGTTTTGAATATTACTACTTTCTATGTCTTTGTTTATAATAATATTAATATCATTTATAGTTTTATTACGGTAACTATTTAAATCGGCATTATTATATTGATTTTCATCAAAATTGCCATCGTTATTCTGAGAAAACAAATTCATAGTTTGTATATATTCAAATTCTTCTCTATTTGTAGGTTTTTCAACAAGTTTACTATTTCCTTTACTAACAAATTGAGTCTCATTATCAAAATCGTTAATATTTACGGTTGCAGTATCGTTTTCTTCAGTTAAATTTTTATTTGGTACAGTACTAACTTTCTTATTTTTATTATCACCATACAAGTAATTATTAGGTATAACAATATCGTTCTGGCTTGGACTGTAATGAGTATAATTTTGAGTAAAACCATGCACTGTATACAGTTGAGTTTTTTGAGAATCGTAGTATGTTTCATCAATGCTTTCGTTTGTTATAGCTACAGTTTTATAGTTTGAATCTATTGTTTTATTCATATTTTCTTTGAAATAAGTTTCATTAGTAGATTTATTTTCAACAGTATTTTGATCAACAATTCTTATTCTATCATTGAATCCTTCGCTAACAACGTTTTTAGGTAAAAATTGTTCAATGATATTCTGATTGAGATTATGATCGTCTTGAGATAGCATTATATCTGTATTGTTAGCAGGAAATTCAGTCTGTGAACTATCATAGTATGTTGTTTGTGACAGATTCTCAGGTATGTTTCTGTTAATTACTTCGGGTGTGGTGGGTGGCTGAAAGGTAATATTGAAATTAATGTTATTATTGGTTAATAGGTAATGTTGGGTTAATTAATGGAAGGAGAATGTGGTGTTTAACTTTCAAGTTTCAACTCTAGGTTCAATCTGCCTCAAAAAGATGCATAAGTAGAAGTACATCGATAAGAATTCATGAAATTAAAAAGCTAGCTATTAAGAGGGGCTCTTGGCTTAGTAATAACAGCGGCACGGGTCGATCTATCAGGTTAAGCTACGCTTGCCGCGGTTGGTCCGTGGATGGGTGACCATCTTTAGATACCAAGACCCCTCCGTGCTCCGAAAAGCACAAAAGCTATGGTCCCGGCTGTCATTCGTCGATCTTTGACAGTCGTTACGGGTCTTCAGAAGCCCGAAAGCCTGACAACCAGTCTTACCAAGGGGTATTGTATGACCCAGTAACTGTGCTGTGGAGGTCAGATAGGCAGTCGCTCCATGTAAAATACTGGTATTCAGCTGCATCCGGTTAGACTGGAAGCCGACCGCAACATATTTAGGAAAAGGCAGGCAGATGATGATGAATACTGTATTAATGTGTAACTACAATTAATTATTTTAAAATTTAATTTAATTTAAGTAATATTTAATATATTTGCACGCCTTGAGAAATGGCAGACATGTCGTGAGCCACTTATTTTTTCGAAGATCTTGCATGCATGTATTGATTTTAATTCTGTATGTATACACATGTTTGAGCAAATAAAATTTCTTTCTTTCTTTCTTTCTTTAATTGTGTAGTAAAGATTGCAGACAATTAAATAAATTCATGTCGCTGTATGAATCTCTTTGAGGCTGTGTTCTGGTTTGAAGGGTACCTATGGGTCATATTGGTGTCGGCGCAATTACAATTCACTTGGTGGCGGTTACCACCATGTGGTCCGCCTGCTTTATTGCCATGCAGTAACATGACAAAAAGTCACAAGTATCTACCAACATATTATTTGTCAAAAATACCTTTTCGTTGGCCGCATTGCCACGACCCAACAAGTTACCATCATTATTAACAAGTTCCGGGTCAAAGTCCTTCAAAATAGTAACACTATCGTTAATTTGATCACTATCTTCCATCAGAAAGTCGTCACTACAAACACTGAAGTCGTCTTCATCCATTTTGTGATCAATCTTAGACTTTAATTCTTCTAAATATTTATCAGTGCTTACATTTGCTGGTTTCGATTTTATTATAGCTAGTGCTACAGCTAAACGATGTTTTTGATAAATGTGATTGGCTGAAAATGTAATTGAATTATAAGAAACGTATTTGTAAAAGTTCTTATAAAGAAAACTTTCCGAAAATAAATACGTTACGGAGACACTTACCATAATCATCGAAACTCATCCTGTTTACAAATATTACCTAACTGCAATTAACATGTTTAAAAAGCATTTTATTTAACATATATTATATTTATGCACAATAAAGATAATTTATTTGCAAAGTGAAATTATAATTCGCGCCACGGCGCCACAGACTTTCTATACTCAGTTTTTTTTTTCTCACTTGTTGCTTTGGTAGTTCTGTATTGTGCCTGAGTTGTACCAATCTACCAAAAATGCGCTTGATGAAGTAATTTTGCTGTAGTTTATTTTCATATTTATTTATTTATAGTGAATATTTCATCACCATCCGATTGCGAAGATTTAAATTAAGCTACGCTAGCCAAACCATAAAAAAAACAACCTAAAAGAGGTTTTATAGGAACTACTAAACCTTTTTTGATACTCACAAACAGTGCCGTTTGTCAAAATCATGGCAAGTTAAATCAAAATACAAAGAAACTACAATAATTCCAGCAAAATGTATTTATCCACGTTCATGAATGGCTCTTTACACAATACTGTTCGGTCTAAGTATATTTCTGATAGCTCTGGTGCTCGCTATTATAAGAAAGATGTTTTTTCATTGGCAAGAAGACCATAAGATTGAAAGAATGACAATAACAACAGTGCAGAGGCCGGGTTAGTACTACTTACGTTAAATTTCTAATAGATGCCGTTATGATTTGCTTGTGCCTATATCCAGGTCAGTAATGTAATGTAAGGCCTTGTACACAACATGATCGCGTAGCATTTTGCATGCCGAGACAATAGCGATGACGGTGGGCTGAAATCGCGAAGTACGGACTTAAGGATTCGTATGTACATTTTTCCATTCATCAATCCATTACTTGCAGAGTTACTACTTCTTTTTATAATGTACGAAAAAACAAAATGGTCTTTATATGATAAATGATTTTATTTCTGTAAGTAGGTTTGTACAAACGCTTTTACACGTCAATGGTATTTTAAAAACTAGATGAGGCCGGCATTTCCTATCTGACTACTCTGAGAAGAAAGGCCGAAACAAACTCAGAGGTCACAGTCTCTTTTAAAGTCCAGACAGAATCTTGGTTAGATCATGTGAAGGCTATGTAGATCGGTGTTTGACATGGTCTTTTGAGGAAAGAACCACACAGATTTAGTTGACCTGTCCAGTCAGTGCACGCAATTGTCAGCAATCGTGCAGCTCAACTCAGAACTTATGGACCTCAACGATTCGACGAACAATACCAAAGAAAGGACATTTTATTTTTTATGTAAGGCTATGTACAGACGCCAGCACATCAAGCTACTACAATCTGTCAGATTTCTTTAATAGATTTTCAACTTTATCACTAAAGCATTAAGGTTCAAGGTTGATTGGGAAAATTTGACAGTTTCGGGTAGCTTGACCTGCTGGCGTCTGTACATAGATCACTAATAAAGGCCTAAGTATTACTATTGTGTTGCAGAATATAGTCAAATAAGACGTTTTTGTAGGTAGTACTTGCAAAATTATTTTACATCACGCACTCTCGTGACGTAATTTGTTTGTGTTCAAAAGACGACCAAAGCGGTTTTCTTGTCAGTAGACGCGCAGTCATTGGTGATGTGCATCAATCAGAGGGCTGTCAATTTGCAAGTAGATAGTCACCGAGAGGGTAGGAAACGTCAAACGATGACCTAAGTTCGTTATTATCTACCATTGCTCCGTGACCATTACACACGGACTACCCCTAATTAGATTTTTGTGAAGAAAATGTTTCGTGATTTAGGTACTAATCTTGATTTATTTGTTAAATTGAAAGTAAGTCAGGCAGTATAAAAAAAAAACGTACAATGCCATTAAGTCAAAAATATCTGATTTATGCGATAATAATGATAAAAAACTAAAGAAGTTCTGTATAAAGTATTGCTACTTAAAATAGGACATGGGAAAGTGCTCATCATACGGAACAAGTAACGAACTACATATTATTACAAAGTTTAATTTCGATACGACAATTAGAAGTAGGATAAAATTGACTTCTAAGATTAATTACATTGTTTGTTAGCTAGTTACAAGTGAAGCTAATGAAATCTGAATTTACACTGGATGACGCTATAAGCGAAGTGGCAATATAATTGTGGTGCTTTGGAAAAAACCCAAAACGTAAAAAAAATACAAAAATAAATATATCTCCAATATCGCAAAATATCGCAGTACCAGATTATTGCTAAAATAATTTATACTATTCAAATCTCTTAACCGTTTTTTTTAATAACCTCTAGTTTTACGACATAGGAATGAATTTATGTTTTTCTCCATACATTTAAAAAATAAAACATTCAACTCTTTAACAAAACAACTCTCAAAAAAAAAACAATGACATATTTCGATACTACCATTAAATACAAGACTATCTGTTGTCATTGTTTTTTTTAAACAAGTTTAATATTTAGCAAGTATAGTTTTCAGCCCACCGCGCGGCGCGTTGCCACGCAACGGAGGATACACCAAAATGATACAAGTGTGGACAAGGCCTTGTATGCCTTTTTTAGCGTGGCACAAGTACCTAGTAGAGTTTGGCCAGAGCGGGTCGGGGCATAAGGAAATGGCGGCAAATATAAAGAGCACGGCCTGTGGGAATTAATACCTTTGCCTGGATGTCTTCGTCTAGTCTCATTCAACTAGATACAGTGCGCTTAGTATATTTTAACAGTCTGTGAAATTATTTATTTTAGCAAACAGTGCTTACTGAACTTTTATTGTTTGTGCCGTAGTGCGGCACGCCTGAGGCTAAAGGAGACTACAGTACGGCCGTCGAGAGAATGCATTGTTGACACCTGTCACTTTCATACAAATGGATACGAGTTTTTATATAGATAGATGTTTATTAGTATCTAGAATTGTCGCAGTTTGTCTAGGTGTCAGGAACGCATTCTCTCGACGGGCGTACTGTAATCTGTAATGCAGCTTTAAGGTGAAAGCACGGAGCAAATACAAAGAGGAGATGTTGTAATAAGGTTTCTGTATGAAACAACGGGTGACACTTTACGGGGTGAGGGGTGATCAGATCCCGCCCACTTCTTTATTTTACATCTACTGGTCAATAGCAAAACTATTCGCTCGTCCTGTTGATTTTACTTTGTAGTTATGTAACTATCTCACACTAGATGTCACTACATGCAGAATGAAGAACTATTTTAATAAATTACGCATAAAATTACTGACAAATGAAATGTGATGCCATCCATAGCATCAGAACGTCTATCCGAGTAGTTTTTACAAGATAAAACACCACACTTCATTCTTTTTGTCTTCTAGCGCAAATATGCTGTAAAAACGGAACGTTTACAGAGCTGTGCACAGGACGAACGCCAAAAATACACTAAGGCCACGCCTACATGATGACGTCAGGACCTAGTTGAGAATCACAGTGCACAGTTGCTTAGGCCGTCTCCTCTTTGTATTTGCTCCGTGGGTGAAAGCATCTGGGTAGCCCACGAAATTCAAATTTTCTTACGTTTTTTGCAATTTACAGGTTAGTATCAGGTTGTATATAATCAAAATGTGTTTTGCAACCGTTACAAATAAGTATTTACAGCATCATTTTGAAATCATCAACACAACCTGACACCGACATGTAAATCGCAAGAAAACGTAAGAAAATTTAAATTTCGCGTGCTGCTAACGCACTTCTTCTAGCGTTGTTATTAAGCGTCGAAGCGATCACCTTAACAACATAGAAATGTTTTCTTTTTGCTTTTAGCCGTCAGTGCGATGATATACACAGAAAAATGCGTGTTTCAAAAACGGAAATATGCAGCGAACATAGTCATATTTAGTGTGATCAGCAAAAGCGATATAAGTCTTAGTAAGGAGTTTAAAAACGACAGTAAATAGCTTTATTTTAAGTACTTATTTTTTTTTTAATCAAATAATTTGTATAAAATCATGATATTATAATATATTGCTAAATAAAAGGTTGATTTTTATTTTACTCTGCCGCGCTTGCCGCCATTAATCTTCTCTACGTTCTTTATGTCGAATATCTACACATGTGAGGTTCATGGCGCAAAATGTTTGTCCCTGACCCTCACAGAAAGCGGACAGCTTTCTGTGAGGGTCAGGGACAAACATTTTGTATGAACTTGCTCGCAAATATCTTTGTGTCGAGGACATCTCTGGGCCCTCACAGTGAACGAACTAACCTTAAGGTGACTGCTTCAAACTGTCAATGACATTGATTAGAAATTGAGAAGAACAAAAATAAGTTTTTTATTAATTATAATTTATTGTATAACATCGTCCTTTTCCTTCAGCATACGTATACTCTCCTTCTTGTGTGATGCGTGGTTACTTTGGAAGCATTCTACTCCGTATACACTGTTGATTTTAATTATATCAGTTTCTGATAAAAGTTCAGGGTTCTGGCCTAACGCCTTCATTATTGAGCCATCTGGATCCTGTAAAACAAAAAAAATTGTCTGTAGTGAGTTCAGAACCAGGAAGGAGATCCGAAAATCTGTGATCACCCAACTCCACAATCAATCTGCCTCAATCTGCTCAGCATTTTCCCAATAAAATTATGTTAGGATGCCAACGCATCAGTCTGACCGGACGCAGCTGAATAACAGTATTTTACATGGAGCGACTGCCTATCTGACCTCCACAACGTAGTTACTGGGTAACTCGGTAATCCTTGGTAAGCCTGGTTGTCAGACTTTCGGGCTTCTGACGACCCGTAACGACTGTCAAAGATCTACAAATGACAGCCGGGACCAACGGCTTAACGTGCTTTCCGAGGCACGGAGCGGTCTCAATATGTAATATATTTTTATTTGTTATACCTGTATCTATGTTATGCATATGGAATGCAATAAAGAATTGAGTATTGACTAATGGATGGTCACCCATCCACGAACCGACCGCGGCAAGCGTAGCTTACCATCGATCGACCCGTGCGGCTGATATTACTTAGCAAACGCCAAAAAGAAAGAAATTAAATAAAGTGTATACTTTATTTTTCTTTCTTTTTGGAGTTTGCTTAAATAGGTTTACTTAAGAGTAAACTGAAATAAAGCTTGTTTATGCTTTATTTCAGTTTGAGTTTACTCTTAAGTAAACCTCTTTTTTTATTAATGGTGTCTCTCATGTCAACCTAGGAGGTTGTCGGCTGCAGCCAGGGCTAAAAAAAAACTTGAAAACTAAGCGACTACTCGCTAAGGGCACCCCCTGTGGAGTACGGACCTCTGCATAGGGCGACACTGGGGGATTGCCATCGACACGCTAAGAAAAAGAATAGGTACCTACCTGTTCTTTGTAAGTGGCAACAGTTGAAATGCCTTTCTTTCCGACTCTTCTCCAGAACTGCCAAGCGGGATGGGTCGCGCTCTTGTAGTCATAAGGTAGGTCTAACGTTGCCTCTTCATGAATCTTCTCGAAATGGTGGAGCTTATCTGGGTAAAATATACATATTAATTAAGTATCCATCGTCATCAATCCCCTCGAATCCCAATTTCTTTGTGGTCGGTGCTAAATCTTTTTCTTCGATACTTATTCTGTATTAGTCGTCATCTTGGTAGTCATCAGCCCCTCTAGCCAAATCATCTTTCAAACAGTCCATCCGTCGTTTCGTTGGTCTTTCCCTACTCTTATTCAAGCTCAAAACAATATTAATTACAACAAATGCCTACTTCCAAAAAAGACACTCCGTACTGAAAAATTACTTTCATTTGGGAAGTCGGTGTCTCCGGTATTGTATTTTTAGTTTTTTGCTATCGACTTCCGAGATGAAAGTTATTTTTCAGTTTGTATTTGTTTTATGGAAATTGTTTTCTTTTTTTTAACAATTTTTTTTGGCATAGCTTTTTTTGTCATTGGAAAATTTGTGGTATTTTTGGCAGACTGAAATGGAGATTTGAATGCGAACGTTCTTAAAGATACGGGTATTGCCTCTTTAATTTCATACCTGCCCTAATATGCCGATTATGCACTCTGATATGCTTATCCCTGTCATGGCGCGAGACCTCGAAGTAGAATCCCAGCATTGCCATTACCATCATGGCCGTATGCTGCTTGTGGTGTCCTCCTTCGAAGAGTTCTATGGAGCCGAAGTTCTGAACGGAGAAAAGCAAACATATTAAAGATCATATGGCGCCTAAAGGCTATTTGAGAGCTGCAATTTATAACGTAACATCAAGCCTGTTTACGCCGAAGGGTACGGCCGAGGTGACCATAAAGTACACCCTTAGTCATTTCTCCAGTTATGTTTCAAGTCCCATGTAATAGGGGGCGAGCCTATTGCCATCAACCGGGACAAATCCAGGCTTACTATTGTGAAAATCCTGATGATAAAACCCAATGTCACTATGCTTTGGCACTATGCTAATCAAATGTCCTTCCTTTGGTATTGTTCATCGAATCGTTGAGCTCTTTAAATCCTGACTTGAGCTGCACGATTACTGACAAATGCTTGTACTGACTGTACAGGTCCACTCAATCTGTGTGGTTCTTTCCTCGAAAGACCATTTCAGGCACCGATCTACATAGTCTTCACATGATCTGACCGAGATTTTGTCAGGACTTTAAATATGTTTCGGCCTTTCTTCTCAGAGTAGCCAGATAGGAAACGCCGATCTCATCTAGTAAAAAAAATATGATTGACGTGTAAAAGTGTTTGTATTTTTTTTTTTTTTGGCGGTGGGAGGTCATGAAATAACTTCTCCCGCTCTGGGCGGAGCGGGAGGGCGTGTCAGACTCTTACTGACTAAAACCCACCCGTGTTCCTTCAGTTGCCTGTGCCAGGGGCCACGGTAACCCTTTTAAACTTTCCCGCAACCCTGGCAGGCATCAGCTCTAGCGGACCCCGTCATTGGTGCTGACATCTCTTTGAGGCGCGCGTGGAACACAACTCGCCATCGACCCGGGCCTGGTCCTTATCGGACGGCGAGCTACCCATTGCTCGCCTTCCGCAAGCCCGCGCCTACGGTGGCCGGGAATCGGCTTGGGATTCCCGACGCCCAAGGCGTCTCCTGCGGCGGCTAGGGGCGTGAGGGCGCGAATTTTGCCTCTCCCTAATGCGTTCCGCCTCCCTCCTCCTTCGCGAGCATTACTGCTTCGCCGAAGGAGGTGACGGCTTCCCATGCCCTCTCGCTCCGTACCATGGCCTGGACCAGGGCCGGACGCGAGAGATGGCCACCGCCAATCGCCTCCACGAGGACACGGCGGTGCTCCGCCCAAGCCGGGCAGACCTCCACCGTATGCTCCACCGAGTCATCTGGGCGATCTACACAATGGTGATACCCGGGCGTTTCCTCCCGAAGGGATACAACCCTGGGGTCTACGCTCTAAGCACGTAATCCGCAGTTTCGGCAGAAGTTACGGGCGTTCCCTATTCCATAACACCTACGGACATAAGATTACTCCGAGGCCCGAACTTAGAATGAATGACAACACGATTTGACAGCTGTTGTGTTTTTGCCTTTTTGCCCGTCTGAAACAGTCAATTAATCGGGAGTACGACGATCAGAATAGGGAAGGGGAGTCTGACAGTTCTAGTATAGAAAAACTGACATAAATTTGAAATTTATTCTCATTATAAGACTTTTTCTTGGTATAAAAGTTTGGTAAAATTCGCCCTTAGAGAGTAGGCTCCCTGTGACAGACGGACGGAAAGACGGCCAACGGAGCCTTATAATAAAGGCCCGCTGGCACCCTTTGGGTACGGAACTCCAAAAAGGAAAGAAAGAAAAAGCATTGTTAAGTATGGTTTTGCTATTCAGCCATAGGGCCAATTTTTGATACGTAGTTAAATCAACCATAGAAAAAAGTAACTAATGGTTCAATTTTGGCAAAATAAATGTTGAATTGGTCAACACATTTTGCATACATAATTTTACCATAGAACAGTTACTATTTTTAACTAATGTTTGACTTAATGGTTAAATTTTGGCAAAATGATTGATCTAAAGAACACATTTTGCCAAAAAAAAAGTAATGGTTGAGTTAACTACGGTTAAAAAAACCGGCTCTAAAGCCCTATTTTCGTAGTAAAAGTCGAAAATAGTTAGTTCGATCTCACAGATCCGAAAAAAAAATATGACGGCGTCAGCGATGGCTGACCGATAGAGCAGTCATTGTATCGATCTAGTGGTACGGAAACCATAGTGCAGGTTTACAATAAAACGCGATGATACGGCAAATCAGTTAGTATTTCACTTTCAGAATAATAAACATATTACTAATAGCGTTCACGCACTATTTTCTAAGTTCGAGTAAACCGACAGTTTCGCAGTCTGCATTCGTTCGTTGCCCTCACAACAAGACTGACTGACTCGTCTTGTGGTCACTTCTCTTCAGACGACTCTGTCCTCGTGCCGCCCTCTACCGAGCGCGTCACGGCGTTTACCCTCACTTTAGTACTACAATAATCAATTGAAAGACTAATATCGCTCAATTTTTATAGTCTACGACATAAAAACCTTAGTCCAATCACCTGCTTTCCGCCCACCTTGCCAGTCACATAATCTGGACTGTCATCCAGTATCAAGTAGTTGTCAAAACCCGGCGCTTCCTTGGCGGGAACCTCTCGAACTTTGACACAGGTCTTCTGCATCAAAATGCTGTTCACAGCAGCCAACCTGTTGCGAAGATCTTCAAGATCATCTGCGAAAAATTATGAACACTTAAGCGGGTGTACTCTGAAAATTGGCAGCGTCGCAAATAGCTGTCAAATATTTCGCTGTTTTGTTTTTTTTGGAACTTTATGAAATTATGGAATACCGCTCTACTATCAGTAGTGTACCTACTCAAATATTGATTATGAATTGCAATGAAAAAACTAAATTAGATGTATTGTCACAGTTTTATGTGTAAAAAGAAATTGGGAAGTATCCAAAAAAAAAAGTTTTACCCTTTTTTTTTTAAACCTTACATAAACTTAAAAGGGGAAGATACGTTACGCTCCAACATCGCAATCCAGACACCCCAGAGGTCTAATTGTGTACTTTGTAACTTGCAATTTATAAAAATAAATAACTAATAAATAATTACTAAACCTGGGCTCGGTGCACAACTACAATTAAAAGAAGCTCACACATCTTTGACGATCACAGTTGCATAGGTACTTACAGTCACAGTTACTCCTCAGCATAAGCTGAGGAATCTGGTACTCAGCATGCCGAATCGTGTAGAACCCGAGTTGTGGTCGGTCTTTCGTATTCACGCGGAGGCAATGCGAAATATTGAATGATAAAAAACTAAGTTTGAATTTCGTAAATCCACTTTAAGACTTAATTGTTTTTTGTCCAAATGGCCCTATTTTGTTTTTTCCTTCTTTAACGCTACTTGTTATTATTTTTCAATTTGATGTTTTTTTTTTTTTATTTAAAACGTAATTCGTTTCGTTTTCTTTTAATTTTATATTAATTACATTATTTGAATGTTGCTTTTCATTTCAAGAAGTTAACGGGAACGGAACGGAAGTTAGCGGTTTCGGAAATATTTCATGATAAGTTAGTGGCTTTTTTATATCGCTGCTCAGTGTATTTCACAAAACCTGACAACGTTGGTCTAGTCTAGTGGCCGCAAGCGCTCCTACTGAGCGTTAGGTCCTGGTTTTGATTCCTAGGTCGGACAAAATGTTATGAGCTTTTCCAATATGAATTTCTCAACAGCAGCCCAGATTCTGGATTTGGGCCCAGCTGATGGCAATAGGCTCGCCCATGGGACATAGAAAAACATAACTAGCAGAATGTCGTACAGGTCTGCAGTCTGCACTACAGGTACACTTCTGCCTAAACGTTTGGGGGTTACAGGCATATATTTTTTTCATTAATTGTTTATTTTATTTGACTATACTAATCAATTTAGTTTAATTTAATTTTTATTTATTATTGACATAATCTACTCATTTCAATGTTTTTTAATGAGTTGTATTGCAATATATGGTTAGCTAGCGACCTCGACAGTTGATCATATTATTCTTTTGAGCAACCGGCAGCAAGTTCGTCATGCTCCCTTAGATGTCAATGCTTGCGGTAGCGTCGGGGGTCGGGTTGCCTCCTTCCCTCAAATATGGCGAGGGGGGTAGTGGCTGAAACGTGAACGGGTGCTGCTTGTGGTGACAGGTCATCTTGCTGACTATGGTTTTGTTATTGTTATTCTTATTAGTAATTAATGTTTCTTTATTTTACTTCGAAGGTCCTAGTTTATCATTTGTGGCTACAAGTTACAGCTATATACATATAAACATAATGCAGCATTGCATATGTAAGGGGGCACGCCCTTTATGCCAGGAGGCTTTTTATTATGTATTAAGTTCTGTTTGCGTTTTTGTTTTTATTATTTATTTCTGCTTGAGTATAGTTTTAAATATTGGCGTGTGCTAGCTGACATATGGCAAATAATTTTAATATTTTTGTGTTTCGTAATGTTAATTACTTATTACTATATAGAATCCAGTTCTTCTAACTGAACAGACAGCAGTGCTGCTGGGGAGTTTGTTCCGCCACTTCTTCTTCCCAGCTAAAGCACTAGGAAGTGGCGAAGGGTGGGCGTTTTGGGGGGACTGTCTTATGTGATTTTGACGTTCAAAAAGTGCTGATTCTCAGCCTAATTTGAATAAATGACTTTTGATTTTGATATAGTTTTCTATGTAATAGTCTACACAGTGCCCTAGCTTCAAAAGGTATTAATAAGTTCTCAGTTGAGCGGCAAGATTACTGACAAATGCGTGCACTGACTGGACAGGTCCGCTCAATCTGTGTGGTTTTTCCTCAAAAGACCGTTTCACACACCAATCTACATGGTCTTCACATGATCTGACCAAGATTACGTCTGGACTTTAAAAGAGACTGTGACCTCTGAGTTTGTTTCGGCCTTTCTTCTCAGAGTAGTCAGATAGGAAACGCCGACCTCATCTAGTTTTTAAAATATGATTGACGTGTAAAAGTGTTTGTACAAACCTACTTACAGAAATAAAATCATTTATCTTTTATTATGTGTCCTGACTATATTTAAAGGAAAGATTTTGAAAACTGACGAAGATTGAAGACTTAACTCGGGTTTCACAAATGAAACTGAAATTGTTGTGGGATATTGATATTGACAGCTCTAGAACGCAGATAGCATTCTCTGTCTACGTGTACCTACTGTTCGCATTTCATTGGTGAAATTGGCACTTAGGCGGATCACAGACTAAAACGCGCCACGCAACGGCGCCGCGGCGCGCGGGAAACGGAGCCGAAAGCCCCGCGCGGAAACGCCTTTTCGCACGCCTTATAACGCGAAGCGGTTGACTCCCGACTCGTCAAGGTCAAGCAATTTTGTGATCTTCAAATGCCTCTATCACAACTATATTGCATTTATACAATAATATGAGTAGATGTACCTCGAGAAAACACTTAAATTAAACCATCTTATACTTTCAAAAAATAATTTATCTTGCTACTTTGAAAAAAAAAAATACGTGGACGTCCTGCAATGCGATTCTGTAACCATCTCATCGTAAAAACTTAGGTGAAGTGAGCGTGGAGTGAGCTGTCAGTGTCGTCCCATTGATGCTAGGGATGTTATCTATGTTATTGGTCTGGTTTCCGCACTTAGTCCTTCAGTGGACCATTGTGCGTGAGCCATGTCGGCCGTCGGTGGTTATTCCAACCAGCCCACCTCCCTCCAGAAGCTGATTAGGTCTCCTGGTCTATTAAGAACATCTGTGTAAGATCTGGGTGTCCCGAGGGTTTTTGACCTAATTTGGGCGACGCCTGTGCACTCGAATGAGCACATGCGCGACAGTTTCGTCAGCCTCCATGCAAGCCCTGCATAGAGGGCTGTCCGTTATGCCTATTGTGTGAAAGTGTTTGTTTAGCGAGCAGTGTCCCGTGATGGTCCCCGTCACCAGGCGCATGCCCTTCCTGTCCAGGCGTAGCAACCGCCTGGTTAGCTTGCCGTCTAGTGATGGCATGGCTTCCTTGGATTGCCTGCAGCCCGGTGACGACGCCCACCAGCTCTCTGCTTGTGTGTGGGTGTACTCCTGTAGCCACCTGCGTAGTTGGTTGAACGGGATGGGGACGATAGGTTCCGGTCCACAGACCGACGTGCTGGATGCCCTCCTGGCCAGCTCATCGGCTGCGTCGTTACCTAGTGATCCACTGTGTCCTTTTATCCATTGTAGCGTCACTGTATTGCGGTTTGATACGGTTACCCGTTCAAGCGCATTGTGACATTCTAGTATTAGATTCGAAGTAATGCATTTTTTCCCTAGGGATTGGAGGACTGAGGCGCTGTCAGAGAGTATGCGGATTCGGGTGTCCGCAACTCTTCTGGCTGCTATGGCATAAGCCGCCTGTATTATGCCCACACACTCTGCCTGATAGACTGTGTTGAGCATTCCCAGGGGTCTGGATATTTTTATGTTGAGGTCGTGTGAGAACACTCCGACTCCAATTCCGCAGTCGGTTTTTGATCCATCGGTGTAAATTCTCAGTTCCTTTAGGCCTGAATGGTCGTACTGCTCCTCTTCAAGCACTACGCTGTAGTGCTTTTGAAAGCAGTATTGTTTCAGGGCCTTGTCGCAGGGTGATGCCATCATCGGCTGACGCCTGATCGCCTCTTCCCTTAAACGTTTGTGCTTGACCCTGGAGTCGTTGCTCAGGGTTCCTGCTATATGTAGCCTAAAGGTAGCCAGGGTCGCCTCCTCCCTCACAGTGAGGTGTAGGGGCGGTAGCCCAAGCATAGCCTGTAGGGCAGCGATGGGTGCAGTTCTCATGCAGCTGGTGATCGCCGCACACGCGAGCCGCTGCAGCTTTTCGAGGTCTCTTTGGGCTGTGCTCAGTTCTGTTCTGGGCCACCAGACTACTGAGCCATATGTAATGATTGGTCGGATGACTGTGGTGTATAGCCAGTGGGTAACCCAATTCTTGCCAAGCAATCGCTTGCACTGCCACAAGGATATACTGGCCTTCGTGGTGATGTAGTTGGTGTGTTTTGCCCAATTCAGCTGTTTATCCAAAAAGATGCCCAGGTATTTGGTTTCAGTTGATAGGCTTAGGGTGGTACCAAAGAAACGTGGTAGTTGTAGTGTCGTTAATTTCCTCTTTTTTGTGAAGAGAGATGCTAGGGATTGACCAAGCATTATATTTACAATCATAATCGAGATTTTAATAATATTTTTTTATGGAAATTCTATTGATAATTTATATTATTTCACCTAAGTATCTAAGTGTCTAAAAAAACAACAGTGAGTGTCTAACTGAGTTTCTGTTTTGCTATTTTATTAAAAACCTCGAAATAATCATGTTTTGCCACTTACCTACATACTAGCTTTGAAATAATATAAAATGACTAATAGAATTTGGATAAAAACTATTATTCAATTATGATTGCAAATGTAACGTTGGTCAATCCCTAGCATCATAAGGATGACACTGACAGCTCACTCCACGCAAGTCTTCACGGTGAGATTTTTACAGAATCGACCGGCTGATGTCTGTGATTTTGTATGTACCAACGATAACTCCCGAAAAAATTGATATTTATCGAGATCGGGCTTTTTTTATTAGTTCCAGAATTCGGTGAACTGGTGCCGTATTTGATATCAGTAGCCTAGTTTACGAGTTAAAAAAAAAAGAATTTATATTAAAATTTTAATACAAAACTATAAGAACTTTTCTTGCATGTACACCTACATGTTTTTTTTACAAATTATTTTGTACAATTTATTATTTTATTAAAATAAACGAGCGTTATGAGGCGTGCACTTATGGATTTTCCAAACTTTTATTGAAATTGTATGTAAGAGTGGCCTTCAAGACTACATCCCTCCCAGCACTTTGAATCAGTTTCGACACAATAATGACGATTATTTACTTTGGAAAACAGGGCACACTGCACACTCTACATGCGTACCTAACACTCATAACCACAGACTACAATATAGTATAGGATACTCATAACAGTAGGAATGGGTTTCGTTTCAATTGACAGTTCAACAACATTGCGTATTTACGTTGTTGAACAGACATATTTTTCAATCATATGATGCAATGGATTGGCAATAGGCTACAAAATGATTCAGATTGTGATAGACAGTGTATAACGCAATTAAGGAGCTGATAATGAACGTCAAGATGACGGGAAACGATTATTTCTGATTTCGGCCGCGCGCAGACTTATTTTGCACGCACTTTAAAAATTACAAGCGGGGCGCGTCCCGCGCCCCGGAACGTGGTGCGTGCTAGTGGAAGATCCTCCTTAAACGTACTTACAATCCGGTAGCTTCGCAACGACATAGATGACGACACCATCCGGCCACTTCCTTTCAGTATAGAACTCTTTATTTAACGTATTGAGCTCCACAGTCTTCGGTAGCATGCCGCGCTTTTGTGTTCTCTTGCTTTTAGGTTTCATTTTCTTCTGGGGCCTGTGAAAAAAATCGTTGGTTAGTTTATTGTTGGGGTACTTCAAAAATACCTCTATGGCATGTGATTCTTAAATATACAGTCAGGGAAATTAATTGTTATGTCTTCTGGGCACGTTTCCAGATGACAGCGATGCGGACGACTACTTCGACCCCGTCAGGGTATATATGTTCTGTGACTTCGACGCTCAAGTGTCCTTTTGTTTTTGTATTTATTTGTATAGTTAGGCGTTTCATTTAGTACCTAGTGTAAATAGTTCGTTGTGTTAAATATTATACTTAGAAGATCTATCAATTGTTAAGGGAATTGACTATAGCTAAGCCACTTAACTGAGACGTTGCCTGAGGTAGCAGCGCAGTTCGGGAGGGGTGACACTGTCACAAGTTGACGAATCACTGAGCTGTCGCATCACGTCACCACACCGCGAAGCTACCGCAGGCAACGTCTCGGTTAAGCGGTTGACCTGTCACTTCAATTCTGTTATATTCAAGTCACAACAGCTGTCATTCTCTGACAGTTGTATTTACGTAACACAACAAATTAACGTAAGGTATCAATTACTTAACAACTAATTTCCCTGACTGTACCTACCAACTGTCGATGCGATAGATGATCAAGGATTAAATATTATAAAAAACATAAGTATTAGGTCGTTGAAATTGGTGCCTTTTATGAGTATGCCACACAATGACACCAATTTCAACAACCGGTTTACAGACGACATAGTCTCAGTGTCTGAGAGGAGAGCTCTAGTCAACTCATGTCACTCTGCAAGTATACAGGTGGGCCGCGAAATGGACTTGTCAAAAACAAAAATTATCACCAAATGCACACAGAATCCAATAAGCGATAACAACGTACCACTTGAATATTGTACCACCTTAAATATGGCGAGGGGGGTAATGGCTGATCTTTGCGTTATGCTCGTGAACGGGTGCTGCTTGTGGTGACAGGTCATCTTGCTGACTATGGTTTTGTTAATGTTATTAGTAATTAATGTTTATTTATTTTACTTCGAAGGTCCTAGTTTATCATTTGTGGCTACAAGTTACAGCTATATATAAACATAATGCAGTTTTATATAATATAAATGCAGCATTGTAAGCGGGCATGCCCTTTATGCCTGGAGGCTTTTTATTATGTATTAAGTTCTGTTTGCGTTTTTGTTTTTATTATTTATTTCTGCTTGAGTATAGTTTTAAATATTGACGTGTGCTAGCTGACATATGGCAAATAATTTTAATACTTTTGTGTTTCGTAATGTTAATAACTTATTACTATATATAATCCAGTTCTTCTAACTGAACAGACAGCAGTGCTGCTGGGGAGTTTGTTCCGCCACTTCTTCTTCCCAGCTAAAGCACTAGGAAGTGGTGAAGGGTGGGCGTTTTGGGGGGACTGTCTTATGTGATGTTGACGTTCAAAAAGTGCTGATTCTCAGCC
The DNA here is from genome assembly GCA_937001585.2 of Brachylomia viminalis. Classification (NCBI taxonomy): domain Eukaryota; kingdom Metazoa; phylum Arthropoda; class Insecta; order Lepidoptera; family Noctuidae; genus Brachylomia; species Brachylomia viminalis. The sequence goes on along the minus strand of OW443322.2, from coordinate 9,307,729 downwards.
TAGTTTGAATAAATGACTTTTGATTTTGTGAAGGAGTATATTATGTATATTGGATGTATATGATATATGGGTAAGATATTTCATTTGCTAAAAACAGCAATTTACTGAAAGTTGACCGAAGAGTTAAACAAACATGGAATAAATATTGGTATCTAAAGGAAGTATTCGAAACCGACCTGCCAGTAGAATTGAAGAAATAGGTAGGTATTGGACTCACACCTGCTCCCATGCTTACCTATCATACGTATGCCAAACTAAGAAATTAAACAACTCTGTCAAGAACAAAATTACTGCTGCCAAGGGGGAGCGCAGTATGCTTAAGAGGGCTACCTATCACAATTTTTCTTGTATGTGAGTGTTTGAAGAGTCTCACACTCAAATACCTACAAGAAAAAAATTGATATTTATTTAGAACACTCCCGGGAGAAATAATCAAACTTCATCTAAACCAGAGGGGCAATTCCCGTATTTTTAAGACCGTTCGCATTCTAATCTCAGTGTCAATCTGTCAAAATTACAATCAATTTACATACATTTTTGACAGGGTTTTGACATTGATTGTCGCTGAGATGAGATTGCGACTAGAATTTGAACGTTTTTTAAGAGCGTTTATACCTTATGAGTGGCAACGTCGCAATTTAGTGTCATATTTCGTGGTTTTAAATTTTTGTCATTTAATCGGTGCTATATTTTTAAACTCTGTTTAATTAACTTTTTAGAATTATGTGAAAACTGTGTAAAAGGTAAGAAATCGTTGCGTTTACAGTTCTATTTATATGCAAATAATACCTACATTGGAAACTTGCAGGGCGTTATTTTCATTGTAAAATAACTGTAAGCATTACGGTTACTTACTTTTTGAACACTTTCACGTAATTCTAAAAAGTTAATTAAACCGGTTTTTAAAATATAGCTCCGATTAAATGATAAAAATTGAAAACCACGAAATGTGACACTAAATTGCGATGTTGCCACTCATAAGGTATAAACGCTCTTAAGTACGAGAATTGGCCTACAGTTTAGATGTGTGATTATGGTTTAGATAAGGCCATAAAATTAAAAAAAAAATATGCCCGAGAAAGTTTGATTATTTCTCTCGGGAGTACTCTAAATAAATATCAATTTTATTTTTTTCTTGTATTTGAGTGTCTGTACACTCAATACAAGAAAAATTGAGATAGCCCTCTTAACATAAATTCCCCTCTCTATTCGTACTGGGTATGGTGGGGTACAATCAACTCGGGGAGCGACGGGAATTTGCTCTGGTCTCGTACATGGTGAAACTGCTCCGAGGCATAGAGCACAACCCAGGAGTGCTGCAGCAGTTGCACTTGTACGTACCCGATCGTTATGTGTGGAGGCGACGCGGCGACGGCCCCCGCCACTGCTGGTCGTGCCAGCAGCCAGGACCAACTTGCTGGCCAAAACCCCTCTAACTCGAACAATTCGCACCATCAACTATATTCAGGTCGAAATGGATATATTTAGGTACATGTCACTGGGGTGAATTCGCAAAAGTACTATTGTTTACATTATGTTACAAACAATGATTTTTATGATCCTGAGATGTAGTTGTGACTTATTTTTAATTTTGTGTGTGTGACTTAGCTATCGCATTAGGTTTGTAAGACCTGTAATGATAGTTTTAAGGCATTTAAATAAATAAATAAATAAAAAAACAGCATAGAGTTCATACATAATATTTTTTTTCGAATCGCTGCCCTCACAGCCACGCTAAAACTTATGTGGAAATAGGCAGGCCATGTTGCAAGACTGCATGACAATCGATGGGCCAAAAAGATGACTTTGCAAAGGAAAATACAATGGAAAATTACTTTTAAGGTGTTATATTGAAGTGGCATATTATAGTAGTTTATAGTATAGTACTATTTTATTATACCTACTTAATAATTAATTAATTTTAATAGTATATTAATAGTTTTTTTTTCTTAGGCTGAGGATAATTGGACCAGAATTGAGAGTGATATTTCAAGGACGCGTCATTTTTAGGCACATTTCTAAATGAGACAGAAGAAGGATATAACCGTTCTCTCTGTCTCTCAAACTAAATCTCTCATATTCTTAATTTTTTAAGAAATTTCACTTCTTTTACGGGTACCGGTGTACGGTGCACGTCGTGTGCAATATTTGTATTCATACCAATAAATGCATTTTCTTTCTTTACTTACGTTTTTTCCGTTTCTACTTCTTCTAAAGATGATTCGTCAACTGTTGTATACTCTTTTCTAGTTTTGGTTACAGCTGTTTCTCCTTCATCTTCTGTTGAGTTTTGGTCTTCATCCGTGTTTGTACTCTTCGCTGAGGATTCTGATGATTTTTCTTGTTTTTCAACAGTTTTTACTTCTTCAACAGATTCTTTCTTAGCCTTCCCAGTTTCAAAGATTGAGCCAGCACCTAGTTTTAACACTTTTTTAAGTAATTCTTTATTACTAAGTGTCTTTCCTGGTTCAATTTGTTTGTCCAAAGATGTGTCGGATTCTTCCCAATTCGAGGCATCCCGTGAATTCTGTACTCTGGGGACAAATGGTTAGTTGTATTTTTATAAAGATTTCTATTGTTCGTATACACAAAAGGGGTACTCTAATAGGTATAGTTTACTTGTTTTTTTTTTTTATATTCTTAACTTAATAAATATTGAGAACTTATAAACGTTTATTCCCCATGCAAGAAACCAGGTAAATGTTTTAAATACCTGCGTTATCGTCAATAAATATGAAAGAATTTCTAAAGCTGTCCACGTCGAGGTGAATGCCGCGCGGGGCGCGACTTCACGCGACGCGTCAGCTGTGTTCAATGATTAGGAAGTCCCGTGACTATTTGCGTCAGTTTGAACAAGCAATACAAGATATTTGATACAATCAGCGCGAGCGATTTCATCCCGCATTCCGCGCGAGATTCATTACAGTTCGGCAAGAGCTAAAGTCGGGTGGGCAACCGATTACATGAAAATATACAAAAAAAAAACTTACTTGTACCGTTTTTCGCTAAACTTCCTTCTACTAGGTTTTTTCTTACTATCTTTAACTTTAGAATCAGTCGTAGACGATATCACATCTGGTTTTGCCGTAGGTTCATCTTTCTTTATCTCCTCTAATCGCTCCTTCTTCATCTCTTGCACTTTTTTCTTAAGATTCTCTTCTTCTTCTTCTTCTAGATCTTTCTTTCCTTCATTCTTTATTTCTTTATATTTCTGTTCTTCTTTCTCTTTTATTTTTTCTGAAGATCTAGGTGTGGTAACTGTATTGGTTGCTTCTCTCTTCCTTCTGTTTGGCTTCAAAGTTATTGTGAGAACTTCATCATCAGTTTTCTTTTTGACATCCACACTGTCTGGATCTGTGTCAACAAGTTTATGTTTACTAGAAAGCTTCACTGCTCCAGATTTAGAAGACCTATAACCCTTAGGACATCGAGCATCGTTTTCTAAGTTACATTTATTTTGGTAAGCTTCTACAGTCCCTGTATTTTGACAGAACTCCGTCAAATTACTAGCAGCGTCTTCAATTATGGATTTAGCGAAATCTGCTATGATTTTATGAACGCCCAGTACATCGGAAGCTTTGGTTTTATTTGCAGCTTCCTCATAATGAAATTCGAACTCAGATGTCGTGTTGCTAGTAACATTGCAATATTTTTCTCTAGCATTTTTCAGTGCTAATGCAGAAATTTGGTAAGCAAGTTCTATTAATTTGTTTGTTTCTTTTAGTATGCCTAGAGTATTCAGACTCTCTGATATGTCTTTGAAGCCATTAATATCTGCACTTATTTCTTGAGATTTTTCAGCATTTGCATCTTCAGCCAATCCAGCCACTATGTGTGGCGGTGGAGTGATATAAGGATTGACCCTTAAGCTCATGTTTGCAGTGGGTTCTATGATCTCCCTCTTTCGTCTGCTTACTCCAGGGTAAGACTGGCACATAGCGATCTTATCAGCGCGATCTCGGGTTTGACATTCGGGTCCGTATATCAGTGCGATTTTTTTAATATCTGTGGCTGATAGGCCCTTTTTGTTTTGGCGAAATATACGATTCTGGAAGATGAATTGTTGGTTATTGTAAGTGATAGTTAATTAACGATAGTCAGGCACCTGTCCCATCGCCGACGATTTACGAGAAGCGAGTAGAGCTAGCAACTAAACGCCAGTTGGCGAGCAACGAGGAGCGAGTGCACGGCGAGCGATTACTCGCTAGTATGCGTATGTACTAAGCGTACGTCGGTACGTGTGTCTCTCAGCGAGTGTTCTGCCCGCCAAGCGAACGTCGCTCTGCGGGTCCGCTCTTTGATTACTTTTGTCGCTGCGAGAAACGAGTTCTCGCCGGAGCTGTGTGAACAGTCACCGATCAACTATTAAAATATGTATCTCTTTTACTTACAAGGGCCCTACAATCTTTTGGGTTTCTCGGGCGCTAGCTATGTAGTTGCTTCCTCGTCGACGGTGGCGGAGGGACAGGTGACTAAGAATCGTCAAAAACATTGATTGGATTGGAGCTTCGGTAGTCTCAGATCATATAATATGATCTGAGGTTGCTATCGTGAATGAGATGAGATTAGCAAATGATAATGGAGTCAGAACCCCGAAAGCCCGTTGGTCCCGGCTGTCATTCGTAGTATGAATGACAGCCGGGACCAATGGCTTAACGTGCTTTCCGAGGCACGGAGGGGACTTGATATGTAATAATTATATGTTCACCCATCCACGAACCGACCGCGGCAAGCGTAGCTTAACTAATCCACGCGTGTGGCTGTTATCATAAAACCACGAGCCCCTCAATAACCAAATTGAATTTATGTAGAACAAGCTGCGCCCCGCGGTTTCACCTGCATTAGTTTCGATCCCATGGCAATATTGGGATTAAAAGTATCCTAATCCATGTTATGGTTTACCCATGTGCCAAATTTCATCGAAATCCGTTCAGTCGTTTTAGCGTGAATGTGTAACAAACAAACATACAAAAAATATCATCTTTAGAATATTAGTTTAGATCATTGATATACTAGCGGTAGATAAGGTACACTAACATCGCAATCATTAAACCTGGGCTCGGTGCACGACTATTTGCAACGAAACTCACACATCTGTGATCACTGCTGCATACTTATAGTCACCGATAGACAAGGACAAAGATAGGACCCGACACAGTTTTGCGAGCGCAACCGCGTTAGCTGCCGAATGTTTCCAATTTATGAATGACATTGAGGTACAAAAATGGCGAAGCAACCAATTAATAAAATTATGATTTTCAAAAAATTCACATTTTTGTCCGTACTTAGGCGTGAAAAGTAATCCCGTGTGTCTTATTTTTGTTTATTGTGTGATTAGAACACTCATTATACACTGAAGGTACTTTGATGAGTATAAAACAAAAAAAAAAGAAATTATTGAGCTGTATACATAGACATGGGTTGCTTAGACGATGGTCCACGTGTGACTGAGTCCAACTGTGTCCATGGACTTAGTTCAGAAGGGCCGCGCGCTGTGTTCAAGTGCGGTATCTACAGCTAGTCTATGGTTTTTATATATAATGATAACCTACATCTTTATTTACCTTAAACTTGATAGTTCTATGTCCATTCTTACTGTAGTCCCGTTCACCAAAGTGCATGATACTGTTTTGGTCGTACGGTATCGATCGTAAAGCTGCGGGGAGGATATTGTCTTTTGTGAACAGTTGTATGTAATCTGGTGGAAGAAAAATAGAAGCATTGACATTTTGAAGATTGATTGATTGGCTTTTTTGTTTTTTTTTTTTGTATTTTCTTTTAGTTATTTACAAGGCAGTATGTACACGCTGGAAGGAGACGCTCTAGAACATTGAGCTAGGACATAATTATAGTGACCTGTGACGTAACACTATTGTGTTACGCCACAGGTCACTATAACAACAACGTAAATAACGTACTCAGCCTTTCTGAAGAATTCGAACATCAGCGTAAAACACTATAAATCACATTCTGAATCATTTTGAAGAATATTGCTAATTCATTGCTGCATAATTATGTCCGAAACATTTGTCTGCTCAACAACGTAAATAACGCAATGAATGTTTTGCCATTCCTACTGTTATTAATGAATGTTTTGCCATTCCTACTGTTATTACCGGTCCGCCGGTGGTCCGTGTTGCTCTATGGTTATTACAGTAGGAATGGCAAAACATTCATTACGTTATTTACGTTGTTGAGCAGACAAATGTTTCGGACATAATTATGCAGCAATGAATTAGCAATATTCTTCAAAATGATTCAGAATGTGATTTATAGTGTTTTACGCTGATGTTCGAATTCTTCAGAAAGGCTGAGTATGATTGTAAGTGTAATGCTTGGTCAATCCCCAGCATCAGTGGGATGACACTGACAGCTCACTCCACGCTCACTTCAACTAAGTTTTCACGGTGAGATGGTTACAGAATCGCACTGCTGATGTATGAACGTAGACGAAGCAAAAGGAGTATAAGGATCGTAGCAGGTGGCGTTGTGTAGTTTCTGCCTGCCTCCGTGCGAAGAAGGCGTCAGATTATGCATACAATGTATTTGAATGTGCGTAAAACTTTAAACAGTCAAAATAAAAAGTCATTTATTCAAACTAGGCTGAGAATCAGCACTTTTTGAACGTCAAAATCACATAAGACAGTCCCCCCAAAACGCCCGCCCTTCACCGCTTCCTAGTGCTTTAGCTGGGAAGAAGAAGTGGCGGAACAAACTCCCCAGCAGCACTGCTGTCTGTTCAGTTGGATTATCTGGATTCTATACAGTAATAAGTAATTAACATTACGAAACACAAAAACATTAGAATTATTTTCCTTATGCCAGCTAGCACACGCCAATATTGAAAACTATACTCAAGCAGAAATAAATAATAAAAACGTAAACAGAACTTAATACATAATAAAAAGCCTCCAGGCATAAAGGGCGTGCCCGCTTACATATGCAATGCTGCAAAATGTTTATATATATAATGTAGCTGTAAATTGTAGTCACAAATGATAAACTTGGACCTTAAATATAATAAATTAAATTAAATTAAACTAAATTGACTAATATAGTCAAATAAAATAAACAATTATATGTACTCATATTAATTACTTATCAGTAGGTAAGCTAATTCTGGAGAAAGCACATAAACATTGTCTTGAGTTAATCACAGCGACCAGTTATTTTTATCGTTTATGTAATCGTTGATAGAATAGTATGCCTTTGAACAAAGGTTGGATTTTACTTTAGCTTTAAACGCATTAAAAGGCAAATCTAACAAAGAAGAGGGAAGCTTGTTATGAAAGTTTATACCAAGCCCAACAAATGAGTTATAGACCTTATGAAGCCGGTGAAAGGGAGCACGTAGTTTGTCCTCGTTTCTAGTGTTATTATTATTAATGACACTGTTTTTTGTGTATAAGTGTATATTTTGCCTAATATAATTATGTATATAAGATGTTAGCGAAGATGAATTGTGAGGCCACCGTGAGAATACCAACGTCATTAAATAAATCTCTCAGAGTAACTCTAGCACCTAGTTGGTAAATTACTTGAACAGCTCGTTTTTGAAAAACAAATATATTCTGAATATCAGCGGCTTTGCCCCACAGCAGAATGCCGTAGGACATGACGCTATGAAAATAACTAAAATAGACTAGCCGAGCTGTATCAACGTCAGTGTATTGTCTTACTTTCCTGACGGCATAAGCGGCCGAACTGAGCCTTCCCGCTAGGCATGATATAATAATATGTGATCCCAATTGAAGCTTCGCATCAACTGTATAAAATAATATCAACTGTAATAGAAATACTGCCGAGTCTACAGTTTCAAGCACCTCTTTATCTAAGACGATGTTGGGTCATAGATTTCTAACATTCGGTAAGGCGAACTTTACACATTTCATTCTCTTGGCATTGAGAACCAGGTTATTTGTGGTAGACCATGAATCTGTAACCATTGATAGTGCACTGTTTACGTCGTCAAAATCTTGTTTATTCCTGTCTACTTTAAAGATAAGAGAGGTATCATCAGCAAATAGTACAACATCACAGATACCCTTTAAATAGAATGGTAAGTCATTGATATACACCAAGAATAAAAATGGGCCCAGTGTAGAGCCTTGAAGTACACCTATCTGAACTGGTAGCCCGGAAGATTTCACACCATTAACATCTAAACATTGGTGCCTATTGTGTAAATATGAATTTAAAACGATAAGAGTTTTTTTTTATACCGTAATGAATTAGTTTACGCAAAAGCGTGTGCATGGTGCACGCAATCAAAGGCTTTGGAGAGATCACAGAAAACTCCAATAGCATTTTGCGAGCTCTCCCATGCGTTAAATATGTTTTTCAGCAGAGCAACACCCGCATCTGTAGTCGAACGACCTTTTGTAAAGCCATATTGTTCATCATGAAGGAGGCTATTTAAATTAAAATGTCTTAGCAACTGCTTGAGTATAAATTTTTCAAATGTTTTACTAAATGCAGGTAAGATAGAAATAGGCCTAAAATTGCCAATTTTTATTTTATTTTTCAGATTTAAATAATGGTATGACTTTACTTATTACTCTTCATGAGGTCAGGAAAAGTTCCTAAATCAACACATTTATTAAAAGTAACAACTAGATAGGGGGCTACGATGTCGATTATATTACTTACAAGTTCAATGGAGATGCCCCAGTAATCACCAGTCTTTTTTGACTTGAGTGTGTTAAAAATACTAATTACATCTCGAGGTGTTACATGTTCGAAGCTAAATAAGCGACTACATTTAGGCACACTATTATGCAAAAGATTTTCAGCTGCAGATGGGGACGAATTTAAGGAGCGAGTCGTAGTTATAGGTATGTTGGTAAAAAACTCATTCAAAGCTTCAGCTACGTCAGCTGCTTTATTAACTAAGTAGTATTCAGGGGTGTTCTTCTTATCACCAACTTAAAAAACGGCAAGCTTCTAACCGCAACTTCGAAGTTCTTTTTGACTTTTTGTGCTCCTAAGGGTCGCAGCGTGATGTTAAATAGCCTTCCTCAATTATTAGGCATGCAATATTTATTAGCGCGTTCAAACAAACTCCTAAGCTCATTCTTCTTCAATGTATGTATGTCCAAAAATATGTACAAATTCTCAGCTATCCAACGAGATACATTAGGCTACCAGATATATTCAAAAAAATATAAAATGTCATATTCCTCGGAAATGGTTGACATTTGCATAGGATAGGGTCTTAGGGTTTTCGAGTAATGTAATTAGTAATGTTGTGTAATGTGACTGTATGAGTGTTTTTTCTTTTATGAGTCATTGATACTCGAAATAAAATGATTGTATTTATTTATTTATAGGGTCTTAAGGGGATATTTGGTTGCAAATGACCTCCCCTACATCCCCCTATTGGATTGCCGACATATTTCCAATAACCCTGTATATTTATAAATACAGGGTTACTTGAAATTCGACGTATATCCGTCAGGAGCTGATAGGGGGACTAAAATGCAACAAATTGAACCCCCATATGTGTGACCGAAATTCGATAGTTTTCGAGATATTTGAATTTTAAGGGTTTTTCGATATTTACCCATTTGACATGGAAATTTTCCAAATAAAAAAAAACTAGGTAAGTACATATTTAATGGGTACCATTCAAAAAAAATATTGTAGTTGGCACTTCAATTAAGCTATAAACATATTATAATTAAAAGTAGGTACCACCAAAATAATAAAATAAAAAAAGATGTTTTAGTTATTTGTACGAATAATGTCATAGTATTTTTTTAACGAGTCAACATTTTTTGAAGCGTAAAATGAAAATTTTGGTAAGATATTATTCTTAAATCGCTCATCGTTTTAATTATTTTGTTGACTTTAATAATAATTTAATTATGTTCATAGCTATGAGCCTATGATATGGCTAGAAAGGGAGTGAACACCGAGATAACGACTAATAGAGAAGAGATGTATGTACCAGTATTATAAGGTGTTCTGTGGATGTATGGAAGAACAAGACATGTTGCGCCTACCACAGATATATTGGGATACGGGAGGGGAATGCTGACGTTGCTACAGCGTAGCAACGTCAACCCGTAGCACGCCTACTCTCTAAGTCCGTCAACGAAGAGACGAGCCCGTCCGAAAGTAGTTCGATACCTAGAACTGAATCCTGCTCCCGATTAATTGGTTTTTCCGGACGGGCAACAACACACAGGGAGTAAGGACAACTGTCAAATCGTTTTGTCATTAATTTTAAGTTCGAGTCCCGGGCTAATCTTATGTCCGTAAGTGACATGGAGTAGGAAACGTCCCTCACTTCGGCCGAAACTACGGACTTCAAGCGCCCTTAGTTACGGGATTAGTAGTAAGGGTCATTGAACAGCAGAGATTAAAAATTACATCAATAACTTACTTAGATATTGGCAGCATAATTATTGATATCGATAACGTTGTTGTTATGCAAACATTGCACAATAATTTAAATACCTATTGTTCTAATTTTCAAACAGCTTTTTTTTTCATAACGTTCCTTTTGTCTGCCGTGCTCTGGCTAAATTTAAAAAAGAACATTCTGTATTTTATAACAATAATAACACCACATTTTTTTTTTTTAAATGATTGGTGTTAAAATAAAAGATTTATTTAAAACCAGAATTGAATTTGACAAATGTATTTATTTATTTATATTTATTTATATGTTCTTTATTGTACACCACAAAAAACATAACAACAAAAATTAAACTAAACTAAGAAAAGGAGTAGGTATGTACGGATCGATAGTTTCTGCCTAAGAAGGCGTGATTTGAATTTAAAACAAACACTTTACTCACATTATTTTATTATATTGTTTAACTACGGATAAAAGACTACAATACTAAATAACAGTCAAATAGTTTGTTGAAAAAACATTGTGTAGCGATTGAGTAAAATAAAACAATATAGGCACAACAAAAAACAATGTACCTATTGCTTTTTTCCACAGCACTTTGCTACACTGTTTTCCAAGCTAAATAATGAATTTCCAATTCCTATCTTATCCCTGCTATGTTGAAGTCGGGATTCAGCTGAATACTAATTTACATGGAGCGACTGCCTACCTGACCACCACAACCCATTTATTAAGTAACCCCCCCCCCCCCCTTTCAAGCCATATAAAAAAAGTGAAAAATATACTGCCGTAAATAATTTAATTTACAAATAATTCATTACTTATGTTTTTTAATCGTGGATAAAACAATAGAAGAGGTTGTAAATGTTTTAGCTTCTAAACGATTACATAACTACATAAGCCAGAAACAACACTATCAATTAATCATATTATTATCAAAAATAATCCCCGAAACTTAATCTTATGACACTCAATCACATTAAAACTTTATGTACATGACACAAAGTCAAAATTGGCGTAGCTGTAGGCTCACAGGGCGGCAACCCGGCGCCTCCAGCAATATCTAAATGGGTATACTTGACATTCTTCTCTTCTAAACCTCCAACTTTGATCAGGAACCCTCCAGCTAGCTGATGATGGCGAGCTTTGGCGTCCATATCGACTTGAATTAAGTCGTCTCCTCTGCATTTCCCATTGTTGACAGCTAAGTCTTCAGGACGTATGAATGACACTTCAAAGCCTTCGCCAACTCTGGCGCCGCTAAATTGTAAAGCACTTGCATGATTCGTGCCTCGAGCGCTGTAGTTATCTAAAGCTGCTGTATAGTTACCGTAGCACAATCTAGCATGGCCTGTCAATGTAGCTATGGTGTATAAATGTGGATTTAGTTCTTTGTCAGCAATTTCTCCCATCTTGAATAACGCGTCTGCCATCGCGAATCGCCCCTCCGCGTCTGTGTTGGTAACTCGAACTGTCTTACCGCTTTTGGAGACTAATAATTCGTCTGAAACGTATGAATCTGCTCCGATTGAGTTTCTGCAGAGGCATAAGACTCCTATAACCTTTAAATGTGGTGGTTTTAATAATGAACAGGCTTTTAAAAAGCCTGCTACGGCCGCCGCGCCACATTTATCGCGACTCATGCCTGCCATTTTGCCTGAGATCTTCAAATCTGCGCCGCCAGTGTCATAAGTCACTCCCTTACCGACTAGCAAAAGGGTTTGAGTAACTCTTGCGTTATCTGACGGCCTGTATTCAATTTCTACAACTCTAGGCTTGTGTCTGTCAATTTGACTAGCCGCTCTAGATACCGCTGCTAACAAAGGATAATCTTCTAGAAGAATGTTCGGATCGTCAATTATTTTAATGAAGATATTGCTGTCGTTAGCAAACTCTGATTGGACGTAGCTAACGATATTTGCCGGTGTCATCCTTTCAGGGTCCCCTCCAGCGATGTCTCTGGCAAAAACTCTAGACTTTTCCAAAGCGATAGCGTTGCGAACGGTCTTCTCAAACTTTTCACTTAATTTTTCCTCGGAATGGAATCCGATTTTTAGGAAATTCTTCGTGCTATCCTTCTCTCTTGTTTGTAGAGGTATATACAGAGCTTCCAGAGCACCGAGAATACAGACTAATTGTCCATCGGGGAAGTTAACAACATTTTGAACGACAAGCAGAGGTTTCTTGGCACCAGCCTCTAGAGCTCTTACCATGCCTTTATAAGCAGCTTCTTTCACCACTCTTGCGTCATGATACGGCGAAATCTTGCCCGTTGGTGATAGCACCAATCTTCCACCAGAAACATAATCGCAATTCCACACTGTAGCTACTTTATGCACATGCTTATCAACTTTAGAAATCTTATCGATAAAGCTACCAATATGTCTCGGTAAAGGCACTTTTTGGTCCTGTGGATACACAATGAGGATCACGGCATCGTAATCGATTGATTGTATATTAGTTTCGATGAAAATATTATCGTATAGCCTTAAGTCGGCAGCAGACATGTTGTTTTTACTGCAGTCGTCACAATACTGATAATTTTGTTGTAACAATTTATCAGAGAATTAAATATTTTGTTTATCTTTGTAAGGGGAAGTCTGTTATTATCGGCGTAATTTATGAAGATATTGTTTTGTTATCAGTATTGATGTATTATGTATTGTAAATTTTATTTATTTATTGAAGGTTGTTGCTTTGTAATATGTCTAGTAACTATTAACAGCCTGTAATAATTGTCATTTTGCTGGTCAAAGACTGAGAATAAGGTACAGGCGTCGATCACCATGCTTGTTTATTGCACATTCGCGAACTCAGACAGTCAAGCTGTTTAGCCTAAGTTTTCTTCATCATAGGATATTGATCACGGAACATAAAAAAACAGTTCCGTGATGGTGATATTTTGATCACCCAATCACAACCGCTAACATTAATTTGATATCCAAATGATCAAACTATTATCTAAACTTCACTTTGAAATTCGAACGGTGCCGCGGTGCAGTGGTGTCTCGTTGGGAATCCGCAATGATTTATTTACTTTAAAAACAAGTGAGTTCGTTTTCGAATTGCGGTCACTTGAGTGAGGTCTCACGAGAAAGAGTTTTACAGAATACCACCGTCACGCAAATCCTGCATCGCGCAAGCAGAGTTTACCGCGCGACTAGCATATATACAACTTCCCGACATCAATCATCGGGCAGTTGCCCACCAGACACGCCATCCGTCTGGTCGAAGGATCCTCCCTTTTCTAAGGAGGTATGAGTGAACTTTACACCCTGTTCTTCGTGCCTTTAAATTGATAAAAGGATCTTTTGGCGCCTGCCTGACACGGTCAGTCACAGAAATAGACTATTTGACTGTATTTTTTAAATTAGATTTTCCGACACCCAGACAAATATTTAACCCACGGTAAAAAAAAAAGTAATAAGTACCTATATCTCATTAAATGGCGAACATCTATGCGTTTTACAGTCGATGCTAGACAAAGACAGCATTATTAAAGATAGAAGAATAATTTCAAAAGTGGGTAAGTAACAAAGGTAACTTCTCCATTATTCTTCCGATGTTTTTTTTTTTGCAGATTTTTTTTTTTTAGTTAAGTACACCTTAAGGTATTAGGTTAATGAGAGTAGTCAAATATTGTATTGTATTGACAAAACAAGATGGCGCCGTTAGCTCCGATCAAAGCATTGAGATATAAGTCAATGGATCAAAGAGTATAAATAATATGGTTCCGATTTTGCCACGCGCCAAAAGCGGTGTATTTCATAATGCTTTTCTATTGACAAGTGAAAGTATACTTACTTGGTTCAATGTTCTCGACCAGAACATCGATATAGACATCTCTGCTCATTCGATTGTGCTCGAAAGGTAAGCCAAGAGCCATCGTGATGATCATGTCGAGTTCTGACGTGCTAAGACACTCGTATCCTAGTAGAATTAACTGTGGGAAGAAAAAATCAAACATCAATCAACTATTAGTAGAGCTATATAGTAAGAGGAACAGGGTGTAAAGGTCCTCATCACAGAACAGATAAAACCTCTTTTATCTGTTCTGTGGTCCTCATCCTCTATAGAAATGGGAGGATCCTTTGACCAGAGGGGCGGTTGTCTGGTGGGCAACTGCCCGACGATTGATGTAGGGACGTTGTATACAGGGTCAAATTACTTTAGCTAGCGAAATTCTATAGACGTGATGGGTTCACGATAAAATAAAAATTACTTGATGGTTTTTTTTGTGTCTACCAGGGGTTGCGGAAGGATCGTACGTTCCCGCGACCCCCGGCGTAGGTGTGAGATGGAACACCAGGGTGGTTTTTAGTCAGTAACAGTCTGACAGACCTGATATCCATGAGGATTATCCAGCCCGGAAACAAAAAAAAAAAAAAACAACGTACGAGCCGAGCGCGCGAGGCGAGCGTTAGCGGCCGGTGAGTGCCAGGGTCCGTTTAGACACAAGAGAACGTAATGCTTTGGGAATGAGCTACTTAACACAAGATAATATGGCTTGTAATTTGATTATGAATAAATATATCTAGTACAGTATGTACAGTGGGTTGCATCATTTGGGTACCCCAGTTGTATTTAAATTAACTCTGAACCCCCTTCAGAGGTAATTTTAATGTACCCCTGAAGGGGGGTACCCACATCGTGAAGCTGACTATACATAAAAATGTGTTATTTTGTTTAATTTCGGAAATACTTTATAATGGACTAATCGCGAATTGGACCAACCGCGAATTGGACCAATCGCGAATAAGGTGAATTGGACCAACCGCGAATTGGACCAACTGCGAATTGGACCAATCGCGAATAAGGTAAATTGGACCAACCGCGAATTGGACCAACTGCGAATTGGACCAATCGCGAATAAGGTGAATTGGACCAACCGCGAATTGAACCAATCGCGAATAAGGTGAATTGGACCAATCGCGAATAAGGTGAATTGGACCAACCGCGAATTGAACCAATCGCGAATAAGGTGAATTGGACCAACCGCGAATTGAACCAACTGCGAATTGGACCAATCGCGAATAAGGTGAATTGGGCCAACCGCGAATTGGACCAACTGCGAATTGGACCAATCGCGAATAAGGTAAATTGGACCAACCGCGAATTGGACCAATCACGAATAAGGTGAATTGGATCAATCGCGCCTTAAGGGTCTATATGTCCAAGATAAACTCAGAAAGTAGTACACACGGATATGAATAAAAACAATCACATTGGTAGGAACTTGCCCGGGTTTGAAACCACAACCTCGTGCATGAGAGACGTGGGTTTAGACTTTATAATTGATTTTTAATTGCAAAATATGTTGTGTGCCTCTCAGACTGCTAAATACATGTATTTTCTTTCCTTCTTTTCCACATACGATATTTTACAATTAATAAAAAAGCGGCTTAATGTGCAAGTCGAAATCGAAGGCTTACGTATCTACCACCGTACAATAAAGCGCAAAAAAAACCCGTTTTTTGTCCCCTTAATTTTTAACTTCATTTAATTTTTATTTGTATCTAGAGCGGCAGTAGAAATACACACTCTGTGAACATTTCAAGTACAAACCTGTGACAGACTGACGGACAGCAGAGCCTTAGTAATAGGGTTCCGGCGCCCTTTGGGTACGGAACCCTAAAAAACTTACATGAGGATTATAATTCGAGTGTCCCGTCGTCTCAATCCGACATCTCCTGACGCCTTCAGGATTGATAAACGTCATCACATGTTGGCCCTCGCTAGGAGCCGACATAACCGGTGCGAATTTAATACAAGTCTTGAACGCGAACATTGCCAGTGATTTCATTATGGTCATTGCTTGCTCATAGTCTGAAAAAATATAGGCTCGTAGTTATTACAAAAAAATGATTACAGTGTTCATGAATACTTAGAGGATAAATCGTTAATAATACAATAAAAAAACATCAGCTGTTCCCTACATTTATGTTTGCAGAACTCGTCAAAATGTAGGGACCAGCTGTTTATTTTTTCGCGATTTCATATTTTGTCCCATAGTATAAGTTGTTCATAATGATGAGTACAATGATCCCATAAGAGGGTTATCACAACCCCACTCCCAGTTTAGATGTGTGATTATGGTTTAGCTAAGGCCACAAAATAAAAAATAAAATATGCACGAGAAAGTTTGATTATTTCTCTCGGGAGTGTTCTAAATAAATATCACATTTTGTTTTGTATTTGAGTGTGTGACTCTTCAAACGCTCAAATACAAGAAAAATTGTGATAGTACTCTTAAGAGGTTGATGGTGTTTTACCAATAACCCTGTATATTAAAGTAAACATTGCCTTTAATCCACCACATGCTAAAACTACATAGGTATTTCATTATTACATAATTATTATTATTAGTACACACGGCTACACATCAAGCTATACATTTCCAGTATAAGCTGATCTCACATTGTATAGGATTTCCGTACGATGCGAGACCAGCGTAAACTGGTTTTGTAGAGCTTGATGTGTAGCCGTGTGTAGGTACTACTTACATTTAAAACAAAAAAAGGTTTCATCCCCAGGCGAAAGTGTTACTTATTGCGTATTATTATTACGAATTACTCAGTAACAGCCGCGAGTCTGGGTTAGAGGCAGCAGGTGGATGGCAATAGGCTCGCCCCCTCTTACATGAGACTTAGACATAACAGGCGAAATGGGGGTGTTGGTAAGTAAAGTACTACACAACTCTGCCTTACCCTTCGGAAAACAAAGGCGTTATTGAAAATAGTTTTTATTAGATATGTAATTTCATGGTCTATGATCTGTAACTAAGCAACTGTATATTGTTAGAAAATTTTTCTTGTCTTATGTTCTTCTACCGAAATATATCGTTTATATCTTTATCACAATAGCTTATTATTTATACTTTTGGGCCTTTCACTGTGCTGCTGCCTGCCCTTTTCCATCAGGCGTCATGTTTTCTTTATGACCTTCAAGTCGGTCTATGAAGCATGGACGAACAAAATAAGTCGAACGGAACTCCGTTAAGACCAAACTGAATCACGTTTGTGTGTGAATATACAGGGTTATTGGTCATAGGTCGGCAATCCAATAAAGGGGATGTAGGGGAGGTCATTTGCAACCAAATTACCCCTTATGACCCCTATGCAAATGTCAACCATTTCCGAGTAATTTGACGTTTTATATTTTCTTGCCGGTATACAACTGTGAAAATGTATTTAAAAAAAACAATGCGTGTTTTTTTTAATGATAATTATCAGGTTCTACTACAATGTCCACAATACAAATAACAATCAATCATAAAATGACAAAATCTTTAATATTGTTTAAATCAGAGCACACAGTTTTCATAATTTTGAGCAGGTTATTTGACTAAAATGGTTGATTTCTGCAAAAAACATATATATACTTTATCGACAGAACATTAAAAAAAATATTTACCTACCTACAATTTTCAGCTATCCAGCGAGATACAATAAGATACAAGATATCTTCAAAAAATATAAAATGGCAAATTACTGAAATCTGAAGAAAATGTGACTATATGAAAATGGTTGACATTTGCATAGGGGTCACAAGGGGTTATTTGGTGGCAAATGACCTCCCCTACATCCCCTTATTGGATTGCCGATGTATTACAAATAACCCTGTATTTATGAGTGACTGTTACCGTTTCAGCAAGTAGTGGTCGACCTTCGGCCGACTAATGTTCGAATCATCGAATGTGTGCGTACAGCGGCCTGTACGTACAGCAAGCTGGCTGACTAGAGTGACACAGTTTTTTGTTAGCGAGAATTTATCCGACTTTTTTTGTTCGTCCATGCTGTGAAAGCAAAAATTAATTACTTACCAAAATGGTCAGGATTTATGTAAAACGGAACTGTTGCGTTTGGCCAAAACACAAACATTTTGATTGATGTAACTGAAAAAAATTAATACGTTACCAAAAATACAGGCCCATGGTATAATAATATGCTTCACCATATTATTATACCATGTACAGGCCAATTGCGTGTCGGACCACGCACAATGAAGAATGAACATACCTAACCCAAGAACAAACTTAACTTTGTAGTAGAAAAACTGTTCTCCGATACATTAATAAACGACACGGTCAATTCTCCAACTGCAAAATGTAAGTTTGAATTGCATTTTTTTAATGTGATATGTCTACAAATTAAAAAAAAATCGGAGTTTTTCCTTTACTTGTGCTGTAAGACCTTGCTTCTTGTCAAATTTCATGAATTCATGATACTAGGTCATCGGGAAATATCCTATACTTAGGTTTTTATTTATTTGCGAGCATATTTTTTATTGCGTTAATTTAGAAAGAACCTTGACCTACGTATTTCATATTAATTTCAACTTGATACCTCCACGCATTCCTGTTAAAAAGGGTATTGACTGACTGACAGACAGACAGATAGACAGACGGGCAATGAAGTGATCCTATAAGGGGTCAGTTTTTTTTCTTTTTGAGGTACGGTACCCTAAAAAGAGGGTGTGTGCTTATGACCACACGAACGTAGTTAAAACTTACGCCTGGAGCCGAGTATACACGATTCAGCGTCACCGACCCGAGCGTGACGGTTCAGTTACGTTCACTAGCTGTTCAGGAAGAGCGCAAACTGCGCCTTAAGAAGTTTTCACTTCAAAAAGTCTTTGTTGAAGTTAAATACCTACTTGTATTGGCGCGTTTGGAAAAAAATATGAGAGTAATTTTTTTACGATGCGCGCGTTCGCCGACAGCCAAAAAGCGACAGGATGAAATTAGCTGCTAACTGTCTCTTAAGTTTCCGTGAAAACTCATAGCCATATTCAGAGTAGTTCCTCAAATATTCATAAATTTAAAACAAGTGTTTTATAACAGTGGAGATTAAAAAAATATATATATTCATATACATGTCTGTATGTGATTTTAAATTATATAATTAGGCCATTGTAAAAATTCGTAGGTACCTAATAAGTGACTTTTATCTTAAAAAAACTCTTTAAGTTCATTTATAGATTTGAGGTTAATAAAATTTCCGGTATGTACTCTTTTTATTTGTTTACATTATTAATTATTTTATTAATTTATCATTCCTTTTACAAACAAAGAGTGTATCATGCCGCATACGGGATGAAATCTTTAGATAATTTTGTTCTGTTACGACAAAGAAGTAAGTATAACTTCTTACGTACCTACCTACTTACTTAAGACACTTCTTTTTATCGCGTTTCGTATCTATGGTGTTGAGACAAGCTACAGAGCAAGGAAGCTGAGTATCTAGAGAAGGGAGTAGGTACAGTATTACCAAGTGTACAAACACGCTGTGAATGTATGTGGAAGCGCAGGAGCCGGTACAGTCTCGTTCGAGGGGGCCCATTCTCCAAGTCCGTCAACGAGAATACAAGCCCTTCCGAAAGTAGTTTGATACTTAGGATTGAACCCTACCCGTAGTGAACCCTATTAATTATCTATTCCGGACGGGCAAAAACCAATGACAAAAACACATCGGGAGTAAGGACAACTGTCAAAACGTATTGTCATTAATTTTTAGTTCGGGCTCCGGACCAATCTTGTCCGTCCGTAAGTGACACGGAGTAGGAAACGGCCGTCTTCGTTGACGGACTTAGAGAGATAGATTTGATCTCGTAGGGAAACTCCAAGCATAGCTCTCTCCATTGCCCTTTGGGTGACGTGGGTCTAGTTAGCTTGTGTCACACAAGCTAACTAGATTTTTGGGCTAATATTAATATAAAAATGTTGTGGTCGCTCACAATGGGCCTTATCAGAAGGCACGTATTAAGTCACCCATCAGTCACATACAAATTAACGAACATTTCAATATTTAGAATACACTAAATAATTAAATGTTCGTTAGTTTGTATGTAGGTAATATCGATTTTAACTTATTATATTGTTAAATAGTGTGGGTTGTTTTTTGAGTTACCATAACCTAATTAAAAGACCTACTAAATCACCAAAAATCACATTAATAAATACTTTCACTTTGAAGACACGAAAATGTGAGTGATAGTGGTCTTCGGGTCTTCCGTGTTACAGCGAGCACGACAAAAGGTAAGGCATCGTTCGTGATAATATTATGTCACTGTGGCGTACCGGAGTCACCCCGTTGTCGAAGTGGCCGAATTCCGATCGAAACTTATTTAGGTTACTAGCATCTACCCGACACATCGACGTCGTAAAATTTCTTCTTTCAACACTAAATATATCCTATTACTGTGCCCCGTTACTTCGTTTTCACTTAGCGTTCTTACCGACATCTTTTTGCTCGGCTTCTAAGGGTTGTAGCGTGATGTTAAGTAGCCTATACCTAACCTTCCTCAAGAACCGGGGTTTAAGACGAAAGGATTTTTTCTTATTTAAATGGTAGTTCTAGACATTGGCGCGTCCAAACAAAGAAACTCTTCAGCTTTATCATATTATAATAAGTATATCTTGCTTGCTTGATGAGCAGTGTAAAGGGAAAAAATACAGAAAAACGCTAAGCGAGAACGAAGGAATAGCGTGGGGGCGATGCGATGCGACGTGGTGGGTCGGGAGAACAAGAAATTTAACGCGGTCGAAGTCACTGGCTGAAGGTAGGTAGTCTATACCTACAAGGTGTAACAGAATAAACGCAAGTCCTGAAAGTAGTTTGCTCATAATTGACTAGGTACTGAATTCATTTCAATTTCAGTATCTATTATTATAGGTATTTTTTTCAAAAAATATGTATTTTGCAATACTGACCGCCGATAGAGCCAAAGAAAACCAAATCTTATTTTAAGGCAATAAGACTCAAATTCAAATGCATAAAGTAATGCTAGGGTCAGCACGATTTTAGCTTTTAAAAAAATTGTGATGGTCACTGTATTATGCTTTTAACTCAATGCTCTAATTGGGGTGTATGAGGTCTTGCGTTAATATGTTACATGTATGTATGGAATCATCGATACGAAATCGGTACGGGCCGATAACTCCATCCATATCGAGTCATTCACGAAATCGGTACGATTTCGTGAATGACTGAATGGAATGAACTTGAATGAATGAATGGACTTTTATTGTTTACTGTGCACCTTTTTAGTCACTCGCAAGACGTAGCGTAAGTAGGCTTATTTTAAATCCCAATGTGCGCTTTTGTAATTTCTAACGTGACGATATTATCGTGGACGTCCACGTCCATAAAATCTATCGAAATACATGCAAACGTTATCGTGGGCGAAAAGTTAAAAGCGTCTTCATATATTTCCATATATTTTGCTTCCCTGCGTGCTATCGTGATGCCGCGGACGTCCACGATAATATCGTTACTTGAGCAATAATTATAAGAACGCCGTTTGGCTGTCACAACTTACTGCCGGACTGAGCGTTACTTTCACTTGAGCATTTTGATATAAAACCACTAAATAAAAGGATAAATAAATTAAAATATTTCAACATGATCCTAACTCTAACTCGCTAGAGGAAAAGATTTCGATTCAATTTCAACTTTATTAGTTTTTTACTGTTTATTGAAGCAAATAAAAACTTGATTATTTTTGGTAATACGTTCGGTACTAGTTTTAGTTAGGTTTTCTTGTTTCGTTTCGTAAACCAATCTATCAATCAAGTCATTCATTCAAACTAGGCTGAGAATCAGCAGTTTTTGAACGACAAAATTACCTAAGACAAGTCCCCCGGCACGCCCGCCCTTCACCACTTCCTAGTGCTTTAGCTGGGAAGAAGTGGCGCAACAAACTCCCCAGCAGCACCGCTGTCTGTTCAGTTAGAAAAACTTGATTCTAAGTAGGGGAGACTGGGTACAGTTGAAACAATTTTGCTTTGAACGCTCGTAGCACAGCCATTTTGAAACATAACAAACAACAAAACACATAAAATGAGAGAATAGACTTTTGTCTTCAAATACATCTCAGAATTAGAGGCTCAACTGCCATATTTACTAGATAGGAAGAGTTTAATAAAATAATGTGCCACTGTTTCAACCGTACCCATACCAGGGGCGGGCGTTGCCGGTGCGTTGCGTCGTCGCAACGCTGATTTCAAAAGGACTGTTCAAAGTGAGGCGACACTCACGCAGACGCGAGACACGACTACACGCGTCTATTGCTTACTATTCGCGTCAGACGGTCTACTCTCCAAGTCCGTCAATGAGGAAACGGATCCGTCCAGATACTTGAAGTGAACCCTGCCCCCGATTAAACTATTCCGGGCGGGCAAAACACATCGGGAGTAAGGACAACTGTCAAACGTTTTGTAATTAATTTTTAGTTCGGGCGCCGGACTAATCTCATGCCCGTAAGCGATAGATTAATTAGATACAGAGTAGGAAACGGCAGCAACTCCGGCCGAAACGATGGACTTAGTGCTTAGGCACACAGAGTACATTATAAATCTTAGGCAGTAGACCCCGTTTCAACACCTGAACAAGAGCGAATTTTGCCTGTTTGACAACCTCTATGGGCGAAGAGCTTTAGGTCCAGCGCACACCGCTGGCCGCTGGAGGCGCGGCTGAGCGCATTTCCTTGTTCCGCGCGGGCGGATTCCGCGAGCCCCGAGCGACTCCAAGCGCCCTCGGGCGGAGAGATATATTACTATACTCTTTGGGAGAGATACTCCCAGCGCGCCCATGTCTTTTAGGCCTCGTTTACGGAGACGCGGGGCGTCGCGCGTCGCGTGCGGCGTGACGTCTCGCGTCTCTCTCGCTCTCGACCACGCTGTATGAGACCGAGAGAGACGCGAGACGCCACGCCGCGCGACGCCCCGCGTCTCCGTAAACGAGGCCTTAGTGCTGATCGATACTACGACGACCACACTAGTTAAAACTCTCCAGGCTCTGCCCGCCAGCCAGCCGGGCGCGTGGTAGTGCGGCGGAGCGCAGAGCAGCACGGCGGCGACTGGAGCAGTCGCGCGCATGCTCTTGTAGTAACTCGAGGGCGAGCACCGCGTGCGAATTTATTCTTATATTGACCGTATGTCAAGGTAGTTACAATTTATATTAAATTGCTCTCCGCCGCGCCACCAGCGGTGTGCGCTGGGCCTTATAAAGAAAGAGAATTTAATACACCTAACTACAAAAAATAAAACCCACATCTGTGTCAATATATAAATTTATTAACTCCTTCACTTGGCGACAGGTTTAGCGGGCTTCTTGACTTTTTTAACACCTGCGGCTTTTTTAACACCTGCGTCTTTTTTAACACCTGTGGCTTTCTTAACACCTTTCGCTTTCTTGGGTGGAGGAGGGGTGGTTTTCTTCGCTACTGGCTTCTTAGGTTTCTTCGCAGCAGCAGCTTTGGCAGCCTTGACCCTACGTAGACGAAGCTTCTCGGCCTTCACGGCTGGGTCAACTTCTGAGAGCTTGATCTGTGAAAAGATTATAATGTTAGTGGAAGAATTTTGAAGGGGTTTGGCGTGAGGAGAGGTGGTGTGTTCAGAAAGTGTCAACGTGTGAGTAATCATGGTTTTTCATAACCCAATGCTCTGAAAGAGATGTATCATCATTTTGGAGTTTTTTTTTTTGTATTGAATTGGTTTGGTGTGCACGCTGCTTAATGTGATAAGCGGGATATAATTATCATTCTGGTAACATCAAAGTTGCCATATTTTCCTGGGTCGTATTTTACCCATTTTTGCATTTGCCCGACTGTTATGTGAGGGTGGTAAGTAGCCAGGCAAACCGAATGGATCCTTCCACTTAGCCAGTTGAGTTTTACTTGAATATTGTAACTCACATCCAGCATGCAGTTTTGAAGTTTTGTATTCCAGACAGAATCAAAGTCAATTCATTTATTTCACTAAAACCAATAATAGGATTTATAAAATTCAAATTAAATCAAAAAATAATTGATTCTAATTACATAAAGGTGAACTAGGCGCCAGTCAATCGATGACCGTAAGGGCTCTCTCAGACAGGCGCAACGCGAAAGCGCGACGCGCCTATTGTAGAACAATTTCCATGAAGTTTTAATAGAAAATGTTCTACTAGAGTTGCGTCGCGCTTGTTTGCGGGAGCCGGTTCATTGCCATAATTACAGACAGAATTAAAAAGCTATTGTGCGTCGCGTGGAGTTTAATACGGCTGCTATGGACCTGACTAGATTGAAGTTACTTTACAATCGATCAGAATCAATTTGCACCTTAAAAATTTGACCAACCAACCAATAAGACTAGCTCGACTAACAATAGATACAAACATAACATCGTCATGAAGGGATGCTAAAGGGGTAGGCAGAGGTGTACCTATAGTACACCCACATTTCGCAGTATAATAGGAGGCGAACCTATTGCCATCAACTAAGCAACATTAAATAACAAGTATAATACTCACTCCACGCTTCTCAGCCAAAGCCAGAGCCTTGACATTATTCCTCCTGTCCTGGTCAAGAATGGCCTTCCTTCTGGTCACAGCCGAGAACGGGTTCAACCTCAGCATAGCCCTAGTGTTGGTCAGCGGGTTCAACTTCCTGGTTGCACGGACTACACGCTTGCTGCAAGGATAATTGAGGGGGTTATATCATGTACAAGGGCTAGGGGGTTAGAGAAGGGAGGAAAGGTGGATCAGTATGTGTCAACGTGTGAGTAATCACGGTTGTCATAACCCAATGCTCTGAAAGAGAGTATCATCATTTTGGTTGGATATGTAGTCAGGATTTGATTCCCAAATGTAAAGAAAACTTTTGCAACTGTTTTTGTTTTGGTCAACGCCGGTTATGGATGTTTGCAATACCAGTGACATCACAGATGCATTGCTATCCTAAATATAAAGCGGATATGTCTGATGTGCTTATAATTACACTGACAGGACTGGCAGCCATACCCTTCAAACCATACCAAGCACCACTGCTTGGGGGCAGAACTAGGTACAGACACTTCCTCAGTCAAGCTCCTCCAGAAGGCGTTACTTACGAGCCTGACTGTCCATTTAAGTATTTCTATTTGTGGTTGTTATTTACATGCATCAGCTAACAATCTGCGACAAGCTGTGTTGACTGACTAAGTCCTGATTTCACCACTTAAACTGAACGCAATCAGCACACTTGAACCGCATTCAAGAGCTGTCAGTATCAACAATATTGACACTGACATCAACAATATTGACACTGGCATCAACAATATTGACACTGACATCAACAATATTGACACTGGTATCAACAATATTGACACTGACATCAACAATATTGACACTGACATCAACAATATTGACACTGGCATCAACAATATTGACACTGGCATCAACAATATTGACACTGACATCAACAATATTGACACTGACATCAACAATATTGACACTGACATCAACAATATTGACACTGACATCAACAATATTGACCCTGACATCAACAATATTGACACGAACATGGATAAGATATGCTAATCACAATCAGTTTCATTGGTTAAATCAACCCTAAGACTAGGCTTCTCCCAACACCTCTGTGAGAGTGAGGAGGCAAGATAATAAAATAAGGTGTACGTACTTGGGCGCGCGCAGCACCTTCCTGATCTCGTCAGACTTGAGTAAACGGCTGAGGTCGGTGTTGGCCATCTTAGGCTGGGGAAGGTTGAAGTTCTTCTTCTCCTTTGAGGGAGTCTTCCATGAGCCGAACAGGGAGTCTGTGGAGATGCGATTGGTTAGATAAGAAAAATATATAGAGGAAATTGATTGTTGGAATCAAGTTATTTGCTAAATAAGTATAATTATTTGACTTGGACTCACATATTTCGACATTCTGAAAATTTTGTTTCTGGGAAGTGGGCTTTTGTAAAATAGCATCAATGAAATTGAATACTTTTGGGAGCTGGTTGGTTTATTAATAATTGTCTGCGCTGTCAAATTCAGTGTTCAGCGTCTTGATAACATTGTGACATCTTGGTAAATAAGTTTGATTTTTGTGAGTTTCATGCAAGGCATTTTTAAATAGTCGGATGATTTCCAGTCGTATTTTGTACAAAAAAAATTGCTTTGTCGATTGTTGTTTAAACCACCACAACGAATTTCTTTGAAAATGTCTCAATGTTATTAAAATTTTAATTAACACTTTTACTGCCAAGAACCCGGCTCACGGGTGCAACGATAATTCGTTCGCGTGCCGACAACTCGCCTCCCGCGTCCTACATAATAATATGTAGGACGCGGGAGGCAAGTTGTCGGCACGCGAACGAATTATCGATCGTTGCACCCGTGAGCCGGGTTCTTGGCAGTAAAAGTGTTAAAGTAAATTATATGTATTCCACAAGTCGACACACTGACAGACTAGATATCTTCGTCAATGTTTCCTAAGGGAACTATAATATACCCCTCGATATTCGTAACTCCATTTTGTATGGAACAAAACGAGTAAGGCTTATAGGGGACACATTCTATTATCTAATTAGTTGATCTGTTGAGCGCTGAATACAGCGCTCAACAGATCAACTAATTAGATCACTAACACAACTAATTAGACAGATCTATAGGCTATTGCCTGAAATTGGCGACGCTAGCAGAGCTGCGCAAGAAACGCAAAAACGCGTTTTTGCGATTTCTTGCACGTGCATGCAAGTGATTTATATTTATTTATTTATTTGTGTCAATTAAACCATTTTTCTTTGCTTTTAGAATGATTCTCGTAGTTTATTAGTTCACACTTATCAAAAAAACATCAAAACTGTTTCTGTTTTGTTTGTAACTGTTTTTTTTTTTTTCGATATTTCCTTGTTTTTTGTGGTCGATAAGAATGTCTACTGTTGTTACTTACCGAGCCTGTCGAAAGCGGACTGGGTCCAGATGCAGAAGCGTCCGAGGTGACCACCGGGCGCCAGCTTCAGAAGGTTCAGCTTGTCCACATTCAGCATCTCAACGCCGGGAATGTTGCGGAAGGCGCGGGTCATACCCTGGTGAAAGGAGTTTTGTTTAGACACGAAATAGTCTCGTTGAGCCCCGAGGTACAAAATATCAAATGATGTCTCAGTTTTTAATCTTATTGATCAACAAAGTATCCTATAAATTAATTAAAACTATTTATTTGCCTCGACAACAATGAACCTTACGTAAGTTAGCAGGCACAAAAAACTTTTATGTTGTTGATTTCAAATTATTTAGCTTTTAAGAGTTGTTTGTAAGCCATGATATCTGATTCTGTGTAACCTTATGCTCTGGTAGCTATTTTATTTCTGCTTGAGTATATTTTTCACTGTTTTTGTCTGTAGGCTGTTGTAATGTTTTTTTTTTTTAATTCGGTGGTTTTATTTTTAACTTTTTAGTTGTGGTACCTACAAACACAAGTCGTATGCCATACCTGCAATATAAATAACAGTGACAGGAAGTAATTAAAACATCGTCAACATTTACAAAGTGGAAAAATACGCATTATTAAAGCTGACCAATCGAGAAGTATATCCTTTCAAACAAAAGAAGAATTTTCAAATCGGTTTATAAATAACAGTTCCGAGGTAACACATATTTTAAAAAATACAGCCGAATTAAGAACCTCAAAACTCTGTGATCAACTGGAAGACTGCAGTTTTAAAGTCAAAGTCAAAGCATTTATTTCAACTAGGCACATAAAAGGCACTTTTGAACGTCAACATTTACATTTAAATAGAATTGATTCTAGTCGCCCTTTATGCTTGTTAACCGTAAATATTAGAATGTTAGTAAACTTGTAGCGACACGTATGACCCGCTAAGCGTACAAACGCGCGCAGTTCGGTTGTGCCGCGTCAATATCACCCCTAAACGAAGCTAAAGCTATTCAACGCTTTAGCCATACGCTGCTGGGGTGAGAGGGTGGACAGAAGTCTCCCAAATTATGAAGAAAGTGAGGTTAGTTCTCGAAAGCGAAGATAAGTGTGAATTAGTATTGGAATAAGTGTATAGTGGTATGATGAACAGTGATACTTTATGGAAAAGGGAGGATCCTCCGACCAGACGGGTGTTGTGTCTGGTGGGTCCCGACGTTTGATGTTGGTACGTTGTATACAGGGTTACTGGTAACTCGACGTATTCCTTGCAGGACGTCATAGTAGGGTTAAAATGCAACAAATTAAGCCACCAAATGTTCTACCGAAGTTCAGTAGTTTTTGAGTTAGTTACATTTTCAGTATTTTTATGAAAAATCCCAGATTAAACCATTTGGAGCCAATTTACAATTTATTTGCTACACGATGACTAATGCATGTATGCCATCTGATGGCATACATGCATCAGTCATTGTATAGCTCAACTATATTTTAGGGAGCTCAACAACCCATCACACGACGCTACGAGATCTGCAGGACTTTTGCGTAGGCCTTAAATAAAATATTAAAAACCAATTAATCAATCTAGCCTGTCTGTCTAGTATTCAATCTAGCCTGTATGAAAAGATAGCATAGCTAAAAAGTTTAATCAAGTTTCCCCAACCCTGATATTTAGGGATGTCATCACTACGACGCACGCCCGGACACAATAAGAAAGTTTGACCGCTCTGTCGTACACCCAAAGTTTCTTCTGGGTCGGGGGATCTGCAGCTCTTTAGGTTAGTCTTCATTATGATACTACACAACGTGGACACAACAATACGACAATAAATGAAAACACTGGCAATACTAATGCATAAGAGTATTTTGGAACTGTCAAATAAATCCTAGTATCGAAATTATAGTGGTGATTTTTTCAAACAAACTAAATAGTAGTGATGGGCCGACTAAGGGTTTTGTCAATCTTTGACTAGCTATAGTGACTAAACTATTGGATATATTTGATTGAATTTTCGTATGTAGACTGAGAATGTCATTAGATATACGCAGTTTATTTTATTGTTGTATTGTCGTCTCTACCTTGTATGAAGATGGAAATGTTTCAGATGCTTACCTGATCCTTGTGGTAGATAATGAGGGGACCTTTGCGCTGGACGCGGCGACGGTTGCGCATCTTTCCCTTACCGGCGCGCAGGCGCTGGGATTTGTAGACCTAGACAAAGAGAATGAAGTTTAATTGCTGTTGTATATTTATACTTATTAGGAGTGTACCTACCTATATACAATAATGTTTGGTTTGTACACTTTACTCTATTTTTGTCAGCTCATTATCTTGTCTACGTCTAAAGCTGTTTGGTATTAATAAATAAAATTCAATACTTCTAACATTATTCTTTTCAAATTTCAACAAAGAGTAGCTTCACATTGAATGTGCAACGTCACAAGGTTCTTTTGGAGCGTAGCCCAAATCGGACCTAATGCCGCCATCTTGTTTAGTCAATACAAATTCTGTGACAATTTCACAAATCTTGTAAAAAAAAACTTGGGACAGTGGTCTGAGACTGAGAGCACCCTGTAAATGTCATTCAGAACTTCAAAGACGTGATGGGTATCTATATCTAAACACGATAAAACTGTCTAAAAATACTATTTCATTAAATCTGTGTAATAATTTATAAAGTAAATGTTTTCCACAGTTTACGTCCGCGTTGAACAATGATATTCAGCCGGATGGTTGGCTTGGAAGTTTAATGTATCTCCATAGACATAACGACAGATATATAGATCAGTAATTAGCTTTTAAGGAGAAAAAACCGACTGTCTATTCTAAAAGTATTTGATAAAAGTATAAACAATAACTGTTCAGATTAAATTCTAAAAGGGGATTTGTAACACGTATTTAGAAGGTTTCAACTTTATATCTCACCACATTTTCCAACAATTGGTGTTCGAAAAACATGATACAATTGTAATGGAAAAAAGAACACGAAAATTCCAAATATTAAATTAATTACCCTAAATTGTCAAACAAGAACATCTTTATGGTTATTTAAAATAAGTGTTCAAATAAATAATCAAATCGAAGCACTCGATTTGTAAGTGGGACTACATATTTGGCATCCATAAATTAAATTTCTGATAGATTTGTTTACATTTACAACAAATACTTTTAGAACAGACTATTGTTTAATTTGTTCTTCAACTAACCTTGAGGACATCAGACCACGCCTTGATGCGTCTCAGGAAGATGACCGCCTGTTTGGTCTTGTTGATCTCCTGAACTTTGTCGGAGACCACCAAGGGCAACTCAGGTACTTTCTCGATGATGTGACCTGATCAAACATATAACAACTTAGCTTTTTCCCTCAGGAGTCAAGGTTAACATTATTAATGGCAATCATAGCTGAGTGAGGGGGGCAACCCTTTAGCATTCCAGGGCGCTAATGCCCATAAAATGTTAGGCATTTAAAAAATATTTTTTTGAGATTTTGCAGAGCTGAGGCCCTTTTCGCATTAGTTTTTATTTAAAGACTATCAGTGTTTTTATTTGTATTTCTTTTACTATACTTTATACCTACGTATTTTTATTTGTATTTCTATAACTGGTAAGGGGGCATCCATTAATTACGTGAGGTGATTTTGGCAATTTTTTGACTCCCCCTCACCCCCTGGTGAGATGTGAGATTTCGCTCGACCCCCTCACCCCTCCCCTAATCTCACGTGAGATTTTTCAAAATGCATACATACTTTTAATCTAAATAAGTTCATCTGAGTTTAACTGCGCTGGGTTTATTAAAAAAAACATTTAGTTTTTTTTATTTATTTAATACTAGTTTACTAGTGTTTAAGATTTCTAAAAACGTGTCTAAATCTGTTTACTGATTGAATCCGTGAATTTCCCTGAGAGTATATTTTAGTGGAGAAACATTTTTATTTAATTTAACCCAGTTTTCTCGCAATTTTATGCTGTTTCTTGTGGAAAAAAAAAATACGTCATATCTGCCGAGGCCTCCCTCGCCCCCATGTGAGATTGGGTGAGATTCGGCTCGACCCCCTACCCCCTCTAAACGCCTAACGTAATTAATGGACGCCCCCTAAGTGAACCTATCAGTTCTAAATTTTTAATGTGAAATACAAAAGTTAGTAACAATAATGATGATTTGAAAATAGCCTTGAAGCTACTAAATGTTTTACAAAGTTATTTCCAACACAAATAACCTCTCATTTATTTTCTAGTCTACTACAGTCTGGCTTCATAATTACGTAAGACTAGCTCTGCCCGCGACTTCATCCGGATGAAATTTCTCTTCCCCCCGCCCCACCCCGTCGCATCGCATCACCTGCCGGCGCTAACACTTTGTTTTCGCTTAGCGTTCTTTCTGCCTTTTTTTATTTTTGCACAGCTCCTAAGGTTCATAGCGTGATGTTAAATAGCCGAGAGCGTTTCTCAAAAATTGGGCTATCAAATGAAAATTTTTTTTTTCAGCTCTGATCAGTAGTTTCAGAGATTTACCCCCTACAACCTCAGAAACTTTACCTCTTGATAATATTAGTATAGATAGGAAAGCCAATGTTTTCCACAGTTTACGTCCGCGTTGAACAATGATATTCAGCCGGATGGTTGGCTTGGAAGTTTAATGTATCTCCATAGACATAACGACAGATATATAGATCAGTAATTAGCTTTTAAGGAGAATTCACTTGACGACGTGTTTGGTATTGGGTCAGCGATGGAGCTATAAGCGGATACAATACTCAAACCTAGAATTACATGAATGCTGAAATCAACCTCTATTTCTGAGTAGTTGCGTAAAAGACAATCGCGTCAACAATTTAGACCCCTGTTTTATAGGGCATTTTCTTTATCTGACGGATATAGGCTTTTCTAAGGAATATAAGACACACTGGTTCTCTATTTTCCTCTTTAATTTTATGTTTGCAAATCTCAAGTTGGCTGATCAGATTGTTCAACAATCAACTAGAAACATAATGTTAAAAATATTTTGTAAGTATATTTATGGAATCAGGCGCTTCTTTGCAAAAATCTAAAATTAATTCGTTTTAATTTCGCAATAACTGGATCGGGCGGAGCTGCTTACTGCATCCAACCTTGGATCTAGTTATTGCAAAATTAAAATCGTTGAGCTCCTTAAGTTCTCAAAAATAAAATATCTTTATTTTTATCCGAGTTGAGCTGCACGAATACTGACACATGCATGCACTGACTGGACAGGTCCACTCAATCTGTGTGGTTTTTCCTCAAAAGACCATTTCAGACACTGATATGCATGGTCATCACATGATCTGAGTAAGGCTATGTCTGGACTTTAAAAGCGACTGACCTCTGAGTTTGTTCAGCCTTTCTTCTCAGAGTAGTCCGATAGCAAACGCCGACCTCATCTATTTTAAAAAATATGATTGACGTGTGAAAGTGTTTGTACAAGCCTACTTACAGAAATAAAATCATTTATTATTTCAAAAATATTATTTTTAGATTTTCGTAAAGTAACGCTTGATTTCACAAATTAACACTTGACAAAGCATCTAGTGTCTAGGCAGTGACAATGTTTGGCAAGCATGCAAATTTTTGTAAGCAGTCATATTTGTTTTCATATCCCTGTATTTCACATATAAAATTCCTCAATAATTACATAATATGCTGCATAAGTATAAAAATACTGTACAAAGGCGGACTTAATGCCTAAAGCATTTTCTACCAGTCAACCTTAGGGTGATGCAGAGATATACCATGGCAGGTGCAACATTATCAATACAACGGTTCTTACTACCAAAACTACAGTCTCTAGTACATACCTCTAGCCTGCACGAGAGCAGGTACTCCGCTAGCGGCAACGGCAGCGGCGACGGCGGCGCGCCTCTGACGTAGGTTCACGCGACGGTGCCAACGACGCCACGGCTTGGTGGGCGCGAACATGCGGCCTCCGCGACACATGTTACCGAACGCACCCTGGCCAGACCTGGGTGAAGGGAGTTAGATGATAAGAGAAGTTCTTGGCTGGTCGAAGTAGATGTTCGAGGTCAGCACCCTATCAAACACAATCTGAATCATTTTGAAGGATATTGCTAATCCATTGGTTCATAAGTTAGAAAAATTTGTGTCCTCAACAACGTAAATAACGCAATGAATGTTGTTGAACTGTCCTTGTGTATGTCCTTTAACTCTCATTAAGTTCACACGACAGTTCCGAGTAATATGAAGTGTCGTGGTAAAATAACTTTTTCACAAAAAAAATACACTACATAATGAAAAATAACTTTAATTGACGGCACGGTTGGCGCAGTGGTTAAGTGATGGACTGCTGCGGTGCGTGTCGCGGGTTCGATTCCCGCACGGAACAAACATTTGTATATGACCTACAAGTAGTTGTTTCGGGTCTGGTTGTTTGTGTATGTGACTTTTAATGTTTGTAAACGCACCCACAATACAGGAGAAATTCCTAGTATGGGGCTGTTTAAAAAAAAAAAAAAACAAACGACTTCCGAAAATTTACCTCGCCTAGGCCTCCTAACGCGAAGCGGTTGAAGTATTTCACTAATTCAACCGCTTCGCGTTTTGAGGAGTGCCAATTATAGGCTGGTTATAGTTATATTGTGGTCTAAAGACTGAAGTTTTGAAAGTTCCTCTCTCCCTACTACCACTTAGCTTTGCCCGACAGCGTCCATAATGATCTCAGTACATAAAGTTACCACCTAAGTACACATTGTGGAGTGCAATAAAGGATTGAGTATTTATCTGCCTACACTTTTATGGAATACAAGCGTTATGTTATAGTAATGTAGAGTAGATGTATTCTAACATATCGAATGCGTCTACCCATAGGAAGTAGACGTCCGCGCTATTAGAAATTTGATGTACCCCGCCATTGTCACTCATCACAGTAACTGTACTGCAGCTGTGTTTAAACGGGGATCTAAGTGTACTATCTACACCCATGCTGTAAAAACATTTATAAAAGTTTTTGAAACTTAGTTAGCGAAAGTTAGCTTATTGCCAACATTATAACAACCAGTGTCATAGTAGCCATAATATCATCCAAACAAACGTTATAATGTTGTACTAAATTTCATTATGCTACTCGAACTCGATCCCTTCCTTACTCATCAGACAGACACATTCTCACTACTCAAATCGTGGTATCTTTATGAATTAAAAAAAAAGAACAATGTCATGCACGCGCGTTTCACTACTACAGCTACTAATTTAAAAAAAAAAGCTTAAAGATTTTTCGAATTCATTTAAGATATCCCGCCATTTTTGTTTGATATTAGTATTGGTACATAGGGCTCTTACAACACTGGAAAACACCTTATGGTTTCAGAATCTTTTATAGAGGATTCATAACATTGGTGTAGATAGAATTGTATGCAATTGTACATAATTAGGTATTAAAAAGCTCATGTGATACTATTATCACACTCGATTCGACTTTTAATACCCATAAACAACAGTTGCATAGATAACTATTAATCTAGTCAACAAAAGAAAACTATGCCGACATTTTTGACATTGCAAAATTAAGCATTTGCAATGAACAATTTCTCGTTTGTAAAGTTTTACAAACTCTGCCCGCCAGCCTAACGGGCGCGTGGTAGTGCGGCGGAGCGCAGAGCAGCACGGCGGCGACTGGAGCAGTCGCGCGCATGCTCTTGTAGTAGCTCGAGGGCGAGCACCGCGTCCGAATTTATTCTTATATTGACCGTATGTCAAGGTAGTTAAGCTTAATATTAAATTGTTGTCTTCAATTGCTCTCAGCCGCGCCTCCATAAAGATTATTTAACCAAAAAAGTGAATTTGTGTGCATTATTCCTTAGTTTTATCAAGATACTGTTCTTTGGTTTTATTATTTATTTACTTATTCAACCAGAACGATAAAGCACATTACATTGACGAGTATTTTGTGCTCATATATTTCTGGTCAATAAATCTAGAAAATTTAGATGATGGGGTCACTGCTAAACAAGTCCAAGCACCGCCACTTCGACCGGCTCTGTGCTTCCCGCATCCAGCGGATTCGTGCGGCTTTCACAAGGTCATCGGTAGATACATTAAAAAAAAATATAATGGACGCCATCTTACCTGTGGGTACCACCACCACGTACACGGGGGATACGCGCTACAGCACGTCCGGTACCCCATGACTCAGCACTGGTCTGGTGACCTGGTTGACAATGACAGAAAATTGTTAAAGAATATTGAAAAATTATGACCTTGACATGAGGTAAGGTAAAATACTGTCAAGAATGGATAATATCTATTAGATCTAGAGTGTTACAAGAATATTTTGGTGCCTGAATGACCTCGACTAGAGGTAGCTATTTTAATACCTGAATGTCCTTGACCTTGAGAGGTCGTTGATGGGAAGCATTAGTGAATATTATCAAATAAAATGTACAAAACGTGATGGCGACGTTAGTTTCGATAATTGGTCATGCGCCAAAATTACATTGTGGTGTTGTAATTGAAATTAAAGAAGTTTTTTATTTGGTGACCTTCAACCTTGAGGTGTTCCAAGGTCAACTATATTTTTTTCTATTTTGATTGTCATAACAACCCAACAGCTATGGTTACGTAAGAACTAACTTCTGTTAAGTTGTCTTTGGTAATAAATTTAGGACTTTTCCAGTGAAAATGTCCTCATTGAAGCTACTCATTCCACTGTTAAATCGATGGCAGCAAAGTAGAAACGGTCATCTACAAAATCGCAATTTTACAGGAGAGCAGATTTAGTAAAACATTATTGTCATTTTGAGTGTTATGGACCAATAAACATGAAATTTTCTATGATGCGTTAAAATAACCTTCTCTATGAATTGTGTAACAGGTTTTATCGCTATGTCGTTGTTTTATTTAAATAATGTAGATGTCTTTTTTACTCTGAAAGAACTTTGACGTAGAAGAAGACACCTGCCTGCTATATGTTGTGATAAAAAAGCGCCTATTACATTTAAAATATCTAATAAACTAAGATAATAATCTCCAGTAATACTTTTAAGGATATTTAAAGAAAATCTAAGCCACATGTAAACAGTATTTCTCTTTTTTTTACGAAATTTTGTAGATGTCTTTACTTACTTTGCATTTAACATTTTATACACTATCAATAAATGAGTTATCTACCACAAAACTCTATCTATGTCTATCAGGTAAACTAATTTATTTAGTTCCCAAACCACGTAAAATATATATTTTTTAATAAAAATGCAATATACATATTACTATGTTTTATTTATTAAAATCGAATGTAGATGTCTTCATTTACGTGCCAGAATATCTTCATTATTTTGAAATTTGAAAATAATTTGAATACGGACTTATAGATAGGGCGATTATAGGCTCATTTTTGTAAAAAAATGCATTTTCACAAAAATGTAGATGTCCGTTTCTACTTTGCTGCCATCGAAATATTCCATCTTTTATTTTTAAAGGTTGTGTGTAGTAAAAACTCTGCACCCGTCCCCACTATGGAGTGGGTCCAGAACGCCATGTCTTTACGTTGATGTTGCACTAATCCGCAGTAACGCTCCACGGCAATATCATCCGAGAGTGTGGACATTTAGTGCTAAGTTATTATTTACTAGGAATACTTTAACTTCTATTTGGTGGTGTGGTAAATGTACAAGTATCTCCAGGGCCCGCAACTCTAGTACTCGAAGACACAGTAGGGTTTTAGTCATTAAGACTGCTGGTCTTTACCATATTAATCACTTATAAATGGGTGTTATTTTTGTCTTTGAGAAGCCCAGGTTAGAATGAAATTTCCATTTCCAAATAACGTTTCTATAATTTTCTTCAAAACCACAAGAATTCTAATGAGCTTATTTAGGTTAAGTTTATAGTAACCTAAGGTAATTAATTAATTAATAAAATTCTTTTCTGACTCCTCTCCGAGGGAAATTAATATCTAAAACCATGTTATGCCAGAAAGAAATAAACAAAAAACAATTATTTCTTTT
Organism: Brachylomia viminalis; assembly: GCA_937001585.2. Taxonomy (NCBI): domain Eukaryota; kingdom Metazoa; phylum Arthropoda; class Insecta; order Lepidoptera; family Noctuidae; genus Brachylomia; species Brachylomia viminalis. Next base: position 9,270,711 of record OW443322.2, on the reverse strand, counting down.
GCTAAATTCGACACAATATACAAAAGAGTTAGTAAATAACAATGCCTAAAAAATGCAAATAAAACTCACCGGCTTCCTTGCTGACAGAATATGGCTGTCTGCCATTCTTGGACATGGACACATGCACAGCATTGACGAGGTCAGGCCGGATGGGGGCCTTGAAGACGAACGGGAGTGGGAGGGAGGCACCATTTACTGCCTCGCTCTTCTCCGTGTAGACCGACACAAGCGGTCGGGAAACTGACAAACTCTGTAATAGAGGAGAAAGTTAGTATTTGATGTTTCTGAACTTGGGCAGTTGTTTCAGAACCTGAAGAGAATTTCTAATAGAAAGTTATATTGGATGTTACAAAAATATTAGTTTGGAAAGGTGCTTGATCTTGAAAGAATGTACAATGTCAGGGGTCTTATTTTAATTAGGCACAAGATTTTTTTTTTTTTATATTGACAGTAGAATTCTTCCTAAGATGACCCTTTGACCCTCGCCTATTATGTGTGTTTACAGACAAGTCATACAAATATTAGTCACCTGTGAGAAATGGACCCACAAATGCATTGTTGACTCAGCCACTATGCCACAAAAATAACAGAATACCATCTGTTGTGGAGCCCTCTCAGGCTAAGTGAAAGTAATCAACCATTAACAAATACTGACTGGAACTTCCTTCGCTTGGAAACCATTCAATTACATGACAAACTACATTATAACAAAAGGCACACCTTTCCCTAGTTGGTTTCAATAGTGTGACTAATTTAGGTTTGTATTCCACAAGTCGACACACAACCAGTATTTACCAGCCATGTTTCCTAAGGGAACTGTTTACTATACCCCTTAAAAATGTACCTAGAGGACTATGGTAGTGCAGCTAGGAAGAGTATAGGGGATTTAGAACTTACAACATACAAAACTTGAAATTAACAAATAAAAAATTGCGGAAGTTACCACATTTTTCGTTTTCGACTGAAGTAATTATAGAAAGAGGTGAAATTGATAAGTTAACAAGCCACATTAGGGTAAGATTTAGGTTGTTTCCTACAGAAATGTCAAGGATTCCGGCAATCACTTGGCAAACGAACAATCATAACCTCAAAATTTTCACGCATTTTCATAACAATAAAAAGTTTGTAAAATAGCTTTTTCATAGGATATTTTAAAGCAGAATCTTGATCATTATAGTGCAACATCGTTTTATAACAATGTTCGTAATGATTTATGGAAAATAAACAAGGGATGCACCTATGGCGTGTGATATTAATCGATCGCGAAGTCATTTTCGTACACATTTGAATGAAGTAATATAGCTATGAAACAATAGCATATCCCATTTATATGTTGAATTAACACAAATAACTTACGAAACACCATTATAATCTTGTTATTTTGCAAAATGTAAAAGCAAACACGTGTTTCGAGCACGGCAACAAAATACTTTCAACTACACTTTCACTTCATCGGATCGACTCACTTAACAATATTAAACGTTAGAAAATCACATCAGTTTCTAATAGACTTACCATTTCGCTATCTAAGCGAAGTTATTCCTCCAAAAAACACTATAGGCGGCGGTATAGACCATCCGCCATGCCACGGAGGAGTAAAAAGACCGGAAATTAGAATGGTTTTTTGACAGTAGGAAAAGGCAGTGACCAGCCCAAAAAAATACATGATTATATAAAAATATTATTTTTGATTGCTTTGTGAAATAACTAGCCTATGTATTTCTATAATTTCATTGTGCAAAAGACATAATGAAACATATGTTTGATTTATTCTATGTAAATTCGGAAAAACAGCAAACAATAGACAAAGAGCTTAGTGCATTGAGCTAGGAAGTGGTTACAACTGGGCCAAGACATTTTGTGTAAAGCCAGGTTAGTCCACTGACGTATAAATCATAAGTTAGTCGAATAAAAAAAGTACTCTGTGGTCGAATACTGACTGACAAATAAAATAACATACTAAAGTTATAGTAAACACTCATTATTATTATTATTTACAAGTATTTTCAAATAGTGATATTGTATGTGACGTTGTTATACAAAAGGAATCTTGAAACAGAACCGAACTTGTTTGTGTATTCAAACCCGTAAAGTGCACACAAAATATTGAGTGTGTTCTAAACATTCGTGGATGCAAAATTAAACCTGTGAAACTCCCTTGAACAGGTAGCTGGACCGTTTCTTCTTCTTCGTCGTTCTGTCAGTGCTGATCGCAACCACATACGACGCGTCACCTAGTTCTAGCTGGACTGCATACCGCTAGTTTAAAAACAGCAATATTCTCACCACCAAAGCTACTCCCATGTTTTAGCGAGGCAACACGACGCTAAAGGCAGCTCATTGTTTCAGATTAGCGCTAGCGCTTTTGATAGGGTCAGATTTTCGCGAGCAGGCTACGCTCTGAACACATGCATTAATTGACACTAGCGCAACAGCAAACTATGTGCTGTGTTGCCCCACTTTAACCAAACATTCTTGTGGGTAACTATGTATATGACTTTGGACGTAGCGCGAGTTGGGCACAAAGGATTCACCCCCGACCTACAAATACAAAGTTGAAACTGCATTTCTACGTTTTATAACGAAGCCTTATTATGCTTTTCATAATTATGCTGCACAAAATAACTGTTGCTGCTTATCAGATTAATTCAAAGACATTACTTTAGTACCCAAGATAGTAGATGAAATTTAGCCCTCCCCTAAAATTGCTTTAATTCTTGCTATTATAGTCCTGAGTAATAAAAATGTTTGTAATAGTCGTCTTTCAACAGCTTCAATGGATGAACAACCAAAATGCAGTCATGATGTTGATCCAATAACCCAACAGCCAACAAAGAAAGATCAATCAGTAGCTCAAAAAGACCAATCGACTCTGCCTGAAACGCAAACTCCAGCAACAAAAGCACAAACTGTATTTACAAAAGAAAGTCCAGCTTATTTGAAAGACCAATCAACTGCACCGTTAATTCAAACTCTATTAACGATAGACCAAACCATTTATTCGATAGACCAACCAGCGGCATATTCGAAAGATCAACTGGCTTACTCGAAAATTCAAAATGCTTCAACAGACGACCAACCGGAAGCGTATTCGAAAGATCAACTGGATTACCCGAAAAGTCAAAATGCCGTAACAATAGACCAACCGGCCGTAACAAAAGATGAAACCAGTTTACCGGAAATTAACATTGCATCAAAAAAAATCAAATCATCCTCGTCGGAAGAACAAACAGCTACATCAACAATTCACATTGATACTACTAAAGATGAATCGTGTTCCTCAAAAGAACAAAATATATCGTTAAAGAAAATTCACACTTATTCGATGAAAGACAAATCGGCTTCGCCGAGGGAACTAACAATTACACCAAAAATTAAAATTGCTTCAACAAAAGAAGAATCATCTTTCTCAAAAAGAGAAAAAAAAATACTAACAACTCAAGCAGGATTAACAAAAAATGAATCGGCTACGACGGCAACCCCGAAAAATCTAGTGGAAGCAATAATAGAAAATTATTCGAAAACAATTGACTCAGGAATCTCCTTGTGTGCTGTTAAGGCTTCAGCAACCCCTTCTTATAATATAAATAGTACTAATGCACCTTTAAAAATCGGCTCTTCAACTCAAAGCCCCGGTACACCTCAGCCTGTGTCCCAGATGCCACCTGCAACGTCGGTGGCTGTTCTAAGTCAACCCCCTAGTTTATTCTTACAAGCCCTATCCAAACTAAACGACAGTTCTTTAACTCTTGCAGTTATTAGTCGTTTGAGACTGCAATCATCCTCCAATTTGATTAAAGGCTACAAAATCGAATCTGGAGAAATAACGCCACCCGACTCCTTGTCAAGTGCCCCGCCGACGTATTCGTTTGTGTTACGCCAATTGGCAGTCAGAAGAAGGCCCAGATTTATGGGAACATTTTATCCGTCGCCCTCTTTCGTTCAACACGCCCCTCCACCTACTTATACTGGTGCTTTTGATGTGTACATCGAACCTGCTCTACCTCCGCCACCTGCGAGGGTTTACACCTTTGGATTCACTTCCATGCCTATCGTTTGCCCCGAATGCGGATATACGGGCATGACAGTAGTAACAAGTCATGTAACTATTTGCACTCATTTATGTGCATTTATTTTATGTTTACTTTGCTGTTGGGTATGTGCCCCTTTGCCTTATTTATTAAGGTCATGTAAGGACGTTTATCATTATTGTAGAAATTGTAGGAGTTTCTTGGGTATGTATTGTCCAACTAACCCCGAGAGTGTAGCATTTCCGAATGTTACTTAACGTTCCTTTTTGTAATAATGACTTGGTTTGAGTATTATAATTTTAACAAATTTTTATCACGTTTTTTTCTAGTAAGTGTAACTTTATAAAATGTTTAGTTTTCTTACAAGATTTATGTTTGATTCGCAATTGATTTCAAAACGAAATCAAATGATGAGCCATAGACAATAAATATTATTGAATGGATCATGGTTTTCCGTTTTAATTATAATTTTAAATCAACATTCGATGTTTTATTGCAAACCACGATCCAATATTATTTTGTTGAAAAAAATTATATCATATTATTTTCTGGTGTTGCACGGAACAATATTGATTTGCAAACAAATTGCAAAGATCCGAAATGTGATTTTATTAAGGATGCGTTCCTATTTACAAGTCAACGAGCATTGAAAACTATCGATCAACTGACTTAAAAACATATCTAAAATATATGTAAAAACGGAGAATCATAATTCAATTTACATAGACGTGTTTAGAAACCCTAAACTTTAAGCATTTGTTTAAACATTGCATTTATTTATTGTTAATTCCGAACGTTTCCACTGTCAATGATGTTTCAGCGCCCTCTAGCGTCAAAATGTCCTGTGTAAAATTAGAAGTCACAGCCTTCCGTAAGTTCCGTGTGTGTTGCGGAAAAATCCCTTTTTGGGCGTCCGACCACATGTGTGAATAGTGAACAAAATATGGTTCTGTTATGATTTTATGTTAATAGAAGCGTATTTCATAGTGATCGGTACACGACTTCGATAGATAAAGTGCGTACGGATCGTTCAGTGTGCCAGAAAAGTTGGAACAAGACGACGGAAGTGCATTTTTTTCGATGTAAATACGGTCCAACCAGGGTCAGTCCGGTGTGGTACGAGAGGTTCGCGCATATTTCCCAGCGACCGGCCGTGTGTGCGCGCCACTGGGACGTGTGAGTTACTCGTGAATAATTCGACCTTCGCACTGTTCGATCGGGCCGTTTTCATCGGGAAAGTTAGTTCGCGATTAGTGGGTTAACCCCATCATGCCGTCGTGTTAAGGGGCATGGAGGCGCGCTCGTGATCGTCTGTCGGCGCGGAGCGCGCGCCCGGGCTTACATAACGAGGGCAGCGGCGGCATGGCCGCCCGCGTGTCCGCCGAGGGCGCAGGGCCCTCTTACGCGTCAGTGTTGAACTTTAGAGGGGGTGACAGCAACAAGGAGAACATTGAGGCCGCGCCGGGCGAAGTGTCTGACGCGCCTCCGGCGAAGCAGGATGACGAGGAGGAGGAGGGGTTCGTGCCTGTCATATCGCACGGACGCCGTCCTGGGAAGGGGCGAAGGCACCCTGAGCGTAGGGCTCCGCCTCGCCCTCAAAAGGCCCCCACAACGCACACGGAGCCCCAGCCAACGCCAGAGCAGCAGCAGCAGTCGTCTGAGGGCCAGCCGAAGAAGTTTGTAGAAGCACCAATACCAAAAGTGAACCCTTGGCAGGTGAGTGGTATTATGTAAACAAAACAATGTCATAACATTAATGATGCAATTCTGTTCTATTAGTTCAATTATGAAAGAAAGAAATTGTTTAGATTTTATATTGTACACACTTTTTCAATCGATGACTTATGTGCATTGGTCTTTGCTTCATATTACTCTTTTTCAGGTTACATTGACTTAGACTGTAGCGATTGCATGTTATGCCTATTGATGTTGTTATTGTTTTTCAATATTCTTATTAGCATTTGCAAGGAAGATGTGATTCATATGATTTAAATACTCTAGTCTAACTTACGGCTTAACACAATCACCAGGACATTTAATGTGATAAGGATAACATTGCTTCCCATTTTACTAAAACCATGGTATGATTTTGATTGTAACACTATCCAAATCTATGAACAATTGATTCTTAGATATAAAATTGACAGTCTACTCCTCCTTCTAATGTTTATTTTTTATCATCTGCAGAGCCTTAGCCCAAATATGTTTGGCTTGGCTTCCAGTCTAACCGGCTGCAGCTGAATTCTAATATTACCAGTATTCTTAATATTTGTATTCTATAATTTCTTTATTTTAGGATTGCATTTACATACTCTTCAATAGTATTAGGCTTTTTAAATTATTATTGAAGGTACCCACCACTAGATATAAGGCTATTTTATATAAAAGGTCAATGGAAGCCATCAAAGTATTATTGTGCAATAGATTTCACCCTATTGCACAAGTATTTCTATGAAGTTGACACTGTTTTTTTTTAATCAATTTGTTTTTCGGTTTTCAGAACCTTCTTTGTTGTTTCTTTCATACATTGATTATTATCTATGCTTTTTTTTTTTTCAATTCCATTACTATTTTGGCTCTAGAAAGATACAGGAATTACTCTTCTCTCTCAGCGCATGAGTCAGGGCTACACAAATGTTTGTGTCTTGTAGTAAAATGAATAAATTACTAGTAGTAGTGTGCATTCATTTTATTTAATTAAATAGGAACAACAAACAGCTATATTATGCAATATTACAAACAGAAAATGTAGATTATCATAAATACTACTATGCCCATACCCATAAGACTACTGTGAATTTCGTTTTAAAAAACCTATAAAAATCTAGCTGTGTCATGAGTATTTAAGATCTAATACCCATATCAGAGAATGTCATTTAAGTATTACTTGAAACTAGTTTCAACCAATCAAATGGTTTTAAATTAGACTTTAGTAGTGCTTGAATCTTGAGTGGATTAATATAACAATCACTAAAATTACCTTGCTGGATTTATACCTATTTCAAGCTAGGCTTGGCCGTCAAGACTCACTTAATTGAAATCACAGTTAGTAGAGCATAAATACATTTTTTGCTTGAATTGAGAATTTGAAGTGGCGAACTGGTCAACCTTTATTTTAGCATTACTTAAGGCAATCTCTTTGATGTAGCACGCAAAATTTTAAATTTCTTAAGAGTTTTGCAAATAAATTTTGAATTTCACAGGCTTTCACCTTAAGTAATACTAAAGTCTAGTTTAAGGTCTCAACTTCAAATTCCGAATTCAGAAACCGGGTGCAAGTCTGAAGTCAGCAATCCGCCTTGAGCAAGTGTGGTGTTCAATGTCCTCTTTGTATGAGAAGCCCTGCAGAGCTTTGCCCTGCATGGCACAGTAAGAGGTTGGTATTATTATCTTTGTCATGTCAATCCATACTAATATCATACATTCGAAAGTAACTTTGTCTGTATGTTACCTTTTCCCGCCTAAACAACTGAACGGATTTTGATAAAATTTGACAAGGAGATAATAAGGAGACTTGGGTTACTTTTTGTCCGGGTAGCATGTTACCGTGGGATAATTAAATATATTCTTTCCTTGCCATGTAATAAAGAGTGTCCATGGAGTTTCTTGCCCATTCTTGTCTGAAGGAATCTACTACGCTTTTGGATGGGTAAATAGCTCAATCTTTCTGCCTGACCGAGCCTTTGACAATTCCAAAGTGCCTGTTAAAGGTTTATTTGAAATAAATGCTTTGAGTTTGATTCTGAATTTTTATAACTGTAGGTACTGTCAACTTTTTCCATTATTATCAATATTGTCAATGAGAATATTTTAATGGGCCTTGAATATAAATGTAGCACCATAAAAATACTTAAAATAGTGCTTGCTACTAAAGAAAAATTGTATAATTATTGAGAACACACTATGAATAGTAAATTTATTCTAAATAAAATATTTGTAGTTTATATTAATGGATTAAAGTACTATCAAATACATATTCTTCTGCACAGACTCGAAACAATCGGTATAAGGGGTACGGCTCTCTCCCTTTTTGGAAGTTATTTATCTAATCGAAAACAGCAGGTTAGGGTTGGAAACATGACAAGTGATGAAAAAACGGTATGTTTTGGAGTACCTCAGGGAAGTGTGCTCGCCCCGACGCTGTTCCTGATTTACATAAATGAGTTGTGTAATATCAGGAACAGCGGCGGACGAGTTTACTCATATGCAGATGACACAGCAGTTGTTTTCGCCGGTGACTCTTGGGCTACTGTACATGCTTCAGCGGAACGCGGATTAGCGCTAATAGCAAGCTGGTTAAACGCTAATCTGTTAACCCTTAACGTATCTAAAACAAACTTCATCTGTTTTACTCCAAACCAGAGGACACAGCCTGGTGCTGAGTTTGGAGTCGTGATCCATGAGTGTGCAAACTCTCATGATACATGTAACTGTCAAAGCATACAGCAAGTTAGATTTACGAAGTATCTTGGTATAACAGTTGACCAAAGACTGTCTTGGCACACCCACATTGAAAATACCATGGCCAGGGTCAGAAAACTTATATGGATTTTTAAAACGCTGCGACATGTGATGCCGTCATTGTTACTAAACAAAATCTATACTGCTCTGGCACAAACGGTCATCACATACTGTATACCGATCTGGGGAGGGGCTACTAAGACTAAGTTTCTAGACCTAGAAAGGGCTCAACGGTCTCTCATTAAAGTCATGTATTTCAAACCCTTTCGATATTCTACAGACAACCTCTACAGGGTCAGTAATCTGCTTACTGTTAGGAAACTATATATATTGAACATAACCATAAATCTGCATAAGTCCCTTACATTCTATCCATCAAATCTCGACAAAAGACGTAAAGATATCGTGGCCCACTCGTCTCGGATCCGTACGGTTTTTGCTAGGCGTCAATTTAATACACAGTCAACTTATATTTATAATAAATTGAACCTCATACTGAATATTTACCCTATGTTGCGGTACAACTGTAAAAATACTCTAACAGAATGGTTAAAGTCAAAAACATATGATGGAATCGAACTTTTACTAACTAGAATATGTTAAAGAAGAACCTGTACACAATTATAACGCACAATAATCATTAATCATGCAATCATTAACACACATATACACACACGCACACCTACACATATCACACATCCACCTCCCCAACACACACTTGCACACAAACTCTACACATACTTGAACATGCAAAAATAATATTGTATTATCCTATTATGTAAACTTTTCTTATTATTTTTAAACTAAGTATAATTATCTCAACTATGTAGAGAAAAACTAATCCATGGGAAGTTGCGAGGTAGTCCCATCACAAGTATATTTATAACTTACCGGGGCTTGCCTCAATTTTGTGCTGTAAAATAATTGTGAAAATCAATAAAAACTTTTATTATTTATTATTATTATTATTATATCCTACTATAGAATATCAACACTCACAATTTTTTTTTTTCAGTCTAAGGCCATATAATGCACTGTGGTTATTTGTTTATGATTGATTCATATACACTGACACTGACTCCTGAACCACAGGTACCACCTAGCTCGACTCTTCAATTGAAAATGGCACACATTTTTTATGTCAATAAAGCATTTTTTATTATCAATACTATGCCAAACATTTTATAAAACAGGAAGTTGTAAAACCATGTTTTATGCCATAATAAAGGCTGTGTAAAACCTATGTTTTGATCACGCAATTGTTATCTAAAGTTTTTGAACAATACTTCTTTCCTTATGTTAACGGAAGGTTATTTCAGCATAGATAAAAATAATCTAACTGAGAATATAACTATTTAGTCTATAAACTGTTATCACATCCTAATTGTGGTAATTTTTCTTAATTTTTAAGAAACATCTTGGCTTTCCCATCAAAAAAAGTCAAAGCCCTGAATACCTGAAAGGCTACCTATCTTTAAGACAGTTTTAAAAGCCTATCTGGTGCTACAATACACCTGAAAGTGACAGAGACAGCATGTGACTTAATAGCATCACTAATTTTAGTTGAATTAGAGTATTTGGCCTTAACAAAACTAAATCTGTCATCAAATCATTTAAATAATTGAGTTTTGATTAAAATGCCATGAAAATGTTAATTCTGTTAATAGAGGATATAGAGATCAATTTTATTTGTATCATAAAAAAAAATTACTCATGAAAAGTAGTGAAAAATAATTTTCCATTGATGTTTGTTGAATGATTTGGCCTTTGTTATGTATTTTGGTCAGCTTATTGACATTCTTGTGTTGGTTTTGACGAGGTATAATTGCGTTTTTAAACTATTGAACTATGTAATTGATAATAGCAGCCTATTGTTGTCCCACTGCAGGCCAGAGGCCTCTTCTCATACAGAAAAGGAACTATATGACATTTTAAAATGAATGATTCTGAACGCCTAATAAATTCAAATATAGATAAGTATAGGTGTCCTAGAAATCGACGTCAAGCCGGTAACAGGTGATATTATATTGCCGTGACAGTTATCAAAAAAATAAAACACTTTGTTGTTCACTTTTCAAATTATAAGTACTTGTCAAAAAATTAATCGGAAAAACTGACTCCGTGTGATGATTCTTCAAGTCCTGCAACCACAAATATTAACTTTTTTTCGTTTTTTTTATCTGTAATGTAACCATGAATAAAAATCGAAGAAATGTTAATATTTGTGGTCACAGGACTTGAAAGATCATTAGAGGGTGTCAGTTTCTCCGATTTATTTTTTGATACTTTACCTAGATACCTATGTATAATTTGAAAAGTAAATGACAAAGATATTTATACCATTCCCCCTCTAAAAAGCTTATTTTATTCACTGAAAACAGTGAATAAAAAAGACTTTTACTCACTGTTATATAGCTACACAAGTTGACCATCCTAATAATAATAACAAGAAAATTACTCTTAAATTTAGTAATTGTTCCAATTTTAATGTGCATTTTAATTAATTTAAGCTTCCTTTTTCTTTATTAAATGTTTATTTTCGCTTAAATCTTTCTTTTTCTCATAGTCATGGTATAAAGTATAGTATGCAACTATTGAATAAAACGGATTTATATCGAGGGCCATGAATCACTCGCGTCGCTCAGGATTCTAATACTTGAATCACTCGCTGCGCTCGTGATTCAACCATCATGAATCACTCCCTACGGTCGTGATTCAGTCGTTAGAATCCTAATGAGCTCGTGATTCATCTATGGCCCTCGCTTTAAATCCGTCCTTTATTCACTAATTGCATAATATACTATTTTTTTATTTTTCTGATAACTGTCACAACTATTCCGCCTATATCGCCTGTTTCCGGCTTGACATTGATTTCTGGGACACCCTGTGTAGTCAACCTCATATTTGCTTTACCAGTTTGACAATAGCCTGGTAAAATCTTAACCCCCTTTGACTGCCTCAGCAGGGTAAAAACCTTCCCTAAAGTAGAACTATCTGTCACATTGGTCTTGAAAGCAAAAATAGACCTTGTCGTTTTATGATATCTATAATAATACCAGCGTATTATTGTCCCACTGCAGGTCAAAGGCTACTTCTCATAGAGAGAAGGCACGAGCATTGATCACCACGCTTGCTCAAGATGAGTTGGCAATTTCAGATTTATATTTACTATAAAGTCCAGGTTTCCTCACTGTTTTCTTCACAAATCATTGTGTATAAGCGTGTATCTAACCAAGACCGATTTTTATAATGCATTTCATTTCACGAGAAAAATAAATATATAATTATGCTTATCAGTGTGTTCAATGATTTTTGTAAACACTTGATTAAACAAGAATTAGTTTTTTTTTTAAATATGACCCCTAAATTACGTATTTTTTTTTTCATTCATTTATAATATTAGCCTCAAACTGATTCATCATCATCATCGGCGGCCTTGTTCTACGGACTGCTAAGTATAGGCCTCCTCCCTTTTGTGGAATGCTTTTCTGGTCTGGGTGTCTTAATTAGGTTGTACCTGTGATCTTCTGTATGTGATTCACTCTTTTGGCTATTGGTCTGCCAACACTCTTATTAGGGCTGGTTTTTAGATACCACCGTAGTTAGCTCAACCATTAGCACAGATAACTATATACTAGTCGGAGACAGATAGGACAGTACTATGGTTGATGATTAGTTCCAAAAATATGCGCCAAGCGCTAGTGTCGTAATGTCACTGAGGGATGACCCACAGCGTACTATAAAAATGACGCTGACCATCCGGCATAGAATATCGATAGCATAGTGATGTGCCATGGAATATTCTTATAGGGTTAATTTTATTATTTGCAATGTTCAATGTTTCTTCCTATATGTTCAATGGATACGAATATAACGAAAGAAATGTAAAAAAAAGACTTCAGATTTTACTTTTTATTTATTTTTTCGTCTTAACCTATGGGCTTTATATTTCTCAAAGGCAATTTGTTGAGGTGCACACATCTGTTTCACAAGTTTTTCTTGTACACCTCCTTTTAAAATTTTATTAATTATGTTGCACCAATTATGAACATGGGTGCGTATCATTAAATTAAGCAACCATTCCTTTACTTCGGTGTTATGACCTGTACACCCCAACCAATTTAAATCAAATTTCTTTATTATTTCTATTTTTAAATGTTTTTTTACACATTTTTTGTATGCATACTTATTCAAGTAATCATGTATAAGGCCCGAGATATTCCTATATAACATTAGAAACTTCTTTGATGGATATGTTAAATTATGATGTTTTAAAAGGGTATATTCTCGTTGTTCAATCCATTTATGAAATACATCTCTTTTTGTTTGCGTATAAGTATCAGAGCATCTCCTACCTACAATTAAATTTGTTTGTCACTCTCCTGCACATATACCCTGCTGTATATGCAGAAGAGTGCACGCGCAATCTTTCGTTTACTGGATTCAGTGATTGGTTACTGCTAATGTTTTGCGTCATTGTTATGGGTCTACTACACACGGCATTTTCTTTATCTTCATCAAATGTTGATGAGGAACTCTCATCAACATTGGATGAAGATATGAGTTTAAAAAAATCTACAACTGTGTTTCCTGTATCATCCTCACAGTTTGCGTATATTGAATGTGGACCCATAACGTTGGACATTAGCAGTGATTTAAAAGCATTCAAAAAAGTATTTGCATCAGGATTGACGTTCCTGTAGTTGATGGCTCTGATCCTACCAAAAAAATTCTCAAGAGGATCCTGATTAACATTTCTAGGATAAAAATATTGTATATCATATTTTTCGAACAACAGTTTAGACAACCTTTCAAAACTTTCTATAGTTGTAACCCATCCATTAAGAGAAGGAACTCGATTCTTATAGATTTTATTATTTTTGAGGGCTTTCTTGCTACTATTATCAATATATTGAATATTTTTTAATATTTGTTTGGCTTCTGTCCAAAAATTGAAAACTTGATGGGCGTTCGGCTTTATTGGTCCACGAAGTTTGCCCCGGACAGTACTCCCTCGAGATCCGTTCACGCTGTCAAAGAGCTTGTCCATGAATTCCACAGCTTCGCCTGTTGTGGCCATTGTCTCACTGACATTTTGACCCGAGGCTGTAGTTTCTGAAATACATAATTATATATAAGTATAACAAACAAACAATGTTTCCATTTCCATTATCAGACTACAAGAAAGTGCAACTGGTATTATTCTTAGTATATTAGTTTAAATCAAACGTCTTATTAGTCATAATGGCTCAATTGTAAAAATTTAAACCCAATTATTAAAAACCTAATTCTTTTTATCAAAGAGTGAATATGTATAGTGTGAATTCTTGTTTTTTTTGTTGGAGACCCTAAATAAATTAAAGTAAAGTGAGTGAGTGAGTGATTGATTGATAACAAAGTAAAAACTTACTGAACAATGCAGTGTATTTAAGCATTCCACTGGTTGTTGCACTCAGAGTTTGGGCAGCTACACTCACTTTCATTTTCTTCATTTTTGCTGCATAAATATGGTGCTCTGTGAGTTTTTTATGCATTCTAGTATGACCTAGTTGGCAATCAGCATCAAATACCGTTTCGATATCCTTCCAAGTGGCAACTTTGCTTTTGAAAAACATATCTTTTGTAAGAAGGTTGTTCCTTAGCCCCTTAAGTAAGTGTGGGGGATCATACACTACACTTAGGTGTTGTTCTGACATCTCAATAGTTCCATCTGCAAACAAAAAAGCTATTGAGTACAACTTAATTTTATGGATCACAATCCTACTAATTTATAAAATAATGTCAAAGTTTAGATGTTTGTTATGCAATTGGGGTTTAACAGTTCAACATATTTGGATGAAATTTGGTACACAGTTAGACCATGACCTGGACTAACATACAGATGGATATTATGATAATTATAATGATGATGGATAATTTTTATCCCAGATAATTTGCAACTGCTATGCAGATAATGTGAACAAAGGCTATTTGTAGAGAGAGTATCTACTCACCATTATATTCTTCATTTAAAATCCTTTTGCGTTCTGTCTCCAATTTTAGCATATTTATGGCTGTTCTAAATGTCGAGCCCTGGTCACATACAATAGCTAAAGGTATTAAGTCTGACTCTGACACTTTAGCAACCACTTCCTTTAAAATCCTTACTACTGTAGCAGCTGCAGTTGTTCCCTCACAAAAATAGAAAGAAATAGGCTGTCTCCAGTTTGAGCACACTCCTTTCAGCATAAATACTAAGGCATGATCACAAAACCTTAATTGTCTTTCATACCCAAAGTCTTTAAAGCCTCTTATCTCATCTTGGGACTCCACATAAGTGAGATGAGGTGTAAGAGCCACTTCATCAAACAAAATAGAACATAGTTTCTTCTTTGTGTCCCATTTTTGTGTTTTGTGCTTCAGTAACCTAAAAATATTATCATTTAGCCCCACATTAAACATAATATTTTCAGCAAGACGGTTTAAAGTTCTTTTACTGGGCAAATTGAATATTTTTTGTAATAACCTATATCCTTTTGGGCTTTCCTTCATTAGGGTCAACGCCAAATGCTTTTCACTGGTAGTGTATCTCATTGCCTTCTTCTTTCTGTTTGCCATTTTTAACTGCATGAGTAGGAAATCTTGGGCTTGTTGTGACATTTTATCAAATTTTTTATTAAACAATTGGCTGCAGCTTAGTGTCTTAGCAGCATCCAATCTTTGCAAAAATGGCTTCCGAGTCTTGTTTTCCTCAATGGCAACTTTTCTCATTTTTTTAATAAAGCACCTACAGTTTGTGGTCAATTTATTAGCTGTAAAAGATTAATTACATTATTTAGTACCGTATATAAACTGATGACAACACTTTTAGATTCTATCCATGAAGCAAAACAAGTGTTATCATGTCTTTTTGTGTAGGAACTTTTTGGAGTGTTTTAAGGACTTTACTTATTAAAAAATATATAATATATTTTACCTCCACTCCTAATAACAATATTTTTTGGTGCTTTATGTTTTAATTGAGTTTGCTCCACGCTGCGGATCACATCTGTAAACAGTAGAAATATTCAATTCTAAGTAAGGGCGAATCAGAAATATCATAAAACTATTTATCTACGCCCATGCTATAAATCCTCTATAAAAGTTTCTGAAACAGTTAGCTTATTGCCAACATTAAAACACCCAGTGTCATAGTAACCATAATAGCATCCAAACGGGAGTTATAATGTTGTACTGAATTTCATTATGCATCTCCTTTTCAAAAAAAGAACATTGTCATGCTCGCGCGTTTCACTACCATAGCGCCATAATTTAAAAATAAAAGTTATTGGTTATTCGAATTAACGTCGTATCCCGCCATTTGGGTTCAATATTAATATTGCAATTTTTTTTTAAGTACTTTGTTATTTACAGGAATGAGTGATACAAGCTTTGACAACACACCACCAGATATTTCTAATGCAGCAAAGGACATTTCTTACCAATTATTACCAGAAAAGTCGAGAAAACAATATGGAAAGGCATACCAAGATTTCATGAATTGGATAATATCAAACAGTAGTACATCATTTTCTGAAGATGTGCTATTAGTGTATTTTTAAGAATTATCAGAAAAATTCAAATCTTCATCCCTATGGACTTTCTATTCAATGCTCAAAAGTATGCTGAGTATTAATCACAACGTGGATATCTCAAAATATTCAAAATTAACTTTTATAGAGGATTCATAACATGGGTGTAGATAAAGTCTTGTATGCAACTGTACATAATTAGGTATTAAAAACACTCATGTGATACTATTATCACACTCGGCTTCGCCTTGTGTGGTAAACCCACATTCGTGTTTTAATATCCCTTAATATACAACAGTTGCATAAATAACTAATTAGGGAGCCTGAGCAATGCTTTAACATTGCTATCACACTATTTCTTAAGCGATATTTTTTTCCAATATTGCTTATAAAATATTATAAAGTAAGATAAAAATAATAATACTGCTTTAAGAGATGAAGTAGCCACATGTGTTTCCTAAAACATAGAATACAGTTTTGTGTAAAAAAATCATTCATGTTTCACAGTTATCAAAACAAAGTAGGTAATCTATTAAGAACCTTACTAAAACATTAATAATTTATTAATCACTAGCAACTCACTAGCGACTTCGTCTGCAAGCCTATAACCTTCCTCAAGAATTGAGCTATGCAATGCAAAAATATTTTTTCAAATCTAACTGGTAGTTTCGGAGTTTTCGGTTTTCGGTAGTTCTATGATACAAACCTTGGGATCCGATAGAGTCAATTTGTATGATAAGTGATGATTTTTCACACTTGCTTGTCGATGGTATTTCACTTGATTCTAAGACATTGAGTGTAGTTAAATCTGCAATAAAACATTAATTGTGTTAATTTTTGTTTTTCCATTCATGGCAAAAGAATTGGACAAGTGGCTCTGAATGAATTAAAACTCATACAAAAATACATATTGTATAAGCAGATATTTAACTTTATGATTTTTAACTGACCATATTTAGATATAACAAATAGAATATTCTTTATCATCAATGTGATCATTTTGCAACAGAAAAATATGTAAGTAGAATTACAATTGTTTGTTGGAAAGAGTTATTGGCAATTTTCAATTGTATTGTGTACACAGAGGTTCCACATGGGTTGAAGAATTAAAAAATTTAAAATGTTAATAAAAAATTACAAGTTGTTAAAAATTATTACCAGTATTGAGAAGTGAAGATGCAGGAGGATTTGTGGCTGGTATAAAATATAAATGATCAACTGGATGTTCTAAAATGAGAAAAGGTACAATGTCAGAAAATACAACACAAATTATACTAAAGCATAAGTAAAATTAAAAAAATTATACTATATAATACCTTTGGCAACAACTGGATTTTCCTCAATTTCTTCAGTGTCTTCCTTTTGACTGTAGTTATGATCATATAAATGATCACCTGAAAGTAACCAAATAAAGTTTAATTAAATAATTGTAAACATTTCTTCATAATACATGTATACCCCATTTTATGTTCATTGGATTTAACATGTCATTATCATTGTCGAGTAATACTGGCAATATACATAGCAGCCAAGTAACAAATGCTACTTGGTTTCCTTGCATTTGTGACACAAATGACTGGTTTCATCGCAGGCACAATATAAATTCAATATTATTATCGGCACTAAATGTGCCTATGCGGCTTGGTGGATTTAACCACAATAATTGAGCTTTAATGAAATATAAAAATAATGAGGATTTAATATATAGAATAATTTAAATTGGAACAGCACAGCTATAATTTACAAGTGTGAGGTACACTTGTAAATTATAGCTATGCTGTTTCAAAGTCTTGGTTTGTTATTTGGTCTGTGGTGTACCTATTAATATGCAGAGCTATAATACACCTACCAGATAAAGGCACTCCATGCTCGATTTCTTCAGTAGAAAATAGACATGGATAACCATCTTTGAGACGATTACCCTTGTCATCCAGTTGATATTTGTCGAAGTGTTTTTGGCACACTCGTTTATTCACTAACTGATCATTTGATAGACCAAGAAGTTCGGAATTCACTGACACCAAAAACGACAGCCACAAAGCCCTAAGTTTATCGTCCTTTGGTAAATTATAAAGGCGATGAGTTTTGTTAGTTGAAGTACAACCGACAACACAGCACTTGATAGAAGCCATGGCCGCGGACCAAAGCACCAGAGCACTGCAGTATAATTCGTATCAATCAAGGAATTTGGAATTATGTCTCAACTCAAGCAATAAAGCGAGGAGAACGAATAATACACAAACTAACCCAGAGAATCGACACGACACGAATGACTGAAAATACCATGGAAAATACAATCTGTCAGTTTGATAGTTATACGCAACAGCCAAAATGGCTGCCAACAACATGGCTACCGAAAGTAGCGCCATAACGCATTTTTTGGAACTAAAGCTGTCGCAGGCCTGACCATTAGTTGAAATAAAAATTTTACCATTAACTCAACAACAATTTTTTTTTTCTATTCAGTTTGGATACCTTACAGCTATGTGTTCTTAAACAATATGAAACTGAAGGCCATTTACAAGTGTCCACAGATGAACACCAAAAATTAAAAAAAAAACATGGTTAAACTATGGTCAAATTTTGGTAAAATTTATTGATCAAATCAACACATTTTGCCAAAATTGAACCATTTGTTACTATTTTTACCTAATGGTTGAGTTAACTATGGATCAAAAAGCCGACACTTACTTGACTGTCTCTTGGCAACCATTCAGTTAGGGTTCTGCTCAACCTACCATAAGACTGTCGTACTGCTAAGTGAAGACCTCTTCTCATGAAGAGAAGGAACAAGCTTTGACCGCCACACTTGGCAATTTCAAAATACAATTTCCAAGAAACCATTAAATAGGGGAAAATTGCTAAGGAATCTATAAAGTCAAAGTTAAATCATTTATTTCAAGTAATCCATTTAAAAGGCACTTTTGCACTTCAACATTTACAAGAAAAAAGAACTGATTCTAGTTACCCCTTGCAAAAGGTAGCTTCGTATTTAGAAGAGTGGGCAAGAAACTCCACAGTCACTCTTTTAAAAAGTTTTACAAGATTTTGCATACATTAAGACGATGCACGCAGAATAAAATTACTACACCACAATAGGTAAAAATAATTCAAAATGTAGCAATGACAAATGAGTTAATTATGTGATAGATACATGGTGCTCACATATTAACATGATTTTCCAAAAACAAAATTATATATATTCATTAGGTGATTAAGTAAATTGTCGTCCCTTCTGTGTACGAGAAGAGGCCATGAAGAGGTACATCTGGAGAGTTGGTTGCGCCACTTCTTCCCAGCTAAAACACATAGCTTATTTGCAAAAAGGGTGACATAACTAAAAGATCTCCAACTTTGAGTTAATTAAACAGGTGAACGCAGCAAATTTTATTCTTTTTGCTATCAAAACGACGTTACACTAAAGCCTAAAAATGAGGGAGCTAGAAAGATGTGACTACAATTATTATGCTTCGTCGCACTCTTACCTCTACTTTTACTCTTTTAAATCATCATACCCAATAATTGCTCTTTTTGAATTATGTCAAGCTTTTCGCAAATGAACGACATGGTGAAGTACGGTCGTTTGTCTTAAGTCATTTTGACGTTCAGTAAATGTTAATTCTTAACAGACAGAACCTCCTCAAATAATCGGGGCAACCGCGGCTGAATGGAAAGAAAGAAAATGGGTGTATTGACACAATACAACTGCTAAGGGCACGATCCTAACGAAAGACCCGTCTCAATAAAAAAAAACCGCTAAGCTTCTTTCTTTTTAAGCTCACGCACGGGCGATTTTAAACGCGATGACTATTATCGCGCTCTGGTTTTTCAAATCTCGGTGTTGAGTCGAGCATTGAGAACCCAACAGAATGCGTCCCAACGCGTCAAAAAATACATTGTTGGATTTTCAACTTTCGGGGCTAAGCAGTGAGTCGAAAATCCAGTGCGCGATAAAAAATCGCCGTGTTTTGAAATAACCCTTGTACCACCCAACATGGGCTAACTAGCAGGAATTAAAGGCAAGTCGACCTCTCTATTGCTTTACCACTAAGATTGAAATTATCTAACTGTTACAAAGACAAAATATACATACATAAACTCACGCTTTCTTCCTATGGGGGTAGGCAGAAATTACAGAACGCTACCTGTTACGATCTTTACATATTATCCTTTTGCTTCGCTTACTTTTATACATCCGGTCATACACACACGCCGTAGCGAGTACTACGCACTTGAGTTTTCTAAAAAACATCACCAATAAGGTCACTATATATTTATGTCCTCCTTGGTCGTCCCCTCCCGCCGATTCCACTCACACCTGCCAAATATACCCTGTACTTACGAGAGGTTGAAAACACTACAGAATGAAAAATAACGTAACTCTTAATTGTTTATTCGTTTTGGTATCGGGTGTTTCCTCTAGCCCTGATAACCGCCTGCATTTTTATCTGGCATGCTTTGGATGACGTTTCTGATATCAACTTGCGGTATGCTGTCCCTAGCGCCTAGTGCTGCATTTCGGAACTGGTTAAGAGTTTGAGGCGGGCTGGAAGTCGACTTTATCTTTCTGTTGAGCTTGTCCCAGATATGCTCTATTGGATTTACGTCCGGGTTACGGGCTGGCCACTGCAGTTTTTTAATACCGACCTCTTGAAGTAATTCTTCAATTCAGTTAACCGGTTGTCGACGATAACCAACTCCGAACGTGAGTCGGAACTTATTCCTCCCCGTACCATTATGGAGCCTCCATGGAAGACTACAGTTTGCGTGGTGTTTATGGGTAAAAACTGCTCTCCTCTTCTCCACACTCGCTGGTCACCACCACCGCCTGGAGCACGCAATGCTATTCAACACTCATCTGTGGACAGCACTCTATCCCAATGCTCGTGGGTCCAGTTGACGTGCTCTCGTGCAAACTGAAATCGAGGTAATCCGTGCTCTCTGAGAGGTTCTGGATCTCGTGCTGGTCAGCACTTAAGTTCACTTCCTCCATTCGTCTTCTCACCGAATGCTCACATAAATTTACGCCTCTAGCGATTTGGAGTCGCTGGCGTATCTCAACCGCGACCAGGTGCCGGTTTCTTAAAATTTCCAGCTCGTCCCGGGCTTATATGCATTTAACGGCTCCACTGCCTGGTCTGCGGGTGTAGTGGCCTGTCTCCTCATACCGTTTCAGTGCACACTGCATTGATGAACGTGGTACTTTAAGCACGACAGCAACATCACGTGTGTCAGCCCTTCGCTGATGCTGGTGTTGGTGGCATTTTTATTGGTTTTATTGCAACTGTTGTTATTGAATTGAAACAGAAAATCACAATAATTGAGTATCCTAACAGTAAACTTTTGACAACACACAAAAAAACGCTCATATGACCCAATCGACTAAAACTTAAAAATAACGTCATGGTGCTCTCAAACATAATGAATTACCCTCTTAAACTAAGCGTAAAGATTTTTTGACATACCTGTATAAGAAACATTCATTAGAAACACTTAAAGTTTTTGATATCGCGAGATAAGAGCTTGGCAAGATCCCGTGCCGCTGAGTGTATGGCGATATTTTTATGCATATTGCATTCATCATAGTTTGTTATTCATTCCTCCTACGGGTATTAGGTAAATGTATTGAATGGAAATATTATTGCTTTACAACAGCTTGTAACTGGGTATTTCATTGGTAAGGTAATTGCGAATATCACCATTCATAGACAGTTTTACCCGACTGCAAATTGATTTTTAAGAATGCTATCGAGACGTTGATGATTCCTCGATTTGATTTTTGAATGAAAATGTGCATCCCCATTTAAAAGTATTCGTTAGCAGATCTCTGATCAGTAAACCTGCTGTTTTTTATTTAAGGTGGGTTTGCTCTTGACTCTAGTCTAGGTCAGTGGTGACAGAGACAGAGTCGTCGGTGGAGTGAGCTTACTTAGAAGAAGCCTGTTCACTCTCACTTTGAAGAGATTATAAACATTTTATTGATAATGTGCTAGGTTGTAATAATCATAAAACAAACATCTCCACGAAGATCATTACTTAAAGAAAATCAGGTATTACACAAATCTGAAATCTGGAATCGAACTTACAGATAGAGCACTGCAGCTGCGCCACGGTAAACTGTATGAAATTAAGTCGAAAGTCTAAAATTTTTCTTTAGGATTTAAATAATAATGGTAAATGTACATAGATCTCTATGTATTGGCCTCAAATATCAAATTAGTACACACGGCTACACATCAAGCTATACAAAACCAGTTTACATTGACATTCATTGTAAGGAAATCCTATACAATGTGAGATCAGCTTATACTGGAAATGTATAGTTTGATGTGTGCGTACCTAACTACAACAATATCGCAAAATAATATTTTTGAACATATAAATTGTTAGAAAACGAAATGTCGTGAGGTGTCATGGGTCAGTTTCGCTGTATATTTTGTATTAAAGCAGACCCATCTAATATGTATAAGTTTTTTATTAAAACGAAAAATTTGACGCTTGAAATTAACTTCGGGCATAACGCTTTTTCATTACCTACGCTTATGTGTCGATTTCTGCCAGTTAAAGAATTTCGTTCCAATAACATTGCTGATACCTACTTAAGTTATTTTTTATTATTACACTACATAAGTATATTTGTTAAATGAAACAAAGAATACAAAAGTAAATGTCCTACTTATTGAAAATATCGTGGCGCGTAAACCGCGTAACTTATTAAATTATGAATTTATGACATCTGTGTCAAAACTTATTGATTTATGCTAATGACGGGAACACATGTTTTTGCGTCACACATAACAAGCGTGAGTAAATAAAATTGACTATGAGGTCTATTTCCTTGTATTGGCTTTTCTCAATAGCAGCTCGGAGTCGTGATTTGTGCCTGGTTGATGGCAATAGGCTTCGCCCCCTATTAAATGGGACTAAAATATAACTGGCGAATTATGGGTGTAACTGTACTGTAGCTATATCTCTGCTTAACTTTTCGTGGATTACAGGAGTGATGATATGTATGAAAAATAAAGAATATTATATGTTGACCTTCAGTTCCAGAATACCATTTTTAGAAACAAAACTGGCACCGTCCATACATTGAACCAGCTGATCAAACTTCTCTCATTGTCAAATTATAATGCAAAATATGTAAATTAAAAATCGACGCAACAAAGTCACGACTTAAGTCACTGTTTAATATATTATGCCTATACATTTGCGTCATACAGCATGACATAACATGTGATCAATTTGAGGTTATGTCTTATCAGCAACGTTTCAAATCGCTACGATTTCGTGCTCCGTAATCACAATGTAGTACAAACATAGACTACAATGTCTACTGTACCTAGCAGTTTTATTTTATTTTTAGAATTGGCGCGGGAATTTTGACGTTTGGTTTTTCAAGATGGCGCGGATTTTGAAGTTGGAACTTTATGCATTATATTTTTGTCGTAACACTGATAATCCTACGCGCATGTTTTGTTATTGACGAAGATTAAATTAAACTAATAATATAGAGATAATATCAATGGCGCCATTATTATTCTTGAGATCAGGCGTCTTCAAGTCCACTCGATTTTAAAAATTCTTGTCCTTCGGTTTTACGGAACTGCTGCTGGACAATTTCAGTCGTCCCCCCGTCAGGGGTAGTCCCAATAGTATTTTTAAACAACCACACTGCTTGTTTTCAGCATTTAAGGAAATAAGGAAACTGTGATCCTTAGTTGAACGCACGTGGCTTTAACCTTTTAGTTCACGTGGCTTCTGGTAGATGGCGTTAGTTGTTACGTCAAATGAATATTATCATTAATTTGCATATCTGTATCTTATTAGTATAATCTGCATTAATAATATAGGTGACATAATCACAAACGTGTACTTACTGTTGTATATGTATGTAAAGGGTTTTCCAGTGACCACATGGGAAACTTCCGACGAGGATTATGTGGCAGTATTTTGTTGCCGGACCTCAGTTAGGGTCGGCAATTTTTTCTAGATGAAGTAGAGTACCTATATATTTTTCAGGGAGACTAAATTAAGAGTGCAGAATAATAAAAAGAAATTGGTTATAAGTAGCACTTTTAGTACTACAGAACAGTTTTTAAAAGAATTGTTGGACCCCAAATATCCTAATTCTAAGTTAATATAGATCAGGAGCTCAATTTTAATGAAGCCATGTTCCTCTCTTCTCGCCACTTCACGTTCATGACCGAAAAGACTCTCGGTGAATGCTGAAAAGGCGGGAACTGAGAGTTTTTTTTTTATAGTAAGTAAAATTTCTCACTTTGCGAAATATAGAAAAACCGCAGAAAAACGAAATCACTTGCCTCGCGTCAAAATAAACAAATTCTACATCATCTGACACCCAACAGACATTTTATCACATTGACATTATAATTTGCCGTGACTGATTGTGGCTGCGTTCAGAAAAGCCCGAGTTTTACGGCTTTGGGTACCAGTATATTAA
Organism: Brachylomia viminalis; assembly: GCA_937001585.2. Taxonomy (NCBI): domain Eukaryota; kingdom Metazoa; phylum Arthropoda; class Insecta; order Lepidoptera; family Noctuidae; genus Brachylomia; species Brachylomia viminalis. The sequence continues at coordinate 9,246,205 of OW443322.2, read as the reverse complement.
GTTCAGTAAACAGAAAGTCATATTTGTTTTGTAGGCATTGCTGGCTTAAGTGAACATTATGCCCAAAAAGTCAGTTTATGTAAACAGAGTATTTTAGAGTACTCTATTATCGTAATAGATTACAAAGTGCACCCACAAGAAAAAGAGTATAATAATCTATGTTAGAGTACGGTTGGCAGCCCTAGTCTCAGTGTGTCGCCAGTCGAAAGGGTGGAGATTCCCGTAGACAAAGTAAGAAAGATTTAGTGCGAGAGACTTATATCTTTGTTCTCTCTCATGTAACGAAATGTGCCTAAACGAGAGGCGTCCTTGAAATTTCACTTAGTCTAGTCCGATCCTCGAATCGCCGCCTAAGAAGATTCACTTCAACAAGTCCCAAGAAAGTCGACGTTATATAAGTCATTTTCAAACAGAACAGCACCCCAAAATAGCCTACGTCCTTCAAGTGTTTTACTCAGGGCAATCGGAGCGCCCTTGACCTAATATTTCTGGCTTGTACTGTTTTGAAAGTTCATTTAATGATACGCGGAAATAAGAATCGGTATTAGTAATGGTACTGTTACTACGAAGGTCCCAGATAAGCCAAAAATCACATGAATGCTTTTGGCTTCAAGTATGTTGACCCCTGTCCCGTTTTAAAAGCAAATCTAGCTACATTTTTTTCTTCCATTGGACCACTATCTCACCTCATAGAAACTTACCTAGAAGTAGCCTATTCACTCGGACCCTGAAGATTAACTTGCAGAAAAACGTTTTTTTTTTTAAATCAATTTATTATGTAGAACTGTAGGCCTGTAGTATGAATAGGTGAACAACCTAGCTGCTCGATACATTGTTGCAATCTTTCAATCCCATTTATCACTTTGCTACTAGATATGGTATCTTGAACATGTGATTGGAAAAGTATTGGTAAGAATCCATTCTTATAGGAGAATTAGGACACACCGCGACTTCGTTCGCTACAATAGCTATATTTTTATAGATTTACCTCGGCCGTCCCTCCGCGTCGGTCGCAGCGAATCGCCTGCCCCCGCCATTACCCCGTTCGCTTATCGTTTTTCTGACTTTTTGTGCTCCTAAGGGTAATCGCGATGTTAAATAGCCTAAAACCTACCTTAAGAATTAGGCTATTAAATGCATCAATATTTTTTCACCACTCCCGCACGAAAGAAGTGTCTTTCCTCTACGAAAACAGTGAGGAAAGTTGGTTTTTCCTCACTGTTTGAACAGTGAGGAAAGTAATGGATTTTTTTATGTTAAGTTTTAAAGATATTTAAAAAATAAAAAATATTGATTAATTTTTAATTATTTGCTTTGTGACTATTTAATTTATTTACCTATGACGACTGAATACTTTCTTGCTGGGAGTGGTGAAAAGTGTTGTATGCAACATGTGAACAAGTTCATTTGCTATTCGTTTTGTTGAGTCTTTCGCTTACTCAGGATTGAAATTTATAATCACTCGCTGCGCTTGTGATTCTATTTTTCAATCCTTCGTTCTCAAAATCAAAACTCATAGGAAAAACGAACTTTCCTCACATGTTGGATAAATAACTATTTCAACCCCGACTGTTCTTTCCAGGGACTAGTGCGTTCAAACAAAAGCCGAACTTTTTAGGTTTATTATACAGTGTTGAGTCTTTATAATGTGTACATATCGAAATGAGGGAATCTATGCTTAATATTATCGACGGAAAAAATATTTTAAAATCTCGAAATATCTTTTAATATTTTTTTTAAAAGGCTATCTACCTGCTAATCAATAGTGCGTAGCCGTGCGCTGGGCCTTGCTTTATTAGTCGATAAGAAATGATGGGATTGAGATAAACACATGAAAATTTACTATTACGTGGCTAATACGATGAAAAATAACTTAAAGTAATTAAAAAGGTAGATAATGGGGGCGTCTTATTGAGAATATTATTGATTGTCATTTTATGAGAGGACGCCTTATTACTTCCAACCAATATGGAGTTTGTTCCATCGCGATAGATCATTTAGTTTAAAAGTTACACTGGGCTCACAGAAGAATCGATCAATGACATATCTTTCGCTATTTTGTATTTCACAAGTGTTTTTCTAGAATGAAAAGTAGCCTATGTCCTTCTTCAAGACCCAGTCTACCTATCTGTAACAAAGGTTACAGGTAGACAGTGTTGACCAGCATGGTGGCCCAGCGGTAACGGCCTTGACTTCCTAGTTGTTCGAACCCAGACAGGCGCTTTACTTTGTGTAAATAATTTCATCACCACTGCTCTCATAACGGTGAAGGAAAACATCGTGAGGAAACCGGCATGTCCTAGAACCAAACATTCGAAGACACGTGACATCTACCAACCCGCACTGGGCCGGCGTGGTGGGCGGCGAGGTCTGTGTCCCAGCAGTGGGAACAGTATAGACTGGTTATGAGACGAATGTTACTGTCGCATTCATAATATTCATTATGAATGTATAGAGGTACGAGGAACTGGGTGTAAAGTTCACTCATTCTTCCATAGAAAAGGGAGGATCGTCCGACCAGACAGGTGTCGTGTCTGTGGGCAACTGCCTTACGATTGATGTCGGGACGTTTTGTATATGCTAGTCGCGCGGTAAACTCTGCTTGCGCGATGCAGGATTTGCGTGACGTCAGTATGACGCGCAGCTCGCATGTGGGGATGTAGATACCGCTACAGATGGATTATATGGAAGTTACCGCAGTGAAATTTCCCCAGTATTTAAAGAATTTTCCTCCATGCGGGTTGGCATAAAGGAAAATTGTTTAAATACTGATCTTGGGAAACTCAACGTTACATTTGTGATAGGATGCTCTCTTTACTTAAACCTAACCAGAGTAAGCATCTACACTTTATCTGCCAAAATAAAAACGATAATTCGTTTGTCGGCACGCGAACGATTTATCGTTGCACCCGTGAGCCGGGTTCTTGGCAGTGAGTGTGAGCATAACAGCCTATAATGCTCCCACTGCTGAGACACAGGCCTTTCCTCATCACATGTCTTCGAATTTTTGGGTATAGGATATGCGAAATTGTATACCCGAGTGCAGCACTAAGCTTTTTCGCTCACCGCTTCGCTGTCTGACACAGTCCTGATGGAAAGCCAACCAGACACGTTATGTCTAATTACACAACGACTTCTAACTTTAGTCCAATCCCAAAGATTCGGTACAGTTATTGTATTTTGGTATTTATTCAGAACACGGTAAAGTTTACTACAAAAACTTAGTACCAAATTGACAACTTAGAATCAGATTTGACGTCAGTTTTTGTAATTAGAACTTTAATTTTGTCGGAATGCGAGTTTGAAATTAAAAAAAAAATACTCGATGGTTTAATCCTGGGTCTACACTCTACAGAGAGACGAACCTTATTTCGTAATAATGCCGGTTTGCAAGGATGTAAGGACTAAAGACAAAATGCGTCGCCAAAATTTTATTACCGATAAAAGCAGATAATGAATTTAAATAATTCATTGTAAGTAGCTTCCTGCGTTGACGGTGAAATACTGCGTCGATAAGATATTAATTTAATACGATACTGTTCCATTGGAAAATCCAAGTACTTAATCGAAAATCCTTGATGACAGCTTAACACGGTACACGTTTTTATTTATCAAAGTCTGCACGGTAGGCCGTCAATCGATTTATAGCAGTAGCAATCACAAGCATAGTTAACAATCTACCTTAATTATAAAAATCTCTAATTCATTATCAGGGACACACAAGGACTCACTCAGGGACAATGTAGACATTGGGAAAGAGCGCAGGGCTCTAGCGGTCCGGAGCAATATGTTGTCCCGTAGCTTTGCGCGGTGTACAGACCAAGTTAAAGTAACACTTTTCAAGGATTATTGCCAAAGTTTGTACACGGGCCAATTGTACTATGAGATCGCTGGATGTCCTGCGTGTCCAATATAACAATGCTTTCAGGATGTTGTTGAGGCTGCCTCGTTACTGTATCGCGTCTGAAATGTTTGCGTAAGCCCGCACCGACGGCTCCTATTCAATTATACGCAAAAAAACTGCGTCGCTACTGAGGAGAGTGAGGGGCAGTCGGAACAGCATCCTGAAAACTGTAGCCGAGAGCCTCGGCACTCCGATTGTACAGCAGTTAGTGCGGGGGTTGATTTTTACTAAACACTATATGGATATTTGTGTTCGAAATAAAGATATTCTATTCTATTAACGGACAACGCACGCCTATACGGTTTTCTCATAGCCATTCCATCTTTTCTCTGGTATTCCCCTACTCTTGTAGCCATCCACAGTTATACTCCTCCTTTCCTCGAGACATTTTTCTCATTCCGAAGTACACAGGTGCAAAATAATTTATCGAATGCACCGGAAACGCTAGAACCAGTTCAGAAAATAAAACAAGCGATGTATGATTGTGTATGATGCAACTGTGCTCTTAATCTGTCAAATTCTTTACTCGATATGTTGGAGTTCTACTTTCATCATTTTGTACCTCGCCTAGTTTGGCGATTACAAATATCAATTCGATAAAATTTACAATTGTATTAGCGTGGCTGACTAAGGCAGACTCCCTCTCACAGAGAGGACGCCTGTGTCCCAGCCAGGGCTTGGAACCGAAACCAAAAGTACAGGTTTTGTACCGGTACTTAGCGGTTCTTGCCATTTCGGTACCCAGGTACCGGCTCCACCTAAAAAGTACCGGTACCAAATTCAGGTACCCGGCGCGTACCACAAATCTCATATTTGTACGAGTAACCTCGTACTGCTAGCAACCTGTTTTTTTTTCTAATGCCTATTATAGAAAGAAAGAAGAAAGAAAGAAAAAATGTTTATTCTGCACAAACAAAACGCACATTACAAATAAAACAAAAAAAAATAAAAAAGAGACAAGTATACACATCCAACGTTATCTATAATTTTTACTTACTATGTCTATTTTCTCACTCTAACTTACGGAAATATTTGTTTGGTACCGGTACAGTACCGTTACTGATTAGAAATACCAAAAGTACAGGTACTACTTTGGTACCGGTATCACACCAAGGCCATTGGTACCGTTTACCAAAAATACTGGTATTTCAAGCCCTGGTCCCACCAGTGGGAACCGTATCATCATCTTGTCTGCCATTATTCCAATTTATATGGTCTTCTCCGCCATATTTGCCATTTATCATCGTTCACACAATCAATCTGTTGTTATTGGACCCAAAACCGTGTTCATGTAATAAATACGAATGAACTTTTTCCCCGACCTAATCTTATAGTCGATTTCGGCTTTACCAATTAAGACAACAATTCCTAATAAATTGAAACTTCACTAAGGTTGAAAATATCTAACTGACGCATTGATAAATAGACCTTGTCGTTCTATGCTCAGACCAAATAAAAAATCAAGACAGCGCTACGAACAATACAGTGAAGTAAGCAAAACTACACCATACTCTGTGCATACACCGCTCCCACGCACACATTTACAACCAAACTACACCTCACTAAGTGCACATATGCTTACGAAACCGACCTCACATTACTGTTGACAGCGCTGTCTTGAATTTTTATTTGGTCTGAGATTCTATGACGTAGAAGTGGCATTCAAACTTTTTAAAGCGATCGACCTATCCCAGCGGTACGGTGAAAGATTTAAAGCGTAATTAATTAAAACGTCTCCATTGTCGTCATAATCCAAGAGCTGATGTAGTATCTAGGTCGGATTCACAATGCCTAAATCCAGGCTGACGTCATAGGATTACGCCCAACCGAAAACTCTGTAGGAAACTGTCACTTCCTGTAAGCTTCCTGACGTTTAAATGTGATAATTTGGCATTTAACTTACATTTAGCACTTGTTGGTGTAATAAGTAGATGATAAATTAATAAATTAATATCTGGGACGAAAGCGATTGAGGTCAGAATGCGAACGAATTTAGGTTTACCTTTTTTTGTTTCGCAATGGGCCCGAAATTCTGGGTCTGACAAGGATTTTTAATGAAAAAACTCGCTCAGATACCCTAAAACGTTAGACAAATCCGAATAGCAAGCCTTGCAAATAATATTTGCAAGATTTATGAACATTAGAGGCCGAGATGACCTTCAACACAGAAGGCCACTGCGGCATTCAGTGTCAATACTTAAGTTTGATATACGTTGTATTCTGCAGGTTCAGAATATCAAAATTAAAGTAAATCTTAGTCTTGACTTTTTGAGTGAATAGTTGACGTCTAGGATAGCATGCACCATTATTATCGACGACTTCATCGCTTACCATCAAGCGAGATAGTGAGTAAACGTGAGCCTTCCACATTTATTACAAGTCTAATGATTATGTCCCACACCTCGGCGAAAACCTTTTTACATTTCTTCTGTGGCGGCTTCTACAACGCCACATGTGAACTACGCATCATACCTGTCGTTACGCAAATCCTATGCCGCGCAAGCAAAGTTATTCGACAACAACCATTTGACAGTAACCCACTAGACGCACCACCCGTCTGGTCGGAGGATCCTCTCGTTGCCAGCATAAGGATCTTTCCACCCTGTTCCTCATACCTCCTTAATGGTGACCCCTAACTTGTACGTTAGCGCAGCCTTTGTGCAGCTACTTCATTGTGACTTGACTCACTTGCTCAATTCCACTATCCTTTCTACAATATTATTTTCATATTTTGCCAGCATCAACGTTTGTCAGCTGGATTGAAAACAGTATAAACTTTGCCAAGAGTTATTACTAAGCAGAAATATCCGGTCCAATAAAGCTAGCAGAAATTTTGTGTCCAGTCACTACTACCCACTTTTTAAGACGTCAGTTCGTCTACCTCTACCCACTTTATAACCTCTAGCTTCCACAGATATTAGTTAACTTATAAAATGGCTGTTTAAATTGCTGTGTTAGTTGTTATTTGTGCAGCGTGCCGCACGTCAGTGGTAACAAAGACACTATAGAAATCAATCGGCCTAACCTTTTCCTAAGTAAGGGTCGGCTTCCAGTATAACTGGATGCAGCTGAATACCAACATTTTACATGGAGCAACTGCCTATCTGACCTGCTGAACCCAGTTACTGTGTAACACGATTACCCTTGGTAGGACTGGTTGTCAGACTTTTCGTCCTCTAACTACCCGTAACAACTGGCAAAGATCTACGAATGACAGCCGGAACCAACGGCTCGATCGTGCTTTCTGGCAAAAAATTACAACCAAAACCAAAATAAACAAAAAAAGAATAGTGAATCAAATCAATTTCCAAAAAAAAAAACGTGCTTTCCGAGGCAAATACAGTATATAAGCTGCCCTCTATTGAAATTCCGTACCACGCTTGACCAGCTCAAGGTACAGTCAGCGTCACGATGCGGGTACCAAAGTTAATTTTAATACAACTGGGGTAACCAATTGATGCAGCCCACCGTACCACCTGCGTGTGGTCGACTGTACTATAATGAAAGGTAAGCGTGGACTGGAAAATATATTTGAACCTCTGAAAGGTTTTGTTGTGTAAAAGGGTGACGTATAAAGAAAATTGTGAAGTCATCTTTTCTGGGTTGGATATACAAGGTGTTGTTTTGCATCCTCGTCAAATTCGAGGAGGTAACTATGCTAATGATTCTCGACACGAATCAATAATAAAATAAGTAGGTTTTTTTTTTTTTTGTTTTGGATTTTTCGGAAATCGGCATGTGTAGGGCCCGTGTGATACCGCCCTGTAACTGCGCTGTAACTGTAACGCATGCACACAGCGACATAGTCGTACGACACTGCCTACCACATACGCAACGGGGCGATTTTGTTCTTTGAAAGTGGAGTATTCTGAAATACTGTCAAACTTAAATACCTAAAAAAACAAGTATGTATTAATTATTGAGCAGGATCGTAATTTTATTTGATTATTTATGTCTTTCATAACAGCCTTCTGAAATTTGACGAGGATGCAAAACAACACGTTGTATATCCGAATGTAGAAATGTTTCTTCTGACTTGTATGAATAGTGAATCAGTATGCTGGACATTAAACAAATTCATTTACTTATTTAAGACTTTAGACATTGAAATTATTTGACGAATCTTTAACCCATACCCCAAATCGAACACCTAAATCTCAGTACCCTTAAAGAACGCCGGCCCTAATAACTACATGCCCCAAATACCCGAATCGCTCTATCCCCAATGAACGCTGGCCCTATTAAAATGTAATCTCATATCAGTCATAGATGCGCAGATCCAGTTAATAATGGTGCAGTAATTGAGAACTCTATAGTAAGGAATGCAGGTCCTGATCTTTATGGGGATAGATACGCAAACCAGCAACTTACCTTGCCAATATTGAACGAGTAGGTAATTGAGAATCTTATAGCATGGACTGCAGGCTTTTCGAAAGCATTCGATCATCTTAAACAAAACGTGAAAATAAAACGTGTTATGATCCACGTTCAATCAAAAGCCAAGAAATACACAACGAAAGTCATCAAGGTAACAGAACAGAACTGCTCTCATAAAAACTTTACTGCTAAATCATTTCGATGTTTGATAATATCACCTGTAGGTTGGCACTGCTCCAGAAATACGTCACTTAGTGTCAACGCCTTGGTGACGTTGGAACCCTGATTGTCATTGGAGTGGCGTTATTTTTGGTCAGTTACTGTAACTACAGCAGGCGTCGCTTTGCCAAAAATAGTTGTTTCACCTTCGCGTTCTTTTTAACTTACGACACCAAAAGTTTGTAAGAACTATTGAAGCTAAGCGCACTACAGCCGCATTGGGCCCCATTTAAATACAAAAAGAGGGTGTGTGCTTATGACCACTCGATAGAAGTGAAAACTTATGTAAACGTAATTCAGTATCGTAGTCGAGTGTACCCGATTCAGCGTCACCGACCCGAGCGTGACGGTTCAGTTTTGTACACTGTTCAGAAAGCGCAAAGTGCGCCGAAATAAGCTTTGTCTTCAAAACGCGTGATGCGGTCCTCCTGTAGTTTGCGATGGATGACTTATACAAAATGAACGAAACTGGTGTAGGAGGATTTTCGCAATTCGGTGCGGCCCGTACAAATCTGTTTCAGCTTTAACCGTAACACTAATAATTATTTCCATAGCCTTTTCGGGGTCGGCTTCCAGTCTAACCAGATGCAGCTGAATACCAGTATTTTACATGGAGCGACTGCCTATCTGACCTCCACAACCCACTCACTTGGTAATACGATACCGAACCGTAACACGAATGTCAAGGAAAATAGTGTAGTCGCCATTACTGTTTCGCCAAGACTTTTCTGTAGGACTGTCTAGTTGGAGGACTCCATGCTCGCTGCTGCTGAGCATGAGGTCCTGAGTTCGTTTCCCGGGTCGGACAAAGTGTTATTGGGTTTTTCCATCTGGGATTCCTCAGTAGCAGCACAGTCTTGCCTTGTGCCCGGTTGATGGCAATAGGCTCGACCTCTGTTATGTGGTAGCTCTGTTATATGGTGAAATGTAGGTGTACTATAGGTAACCTTCGGGATATACAGGCGCTATTGATGAAATTGAAACAACTCCATGTGACAGACGGAGCAATAAAAAGCTGAACAATATTGCATTGTTATTGATATTTATTTACCTTTGCTTGGACAGTACCTACTGCTAAGTAGTTTGTGTTCTATCTTCTCTCGTCTCAGCACGATTTATATGAGAATCATCATCATCATCATCATTTTTGGCAGTCTTTTTCCACCCACTGCTGAGTAGGCCTCCCTTTTGTGTCCTGCTTCCCTGGTCTGTGCGAGTCTTATCCAGGTCTTCCCCGAGAACAGCTAATGCCGTGTCGCAATATCAGCCAGTCAGCTAGGTGGCAGTGGGGCTGACTGTCCAGGTTAAGCCGTATATACATTTAGGCATCGCCACTCTTGGTGGCTACTTTATTGTACCCTATTGCAATGGAAGGAACCAATAACCTTCGTCTAATTTCCGTCTTTCAATTCTATTTGCCCGTCGTTTTAAAAGCAAGTCGGCAATTCTTAATCACTTTGGACACGGTCCAAACTGCCAACCCGGCACTGCGTAGTATTCTATCCAACTTGCTTTACGGGTTATAAATGATAAATGATAAATGATAAATGATTTTATTTCTGTAAGTAGGTTTTTACAAACACTTTTACACGTCAATCATATTTTTTTTAAACTAGATGAGGTCGGCGTTTCCTATCTGACTACTCTGAGAAGAAAGGCCGAAACAAACTCAGAGGTCACAGTCTCTTTTAAAGTCCAGACAGAATCTTGGTCAGATCATGTGAAGGCTATGTAGATCGGTGTCTGAAATGGTCTTTTGAGGAAAGAACCCCACAGATTGAGTGGACCTGTCCAGTCAGTGCACGCAATTGTCAGCAATCGTGCAGCTCAACTCAGAACTTAAGGAGCTCAACGATTCGACGAACAATACCAAAGAAAGGACATTTGAGTAGGCCGCACAAGTTACTCAAACTGCCAGATCATGATTACACTAAGAGTAAAAATACAAAAAAAAAAGCAATGACCAACATAGTTCTCACATTCACAATAGTTAAAATAATAGCATAATACTTTACAAAGTAAATACTCTTGTCATAGTATATGTATATAAAATTCATTAATGTCAATGTGTATATAAAATCCGGACATAATCATTGAGGACCATGCAGATTGGTGTCTGAAATGGACTTTTGAGAAAAGAACCACACAGATTGAGTGGACCTGTCCAGACAGTGCACGCATTTGTCAGTAACCGTGCAGCTCGACTCAGAACTTAAGGAGCTCAACGATTCGACGAACAATACCAAAGAAAGGACATTTGGGTAGGCCACATAAACTACTCAAACTGCCAGAACATGATTAAAACTGGAATAATAACCCACATAGTCCTCACATTCACAACAATTAAAATAATATAATACTTTATACAGTAAATATTCATGTCATTGTATATGTAAAAAATTATAGATACTTATAGCAAAGATTAAAAGTACAATAGTTAGCAAAAAAAACAATAAAATAAATCAACATTCCCTGTGTAAATTTATTGGAACAGCTCACTCCCAAGCCTTTTTGTCCTCAATAAAGTATTTGACAGTATAATAGGCTTTCTGGCATAGTTTCCTTTTTATAAAAGATTTGAATTTATTAAGGCTTAGTTCTTGAATGTGGCTAGGCAGTTTATTATAAAAATGTATACATTGACATCTAAACGAGCCACCTATTTTCTTGAGCCTGGTTGTAGGAACAACAAATTTGTGTTTGTTCCTAGTATTTATACTATGGATATCACTGTATTTTTTAAACAGATTAATATTTTTATGTGCATACAAAAGATTTTCATAAATATACTGAGAAGGCACAGTCATTATATTAATCTCTTTAAATTTTTCTCTGAGGGAGTGTCTGGGACTTAATTTATAAATTGAACGAATTGCCCTTTTTTGTAAAACAAAAATCGTCTGAATATCGGCGGCATTTCCCCACAGCAGAATACCGTACGACATTACACTATGAAAATAACTAAAGTATACTAAACGGGCTGTCTCTAAATCTGTTAAACCACGAATTTTTCTAACAGCGTATGCTGCAGAGCTAAGCTTTTTTGACATTTTATCTATATTATCTAAAGGAGAGGATATAAAAAGATGCTGTATAGTAATATCTGACTGCAGTGCAGAGGCCTCCTCTCATATAGAGAAGGAACGAGCGTCGATCACCACGCCTGCTTACTGCAAGTTGGCGATTTTAGAATTTCAAGTCTTTGCTCCTCAGCACATAATTTTTTCTTCGTTGTTATAATTTGCTGCTAAAGGTACTCTTCTTGTGCCATGATTGGTCAGACATCTCAGGCACTGATTCAGGTTTTGACGTCATTGTCAAACTTGGTTGTTTCAATTCGTGGCGTAATCCAAGGACATCGCTAGGAAAGACCTTGAAAGAAAGAAAGAAGATACATTTATTCATCACAAAATTAAATGAGTCTTTTGTTTTTTGCTTATTCTTTCACACGGTTCGATTTCAAAATACTTTGAATTTCAAATTCAATTTAATTGAAAGCCTGTTCACACGGTTCAAATTGCTTTCGACTTAGCAGTTAATCAACTAAAATCGAACCGTGTGAACACGTTATTACGGGAGGTTATTCCCTTTTGCACCAGTTGGGCTGTCCATCAGCAGATTGCGAATGGCTGGTTTGAATTATAGAATCTTCGTCAAAGTTGTGAAGAAATTTTCGTTACAAACCAAGGCATCGATCGATGGTGTAGACCCAGGAATCCTTAAGGACCTGTATAGGGTTCTATAGACAGGATAAAAGGTCACTTAGGTGCCTCTACCTACATCAAAGTTAATAGGGTCACATTATTTACGTAAAGTACATGGCGGTCACGCCTTTGGACTGAAGGGTGGATCAGAATATTGTTGTGGCTACATACATTTTGTCGATAGTGATATCCGGGGGTGGAAAGTAGCCTGGTCGCTTATACTTAGCTTCTTGTGCCTAGGACGAGTAAAGTTTGACGCAGAGTTCTGCAGTGTCTGCATGAGCTATTACGACATAACTCGTGTCGTAATGACAGTTAGTAGCTGGTTCTGACTGCCCAGGTCACGTTCAATGTTTAAAAACTCGTAGATTCTCTTTGATACACCATAAATTGTGCACTCTGTATCGCTAGACAAAAGCCTCCCCTTGACTGCCAGTCCGACATACACAGCCTTGCGCGCATCGCTGATTGTTTTCTCCATTTATTACCGCTAACTTCTTCATGGCCTGTCGAGACGCCTTCTTACAGTTACAGGGCTTCATTGACAGTTTGTTTTAACCCACAGCTAATTAGACGATCCCACCCCACTGACAGCGAAATATATACCTTAAGAACAATGTAATTTGTTCTAAAACCATCTTAGTTAACCGCCCAAATAATAACGTAGATAGTAAACGGGTAATAATACAAACAAATTGCCGACATTCTAGTTTTTGGCCTTGGCTACTGATGGCGTGTGTTTAGGGAGTCTATTCTGGTTCTGTGTGGCTATATCGTTACGATGTCAATGTGATTTTGTATCATCTAACGACTAACTGACGTATTTTGTTGCTGTTCCTTATTCATCTTCATTCTTCGTTATTTTCAATGCCACTTGGGTCACCAGATATCGTTTTTATTTCGACATTAGGTGTGTTTAACCATCGATTTCAATCATAATTAACCGTACACATTGCCTCATTTTAAAACATGCTTTCATATTGTGATTACGGCTGGTCTCAAAAATAGAACAGTTAAATCAGCAGGAGTATTTAAGTCAAAAGTGACTAGGTTTTCTTTAACCAAGCATGCACCATCATCGATCACATCCTCGCTTACCATCAGATCATCATGATGGGCTAACGCAAACCAACCCTTTCCAATATTACAAAAGAAATACAGTTAGCTTGAATCTAAACTTCAAAATTCATTTGTTTCAGACCTCAGAGACTCCATTGCAGGTATGTTTTATTTCTACCCTCATTTTGGTGGTTTTTTTTTTGTTATTTAATTTGGCATAATTTTTTTGGCTACTAATTATTAAATAACACATGCTTCTGATATATCGGCATGCACTTTAAGATCAGCATATAACAGAGTTAAATTGGCAAATTCCAGTCTACAAGTTGCCAATGGGGACTGACTGCCCACAAAACAAGCCGTTGTTTGCAAACCAAATTCAAACCCTCATTTGACCCGCTCAGTGGAGGAGTTATGTCAAATAGTTTTTAAGCCTACCTCTACAGCTTCTAAAAAATAAATCTGCTACATTTCATGTTTTTATCTTCATGGGGTTAGACGTGTTCAGTTTTTTTTATCTCACGAAGTGACGCGCGCTTTACTTGTGTTAACCAAGTGTACTAACACTGTGAATGTGTGTGTGACGACGAGTAGCGTGAGCACATAACACAAACACGCACTCACACACTTCCGACTTCGCCATAGTCTCGGGCGGTAGGAGACAGAGAACACTTGTTAACCACAAGTAAATCGCGCGTCGCTTCGTGAGATAAAAATCTTCTAAAAGCCAGATTTAAGAAAAATGGTTTTCTAAAAACACGATTTTTTCTAGACCACATAATCTAATTTGCCAATATCTCGTATCTTAATAACTTGCCAGAATACGGCTGGTGTATGAAAATAGACCGTCCAGCTAATTATAAGACTGTAATAATATTAGTATGTGGCCATGACAGTTTACGGCGTTCTGCTTCGCTGCCTGGCCAAGAGTAAGGTCTTTCATATGATCTTTTTAGGTTCCGGATGGATAGTAAAAATAATAGCCTATAAATTGTACCCCTGTAGAGTGAAGGCCCCTTCTCAAACCGATACGGAACGAGTATAGATCACCAGGCTTGTTAATTGCATGTTGGCGATTTCTAACGGTTCTAATTCCAGGTTTCCTCAGGATGTTTTCCTTTCCAGTCAGTGCTGTCCAAGATCAAATAAAAAAAGCACAAAGGGTTCGCCCAAGTGCCTCAACTCCTAGTTGTCCGCCTTTTAAGCTAAGCTTTCGTATTCCCGGACTCCACTCAAGGATTCCTCTGCATTAACGACCATCAAAATCAAAAATAATTTATTCAAATGAGGCTGAAAATCAGCACTTTTTGAACGTCAATTACATAAGACAGCCCGCTAAAACGCCCGACCTTCGCCACTTCCTAGTGCTTGAGTTGAGCAGGAAAAGTAGCGCAACAAACTCCCCTGGCCATCTCCCCGTCGGTCATTTTAGAGACATGTCCGGCCAACTGCCACTCAGCTTCGTTCCTCTGCAAGCTATGTCGGTAAACCCAGTTCCTGCTTGAAGGTTATAAATGGCATGGAATAAAAGACAAATTCAACTAGTTGAGGGGCACTACAAAATTCTCTACCCCGTAAAATCTCTGGGCCGATACTGAAAAATTCTAGCCAGCGAAAGCATCCTGGACACGTAATGCCGCATTATGTAACCATACATATTCAGGCTAAATATAGCCATGTCTGATTACTGATCACACAAATGATTCATACGGACAATTTGTACGAAGCCAACTACGTAATAGTAACCGAATATGAAGTTGCCGTTTTTTGGTGATTCGATCTCGTCTATCCGATTTGTCGGTAGTATGTCGTGAAAGACAATGAAATGATGGAAGGACTGTGGGAAAGATGATACGGCTAGAAAGGGCCTGATTAGCGAGATGACGAGTTATAGAGAAGTAGGGCATAAAAAGTAACATGTCTTTTAACGTCGCCGACATCAAATAAATAGGGATAAGGGGGGAGACGACGATGATGTCGTGAGAGACAATTCTGGTATTCAGTTGCATCCCGTTAGACTGGAAGCCGACCCCAAATAGGCTAGGCAGATGGTGAAATCTCGTGAGAGTCAAGGAAAGAAAATGTGGGTGAACTTGCAGACGACCGGTATGTCTTAGAACCTTAAAATCGAAGACATGTGGGTTCCACCGACACGTTCTGGGCCCACTCCCTCTCACAGAGCGGAGCGGTGTCTCAGCAGTGGGAACGATATAGGCTGATTATGCAGACGACAGACGTCTCACCATCTATGTTAATTGGTGTTAGGACTTCTGAATTGTTTCCGCACATTAATTTTCACCCTTTAAGTTAATCATATTAAATTATTTATCTGTCACGGAAATGCCGCGTTGAAATATGTAACGAACGTCCCACAAACACCATAATAGACACGACTGTCACTGTGTGACATAACTGAAATAAAAAACTATGCTAATTCTCACGGCTAGAGTGTGTCGCGATAATTATGATTGTTTGATTTTTAAATAACATATTGATCTTTTATACACAAGACTACCATCTGCCAGTGAATCCGTCCCCGTGGAAATTAACCAGACTATGAAATATATCCTATAACTCAGTAATAGATTTAAAAAAAACATTTATTTCGGACAACAGTGATCCATATATTGTTAGTATTACAAAACAACTTATATTCTAGTGTTAGTCAATCAACAATCAATCTACATGGTCTTCACATGATCTGACCAAGATTATGTCTGGACTTTAAAAGAGACTGTGACCTCTGAGTTGGTTTCGGCCTTTCTTCTCAGAGTAGTCGGAGAGGAAACGCCGACCTCATCTAGTTAATTTTTTTTTCTTTATCCTTGCCCCACACTAGGAATTTCTCCTGTATCGTGGGTGCGTTTACAAACATTTAAACTCACATTCACAAACAGCCAGAAATTAATGTGAGTTTAAATGTTTTTAAACTCACATACACAAACAGCCAGACCCGGAACAACTACACACATCAAAAGTGTCTAGGGATCAACATATATTTTTGCAATAACTTTTCTCCTGATTGATATTAATTAAAATTTTCTTTAAGGATTCATAAAATAAAGTGTTTTCGTTTGTCACAGTAACGATAAACCAAGTCACCTTTGCATTAATAAAGAAATTTGCCATTTTCCTAATAAAGAGATTTTTGACATTTGAACCACTAACACAAAAGTTCGAAAAAAAGAGTGAAATAACAGTTTTCTTTAAAATTTTATTGGGTAACTTAAACAATTAATAATCAGTGTTTCTACTGCGAACACTAACAACACAAGAACATCGGTTTGGCATACTCAAAATGAGTTCATCCAAATCACGCTGTGGAATGGCCGCCCATGTTCGTTGCAACAACAAAAAAAGGTCTTCTTGCGACTGGATACCCTCCATATTCGGCAGAGCTCTTCTCTGTAGCATATCCCATGCATGCTCAATCGGGTTCAAGTCTGGCGACTGAGCAGGCCAGGGCAGGACATTGATGTTAGCTGCGGCGAGAGTCTGTCTTACAACTCTTGCGGTGTGCGGTCGTGCATTATCATGCATTAACTGAAATAAGGGACCGATTTGCACTTGTAGAGGAACGATGACGTCTGATACAATCGTCTCAGCATAAATTTGAGCGTTGAGGTTGCCTCTGATCCAAATCAACTCAGTTCTTCCGCCGATCCAAATACCCGCCCATACCATGATGGTTCCACCACTATAAGGATGGACTTCCTGGCAGGATTTTAATCGCTGTTGGCGTCCAGTGGTTCTCCAGTGTCGTATACGTCTTGTATCCGGTCTCATACCAAAACGAGACTCATCAGAAAAGCACACGAAACGCCATTGTTCTTCTGCCCAATTTCTGTGTTCAAGAGCCCATTGATATCGAATCCTACGATTGTGCATTGCTATAGGTGGTACCCGTAGCGGTCTTCGGGAATGAAGGTTCACTTCATGCAAGCGGTTTCTGACTGTTTGGTCGCTAATTAAGTTCCCTGAAGAGTGATGAAGCCTCACGGCTAACATCATGGCGGTTATTGTTGGAGCTCTTCGAGTTAAGATTTGAATGTATCGGTCTTGTCTCCGTGTGGTGCAGCGATACCGTCCTCCATGGCGCTCAGCCACGGTACCAGTGCTTCGGTAACGTGTCCAAAGTCGACTGATAACACTCTGACTTGTATTCAGAGCTAAAGCCACAGTACGTTGCCGGGAACCAGCTTCTATCATTCCCACGGCTCTGAGCATTTCTTCCCTGCTTAAATGACGTCGCCGCTCCATAATAACGTTGGTTTTAATCAGTAGTAGGGAAACAGTAGCACTAATAATGTCTTCAATGCGTTGTATGTTTTTATAGGGAAAATATTGACAGCTGATTTTCATCTTTTACTCGAATTTGATTCACAGTTCCTGATTCAAATTATGAAATGCACCAAAAAGGATCCATATAAATTTATAAAATCATAAATTTATTACAAAGCCACATCTTAATCTCAAGAAATCCGCATAAAAATGCTTGATCCCTAGACACTTTTGATGTGTGTACTTGCAGGTCATACAAATATTTGTTCCGTGCGGGAATCGAACCCGCGACACGCGGCGCATCAGTCAATCGCTTAACCACTGCGCTAACCGTGCCGTTAAAATATATGATTGACGTGTAAAAGTAACGTGAACTTACAGAAATAAAATCATTTATCATAATCATTGTATCATGCTCATCACGACCTATAAAATCATTCAATGCTACGTTTATTATCAAAAGAATCCCATTCCTACATCATAAAGAAAATCTAGATGAAGACATGACATCAAAATACAAAGTGCGTAGATGAAATAAAAAAAAAAACAAGCAGGATGTTTATTTTACGTCAAAATCGTTAATATTACATCACTTACGTTTCACGGTTTTACAACGGGTCCGTCTTGGCTGAAAGCCAGTAGTGGTAAAGAAATATATCTGAAACGAACGCTCCTCTGAACTTCTGATGTTTTATTTTGTATTTGTTTGAGTTGCGGCATGTGTATCGAATTGTACGTTTTAGGGTTCCGTATCCAAAGGGACCTTATTACTGCGGCTCCGCTATCCCCTTCGCGTGCGAGAACTCGCACTTTGCCAGTTTTTTGGACTGGATTTGTTTTTAGGCCACTTCTCAGCCCTGCTTTGTTAAGATATTTCAGTAAGTCCTGAATAAGAATGACTAGCTTCTGACGTGAGGTTGTCCGCGTGGTAGTCAACTATACTATTAAGCATACCTTATGGTCCTCGGTAATAGTGTAGCTTTCTGCAACTGAAATATTTTTCCAAATCGGATCAGTACTTCAAGAGATGACCTCCTAAATCCAAATTTACAAACTACGTCTTTGGGAAGCTGCGACACAGAGTACCCAAATCATATTTACAAGCTGCTCTTGGTTATCTCACAAGTACTTACTTGTTTAGTTTAAGTCCAGCTTTTCATTTAAGAGAAGGTCTTCAGATCTCCTAAAACTGTAGAATTTGGTAGACCTAACTAAGTTAGGGGCTGGTCCCGTGTTCCCTAAATGATATTGCTGTTTCTTTTAATCTCGTCTTCTGCCCGTCTACCGGTTAGTTTAAATAACAAAATTTGCGCACTCTGGGCAGTCCCAACAATCTGACTGACTGGCTACAGTGGCTACTCAATTATCATGACATGAACTTTTTTCGTATAACTCTTGCAAAAACGAACGCTCTTTCTAAAGACTGGTTTCTTTCTAAAACTGACACATACTTTTGTATAGAATCAAGTTCTTCTAACTTATGCTGTGCTGCTGGGGAGTTTGTTGCGCCACGTCTTCTTCCCAGCTAAAGCATTAGGAAGTGGTTCAGGGCAGGCGTTTTGTTGGACTGTCTTATATAATTTGGACGCTCAAATAAATGACTTTTGATTTTAACAAGAAACAGTAACCTTATCTAATTGTTACGTTACGTAAAGAAGACGCCAATATACAAAAATTGCCTTAAATCCTATTCTTTTAGCACACTGACTTAAATATCAAAGACATGTGACATAAACCTTGAAACTTTTTGTTAAATAATTAGTTTCACGTGAATTCGCACGGTACATGACGTGTGTGTGGGCTTTAGATTATTAACGCTTTTCTGTGGCTTCGGTCATTGTTCTGTGACTTTGTTCCATTGATAGATTTGGTCTATCGCTCTCCACTACTTCTTGTATAGTTAGGAACTATTTGATAATACCATGACTGCCTCGGGTGCGCTGGACGTACATTTCGAGATCTACTATTCATTCTGAGCATTAACTCTCACCAGTTCTCCGCTTTCCACATCTGTTCGTTTCCGCCGGCTTCTTCAGGTCGTCTGTCGGGTCATCAGAGTGAGTCCACCATTTTCAATTCACTGTCTCCTTTCAAGGAGTTATCGACTCTAATTGCTTTCGATACTTCTGCGGACACATTCTTTTTATTATTCTATACCAGTGTGATTGCTGAGTCACACAGTCACCTCCCTTCTGTGCCGTTTACACTCGCTACACTAATCTTTGGTAGTCATATCCAGTAGGCCTTGACAAGCGGTTATCGCATTCAAAGCGTTTCGTTGCATACATACGTCATGTTCGTGAACGGGAGCCGTCAGTAGGCACTGGTCATGTCTTAGCTGCCACGGCTTATTTTGATTCCTGAATTGTTTCTATCTTTTTATTACGGACGCTTTTAACGTGCACGTCTTTCTACATCGTTCTCACATATAAAATTTCAACATGAATGATGTAACCACTATTTTGTAACAATATTTTGATTTAAAAGAGTGTCCATGGAGTTTCATGCCCGTTCTTCTCCATAGGTACATACTACGCTTTGGAATGGGCAACTAGCTTCATCTTTGTGACTGACCGACCCTTTGACAATTCAAAAGTGCCTGTAATTGGTTTATTTGAAATGAATGCTTTGAGTTTGAGTTTTTCGTATTTCTACAACGACTTTCAGCAGGATTGATAGTCTACTTATTCGGTAGCTTATGTCAATCCTTAACATTTTTTATTACTGTACCATCGTCGTTTTCGCTGATATAATCTTACTCGAGATGTTTTGCAATTCGTCTATCCATCTGAAAAAGAGTGACGCTTTAATTTAAATAAATGATTGAGTTTTTAGTTAAAATAATCTTATCCTAAGGAAAAATACAACGATTTGGCCATCATTTTTGAATACAACTATATATTCTATACGGTTGTGACTCTTTAATGAAAAACGGCAGAATTGGTTGCACGGGAAATAAAGGCGTAATGTATCACTAAAGGCGTAATTACTATTTTATCATTCCACAGCCGTGTTGCCAGCCCAACTCCTTAGAGTGCGTACTTACTATTTCCTTAGCACCGATTCACAATCGCACGTTTTGATAAGCGTTGATAAGCCTCACACTTCCGGCATGTTAGTATAGTACTACAATTCTAACAGTTTGCAGCGTTTTTGTGATTATTTTTAGCAGGTAATTTTTCAAGGGAAACGTTTTTGAATGAATCCTATAAGCGATTATGTTAAATTGATCTAAGGACCTAAGCTACCACATTATTCATTGGATCCTGGATACCAATTGTCAGGGATGGCCCAGATAAAGATATCAGTTTGCGCTGGATTCTTCATTCCTTTGAAAGATTGGTCCAAAATCGCAGTAGACCCAGTAAAGTGGTTATATGGAGCATCTTTACCCTGTAGATGAACAATCTGTCATTAATATTGACAGCACTGACTGACTGAGAACGAAACTATTGTGAGGAAACCTGGAATTTTAATGATCTGTCATTGCCACGCAGTGAGCAAGGGTGTTGATCAACGCTCGTTCCTTCTATGTATCAGAAGAGGCCTAGGACCAACATTCACAAAAAAAAAATTGGCAGGTCTCCACCTGCCTGGGTACCCCAAAATTATCTTCACTTTTAAAAGCTCAATTCTCTTTTGCATACCCACCCTTCTTACATGCCTAACTGCAAGAGACGGTGTTATTTAAATAATCTTAATTAATGCATTTTGCAAAACATGCTTGCTAATTTAGCATGCCACGCTTCGTTGCACTCAAGTTATTAAAATGAACGTATTTTTTTTTAATTATTTATTTAACGAACGGAGTTCATTTGAGATTCAAGGTGGTTTAACACGCGATAGATTCCGGTATATCCGATCCGACATTTAAATAATTGTTTATGTTAATAAAACTATTATGGGGTTGGCTTCCAGTCTAACCGGATGCAGCTGAATACCAGTAATTTACATGGAGCGACTGCCTATCTGACCTCCACAAACCAGTTATTAGGTGACTCGATATTCCTTAGTAAGAAAGTCTATGCAAGATAGTCTCATCAGTTCGCAGGGTAACTTTGACTTCAATCAGTTGACTTTATCTGTGAATCTGCTCCTGGATTCATGGCTTTACTTTTCAAGTTGCACCACTATGCTCTCAGACTAAATAGTGTAAAATTTCCAAGCGTGATGTTGAATACTCGTTCCTTCTCCGTATCAGAAGAGACTTTCTGCCTGTGGTGCATTAAAATGGCCTGCGCGTTAATGTACGGAACTAACGGACGGATTAGAAAAAAAATCTTTTAGCATTTGATATCCCAATTTTTGAGGAAGGTATCATCATGCTACGACCCTTAGTAGCCAAGTGAAAAGAAAAAAGCCAGAAAAATCGCTAAGAGAAAACGAAGTATTAGCGCGGGCTGGCGATGCAATGCGATGCGACGGTGTGGGTCGGGAGGACAAGAAATTTCACAGCGACGAAGTTGCGGGCAGAAGCACTCTAGTCTAGTATAGTATACAATCCGACGCACCCTGGGCTCTACTACTAGACTGTAAAAAATTGGCAATGAGCTATTCATATAAATAGTTTTTTTTTTTTTTGAGGATGGGAAATCATCAAATGACCCCTCCCGCTCTGGGTGGAGCGGAAGGGAGTGTCAGACTCTTACTGACTAAAACCCACCCGTGTTCCTTCCTTGGCCCTTTATGTTCCGGGCCAGCGGTACCCCTTATGGATGATCCCGCTTTCCCGGCAGGCTTGGGCCCTAGTGGGCCCCCTCTTCGATGCTGACATCTCTTTGAGGCGCGCGTGGAACACGTACGCGCCGTCCGGCACGGGCCTGATCCTGATCGGACGGTGAGCTACCCATTACTCACCGCCCGCAGGCCCGCGCCTACGGTGGCCGGGAGTCGTCACGCGGCTCCCGACGCCCGGAGCGTCCACCGCGGCGGCTTGGACGGGAGACTCTCTCCCTCTCCCGTCCCGCCACCTCCTTCGCTAGCATGACTGCTTCGCAGAAGGAGGCGACTGCCTCCCACTCCCCCTCGCCCCGGACCATGGCTTGAACCAAGGCCGGGCGTGATTCATATAAATAGTTCGTGCCGATGCGAGACAAGAGTACAAGACCTTATTTATTATAAGCCTTTATTGTCCCACAGCTGGGTAAAGTTCTCCCTCATAAATTTCCACTGTTCCTTTTGTGATACCCTTTCCGGCCAATCTCCTGTTTGTAAACGCATCTTAAGCCATTACGCCTGCTTTCCTAGTGACCTGAGGAATTGGGCGCAAAGTGGTCACGTGTTGCTTTGCACGCTTGCACGGTCAGGTTTACAGTCTCCCCAGAGATGTGCCCTATCAGGCGTTGCAAAGGGGTTTCGGATCGGTCTTTTGAGAGGTAGTGGTGCGCACCTTCTATATGCAGATGTTGACCACCGGGGTGGTTTTAGTGAGGTGAAAATCCCTGGTCCTCCCCGATCCTCCCCGGTCTTATTCCCAAAGCCCGGGCGCCTTTTGATGGTTTCCCCCGAAAACAGGAATTAATAGCCTCCTCGGCGATGACGCCCGTCTTCTGGCACTCACTACGTGACGACTCTGGCCCATCTGTCCCGAATCGGGACTGTAGGATGTAGGATGCATCGGGACTCCCGATGCATCCTAAATTAATGGCAGGCATGTCAGAATTATAAAACATCCATATTATTATCAGTATGTCGGAGTTGATGGCAATAGGCTCGCCCCCTGATTTGAGATAACTGGCGAAATATAGGTGTACTATAGGTACACTTCTGCCTTACTCTTGGTGGCGTACAGGCATTATGATATGTTATTATTATAACATAGAATTGCCAATAAAACCATACCTATAACATTACTAACGAAACATCGTCGGCCATTAAAAAAATATAAGTATTTCTTATAACAATAAATAGCTAGTACATAACTTACTGATTAGAAAGTCCTTGGCTGATATAAAGTTGTGATAAGTGCGAGGCATCGATCAAACGACGTTACAAAACTTTAGATTGTGGGTTTAAACCTTGTTTACACGGCCCAAGTATTTAATGGAGTATGTGTAAACGAACTGTAATTATTTTATTAGTCGAATTTGACAAAAAAAATAACTAGAACTGCTTATTAATATCTTGGAGCATAGTATAGTACATTACTGCAGCGGCCAGCAAAAGAGGCACTGATGGACGAACGTGTAAATGTGGGCCGAGGCGAAGCCGAGGCACACATTCGTAAGTTCATCAATGCCTAGTTGTGTATAGTACTTTTCTCAAATAATGCGCGGAAATTAAAATACAATTAGTTTTCAAAATCAATGACGAACAACCGAACAACAGTTATTTTTCCCGCGTTAAAGTGTTCAAATATTTTTTTTTCCTTTTCAATAAACAGCTTTCTATTTGGAAGCCAGTTCGAAATTTAAATAAAACTCCTTGGTTGCCATGTTTCGGACTAAAAGATCGTTCCATTTTTAAATTACACGATAGTTATGAGTGTATTGTAATTTATTTGGCCGCTAAACCACGACAGATATGGATTTTCATACAACTTTTGCTGGCCGCTGCTCGCATGTATTTGACCAGTACAGCAATTTCGATTTATCTCAAAGAAGGTTGTCAAAATATTGCTCAAATTTCCAAGCATGTTTGAGAAAAAATTATTATTGAACTTCTCTTGTTTTAAGCGTGTCGATGGCAACCTAAATTGAGTCGGCCCAGAGTTTGGCGCCTTCAGTGTCGTCCATCATTTAACGCAGGACCGGATAATAAGTGTCCCATCGCTCGATAATATTCGTTTCGTTATTGGACAGAATTACCATTCATTTAGTTTTTGCGCCTCGGTCGGCACTTGATGCAGTCATTCCAGTTCAAATTTGCGCCTCAATACTTCTCTTGTGTTGCCTCGAATGCCACGACCTATATGAAAACAGCTCAGGCCGTGATATAAATATTAGCCATTCAGTAAGGTGTCAGTGATGCTGTAATCAGCCTATAATGTTCCCACTTCTGCGACACAAGCCTCCTCTCTGTGAGAGAGAGTGGGCCGTAAAGTAATCCACCACGCGGGCCCAGTGCGGTCTGGTAGATGTCACATGTCTTCGAATTTTTGGCCCAGTGCGGGTTGGTAGATGTCACATTTCTTCAAATTTTTGGTTTCTGAACGTATATTTAAGTATCGCCATCTTATAAAAACCGACGTCACAGAAACGTAGTTACCTACATTCGTTTTTTTGGCACGAAATTCCTTAACGCCAGTTAACGCGGAATACAGTAGGAGTTGACTCATTGGCTGCTAGAAATCATCACGCTGAAAAAGCGTTGTGATCCTCCATGCGGCTGTATCTATCTCTGTCTCTTTTTATTATAGACGTGTGTGTGCTTGCGTGCGAATATCGCGTAAGGATCTGTACTTAGGGGGATTAGTTTCTCCCATTTGTTTTCTTTTTCAATTTGGTAACTTGAAATTTTTTATATTCTTCATGTTCAACAATTTATTAGTGCGTGGTTTTGGATAGATAAGTATGTCAGAACACTTCCTACCGGGTTATCTTAGACCTGACAGGTCAATGTCAGTGTTAGTAACATTATCTTCGCGCGCTTTTTGATTTATTACGGTGACGTTTAATTTCATTATCTTAAGAATTACATACATAACCCTGAAACTAGTTCAGGTCTTCTCAGGATTCAGTTCCACATTAAAAATACAAATTGAACTTTACAAGTATCAAGGAAGCCACCATAATGACAAGTCCGTCAGTTCCATTGCCGAAGCTTTATCTAGTAAGTTCTCAAAATAAGTTTCACCCAAGATAATATTTCCGCGTAAAAAAAAAAACACATAAAATCCAATACACAATAAGTATACCATTTCACGCTTAAAAAACTGAACGGATTTCGATAAAATTTGGCAAGGAAATAAATGGCATCCTGGGGAAGGACACAAGCCACTTTTTGCCCCAATAGCACTTTCCAGTGGGATCATTTCCTACATCTACGCGAGCGAAGACCGGGCAGAAGGTAGTTTTAACATAAAAAGTATATTATGATATATACTTGTTTATATACACCATTATATATAACAATGTTGAGTAACAACCTCAAGTCAATAACCTATTGCGATATTTGGCGGCAAAAAACGGCCGCCATCTTTATTTGACAAGACCATTTTAGATTAAATCTTGTTGGGCCTTAGAATATGCGATAAGAAACGAAGCTACTTGGATTTTTTATTTAAATGTGAATCATCATTGGCTGCCTTTTTCCACCCACTGCTGAGGCCTCCTACCTTGTGTGCAATGCTTCACTAGTCTGTTCAAGTCTCATTCAGTTCTTAAACCTGCCAGGGTTGCGGGAAAGTCCGAAAGGGTTACCGTGGCCCCTGGGCACAGGCAACCGAAGGAACACGGGTGGGTTTTAGTCAGTAAGAGTCTGACACGCCCTCCCGTTCCGCCCAGAGCGGGAGAAGTTATTTGATGGTTACCCACCCATAAAAAAAAGCCCAGGTGTCTAAGAATTGAATGAGTGCTCCCGCGAAGCGAGCGGTGTTGAGCGAGTACCTACTCTCTTTGATACCCCTGTCGCTGCAACAAACGAGTACTCGCCGATAGTGTGAACAGTCAGCGATCAACTACTTATTAATACTGTGCAGCCATCTATCGGCCAGGAGCAACATCGCCCGCATATCAATGTCGCACTCTTAACTATATTTACCTTGGTGTTTGTAAAGGTAGTTATTATTGGATCAATAGATGGCACTTTTTATTTGAGTCCAAAAGCTAAATCGCAGTGTCGAGATTATCCGCCGATTACATCATTCAGGTTATAAGCTTCAGATTTGTACGTTTTACTGTAACAAGCTATGTGAAATAAACATTTGGTATATATATGGTACCCTACGTTTTTTCTTTGAAGTCAGCTTTAGAGAACGAAGGGAATAGGGAACCATCAGACTGTGTCATTGTGACCCTCACGAAGCCCTAGGGTTCGCATGACCTATCGTTTATCGTCAGCAAATATCAGCTCGCATTCTCGCAAGGTGAGCGAGCACCCCCAGAACCCTCACGAAGCCCGAGGGTTTGACAAATAGGTACATATACAGGGTGTAAAAAGACACATCACATAGCCGTGAACTACGCATACTGTACACCTAACTAAGTAGCTTTGCGCAAAAATTATTGCTGGGAACCGACTTTAATTTTTAGGTTTAAAAAAAAAAGCTATTTTTTATTGCGCGCAATGTAACGCGAACCGAAGCAAACGGTCTCAGTGCTGTTGTGTGAGTTAAGCCCCGCCCCTTCGCTCTACGCGGTACGCGTAGGTAATTGTCGTTTGTCGGTGATAAATGTACAAAAATACCTACGATTTTCTTCAATTAAAACACTAGTTTTTAGATAGTCTGTGAAGGTACTTACCTACTGTCCATCGTTGTCATCATCAAACATCGGTGGCCTCTCGACACTCACGAGCTGCGGTTCAAACTGCCGACCTCCCACGCGGAGACAGACACGCGCCCTAGTCAGCGTATTTTGATGTACCCGCTCCAGGATTCCTTCTCGTTCTGACCGCTGCTTAAGTTCTTCAAAAACATCAATGATTTTCTGACGCATCTCAGCAGCGGTCTCGCAGGGACGGTCAAACACCCTATCCTTGACGTAGCCCCACAAAAAGAAATCTAGAGGGGTTAAATCTGGCGATCGTGCAGGCCATGCGTGCGGCCCATACCGCCCAATCCAATGGTCGCCGAACAGCTGCGTCAGCTGCTCGCGAAGCGGTCTCACGATGTGTGGCGGCGCACCGTCATGCTGGTACCACAGATCTCGCCACTGGATCAGTGGCATGTCATCCAGCGTGTCGGTCAGGTAACCATTAATGAGGTTGAGGTAGGCAGGTCCGTTCATTCTAGGTGGCAAAAAAACGGGGCCCAGGATCTGGTTACCCACAATGCCTGCCCACACATTATGTTTCCACCGTGTCTGGAAGCCCGTTTCCTGGGTTTCGTTTGGGTTCACGGAGCACCAATAGTGTGCATTTCGGCGGTTCCACATGCCATTATTTGTGAAGGTGCTTTCGTCCGTAAAAATAATATTTTTCACAAATCCTAGGTCCTGCCTTAGCAGCCACTTGCAGTACACCATACGGCGTGTTGTGTCGCCCGGCACGAGCGCTTGCACGCGGTGAATTTTGTAAGGCCGTTGCCTATCCCTTCTCAGTACTTTGTGCACAGTGGAATGAGACAACACGTACCTAGCGCGATGGCCACGCCGCCTACGCAATATTTTTGCCGCTGTACGCACACCCAAACGTGGGTTTTCCCGCACCAGAGATAGGACTGCCATTTCTGCCGCCGGTATAATTTGACTGCCCCCTCCCTGAGGAGCCGGCACGATTGGCTGGTTGTCCAACAACCGTTGCACTGCCCGAGTAAAAATACGAGAATCTGCGGGCTGAAACGCGGTAGAATATTCAATACCGTAAAGTCGTAGGGCTTCGGCAGCATTTCCACGGGCCATACCGTAGCAGTACACCATGTTAACATACTCGCGCGCAGAATAATTACGAAACGACATCTTTGCAACTAAAACACAAGTAACACAAAGGCAACAAAAAAAAACTAGTACGCAGTCACAGTGCCTACACTAAATAAACACGTAATGTTTTTCGGAAAATAAACACAAGCACACTCGATAGCATAAGAAACCGAACTAATAATAAGTACTCAAAAACTTATAAACTTTACGTTTTGTTGGAAGGGACTAGGAGCGGTGATTTTTTTTTATCTATGCGAAGCGCGCGCAAACGGAAAATTTTGTATAAATCGACGTTTTACGTAAGTGAAATTATTTAAAAAAAGTACCCCATTGGCAGTATGGCTTCGTGTGAATAAAGTGGTATGAATTTAAAGGTAGACCTATCTTTTGAGCAGTGGTGGTGGCCCAGTGGTAACGGCCGCGACTTACGAGTTGTAGGTCGAAGGTTGGTATTTTTGTGCAGTAATCATAAAATAAATCTTCATTATTTGCCAGTATCTTGAATGTAGTAACCAGGGACCGAAACCGGTATCATCAATAGGGGTATTTTTTCGGTTACAACATTTATATTTTTTACAGGTATTATTAAAGGTTACCTTAATTCTTAAATTGAATACAACCAGTATTAATACCGGTTACCGGAATTAAAATTACCTCTATTTAATACGTGCCGTCGGCATTAGTCAAAGGGCGCACATCGCCTGTGTGTGTGTCAAAGAGTTTCCTTGTATTTCAATTTTGTCAAACTATTCACGTTGATCTCAAAATTTGGAAGAATATTAAACTTGTTACAGAAATTATAGGTATTTAATTTTGGATTTGAAACAACAATGATGAAACAACAAGGTGAATGATGAAGAATGATGAAACAACAAGGTATTTTTTAGGTAACCGGTATTAAAACGGTAACATAAATAGAGGTAACATATTTATCCTGCTTGGTTACCCAGATAGCGGTAACCTTAGTCGTAGAAGTAACCAAAATTCTTCGATACCTGTACCGTAATTTATAAAGGTTTTCGGTCCCTGGTAGTAACTAGTTTACTTTTATTGTAAAAATATCACGGAAGAGGACAAACTTTAACATTTTTAATTGAATCTGCAAGAAGTTTAAAGATAAGATTTGTAGTTTTTACAAGGGCGTGCTCTTCAACATCACATTACAGACAACGGACTTGGCTACAACTCGTAAACCAACGTATTTGAAATCTGTAACAATGTAGCACCAACAACCGATCAGCTGTTACAAACACGGGTCGTCGTAACATGCTAGTCCCACGATACTGTATCGTGCGCTTGTTGTCGTGTACAGGCAATCGTGATGTTGTAGTGTGCGTTTGATATTCATTGCGTTTTTGTAACTTCAAGTGCGTAATTTGTTAAGAAAAATCGAAAATTCAGGTAATGTTTCTTTGGAAAAAAGTTTAGTAATAACACTAGGAATCCGTTTTCGCAAAAATGTATAAAAATAAAACGCGACTTCAACCTTCAATATCTCCAGAACCAGCGGACTCCCAGCTATGGTCTAGTGGAAAAAAATGATCCAAATAATGGGTAGAATATGTGGCTTTCGGCTTCGGAAAGGGTCTTTTTACAGGCGATATAATATCTTCTACATACGCGAGACCTACAATCTTTCATACACGTCTCGTGCGAGAAAATCTTTGATAACCAGTCGCTTCCTCGTCGGCGGTGGCACAGATGACTTATTATTGAAATCTAAATCATCTTGTTCCACCCACTGCTGTTTATAGGCCACCTCTCTTTTGTGCCAGGCTTTCTTGGTCTGTGCGAGTCTCATTCAGTTCTTAGGCACCTGTCCCGCGAAGCGAGCGTTGCTGAGCGAGTAGGTACTCTCTTTGATAGCTTTTTTCGCTGCAACAAACGAGTACTCGCCACGGCGGTGTGAACAGTCAGCGATCAACTATTAATACTTATATGTATCTCTTCAACATACGCGAGACCTACAATCTTCTGTACGCTTCTCGACCTCGACTTCTCGCCACCTCTCTTTTGTGGCATGCTTCCTTGATCTGTCCGAGTCTCATCCAGTTTGGTGTATTATTGGCTAACTTCTCTCCGCCAGTTCATCCGCGTGGAATTTCTAGTTTTAACTTAGTGTATCCTCTGACACTCGGCATATTGTATAAGTGAAAGAATTTTTGGAATCGGATCATTAGTTCCGCAGGTTACCGCCTACATACAAACTCTTAAATTTTACCTCTTTATAATATTAGTACTTATAGGCAAGTAATTTCATTATCATTTTAGGCAGAAGACTGCTGTACAAAACGCTCGTTATTAGCAAAGTTCTAGCCGCAGCATAAAGTCACCTCAGCCGGATAAATGTATTGTCATCGGAACTGAACAAGTATACAAAGTTTACACTTGATAGGTCAAGAGGAATTGATCCAAAATTAGCTTGCAAGATTCCACCTTAAAATAGTGAAGCTTTATATAAAATATAAATATATATAAATAAAAATCCTTATTTGACATTATGAATACCTACAAGTAACAGATATCAATTCGATTATTATGCGTTCACTGCTGGCCAAGCGCAACACGTCATACTCGGTAGCTACAGATATGCGGCTAACTTTGATATGTCAGTCAAGCAAACCTATAAGATTTTCCCCTATCTAAAATCGCCCAACTTGCCTAAAGAGGTTTTACTTTATCGTTTTTACGCCACAAACATAATATGGTGCTTCAAAAAAACATCTCCAAAGGTATGCCAAGAAAATCGTATTAAATAATCCTTTCAAAATATTCAGTACCCCTTTACAACTGACCCTAACCGGCCGGTTCGCATCTTTATACGGTAACTTTGCACTTGACTTTTCTGAAGGACATAATTATACGAGCGAGGTCAATGTCCGAATTGAGGTTGTCCTTCAAAAATCAGGTGCGTGGCTACTCGCAGTCACGTGTGGGGAAAATATTCATGAATTTGGACGATATTTATAACAGGGGCGACAGAAGTGGAGCGTTTGGCGTATTTTAACTTTTTTAAAGCTCGTAGTCTACCTATGGGATTTTGCAAAGCCTGATCCCATCTCTGTTAAGTAAATCTTGTGTTAACAGTTGTGAGTGACTTGAGATTTGACGACAAATAAATACACTTTAATACCTTTTGCAGAGAAATTGTGCCACTGCAGGGCAATTGTCTCTTAAACTGAGAAGGTTTTGTGCAAAACTCATACTCAAAGCACTTATTACAATTAAACCATTGACAGACACTTTTGAGTTGAGTTGGTCATTCAGAATGATGAAGCTGTAGCGGTACCAATACCATTTACCAATTTCAATCTTGGAAATAAGTGATATTAGTATATATATTTGACTGCACGGTTGGCGCAGTGGTTTAGCGATTGACTGCTGCGCTGTGTGTCGCGGGTTCGATTCCCGCACAGAACAAATATTTGTATGACCTACAAGTAATTGTTCCGGGTCTGGCTGTTTGTGTATGTGACTTTATATGTTTGTAAATGCACCCATAATACAGGAGAAATTCCTAGTGTGGGCAACGTTTAAAAAAAAAAAAATTTTAACAAAATAAAAACACTGCTATTAAAAAAAGCATATTACTCAGTCACTGAATATTAACAAGATAAACTCGTATAATGTTACTGTGTTTAAATTCTAATTTCGTAAATCTGTGCCTGTGTATTGTAAATTTGCACGCCTTATGGTAGGATATGGCTAATGGACATTATTGCTATATTTTAAGACCTTTTCTTTGTACCCATATTCGCAAATTAATAAATGATTTGATTTGGTATCTGCATCGCCACTCGCGAACTACGCATCACACTGACGTCACGCAAAATCCTGCATCGCGCAAGTAGAGTTTACTGCGCAACTAGCATATTTACAACGTCTCGAACTCTCGACACCAAGCGTCGGGCAGTTGCCCACCAGACACGACACCCGTCTGCTCGGAGGATCCTCCCTTTACTATGGGTATGAGTGAACTTTACACCCTGTTCCTCATACCTCTATGAAGCAAGTTGCCCATTCTGAAGCGTAGTAGGTTTGTATGGAGAAAAACGGGTAAGACACTCCATGGACACAAAATAATTGGACAGCTCTTATTTTTTCTACAATACAAGGGAGGCTTACCTGCGTAAATAATTATTATCATCATCATATAATGTTCCCACTGCTGGGACACAGGCCTCCTCTCGGTGAGAGGGTCGTAATCCACCACGCGGGCCCAGTACGGGTTGGTAGATGTCACATGTCTTTCGAATTTTTGGTTCTAGGACATGCCGGTTTCCTCACGATGTTTTCCTTCACCGTTTTGAGAGCAGTGGTGATGAAATAATTTACACAAAGTAAAGCGCCTGTCTGGGTTCGAACCTACAACTCGTAAGTCACGTCCGTTACCACTGGGTCACCACAGCTCTGCCATAAAAAAAAATTCTCTCTCTCTCTCTCTCTGCTCTGTAAATAATTATAATCCTTATGAACTACCAAAAAAACATTAAACGGAATCTAGTTTGCCCGAAAATTAACCCTAAACGAAGTTCGTTTCCTTTCAATACATAATTTCAATACATGCAGTATTTCGAGTAATCGAATTGCATGGGGTAGGTCACAGTGCCCCCTGTAGCCGTACTAGGGTCGCTACCCCTCTCCCTTTGTAATAGGGGATTATTATTACCAACGGAACGCGAGCTATCGTACTGCAGATGTTAGGATCCGCTTTTTGCCCAATAAAACGTCTAGATTTTGAATCATTTAAAGTTCTGTTATTTTGAGCCCGGTGCTGTTTTTGTTTCTTTTTTGGGGACTGATTATTTATTTATTTATACATAATTATATTGTACTACATATTATAAAACAAACTCCCCCTGCCGCGTCTCTCTGTCTGACTGTCTGAACGCGATAAACTAAAAACTACTGAACGGATTTTCATACGGTTTTCACCAATAAGATTTAGGTGTGTAATTCTTTGAGGTTTTGTGTAGATTGACTGAAATATGACGATGATTGTTGAAGATGTCGGAATAAATCATGCCGACTGACTTAGTGCTTACTGGCGTGCGCCGCGTAAACCAACAGAGTTATATGAAAACATTTATAACTGGATTAACACATAGGATATTTTCCGACACCCACGCGGGCGGCCGCGGGCAAAAACTGTTCAGGTATAAAGTAGATGTACTGCTTCGGTCATATAGTATTATGCTTATTAGTAAAGCTCAATGTGAACTAGTTTTTGAAGAAATCAATATTGGTATAAGAAGCAAACACTGCGTTGCTGTGTTTTAGATCAGAAGGATATGATCCATCAATGTCGGTGAAATTACGGGCTCATACACTGACACGAATTTGACATCGCTACGACAATTATTTTTGTTGTTATCGTACCTTTGAGTAGAAAGTACCCTTCCATCAGGTGGGCAAATCAGCGTGTGTTTCATCTTCCACCTGAAATCTTTAATATCTTATCTGCAAACTCACCCGCGGCTTAGCACCCTTGCTCTAACCCACAATTTTCACGGAAACCGCGGTTTTTATTGGGCTCAATAAAAGTTCCATTTAAAATTAAAAAAAAAACCTGACACAAATAAAAACGGCTGAACAGATTTTCTTATAAATGTTTCCTAATTAGCTAATAACACTCGAGCAAGTCACCAAAACACAAAGAAACAAAAAAGTACAAAATCGGTTCAGCCGTTTGGAAACTAAGTACGATGCCGCAGATAGACTTACAGATACACACGTTAAACTCCTTTTTTCAAACATGCTTGGAAATTGAGCATTATTTTGACAACATTCTTCGAGATATATCGAAATTGCAGTACTGACCAAATGTATGCGAGCAGCGGCCGACAAAAGTTGTATGAAAATCCACATCTGTCGTGGTTTAGCCATAACTATTTAGTAATCTGTGGTTTAGCGGCCAATTCAATTACATAGTAAACTCCTATTTTGTAATTTAAAAATGGATCGATCTCTTATTCCGAAACATGGCAACCCAGGAGGTAACTTATCAAAAGGTTTTATATTTCGAATTGGCTTGCAAATAGAAAACTGCTTATTGAAAAAAAAAAACAATTGAACACTTTAACGCGGGAAAAATAATTGTTGTGTTGTTCGTCATTGATTTTGAAAAGTAATTGTATTTTAATTTCCGCGCATTATTTGAGAAAAGTACTATACAAGGGTTGGCCACAACTAGGTATTGATGGACTTACGTATCTTTTGCTGGCCACTGCAGTAATGTACTATTTCCGTCGGGTGTTAAAAATCTCTATTCAAAATTTCACGTCGAAACGCCCTTAAGTCCATTGTTGCGTGAACGAAGACACCAAAAACAATTGCGCATTAAAATATAAGTAAGCCTATGTAAGTTTGAAAAGCTTCAAAGGATTACATTTTCAACAAACCGTTCAGGCATGAGGTTCTGGGATCTCAGTAGGAGCCCGGAGTCAGGATCTGTGCCCGGTTGATGGCAATAGGCTCGCCCCCTATTACATGAGACCTAAAAAAAGCAGGACGAAATGTGGGTCTACTATAAGGCACACATCTGCCTAATCTTTTATTAAATACAGGCGTGATGTATATTAGTTCAGGCTTTCTTTTAATCAACCCCCAGACAGCTTGGGAGAAATTCTTTGCTCGATTTTTCCACTCGAGGTCGAATAAACTCGGATCGACAAAACAATGTTGATTGTTTTATTCACAGCATCACTGTCTTGGGCACTAATCCAATCGCTTGGAGCTAAGGGCATCACAGTCATTAATAGCTTTGTTAAACTACTGGTCAACTACCCCCTTTAGGTGTTTAGGGGGGAGCCACCAATGTAGCTGGGGGATTCAAAAATTTCGTACGTTTTTTTTTTGCAAACGAGACTTGTTCGTGATAATGTGAGGGTTATAGGCGATTAAAAAGGTATATGGATCAAGGTAGGTGAAACTTCGAGAGGCGATGCCCTAAAAGGACAGGCAGTGACCTTATTAGCGATGTTCTCCAGAAAGGTCAGGTGCGCAGCACCCGCAACCGGCCTGCGTGGATAACTAGATGTCTAGATGTCAATTGAACGTTAAAGTAGCAAAAGGAGTAGAGGGCTATCAGTAGTTTCTGCCTTCCCCCATTAAAATCAAAATCAAAAGTTATTTATTCAAATTAGGCTGAGAATCAGCACTTTTTGAACGTCAAAATTACTTATGACAGTCCCCCGGCACGCCCGCCCTTCACCACTTCCTAGTGCTGTAGCTGGGAAGAAGTGGCGGAACAAACTCCCCAGCAGCACTGCTGTCTGTTCAGTTGGAAGAACTGGATTGTATATTAGAAGAAGGCATGAGTTTATATACAACGTGTAACAGAATAAACGCAAGTCCTCAAAGTAGTTAGTTCATAATTGACTACTGAATCGATTTTAGTAACTATTAATATAGGTATTTTTTTCAAATTTTATGTATTTTGCAATACTGACCACAAATCGAGCCAAAGAAAATTAAATCTTATTTCAAGGCAACAAGACTCAATTTTAAACGCATAAAGTATCAATGTGATTGGTGGATGTCATGTGTGAATGGTCAATGCGATTTTCTTAATAATAATAGTTAGCCAATAGCCCAATAGTCTAATTGGGGTGTATGAGGTCTTGTGTTTATGTTACACGTTGTATTTAGGTGTGACGATTTGCAGCAAATATAATTTCGAGAGCTACATTGATGTTTTAAGGGGGGGACTACATGACCTAAACGCAAGTTTTATAATGCCTAAAAGTAAATGATCCACTTCAGTAAACAAAATCAGAAAAATATATGATATTCTTAGGATTTAGGCTAGTTAGATAGTGTGTTGACAACATGATCATGATACAACTAGTTTGGTACCGACAGAAAAGATTCACGAAGATACCTCTAAAAACTTCTTTTGACGATTAAAAACCATACTAATATACATGCCATCATTCTCTTTCTTTATCAGATTGTTCTACAAGCAACTTATTAATTAGTCTAATCAATAGATTTTTTGTTAATTGAGAATTGCTTCATATTTAGCAATACATTACCAGCTTTGTGTCATCGCGTTTCTCGTTCTTTTCCATGCAGTCCGACAGTGTGTTGTCAGTCCCTTAAATGATTATAATTTAGTCATAATTTTATCATAATTGCCGCGAAATCAATTAACCGACGCAATTTGGAAAAAACGTAAGAAATTTTGTATTTCACGGGCTTCCTTGACGAATCACCTTAACTAATTAAATAGAGATCACTAATTTTGGTAGTTGATTTTGTGGAGGATCGGGTATCAATATGGGCAGGCCGTTTTCCCTCATTTGTAGGGCAGGTCAAGGCAACAATTATTAGTTATAGCACACCTGCACCCTAATTGAGTAAAACACTTTCAATCACTATCTGAATCGTTTTTAAGGATATTGTTAATCCATTGCTTCATAATATGTTCCAATAATTTATTTATTTAACACTTTAAGCACACAAATGTACAGAGGCGGACTTAATGCCATAGGCATTTTCTACCAGTCAACCTTTGGGTTGTTATTATTAACTAAAGTGTAAATCATTTTTGCCTCCTGTGACGAAGGTTGAGCCAATTATGTTGGTGAATATGCCTACATTTAGTTTATTTAATTTTAATTTCCTTAATAATCTACATCTTTCGGGTTCATTCCTACCACACTCCACTAAGACGTGTTGCACATCTTCTGTTTTACCATCACAAAATTCGCAATTAGGTGAACTGACTTTTTTCATTAGAAATGCAAAACCTCTCAACGGCATGTGGCCGGAACGAACCCTGTGTGCTGTGACTATGTCATTTCGTGTCAACGCACCGCTGCTAAACCATGGGATACGAGGAGGTTCTTTTTGTATGATTTTATACCAAATACTTTTAGATTTTGACCTCTCGTCAAAGTGATTTTTCCACTCTTCATGGCAATAGTTTTTGAATTTTGATATGATTTCGGAATACATTGGTCTAATATAAATTTCTACCCCGGAAGTTCCTGCTACTTTAGCCAATCTATCTGCCTCCTCGTTTCCCCGCAGACCAATATGGGACGGTATCCATTGCAACACTACATTAATGTTATCATTCATAAATAGATAAATTTTACCTAACACAACATAGGCTATCGGTACACCTGTGTCCATAGGCGCATCGAGCCACATGCTGAAGAGCGCTCTTGCTATCTGTGAGAATAACAATATTTGTAC
The DNA here is from genome assembly GCA_937001585.2 of Brachylomia viminalis. NCBI lineage: Eukaryota > Metazoa > Arthropoda > Insecta > Lepidoptera > Noctuidae > Brachylomia > Brachylomia viminalis. Next base: position 9,208,940 of record OW443322.2, on the reverse strand, counting down.
GACACAGTGTTGCTGCATACGACAGTGCTTCAGAAATTGCCAATAACTCTGCAGTCATAATGGACACCTTGGATACAAGTTTATAACTGCCACTATTTTTATTTATTGGATCATAATAAGCTGCTCCCATGTCTGTACTCTTTGAACCATCAGTGAACAGCTTATGCCATCCCATATAGGTCCCATTTAGTTCAAGTATGATGTCATTTCTTAAACAATTGGTATCATACGATTTCTTAGGTCTGTTTACACATTGCAACTCAGTTTTAATTACATTTTGGATGGCAATGTAACTACACCAAAAGCTAGATTTGATTTAGTATTATTATAGACATAATGATTACTTTGTATTAGTCATAGATTAAGTGATGATGGAACTGACATGAACTGCGTTCAAAAGTTCCTAAATAAAATAAAGAATAAAAAAAAAAAAAAAACATTTGGGTGATGCAGAGACAAACAGTGGTAGGTGCTATTTATAATGATAATTTAGGATTAAATAATTTTAAATATATAGACACGTACTTATAAACTTATTTAGTCTATAAATACATATAATATATATACCTAATCATATATAAATATAAGCACAAATAAATGTACATAAATACACGAGTATGTTAAAAACAAATAGGACACACAATGAGAAAACATTACCGCTGTGATGATACTGCCAGCTTCTTACGAATGTGCTCGCGAACTTTAGTTTTAAAAGATATTCGGTTGGTTGCCATCCTGATTTCCTGGGGGAGTGCATTCCACAGAGAGATAGATTGAACAAAGAAGGAAGAGTGAATGAAGTCTGTGCGGTGAGTGGGACATTGAAGAAGACGATTGTGTGAAGAACGTAGATTTCTATTGTGGTTGGCGCAAATGTACTGAAAGTGGGGGGCTAGATAACCAGGGGAAGAGGGAGAATCAAGAAATGAAAACAAGGTAGTCAGCGCCCTTTGCTCTCTGCGCTGACGTATGGGCAACCACTTTAGAAGCGACCGATGCGCAGAGACGTGATCATATTTACGCAGATTGAAAACGAATCGAATGCAGTTATTCAGAAGACGGTCAAGTTTGTCGAGGAGATCTGCATTCAGGTCATAGTAGTAATTGGTGTGCTCAACAGCGTAAATAACGCAATGAATGTTGTTGAACTATCAAAATGAAAGCCTTAGCTACTGTCAGTGTATTACGCAATTACCCCGCTGGTATAAAAGTCACTACTCCCCGCGTCTTCGTCGGAGAGAAATTTGTTGTTCCAACATAAAATGTATTCATTGACGTCTGTGAAAAAGTTTTCGTAATCAGATCAATAGTTCCGAAGATACCACGCAAGTCCTGAAAGTAGTTTGCTCATAATTGACTACTGAATCGATTTCAGTAACTATTAATAGAGGTATTTTTTTCTAAAATCATGTATTTTGCAATACTGACCGCCGAATGACCCAAAGAAAATAAAATCTTATTGCAAGGCAATAATACTCCATTTTAAATGCATAAAGTAATGCTAGGGTCAACACGATTTTCATAAAAATTATAGTTAGCTTTAAAAAAAAATTGTTTTGGTCATTGTATTATGCTTTTAACTCGATACTCTAATTGTATATTCACAAACTATCTCTGATTAGAGTGTAGGGTAACAGAATGGCGATTAGGTTGGATTCTCTCTCACAGAGAGGAGGCCTGTGTCTCAGCACTGGGAACATAATTAAGTCGGGGAAAAAATTCTTTCCAAATTTTTACACAAATTCAAGACTAGACTAGAGAGTTCGTGTGGCATCCAAATATGGAGCTTTTTTGTGTACCCAAACTGTTTCAAATGGTCTTCAGCAATGTCGTAACTACTAATATCTTGCTCCACTTTTTCAAAAATGGCATCGACTTTATCCGTAACAGGGCGACCAGAGCGAGCTGCATCTTTGACGTCAAAATTCCCGGACAGAAAACGTTTGAACCATATTTGTGGTACTCTTACTGACTCTGCGTTAAGGGGCTGACAACAGCTAAAGCGTGGTCACTGTCGGAATACATAGAAAACAAAGAGAAGCGCGATGACACAAAGCTGGTAATTTATTGCAAAATATGAAGCAAGTCTCTTTTTACAAACAATCTATTGATTGGACTAAAAAATTAAAACACTATCACGTTAATATGGTGCTTGAAGAACAACCTAAAAAAAGAAACAGAATGATTGGATGTATGGTTTTTAATCGTTAAAATATTTTTTTAGAGATATCTTCGTGAATTTTTTCTATCGTACCAAATTAGTTGTATTATGTTTTTAACACACTACCTAACTAGCATATATCCTGAAGAATATCATATATTTTTCTGATTTTGTTTACTGCAATGGATCATATACTTTTAGGCATTATAAAACTTGCGTTTAGGTCATGTAGACCCTTAAGTCCATAAACGTCACATATTTTTTTCGCGGCTCGTGGCTCATATTTCTTTTTTTTGTACTATACCTACAAAATAATTATATCGAATTTCTTCGTTAGATTCACTCATTTTGGCTATCAGAAAAACAATTGACAAATGACGGGAAATCGTTTTAACTTTTTATTTTTTTAATGTCATCTATTTAATGTTTTCAAAAGCAGCCAGATACAAACAGTTACAGCCAAAGATTTTAGTACAACTTTATACCTATAAAATAAGAAAAAACTTTTCCCGACCTTTTAACAAGCTGATCATGCTGTGGTGACTAGATGTATGAATATGTACTACGCAGAAAGAATGTGTAAGAATCTTAGCACTTGGCGTTTTGTAGTGTCTCTCTACTCTCGGCTGGAAATGGTATAGGCCCATTTTTCACATAAACACATGTTACAAAAACGCCATGTTTGCCTGTAACGGTTGAACTTCACAGAAGACGGAACCTACAAGGAGCAAACCCAGAGCTGCCGAAACAATTTAAAGCTAAAAGGCGTTCACTGCTGGCTGTAGACCTCCCCCAATTTGCAAAATGCAGAAAATACAGGATTCACACTACACCGTTTCATAAACCGTTAAAATTTAATTTCTGGAGCCAGTAGAAATTTATACAGTTCTTTTAATTAACCGCTAACCGTCGCCGGCGCAGGTGTTGACTCCCAACTCGTGGCCTCCGAAGAAATCCGACAAAAACCGAAGTGCGCATCGCTTTTTATTTTGAACGCCGAACGTTGTCCTGTAAAAAACTTGGCTATGTGCGAGGCAGACTCGTGTACCAGAGGTTCCGTACCTCGCATCACCTTTTATAAATTGTGCTCTATTATTAGACGCTTGTGTATATTATCTAGAGCAAAAGCGTTTAGGTTTTAAATTATTTTAATTAAAAGAAGATATAAAGTCGTTTAATCAAATTAGGCTGAGAGTCAGCTCTTTTAATCGACTTCAAAAAAGGAGGAATTTCTCAATTCGTCTGTATTTTTTTTTGTTTAATACCTCAGAACTTTCGACTGGGTGAACCGATTTTGATGATTATTTTTATTTGAAAGCTGGTGCTTCCCGTATTGGACCCATTTAAATTTTATCGAAATCGGTCAAGCGGTTTAAAAAAAGCAACAATAAATAAAAGCCGTTTAAAAAAAACCGCCTTCATAAGGACGTGGACGTGTGAGACGATCTTTTTCGAACTGGTGTGGGGTAGGTAGGTAGTTAGGTATCATAACAAAAAAGTAGAGATGTGCCGACTATGACTTTGGCCGACTAGCCGACTAGCCGACTAGTCGGCAGCAAAATGGCCGACTAGTCGGCCGACTAGTCGGCTAGGCCGATCATTACTTTCGGTAAAATCCGGGTGACGTCGGAAATGTTCGTGAACGCGCTCTCGGCTCGTAGAATTGGCGCGCGGCCGGCGCCTACGCGGACCTGTCAGGACATGTTTTTTTTTGTTGACATTGCGTCGTTCATTCTACGTCATTCATTATTTGTAAACATAAAAACCGGCGTTTTATTGGTGTTTAATGAAATAAAGAATATATAACGTTCAATTACTAAGCTAACACAGTGCAAATAATTGAATTAATAGTGAAATTAACTAAATAAGATTGTTTGCGTCATGTCGAAAAAGAAATCACGCATTTGGATTTTTTTTGACGAATTGGAGGGAGAAGGTAGCAGTAAAGTGAAGTGCAATCAGTGTCAAGCAGTTATTTCTCGGGGTGGTCAGGGGAAAAAGGCAAATACTAGGTACGAGCATGACAAATCATATTAAGTACAAACATTCACAACTGATGCCTCAACTAGGTTCTGCGATTAAAAGTAGCTCGTCAAGAGAAGAGGATCTGTCGCCGGGTATGTCGCAGTCGCAGTCACAACTGGAAATTCTACCACCAACTCCAATCTTGCCGACACCAGGTTCTTCAGAAGGTAGTTTATTACAAAAATACCAGCAAAATATTGAAGAAAGTTTTGTCGTACAGTGGTCTTATGAAGATTCACGATCAAAGGATCTTATAATAAAAAATAACAAGAGTAAAGATACAATTTCATTTCAATCACTCAATTTTTTAAGCATATTAACGTGAGTGAGAAGCGGGCCGACTAGTCGGCGGATTTAGCCGACTAGTCGCCGACTACAAAAATGGCCGACTAGTCGGCTTTACCGACTAGTCGGCGACTAGTCGGTACATCTCTACAAAAAAGTGAAAAAAATCGACTTCAAAAAAAAAAAACTACAAAGTGAAAAATACCTTCTTATTTCTTAATTAATAACTTAAATCGGATGTCGGTGGAAAAAACTAAAATACAGATCCAAAGACACCGCCTTCGGAAATTAAAGTAATTTTTCACTATGTAGTGTTTTTTTTTGGAAGTCGAGATTTTTTTGGTTAAAGTTTTTGCACGTCAAAATTACATAGAGAGTCCCCTAAAACGCCCGCCCTTCACCACTTCCTAGTGCGCTAGAGAGGAACTAGAGGTGCAACAAACTCCCCATTATGTTGGGGAGTTTGTTGCGCCTCTAGTTCCTCCTCTATTTGCTGTGATATTGGCCATAAAATGTCAATTAACGAACTATGGTTATAAAGATACTTTCCTGTGACAGACCTGGTCGAAGTAACAGAGAGTCCCGTTGCCATTCTCTAGGTACGGTACCCTGAAAATGTTCTTTTATTCATCATTCTGCCATCTCGCTTGGTTGCTACTTTTTTACTATTGCCATCTCTTTTGCACGCGATTATTCAGCAATGCTTTGATCCGTGAAGTTGATTATTTCAGTTTCAACACGCGATCGAGCAGCATCGTTTAGTATTGTAAATTGGTTATGGAAATGCTGTAATTTGGATATTGAATAATTGATGAACGGTTATTTTGGCGCTGCAGTCCAACCTGAAAACTTGGGAGATGGATCTAGCACACACAGAGTGGCAGAGACATGACGGACAACCCGTTATGATGGATTCAGTACATGATTCTGAACCCACCCTTTTTTTTTTTTTTTTTTTTTTTTTTTTTTTTTTTTTTTTTTTTTTTTTTTTTTGTGGGAAATCATCAAATAACTTCTCCCGCTCTGGGTGGAGCGGGAGGGCGTGTCAGACTCTTACTGACTAAAACCCACCCGTGTTCCTTCAGTTGCCTGTGCCAGGGGCCACGGTAACCCTCTTGGACTTTTCCGCAACCCTAGCAGGCATCGGTCCTAGCAAACCCCGACATTGGTGCTGACATCTCTTTGAGGCGCGCGTGGAACACAACGCGCCGTCGACCCGGGCCTGGTCCTTATCGAACGGCGAGCTGCCCATTGCTCGCCGTTCGCAAGCCCGCGCCTACGGTGGCCGGGAATCGGCCTGCGATTCCCGACGCCCACCCTGCGTTGAAATTTTTCGTCGGTTTGTTCTGCCGTGCATACTTGTATCTCACTAAATCCCTGTTGGGTTGCTTAAGTTTCAATTCTCTAGAAGTAAGACGGTCGCGCGATCAGATGACTGTAATATTTAAAATTCTTAATTATTTGTAGGAAAGGGAAACATTATTTAAACAAAATTATTTGTGATTCGAAAACTTGAGTTCTTTGTTTTGCATGTGGCTGAAAGGGATTTTTCAAAAAAATTAAGTATTCATGGGAAATCACTAATATTCGCAACAAGTTTTCCAAAAAATGACGCGAGACTGACGTTTGATCATTTATTTACTAGCAACTACGTTTGATTTTGAATATTAAACATTATCATCAACATCATTATAATATATGGTCTACTTGCATGTAGCTGGACCACTTTTTTCAACTTCGATACAAACTATAGCAGAAAAACAATGTTGAAAAAACCTATTTTTCGAAACAAACCCTGGTAGTAATGTATTTTTTCCTATTACCTATTGAGCGAGCCGTTTCAAGAAATTTAAAAATCACACATTAATCTTCAGCTAATCTTAAAATAAAATTAAAATTTAATTTTATGATTATACAATATTTTCATTTAGTAAATCAAAGGCAAAAAAAAAACCTATATTTTCGAGAGCGCAAAAGTGATGAAACTATTAACAGGTGCTGTGACTGACAGGAATGGTTTAGCGCCATGAAAGCTGTATTTTTGTAGTCACACAGACATAATGTTTCAATTATTTCCAGCTTTGTCAGAATTAGATAAGAAATTGACAAAAGAGTGTTTTTTATGTGCACGGAGCCTTAAGGGGGAGTATTGATCTGCAATCTATTTGTCCCAGACAATTACTGTCGTGTTAGGAAACATCGTTTACTGGCTGTTCCAACTTGCCGTACTGCTGCACACTCCAGGTCACCTATTCCTCGGATATTAGCCTCTATTAACGCTCTCCTTGAGTCAAACACAGATCTTGACATGTTTGTGAATGAATGGAAGATGATACTGTCGGAATGTTTGTGAGAAGAATGCATGACTGTGTGAGGTGAACTGTTCATGCATGACAGTTACGCTAATTATAAAAACAATAAAATGAGAAAAACAAGAAAACAGAACAGTACTTATTTTTAAAACAACTAAGTACAACAAACAATTAGTCTAAGAGCTCAAGTGTCTCATGCAAAAGGCTACGAAACCTTTTCAAAGAGCATGTAAATATATCTATGTGTTCGAATACTTCATTGTAGGTTGCTGCCATTCGCCGAACTGGCGAACGTAGACCAGTGTTTGAACAGCGCTGTGGGTTACATTATTACTTATGTAATTTATGTTTTTTTCTGTTTATAATATTGCATAATGTAGCTGTTTGTTGTTCCTATTTAATAAAATAAAACTAGCTGACCCCGCGAACTTCGTACCGCCTAACATTTTTTTTTAAATGTTTCTCTCCGTATGAACCAATCTCGTACTTCAAGGAATATTCTAAAAAAAGAATTAGCAAAATCGGTCCATCCGTTCTTGAGTTATAAAATGACAACGAAAAAGTGGCATTGATTTTTATAGATAATTATAGAGATAGATAGATAGTGTAATTGGTTTTGGCCGTTATATTTATTAATAATAAATAAATACATTTTAACCGCGTAGATATTGCACTTTTCTATGAAACAGTAGGTTTCTTTTTACCGACGGAAATTTTCTAAGCATGGTCTAGAATCTTGTGCTGAATTCATGGTTTCAATCGTCGATGCCTGCCAGCCTGTATACTCTAAACCACTGCTGCATCCGGTTCAACTCGAAGCTGACCCAACATTGTTGGGATGAGGCTGGGCAGAGAATAATTACCTGTACTCTAAAACCGAACGTCACCAATCACGGTGGAACCACGATTTACATCGTGAGGAAACAGATCAGCGTCAGACAGTATCTGTCGGGTATTAATGTTGAAATGAACCTTTTTGGCGCAGCCGTGAGGCACACGCTATTGTTGTTAAAACATTATTTTCACTTTTTTATTCTGTTATTTGTGCTTCACGAATTGTGTACAATTAACGTTGTACTTTCTTTCTTTCTTCCTTCCTTCTAGATGTCCAATAACAATTAAATCAATTGAATGTGAGATAAACTGTGCTGTGCCCGCGTGGTGGATTATGGCCCACTCCCTTTCACTGAGAGGACCTGGAGGCCTGAGTCCCAGCAGTGGGAACATTATTGGCTGACTGTGTTATGCAGGGTTATTGGTAATATGTCGGCAATCCATTTAAGGGATGTAGCGGAGGTCATTTGCAACCAAATCACCCCTTATGACCCCTATGTAAATGTCGACCATTTGCGAGTAATTTGACATTTTAAATTTTTTTGCGGTACTTACACATTTTGGAAAATTTATTAAAAAAAAAAACTAATTATTTAAAGTTATTTGTATCTGCGTCTACTTCAATACTTAATAATCAGCCATAAAATGTCAATTATATTTAATATTTTTTTAAATCAGAGCACACAACTTTCATAATTTGAGCAGGTTATTTGACTAAAAGGTTGATTTCTGCAAAAACCTTGGATATACTTTATCGACAGAACATACTGGAAAATGGTTGACATTTGCATAGGGGTCATAAGGGGCCAGTTGGTTGCAAATGACCTCCCCTACATCACCTTTAATGGATTGCCGATGTATCACAAATAACCCTGTATTATGAGTCAATTTACTTGTAATTTCGTAGTTAGAATTATCTCCTTCCCCTTGTGCCTCAGGTAGACTAATTTAAGAGAGCTGTCCCATGTTGTCTTAGAAATCCCAAGCTTAGCGTAGAAGGACGAGGTAGAACTGCCGGCCAGTATTATAGAGGAGTGTCCCTTCCTATCTACAAATTTTGTGGAATTCTATTGGCTTTGTTTGCCCAGCTCTTAGTAAACAATAATATAATTTATTACTAGTGTTAGTAATTGAAATACAATAGAGAAGAAGACAGAATTAATAGTATTTAAAAAGGACGTCCCTAAATTAATGTTCAATGATTGTCCTTCTCACAAAACTTTTAATAATCGGAGTGTCGATGCTCTTCGCCACAGTTTTTAAAATGCTGTTGCCACTCGTCCGCAGCCTTCACAATAGCGACGCGGTTTTCTTGCGAATGACTGATGAGCTTAAATGGACAGGCAGCCGAGTGCAGGTGATATTTGATTGGTCCAGATCTCAGACGTGATTGACTAACAAGAATCTGACAGTATGTTGGCTACATAGCGTAGATTTTTGTACAGTAATAACCATTTGTTTACAAGCAGTTCTTCGGTTTAGTAAACAGTTTGTTCCCAAAGACGTCACAAGTTATCATCATACTTATGTCTCTGTTTAATATTGGCCACTGTTTCTATATTTTTGATGTGTAATATCTTACCTCTCGCTCTCCTGCAATCTGTGGGAGTGATTTCGTGTAATGCGACGGAAGTGTGTAACAGGAAGCCGGGGAAGCGCGCGCTATTTGATTTGACCAATGAGCGCGCGCGGTGGTAGAGTTGGCCGTCAGATGGTACCAACCCATTTTCCGAGAGGTTGGTACTGTCGGCCAACAGTTGCGTGTGTGTGACGAGAAAAATTGCATTACTCCTAGTTTTAATTAAATAAAATACAAATTTCATTCAAAATAATTATTCATATTTTAATTTTTTTTTAAGATTTAATATTAATGTTTTAAGCAAAACACCAAGGTGAGATGTCAGATGTTACACATCATATGCGACTACTGTAAGGCTCGCTCGTTCTTTTTGGTATCTCTGTAGTGTCCCACTCCTAGGGAAAGGTCTCGCATTTTCTTCAATTACATCCGATGGTATATCAGGGTTCCTGACCCATTCTTGTTCTATACGGGCCAAGTGTCTGGCCCGCATCTTGCAGGTCTGTACACTTGCCAGCAAAGTCTTGCCACAATCTATCTATACAGTGTGTCAGGGACAACGACGCGCATACTGAAACCATGAATTCAGCATATGATTCTAGACCCCCCCTTTTTTTTTTTGAGGGTGGGAAGTCATCAAATAACTTCTCCCGCTCTGGGCAGAGCAGGAGGGCGTGTCAGACTCTTACTGACTAATACCCACCCGTGTTCCTTCAGTTGCCTGTGCCAGGGGCCACGGTATCCCTCTCGGACTTTCCCGCAACCCTAGCAGGCATCGGCCCTAGCGGACCCCGTCATTGGTGCTGACATCTCTTTGAGGCGCGCGTGGAACACAACGCGCCGTCGATCCGGGCCTGATCCTTATCGAACGGCGAGCTGCTCATTGCTCGCCGTTCGCAAGCCCACGCCTACGGTGGCCGGGAATCGGCCTGCGATTCCCGACGCCCAGGGCGTCTCCTGCGGCGGCTAGGGGCGTGAGGGCGCGAATTTTGCCTCTCCCTCACGCGTTCCGCCTCCTCCTTCGCGAACATTACTGTTTCGCAGAAGGAGGTGACGGCTTCCCAAGCCCTCTCGCTCCGTACCATGGCCTGGACCAAGGCCGGACGCGAGAGATCGCCACCGCCAATCGCCTCCACGAGGACACGGCGGTGCTCCGCCCAAGCCGGGCAGACCTCCACCGTATGCTCCATTCTAGACCCCCTAGCGCAGAAATTTTTCGCCGAAAAAAAATCTGGTGTTTCATAGAAAAGTGCAATAACTACACGGATAAAATATTTCTCACTTTGCGGGGTGTATCTGAGAAGAGAATACTGAATGACCAATTAAGGCATGAGTCATTTTAGGAGGTCTATGTGAACAGTGGACTGTGATAGACTGAGTTGATTGACTGATTGAGCTATTATAGTTGTTTGTCGAAACTAGAACTAGAATATATAGTCCAGTAGTGAGTGACCTGGGGGTCTAATCCCTAAGTACGAAGTCCATAGTTTCGGCTATAGATACCGGCGTTTCCTGCTACCTATCACTGACGGACATAAGAGACGGATTTTTTTCTGTTGTTCTCTGAGTGAATTCACAAGGAATGCGTTGTTTGTAATTTGTTATAGGTAGGTACATGAATGTTAAGTATTTAGGATAAGCGCATTTATCGCATTGGGTTGCCCTGTAATGTTAGATGTAAGAAGAAATCAATAAATAAGATTAGCTCGGGGCCCGACCTAAGAATGAATGAAAACACGGTTTGACACTTTGCAAGGCGAGAGGCTCTTCTGGCCTCGCCGACGCCAGGTTACGCAGTATAGGTTTCTCGGAGCCAACTGCAATAGGTCCAAACTAATAAAAAAAAAAATGAAAAAAAAAAAACAGTTTTACAGTCCGTTGTCCCTACTCCCGATATGTTTTTCCCCGTCCGAAGAATTGAATTTGACACTTGTTTTGACGGGTCGACTACCTTCAGACGGGCCCATATCTTCGTTAACGGACTTGAGAGAAGACTCCCTACTGGCCATTTCCTATAATAAAAAACGGTTAAAAATCCAGTAGCAATCCCCTCTCGGCGAAAATCAGTTTCAGAAATATAGGAAAGTAGGTGATTCTTTCAAAGTTGCCGCTAAAAGCCATTTTTTTTCTACTTCACGGGCTATATTTATCACCTTTAAGTGCGTATTTCACCAATGAACCTGAATCCGTTAAGTACCTACTTCTAAAGCGCGTTCAACAGTTATCGGCGTCAAAATTCCACAACAATTTTGACACTGACAGCTCGTGAATAGATGTATGTACTGAAAGCGCTCCGTTTTTTTGTGGAAACCCGCCCTATGTAATGCTAAAGTAGAGTTTGATAAGTTCTCATGACTTCAAATTCTCAATTCAGAAACCGGGTGTGAGATTATAATGCGAAAGCTCTTAAAAGTACAGGAATTGTCCCTCAGGACTCTCGACGGCGCGTTGTGTTTCACGCGCGCCTCAAAGAGATGTCAGCACCAATGACGGGGTCCGCTAGGGCCGATGCCTGCCAGGGTTGCGGGAAAGTTGGAAAAGGTTACCGTGGCCCCTGGCACAGGCAACTGAACGTACATGGGTGGGTTTTAGTCGGTAAGAGTCTGACACGCCATCCCGCTCCACCCAGAGCGGGAGAAGTTATTTGAGGTCTACCCACAATAAAAATTAAAAACAAAGGACTGGACTATAATCCAGCAGGAATTACGCTCCAGGATTTTGAACCTAAGCAGGACCAAGCAATAAATAACCATGATCGATGAAAAGCCAATAAAGCAAGTTGCTTAATAATATTATCCCCGTTGACATTTGCAGGCGTATGCTAAAAACCAGTTGATTAAATTTTCATTTGCTACTTGCTATGCGATTTAGAACTCTATTGTTTTAGCCCTAGAGAGCGTTTGAGTGTACTCGTGCTCGAGTGTTGACATATTGATTCGTTGGGTGTGGTGCAAATGAAAGAGCGGTGCGATTTAATTTTTTAGGTTATATTTGTTAAGCGTATAAATAAATAATCGTAGATTTTATTTATTTAACCATTTACGTACACACTTGTATAAATAGACAAGAAGAAAAGAACAGAAAAATAGGTACAAAGGTGATGCTTATTTGTAATGAAATCTCTTCCAGCATACCTGCGATAGGATAGTAGGTAGTAGGTTTAGTGGATATTTTGACGAGTAGCAGACGAAAATGCACGCGATATGCAAGCTACATCTAAGTCTCGATGTATAATAAAGCGTTCGTTATCCCACACAGATCGGAAAATCTGCGTCATTCAATACAAACTTAAGTAGCATTTTGGTTTGAGCCTTGACAGTTGAGAGCAATGGTGGCCCACTAGTAACGGCCTCCACCTGTTGTAGGTCGTGGGTTCGAACATAGTCAGGCGCTTTACTTTGTGTAAATAATTTCACCACCACTGCTCTCAAAACGGCGAAGGAAAACATCGTGAGGAAACCGGCATGTCCTAGAACCAAAAATTCGAAGACATGTGACATCTACTAACCCGCACTGGGTCCGCGTGGTGGATTACAACCCGCTCCTTCTCGAAGAGAGGAGGCATGTTTCCCAGCAGTGGGAACATTACAGGCTGCTATGGATGCTATGCTTGTGCTTGACTGTCTTTTCATATAATTCGACAATATGAATAATACGGACGTTCTGTCACAGCCTCTCAATCAATCAAATTATTTATTTCGGATTGCATAGACCCATAGATATATACCTTAACCTAAGTATACATATTATTATCAACAAAAAGTGTTAGTAAATAAAACATAAGCCTATGTTAGTAACACTTCACTAGCACTGCACTACGTCTTTGTGCTGTCGTGTGGAATAGGTCCGTGGAAGCGACGGAACACCACGTCCTGCGGCCAAAAACTTTCTTCCAACACCAGGTTGAGGTAGCACGTCGGAATACGCACTACAAATGCCTTGAAATTGACATTGCGGCGCGACTCTAACAGCTGCACCCTCGCCGTGTAGTTCAGCTTTCGGCGCACGTACTCAACGATGTCATCTGCCTCAGTGGTGTAGTGGAGGCGCGAGATATTCACCGGAGTGTTCGGTTTTGCTGCACGCAGTTTAACGTTGGGCTCCAGAGGAGCCTGGCCGCAGCGGTTCTTTCTGCTTCGTTGGCGATATTTCCTCCGTTGCACCGTCACAAAGCCGTCATCAACAGTCCGATCCATTGCCTTTACAGACACGGGCTTCGCGGGGGGAGCAGCAGGGCTCTGCCTACCCCTCTCAGGAATGCAGACGTAATCTACTGTTTGTCATGTAGTTGCATCAGTCCATGCTGCAACATTTACACATCTGTTTAGCCAGAAATGCCAGTGAAGTGGACTAAAACTAACGTAGGTTACTTTTGCGTACATTGTATTCTTCATTGGTTGGAATCGTCGTCGAAGTCGTTGGTCATCACTACGTCGATTTTCGCCGTCCAGCTGGTCGCTTAACAAATCGCCTTACAGCAAAATGTCGACCATCATGCGGCGGGCGATCGCCTGCGACTAGGCATTTTCACGGTCGATTTTAGTCACCCGCCGCATGCGACCTGTCGCCGAACGACAAAAGTCGAAACCTACTGTAGCCGAATTGCCATTTAGACAGTCACTGTAGTCGCGTGTGTAAAGCTCGCGTTAGTCTTAATCTTGGAGCGGTCAGAAATGCCGCCCGTTAGAAATGATTAATCACATCAGTAGAGCTGAAATTTTCCTGTTGAACTCAATATTCTTCAATAGTGTCACAGAAAACGGGTTGGTTTGTTTCAGTCGACACTCCTTATGAGCTGAAGATAGATTATCCCGGGTTTCTATTCATTACAAATTTTTAACCCCCAGACTTTTCGTTCTAGAGTTCTATTTGGAATGATTCCAAAAAGGTTTTAATCGTAACCATTACGAAATCCTATCACTTGTACCCAACAAACAAGGTTTTTAATACAGTAAACTAGTTTCGATATCAGAACTCGATTTGGTAGCGGTATTTAAAAAAATAATTGTTCTACAGACTGGTATGAGTTTAAATACATTATGGTATTACATTGTATTTGCGTGTGTTTCATCAAAATGTTAATATATACAGGGTGGCAGGGGTATCGACCCACAACCTGCTAAGTTCTTTAGTGTAAAGAGAAAAAAGTTAAAAGTAAAAAAAAAGTCCGCTTGGGATTTAGTTCTAAGAGGTATCTCAAAAAATCATAAATACGTGGGTCACACTGAAAATAGAAAACGGAATGATATAGAAGCCTGTTAATATTTTTATTGCTTTTCGAAGTAGTCTTCGTTCCTTTGTAAGCACCGTCGGATGCTATAGAACCATTGACTGAAGCAGTGGGCCCACTCTTCCTTAGGGATTTCTTCCACGTCTTTATCAAACGCAGCCATGGCCATCTTCAAGGTTTATAAAACTAATTCCTATAAGTTTCTCTTTTAATTTTGGAAATAAATAAAAGTCACAAGGTGCCAGGCCAGGACTGTAAGGAGGATGACTTACTAACTCCACACTTTCGTTAGGCAAATATTCGATAGTCCGTCTGACGGAGTGAGCTGGAGCGTTGTCATGGTGGAGGACGATCCTGCGTCTTGGGCGCTGCTGTCTAACATTTTCCAAGACAACTGGTGTTAAGGCGCCTCGATAGCCACGCCAACATGTGACTGGTTTGATGGCTGTTTGGCGTCCTTATTTATTTATTTAACCATTTATGTACACACTTATATAAACAGACAAGAAGAAAATAACAGAAAAATAGGTACAAAGGTGATGCTTATTTTATTTCTAATGAAATCTCTTCCAGCATACCTGCTTATCTACTTGAACTCGTATATTTTATGCGACGAATGGTTGTGGTGGATGGAAATTTAGCACGGCTATACTGTAGTTACTCAATTTATTACTTAATACATCTTTTACCAATATTTTTGATGAGAATAACAAAATAAGTACTGTTCAACGTTAACCGTTCCGAACACACCAAATGAATCTCGAAAATTCTCCACCAACTTCACCCCACACTGTAGCCGCTGCCCGGCTGTGCCGTTCACCCAGGAGGCGCCACCGTCAGCGCCGCATTCCGACCGGTTGGTGACTCATGTCGCCAGTTACTCTACGGGGTTGGCAGATCCATAGACAACTGGTAAATAATTACTGACACACCAATCTGCAGTACCAGCACAACTAGAACAATTGTTGCAAAATGACCCTTCCGTCCAATGAATGAGGCAATCATCTTTTTCTCATATTTGTACTTGACTCATACTAACGCCTAAAGCTGCCCGAATCTGTTGATATATCAACTTTCTATCAGCATCTAATCATTAGCCGCACAGCGCTCACGTTATCTTCATTAGTCGCCGAAAAGGATGTATTCTCGCAAATGATCAAGGAGTTTGCTTCGACCACGTTTTAACTCTTTAAACCAGTTGTAAACAGTGGCGCGGGATGGGGCTTCGTCATGAAATTCCACATACATATCAAGACTCCTCCGTGCCTCGGAAAGCAGGTTAAGCCGTTGGTCTCGGCTGACATTCGTAAATCTTTGACACGTCGTTACGGGTAGTCACAGAAATCCAAAAATCTGAGAACCTGTCTTGCCAAAGGGTATCGTGTTGCCCAGTCATTGGGTTGAGAAGTCAGATAAGCAGCCGCTCCATGTAAAATACTGGTATTCAGCTGCATTAGGTTAGACTAGAAGCCGACCCCGACGTATTTGGGAAAAGGCTAGGCCGATTCTGATTGTAAAATATAAAATGACTCACATTATGAGTAATTCCAAGATTTTCTCCAAGTACTTAACATACACTTAGCGGCACGGAATCTTGGCCAAGCTCTTATGTCGCGATAGCAATTTTTTTAAGATTTTCTAATTAAGGGGCTTACAACAGCTAAAGCGCGGTCACTGTCGGACTGCATAGAAAAGAAAGAGACGCGCGATGACACAACGCTGGTAATTTGTTGCAAAATATGAAGCAATTCTCTTTTAACAAAAAATCTATTGATTGGACATAAAAATTAAAACACTATCACGTTAATATGTTGTTTAAAGAACAACCTGAAAAAAGAAACGGAATGATTGGATGTATATTGGTATGGTTTTTAATCGTTAAAAGAAATTTTTAGAGGTATCTTCGTGATTTTTTTCTATCGTACCAAATTAGTTGTATTATGTTTTCAACACACTATCTAACTAGCATACATCCTGAAGAATATCATATATTTGTCTGATTTTGTTTACTGCAGTGGATCATATACGTTTAGGCATTATAAAACTTGCGTTTAGGTCATGTAGTCCCCTTAATGTTTCTTATTCAGGTATGCCAATAAATGTTTACCTTCAGTTCGAGAGGGTAATTCATTATGTTTGACAGCACCATGACGTTATTTTTATGTTTTAGTTGAATCTGGTCATTTGAGCAATGAAGTTTCTTGCAGTGTAAACAAGAAAACAATTTAATCGTTCTGACTAAATAATGCTCATAGCTTTAAGGAAAATATGAATACCTACATGATGCGGCTTGCTTATTGGGAATTACCGATACCGATGTATGCACACTCACAGTGCATGAGCGTTCAAAGTATTTTAGATCTGGCCCTGCAGTCTCGACATAGTTAGCAATAGTTTTCGGTTGCTAAGTCCTAACAATCCAGATGTAAATGTTGATGTAAATGTTTGGTAGTCTCGACACTCAAATTTATCGGTTGTTACCTACCGGTACCTACCTAAAATACCAGTAACAACCGATAAATTTGAGTGTGGAGACCACCAAATATCGTTACATCTGGATTGTTAGGACTTAGCAACCGAAAACGATTGCTAACTATGTCGAGACTGCAGGGCCTGTGTAGAGAAACATTATCGATATCGATAGTCATTATATTGTTACTCATTATAACGGGTATGATGAAAAATACCTTTATTTTTTTTGTTCGTTAACTGTTGAACCCAATAACCTATTTTTAGTGTAACACAGATCGATTTTGACGATATACAGCATAATTCTATCTGTCCTTGAATATCGTCTCACTATCATCGATAAAGGCTATCTATCTATCGAAAACAATAGATCATTATGGTTCTATATTTCCTTTACAACGAAACGAAAGTAACTTTTTAACGGAACTAAAAAAAAACAAATTAGACACTTTGTTTATTAAAACAATTCCATAGATTTAAATTCTTAAATAACGAGATAATACTATAATTTATATTAAATTAAAAGTCTGTAAGTAAATAGGACATTATACCAGATTATACTGCATTTTGCTGAACAAATTGAGAAGGAATGAAACGTAATTGACAGTTTGACATAAGAAACACCAAATCTTGTCGAGGTCCTTTTAAATGAGGTTCTACTATAAAAATCAATGCCACTTTTCGTTGTAATTTTATAACTCAAGAACGGATGGACCGATTTTGCTAATTCTTTTTTTAGAATATTCCTTGAAGTACGAGGATGGTTCATACGGAGAGAAAATTTAAAAAAAAAATGTAATGCGGTACGAAGTTCGCGGGGTCAGCTAGTGAGGTTATATTTCAGTGAGTAAATTACTCACTGCTGTTTTATTTGAACGAAATCTATGAAAGTTCATAACAATTTTTTTTTCATATTATTATGGTTAATTTTGATTCACCACCATGCATGTCTTCACGCATTTATAGATCATTTTCATCTCAAAATCATTATTCCAATCGGATAACTCTGTTACGATCACTTGAATCGGGAATGTTTTAAATTATTATTTATAAAGCGTGTTTTTTCTGTATATCTTTAACTGTCATACAAATGATAAATGATTTTATTTCTGTAAGTAGGTTTTTACAAACACTTACACGTCAATCATATTTTTTTTTAACTAGATGAGGTCGGCGTTTCCTATCTGACTACTCTGAGAAGAAAGGCCGAAACAAACTCAGAGGTCACAGTCTCTTTTAAAACCCAGACAGAATCTTGGTCAGATCATGTGAAGGCTATGTAGATCGGTGTCTGAAATGGTCTTTTGAGGAAAGAACCACACAGATTGAGTGGACCTGTCCAGTCAGTGCACGCAATTGTCAGCAATATAGCTGTCAACATGTTATTATGGACGCGCATACTTTGGCTTTTTCATACAAATAAGTAGCTATCTGTAGTAAGCGATATACCCTCCCTTCGATAGACAACGTGGGGCGGTAAGATTCCTTTTAATCTCCGATAGATTATTGGAACTTTCAAACCAGAGACAGATTGGTTTTCTATCTTCAGTACGCCAAAATTAGTGACATATACGTTATTGGGGGCGGCCGTTAGACTATTTCAAATTAGGTAGTAAAAGTGTGTACAATATTTAGCTCTTTTAGACCCTTTTGCACCGCAAATCACTAACGCTAAAAATCATTAGCGCTACTAAACGTATATAAAACACAATTCTGTCTCTGCCATCTTCAAACGGTTGTATGAAAAAACACGATGTTTTAAATTCGTTTAGCGTTAAACGTATTTAATGATTTGTGCTTCAAGCCGGCCTGAGAGTAATTTCTTAAATATAATCTTAGAGACAATCAATTCCAATTCCCTTTTCCCGATACCTATCGTCGAAAATACTAATAAACCGTCTCTTGTCACCAGGTTCGAGGTGGCAGCACGGGTGCTCCGCCCCCGGCGGCTCCAGCCATGATTGAACAGGAGAAGAGGTCTCCACTACAGCCACAGCAGCAGGGAAGAGTGCAACCAGGTATAGATATCCCCTGTATACTTCCTTCAGCCTTGAAACGGGGTCGCTCACAATGAGCTTTATCATCATCCTACAGCAGTCCACAGCTGGACGGCCTCTCCAATTGCAAAATCACATTGTAGCTGGCACTTCAATTAAGCTATGAACATAATTAAAAGTAATTATATTGTAAAAACTAATTAAAATGATGAAAAAAAAGCTTTTTTAGGTTACTTGTATGATTCATGTCTTAGTAATTTTTTTAACGAGACAAAATTTATTGATGCCTAAAATGAAAGTATATTTGTAAGATATTATTCTTAAATCGCTAATCATTTTGGTGAATTAAGTACTTTTATTTATGTTCATAGCTTAATTGAAGTGCTAGCTACAATATGATTTTTAATGGTATGGAATGGGTACCACATGTAGTTTTTTTTTGGAATTTAATGTCATATTTTGGGTAAATATCAAAAAACCATAAAATTCAAATATCGCGAAAACTATTGAATTTCGGCCATACATATGAGGGGTTCAATTTGTTGCATTTTGGCCCCCCTATCAGCTCCTTGACGGATATTATGTCGAATTACAAGTAACCCTGTATGGCTGTCTAACTCCTGCGCAGTTATGGATCGTAGAGGAAAATTTGCACTGTATGTCCACTTTGTACAATAACATTGTTGTACTCGGTCACTGCGACTGTAAGTGCTACATAAAAGAAGTCGGCTAGGCGGACTGATTTGTCCACATTCTTGATAAAACGGTTGCAGTGTTGACTCTACAATTTATGTTGGTCCTAGAAATCCTTGATGCATTCATGGTGTATTAGAATATCCATTAGAATCCAGTTCTTCCAACTGAACAGACAGCTGTGCTGCTGGGGAGTTTGTGGCGCCACTTCTTCTTCACAGCTAAAGCACTAGGAAGTGGTGACGGGCGGGCGTGCCGGGGGACTGTCTTATGTAATTTTGACGTTCAGAAAGTACTGATTCTCAGCCTAATTTGAATAAATGACTTTTAATTATGATTTTGATCCTTTCCGAGGGGTGATACTTATATGAACATCAGATATAACGAAAATGGAACGCTTCAGAAATTCAAGAGTAAATATTTATTCTTACCGTTCCATTTTCGACTCACCTTGCGTCGAGTGTGGCGCAATCACAATATCATATGAAATCGAAAGCACCGTAATTTCGACGACTCACTTTCAGTGGTGTAAAGTAAGCAGGGTTATCCATTGCCAATTCCTGCTTACAGCCTTTTACGACAGCCACTGCTGTCATTTACTATGCTGATTCCTTGGAACCACATTAAAATTATTTTGTTTTCTTTCGCAGAACCGGCTCCGGTTGTGGCGGTGCCTCCGCCCCCGAAACCAGCTATAGTCAAGGCCCCCAAGAATGCGAAAATTAATCAAAAGGTAAGATTTATATCTTTAATGTCTTCTAGTACTCTTTGTGAACGAGCTCGGAGTTTCGAAGTTGGTGGTTTGACTCCCCCGTGCCTCGGAAAGCACGTAAACCATTCTGCGCCTCATCTCCCTGTCGTGTCGGATTGCCGTCCCATCGGAATATGAGAGTGAGGAAAGAGAGAGCACCTGTGTTGGCGCACAAATTTGTGCACTATTATATCTCCTGTATAATTGGCTAATCTCCGTGGAGACTGGTCACCGTGACCGGAATTCGGTCGTCTCTCTGTTATGGAGCTCGTCCGGGGAAGTACCATAACCATGCTAGTTTCTGCCGCCAAGCGTTGCTGCGCTCCAGTTTGAAGGGAATGGGTGCCGGTGTAGTGTCAGGCACATGAGACATTCCAGCTTTGGCTTCGAGATGGCAACGCTCCTGCAAAGCCACTGGTAATGCAGATGGCCATATGCGGCGGTGGTAACTTACCATCACGTGGGCAGCCTGCTTCATCATAATCGCTGGGACACAGACCTCTCTGTGAGAGGGCCGTAATGCACCACGCGGCCCTAGTGCGGGTTGGTGGATGTTATTTGTTTTTTGGTTCTAGGATAGGACATCCCGGTTTCCTCACGATGTTTTCTTCACCGTTTTTAGAGCAGTGGTGATGAAATAAATTTGACGAAGTAAAGCGCCTGTCTGGGTTCGAAACTTCGAACATACGACCTACAACTCGTTGCTGTAAGTCGCGACCGTTCACTTGGCAGCCTGCTTGATTGCACCAAATGATAAGACAAATTCCAATAGGTACTTTAATTGACACGTGACCTTGTGAAACTGTTCATTAAGGTCGGACGGAAGAAATGCAGTTATTATAATACTATTATAATTAACGGAAAGTACGATAACTATTATAACGTACGTGGAATTTTGAGGTGACGAATTATTTTATTTAACAAGAGTTTTGATTGAAGTACGACAACTTTCAATTGATTTTTACAATACCAAATTATTTTTAGAGGCAGAGAATGTTTAGTTAAAAATGTTACTGGAGGAATTATCACCATCTTTGGTAGCCTTGATCCAACCCCTGCTGAGTATAGGCCCCTTCCCTTTTGTAGCATGCTTCCCTGGCACAAGATCAACAAATATTTGTTAGATATTTTGTGAAAATAAAAAATAAAACTAACTTTATGCTTAGTAAGAGTAATTTTTCTCCAAATTAAATGGTGAATTCAATTGGAAAAATGTTATTTTTACACCATTATTTTAGCCTATGTTGAATTGATTTTATGCATTATTTCAGTATTAATGCAAGTACATTTCTAACTGTATTATTCCATACAAACGTATTATTTCAATGTTTTCAATATAACAACAAATGGCTTAAAAAAATTGACTTCATTTACTATTCCAATACACTATGTCACTTTTTATTACGAAATGAATACTAAAATGTAGCCAGGAACAAATAATACAAAAAAAAAAGTGTGTGGTCGGGGGAACCCCGTCAGATCACGCACACACACACACACACAATTGTATACAATAGAAAGAGACAGAGGGAGATCGAGAGAGAGGGGGAGAGATACAGAGAGAGATATATATATAGAGAGAGAAAAATAGATACAGACAGAGAGAGAGAAACAGTTGTATGGAGGGATAACGCTTTTTACTTTCGTGACTCTACCGCAAGCCGCGTTCCAAAAAAATCGTCGTCGTTCATATTAATTAATCACTTCATCCTTCTGTCCTTCCCCGCAAAATAAAATATCAGCTGGTCCCTACATTTTGACGAGTTCTGCAAACATAAGTGTAGGGAACAGCTGTATTTTTTGTTCGCGATTTCCTATGGTCCCATAGTAAAAGTTGTTCATAATGATGAGTACAATAATCCCTTAAGAGGTTGATGGTGTTTACCAATAACCCTGTATAATTGATAATAACGAAAAACTTATAAAACACTTAAATAACGTTTGTAGATTTTTGACAGTCGTCACGGGTATTCAGATGCACGATGCAGAAGTCCGGCAACAAGTCTTACTAAGAGGTATCGTGGTACCCAGTTACTGGGTTGTGGAGGTCAGATAGGTAGTCGATCCATGTAGAATACTGGTATTCAGCAGCTGCAGCCGGTTAGACTGGAAGCCGACCCTAACATATTTGGGAAAAGGCTAGGCAGAGGACCAGTATGAGTAAAGAGTTCCTCAAACGGAGACGATCCTGGCTGCAGCATCAGGCCATCTCTACCAAATAAATGTATTGTCATCGGAACGGAACAAGTATGGAAAGTTTTAACATGATAGGATAAGATTTAGCTGTCCAAAATTAACTTGCAAGATTTTTTCCAAACATTATGTATACAACTTTCTTTGAGGAAATGATGTGCTTACTTCTTAAGTAAATACAGGCGTGAAGGTCAGAATTATAATCAACGTGTTACTAAGCAACAATAAAATATTTACCTATACATTTTCAAGTTTCATTCTGTATACTTAAGTTTAGAAACTGTTGACGACTTTATTGCTACTGAAATAAAGTTTATTTTCTTTTGTGAGAAATCTTTAGTACGGTTTATATTTTTATAAGCTCATAATTCCACTGTAGGGTGACATTAATTTTTCTATTAATAGTAATGTCCATGCAATCAGAATTATGATTGGCAGCAATCAATTCATGGACAATTTGCCTTCCCATCATAGTTATTTAAATGGCACATGAAGGCACTTACGTGTCGGAGAAATCATTATATTGTGGAAATCGCCAACACGTAGTGCGCATGCGTGTTGATCAATGCATCTGTGGCTGAGGGTGAGCAAAAACCGGCCAGGGGGGCGAGCACGGCCTACTTACTGTGATAGGCTTGAGTCCCACATTTTTATCACAGTGATAAATGCGTGACTCCGGCCTATCACAGAGGCCGTGCTCGCCCCGCTGGAATACAAAACTTTTTCAAGATTTTAACAGTCCAGGTTTAAATTTTAGATAAAGCTGCCTCATTTGTGGTGTGGTCGCACACCTGCTGAGATTGAGGTCCTGGGTTCGGTCCCCAGGTAGGGCAAAGTCTATTTGGGTTTTTCGTTTAAGGGGACTACATGACCTAAACGCAAGTTTTATAATGCCTAAAAGTATAATTATGATCCACTGCAGTAAACAAAATCAGAAAAATATATGATATTCTTCAGGATATATTCTAGTTAGATAGTGCGTTGAAAACATAATACAACTAATTTGGTACGATTGTAAAAAGTCACGAAGATATCTCTAAAAACTAAAAAATACATGCCATCATTCTCTATTTTTAACAGATTGTTCTACAAGCAACATATTAACGTGATAGTATTTAAATTTTTTAGTCCAATCAATAGAGTTTTTGTAAATAGAGAATTGCTTCATATTTAGCAATACATTACCAGCTTTGTGTCATCGCGCTTCTCTTTAATTTCTATGCAGTCCGACAGTGACCGCGCTTTAGGTGTTGTCGCCCCTTAAATGTTTCTCAGGAGCACCGGGTAGTTGGGTCTTTGTATTAGGAACTCTTCAGTACAGGAGTGTGGATTTATGCCCAGTTGATGACAGTAGGCTCGCCCTCTATGACATGCAACTTAACATGAATGGCTAAACCTTGAGGCTTGTATATCTTCGATCAACAATACCGACTAGATATCGGGTCGGCGCAAGAAATACGTCTCGGTAAATAACAGCGCACTTGAGACGTGAGCTCTTATTTTGTTTAGTTCGCTTGTCAATGTAAACACGACTTTATTGCTAGGTGCCATGGTTGTAATTAGGTTGAACTTATAACTTTCTTCACGCGGTCAGCATTTAGCTTTGATTTTGTACGAGACCCGTTATCTAGTTTGGTGTTGTTGATCGAAGGTCTACATCTTCAGGGAACACAAGAGCGATGAAGTGTAAATTGTATAAAATTCTTCAGGATAAAACTCTAAAAGACGGTCTCTCAATTACCGAGAATCAAGGCCTTACCGCGGTTTGCTGCGCAAAAACAGGTTTCAATTTAGCTACGTGTCGTACATGTTGTTGTTAAGTAGTGATGTGCCGTATCGTTTGTGTGAATCGATTTTTATCGTGACTTTGGTGGGGCTTGTTAGTCGGAGTATTGTATAAGTGCTGGTGGGATTTTCCAAATGTAAAATATTAGGCATGTGAGCTGCAGTTTTAATTGCATGGTTGAAATGTATTTTCCTGTGTGTGGCACGGTTTTTGTATTGACTCATTGTAGCC
Organism: Brachylomia viminalis; assembly: GCA_937001585.2. Lineage (NCBI taxonomy): Eukaryota > Metazoa > Arthropoda > Insecta > Lepidoptera > Noctuidae > Brachylomia > Brachylomia viminalis. The sequence continues at coordinate 9,184,394 of OW443322.2, read as the reverse complement.
TCAACAGTTAGATTGGGGGCAGTGTCCGAGAGGCAGTACTATCAGTCACAAAAGTATGCACAACATATAACACAGTGAAAGTGATGTCTTTAGATTTTAGAACATTAACACAATTTACCCTTTACATATTTGCTTATGTAACGAATAAATTATATTGGAAACGCTCAAGATCTAGTTCATGAGGCCAGGCTATAAATAGAAACAATGCAATCGTATGCAAATGTCTGCCTTGAAGATGTATGCAGAACGCATGATCGTAGTTTCGTACGTTATTGAAGTAGAATATTAATCTGTATTCAGATTTTCTGATTGATGTGTTTAGATTTTCATTCTTTATCAATCTCTTGCCCATATCCTAATTTATTAGCGGTCGGCGCAACATGTCTTTTCATTTCATACTTCTCTATCTCTATTAGTCGTCATCTCGGTAGTCACCCCCTTTGTAACCATATCATCTGTCACACAGTCCAACCATTCGTCTCTTTGGTCTTCCCCTACTCTTACAGCCATCCATATTCATGCTCAAAAATTTCGTCGCGACGTATTTAGATTTTATTTGAATTGAAATGTGTATGGTTTTTCGTACGATCGAATTTAATTGAAATGATTCAATAATTGTTTCACACAGTCAATTTTATTTTACACAAACGACATGTTTGTACACTAAAATTAAAGCGTTACGAAATATCACCTCAAAATCGCTACAATACTAACTAAATTAATGTCAATCAGCCAACCGCTAATAATCGATATGATTCGATTCGCGTCCCATAATAACATGTCGCCTCACTACTAGTTGTTCGGCAATCGTCGAATCGGGCGGTCGCGCGCTCGGCGCGAATTATTAAAAAACAGAATTCTGTATTCGAATAAACAACATTCTATTTTTAATTTCTATAGAAATTCTTTAACGAACTCTTTTGAAATCGAGTGATTTTATTCTGTGGATTAAAGTTACTTCAGAAGTGTTAAGTGCGAAAGAAAACTTGACTAAATAAACAATTTGTACGTGGTTTTGATTGCTTAAATTCGTTCTGGTGACACATATCGGTTGTTATTACTTTAGTTTTGCGAATATTTGCACAATGCAACGTTGTGTGGCTGGATAGAACCGTGTGATTAATAAAATTGAAACTACGATAAGAGTGGTGTTAAACATTATAATTTCGTATTGCGCATTGGATGGTCGTGGTTTTACACCGTATGTTCACGCATGCGCGCTTGTGGTGTGAGCAGAAAGGCCAGCTACTTCGTTTAGCATCTATAACGTTATTCTCCAAACATCACTTTGTAATTCGAACGGTGTCTCGTTGTGAATCCGCGATGATTTACTTTAAAAACAAATGAGTTGAGTTCGCTTTCGAATTGTGAGCTTGTCACTCGAGTGAGTTTCCAATTGAACTTTTCTGAATGGCACTATTGGGTCGAATGGATGCCTCTTAAAGGAACAGTCAACTGGGTTAGTGTTTAGAATGTATACCTCTAGGAAGCGGGATGCGAAGATGGAATGTTAAAGCCAAGGTCAGATTACGGGGTGAGCCGTTCAGTAAGCGAGAATAGAAATTCGTGTTAGGGAAGAGCCGGGTTGCCCGCGAATTTTTTTTTGCAATTTGTATGTCAGTGTCAGATGTGATTCGCGAACGTAACGAGTACATATTTGTTTACAGAATTCTAAAACCTACATAATTAAAATAATCAATACAACAGTAAGTTCTTATAGTACTATTGATTAATATTTTATGAAATTGTCATTCAATAGTATTTTAGGAACTTAGAGGGTTGTATTGATGATTTTAATGATTATAATTATGTAAATACATACCTACTTATTACGGCCGCGAATCATATTTCGTTCAACATACAACCTGACACTGACCTGCAAATTGCAAACAACGTAAGAAAAATGTATTTCGCGGGTTTTCTTCCCCCTTATTACTTAAAAGAAAACACTGCCAAGTGAAAAATAACTTTAATTTCGGAAGTCACCGACTTCCGAAATTAAAGTTATTGTTATTGTAGTATTTTTTTTTTTGGAAGTCGGTTTTTTTTTATACGTAGGTAGGTAGTTAGGTTTGTAAATGCGAGCTCGCTCTTACTGTGTTAAAACACCTAAATGTCTTGGCGATTTAACTATCATATTTTTACACGACTACGGCAAAGCCAAAAGAGCTCGTATTTTTGGAAATTATAATTATTACGACTCATAAGAAGATAAATATGGTCCTTCAAGACTGCACTCGGAGGCATAAGCACATCAATTGATACAAAATTTATTTTATTTTATTTATTTATTGGTCTACCAACGATTGTTTATACCAGTTAAGGGCATAAAAAACAAGCAAAAACAGATAAACAATAGTGTACAATCACTTATAGGTAAACTCAGCATGCAAAACGAAAGTTGTACGTACGATAGAGAAAAAAAATCAAAAGAAAACTACCCTAATTTATATCAACCACTAGTATCTAAATTGTTACATGTAATTTAGATCCTGAAACTGAGAACAAGAAGAGAAAATAACAAAAAGGTAAATTAATCCTTATCTAGGTTCAATCAGGTAGGTAAAATCTTTTCAAAAAGGTCTTACAAGTTTTTAAAGGCAGTTTTCGACTTAAATTTTGCTTGTATTCGTGACTAAATGAAATAACAATGGAATTATTTCTCATGTTTTCCTTATAAGTATAAACTCCACACAGCGTAAAATGATAAGGTTATTGATATAATAACTAAGTATTCTGTTACTAAGAAAGACATTAATGTTAGCAATCTTTGATGCACCCATTTAATAAGAAAATTATCAACAAGTTGAAAAAAGGTCAATAGACATTTGCCGTCTTATTACAAAACACGATCTAACTATAGCCCAAGCCTAAACGTTCGAGCCAGTTTTTGTATTTCGAACAGTACCTATGGCCGATTTTAATAAAGTTCGTAATACAAAATTGACAACTTATAAGTTGTCAGTATTGTAAAAGGAACTGTATTTCGATTTTTGTTAGGTTCTTATTTCAAAAACAGGCTCAACCATGTCTAAAGAAAATCCTTGTTTTGTAATAACACCGTTGGGGTCTTTGAGGAATAATCATCATGTTTCCTGAACGGAAACAATGCAATCGTATGCAAATGTCTACCTTGAAGATATATACAGAACGGATGATCGTAGGTTCGTGCGTTATTGAAATAGAATATTCATTTTTATTCAGATTTTCTGATCGATGTGTTTAGATTTTCATTCTTAATTAATATCTTGCCCTTATCCTAATTTATTTGCGGTCGGCGCAACATGTCTTTTCATTTCATACTTCTCTATCTCTATTAGTCGTCATCTCGGTAGTTACCCCCTTTGTAACCATATCATCTGTCACACAGTCATCCATCGTCCCTTTGGTCTCCCCTACACTTGTAGAACTCAAGCTCATAAATAAATATAAATCGTAAGCCGAAGATTACTCAGTTTTTGCAGTCTAAAATTCAGGTTCACCTTGATCTGGTCTCGTAAACCTCCTAAACTTCTTTTTTGTAGATCGCCCAAAAGTTGGCGCCAGGTAGATATAAAATTATTATTACCGTCGTGATAATTAGCGCTTGAAAATCGGGTTTATTTACTACATGCATACATAAACCAGCGCCATTTTCCTTGAGGCTTTTATCTTTCATACAACTTATCAGGCTATAAGGTTCCCACTGCAGGGACACAGGCCTCCTCTCTGTGGGAGGGAGTGGGCCGTGCTCCACCACGCGGGCCTGGTGCGGGTTGGTAGATGTAAAAAAATTATTATAATTAATTTAATATTATATTAGCGTCGAGGACGATATGCCTTAAGGGTGTAATACTTAGATATTTGTCTGGGGAATTGGATTAGTTCTCTGTCTGTCCACAATATAGGTCGGTTGAATCAATAGTTTGTATTGTCATTTCCTTTGGGTATTGCTATTGCAACGAACATGATAATAGCTGTTGTAAAGTATTAGCTAGCCCGCAAGGTGGTAGCGAAGCCTTCTTCACGGATGGGGATAGGCAGCAACTACAGAACGCCAACTACGATCCTTACATACTGCGCTTCGTCTACGGTCATACACGCACGCCGGTTACGACCTTTCTGTAGAACATCACCAATAAAGGTCACTATGTGTCCTTCTAGGGCGTTCCCTCCCGGCGTTTCCACTCACATCTGCCTTGTGACCTTTTGTTAGTCGTTTTTAATTAATTTGTTCAAATACCGTGTCTAATTTTGCTGTGCAATTATTTTGTCTACCTTTATTTCAAGTTGTGTTGTGGGTCACAACTTGACTGGGAATTACGGCTCATAATTACGTGAACTTTACTAACTACGATTTGCACTGAATGTCCACTGTATACAATAAGTATATTGTACTCAGTTACTGCGAATGTAAGTGCTACAGAAACAGAGTCGGCTAGGCGTTCCGTGTTGTCGGCTTAGACAGAACGGGTGCATTGTTGACGCGACAATTATTTTATTAACTACACTGTACTTACTGTATACTTTCTTACTGTATATTCATTTCGGTCTTTGCTGTTATTAGATTTCAGCTTGGGCAGGCATCCCTGCTACGATCTTGGTAACTGGCTTATATATTTATCACAATAAGATGGACCACATGCGAGACACTAAAATAGGTCTGCAGCGGGTCGAGCACGGCCTCTATGATAAGGCTTGAGTCACGCATGTTTTTATTTTTTAAATGATCTCGCTCTTGACTCTAGTCTAGGTCAGTGGTGACAGAGACAGAGTCGACGATGGAGTGAGCTTACCCAGAAGAAGGCTGTTCAATTTCACTTTGAAGAGAGTAGGGTTTTAGGCGTTCGGAAACAAAGACGCAGGTAGATAGTTCCATTCTTTTGCTGTGCGCATTACAAGAGATATTTAGAAACGCTTAGTTTGAATTGGTGGAATAGCAACTAGGTAAGTATGGTAACTTGCAGTGCGTCTAGATGACCGATGGAAGAAGGGGGCCGGTGGAATGAGGTCGTGGAGTTCTTGGGCACACTTAACGAAGTACAATCTGTACAAAACCGACAAGTAGGCAACCTGCTCCCAAACTGTTATAAAAATGTGTGAATAAAGCCTATCGCAGTATGCCGTGCTCGCCCCGCTGGTCGCAAGCGCGACCGCAAAGCATGAGGTCTTCAGTTTGATTCTCATGTCGGCCAAAGTGTCATTTGATTTTTCCACCACGTATTTGTCAACAGCAGTCCAGGGTCTGGTTCTCTGCTAAATGGCAATAGGCTCGCCCCCCTATTATAGGAGACTTGACCTTTACTAGCAAATATAGGTACACCTTTGCCTAACTCTTTGGGGATTACAAGCAAGTTATCTTACAAAAAAAAAGAAACTATTAATTGATGAATATTCTAAACTGTCTACAATGGCGTATTTGTCTTTCATTGCAAAAATATATCAAGTAAACTTCGCAGTAAAGTAAGTCAGTCTGTCACCCGACTTAAAACATGCAATCTTGAGATAGTGTATGATAAAAGACGTGCATTACAAAATGTATTACGTAAGTGATTAGCAAACGTTGTGTTGGAAGAATGATAAAATTGTTTTTTTAGTCACGTGTCAAAAGATGTGGCTCAGTCGATGACATGTTATACTTCAATAAAACTGAAGAGTTTGTTTGTTTGAAGGCGCTAATCTCTGGAACTGTCAATCGGATTGCATTTGATAGCTTAATTCTTGAGGAGGGTTATAGGCTATTTTACATCACGCTACGACCGTTAGGAGCCGAACAAAAGGAATAAAAGTCAGAAAGTTGATGATTGAAGTTTAATGATCGATGGACCGTGGCAATGATGATATGACTAGAAAGGGGATAGGTACCGACATGACCACTCAAAGAGAAGTATTTAAGAAAAAGACATGTTGCGCCGACTCCAAATAAAGCCTTTTTCCAACGATGTTGGGATCGGCTTTCAGTCTGAATACCATTATTTTACATGGAGCGACTGCCTATCCTTTTATAGTAAACATTTTAAATCAGCCTGATGACCCGATTTTTACTGGGGATTGTACCAAAATTTCATAAAAGAGGTTTCTCCTGACCATAACAAATAGGCGCCATCCATAACCTTATTATCATTACAATAAAACGATTATGTGCTATAGATAAAGATAACATTTTCTTTCGTAGATATGTGCCTTCATGCTAATGTGGCCAACGGCCTTGAGTCGTGTACATAATACACGTCATACGTACGTACCTACAGATCCTACAGACGTAGTGCCAGATTATTTGTCTAAGTATGAATAAAATATTAAATTTGTCGCTTTATTCAGTTAAAATCTTATCGTCATCTGTGTAGCGTTTTTCCAAGTATGTTGGGGTCGGCTTCCAGTCTAACCGGATGGTATTTTACATGGAGCGACTGCCTATCTGAGCTCCACAACCCAGTTACTGGGTATTACGATAACCTTGGTAAAACTGGTTGTCAGATTTTCGGGCTTCTGACGAGCCGTAACGACTGCCAAAGATTCATGAATGACAGCCGGGACCAACGGCTTAACGTGCTTTCCGGTTAAAATGATGATTTCAATACAAAACTCTGTTTGTATGAATGTGGTAGGTTATAAGAGTAGGGGAAGGCTAAATAAACGATGGATGGACTGTGTGAATGATGATAATATGGCTAGAAAGGAGCTGACTATCGAGATGATGACTAATAGAAAGGTATGGAAGGAAAAGACATGTTGCGCGGACCACAAAGAAATTGGGGTTAAAGTAGGAGAATGATGTGTGAGAAAACTGTGTTTGGGAATCTAATCTCTCGTGTGGCTAACTATATGGAAACAGTTATATGCCATTTAAAAATGAAGCCAATGAGAAAACCGGCAAGTCTCGATTCCTAGAACCAAAAACGATACGACACACCCACAGCCCACTTTCACAGAGAGGAGGCCTGTGTCCCAGCAGTGGGAACGTTATAGGCTGATTATGCTTATGTTGCAAGGCTGGTAGTGAAGCTGACTGTGGTGAGCTGTGTGACTTGGGTGTTTTTAAATTGATTAGGCTCGCGTTTAAACACTATTTCACCATATATTAAGCGATTATAAGAGTAGAGGAGGACCTAAGAAACGATGGATGGACTGTGTGAGTGATGATATGGTTACAAAGGGGGTGAGTACCGTGATGACGAGTAATAGAGAACTGTGGAAGGAAAAGACATGTTCAATTGGGATCACGGAGGGGAATGATGATAATGGGATAGTTTACTTTAGTAATCTTTTGCTGGGAAAGTTGTCGCAAAGAGGCTCAATAAGATATAATACGAAGTCTAAATATATTGGGTCGGGGCAAAACTTCTTTAGTATTTTATATAAAAATTCAAGGCTAAGAGCTTGTGTGGCATCCAAATATCGAACTTTTTTGTATACCCGGACTTTTGCAAGGGTCAAATCTGTTTTGAGGTCAACCTCTAACTCTTCAGCTATGTCGTATCTACTAATATCCACTTTTTCAAAAATGGCATCGACTTTATCCGTAACAGGGCGACCAGAGCGAGCTGCATCTTTGACATCAAAACTCCCGACTGAAAACGCGTGAACCAACTTTGTGGTACTCTTACTGACGTTAAGTCCATAAATGTCAAATATTTTTTTGTGGCTTGTGTCGCAATTTTATCCTTTAGGGTAATAAAACTTCAAAATGTGTTGAATATCTCGTTATATTCACTTATTTAGGCAGAAAGAAACGAAAAAAATGGCGGAAAATCTTGTTTACTTTATTTTTTTATTTTTAAGAATGTCATATATTTAATGGTATCAAAACCAGCCAGATGTAAACAATACAACCAAAGAGATTTTACTACAACTTAATACCTATAAAATACGAAAAAACTTTTCCCCGGCTTATTAAACATAAAAATAGTTTTTAAATTAAAAATAAACCGGGCGGCGCACAGTGGTGCAGGTAGTACGGGCATGCGGAAAATATTATTTTTAAATGAAAAGACGTTGCGTTTCTTCATAATACTTTATTAAAATGATATAATGGATGTACCAGTTTACAAAGAGAAAGATATAACACGTATTTTTTTTTTATTAACATGAAAATATTCATCAAATTTTTTCACATGAATTTCATATAATTAAATCAGCATTTTTAAATAAATAAAAATTAATAAACTAAATATTAAATAGAGAAGACATTGATTGAGAGATGGGTGCTATCCACTAATAAAGCTTTGGCATCATCGTGAAGAGGATAGTATTTTTTATTCGGTACTGCACGTAAACTGTTGATAAGGGGATCTGAGGTAGCTAAGAGCATATTCATAACATCTTCATTACATGATAGACGAGAACATTTTCTTGAATGACCTAACCTATAATTGCGGTAATCTTTATTTCGCGCTTCTTGAGCTTCCTCAGATAACATCCCAATAGGTAAGGCAGCAACACTTATTATTTCTTTGCCATGCAGCAAGATTTTATGCACAGTATTTGGCATATTATACCAGCCGTACAGGCTTACGTATAGTTCAGCAGTCTCGTAACAATAACTACCAAACTTATCCGAATCAACTAATGCACTAGAATTAATTGTTTGCAATATTATACCAAACCGATGAATAAGTTCTTTATCGACTCTTGTGACTTCAGCTACAATGTCTGCATTATTGAAAAATCTTCTAGACGTATTTCCATCGTTAGATGTTCCCATTCCTTGCTTTACAAAATCCACTTTTAGACCTAAACGTTGAAACAGCTCACTTTGGATTCTTTTCTTCTCTTCATCTTTTTGTTGTTTGGTAGTTGCGTTCGTTCTCCAACTGGTAAATGACATATTGTACGCAATATGTAATATGCATTCCATAAATTTAATCCGTGCGTGAAGCGGGGATAAACCGACCTTGAGAGCCTCCGTATCCACAGTTTTATTTCGCACTTGGTCAAGGTTATTCATTTCTGATGGCTTTGACTTGCATATAAAACACACTGCACATGATGATGTGTCCGTAACTGTCTGCGCTATTTTGCCATCTATCATTGTGAACACAAGTTTATGGTAGACTTTGTAAGTCTTTTCCTTTAAACTAATAACAGTTTCATTTAAGTTTGCTATTTCAGACTCCATTCTAGCAATTTCATTTTTCGTAGATTCTGTAGTTTCTTTTTGAAATTGGAATTGTACCGGGCGACAACACCTTGTAGAAGAAGGAGTTGCATTTGTCCAATACACAACAGATTTATTTTCCTTTTCATACAGACGCAGTGGAACTAATGATGTCAAAAACATATATGAATCTGACACATTTTCGTCGATAAATGACTGTTTGTACTCAGCATGACCTGATGATCCGTCACATCCCCACTTGTGTAAAAACGTTGAATTTACACTAATCTGTGTAAGGTCGTCTTCAGACATTACTTCAAATAATCTTCTGGTTGTGTGATCCAGTAATGACTGCAAACTTACACAAGCGTAGCTTTCCGTTACATCAATATCCGTGGGGTAGCATTGCCTTTTTACTTCAAGTACTTTATGATAATCGGGAAAAATATCACAACCAATACTTTTTGCTGCATTTCTCAGTACTTGATATTGATGTTTCGAAAGTGATGCATCAAGTAATAATGCCAACGCTTTTTCTGGAGTAAACTTGATAGTATCCGATGATCCTTCTTGTACGAGTACCTTAGAGGCAGCTTTCTTAATCATTTCTTCAGGAACGCTTTCACACAATCTTTTAACTTTATATCGCTTTGTTCGATCGCAACATTCATCAAATGATTTTTCTGGTCGTCCTCTATGAGAGCGTTTTGATGGCCCTGGAACATTACTGTCACAATTCACCACATCAGTCTGCACCGAAGATGTCTCAACGGTAAAAATATTTTTCAGCCACTGTTCATTTTTTGCCATAAAAGCATTTTTATTTCTCGCTGCAGTTTGCCACTTTTTTGTAAATGCGGGTAGAAAATTACGGCTTAACTTTTCATAAACTTGATTCCAAACACTTTCTGTAAGCTGTGGATACATAAGTTTTAAATTTTCGAGGCATTTATGTATCTCACGATTACTTGATATTATGATTTCCACTAAATCGGCATAGACAATAGTAAAGCTATCCATCACTATAATAACACTGTTATCGTAAGAGAAAATAATTGTAAGTGAAGTTAAAACTACCATTCAATGCTATTTATACTTACACGATATGATAAAATGTTAATTACCCTCATTAGAAACACTTATTAATATAATGCACTTTTTCTTAATTACAGAGCGTCATTAGTTAAGGACCTGGTATTTCCAAGATCGCAGGTTATCGCAGCCAAAACTAATGTATTCTTAATCTATAGGGTCTAATTAATCTCCGAAAGTATATTATTACGTATCGGTCGATAACGGAGATTAGTTATGATCTCATGATTGAAAACAAAAGGTTCCAAATGACCTTCTTCACTAAAAATGTAATAGTAAGTAATTATTCATTATATTATAACATTATGTTTACTATTTTATTAGTACACACAATAAACTTATGACTAAACTAAAAATGAAAGTTGATAATTATAGTATTTTGGTTCTATTCATACTTGAAATAACAATATTTTTTGCACGAAATTTGTAAATTCTCGATCACCCTACTTTGGCATCATATAATTAAATACTGTATAATTATTTATCCGTATTAATTTTAGGACTTGTTTCTACTAACATTCTAGTATGTGTGTACCAAATTGTAGACATTTTAAACAAGGTTGAAACAAAGGACTTTTTTCCGCCCTTGTACCAATGTGCGGCGTAGACGATCGATCGAACCTCGCATTTACAATTTACTTACGAGACAACTAAAACAACTAGGAGTGCCTGTAATACAATATTTAAAACAGTTCCGTGACAGATTGAATGAGTGACAGATGATATACCTAATATAGTAAGATGACATTTGGAAGATCTTCCTTAGTGTTCTTTGAATACAGCCTTGACCTTAACTAATGATAGATATGAATGCAAGATATAAATTCAAATCTCGAACTCAGTTTAGCAGTTTCATTTAAACCAATTACAGGCATTTTGAATTGTCAAGGGGTCGGTCAGTCAGAAAGATGAAGCTAGTTGGCCATTCCAAAGCGTAGAAGGTTCCTTTGGAGAAGAACGAGCAAGAAACTCCATGGACACTCATATATATGGTTCTTAGAGGGTGTAGAGCAGTATTAAAGTACCCAAAGCATTTCAAAGCATCTGGTTTGGCGTAGGGCAAATCTGGTCGCTGCTACTTCGCAAACGCACATTTGTTTCTCCCAGATATGATTATATGACACTTTTCTCGCTACGATTTTTCATCACCATCATTGACAGACTTGTTCTCACTCGCCGCTGCTTTTGTGCCATGTTTCCCTGGTCTGTTCGGATCTTATCCTGGTCTTCTTCTAGTTGCTACTACAGAGGTACGAGGAACAGAGTGTAAAGTTCACTCATACCTCCATAGAAAAGGGAGGATCCTCTGACCAGACGGGTGTCGTGTCTTGTGGGCAACTGCCCGACGAATGATGTCGGGAAGTTGTGCATATGCTAGTCGCGCGGTAAACTCTGCTTGCGCGATGCAGGATTTGCGTGACGTCAGTATGACGCGCAGCTCGCATGTGGCGTTGTAGATACCGCTACACTACGATTACACGCACGATATTCCACCGTGTCTTTCCGCTCAGAGGCCCTTTCAGTTAAGTTCGTTTTTAACCTCCTGTAAACCAGCTGAGGAATTAAGTAGAACAAGATATGTGTCCATGACAACTGTTGTCTAGACGATAAACAAATTTAGATCTGGCAAGCTACCAACCTTAATATAATTATTGTTATTTTAACATATAGAGGACGGTAAATATATGTTTGTGTACATACATTGTATTTAATACCTATTCAGGGTGGCAGGACATCGGCGGATTCAGTACACCATTCTAAACATGCCTGTGTTGAAATTTTTCGTCGGTTATATTGATTTAATTTGCTGCTCCATATCATTTTGACCGTCTAGGTATTGCAGTTTTCTGATTCTATGAAACAGCGGTTTTTTTTTTGTAACCGACGAACGAGTCATGTGCTGAATTCATGGTTTCAGTTTGCGCTTCGATGTCCCTGACACACTGTATAGTTAGGCACTATTGTTATAAAATGTAACAGCTGTTTGTGTTTTTCTTCGTCGTATCGAGGATTCCATTTATTCCTGAATTTTAAATAAGCTTCGACCAGAATTCGATCACTTCGACAGCGTTAGCGTTGGCCTCGCAATGGTCTTCCATAGCGCAGCAAGGCGAGCACGGCCTTTGTGAAAGGCTTGAGTCACGCATTTTATCCCGGTTTTTGCTCCCAAACTGTGATAAAAATGTGTGACTCAAGCCTATCACATTAGGCCGTGCTCGCCCCGCAGGTGTTATTGCACAGGGAGCACGACAAGAAGTGAGGCATCGTTTGTGATCTGCCTCCACACCTCATCGGAGTACCTCCACCTGACTAAGTTGTACCTGGGGGTCTACTCTCTACGGAGCTGTCCGAAAGTAGTTGATCCGTCAAAACAAGTGTCAAGTTATTATTTTTTGACGGCCAATAACACATCGGGACTTCGGGAGTAGGGACAACTGTCAAATCGTGATATCATTCATTCGTAGTTTCGTACCCTCACTAATCTTATGTCCAGAAGTGGCGGTCGTCCGTAGTTTTGGCCACAGTTACGGGCGTTACCAACTCCGCTTTCCGTATACTCTCTATTTTTGAAGATCTATAAGAGCTGGTCATGTCAATATGTGTAAGGATTTAGGACCAAACTAAGATACCCACTCAACCTCTTCCAAAAATGCCACTATCAGTTATTATTTAGCCTCGAGCCCGCGATATGAGGTAACTTGGTGAAATAAAGAACCTGCGTTTTCGAAGTCAATTAAGAAATTCAAGTTTAATTACTTTCGCTTACACTCTTATAGTAACCGTCCTTCTAGAACTACAATTTATTTAAACAAAACAGATAGATTATTTCATTTTATTCCACTTTCATAACTTTAAAGTTCAATATACTTGTAAGTTCGACTGGTTTTCAAGTTTTTCGCAACTGAACGTATTGTGTAAGTTTTGTATCAACTTGTTTTCTTTTTATAGCCAACTTTGTTGACGCAATAGTGAAGTTTTAAATGGAGATTGACCTTAAGTGGATATGAGAAACAAGGTTTGGCGCGAAGTAGCGTAGCGGACGCGCGATTGCCCGAATTGATTCAAACGAGATAAATTTTTGGTGGTGTTGCGATAGGTGGCTTACAAACTTATCCCTCAAACACCTCTTGCTGTATGAGTGTTATATTTGAGAAGAGAGTTGAGGTCCTCCCACCATCTCCTCCTGGGCCTGCCTCGTTGCCGTTTGCTTGGGCTCCACTTTGTGTTTATTTTATCCCATACTGCTGTAACTTCAACCCTTGGTATCCACTCTTTATTGCTTTCGCCAACCTGGCCCAGAAGTATATATATCATCGTCGCGCATTGAGTTCTCCAGAGTTATTTTCCAGTACTTATGCTGATTCCGGATTCCGGGAGACTATCCATGACATAACTCTTTAGGAATGTGGTACAATGATTGACCATTTGCACCAAAAATCGTGCATTTAACGCTAAACGTATTTAAAACAACATTCGGTCTCTGTCATCTTTAACCGATTGACAGAAATAGAACGATGTTTTAAATTCGTTCAGCGCTTTGCATCTTGATTTTGTGGTGCATGGGCCTTACTCTATTAGTAACGCGTCTACCATTCTGGGGCCGTACCATGACGTGTTAACACCATCATGATTCCGTTGTGAAAAAGCTATCGGTCATGTATAGCTCCGTCTCTCTTTCACGCTGGAACAATGATGGAATTAATACGTCATAGTACGGCCCCAGATCTCTTTACATAACACTTAATTATAATCTCACTATCATTTTGAAGGTCAAGAATTTACTAACAAAAGCTGACTTTCTGAATTGCAAATCTTAACTCAGCTTAATTTGCAAAAGATATTACTCCAATCGAAAAACCTGAACGAGAGTTTTCATCATTCGCATTTTATAAAAATAACTAAATAAAAATGCGCACGATTCGGTGCAACGCGTTCGCGTGGTCGGTGCGAGCGAGACAGCACTACATACAACTCCTAAGTAAGAGCGAGATGGTTATACTGCAGTTGTTGCTACGCAGCACGCGAAGCCACGATATATATATCTTTATCTATAGTAGTGTACCGGTGTGATTGGGAGATATTTAAGAAAACAACTTATCGGTTTGAGGTGAAGGCTTCTGAAACGATAATCTTTGTGTTATAAAACAAGTCTTTGGAGCCAGAAGGACTTGCCAAGGGTTATCGTGTTACCCAGTAACTGGGTTGTGGAGATCAGATAGGCAATCGCTCCATATCTGGAAGCATTTTTTTTAATTTTTTTTTTTCCGGGGTGGAAAATCCTCATGGATGTCCGCCGCCCTGGGGCGGGCGGCGGGGTCTATCAGACTCTTACTGACCAAAAACCACCACGGTGTTCCATCTCACACCTACGCCGGGGGTCACGGGACATAGTTGGAAAAAGGCTGGGAAGATTCTGGTTTAAACACATTTCCTCTGTCTTTAAACATCATCATTACATATAGTTTCGTTGCTCTTGTTTCATGTTTGTTAGATTGTATATGTAAATGGTACACCACTGACTACCTGCAGTATTGTCTCTCCTTCTCCCTTTAATCCATCCAAAGGTTGTCTGTAAAAGATCGTTTTTAGCGATAAGACCATACATTATGTCACCCTATGTAAAATTACTACATTTACATCTGTAATTTTTATGGTGTACATGATAATGAGTATTCTATTGTATTCTTCTCTCGTATTTACAAAAAAAAAACGATAGTAGCTCCCGTCATGGGTAAATATCAGCCTGTCGGCAAGTTTGGTAACGGGATTGACTGCCCAGAACTCCCTAAGCTGAATCGCAAAGCCTCCATTGATTTTGCACTCAAAATAAGCTTGAATGAGGTTCAAAGTAAGTCGTCGGTCTTAGCTCTAGCGTAAAGATCTACCGATCTAAGACACTTTTTGAATAAAATATATAAAAATTGTTTATTCTGCACAAATAAAACGCATATTCCAAAAATAAAAAAGACAGTCAACATACATACCTACATAGTAACCAAAAGCAAATGACTCCGACATTACTGTTCATATTGAATTTATTACTTGAAATGACTTGAGATGACTTTCCATGAAATGTAACTTCTGGTACTTACCGCCTTGGGCGTCGGGAATCGCAGGTCGATTCCCGACCACCGTAGGCGTGGGCTTGCGAACGGCGAGCAATGGGCAGCTCGCCGTTCGATAAGGATCAGGCCCGGTCGACGGCGCGTTGTGTTCCACGCGCGCCTCAAAGAGATGTCAGCAACAATGACGGGGTCCGCTAGGGCCGATGCCTGCTAGGGTTGCGGGAAAGTCCGAGAGGGATACCGTGGCCCCTGGCACAGGCAACTGAAGGAACACAGATGGGTTTTAATCACTAAGAGTCTGACACGCCCTCCCGCTCTGCCCAAAACGGGAAAAGTTATTTGATGATTTCCCACCCTCAAAAAAAAAAAAAAATGGTACTACCGCTTGACTTTTTCGCTTTTAGTTTTCTTACTTCCTAATTCTTACTTACAGCCCAATGGAAGCACATTTATGTATAAATAATTCGCCGACACATAATTTGAGTGGACATCAAAGTTGATACCCCTCTTGCCTACCCCTTGACTTTTCTGTATGTGGTGGCCCAGTTAAAACGGCCGCAACGAGTTGTAGGTCGTGGGTTCTAACCCAGACAGCTACTTTACATTGTCAAATCGTTTTCATCACCACTGCTCTCAAAACGGTGAAGGAAATCATCGTGAGGAAACCGGCATGTCCTAGAATCGAAAATTCAAAGACATGAGACACATCCGCCAACCCGCACTGGGCCCGCGTGGTGGAATACAGGACGTCCTCTCTCACAGAGAGGAGGCCTGTGTCCCAGTAGTGGGAACATTATAGGCTGATTATTAGCATGCGTCAGGCAAACCATATAGGAAGAGGTAAAATCCCATTCATATGTCTACCCACTCTTTCACAAAAAAAAGTATGCTGAAATAACACCTTTTTTTCAATAAATACCATTCAGTTATCTCAATCGGCCTTCGCCACTCGAATCCGGTGACATTTGTCTGTCCAAACCATTTAAAAACTTGCCAGACTAGAAATATTTCGGTCGTGTGATTTCGTACTAGATGTTCTTTTACCGGTGTCAATTTATGGCTAGATTTTTCGTAGTGATTGTGTTTTTGTCATCGGTTTTGTCAAAAATTGGATAATTATGTCGATTAAATGTCAAATGAAAATCGTTTGAGAGTTAGCAGCACAGGAAAAAGTTTTTGTCAAAGAGTTATCCGTGGTTGGGTATATGTTTTGAGCGATTATATTTAACAGTTTCGCTATTGGAAGATCTTGGAGATATCTTTCCAAATATTTCGTATGGCCTCGTCCCGATTCATGAATGTTGCATTCGCGAAAAGGCAAGAAAGCTTTTTATACACCCAAGAAATCCAATAATTGACTTCAACCTTTAGTGTCTGCGTTATCATTATCTACAGGTTTATTAAATGAGCCTCTTGATAATACTCACGTACCTCCGTTGCTACCTGGGCAGTCAGCCCCGTTACCAACTTTAATTTCTCTGACAGTTACCAATATTAAGCATACGAGGACGTGGGCGCTTCCATGCCAAGTTGTGTTGCTAAAATTGTGTACCACTTTAATTTATCAAACAAGAACTATCGTGAATAAAAGCCATAAGGTCATCAGGTCAAACGCCAAGCCGATACTATCAACCTGTCTAGCTTTTCCCCGACTATGTTGCGTCCGGCTTCCAGTCGAACTGAATGCCATTATTTTACACGAAGCGACTGCCTATCTGACCTCCACAACTCAGTTACTGAGTAACACAATACCCCTTGTAAGACTGCTGGGGTATACTCTCTAAGTCCGTCAACAAGAATACGGGCCCGTCCGAAAGTAGTTCGATACTTAAAAGTGAACCCTACTCCCGATTAATTAACTTTTCCGGACGGACAAAAACAACGGGAGTAAGAGCAACTGTCCAAAGGTTTTGTCATTAATTTTGAGTTCGGGCCTCGGACTAATCTTATGTCCGTAAGTGATATGGAGTAGGAAACGTCCGTAACTTCGGCCGAAACGACGGGCTTCTTGGTTAAGGAGTAGGCTAGGCCCCCTGGTTGTCCCGACTTTTCGGGCTTCTGACGACCCGTAACGACGGTCCAAGATCTACATATGACAGCCGGGACCAACACATCGACGAACCGTGTTTAACCAAAAACTTGGGCGTTTCCATGGCGAGTTGTGTTGCAAAAATGGTGTACTACCTTAATTTATCAACCAAAAAGTCATAAGGTCATCAGGTCGAAAGCCAAGCCGATACAATTAACTCCACCACAATAACATAGGTAGTCAGCATCAATATTATGTCGTTGGAAAGTTTTTGTATTGCATGTTACGTTACATCAAAATGCGTGCAATCACGGCAGTAGGGCTCGGTCCCGTTTTACATAACAACATAACCATCACGCCTACTGGTTTCCCTGAAGGGCAGGGCAGATGTGTACCTATAGTAAACTCATACTTCGCGAGCTATATTTAAGTACCATGTAATAGGGCGCGAGCCTATTGCCATCAATCAAGCACAAATCAAGACTCCGAGCTGCTACAGAGATATTCTACCCAATAACACTCTGATCGACCTTTTTTTTTGAGGTTGGTAAATCGTCAAATAACTTCTCCCGCTCTGGGCGGAGCGGGAGGGCGTGTCAGACTCTTACTGACTAAAACCCACCCGTGTTCCTTCAGTTGCCTGTGCCAGGGGCCACGGTAACCCTTCTAGATTTTCCCGCAACCCTGGCAGGCATCGGCCCTAGCGGACCCCGTCGTTGGTGCTGACATCTCTTTGGAACACAACGCGCCGTTGATCCGGGCCTGGTCCTTATCCTACGGCGAGCTAACTCTGCCCGACCCCCGGGACTCGAACCTAGGGCCTCTTGCTCAGCTGTAGCGCTCGGAACCACTAGACCGAAGAAGCAGTCGTTGGAAAGTTTTTGTTTTGCATGTTACGTCACATCAAAATGCGTACAATTGTGGCAGTAGGGCTCGGTACCGTTTTGTATTAACATAATACGTTTGTTGTTGGAGTATACCGTTTTTAAGGGCTACTGGTTTAGTGGAACAGTGCCGTTCTGGGGTCACAGGTAGTGGCTTTACCAAATAGTACTTTGAAGAAGTATCCAATATGACTTATCAAATTTCATAATGAGGTTTCAAGTTGAGTGATAGAGACGTATAAAAGATAAAGACATGCTGCGTGGACCCCAAATAGATTGAAATACTGGTAGGAGAATGATTATAATCATTTAATTTTCAAGTTCGTCTAATGGCCGATTCCAATATTTTACGGACCATTATTGGTTAAAGTTTACTATTCTATCTTCACCTACCTATAGTGAAGCTAAGACTTCGTAACTCTGCATAGTAGACGCTCGCTTAACGAAGTCATATGCGAGCGATATGGATCACAGATAAAATTAGCTTACAAATCTATTTATACGCCCAGTTTGGCAATAAAAAATGCTACCATTGGTAAGCAAAACGATTCGTTTTTGTTTATAGGAACCGAGCATTAGACATCACTAATTTACGGAAATAAAATATCGTGAGATTAACCCGAACTTACAATAATTTGAAACCGCCAAACCCACACTGAGCAAGCGTGGTGATTATTGATGAATGGTCGTTTCTACTAAGTATGGCAAACAGCGTTCGCCCTGCAGTGGGCTTACTATATAGGATTTGGAAACAGCGTGGGAAATTCGACATGTCCTAGACCCAAAAGTTCGATGACATGTGACATCCGGGACCAATCCGCACTGTCCCCGCGTGGTAGCAGACTTGAGTTCCACCAGTGTGAACAATATACGCTGATTATAATTATCATGCAAAAGCTTTTAGCAGAACCGTGTAAAAGTTATGTAAGGAAGTACCTCAACCGTTTAATCTCCTGAACTAATGAATGATAAAACCATTCAGACGCAGTTTGAACCAATAAGACTAAAGTTATTAAAATATTTACCATTGTTCCGTGAACAATGCTGTCTGCCCGACGCCGCCGTTATAATAAACAATGTAGCGTCATGTTGAAATACTGTGAAGTAGATAGAAGCTCTGAGACTTTGTGAGTTGACGGGAATGTCGCAGAAAAATTTTGTTTTTATTATGCGTCAGTGACGGCAGTCCGCGTGAAAAAAGTCAACCTAATCACAACCATGGCACCTAGTAATAAAGTCGCGTTTACATTGGCTGTGTTTCAAGCGAACTAAACAAAATAAGAGCTCACGTCTCAAGTGCGCTGTTATTTACCGATACGTATTTCTTGCGCTGACCCGGCAATTAGTCTGTATTGATGATCGAAGGTGAAGGGCAGTCTTTTTCCTAAGTTTTTTTTTTATTTAAGATGGTTTTGCTCTTGACTCTAGTCTAGGTCAGTAGACGCTAATCACTCTATACGATCTATACTTACTCGTTTTGCGCCGTCTACGTGCATCTGATCAAACACGCGCGCCGGTTGCGAGTTTTTCGCTCCTGACCTTTATGAAAGATATCACCAATTATATCGGTTTGTCCTTTTAGCTAGACGTAAGGGCAAAATTACTTATTGAAGCTCCTTGACGGCGAACTGCAAATATCTGTTATGATGTTCATCCTCAGTTTTAGCTCATAACGATTAGGTAATAATCAAGATCGTTGTAAAAGATTAGCCTGTGACCACTGACAGTGATATTCTAGAGTTCAGAATTGCTGTTCCGGTGTCGGTGAAACAATTATACAATATAGTTATTTATGATACTAGTGCGGTAAGTTGGTTTTTACAAACGAGTAGACGGTCGAGGGCTTACCATAGTCACGAGTTTGTAAATACCAATTTCCGCGCGTGTGTCATACAACGTTTTTCAACACATTTGCGAGAAAACAGTACAATAGGTAATGAAACAAACTTTTGTTTATAAAAATATCAGTCAGAAAGTCGCAACAATAACAATCTTTCACGTTTCTAATATGAAAATGGCGCCATTTCCAAGTGGCGCTACTGCGTGTGGTGAATTTTTGAATCGCAAAAAGTCGAATCGCAATAGTCGAGTCGAAAAGCATCTTTCGTCTCATTTTCTCTTTAATACTAAAGCGAGATAAACGTATTGAGCAAAAGTGCTTCCAAGGAGGTTCGATCATTCAGCTTATATTTTATTCTCGTAATTTGAAACTCCTTGGTGGAATTCTTATATATTTTTTTATGGTAATAAAAAAAAACCGTAAAGAATACGCACGACGCTATACAACGAAGGGGGCGGTACAACATGTACTTAGGTGAGAGTACCTATTTTACCGCCCGTTCCGTTGTATGGTGCGTAATTTTTAACTTTCGAACAATGTATACAGGCTTCGTAAATGCATTTTTTGAGCAAATGTGTTGAAAAAAAATATTTTCTTTCCTCTTTGGGCTTCGTCGCTGAAGTCAGTCAGTCATCAGGTGACTCAAACTGTTCTCTTGATGTTTGGCGGTGGTAAAAGTTGACTGTAACTTTTATTCATGAGACGGGCTGTCTCTTCGCAAATCAGTAAATTCATCAAGAAGCTGACCATAAGTTGGAACCTGCCAAAACTCAACAGAAATCCGACACCTGTATAAAATTCACGATAATAATTATATTCAAATAGATAGCTGAATTTCAATCGCCGTACCTACGGGTCAAGGTCTGCCTATCGCCGCCGTCCACCTATATACCTAACTTATATAATTATGTGTTTATATGTCTGTTTGATAAGCGTAGACCGGTTTGTACGGTCATTTTCGCGTTTCGTATCCGTTAGTTCGTTGCTAGAGCAGAATTTTTCGGAGAATTGGTGGACGTTTTAGGCAGAATTTAAGGCAGATATGTCTGAAACCAGTCTATCTGAGGGGTATCGTGTTCCCCAGTAACCGGATTATAGACGTCAGATGATCAGTCTCTCCACGTAAATTACTGGTATTCAGCTGCATCTGGTTAGACTGGAAGCCGACCCCAATATAGTTGGGAACAGGCTAGGCAAATGATAATGGTGTCGGGTCAGAACGTTCTTTGTCAGAAAAGCTGGTAATTTCGTCTAAAGTCAAAACTCTGCACCGCGCCGCCATGTGATTGTTTCAAAATATGTGATTTTTGGGTCGCTGATGAAAGGCAAATTCTGAAGCACAGATAAGAATTTAACTTGTCAAATACAACAATTCAATTTGGCATTTTATTGAGTTGCATCGACCTGGTCGTGCTGTCTGGCATTCTGCCAATCGCTGCGCAGTCGACCAAGAAATTAATGCCAAGCGCGAGCCGGATTTATCAGTTCGGGTCTTGTTAAACGTGTTTTCAGAATATTTCTTATGGAAATTCTTAAGACTATCTACTTGACGATTGATATAAAATTGATTGTTATTATTCAGTAAATATATCATTCCTACAGTCGCGAATCACATTTTGATCAATATACGACGTAAGACGGAACTTGCAATTGAAAAAAAAAAAACAAAGAAAATTGTAATTTCGCGGCTACAGCTGAGGATTCACATTCATATTAATCTGTCATTTAGAACTTGTTCACTGTGCTTGGGTCACTACGATTTCAGCCGATCTATTCTATAAAAATCTGACTGTGAAAACTTATGTGAAGTGACCTGTCAATAGTGTCAATCCCTTGCATCAGGTGGAAGGACATCTAGCTCACTTCACCTAAGTTTTCGTGATTAGATTTTTATAGAATTAACTGGCAGGACTATGAAGTCCAGTAAGCTACCATGTTGAATGGGTGATGAACATTTTTCCGCTGCCTGAGAAGATGTGTTGACTTCAGGAGGAAGCGCCAAGTAAGCCGCGAAATTCAAATTTTCTTACGTTTGTTTGGCAATTTGCAGGTTATTGTCAGAATGTATACAGGGTTATTGGTACTCTTTTTGGCCGGTATTCTCTTCTCAACGAGTACCACCAAAGTTCCACGTGGTGCATACATAACGGCTCACTCCCTCTCACGGAGAGGAGGCCTCTGTCCCAACAGTGGGAACGTTATAGGCTGATAATGATGATGGTGTAATAAGTGAACCTCGTAATTGATTCACTACTTTTAAGATAGAAAGAAGCACACTTTTAATAAGTGTGTATTTACAGAATTAAAATTATCAATGCAACCCTATACTTAAGTTCATAAATATAATCCTATAAAATGTCAATTTAATGAAATATCAATCCATAGGATTATATGCATTATAATTCTGTAAATACATACTTGTTACAGTCGCGAATCATATTTTGTTCAACATACAACCTGACATAGACCTGCAAATTGCAAAACACGGAAGAAAATATGAATTTCGCGGGCTACGTCCCCCTTTATGTTGAGGTCCCCCTTTATGTTGAGGTGTTCCTTTTGTTTCTTTTGACAATGACATTTTGGAAATGTATAGACTGATATGCTCTATGTTTGTTTGCCTAGGTGCTACTTACATTATCAATAGCTATTTTATAATATTTTTCATACCCGTTTGGTCAGTTAACACACAATTTGTTTTTATGTTCCAAACTATTAGAAAACAATAAATTGTTGACGTCTTATTGCAATTTAATTACTTTTAACATACTAACGTCATTTATTACCGCTAACTTGCTTTGGTTTCATAAAACGTTTTAGTCTACGTCATGCTGAGGGATTTTTAAGTACCCCACAGTATGTTTAGTCCCGGTGCCGGGCTAAACCTCTCATTGCAGGGCAAAAGTGGTTTCCCACGTAGATAATGAACGAGCATTGATGATCACCCAACACATTTACATTATACAACACATTTACACATACACATTGTCCGTTGGAGACCATACATTTCAAGTTTTCTTCCGATGTTCTCGTCTTTTCAATCTTACCAAGGAATAATTTTATATCTCTGTCTCTTAAGATACAGGTATACCCTAGTTTAAGAGACAGGGAAACGTATATTGTCAACAGATGTACCATGTACTTGATAAATTTGTTCTATCATATAATATAGTTCATAAACTTGTAAAACTATCTTGCTGTTACTAGTTTAAGCTCTTTTTCGCACCATCTGTACCTTCTTGATCAATAAACAATTATTATTATTATATAGTTACTGGGTTTTGTAGGTCAGATAGGCTGTCGCTCCATGTAAAATACTGGTATTCACCTGCATCTGGTTAGACTGGAAGCCGACCTCAACTTTTTGGGAAAAAAGGCTAAGCAGTTGAAGATATTTGAAGTTTTCATTCTTATTATGTTTTCTTTCATCTTCAAGTAAATAGCTATAGTTTGTCGAATATTAGTATACGGAATCCTAAAGCCCGCAGTATTTACATCTTTTAATACTGCATTCTGTTAAGACTGCAACTATTATTAAGACCACGGAGGCATTTAGGCTTAGTTTACTACTCCTCATCAGCCTATAATGTCTGGGATACAGGACTCTCGGTAAGAGGCAGTGGGCTGTAATCCACCACGCGGGCCCCGTGCAGGTTGGTGGATGTCACGTGTCTTCGAATGTTTGGTTCTAGGACATGCCGGTTCCCTGACGATGTTTTCCTTCACCGTTTTGAGAGCAGTGGTGATGAAATAATTTACACAAAGTAAAGCGCCTGTCTGGGTTCGAACCTACGACCTACAACTCGTAAGTCGCGGCCGTTACCACCGGGCCACCACTGCTCCTAAGTCGGTGTAAAATTCTATTGTACTTGTTGTAGGCAGAAAGTCAGACGAGCTATATTACCAACGGGTATCGTATTACCCAGTAACTGGGTTGTGGTGGTCAGATAGGCAGTCGCTCCTTGTGAAATTCCGGTATTCAGTTGAATCCGGTGAGACTGGAAGCCGACCCTATAATAGTTGGGGTTGACAACAGCTAAAGCGCGGTCACTGTCGGACTGCATAGAAAAGAAAGAGAAGCGCAATGACACAAAGCTGGTTATTTATTGCAAAATATGAAGCAATTCTCTATTTACAAAAAATCTATTGATTGGACAAAAAAATTAAAACACTATCACGTTAATATGTTGCTTGAAGAACAATCTGCAAACAAAACAGAATGATTGCAGTGTATTAGTTTGGTTTCCAATCGTTAGAATAAATTTTTAGAGGTACCTTCGTGACTTTTTTCTATCGTACTAAATTAGTTGTATTATGTTTTCAACACACTATCTAACTAGCATATATCCTGAAGAACATCATATATTTTTTACTGATTTTGTTTACTGCAGTGGATCATATACTCTTAGGCATTATAAAACTTGCGTTTAGGTCATGTTGCCACCTTAATAAAAGGATACAGCTCTTCCCATTTCAGTAATTTTTGTCTGTCCGAAAATGTTAGCTTTGTTGGTCCTTGTAATGTCTCAGAGAATGGATGGAAATAAGTGTTTCCTAGTCTTTTTACCCCATTTCGAATAACGGTTCGACTGTATTACGAATAATATACATGACAATTCGGCTTTGTCCCTACTGATCCCTAGTCCCAACTCGCCCCGTCCGTATATATCTACCTACATGTATAGCTAGAAGGCGCTAAAGTACTGATGGTAGGAAAACTGCTAAATGATAAATGATTTTATTTCTGTAAGTAGGTTTGAACAAACACTTTTACACGTCAATCATATTTTTTTTAAACTAGATGAGGTCGGCGTTTCCTATCTGACTACTCTGAGAAGAAAGGCCGAAACAAACTCAGAGGTCACAGTCTCTTTTAAAGTCCAGACAAAATCTTGGTCAGATCATGTGAAGGCTATGTAGATCGGTGTCTGCAATAGTCTTTTGAGGAAAGAACCACACAGATTGAGTGGACCTGTCCAGTCAGTGCACGCAATTGTCAGTAATCGTGCAGCTCAACTTAGACTCAAGGAGCTCAACGATTCGACGAACAATACCAAAGAAAGGACATTTGAGTAGGCCGCATAAATTACTCAAACTGCCAGATCATGATTACGCTGAGAAAAATACAAAAATAAATATAAAAAAAACCAATGGCCGACATAGTTCTCACATTCACAATAATTAGAATAATATTATAATAATCTTTGCTTGTATGGTTTGCATAAATTTTTATTCAGTCTTCACAAATTACAGTTTATAAAATAATTAAAGCTCTCTGTTAAAAAAATTGCAGTCTGTATATAAAATAATTTAAACTATCGTAAAAATTACTTGGTATC
This sequence comes from Brachylomia viminalis, assembly GCA_937001585.2. Classification (NCBI taxonomy): domain Eukaryota; kingdom Metazoa; phylum Arthropoda; class Insecta; order Lepidoptera; family Noctuidae; genus Brachylomia; species Brachylomia viminalis. Next base: position 9,159,068 of record OW443322.2, on the reverse strand, counting down.
AGTTGCTCTGGGGCAGCATTGTAATGTCAAAAGGAACGGATGCTTCTTATCTTAGAGATCTTAAAACCGATTTTTCTTCATAATAAATGGATGAGGGAGAGAGAGACAGAGAGATCTTAAAGAAAGAAAATGCGTTTATTTGCGGTAAACAAGACGCAAAAAATAAGAAAAGGTTGGGAGAAACATGCGTCACATCCAAGCAAAACGGCTATCGCTCAGCATTATGCTGCGACCCTATGCAAGACAGAGCCCCAGCGCTGGTTTTCACTGACAGTCGGCGCTGACGTAATGACTTCGTCTATCTCTATGTAATTACCAAAACCCGCTATAACAAAAGCATCCACCCACCGACTGCCCACTGCGGTTATCGAATTTAACGAGTCTTGTTCAAACACGTGCAGGCTCAGGCTTATTGTAAAATTTCTAGGAATTAATTATTTAATAATTAATAACTACCTACTTATTTGCACGGAATCTAACTAGAATGTTTTGTTAAAAAATATATAGAAAAAGATCAAGAGCAAAATGTATACGTGATAGGTATTTATTTTCTACATCTTAGCACTTTTCCTACAAACTGTCGTGCGATTCTGTAACCATCTCACCGTGAAAACTTAGGTGAAGTGAGCGTGGAGTGAGCTGTCAGTGTCGTCCCACTGATGCTAGGGATTGACCAAGCATTACATTTACAATCATAATCGAGATTCTAATAATAATTTTTATGCAAATTCTATTGATAATTCTATATTATTTCAAAGGTAGTAGGTATCTAAGTGTCTAAAAATTACAAGTTTTGGGGGTTTTAAAAAAAATTGCAAAATAGAAATTCAGTCAGAAACTCGACGTTGTTTTTTTTAAAAAATTACTTAGCCGCGAGCGCGTCACTCACCGACTTTAAATAAAATAATATTGAACAACTTAACTACATTCTAGCTTTGAAATAATATAAAATGATAAAAAATATTATTAAAATCTCGATTATGATTGTAAATGAAACGTTGGTCAATCCCTATTATCAGTGGGGTGAGGATGACAGCTCACTCCACGCAAGTCTTCACGGTGAGATTTTTACAGAATCGACCGGCAGATATTAGGGATTGACACTGTTGACAGCTCCACGCTCACCTCACCTACGTTTTCACTGTGAGATGGTTACAGAATAGACTGCTGTACCCTTGCAGCTAATAGGCATATAAAAAAGCGGGCGAGTTGGGACTAGGGATCAGTATGGACGAACCTAAATAGTGCCTGTAAATGGTTTCATTGAAATAAATACCTTTGAGTTTGAGTTTACCCATTGTAGTCTTTACCATTCTTTAGTCTAAAACACGCAGAGAGCAATCTTGTTGATCAGTACTCGTTCGGTGGCTGTATTCGTAGTTTTGTACTGCAGCGGGACAGTTACTGCCTGATATTAAAACTACAGTTACTTACTTATTTGTATCTCCTTTTGTTAACCGTTATCTAATAAAACATCAGACAGCTGCAATAGTGCAATGGAATTTATAACGTGTCGGCCTCAGGCAATTATCATTTCGCAATAAAAAAAAAATAGCTAGTGCCCGCGGCTTCGCCCGCGGCTTCGCCCGCGTCGAGTAACGTAACATCCCGCCTATTTTCCCCGAAGATTGGGCAGAGGTGTACCTTATAGTTCACCCACATTTGCCTGTTATGTAATAGGGGGCGAGCCTATTGCCATCAAGCGGGCACTAATCCAGACTCCGGTCATGTTCGTGAACGGGCGCCGTCAGTAGACACTGATCATTTCTTAGCTGCCACGGCTTATTTTAATTCCTGAATTGTTTTTATTTGTTTCTTACGGACGCTTGTAACGTGCACGTCTTTTTACATCGTTCTCACATGTATAATTTCAACATGAATGATGTAACCACTTTTTTGTAACAGTATTTTGATTTAAAAGAGTGTCCTTGGAGTTTCTTGCCCGTTCTTCTCCATAGGTACCTACTACGCTTTGGAATGGACAACTAGCTTCATCTTTTCTGACTGACCGAACCCTTGACAATTCAAAAGTGCCTGTAAATAGTTTATTTGAATTAAATGCTTTCGGTCTTATTACAAAACAAGGTTTTTCATTAGACATGGTTTAAATCATCGAGCCTGTTTTTGAAATTAGAACCTAACAGACATCGAAATACAGTTCTCTTAAGAAAACTGACAACGCAGTCCGGTCTGAGGTGGTCAATTTTGTATTAAGAACTTTACTAAAGGCAGCATAAAGTTCGAAATACAAAAACTGGCTCGGAGGTTTAGGCTCTGGCTAAAGTTAAATCGTGTTTTGTAATAAGACGGTTTGAGTTTGAGTTCCGGGATGCTAATGAGAAATACCAGATAAAAAAAAAACTAATAACACTGCTAGATTTGGGAATCGAACCCGGGACCTCATGCCCCAGCTGTAGCGTTTCCGAACATTAGACCAACGAGGCAATCAGTCCCGCTTTAAAGTTAGAAATTATTCAACGGGAACTTAATACCGGGATAAAACAATATCCGCTGTCCTAACCCGGACCATGATCTATCTGTATGCCAAATTCAATCGAAATCCGTTCAGCCGTTAATACTTTACCAAAATCAATTGGGGGCTTTTCGTAACAGCTAACATCGGCTAACACACAACAACTTAAGAGCGTTTATACCTTATGAGTGGCAACGTCGCAATTTAGTGTCATATTTTGTGGTTTTATATTTTTATCATTTAATCGGAGCTATATTTTAAAAATCTGTTTAATTAACTTTTTAGAATTATGTGAAAACTGTGTAAAACGTAAGAAATCGTTGCGTTTACAGTTCTATTTATATGCAAATAATACATTGGAAACTTGCAGGGCGTTATTTTCATTGTAAAATAACTGTAAGCATTACGGTTACTTACTTTTTAAACACTTTCACGTAATTCTAAAAAGTTAATTAAACAGATTTTGTAAATATAGCTCCGATTAAATGATCAAAACCACGAAATATGACACTAAATTGCGACGTTGCCACTCATAAGGTATAAACGCACTTAAAGAACTTTTTTTTTTTTAAATCGATGCACCTGTAAAAGTGTTTGTACAGACGCCAGCAGGTCAAGCTACCCGAAACTGTCAAATTTTTCCAATCAACCTTGAACCTTAATGCTTTAGCGATAAAGTTGAAAATCTATTAAAGAAATTTGACAGATTGTAGTAACTTGATGTGCTGGCGTCTGTACAAACCTACTTACAGAAATAAAATCATGAAAGGTAACACCAGATAGACAGAGTTACGGAATTTATAATATTATATGTATTTTATGTATGGACTATGTAACAGACTGTTATGTCCAAGTTTACTTCGCCTCAGGCGTTTCTCGACCTTTTTATTGAGTAATTTTATAACTGTTGCGTAATAGTTTTATAACATGACAAGTTTTTGTCAGTAACTTGGTTTACATACAAACTTCCAACACTCCATGTTACCTGCTCAGGGTTGGGTTTCGAGAAATCGTTGCTTAATGCTTTTGAGCACACTCCGGGATTTGGGATTTCCCATAGGCAGAAATGACGATCTTCTATACAAACTATTATCCGCTATTCACTCGGCTTGTCTTCGTCATTGTGCTTAATACCATGCCCAGCGGTTTGACTGCGATGTCTGTCAGTAAATAAATAAATTTTGAATTTTTATTATGGGGGAAGCGTCAAGCCAGCCCGCGAAATTCAAATTTCCTTTCGTTTTTTTCCAATTTGCAAGTCAGTGTCAGGTTGTATGTTGATCAAAATATGATTCGCGGCCGTAACAAGTATGTATTTACAGAATTATAATCATTAAAACAAGCATTACAATACACTAGCGTATAACCTTCCTAAAGAATTGGGCTATCAAATGCTGAAAGAATTTTCAAAATCGGTTCAGTAGATCCAGAGATTACCCCCTACAACCTCACAAACGTTACCTCTCAGTATTAGTAAGTATAGATATTCGCTCTGAAATAATGTAGAATTCGTATTATAAACTTAAATCGTTGTTTTGACAATAGAAATCACTTAAAAATGAATTTCTCTAGTATGTTTAATAAAACTCATGTTATAAGGGTCGCCCCTTATTGTCACATACGGGCATAAGACCGAAAACTTTCTATCAGTTCTACAGAAACAAAAACTTCCCGGTTTGCTGCTAAAAATAACGCTGTATATTTACCTAACATTCTAAATGAAGCAACATTTATAATCACTGTGACGCTTCTCTCGAAAAACAAATAGTATAAATACGCCTCCGCCTATTGCGTGGTCATTTTCTTCACAGTACAATAACAACAATAACGACTTGTCTCTACTTCGCACGGGTGCCATGGCGACATGTCCAAAACATCGAGATATCTGTGCTATCATCATCTTATCTCCTGATCATATCCCAATTTATTACCCCTGAAAAAGCCATTGTTTCATCTTCCACACTTCTTCTATTAGTGGTCATCTCGGTAGTGACCCACTTTCTAGCCATATCATTTTTCTCACAGTGCATCCATCGCTTCTTTGGTCTTCCCAAACTCTTAATGACAACCACTTTCTATGTGTGCTTTATCTAAATTAAATATCAATTAAACATACATAAACCTTCCGGAGTAAATTCTCTAAATGTTGGTGAGAACCGCATCAAAATCTTAAGAAGGTCACACAGACACGAAAAGCGACTTTGTTCTTTTCTATCTATGTAGATAATACATTAAATAAACTAAAATTTCGTAGTTCATATTGTGCCGTTTTGTTAACCTTGGCATAATCGGCGAGCGGACCCCTACAGCGAGTGAGCGAGACAACAACGTGTCCTCTTAAGTTAGAAAGAGATAACATTACCGGCGCGCGCGGCGTGCTCGCCACGCGGCTAAGTTAGGTTATGCTTTGCTAGGTTATGTCATGTGCTTTTAAAGAACACTCGAGTTTTATAACCAGAGTGCTACATGCATTTTTTTTATTTTTCGTAGCAGCTCGATAACTCTATGGTTGCAACATTTCCGAGGACATTTTTATTTATAACCTTATTTCGACACGTGATACTTTTTTTGTTTATGGTGTTATGTTATAGGACAACGCCATTTGACGGGTTATAGCGTTCGGAACACGTTGTTTGTTAGTACTGTTTTAATGTAATATCGTTGTTTTAGTGTTTTTGGCAGTTTTCTGAGTTGCTGCGCAGGAGTTGATTATTGATTTTTAGTGTTAGGTTGTTTTGTGGTTCACCTTAATGTTTGAGTGATGTTTTAAGTGGTTGTTTAAAAGTGTGTATGGATGGATGTTTGGATGACAGGTGTCCGGAGAGGGGTAAGCACGATGCTCAAATTGTTTCTTGTTTTTTTTTACTGTTGTAGAGTCATTGTATAGACTTAGTACTAGGCATATTGCTTAGTCATTGATACCTAACTATTATATTATGGCCTCTTTTTACCTGACTGCGTGTTAGCAGTGTCGGCACAGACAGGGTTATGTTTTTTAAATGAGTTTACGTGTTTGATTCTACTCTTAAGGACGTAATTTTGAAGCAACCCACATTTACAAGGTTCTAATACCTAGTAGTGTTAAAAGATAAAGTAGGTACCTACCCAAAGTTTTTTTTTCTTGGAATATTCGAAGTACAGCTGTGTTGCTTTGGGTGAAAAAGAAAACAAAAAAAATACATTGTCCTCATTCTCTATTGAAAACACTATAAAGGCATAGCGCAATGCGCATGGCCAAGTCTTGAAAAAATTGTATTAAGAAATATGCATGAGCTGAATCTGCACTATTGTGAAACAACAATTTACTTAAATAACCATTTCTGACATTGACTGTACCTTGGAAAGTTTGAAACTATGAATTATGATAAGTAGCAATGATAAGTGTATTACCCACATTGATTTATCTTCTAAACTAATATTACAAAGAGGTAGAATTGTTGGTTAGTCAGTAAGAAGTAATCTCTGGATGTACTGATCCGATTACAGATTTCTTATTCTGATAGAAATCTGCACTATTTCAAATGCATTTGATAATTAATGTTTATACTACACCTGCTTGGAAAGTACCTTGATACTTTATCAAATTTACGGTAGAAAGTACGTCATTGCATATCGAACAAATATGCGGGGAGAAAACGCATCTGAGCGGGAGAGAAAAGTGTATGAAAATCCATTTCTTACGTGGTTTTTCTTTTTTAATTTTGGGTAAGACTATGCGCCGGTAACCTAAATATCAAAAGCCAAAAAGTTTTTACAGTGAGTTTTTATCTCCAAGTTCGCAAAATGACACTGGCCACTAGCTGTGTGTTGGATGGTGTCGGGCTGGCAGTGCGACCCTGCGGCGGCAGGATAAACAATTTGAAAAAGAACATGTGAAAATTGCAGACGCCATTGGCGCCATTTTCAATTTGTGTGTTGTTTGAAGATTTAGTTTTTTATTTTCCTCGTAGGTGTAGTATAAAGCACTATGTATCACTCGAGAGAAAGTGCGATTCCCGATCTCGGGTGTTTAAAAGCCCTCGCCTACGGCTCGGGCTTCAGACGACACCCTCGACGGTATTCGGTCACTTTCTCCTCTCGATGAACAATGTACTATTTATGCTATAGTTGACTTCCACGCTAATGAAATCGTGGACTAAAACTAGCTTTTACTACAATCATATTAATTGTTCTCATTTAGTAAAACAAATGACACTAATTATCTATTTAAATACAAATACAGTATGGAAACTAACGAAAATGGGTTCCTTCTAATTATGTTTTATAAAACTGGTCAGATATGCTTACGCTTTCTTGACCTATTTATCGCCGCATTTGTTTTTAGTTTGATAAAAGGGACGCTGGAGTATTCAAAACAATGCGTGAAAACAAACCTCATCAAAAATGATGACCAAAATTTTACTGCGCTTATTTTATTTCTTAAGAAAACTTACAGCTAGGATTCATATACTTGACAGTTAGTGAAAGAAGGCCAATTAAAAGTTTTCACTGGCAATATTAGGGTAGCACAAGAAACAGTAGACAGACAAGCGAAAGTATGAATAAGTAAGTACTCTGAGAGAATTAAGATAACACTGAACAGGTTCTAGTTATAAATAAATAAGTTAATAAATTTAGTGGTCTTCAAAAAAGTTTTTACATAGCTTTTTTTTTTAGTTTAGGAACACTAGTGAAGAATAAATCAAGATCATCAACAATCTGACACAACGAGTTGTATGCACTGCTAGCGCTTATCATATAAGAGTTAAAGTTAATTTAATGTTTGCTTGCTTTGATCATTGACAAATTAATGACCACTCACCACAATAGTTTTAATTTTCAATGTATGCAGACACATTGTTAGATCGGTAAACTTTTAATGGGAACAGGAGTGGTCCTGATATAGTGTCCTGTGGTACTCCCGAATTGTTATGCCTAAAAATGGAACTGGAAATTGAGAATTTAAAGTTGAAAAATTGTCAATATCTATTTTAGCATTACATAAGGCGCAAGCCCGCGAAAATACAAATTTATTTGCAAAATCTTAATGTTGTATTTCATGTCCTTATGTAATGCTAAAGTAGAATTTGATAACTCAACTTTAAATTTATGAATTCACAAACCGATTGATAGACAGTGGACACTTGGACACAAACTTTCTTCTACTTTTACAAATATTATAAAACATAGAAGACTTTGTGTGTGTCGATTTCCTTCAAACTTTTAAACGTCTTTATGGATGTTGATGATGCGGTATTTACTGTAATTTTCTTTAAATGAAACCAATCTTGACCCGAAATCAATCAGCTAGACAAAGCTGGAACGAGTCGCTAGCAACTAATAAACTAACAGCGAATTTGAGTAACCAATATCCAATGTTTCGCAGTTAACAGAAAAGGGGTTACTGCAACATAAACTGGAAGTTTAAAACTCTTGTGCCACACATAATTAGTATATTGGTATTCAAATTATTGCATTACCAATGACAGACTAATAAGTCATTAAAATAAGCTTAAAATAACCAGTTGCGCCGCGCCACCCGGCAACTTGCAATAAGTTGTGAAGTAATCTCTCAGAGCAGCTCAGATATGAATTTGATAAGAGAAGTGACATAGTAATTATGTTTTGATTAATTGAAATTGTAATTATGAATGAACTCCTATAGCTGAGCTGTCTTTAGAATCTAGTCTGGAATTGCGCAGTCTTTTTCTCTCGCGATTGTCATCGGCAAGTACTCTTATGACCTGAGCTCAAAGCATAACCAGCCTATAATGTTTAGGCTGATTATGATTCGTTAAGGAGTCCAATGCCTTGTTAAATAAAATCCATGATTCCCGATAACTATAACCTAGGAGTACTCAGGTCTCGAGTAATAGATTTCTTCTGGCCAAGCGAGAACTGTTCGTCGATTTCATCATCATTTTCCTCGTAAACTCTCATAAACTACTGATTTCTCTAAATTTGTTTCTGCATCGTGATATTTCAAACTAGCTACTCGAAAGTGACACATTCAAGCAATATAAATAAAAACAATCTTAAAGTAAATTAAAGATAAAGCATATCAAAATATATTATTTGAATCATAGCTAGGCCCAACTGACCTCAAATATATATTTAACTCGGCAAGTTGTAACATTTAAAGTCACTAAACTGGTTTCCATATAAGTAATGCGTTTCCTTGATTGAGAAATGTCAGATCAGACTACGTCTTTTACGTTTTAGTGATTTTATCTATATAAACGGATATTTTATTATTTTCGAAATCGGTTGCCATGTGATGCGGATGAACGAGGAAAATGTCGTGGGTCAACTTTTAAGTATGAATGTGAATGGACAAATAAACTATGATTAGACTGTGTGAAAGATGATTGGGTAAGACAGAGGTGGCTACTGACAATGACAACAACAAATCGAACACATTGTCGAACAAATACATTGACATACATTGATACATTGTTGTCATAGTCGAACAAATTGGGATCCGGCGAAGAGAATGAAATGATGGAATACCTGTATTATTAAAACACAGCATCCTACTAAGAAGTCAGGTGCACAAGGATTCGCAAAATTCAGCCTTTTGATCCTAAAAGATGCATGAATTTTGCGCATTTCCTTGCTCGTTCGTTGCAGTACGCATTTGCATTCGACTTCTATCAAGGACGCTTCTATATTAGGCTAGTAACAATATCCTTGGGTAAAACACCTATTTAGTTCGATATAGAAATAGAGGTCTAACCTTTAGGTCAAACACGGCGAAAATACTATGTTTAACCCTATCTTTCGTACTGGAACTAGTAAAAGACAACGTACTGCAAAAATCGCAGTCATTATGACTGCACCGTAACTGCAAGCTTCTTGAAGTTACCGTGCAGTGCAGGATCTCTAAATAAACCTCTGTACCACTAGAACATTAAGCAAACATCAAACCTCACAACGACCATAACTAAATAACTCGAAACTTAACAGGTTTATGTGATAAGTAAATCATAGCTCGTAAAGACTTAAGTGTGAACAATTAAACACAAAACTCGAAAAGGAACATTCCAAATACACTACCGAAAAGCATCAAATCCAGGGTCATAGACTCAAAAAGCGAACCAAGTAAAAAGTGAACGCCATACAACTCGAAAAGCACCTAGTGACAATTGAACTACCGATAACTCGTAAAGAACTACACCAAGTGCCAAAAAGTACCAAACTGTTGACTCGACAACATGATACAGTAACTGCAGACATAGTGACGGACGCAATGACAGCAGGAGTAGCAGCGAGGCGCAAGTCCAGGCCTCGGAGAAGCTGGGCCAAAGTGGAGCACGATGGACAGGTATTGTGGAAGAAATAAGGAAAATATTATGGTGAATGGGTGTTGTTTTTGTATTTTTTAGGATACTTATAACAGGACAGACGTTGGAGTTTGGTCCTGTTGGTCATTACATTAATCAACTGGAGCTATTGCAGTCGCTCCATGTAAAATACAGGTATTCAGATGCATCTGGCTAGACTGGAAGCTGACCCGAACTTAGATGGGAAACGGGGTGACAGATGATGACGGTGATGGCGCCTCGGTCTAGGCGTCTTCCAAGTGTATATCTGTATAGGTCCGGTCTAAAGCTTTTATCAAGACAGTTGACCAGAACCGGCTTCCCTGTTTTCGATGACAGTCACGATATTCATTTCATCAAGCGAAGTTTTCGTTGAGTAGGGAATAAGTACGAATGACTGAGCTATCTTAAGGCGCTGCCCAAACGTAGAGCATCGTAATCGTAAAACGCTCAGTTTATTGTCGCAGTTTGTCGTATAACCTATATATTTTAAGCCAGAAAAAAATTGAGTGTATTGTCAAATGTCCTAAGAAAATACTTACTCAAAAATGGTTCATAAAAATCGTAGAACAGAGCTCAAACATTTATTTTCGTCGCATAATCCCCAAAATGTTGAGCGTAAACTATCATATTTTATGTAATGATAATAAAAGGAATTCAAGCAACTAAAGAAATACTGAAAAATTATTCCACTGAGCCGTCCATTTATTTTAAATTTAATTAAAATTGCAAAATTACTTTTATTCTGTTCAAACGGATCGCGGTTTTGAACCTTATTTGTAGCCGCGATGCGCTTTGGTAAAATTTGCTTCTTACCGTGCCTTAAAGGTTCACATATTTTGTGCTCAATTTGTTTTTCGTGGTTGATTAAATAAACATTTTCCTCTAAGTTAGTTTGGATTCTTTACCAAACCTTACCAGCTATCGCCATGGAGACATGGCACGCCTAACAGAAACTCCCCCCTTCAAAAATGATCTGAAGTTTATTAACGCCCGAAATTAATAATGTAACTTAATCCCAATGTTATGAATGACCCTTTTAAAGACTCAGATTGGCAAAGCCGTCACAGACAGGGGTCGGGATCAAAATTGGGATTGAGTTACATTATTAATTTCGGGCGTAAAATGTTTGGTCAACCTTTTATGTGCGCGTCTGAAAGCGGTCAAGAAATTCGTATACAAAACTATGATGCCCTTACAACTTTCACTAAACACCATCTTTCTTTTGTCTCCAGGCATCGGACTTCACGGATATAGGCGACTGGCCGACCCTCGGCGCCGCCGTCTCCGGAGGAGCCAGGTGTCACTCCACGCCGCCTCCTCATGATGCTGATCCGGCGCACCATAATGGAACTGCGGTAAGATACTTCCACATTTAAAAGCTGTAAACTTCTCTTGTATAGGTTCTTTGGTCTCGTGGTCGCAAGCGCGACTGCTAAGCGTGGGGTCCTTTTTTTTTTTTGATGGTGGGAAATCATCAAATAACTTCTCCCGCTCTGGGCTGAGTGGGAGGGCGTGTCAGACTCTTACTGACTAAAACCCACCCGTGTTCCTTCAGTTGCCTGTGCCAGGGGCCACGGTATCCCTCTCGGACAACCCTTATTTTTAGGTCCTATGCAATAGGGGGAGAGAGTAGCTAGGCGCAAAGTCACGATCCGGCCGCTGCTGAAAAAATCCTAATGGAAAGAGACAATACTACTGGGGATGAAATCGAACCTAGAACTTAGCTTGTAATGCTCAGCAGACACACTGGCGCGACCACTAGGTGAGCAAGCAGTATTTGTCTAAATTGACCCTGAATTTACTGCGCAAAATTTACCAAAATATCAAAAACAAAACACAATCAAGTTAAAAGAATTCTATTACCAATTCAACCCGCAATATCGAATAGCATGCCAAAGCAATACTCATCAGAATGCGAGATAAGAGGCTGGTTTCATTATTTATGTTGCGTTTTTAAATCGGCATAGAGATGACCTTGAGAAGGTTAACAGATTGCGCACTTGTATGGACGAAGCGAGATGTTTATTTGAATTATAGATGCAGATGATGATGATGTTTGGTTAAATGGTATTTTTTTCTGTAAGTAGGTTTATGCAAAAACTTTGTCACGTCAAAAATATTTTAAAACCTAGGTAAGGTCGGTGTTTCATTTTCGAATACTCCGAGAAGCAAGCTCAGAGGTCAGTCTCATTTGAAGTCCAGACATAATCTTGGTCGGATCATGCGAGGACCTGTCTGACATAGTCTATTGAGGTCACACATTTGAATAGGCCTTTCCAGTTGGTGCACGCATTTGTCACTAATCGTGTAGCTCAACCTACGAATGACTGACGACACGTTTGGTGTAGTGGCTACAGTGGCTAAGTGTAGTCAGCGAAACCAAATGGTTCTGGGTTCGAATCCCGGTAGGGGCAAATGTTTGTATGATGAATATGAACATTTGTACCCGAGTCATGGATGTATATTTATAATATGTATGTATTTACGAAAAAACAAAAAAAAATGTATTTAAGTAGTGTATCAACCATCTGGTATCCATAATACAAGCCTTAAGTGTTAAGTGCTTAACTTGGAACTAGATGGTGCTGTGTGCAATGTGAGACGATATTATTATTTATGATTTGTATTATTCGTAGAGCTCGACGCCGAACGTTGGTTCACGTCAAAAAATGAATGTCTTGGTCTAAGCGTGGACGCATATTTAATTTTATACGTGTCCATTGAGTTTCTTGCCCGTTATTCTCCATAAGAGCCTACTACGCTTCATATTTCTGACTGACAAAGTTGAAAAGTGCCTGTAAATGGTATAATGGAAATCAATGCTTTGATTTTTAGTCATAGTAGTCTTAAAGCAAACACTTCTCTCGTATCGGCACGAATTCTATGAGAACAGCGCATGCCGCGGTAGAAATATTAACCAGTGAGCAACGAAGTACAACTCGATTCAAACTTTATGGCAGCTCCGAAGTACGCTACTCGCTGCGCAGTACCTCACCCCCGCTGACACGTGAATTGGTTACTGCGCAGCCGCGACTCGCCTCATGTTCCGTGCTGCCATAGACTTTGAATCGGGCTAAACTTTATGGCGGCTCTGAAGTGCGCTATTCGCTGCGCAGTACCTCACCCCTCACCCCCGCTGACACATGAATTTGCTACTGCACAGCGAGTCGCCACATGTTCCGAGCCGCCATACAGTTTGAATCGCGCTGTAGCGGGGCTGATTGTCGAGGGTGCACCCAACGTACATTTAAGTATCGCCACTCGTGGAGGCTGTTTGATTTTAAATCTACCATATTTTATTGAAGTTTTTGGGCTGCTTTCTGGTAATATATTCATGAATGATAATATGCATGGTTCATCCCGTATTTTAGGCCTCATATCTCTTCACCATAGAGATGCTGGGTTACGTAATACGGGTACAGTAAATATTTAACAGTAAGTAGGCTTTATTGAGAACGTTTATGCGATGTTCTTGATTACTTATTGAGAAAAACATTTGTAATTTTACAAAACAACCTCACGCCTGTTATCTGTGAAGAGGTAGGACGAGTCTAATGCAATAAACCGGGCCAGACCCTCTAGACCTGGGCGTCAGACCCGTAGTCGCTACACTGCCCGAACTTTGCGAGGGATCGAACCCAGGACCCTACGCTCTACACTGTCACGCTTGCACCAGCCCCCAGACTTTCAGACGGTTAGCACTAGTCAAAAATGGCCCTTCCCTTTTTCGCGCTGTGAGCAAAGGCCTCCCCAAGTTCTTTCAGGAACTCCTTTCCAGCGCCACCTCAAACTAGCTCTCGCGGTACACGTCCAGGTCATCTCGCCTTTCTTCTCATGCTCCATTAATCATAACTGATCATATTTTCATCACGTTACAGGAACAAGACCGCAAACCCCTAGAGGAACCTCATCATCATCAGCAACCTTCGAAGCCAGAGAGGGTGGAACCCACGCACAACCACCAGCACAACGACAGGCACCATGATAAACATTTTGATAAGGCTAAGAGTTCAGGTTGGTACAGCAGTCTTCATAATCTTCTTACGATTTCTGGCAAAATTTACCAGAAAACTACCAAGTGGTTCTTACCAAGGGGTATCGTGTTACCCAGTAACTGGGTTGTGGAGGTCAGACTGGCGGTGGATCAGCTGCATCTGGGTAGACTCGGGGCAGATTACAGCAGAAAACGCTAGGCAGATGGATGGTGTGTAGTATCTGGATGTGAAAAGAATAGTTACCTGTTTAGTGACTGACAAACATATTCAAATCATGCTGCATAATCAGCCTGTAACGTTCCCACTGCTGGGACACAGGCCTCCTCTCGGTGAGAGGGAGTGGGCCGTAATCCACCACGCGGGCCCAGTGCGGGTTGGTAGATGTCACATGTCTTCGAATTTTTGGTTCTAGGACATGCCGGTTTCCTCACGATGTTTTACTTCACCGTTTTGAGAGCAGTGGTGATAAAATAATTTACACAAAGTAAAGCTCCTGTCTGGGTTCGAACCTACGACCTACAACTTGTAAGTCGCAGCTGTCACCACTGGGCCACCACTGCTCATGCTGACCGATCGATAAATGAAATCAGCATGTATTCTACTATGTATGTAAACATAGTTAAATACATTGGGAAACGGCGTGTCTTTTGAGAACAGAGTTACTGGACACGCTGCAGGCCAAAGCTTATTAGGCCACGCTTGATCACGGAGAGTTGGCGAATTCAGACCATAAATCCCGAGGTTGTTCTAAACAGAGGGCCTACTCCCTTAGCAGGAAGTCTAAAACTAAAAATTAATGTCAAAACGTTTAGACCGTTGTCTTTACTCCCGATGTGTTTAAGCCCGTCCGGAAAAGTTAATTAGTCGGGAGTAGGGTTCACTTTTAAGTATCGAACTACTTTCGGACGGGCCCGTATCCTCGTTGGCGGACTTAGAGACCAGAACCCTTTATTTTATTTCTTTGGAGTGTGGGAAGTCATCAAATAACTTTTCCCGCTCTGGGCGGAGCGGGAGGGCGTGTCAGACTCTTACTTACTAAAACCCACCCGTGTTCCTTCAGTTGCCTGTGCCAGGGGCCACGGTAAGAGAGTATACCCCCTGGAGATGTTAAAAGCCACATTGTTTCATAGGTACCTGCATTTGATGTCACATCCCTAGAAACGGATGTGAGGTTCTTAATTTTTACTTATAACTCAGTACTTGTTATATCGATGATCTTTGATTGTTCCTTCTGCTTCTGAAAGGACATTTGCTTTGCAGTGGGCACACGCAGACTAGTATCATTCATATCACTATTAGTTAGTATAGTCTTACATCAACTTGAATGCCCCGTTGGTCTCGTGGTTGCCAGCGCGACTGCTGATAGTCGGGTCCTGGGTTCGATTTCCAGGTCGGACAAAGTGTTGTTGGATTTGTCATTAGGAATTTCTTAGTAACAGCCCGGAGTTTGGAAGTTGGCGGTGTGATACCCCCGTGCCTCGGAAAGCACGTTAAGCCGTTGGTCCTGCGCCTGAGCTCTCTCTAGTCGTGTCGGACTACCGTCCCATCGAACTATGAGAGTGAGGGAAGAGAGAGTGCACTTATGTCTGCGCACACACGCTCGCACTATAAGATCAGTCGCGCCGAAGGCTAGTCTCTGCTAAGATTGGCCGCCATGGCCGAAATATGGACTGGAAGACTTTGTTTTCAACCTTGACCCCTGAAACTGGTCGTTAAACAAACCTTGTTAAATCTATTGACCAAAAACACTGTAACTATGCAACTCTTTATCTTCAGGCGCAGGAAAGGGCGGCAGTAAGTCGGGCAAGCACAAATGGGTGCCGCTCGACATCGACGTCAAAGCCGCCAGGCCCGGCAAGCACGGGCCACAGCATTCATCACGACCAGAAAACGGTATGTGACCATAGATTAGTAAATATTCTTAACTACCGCTGACAGTTGCGAACTTTCTGTGGTTTATGCTTGAATTATGATTAAGATCGGTTTTCAATTGTTATTATTTAATCGGAGCTATATTTTAAAAATATGTTTATTAAAATTTTTATAATTACGTGAAAGTGTTTAAAAAGTAAGTACCCGTAATGCTTACAGTTATTTTGCTATGAAAATAACGCCCTGCAAGTTTCCAATGTATTATTTGCATTATAAACTCAAACTCAAAGCATTTAATTCAAATAAACTATTTACAGGCACTTTTGAATTGTCATGTGGTCAGTCAGTCAGAAAGATGAAGCTAGTTGCCCATTCCAAAGCGTAGTAGGTACCTATGGAGAAGAACGGGCAAGAAACTCCATGGACACTCTTTTAAATCAAAATATTGTTACAAAAAAGTGGTTACATCATTCATGTTGTAATTATACATGTGAGACCGATGTAGAAACACGTGCACGTTAAAAGCGTCCGCAATAAAAAGATAAAAACAGTTCAGGAATCCAAATAAGCCGTGGCAGCTAAGACATGACCAGAACTAGCAGAACCAGAACTAACACAAATAGAACTGTTATTATTAATATTTTGCATGCAATTGATACATAATCTGTATAGCTAAACATGTGGTCTTTAGATTAATAACCTTATTATATTGTAACAACTGTAAACCATGTATAAGGCAAATAAAGACTTATCTAATGATTTCATACCTTTTACACACTTTTCACGAAATTCTATAAAGCTAGTTAGACATAGTTTTTAAACATAGCTCCGATTAAATGATAAAAATTTAAAACCACGAAATATGACACTAAATTGCGAATTACCACTCACAAGGTATAAATGCTTTTAACAGTCATACATAAAGTTTATTATCGTTTGCAATAAATTGACTACTTCGTTTGAAAAGTAAATGTATTTTTAAAATAAAAACAAATTATATTTATGGAAAAATGAAACATAATTTCTAAGCAATACGGTTGAAAAATAAAACCACAACATTCATTTGTGGTCTTATTGTTTCGGCCGTTTTTGATGCGCTCATCGGAAATCTAGTACCTACTTTTGTTGATCGAAGGTTCTAGGCCATGCTGATTGGTTTTTGACATCAGTTATACTTATGAGAGACTTGATTAGGCTTTCTGAATCCAAGGATTAAACTCACCGGTCTAGTAACAATTACTTTGTCTTTGGGACCGAGGATGATACTGGATTTCAACCTAGATTTGTGCATGGATCATCCCGTATTTTAGGCCTTATATCTCTTCATTATAGAGATGCTGGGTTACGCAATACGGGTACAGTAAATATTTAACAATAAGTAGGTTTTATTAAGAATATTAATGCGATGTTCTTTGATTACTTATTGCGAAAAACAATTACTTTTATATTTTTAAAGAATATGTGTGCTAGCAGAAATTCTCATGTTTTTATTGGCTTGCGTGTTGGCTTGTGTTAATAGATTGAATAGTGTAATAATTGGAGGTCGGCATTAGGTAGAGTTATTTATGAACTTGCATCGATTATATGTTGATATTAATATGGATCTTCCCGGGATTTCTAATGGACAATCCCGTGAGGCCAACAATACTTCAAATAAATTATAATAAAAACTTCAGAGATAGACAGACAAATAAAATAAAGATATTGTATGATAATTAATTCACAATACAAATTATTAATACTGTTAAGCAAATATTTGAAGTGTTCGCTTCCGACATTACTGTATAACTTTTTTATTTAATATATCACGTGATTTTTCTGCTTTTTAACATTAATCTTGGGATTTGAGGCATATCCACTTTTATTCTTTCGCTGTATGAAATCAGTGTAAGTACATAAATAATTCTATCTAATTCCGATCTTTGATAATAATCATAGATAGATCAATAAAGAAATACAACTCATATTTTGAATATAGTAAAGGTCTTTAAAACTGACAACTTGAGATTTGACGAAGTTTTCAGTTTTGTACAAGGAAGTGTATTTAAATTTTTGTTAGGTTCTTAGTTCAAAAGTAGTCTCGATGGTTCAAACCATGTTTAAAGAAAAACTTTGTTTTGTAACAAGATGAATACCGTTTTAGAAATATGATATCTAGTTGTGAAACTCGGTTTACGTCTTCAGCTGATATTTTATATGAAGAGGTTCTTTCGTTTGTTTTGTGGCGAGAATACTGTATAGGTGAGACTATCATATTTATCATATCAATCGACAAACTTTGAAAATTTGTTCTTCCTAAGAGTTGTTCATATATTTCATAGTTTCACGATTAATATGAAAATGATGATCATTATTCAGTAAATATATCATATCGCATTTTGATCAAGATACGACGTGAAACAGAGTTGCAATTTGCCAAACTCCAAAGAAATGTTGATTTGGCGGCTACAACTGAGGATTCACCCTAATGAACATTCCTCTCCCCAACAGACACAGTGTCCCTAAACGGTGAGGATTCCCGGTCCCGCGGCGGCGCGCGCGCACGCGGCTCGCGCGGCGGCGCCCGCGGCGGGCGGCGCGCGGCCCCGCGCCCCGCGTCGGCGCTGCCCGCGCTGCCCGCGCCGCACCACCACGCGCTCTACCACCACGCGCACGACTTGTCGCACCACCCGGACCTGGCGCAGGTAACTTACGGGACCGCGGCCGGAAGGGTTACACAGTCGTCGATACTTATGTCACTGGTTTCTTCTACCAATCCATTTAACCGATATCAGACTGATTTGTGCCTTTCACTCGGCCATCTTTCAAACGTCTGAACATTAAATTAATCGTCAATAAAGAACAATTAATTAATTAGTGAACCGACTGACTGAATGATATACAAATGAAATGAAAGGAGCAAACCGTCGAAACGTTTCTTCCAATACAATTTATTATCGATGTTGTGTGAACGTGAAATAAAACAGAAATAAACCTTCACTTGAGTGAAGCATCTGATATCGGTTTAATTAATGATTTGTCGATCAATTACAGCATGAAGTTCATTTTTTGTTGTTCGACACCTTTGACGTCTATTAACGAATCTGTGTCTCGACCTTTTGGGTGTACTAACACCTTTTTGAACACACAAATAATCAATTAATATTTTTTATTCAATCTACTTCTTCATGTTAAAACATAAACTATCAATAACAATAATCCTTACTTATTACGGGTTCGATTCCCATACGAAACAAATTATTATACCATAACGTATCTGAATTGTATTTACATAAAATTTACTTCAGTTTCAATACAGAACGCATAGTTGACATCTTAAGTTAAAATGACATGAAATTACGTTTCTAGTTTTTCTAATAGACCATAATAATTACAATATTGTGTTTAACCAATGTCAAAATTATGTATTTTTCTCTGTGTACGGGCAAGACGTGCTAGCTGCACACGTCTTATCCTTGTTATACATATTATACATCAAAATGTATAAATATGTATACCAGAACGAAATCCCTATCCCATAACCTAAATTATTTCATTTCGTTTTCATTTTGAGTACCATTTTTCATTTATCACTGGCTGTTTTACCGCTTATTCAGTAGATTTAAGTTATTATAGTATTCGCTGACTTTTGTAGCAGCCACGGTCATAAATTGCGAGAGCGAGATGACACGTGACTTAGTAAATCTCATACTCAATATTCACCGTCCTACTCGCACGTTTTATAATCGCGGCTGCTATGAGTCGTAGCTTTTAGTACAGTCAACGGCATATCAATGATTTCTTTGATTTATCAATTAATAAATAAATGATTCTAGAAAACGGCGAAAAAAAAATGTTCCATACATTTAAACCGTGTAGGTAGTTATTGCACTTTTATATGAAACCGCAGTTTTTTTTTAATAACCTAAGAAATGTCGGACGCTTGTGGCTTAGAATCGGGTACGGAATTCATGGTAACAATTTGGAGCGTGGATGTCCCTTACAGCCTTCATGCGTAACTGACAGTATCCCATATTATTATTTCCCTCTCCAAATCATTTACGAGCGAGACACGAATACTAAATTAGTCGCTATCTCTTATCCCTATACAGGATGAAATTGATGACTTGCGCCAATTTGAAATAGCAGTTTCAGTAACTGTTACATAATCATTAAATCTGTCATTTTCCAAATATAAATTCTTGAAAAAATCATGTAACTATCGTCTTTGATAGTGCAAACTAAGTTATAGCCTTCAAGTAGACTCGAACTACCGTCGTTCCAGTAAAAAAAAAAAACAATCAAATAAGAAAATTGAAAGTATCAATTTTAACGCGCACCCAAAAGGCAATTGATTCATCGCAGAGTTCACAAAATTAAGCAAGTTGGCATCGCGTTGAGCTAGTAGTAATTTACCAAAAGTTGACCGTTCCTACAGCCAAAAGGACGCGCGATGACGTTGCCTATTCGCCTGCCACCGCGCACGTATAGGCATATCGCTTTCCTTTCTCTCGGCCGAATGGCATGCTCGAAATTTTCATTATAACACGTTGAATTATGTATTTTAATTTGGCACTCTTATTCAGTTTCATCCTGCGGGGCGAGCACGGCCTCCTGTGATAGGCTTGAGTGACACATTCTTATCACAGTTTTGGAGCAAAAACCGTGACTCAAGCCTATCACAGAGGCCGTGCTCGCCCCGCTGTTTAAGAGTAGGTTTTATGTATCATTGGAGGTCTGCCCGGCTTGGGCGGAGCAACGCCGTGTCCTCGTGGAGGCGATTGGCGGTGGCGATCTCTCGCGTCCGGCCTTGGTCCAGGCCATGGTACGGAGCGAGAGGGCTTGGGAAGCCGTCACCTCCTTCTGCGAAGCAGTAATGTTCGCGAAGGAGGAGGCGGAACGCGTGAGGGAGAGGCAAAGTTTGCGCCCTCACGCCCCTAGCCGCCGCAGGAGACGCCCTGGGCGTCGGGAATCGCAGGCCGATTCCCGGCCACCGTAGGCGCGGGCCTGCGAACGGCGAGCAATGGGCAGCTCGCCGTTCGATAAGGACCAGGCCCGGGTCGACGGCGCGTTGTGTTCCACGCGCGCCTCAAAGAGATGTCAGCACCAATGACGGGGTTTGCTAGGACCGATGCCTGCTAGGGTTGCGGAAAAGTCCAAGAGGGTTACCGTGACCCCTGGCACAGGCAACTGAAGGAACACGGGTGGGTTTTAGTCAGTAAGAGTCTGACACGCCCTCCTGCTCTGCCCAGAGCGGGAGAAGTTATTTGATGATTTCCCACCCACAAAAAAAAAAAAAAAAAGGTTTTATGTATCATTCTTTTATCACTCAACGTAATGTTAGCTAGCTTAAGTAATTACCCGAATCAGAAATGTTTATCTTTTAATCGTCTGTAAATACATTTAAATTTAAAAGAACTACTGGCCTGATTCTTTTATTGTTGTTTATTTGCTTATAACATGACAAGACCAAATGGTGTCTGGTAGTCCTAATGGTGCTTACTATTTGCTAGTACTACTGTTTTTAAGGATTCCTTTTTGTTTGTCACGCAACATCGATTATCAGCCATCATTGTTGTTTTTATTTTAACGAAATTCATGCAATTAATGAAAAGCTATTCAAAACTTAAGTATTTGATCTGACAGGGTTGCGGGAAAGTCTGAAAGGGTTACCGTGGCCCCTGGCACAGGCAACTGAAGGAACACGGGTGGGTTTTAGTCAGTAAGAGTGACACGCCCTCCCGCTCCGCCCAGAGCGTTATTTGATGACTTCGCAACCAAAAAAAAAAATGGGGCATTTGGTAGGCAACGATTGTTTTTTTTTGTTGTCTATGTGTAATGGTCTAGTTCCACCCATTTTCATTTAGTCTTTATCCAGGGACACACTGTATTAAATTCTAATGATAGCATAGTAATAGCTCATTTATATTGTAGCATTAGCTTTTGTAAACCAATGATCAGTAAATCAGCTGCCAGAGCTCATGAGAGCTGTTCCGATTCATCATTATAATCTGCCTGGCCTTGCCCATCTATTTTAGGGTTGGCTTCCTTAATCATTTAAGTTGACATGAGAGTTGACAACTTATTTATTAGGATTGTAGGCAGTAGAGGTACGTTTGAATGAATAATGAAACACTAATGATGCTTATTTTTAGCTATTGCATCTGAATTTTGTCGATAAAACAGCGCTTAGCAAATCTAAGGTTATTTCCAACTAAAGGCGCGCTGTAGACAATTATCCAAAACACCTCTGCCTACTGCCCTTTATGTATACAGGCGTGATGTTATGGCCTATTTCACAGCCTGCACAATGAGATGTAAAGGCATCTACGTTATTTGCGAGTTTAAGTATAGTTTCAAAAAAAACTTCTCGAAAACAACCTATAATATCGAAATTAGTTAAAACTTAATAGGGCTGGCTTTGCTTATCAATAAAAGAGCAGAATGATCGCTAAAACAAAGCTTAGACAGTCCAACAGAATAAATATAACCCCTTTCTATAGGGATTTAAGCTTTGTCACCATGCTCAGAAGACATAACCTATGAAAAGTCACATGGTACTCAAAATTAGTTAAAACGTAATAGGGCACGCTTTGCTTAGCAATAAAAATGCAAGATAGTCGCTAAAACAAAGCTTAGACAGTCCATTATCGAATAAAATTAACCCCTTTCTATTGGGATTCAAACTTTGTCACCATGCTCAGAAGACATAACCTATAAAAAGTCACATGGTACTCAAAATAACATTCATTCCTTGGTTTCGGTGTTCAACATTCATGGGACAATGTATTTATGTATTTAACCATCTTTATATGAATGTGGCATATATTATAATTTTGACATAATTATTATACCATGTGCATATAAATGATTAAAATTTTCTTACTAATTATGTAAGTACACAAAAACATTTTCTTCTGTAGTCATTTTTCATATTCTGAATTTTGTGTCATTTTCTATGATAACCTATTAATTAAGATGCATTTTTGTATCTTTTTGGTGTCTGATAAGAGTTTCCTTTTAAATAGGTAATAGTTTCTTTGAGGCAGATTTTTAAATCTTCAGATAACTTTTGTCTTTAGAAAAAAAAATTGCAG
This sequence comes from Brachylomia viminalis, assembly GCA_937001585.2. Taxonomy (NCBI): domain Eukaryota; kingdom Metazoa; phylum Arthropoda; class Insecta; order Lepidoptera; family Noctuidae; genus Brachylomia; species Brachylomia viminalis. The sequence continues at coordinate 9,136,348 of OW443322.2, read as the reverse complement.
TTTGACAGCTTTTGTGTAGAAAATATGTCAATTTATTCAAAACTCTATAATGTAAGAAAACATCAGTGAGGAAATCGGCATGTTCTAGAATTAAAAATTTTAAGACATGTGATATCTATCAACCCGCACCGGGCTTCCGTGGTGGGTTACGGCTCATTCCCTTTCACCGAGAGGAGGCCTGTGTTCCAGCAGTGAGAACGTTACAGGCTGATTGAGCCATAATTATTCTAAAGATAATGGTTATCTGACTATTCAAAAATCTTCTGTTATTATTTATAAAGCATGTTTCAATGTTAACAAGTATGGTTGTTATAAAGTTTATAGGTGTGTTTTACATGAATGGTATATTTTAATATTAATGGATGCATTTTATTACTATTTAGTGGTGTGTTGTGTATTGGTGTTCATTTTCATTGTTTCATTTATTATTATTTTATCATTGTGAGTTTGGTTGTGAAAAAATATCGCTGAAATATACTTTTTTAAGTGACTTATTCATGATTGAGCTAAAAATGTTAAAAAAAACAGAGCTCAGAGCTAAAATAGTCTGTCCAACGAGGAAATAAAGCCAGAAGATTAGTCGGAAAGCTCAAAAAAAGGAGAAAGATTATTTGTATAGTTCTGTTTTCTCAAGAACTACTTAATTTTACATCAGAAAATTATCAGACTGATTAACAATTATTATTATTAATTGATCTGGGTTTTAAAAAGACAGGAATCTGTTCTAAACCAAGAAATAATTATGTTATAGAGCAACTTGAGACAAATTGACTGCATAAAAAACATTCAAGTCGTTGCCAATCAAGATTAAAAATAGTTCACACCAAAAATCGCGGTTTTAAAACCAAACAAGCAAGTTCAGTCCCCCCTCCCCTCCCCCCGCGCAGCTGCGAGTGACAGCGGGCGGCGTGGCGCAGGTGGTGGTCCCGTTCGGCGGCCTGGCCCCGCTGGCGCCGCCGCTGGCGCAGGCCTTCTACTACGGCGCCGCGCAGGCCACGGCCGCGCCCTACGGCATGGGGCTGGACCACGCCACGCTCAAGGATCTCATTAAGAAGCAGATGTGAGTGCAGTTTCGGTTTAGGTCTCGTGTTGATTTTGGTAACGTTTTTAAAACGTGACGATGATTTTCCTTTTTTTCTAATTATACAGGGTTATTGGTAAAACACCATCAACCTCTTCGGGGGTCATTGTACTCATCATTATGAACAAGTTTTACTATGGGACCAAATGTGAAGTCGCGAAAAAAAAATCAGCTGTTCCCTACATTTGTGTTTGCAGAACTCGTCAAAATGTAGGGACCAGCTAATTTTTTTTTCGCGATTTCATCAAACCATCAACCTCTGGTGGTGTTTTACCAATAGCCCTGTATAAACACCCCTTTGTTCCCCTCCCTAAGAACGTAGGATTTTTTTTACTAGAATACTTTTGTTTTTTTTTTATTATTTTTGTTCTAAAGTATCACGTTGGTACCAGTATGGAATATATAATAATCAAATTTTAATTCTGGAGGTCCATTTTTAACAAATTTTTTTATTTAAAATGTAAGTACTAAATTTTGTGTCTCTCATCCACAGCGAATACTACTTCAGTCCCGACAACTTAGCCCGCGACTTTTTCCTGCGCCGCAAGATGGCGGCCGACGGAACCATCCCCGTCACGCTCATCGCGTCTTTCCACCGCATGCGCGCGCTCACGGCCGACGTGCAGCTCGTACTCGACGCTATCAGGGACTCGGACAAACTGCAGCTCATCGGAGGGTTCAAGGTAACTCATCATTTGCTTAGCCTTCTCCCAACTGTCCCGTTAATCTCATCACGTCATTCCACCGCGCGCGCGCGCTCACGGCCGACGCGCAACTCGTGCTTGACGCTATCAGGAACTCTGACGACTTGCAGCTTTATCCAACATGTTGGGGTCGGCTTCCAGTCTAACCGGATGCAGCTGCATACCAGTATTTTACATGGAGGGACTGCCTATCTGTAGGCCAATTCTCGTACTTAAAAAACGTTCAAATTCAAGTCGCAATCTCATCTCAACGACAATCAATGTCAAAAACCTGTCAAAAATGTATGTAAATTGATTGTAATTTTGACAGATTGAGACTGAGATTAGAATGCGAACGGTCTTAAAAATACGGGAATTGCCCCTCTGATCTCCACAACCCAGTAACGGTAACACGATACCCCATTGATAAGACTTCGAACGACTGCCTTCATCGCGGTAAGACTGGTTGTGTTGTCAGAATGTCGGTCTTCTGAGTCTGACTACACGTAACGACTGTCAAAGATCTGCGAATGACAGCCGGGACCTACGGCTTAAAGTGCTGGTTTTCGAGCCACGAAAGGGTCTCGTTAAGTATTGGATGGTCGTCCATCCACGAACCTACCTTGGCAAGTGTAGCTTTTAAACTTCGATCAACTCGCGTGATTTATTTCTTAGTCACAAACCGCTCAGAGTTTGCTTACTATAGAGATGGATCACATTGGTGCCGATTCCCTTGTTCACAAACTAAACTAAATTTAAGTTGAGTGCATCTTTTTCTTTCTATTTCATTATGAAAAGGACAGAAGATAAATATTAGTTTAGTCCCGTCAAATTAGTCACCACCTGACGTAATTTTAGTTGTCTACTTTTTAATCACGTCTAAACTTGTATGGAGTAGTGTCAGGCGCTGATTAATTTGACAGGACTAAACTAAAATTTATCTTCTGTCCTTTTCTTAATGAAATAGAAAGAAAAAGATGCAATGAATTTAAATTTAGTTTAGTTTGTGAACAAGGGAATCGGCACCTTGTCTCGTTGTGAATCCACGATTATTTACTCTTAAATAAAAAATGAGTTCACTTTCGAATTGCGAGCGCTCACTTGAGTGCGGTTCCAAGTGAACCTTACAGAATAGCACCACCAGACGGCCTTTCCTCGTTTGACATACTTTATTACATATTTTAAAAGTTTTCTAATCACAAAAAAACTATCAACAGGTCCGAACAGCCTTCGAACCAACAAAATGGCCGATCCTCGACATAACATCAGGCACGAACACCGAAGAAGAGAAACCCTATAAATCGACCGCCCCCGAAGACAAGCCGAAGTCTACCGAGGACAAGCCGAAGCCTTCCGAAGACGTCGACGTCAAAGAGAAAGAAAGGGAGGAGGCTCCGAGTATAGAAAGGGACGGAGAACAACGTGTCGCAGTTGTGGAAAAAACTGTGCAGGTCAAAGAAGAAAGTGTTCGAGTTGGTGCTATAACGACTACCTCCATTGTGGAGAAAATACAGGTATGAGTAATAATTTATTTTTAATAGTTAAGCTTTGCTCATTAAGACTAAGATGGAAACACATTTTTTTTTTAAATGATTTACTGATGTGTGAAGTGAAGTTATAAGTACACTAACAAACATGTACGGTTATTATAATAAGGTACACTAATCATCATTGTCATCATCATCAGGATCATCATCATGTGTCTAGCCTTTCCCCAACTGTGTTAGGGTCAGCTTCCAGTCTAACCAGATGCAGCTGAATACCAGTATTTTATATGGAGCGACTGTCTATCTGACCTCCACGACCCAGTTACTGGTTAAACGATACCTCTTGATAAGACTGGTGGTCAGACTTGCGGGCTTCTGATGACCCGTAACGACTGTTAAAGATCTACTAAAGACAGCCGGGAGCAACGGCTTAACCGAGACACGAAGAGGTCTCAGTATGTGATTGATGCAAGCCTAGCTTGATATCGAACTGGCTGTTATAAGTTAACCACGAGCCATGTTACATTTGTATGGTTTGTATATAAATAATGGATATCGCAAGGTAAAGACGACAATTCACCAACGCGGCAACGTGTGCGGTGTTGCCCAGTGCCTGCTTCAAAGGCGTATGATGAGACACTCGTGCGACATGGCAACACCGGGGCTCATGTGGATACATGCCGCGGATTGTCTTCGCTTATACTCGAATATTACGGATTATGTACGTCAGTCAGTCATTTTTTATAGGTAGGGTTAGACCAAACGTGAGAGTCTAGATTCTATCCCCACTCTACCATGTTGATAACATTTCATATTGTCAAGAAACTTTTATTACATTTTAAAACGACATCAAAAAAGAGGTCAGCCATTTTTTTTTTCCAAACCTTGTTGTTTATGTATGACACTGCATCTCAGACTAAGGAAAAGAAGAATAGACATGACATACCTACGACAAAAACGTGCATACCTAAAATGTGAGTCTGGCACAAAGATGGCGGCTTGCGGTAGAGCTGCGCGCATAATAATATCAAAATTTTCTTCAAAACACTGAAAGAAACAACGTTGCTATGACAACTGATGTACTTACTTGTTGGCTGTGACAAAACATGGCGACCGGCCGCAGTGAGATATGCTGTATACTGTTCGTTATGCCGGGTCCTTTCTTTTCCTTAGTCTGAGCACTGCATACTTAATTGACATAAGTCATGCCGACGACATAATATAAATGCCTTGATAGTATGGCGTGAGAGTCTATATAAATTTCTTATATTTATAAGCGTGATTTAGTGACGTCTCAATACTGAATACTCAATTTCTTTATTGAGTATTGAGTGATTGACGTCATCGCACATTTTTCGGATTTTATTATTTTAATCCAAAAATCGAACCAGTATTTTAATTTTATTAAACAGTTAAGTGCATACCCAGGAGTGAATTGATCAATATTCAATAAAGACTATTTTTTTAATTTAAGCTTAAAAATTTTGAAATGTTTTCAATTCTTCTAGCGCTATCAGGGACAGAGAATTCTTTCAATAGTTTACCCATACTAAAATGCTATGTTCGTTTGGTCTACCCCCCCTTAAACATAACATCTGATTTTGTGGTATAGAAATGTCGCATGTTCTGTTAGGTCGCATGTTGGTTGTAGTATGCTATGAGACGAGTCGATGGCATACGAAACGGTTACCACTAAGACGTGATGACAGTAGATTTTACGAAAAATAACCGCTTTAAAAGCTGCTCAGGATCACTTAGGGCCAGTGTCTCGAACGAAAATGATCGCAAAATTAATGTGACATATTGTCAATCCCACGAAATCTGCTGTGGCTGAAATTAAATGTTTATTTCCGTAAGTAGATCTTTTAAAGACACTTTTACACGTCAATATTTTAAAACTAGATGGCGCCGCCATTTCCTAGCTGACTGATCCCTGAGAAGAAATGCCGAAACAAACTCATGGTCTCTTTTAAAGTCCAAACATTTTATTATTAGGATTGTATGTGAGTCTAACTAAGCAGGACCATGTCTGGAAGGGCCTTTTAAAGAAAGAGCCATTGTAGCTGTCCCAACAGACGGCATGCATGCATCAGTCATCGTGTAGCTCAACCATATTTTAGGGAGCTCCACGACAAGTCACACGGCGCTACCAGATCTGAAGGACATTTGCGTAGGCCTTATATGAAATACTCAATACCGCCAGACAGCTATACAGTTATGTATTCAATCTACCCTGAATGGTACTCACATTCACAGTCAGTTTTTTCTTTAAATATCATCGAAAATATTATAAGTTATGTCACGTAAATCAATAATAATGACATTATAAAGCCTGGTTGAATGATTTATCAAAAGCCAATCGCAATAGTTTACGCGCGCCTTTTTTTCCAATTTGTCATATTAATTTTGCGCTAACTTTTATTCGAGAAACTGAGCCCTAAAAGTTACCATAAAAGAAAAAAAAAAGGTTGTATTGAAACTTTTTTCGTGGTTTCTTGTATGGGGACTCTCCCTGGATTAGTTTTGAAACGACCGGTTTTTTTTTTTGATAATTGACTAAAATGTTTCAACGCAGCGCGGTTGAACCCATGGTAACATCACGCGTCAATGAACCTGCCTGACTTAATGAATAGGACGCACGCTTATTAGAATATTGGCTTAACTCAAAAAGTAGATTTCATGGACATCGCCGTTTAATGTTTTGCTTTCGAGGTCTAGTCGGCTTATTAGCCAATATAATAAATAATATGTAATGAACAGTTAAATATAAATAATCCTACTTTTCCAAAAACCATTGATTTAAACAATGGTTTTTGGTTTCTGAGCAAAGAAGAATGCAGAAACCCTAACTTTGACTCAAGCTCTATTAGGTCAGTATTCTATTAAGCATGCGATTGATATCTGTCGTCAGGACAAAGTGGTAACTGCTCTTAAAAATCAATTCATATTTCATTCATATTTTTTTCATATATACAGGGTTATTGGTAATATGTCGGCAATCCAATAAAGGGGATGTAGGGGAGGTCATTTGCAACCAAATTACCCCTTATGACCCCTATGCAAATGTCGTCGCATTTTCGAGTAATTTGACATTTTATATTTTTTGTTGCGGTACACAATTTGGAAAACTAAAAAAAAAAAACCTAATGCATGTTTTTTTTTTTAAGTTATTTTTATCTGCCTCGACTTCGATACTTAATAATCAACCATAAAATGACAAATATCTTTAATATTTTTTTAAATCAGAGCACACAATTTTCATAATTTGAGCTGGTTATTTGACTAAAATTGTTGATTTCTGCAAAAAACATGGATATACTTTATCGACAGAACATTCCAAATATATGTACATCTTCTCAGCTATCCAACGAGATACAATACCATATGAGGGGCCGGCAGGGGTCTATGACCTGTTAACGCCATCATGATTCCGTTGAGAAAAAGAGATAGTGCTATCGGTCATGTATAGCTCCGTCTCTCTTCCACGCTGGAACAATGATGCAATTAACACGTCATAGTACGGCCCCAGATATCTTCAAAAAAATATAAAATGTCAAATTACTCGGAAATGGTTGACATTTGCATAGGGGTCGTAAGGGGTCATTTGGTTGCAAATGACCTCCCCTACATCCCCTTTATTGGATTGCCGACGTATTATAAATAACCCTGTATGTACAGTTACCAGCACGTCAAGTTATACGAAACTGTCAAATTTCTCCAAATGATTTAAACCTTAAAATGTTGAAGGTTAAGTTCAAAATCAAATGAGAAAATTTGTCAGTTTGTGGTAACTTGACCTGATGCTGTGTGTACTTATATTTTTTTTAGCTTGTAGTTGCTTTTTCAATAAGATTTTTTTTAAGACGGTTACTATTTGTGGAAGTTATGAAACTTGTCTAGGTTTTTGTTTCTTACGAGAGAGCTTGGCCGCTAGATTTTTTATTTAATGTCTGTCATTTATTAGGCTATGTTCACACGATTAAAACCGTCAAAATTCTCTATCTATAAATTTTCATCCATACACCACAAAAATTGGCCATGATGGACGATCCGTTGTTGATAATATTGCAATGCAAACTGTAGTTAATATGGTCCTCTAATGCACAGGTTTTTGCACTTTCAATAATAGTAATAATACACAGGTTCACTTGCGTAGTGCATACAGGGATAACCGTCGGTTGGTAATCGTCGTCATTAAAAATTGTCTAACAAAGCGGCCTGTACGAGTTGGCTTCGGCCCCTCGTACGTCTTCCAAAGCACCCGACCCCATGGTCTCGAGATATGTAAACATACTTTTTTAAATAATAATTCCATATCTCTGGTGTCTGGTATCATCATCTAGCATTCTCCCAACTATGTTGGCGTCGGCTTCCAGTCTAACCGCTGAATACCAGTATTTTATACTCTGGTGTCTGGTATACAGGGTTATTGGTAAAACACCGTCAACCTCTTAAGGGGTCATTGTGCTCATCATTAGGAACAACTTTTACTATGGGACCTGTATACACGATAAGTCCGAAAATCTGACTTTGTACTTTAAACAGTGGAAAATTAAAAAAATGCAACAAATTGGAATAGTTACGTTTGTTGTTCAAACTGCTACATGTACTTATAGCAGCTGGAGAGTTACAAAGATCAGACCAAAAGCAAGTAAAATACATATTTAGAATTGGTGACGTAACAACAGAGAATTACTAATTTTGTTTGTATCATGTATAATCAGGGTGTAAAAAGACCCATCACATCAAACTAAGTAAGCATAAGAATAATTGCTGGGAAACGCCTTTGATTTGTGGTGTGAAAATTCGTTGTTTACGGTAGTGCGCAACGAAACGCACGCAAAATGCTCATGCTTATGGGAGCATGCAACGGTGCAGGGGTCGAGGGGGTATTAAAAGCTGTGTTATAACATTAAAAACTTGATTTCGAAAGAAAAATTTTATTTTTGACCCTCAATATCTCTTACAATGACGGGGAGTACAAGTGACTCTCGGCTTCGTTAAGTGTCTTTTTACACCCGTTTTACTAACACCACAGATATATTTCAGGCGACACATTCTCATAGATATAAATATTTTTGTTATTATCAAAGTCTGTTGTCTTCATAAATAAGGCATAAGTCAATGCAATGTCAACGGTTGTTAACATAGCCTAAAATAACCCTGTTTTCTTACTTTTTCAGTATTTAATACTGAGGAGGGTCACTACGGCAGGGTACAATAAGTTTCTAACTGTCGCGGACGCCTATATACTGTAGATAGACGTTTCGATACAATAGAATACATTTTATATTCGTAAATAGTGCATGAAATGTTCATTATTAGCTTTTGCCTAGATATTAGTACAGAAAGAGTGAGTGCGAGTTCTTTAGTATCCTAATCATAACGAATTGTAGAATTCGTAATATTACTTGTTATCGATTTCTTTTTTAATATGGGTTTGCTCTTGACTCTAGTCTAGGTCAGTGGTGACAGAGACAGAGTCGACGGTGGAGTGAGCTTACCCAGAAGAAGCCTGTTGTTTTTATGACATTTTATTTAAAATTTTATCTAAATGACTGCCTCGTGGCCAAGTGGCCGTAAGTACGACTGTCGAGCATTAAATCAAAATCAAAAGTCATTTATTCAAACTAGGCTGAGAATCAGCACTTTTTGAATGTCAAAATCACATAAGACAGTCCCCCCAACAACGGATCCCGTAGGTCTTGGGATCCGTTCCTAGGTTGGACCGTGTATTTCCATTCGGAATTGCTCACTAGTGTGAATTGCCCGGGTGACCGATTTGTGTCCATTTAATGGCAAAAGGAGACATAAATATAAACTGCGAAATATTTTGTTCCGAAGAACTCAGTGGCTTTGTTTGTTTAAGAGAGTTTAAAATAAAAAAATAGTTGTATTACTTAAATTAAAATGTCGGCAATTTGTCTCAAGCCCTAAGTAATAATTTAAAAAACTCACCCGCCTACTGTACTAATATTTCAACACCGCTTTCCGCGAAATCACTCTCAATGTTACACCACCAAATCTACAGAACCGCCACTAATTCCTTATCACTCCACAGACTCCACCAACAAGAGATGATGATTACAAACCGATGGAAATACAAGAGATAACAGAAGAGAAGCCGGAAGGCGAGGCTGATAACGATAAGGCTATCGACTCTGCCGACGACCCGCCTCTTCAGTCCGAAGGGGGCGATGATAAGCCCGGAGAGAAACGGTAAGAAATAATGTAAAATCCGGTCTCACCATTTGTAATTTCGGTCCCGTCGTTTTTAATTACGACCCCGTCGTGCGTAATTTCAACCTCGTCACTTGTAATTTCGGCCTCGAAACTTGTAATTTCGGCCTCGAAAATTGTAATTTCGGCGTCATCACTTGTAATTTCGACCTCGTCACTTTAATTTCGACGTCGTCATTTGTAATTTCGGCATCGTTACTTGTAATTTCGGCCTCGTCATTTGTAAATATGGCATCGTCACTTGTAATGTCGGCCTCGTCATGTATAATATCGGACATTGTAATTCGGCTGTACCTTGAAGTAACTGCGTCCTCGGCCTAGGCTAGTCTTGGCATAATCTGTTGTAAATAAGACTAGATTCGGTCTCTTATGGAATCACAATATTTCGTAAGAATTTGGACTCTTTTTTGCATGGGACTTTCAACCTTCAACTCCGTCTCATATGTCCATTTTGGCCAAGGCTATGTTTGGCCTGGATACTGTAACTGAACACTTTTAAAAAAGAAGCGGCTACCGAAACTACATGCAGCTCTTGACCCATATTTTATTCATGGACAGTATTGATTTAACTTACGAGTAGTTTAATAAAGCTTTGCAATTCATTGTATTTATGTAGTGTATTTTATTGTTTGTGACAGCCGCAAAAAGCAGATGGTGGGTATCTTCCCGCTGCCCACGATGGGCGGTCCCCTCGTCGCTCCCGTGTCTTGTCTGCTCAGGGCCGTACCTCCTCCACCACTACCCAGGTATACACACATTTTACTAACTTGTTTAGCTGATAATATACATGTATACAGGGGCCGTACTATGAGCTGTTAACGCCATCATGATTCCGTTAAGAAAAAGAGATAGTGCTATCGGTCATGTATAGCTCCGTCTCTCTTCCACGCTGGAACAATGATGGAATTAACACGTCATAGTGCTTAATAATAACAGCCGCACGGGTCGATCTTCAAGGTTAAGCAACGCTCGCCGAGGTCGGTCCGTGGATGGGTGACGTGATAGGTGACTCAAAAAAAGAAAAGTCTTAGCGCGCACTACTAATTAAAATTAAAGCATAGATCTTTTTACTTGTTCTCTGAGTGAGTTCACAAAAACCACGATGTACAATGTACATAATATGTTATAGTAAATAATGAAAGTGTAATTATGGCCACACTGTTGAATTAGGAGATTCCTGTAATGATAGTGATGATGAGATAATAAATAAATAAAAATCGCAAATCTGAGAACAATACCAATACACTATTCCGCCAAAATGAGTGAATCTAACCATGAAATATTTTGAAGTTTTATTACAAAAAAAGGAACAATGCGACAAAAGCCGCGAAAAAAATATTTGTGACGTTTATGGACTTAACACAGTGTCTGTAAGAGTACCACATAGTTGGTTCAAGCGTTTTCAGTCGGGAGTTTTGATGTCAAAGATGCAGCTCGCTCTGGTCGCCCTGTTACGGATAAAGTCGATGCCATTTTTGAAAAAGTGGAGCAAGATATTAGTAGTTACGACATAGCTGAAGAGTTAGGGGTTGACCACAAAACAGTTTTGACCCATTTGAAAAAGTCTGGGTATCCAAAAAAGCTCTATATTTGGGTGCCACACGAGCTCTTAGTGTTGTATTGAATTTGTTTATACAATACGAAAAAACTTTTCCCCGACCTAATATTTATAACGAACGTCATGAAAATCTGTCAATTTCACCAGTAATTAATAATAATAATAAACTTTATTTTATCCAAAAACATACAGATGTTTAAATACAGTTTGATATTTAGTTTAAAAATATATTTAAAGTTTGTGTTGCAAGCTCTGTACAAAATTATACTCTACCTCTTAAACTAGGATATACCTGTATTTTAAGAGGTTTTTATTATTATTTATTTATCTATATTATTTTATTTTAATTGACATTAAGGTGTCAAAAATGGTCCGTACTTATACATTACGGACGCATGTGGCGGTAACCGCTCTTCTAGGAAGTCGTAGCTTTAGCAGCCTATTGAAAGCACTGCAATATAACCACAATTTCTTTAGCATGCATTATACATTCATTCATCGTAATGTTTTTCCCTATTTGACATTTAAACGCGTACTCCAGAACGGTCAAGAATGAATCTCGGTTTCAGATATCTCGAGTTAAGATTGATTTATTTTATATTTTTATCACAATCACTGCTATCATCATTACAGGATAATCCTAATGTGGCAGTGTGCTCCTTAAATAAACTTATATAACATAACACTTACAATATTATTTTTGTGAATTCATGTAGGGAGCAGGAAAATAAATCGATCTCGTCAGCAGCAGTGTCATTGAGTGCATGCTTGGCACCTAATATGAAACTGCCAATATCATTCTGCATTTTTTATTTATTTTACATGGGTTTGCTCTTGACTCTAGTCTAGGTCAGTGGTGACAGAGACAGAGTCGACGGTGGAGTGAGCTTACCTAGAAGAAGCCTGTTCGCTGTCACTCTGAAGAGATTAAGCATTTGAGTCAAGATACGTATTTGAGCATCATTCCAGAATATGAGTCTTTAAGTTTTGCGTCTTATGTGCCGTAGCGAACCCCATTCAAGTGAAATGTTGATGATCAGTGTTGAATACATGTCGTGTGGTGTCGCAGAATGTTCCGCACGGGGCGCGGCGGGCTGGCGGGCGGCGCGGCGCCGCACGACCCGCTGAACCCCGACGTGCCGGAGTTCGTGCCGCTCGCTAACAGACACGGTGAGCGTGACACATTACTTACTGCTTCGGTACACAACACCGACTAGATACCGGGTCGGCGCAACAAATACGTCTCGGTAAATAGCAGCGCACTTCGAGACGTGAGCTCTTATTTTGTTTAGTTCGCTTGAAACACAGCCAATGTAAACACGACTTTATTACTGGGTGCCATGGTTGTAATTAGGTTGAACTTGTAACTATTTTAAACTTTTTTCACACGGACAGCATTTTGCTTTGATTTTGTACGTGACCCGTTATCTAATTGGTGTTGTTGATTGAATACTTAGATAGAGTCTTTTGTCAGTTTCCCTAATTCTTAAATAATAAATATTGTATCTAGTCTGCAAGAGAGCAGTGGCGGCCCAGTGGTAACGGCCGCGACTTATGATTTACCGGTCGTAGGTTCGAACCCAGACAGGTGCTTTACTTTGTGTAAATTATTTCATCACCACTACTCTCAAAACGGTGAAGGAAAACATTGTGAGAAAATCGACATGTCCTAGAACCAACAATTTTAAGACATGTGACATCTACCAACCCGCACTGGGCCCGCGTGGTGGATTACGGCCCACTCCCTCTCACCGAGAGGAGGCCTGTGCCTGGGAACATTATAGGCTGATTAAGCTAATTCAGCTACTGTAACTACACGAAAAACGACAAAAACTTATAGGCCGTAATATCTAAACTAATATTATAAAGAAATAAGATTAAGTTCTTTGTATGTTTGTTCGTTATACTGTCACGCTAAAATGGCTGAACGGATTTGGATGAAATTCGGCACATGGATAGACCACGACCTTGATTACGACAAAGGATACTTTTTATCCCAATATTCCCACGGGATCGAGACTTACGCGGGTGAATCCGCAGGGTGTTAATACACTTGCGTGCAAAAAAATTGGCCCACCCCAGGCTCTTAATTTATTTGGGAGATGTTAACTCACGAATCTTAATGAATATAATTGATTATTTTATATTGTTTGAAAGTTAATTAGTTATTAGTTATTTTGCACATACCCTATATTTTGATAAAAGCACCATAAGTATATACATACTTGTCAAGATCGACTCGATTCTTTTTCGTCAATGAAATTGACAATAATTTCTTTTTGTTTATTTCGGTTCGTTTAATGAAAATTTAAGTTGACTTTTTAACGGACTTCAAAAAAAGGAGGCTGTCTATTTGACCCCCATGTTTGTAAGTTCGCGATTTTCTCAAAAATGTATGAATCGGTTTTGATAATTCTTTCACTACCGTAATCTACATACTTTCAGGAAGGTTTTAGTATACAATATATTATTAGGTTATTGTTAGTAAAAATTGTGGAATTATATTGTTTCAAATCGAAGAGTACAGGCTGGGTCGATTTTTTTACACGCAAGTGTAGTTTAATTATAGTAAATAACACTATTTTAATGTTGTCTTTATTGTTTATTGCAGAAGAATGTAACGACAAATCGGAAACCCAAGACGAAAGGCCACGCTCAGGCAACGCCAGTCCCAATTCTGAACAAGTTTGGACTGAGGTAAGCATACATTATCTATACAAATAAAAAACAATTCAAACTAAGCAATAATATTATTAATAATTAATTATTTCAATTCGCACTAAGCGTTTCCAAAAGCTTTTGTAATGCGCACAGCAAAAGAGTGGAACTCTCTACCTGCGTCTGTGTTTCCGAACGCATACGACCCTAATCTCTTCAAAGTGAGAGTGAACAGGCTTCTTCTGGGTATGCTCACTCCATCGTCGACTCTGTCTCTGTCACCACTGACCTAGACTAGAGTCAAGAGCAAACCCATATTAATTAAATAAAAAATTTAAGTGTCTGTTTATGACCTCTGAGTTTGTTTCTGGAAAGTGAAGCAATCATCTCTATAGAAACCTCGCACATGTAATGAAGATTCTAATTTACATACATATTTTCCAAAAACTTGCAAGGCTTTTTCAAAAACACGTATAATATACGTGTAATATCTTTCCTCTCGCTGTCCTGCAATCTGTGGGAGTGATTTCGTGAAATGCGACGGAAGTGTGTAACAGGAAGCCGGGGAAGCGCGCGCTGTTTGATTTGACCAATGAGCGCGCGCGGCGGTAGAGTTGGCCGTCAGATGGTACCAACCCATTTTCCGAGAGGTTGGTACTGTCAGCCAACAGTTGCGTGTGTGTGACGAGAAAAATTGCATTACTCCTAGTTTTAATTAAATAAAGAATTATTCTTTGTTAAGAAAACATCATTTCAAATAATATCTGAATCATTTTGTTTAGGATATAATGTTAATGTTTTGCTTATTACCAAGGTGAGATGTCAGATGTAAGCGACTACTGAAAGACTCGCTCGTTTTTTTTTAAACATTGCGTTGGATGAAACAACAAGCTTTTCAATCATGCTCGCGTTGACGGTAGATGGACCAAGAAGGGCCCTCTTAAGGACACGCTAGTCGTTCATTCTTCCATATAAACGTAGTATGGTGATTACTCGTCTGTTTGACGGTATACGTTCAAAATTAAAAATAATATCAATTTGTCACGCCATTATCTAGCTTTACCAATAACCCAGTAGAAGCGGAATCGGAAAAAAAAATATTTGTAAGTTATGAGTCTCGACACTTCCATATTTCAACGCATATTTGAGCGGAAATAAATAACTCCCGGAGTATGAAAATGGCAAAATTGTTGCCGTACAAGAATAGATAATTTATTCAAAATTTTGAATAGTTATATTTTGAATGAATACATTCAGTAGTTTTGTCATAATATCTATACGCCCAAAGATCTGTTCATGAAATTTTACGCTCGTTTTCTTTATAAATCATCGTCTATTTCACTAAATAAATAAATAAAAACTAAATAAACAATATTCAATAAATAAAACTAAATTAATAAATAAATAAACGAAATAGCATGCATATTAGACACATCTACCAGCGAGGTCGAACCGTCGACTAGTGCAACCAGCGGGGCGAGCACGGTAGTCACGCATTTAATCACGGTTTTTGTTCCCAAACTGTGATAAAAATGCCTGACTCAACACTATCACAGCAGGCCGTGCTCGCCCCGCTGGTAACATTTTGTAGTTTTGGCATCGTAATATGTGAAAAATCCATGAGTTTAAGCCTGTATGCATTAAAAAAAACGATAATGTAGTCGATATTATCAGTAAAATCAATAATACACTGCACTGAATGTCCACTGTATACAATAAATATATTGTACTCAGTTACTGCGAATGTAAGTGCTACAGAAACAGAGTCGGCTAGGCGTTCCGTGTTGTCGGCTTAGACAGAACGGGTGCATTGTTGACGCGACAAGATTACGTGTTTAATATTATCATAAAATCAGCTTCTGTTTTTATTAACATAAAGCTAAACACAAGTACACAAAAAATATTTTTCTAAATGTAAACTAGCATAATCCAAGCAATGTGAAATAGGCTTAATCGCCTCGTTTTAACAAACAACATGTATGATAGAAAGTGTTACTACTAGTCTACCATTAGAAAGGAGGCCGTAGCCCGTTATTTTTGTCAAAAATGAGTCATTAACATATTCAGGAATCAGCAAATAAATGCTATCTTATGGTCTTACACACAAATCAGTAACTCGGTATTAGATTAGAGATAAAGGTTTTAGCCTTACTGAGAGAGACTGAGATTAGAATGCGAACGTTCTTGAAAATACGGCAATTGCTCCTCACTTGATTTGTTGAGGAAAGAGCGAAATAACGTGGCCACCTACTGGCCCAAACAATACAAAAACAACGAAAAAGAGTACCATCGACGCCAAAAGAAGAATCTATATTTCTTTTTGTATCGTATTCGAGATCTCCTGACTTTGATTATAAGTAAGTTAAAACTTGTTCCCACAATTACAACTTCATTATCTCCTAAAACAAGGCTTCCTCTCTCCTACCCTTTTGCTGTGCCCTACAGGGTCCATAGTGATCTAAATTGTATAGTTACCACCTAAGTACACATTATGATAAAGCAATAAAGATATTAAGTATTGAAGAATAATAACTAGTTTCTCCAAAAATGTATCGTTGATTTTCAAAAATAATTATTGACTGTACTGACTTTAAAGTTTTTATTCAATTCTCCAACAAAACTATAACGTATGAAACATTTGTCTCCTCAGGTAAAACGCCGTACAAAGGCAGGTTCCCGTGAGAGAGCTCCCGCAGTCACAGATGAAGAGCAACGCGAAGAGCAACGCGAAGAGCTTCACTTTCAACTGGACGAAGAACTCGACCTGCCGCCGCCGAGGCAGAACACCTTCACTGACACATGGTGAGTTATGAGTAGAATATTACGTATGGACTTTCAAAGAGATCATGGCCTCTGCGTGTTTTGGCATTTCTTCGCAGAGATCGTCAACTAGAAAATGCCGGCGCCATTTTGTTTAAAAATACTGTCGTTTAAAAGGCCAACTTACATAAAGTATAATTTTATTACTATAACTTATTATTTACTAGCTGTTGCTCACGACCCCCGTCTGCTATCCAGCGGGGCGAGCTCGGACTACTGTGATAGGCTTGAAACACACATTTTTATCCTAGTCAGGGAGCAAAAACCGTCATAAAATGCGTGACTAAAGCCTATCACAGAAGCCGTGCTCGCTCCGCTGGATGATAATAGGGAAAAGGCATGTTATTTAAATTTGGTTCAAATATTTTTATTCCGAATCTGTATTGGCTGGACATTTGAACTAAATAATTATTTTAGTCATTAATTGAGTAACTGAAACCAATTTCCGTCTTTTCCAACTAATCACATTAAAAAACTAATTTGCACTGAATGTCCACTGTATACAATAAATATATTGTACTCAGTTACTGCGAATGTAAGTGCTACAGAAACAGAGTCGGCTAGGCGTTCCGTGTTGTCGGCTTAGACAGAACGGGTGCATTGTTGACGCGACAAGATTTTAAATAATATATTTTTAAATAGAATTTCTTTGAATTTAGTCAGGCAGGTCCGGGCACCTGTCAGAAGTCATATTTTCTTTAGTCGTGACTAAATAACGAACGAATGATGAACGGCATCATAAATTTTATATTCGTTGCTGAAGTGGCGCTAACCGGTGGCGTGAATTTTCATGACCAAACCTCATTACATGGAGTTGGTTGCTGTTTCTTCTAGAAACGACAATTGGTACTGGGCATCTACACTCTGCCCATCCATAAATGCCCTCATATGGTTGAAGTAAAAATTAATTTTTAGATTTGTTAATCTCTATGTAGTTTTTACGTATTTATTGTGAATTTTAAAATAACACAAATTGCATTGATAATTCTCTAGATAGAAACACACCAACGATATACTTCTAGAATCTTTTGATATTTTAAAAAGTGTCTCTGTATGTCTAGTTTTAAAATATCTAAATATTTTGGTGCCAACAATGATTTCACAAATATATTTATACCTATTTCAATTTTCCCAGGTCTGACGAAGAATCCGACGCGGAATTCACGGACAAAGACGTCGGGCGCCTGCTGATCGTGACGCAGACGGCGGCGCGCCAGCCCAAACACGATGGACACGACAGACAGGGCGACTGGAACACGCGCACCAAGATCACACAGGACTTAGAACAGGTTTGTGGAGAATTCAAAACTTATTTATCTAAATTAGGCTTGGAATCGGCACTTTTTTAGTGGCAAAAGTTTTAAAAGGCCGCACTGAAGTGGGTAAAGGCGAAATTCTTCGGGCGAATTTCACCAATAAACCTGAACGTGATCTGATCAGCACATCTAAAGCGCGTTCAAGAGCTATTAGTGTCAAAATTGTTATAGAAAATTGACAAATTCAATGTCAAGCATTTGTTTCCAATAGCCACATATAAGGCACTATTGAACGTCACCATTTACATTAAAATAGAATTGATTCTAGTCGCCCCTTCCAAAAGGTAGTTTCGTATGGAGAAGAATGGGCATGAAACTCCACCGTTACTCTTTTAAAATGTGTATATTTTGTATACATTAATTATATCATTATATTTGGAGACAATGCACCTAGAATGAAATTACTATACAACAATAGGTATAAAGAATTAAAAACGTAGCAATAACAGATAAATTAATTATGTGGTAGATACATGGTACTCACATATTTACAAACATTGTAAAAGTATACGACTTCCCTACATTTTTTAAACAAGCAATACAGTATGTGAGTTAAAGTAATCACAGAATGTTTGTAAAAATAATAAATTATACAATTAATGTAGCAATCAGTTTGATTTTGCCTAGACTCTAGATTGTCCTATGGAGCTGGACCACCATGTTTCCAAGCATTCCTATCTTGGATATAATCCTCTAATTTGTAATATGCTTGTTTACAAAGTGAACTTTTCATTTGAATTTTAAATTTTCTTTTATTTAATTGCAATAAATGACAAGGTATTTTGTTGTAACATTTAACACAGTAGTACCCCATAAGAGATGTAAGTACTTTAGCTACTCCTAAAGGCGGCTTATGGGTAGGTACTGATCGCGTTCAGATTCAGGGGAGAATGTCACACTTAGTCACTTACATACCTTACCTACCGGATGTCACGGATCCATTATCATTGACGTCACTATTCTGCTTTATTTAGCAGAGCGACAGATCACCATAATAATAAATTTAGAAACAAAAATTCTTTGAGAAATGCAAGCTTGATAATTATAAGATGAGATTTTAACAGAATAATGTTTTATTTTCAGGTTATCACAGATGGCCTGAGACGATATGAAGAAGACTTGTGGAATGATACAGATTATCCATCGGTGAGTTGAAATCTTCATTGAATACATCTAAATAATAACACTGGTCTATAGTGGTTCTGTTGCCCTAGATATGAAAATTATTTTGGGTCTATTTATGGACACAATTCATGAAACTATCAATGATTTTGTAAGATTTGCTGACTTTTTTTAAATATATATTTTCATTTTACATTACAAAAATCAAAAAAACGAGAAACATAATAACACATATATTTATAATGTCAGTTATGTTTTGAGAAATTAGGATACATCGATGTAAATAAAGAGGAAAATGTCGAAAATATATTTTATATTTCCATAAAACCCCTTTCATGAGCTTTTCTTTTAAACATTTTCAGGGGACAATCTCTTTTCAAAGACCAGCAGTAATAATTGTTCAAAATATAAGATATGCAAAAATCATGAAAATACGAGAACTTTCATGAATATATTCGTAATCTGGGCACTTGAAAACGTAAAAATTTGCGATGATATCCAGGGCAACAAAAAAAAGTTTTATTTTGTAGAGCTGCGTAATAAAATTAACAACTAGGTACTTGTATAATTTAAAGTTGGTGGAAAAGCATTTGACGCATTTTCTGTGTCCTTGTCCTATGAAAATTTGAGAGTTTTACATTCCCATATGTTACTCTGCGTTTCATTGCTCATTACTTGTCAAAAAAGATCGCAGTATATGAAAACGAAGGGCTTCACAAATTTTTAATAACAAATCCTTCTAGGGATGCTTCAAGGCAACATTTCGGGACTAACTTTGTTCCATATACCTTGTTGTATTCTTATCTCAAAATTAGTTAACAATATGGTTCTTTGGGAAGTGAAGCTTTTTAAATTGGCAGATAGAGGTTTTGCTCTAGTTAATAGATAGAAGACTGTATATCATAGGTTTTTAATGTGGACGATAACGCCTCCTTGTGGTCGTTTGAGATTTTCAGGGCAGTAGAAGACTCAGAGAAAATTAGGGGGTTTTGAGATGGGATCTTAAGAGTATATAATATTACACATTTAAATATAATCGACGTAATAGACGGGGAGTTAAACAAAATTGGGGGCTCTAGAAAAAAAAAACTTTAAGTAGAGCGAAGGTGGCAAAAATAAGGCCGAGAACTGCTCTGTACTGTGCATCATAACAAATACAATAGCTTTTGAGTTTTACAACGGGCAGTGTTATCGCTAAAAGTTATCACTTACACACAATCCTCCATCAATATGCATTGCATTCGTTGTTGTTAGAGATTGAGGTCAGTTAATTGGTTCCCCCGCAGTCGTACGGCAGCCAGACGCAGCAGTACCGCACCGTGTCGCTGATCAGCCGCTCGGTGTTCGAGGCGGCCGTGCCCAGCGAGCGCCACCACAACCCCGCCGAGCCGCCGCCGCCGCCGCCGCGCGCCAGCCAGGTGCGTACCGCGACCGCGCGACCCGAGCCCGCCTGCCAGGGACTCGCGGGCAAACAAATCCATCTACTAATATTTTGTGTATTAAAATCTCCCTAAATGTATGTAGATTACGTCTGTAAATAAATGTTCGAAACAGAATCATTACTTTTGGAGAAAATCGCGAACTTAAAAACATACGGGTCGAATAAAAACCTCCCTTGTTTTTTAAGTCGGTTAAAAATTAAAGTTACATGATCAATAAATAGATCAGTAAAAAATAAATACCAGCCGACGAAAATACGGACAAAACCTGTCGCACATGCGCAATGACTTTGGCCTATAAAATCTATAATAACACTAATTGTGTAAACATTTCAATTAGGTATTGAAGGACACAGACAAAAATACAGTCTTATGACCAACAAATGGAGTAGACTTAAAAATGGTGTTTCGTTGAGCCTTTAGGTACGCCATCCTCATAAACTATTCTTGCACTGAATGTCCACTGTATACAATAAATATATTGTACTCAGTTACTGCGAATGTAAGTGCTACAGAAACAGAGTCGGCTAGGCGTTCCGTGTTGTCGGCTTAGACAGAACGGGTGCATTGTTGACGCGACAAGATTGTTACCATTTATCGATACCAAGCTTATTGAGAATTTTAAAACAGAATACACAAAAATATTATATTGACATTGACGCCAAACACTCAAACTCTCTAGTTCAAGACGTTCATAGTTATTTTACCTCTAAATTGCGAAAAGAATGTAGAGCCAACTTGTCTGACAGATTAATCTAACGCTAAGCGAATGCTAACCGAAAACGAAGTGTTAGCGCGGGCAGGGGATGCGATGCGACGGGGACGAAGACGCAGCCAGAAGCTAGTGTCAATATAAAGCCGTTTTGAAGTTTATAATTCCAATTTTACGATATAAGAGTAGACGAAAGTTTTAATAATAATGTATTTATATTTTCTACAGGTTGAGCATCAATCCGACTCGCACAGCAAATATAAGCGGCCGCGACGTACCGCAAGATTCTATGCAGCCAACAAGGACCCCCATGCTACCGATGTTATGTGAGTAACAATATTATTACGCCATAAATAATATCCAGTTAGAACTGCCCCGTTGGTCTCGTGGTCGCAAGTGCGACGGCTGGGTTCGATTCTCGGATTGGGCAATGTGTTTTTGGGTAGTGGTGGCCCAGTGGTAACGGCCCCGACTTACGAGTTGTAGGTCGTGGGTTCGAACCCAGGCAAGCGCTTTACTTTGTGTAAATTATTTCACCGCTACTGCTCTCAAAACGGCGAAGGAAAACATCGTGAGGAAACCGGTATGTCCTAGAATCGAAAATTCAAAGACATGTGACATCTACTGACACGCACTGGGCCTGCGTGGTAGATTACGACCCACTCCCTCTCACAAAGAGGAGGCCTGTATCCCAGCAGTGGGAACATTATAGGCTGATTATGTATTTCTTAGTAACCGCCTGGATGATACCCCTCTGAGCCTGATCTATCCTCTGTTGTATCGGACTGCCGTCCCATCGGCCTATGAGAGTGTGTTCACACACGCCTGCACTATAATATCTCCGTCGTAGATGGCTAGTCTCCGCTGCAATTGGCCGCCATGGCTGCAATTCGGTCTGGAGCACTATTTATGTATAGTCAACTATGTAGATAGAAATAATGTAGGCAGAAAATAACAATGAATTTTGCTTGGAAGTGCAGCAATGTTTATTAATTGCCTGTGTAGCGGCATCTACATTGGCACATGCGAACTACGCATCACACTGACGTCACGAAAAATCCTGCATCGCGCAAGCAGAGTTTACCGCGCAACTTCCCGACATCAATCGTTGGGCAGTTGCCCACAAGACACGACACCCGTCTGGTCGGAGGATCCTCACTTTTCTATGGAGGTATGAGTGAACCCTGTTCCTCATACCTCTATATCTGTATACCTATTTATTTAAATCTTCTGTGAAACGGCTGTGTGTGTGCTTTTGAAACTATCGTTGATTGTAGAATAAGATTCTAAATAAAAGATGAGCTCTCAGCATTTATTTGATTTCTCAAGAAATTTGGACGGTTTTTAATAACGCGATCATGCAGGACGAAAAAAATATTGTTTTAGACCCTGATATGGAAAAATTCTAGAAAGGCAAAACTCGATGTCAAATTCAAATCAATTTTTCAAAACTTTGCAAAAAAAAAAACAGAACAACTTAATTGCCCACCTTTATTGCTTACGAAATACTTGAATGGTCCCTTAGTGAGTGTTTGCGTAACAATTTACCTGAATATAGTTTGTTTCATTACATACTTTTGGAACTGACGGTACAATGACTGACCGGTTGGCGCAGTTGGTAGCGACCCTGCCTGCTGAGCCGCTGGTCCCGGGTTCGATCCCCGGACAAGTCAAACATTTGTGTGCATGAACATGTCTGTTCTGTTTGGCCTGTGTCTGGGTGTGTATATGTAAATAAGTATGTATATCAGTCATCAGGTTACCGTAGTACAGGCTCTGCCTAGTTCGGGACCTGAAGACCTTGTGTGGATGTTGTCAAAAAAAAAACAATAATAATTATCGAATATCATACTAATAATATTTCTATTTTTGAATTTGCAGTAGCAGCCGAAAGCACAAGACTCGACATAGTCTCAACCCGCCCGTGGAGCACCACGTCGGCTGGATAATGGACATTCGCGAACATAGAGCGAGGACCCACAGTACTGGGTAAGTTTTAATAGCAATACAATAAAGGGTCACAAACTAATTTGACCCAGTTTCTACACGGGGTCAAATAAATTTGTGGCACTATATCGTTTTGTTGTCTTTTGGTTTGTTTTAATATTAAAAAAAAAAACTAAATTCTACTTCGAACAGTAGGCTGAAGAGTTCGTTAACTTAGCCACGTCTAACACAATAATAGGAAACCAACATTTGAAGTTTTTAGCTTGACCCATGAAATTTGAGGTGGGAATGGTCGACATAATCATTCAATAACATAATGAAAATATAGTATTTTTATCTCACGAAGCGACGCGCGCTTTACTCGTGGTAAACAAGTGTACAAACACGCTGTCAATGCATGAGCTCTCGGTACCGTCCGAGACAATGGTGAAGTGGGAAGTCTGTGTGTGTGTTATGTGCTGACGCTACTCGTCTTCATGCAAACACTCACAGCCTGTTTGCACACTTGATTACCACAAGTAAAGCGCGAGTCGCTTCGTGAGATAAAAATAATGTACTAGTATGCAAATAACTGGCGAAATGTGCCAGTTATGTATCAATGGTTCAGTTAGCCACAAAAAGAAGTGTGCATCGACAAGAATTCATTAAATGGTCAACAATCTTTGTTCCATAATATTAAATCAATTGAGACCTGTATTCTACCAGTTCTTACTTATGGCTGTGAAACTTGGTCAACAACACTTCACCACAGGGAAAGGCTAACAAAATGCCAACGTGCCATGGAAAGAAGCATGCTGGGGTAAAAATCAAAGATAGAGTCAGGAATGTAGACATGAGAACAAGAATAAAACTCACAGACTTTCTTACCCGGATAGACGTCCAAAAATGGAAATGGGCTGGACATTTGCTATGTCACCCCACTAACAAATGTAGCAAGCAAGTCACCCTCTGGCAACCAAGAGACGGCAAAAGAGGCAGGGGTCGTCAAGTCAGGAGATGGGAAGATGACTTGAAACAGACAGCGGGACCATTCTGGTTGACAGTAGCAAGGGACAGGATCCATTGGAAGGATTTGGAGGAGGCCTATGCCAAAAGGCACACCAAACTTAGGGACCTCCTGTAACCCTATGTTTAGGAAGAAAAGGCTATTATTATTATTAAATCAATGTGTAGCTACAAAATATATTACACAAATTGTAGCTACTCATTCATACAGTAATCTATCAAACTGCCTGCCTTTTCCCAACGATGTTGGGGTCGGCTTCCAGTCTAACCGGCTGCTGCTGAATACCAGTATTTCACATGGAGCGACTGCCTATCTGACCTCCACAACCCAGATAATGGGCTCCTTGGTTAGACTGGCTGTCAGGCTTTCATTGATACAGTATTCTGGAACACAAATTGTAGATGTATACATCTTTTTGAGGTTGACATGCATCTATTTTTCCATAAAAAATTAGAATCTTGGAAGTTCATTTTGTACCTCTACCTACCCCTTTGACGCAAGCAGGTGTAATCTTATCTTACCTTATTTCTAACCTCACTTTCTCTTACAGCTCTTCCCTCGGCACATCCCCCACACTAGGCTCCTCCTGCGGCTCCGCCCCGGGCTCCCTGCCCACGTTCCACCACCCGAGCCACGGCCTGCTGCGAGAGAACCACTTCACGCAACAGGCCTACCACAAGTACTACTCGCGCTGTCTGAAAGGTAAGAGCTTACAACATATTGATTCAAGATGTACATTTTGTGAGGGTGAAAGTTTTGTCTACTCTTGTCAGGTCACAGATAAGTACAATATTGGTTAATGATAAATGATTTGCAGAGCAGTGGTGGCCCAGTGGTAGCGGCAGCGACTTACCGAGTTGTAGGTCGTAGGTTCGAGCCCAGACAGGCGCTTTACTTTGTGTAAATTATTTCATAACCACAGCTCTCAAAACGGTGAAGGAAAACATCGTGAGGAAACCGGCATGTCCTAGAACTAAAAATTCGAAGACATGTGACATCTACCAACCCGCACTGGGCCCGCGTGGTGGATTACGGCCCACTACCTCTCACAGAGAGGAGGCTTGTGTCCCAGCAGTGGGAAAGTTATAGGCTGATGATGAAGTAGGTTTTTTACAAACACTTTTACACGTCAATCATATTTTTTAAACTAGACGATGCCGGCGTTTCCTATCTGACTACTCTGAGACGAAAGGCCGCAACAAACTCAGAGGTCACAGTCTCTTTTAAAGTCTAGACATAATCTTTGGTTGAGATAGTGATTTAAGATCGCTGTACGTACGCGTCTATGTATACCTGCGCCTATTTTCGACCGGCCTTCTGTATTATCTATCGTGTTTGTCGATATCGGAAATTATCCTCCGGGGATGAGCTACCGGGACAAAACAGAAGTCTATGTTACTTCCTAGAACGTCAGCTATCTGCCAGTGAAAGTCCCGTCAAAATCGGTCCAGCAGTTTCGAAGATTAGCCGGAACAAACAGACAAACGAAAATGTTATAAACAGTTTTTTTTTTATAAGCATCGTATATACTTTTTATATGCATTTAGTAAAAAGCTTCAATTTTATTTATTTGTATATTTATAGCGTGTAACAGAATAAACGCAAGTCCTGAAAGTAGTTTGCTCATAATTGACTACTGAATCGATTTCAGTAACTATTAATATAGGTATTTTTTTTCAATAATTATGTATTTTGCAATACTACCCGCCGATTGAGGCAAAGACAATTTAATCTTATTGCAAGGCAAAAAGACTCAATTTGAAATGCATAAAGTAATGCTAGGGTCAACACGATTTTCTTAATATTAATAGGTAGTTTAAAAAAAATTGTTTTTGTCATTGTACTATGCTTTTAACTCAATACTCTAATTGGGGTGTATGAGGTCTTGCGTTAATTATGTTACACATTGCAGATTAAATTAATTAAATAGGTGTTTATTACAATTTTCTATTATTTATCCACACTTTTATACTTTTATTTCAGAGCGCAAGAAGCTTGGTATCGGTCAGTCACAAGAAATGAACACCCTCTTCAGATTCTGGTCATTCTTCCTACGAGACCACTTCAACCGCAACATGTATAATGAATTCAGGTAAATAAATAACTAATAACTTTATTTGACGTTTGAGAGGGGCTCATGGCTACATGATAACACCCGCACCGGTGAATAGGAGGTTAAGCTACGCGTACTGCGGTCCGTTCATGGATGGTGGGTGACCATTCATTACATATGCATATCGAGACCTTTCCTTGCCTCGGAAAGCTCGTTAAGCCGTTGGTCCCGGCTGCCATTCAGAGATCTTTGACAGTCGTTACCGAGTAGTGAGAAGCCCAAAAGTCTGACACCCAGTCTTGGCAAGACTGGTTGTCCAGTAATTGGGTTGTGGAGGTAAGAAAGGGAGTCGCTTCATGAAAATACTGGGGTACAGCTACATCCGGTTAGACTGGCAGCCGACCCCAAGATAGTTGTCAAAATTCTAGGCACATGATTATTGCAATGATATTTTTATCCAAGATTAAAATGTTAAATTTACTTTTGAAAAATGTTTGTGCTAGAACTACTATCGATCATTATTGTCTTCACGCTATACCCTCTCTATCACTTACAGATCACTGGCCAACGAGGACGCGTCCGCCGGGTTCCGCTACGGCCTGGAGTGCCTGTTCCGTTTCTACTCGTACGGGCTCGAGCGGAAGTTCCGTCCCGAGCTGTACCAGCACTTCCAGGTTGAGACCATGGCTGACTACGAAAAAGGTGAGACATAATTATAGGACGGCATCTCGCGTTATATGTGTAAAGTTTACGGATATTAACTAGTTTTGAAAGAGCACCCTCATTCGTATGCCAGTAGTGACACTTGAACGTGTCACTGTCACAGTGAAGTGTCACTGTCAAAGTGCAGTGTCACTGTCAATGTGAAGTGTCACTGTCAAAGTGAAGTGTCACTGTCAAAGTGACACGAAAAGTACGAAAACTGCCCTCACTGCAATGAAATTATGGAGGGTAGAGACAAGGAGAACTATCTCTTATGGGGAGAAAGTTGAAAAAGTGTCCAACAGTAAATATTTGTTCAAAAACCCTCAAAAATGGCGCTAGCGTAGGCAAATTGTGTGGTATGAATGCACATACGTACTTGTTATCGGTTAGCTGACGATTTACAAAAAATGAACGAAATCGGGCCAGTAGTTAGGTCGGAGAGTAGTTTTAATTTTGAGAAAATTTTAACATTCTGTAGAATTGGATCTCTAGGTCAATGATTCAATGAACTTGATTTCTTGAACATTGAAAAGCGACGTTGCCACGCAGTGCAAACTATCACGACGCTGTTACTTATTCTACTTATTTGTCTAGAATGTAATATCGGTACACTTAAACGACAAGGTACGAAGGTACATTGTCTACACAGAGTAATTACTTTTACTGAATGTATTTTAATATTTCTCTTGTTTGAATGTTCAACCTTTTTAATTTACGGTTTTTAATTTAATATTGAGCAGATTGAGAGCAGTGGTCGCCTAGTGGTATCAGCCGCGACTTACGAGTTGTAGATCGTAGGTTCGAGCCCAGATAAGCTGTTTACGTTGTGTAAATTATTTCCATCACCACTGCTCTCAAAATGGTGAAGGAAATCATTGTGATGAGACCGGCATGTCCTAGAACTAAAAATTCGAAGACACGTGACATCTACCAACCCGAACCGGGCCCGCGTGGTGGATTACGGCCCGCTCTCTCTCACCGAGAGGAGGCCTGTGTCCCAGCAGTGGGAACATTATAGGCTGATTATGAATGTAATATTTAAATTTGCCATACTTCTGTGGACTAATATTACTTGTGTTTTTCATGGCTTAGTAATAACATCCGCACGGGTCGATCGATCGGGTTAAGCTATGCTTGCCTCGGTTGGTCCGTAGATGGGTGACCATCTTTACATACCAAGAATTAGAAAGCACGTTAAGCCGCTGGTCCCGGCTGTCATTCGTGTATCTTTGACAGTCGTTACGGGTCGTCAGAAGCCCGAAAGTCTGACAACCAGTCCTACCAAGGGGTATCGTGTTTCCCAGTAACTGGGCTGTGGAGGTCAGGTAGGCAGTCGCTTCATGTAAAATACTCGTATTTAGCTGCATCTGGTTAGACTGGAAGCCGACTGCTAGGCAGATGATGATGATGATGTGGTTTCCATACTGTATATTATAAAGAAAGAAAGAAAAGAAACATATTTTATGTGGGACACGCACAGGAAATACAAACAAAAAAAAAGAAAATTAAATGTAACAAAATCATGAAAACAATAAAAGAAGAACATTCATGCTTTAAGTTCTTCAAATAGTATTTTAACTAACAAAATAGTGAAAACTACAAAAAATAAAGAGAAGACCTGTGCGAGGCCAAAAAGGCTCCTATCTCAGCATGATGCTGCGATATTTAAAAACCAACAAATACTGCAGCGCTGGTATTTATTTATTTATTTATAACTTTTCGCACAAAAGGGGCGGACTTAATGCCTTAGGCATTCTCTACCAGTCAACTAAGGGTGGTGAAGAGATTGGATGGCAGGTGCTTTAATTGAAAGGATTGATTTTGAGTGATGTTTAACAATGATAAAAAAAAAAAACTATCAAAACAACGTACACAAATACATAAATAAGTCCTATACACATACATACTATTTACTATACTATATACTTACATAAATATTCTGATAGGGCCCGTATAAGAGTCCCCCGTTCGACTAAGGAAGTAACTCAGCAATGAAATACATTTTCTTTAAAATATAATTCTTTCTCAGGTCAACTATATGGTCTAGAGAAGTTCTGGGCGTTCCTGAAGTACTACAAGCACACCGGCGCCCTGCAGGTGGACCCCAAGCTAATGGGCTACCTAGAAAACTTCCAAAGCATCGAAGACTTCAGAGTGCTGGAGGTGAGTTGAAACCAAGCCATGGCTATATGTTGGAGCGTCCAAAGTGGCCATACACTTGCACTTAACCAAAACCAGGTGTACTGGCCTGGCAGTAGAGGATCGAGCGTCATATCGATGGAGCCAGGGCTTTTTATCCCGAAATTTCTACGGGATAGGGACTCCTGCGGTTATACCAGAGGGGTGCAGCTAAGCTAGTATAACATAAAAAATTATTTCCTTCTACAATTTTATTGACACGAGAAGAAGAAATTTATCATTAGGCATACGTTTTTGGATGCATCTCAAAGACCTACGAAAAAAAAAAGATGGGATATGAGTTTTTTGCTAGGTAATAAGGCTTGCGACGAATGATCCGTGGATAGATGACCATCCATTACATGCCGAGAGCCCTCCGTGTCTCGGAAAGCACGTTAAGCCATTGGTCCCGGCTGTCATTCGTAGATATTGGTCGAAGCCCGAAAGTCCGACAACCAGTCTTACCAAGGGGTATAGTGTTACCCAGTAACTGAGTTGTGGAGGTCAGATAGGCAGCTGCATCTGGTTAGACTGGAAGCCGACCCTAACATGGTTGGGAAAAGACTAGGCATTTAGCGGTATCTACATCGCAACATGCGAACTACGCATCACACTGACGTCACGCAAAATCCTGCATCGCGCAAGCAGAGTTTACCGCGCGACTAACATATATACAACGTCTTGACATCAATCGTCGGGCAGTTGCCCACCAGACACGACACCCGTCTGGTCTGGATCCTCCCTTTACTATGGGTATGAGTGAACTGAGTGAGTGAACATGTTCCTCATACCTTTATAGGTATATGATGACTAATTATTTCTTCCGATCTCATTTTACCGTTTATATTGTAAAAAAAAGTGTTTTACTAATAATACAATTTCACTACAGCCTCAACTAAACGAGCTGCTAGCTGCTCAAGGCGCGTCCGCTCCAGGCCGCGGCCCGCACGCGCGGCCCTACGACCGCACGCGCTCCGTGTCCGAGAGCGACCGCGCTGTTGCAGCCAGCAGGAACAACAGGTAAACGAAGAAAGAAATTGTAGATTATTCACTGAGGGGATAAAGCAGTGTCTTGTATAATGGGCGCTCTATTCAATCCCGCACGTAAGGAAAGATTCTAGGGCTCGCGAGTGCAGCGAGACAGCTCTGAGTTAACTTCTGAGCGAAGCGACGGAGGTTAGGCAATTCAATCTCACCCAAGACGAAGAGAACTTTATCCCCTAGCTTTATCTACTCTACTTTTCGCATCTACTGCGAGGTGTTTGATTTTCGAATAATTTTATTGTAAAAGTTTTTGGTTGATAAACATCTGTGGTAAACAATTGTGAAATTGTCACAGAAATTGTATCGACAATACTCAACATCTTTATTGCTTTACCATAATGTGTACTTCGGTGGTAACTATACAATTTAGATCACTATGGACCCTGTAGGGCACAGCAAGAGGGTAGGAGAGAGGAAGCCGTGTTTTAGGAGATAATTAAGTTGTTATTGTGGGAACAAGTTTTAATTTACATACTCTCAAAGTCAGGAAGTTGCGAATAAGATACTAACATTTTGCTTATGTATTATTTTATCTTCAAAATGTACTTAAACATTTAAGTTTATCTATAAATACCTGTACATATTATGTATTATAATTCGGTTTATT
Organism: Brachylomia viminalis; assembly: GCA_937001585.2. Taxonomy (NCBI): domain Eukaryota; kingdom Metazoa; phylum Arthropoda; class Insecta; order Lepidoptera; family Noctuidae; genus Brachylomia; species Brachylomia viminalis. Next base: position 9,105,692 of record OW443322.2, on the reverse strand, counting down.
AATTTATAATTACGAAACAAGATGGCGGCCTTCTTAGTTCCAAATTTCGCCACGCGAAAAAACCTCCATAGCGTTGTAGAACTAAAAGACGGTAATCTTCCCGATTCTCATGTTTTGTGTCATACCACTTGTATCTACCGACCACCACTCACGCGCACTATCTCGCTGACAGCAAGTACGTGGCCGGCAGCCGCCCCAACAACAGCAACAACAACAACAACCGCGGCCGCGCCGGCTCCTGCGGCGCGCAGAGCGTCGTCGCCAACGCTAGGCCGAGACGTGAGTACAACTTTAAATCACTTTATAGGTACATAATAGCATGAGAGAAGTATGAATTTTGAATGAAACGTGACGTTTTTATGACCGCGCATTGGATTTTCAACTCTTGGCGTCGAGCCGAGCGTTGAGAATACAACAGAGCGCGTCCCTCAAGCGTTAAAAACGCGTTGTTGTTTTTGAAGCTGTATTTCTAAAACATCAATACAATGTCGATTTCGCTATAAACAAATTCTCCAAATATTTGAAAAACATGTAGAATAGAAGAGAATAATCATTTATTTGCAAAGAAAGTAGGTACAAAAAAAATATCTGATGTTTAATAATACGAGATCTCATACATTCTACCTTAAATTAGACATGCAAACATTTAGTACAAAGTGTTTAATAGTCTAAATTACTGTCAATATGAAAAATCTTATAATATGGCCAAATTAATAAAATAAAGAATTAAAAATATGTCAGGATTAACTAAGTAACTATAAAGTTTTATCATTTATAAATTCACAAATGGAGTAATAACATTTATCAATAAATTAATAAGACTGACAGTTTTTTTTTAAACAGTGGAATGGACTCGTTTTTTATGCTATCGGGTTTTTTTATTCTTCGCTTATCCCGCCCATCCGCACTGGGCTCGCGTGGTGGATTACGGCCCACCCCTCTCACAGAGAGGAGGCCTGTGTCCCAGCAGTGGGAACGTTATAGGCTGATTATGTATGATGTAGTTCTTGATCAAACTTCAAAGAAGAAGGATTTTCGCAAATTATACTATTCATCATACTATTAATAGTATTTCTCGTTCGTTTCATAATCTGTTTAAAACGATAAAAATTTTGACTTTTTACATTGATGATTGCTTAGCATGGTGCTACACATACAAATTTGACGAACCAGTTGATGTTCAAAAAGGCACGTCTGGGTGTTCATAATGGCGTGCAGGCGGCTTCGCTTATGTATGGAACTGAAAGTTCGGTGTGACAAATGAAGCATGAAAGTAGAAAAAAAAAAACTAGGATAGGATATATATATAAATATATAATATAATATAATATATATCCTGGAACCTATCTGACGTTCAACATGGCACTATTTGCATTTAAAGTGGCGACCACCGACTTTTGACGTCCGACATACGGACGTCAGATTAATTTTCTTGAATTTTTACACTATTTGATCATAGATGGCACTAGGGAGACCATATCAATTTTTGTGCTGGACACCGAATTGCCTCGGATGCGTATGAAAATGAATATTTTAGTTCACGGTGATGCCGCTAGAGGGCCTATATACTGGGCACTGTATATTCACTTTTATTTTCCCGATCATTTTGCTACCGATTTATTTCACCGCATGTTGCCAACTCGTGCCCTTGACGGCGCGACGTTGCCACTGTTATTGTTTTCGCTTCGCAACGCAAATCAATTACAGCACAGACAGATAGATCGTTGACCGGCCGGTATAAAAAATCGTTTGTTTACTTTTAATGATAATAAGTTAGTGAATTAAAGTGAAAGAGTTGAAGTGTTGTGTGTATCTTCTTCTTCTTCTTCTCTTATCCTATCTTCAACTTCTATCGTTTAGAATCTCGGAGGTACTTAGTGGGTTCGATTTCAATTCACTTGGGGCACACAAATTAGGAAATCATTTTGTCAGATTGTTCTTTAGTGTTTATTATTAAAGTATGTATATTATACTAACAAAATTACCAAACCACGAGTAGGTTACGCTAGATAGGTAGGTTATGTCAGATACGCAACTATTATTTTGAAAAACTTGTACTATCCTGTTATTGTTACTGTTATTGTTTTCGCTTCGCAACGCAAATCAATTACAGCACAGACAGATAGATCGTTGACCGGCCGGTATAAAAAATCGTTTGTTTACTTTTAATGATAATAAGTTAGTGCATTAAAGTGAAAGAGTTGAAGTGTTGTGTGTATCTTATTCTTCTTCTTCTCTTATCCTATCTTCAACTTCTATCGTTTAGAATCTCGGAGGTACTTAGTGGGTTCGATTTCAATTCACTTGGGGCACACAAATTAGGAAATCATTTTGTCAGATTGTTCTTTAGTGTTTATTATTAAAGTATGTATATTATACTAACAAAATTACCAAACCACGAGTACGTTACGCTAGATAGGTAGGTTATGTCAGATACGCAACTATTATTTTGAAAAACTTGTACTATCCGTTTACTAGAAGTTTGCCATTTTTCCCGCTCCCGCTTCGTCTCACCACCCACCCGCGCTCACCCGCGCTGTACCGACAGCAAGCAAATTCAAATTTCAATAAATAATGTAATTCGAAAAGGAAAGTTTATCACAGCGGATTTTATGAAGTATCTTTGTATCTTCTTTCTTTATGATATCATCTATGACGATTCATTTAAGATTTGTTGCAAATATCCTTTAAAGATCTTTAAAACATTGACATTATTAGATGAAAAAATAAACGTTTAATAGATAATTTATTAAGAGTTTTTGTTTTCATAACTGAGAAATGACGGATGTTATAAACGAAATACCTATGAAACATTGTCACCATTTTACACCCTCAGACCAAAAACTTAAAATTACACCTTTTTATGTCAACTGTACTTTTTAAATTTCTAACGGTCACGGATGGCAAAATTCTAGTAAACGGATAGTACATTAGAATTGCAGGTAAACTTGTTTGAAAAAGTACAGTCTGAAACAAAAGTACTTAGGTAAATGAGTAAGTACCACAAAATAGTTTCTTTTTAAATCATAATTATTCATAGCATTGTTTTTGTTGTTTATTTTCTTAGTTATTAGGAATTTGTAAGAACGTGACGTCACCATACTATGGTCAAAGGAGTTATTAATTTTATGGATATTTAAAAGTTATCTTTGACTTTTTCATAAAATGATATTCTTATTTCAACACAGTCTAGTTTGTGCAGATGGTAGATGTTATGTTTGCGTATTTTATGGGTTCAGTAGTAAAAAACAAGGAACCCTTATACATAATTTCACCAAATTTGCTCTGTTCCTAGTTTAACTTAAAAATAAAACCATATTGAAGGTTAAAACTTATAAATACATACCTTTTTATATATTTACAGAACTTAGAAAATGTTTGTTTGTCAATAACAGTTACATAATATATTCACTAGATAAATAATTCCAAATTGATATTTTTTCTGAGCGTGTTGTGATTTTTTTCAAACCCACATTATTATAGATCTTTTACTTCACGAGCGCGGTCGGCCCTTGGTTGTGTTTAGACGTGTACATGCATGGTGTGATAGTGCGCGTGCCTGCATACGCCCCGCGCGCACACATTAACACTATGCGTGTACAGTACACGTCTAAACACAACCAAGGGCCGACCGCGCTCGTGATGTATAAGATCTATACCAATAGGTACTGAAGATTTTAGTCTACCATGCATGACAAATTGAGGTTCATGTTTTTGTTTATGTTATTAGTTTTATTTGAGTTAAATTGGTTCGAATCTGTACCAATGTGATTATCCGTGGTTTATAAATATTAAATTAAAAGACACAAGAGACGAAAGTTTAATTTTTATCTTTTGTCCTCTTTATAACTTTTTATCCTATTATTTTTTAGGCAGGTAATTTCTTTATATTGTGGCGGTAACGTTCCAAATATTATTTTATAATTCAGCTAGTTACCAAATGTAAGAATATGCTGTTTTTTGAATTTTTCTTTTCACTTACTGAGATTAATAAAACTGTTTTAATTAATGATGATCTTTTTATTCCTTTTTGCTTTCTTATTGATTCATAATCTTCTTCTTCTGGTGGAATGCAGCCATATTTTAACGTACGTCGCGTTGAGGTTGTTCATTTCGGGTTCTAGCATTACTGTCATGCCATTTCGCGGTGTGGTTGAATCAAAAACTGCTCACTTCGCGGTCTGGCATTTCGTCAATACCACTCCGCGGATTGGTCGTTTTACATACTTGCCAAACCCCGAATTCGGCAATTGGCTTTTTCGTGTTTGCCAGTCCGCGAAATGGTTGTTTCAAACTGTTGTATAACGCTCAATGGCCGAAACGAAAGAACATTTCGGGGATTGCGCGTTTTGCATTTGCCAATCCGCGAAGCGTGCCTTTTTTCCGGCCAATGGGCGATTTCGGGGATTGTGCGTAACAGATATACTTCAGCATTTGACAGACGGACCGACTGTACCTTATATTAACTGTGAATTAATGTGCAAAGGGTTTATTTTTCGTGTTCATCCCGCCATAATCCTCATCTCAAAAATCATACTAGAGTAGGACTATTTTTTCTACAATGTGGACTAATTATGACTATTTGTGGACAATTTTTTGGCATTGTTAAAATTGATTTTCATGATGATTTTTAAGATGAGTATTATGGCGGGATGAACTCTATTGTTCGCATTTTTTCGTTTTGGCGATGAAATGTGAGAAGATGAAATGTGAATACATATTGTTACTGATTCGGTTAATATTTTTGAGCTTGATGGTACTTTCCGGATTCCATATTACAGTCCGACTGAAAGGTAGCATGTTTGCTAGCTAATTAAACGTTAATATACGGTTAGTATAATAGGGCGTTAAAAGTACTCGTTAATGGTAGGATGCCCAAAGTACTTAGGAATTAGTTGACAATATACTTGAAAATACGGAAGTAGTATTTATGTAAGTAAGAACGGTAGGCTTATCTCTTTTAAAATAACTATAAATATACATCAATATACATGGATGGAGTAAGTATAACAATATGGATTGGTTGTCAAAAGTATTGCGAAAAATATATGTACCCGTATAAATTTATTTTGGAGGATATTGCAACAAGGTCAATTTTAAGTAATAGTCTCAGTATTATAGCTTATAGTAAGTTAATATTCACAGCTTTTAAAGCCCTAAGTCTGCTGTAACTCGTGGTTGCCAGAAGGTTGCAAAATGAATGGTTGCCAAAACTGTTCCTGGATTTATATATATATATATATATATTAGATATTTATTAGATATTTATTATATTTATATGATATTTATATTTAATGTTAGAAAAAAAAACTAATTTTTGGTGCTTTTTATTTTTATACCGTATTGAATTAATACTAAACACGTATAGTATACGTAGTGTAATTTAATGCCCCTCTGTTATATCAACTGTATATACAGTTGATATACAAGGTGTTGTTTTGCATCCTCGTCAAATTCGAGGAGGTAACTATGCTAATGATTCTCGACACGAATCAATAATAAAATAAGTAGGTATTTATTTTTAAATTTTGTTATTTTCGGAAATCGGCATGTGTAGGGCCCGTGTGATACCGCCCTGTAACTGCACTGTAACTGTAACGCATGCACACAGCGACATAGTCGTACGACACTGCCTACCGTATACTTACGCAACGGGGCGATTCTGTTCTTTGAAAGTAGAGTATTCTGAAATACTGTCAAACTTAAATATCTAAAAAAACAAGTATGTATTAATTATTGAGCAGGATCGTAATTTTATTTTCACACCACCTGCTCGAAAATGTCAAATTATATGTCAAGCAACCTTAACCCAAAGTGAGTCATTAGTGGCCGGGGGCACAGCCGGTCAATAATGTTGTACTGGATTTCATTATGACCCGCTGGTCAATAATGTGATTTGAATTTGAAATCTTACATGCTCAGCTAAATTGGCAGTATAGTACTAACAAACACCCTTTGGTGCCAGAAAGAGGAAAGCTACTAGGGGTGATCCAAAAGTAATGATAATCAGTTATTTCTAGTGCACACAAAAATACAAAAAAAATATCAGTCACTTGCTCAGTTACCCACTAGTTCAGGAAAAAAAAATCATATAAATAGGCCACGATTCCCGGGAGCTACATTCATTTGAATACGGACTGTCAAGGAGTGAACATCAAAATGGAAAAACACGAAATCAGAGCTGTCATTAAATACCTCTGCTTGAAAAAAATGTCTAACAAAGACATACACAGCGACTTGGTGGAAACATTAGGGGACTCTTCTCCTCCATATTCCACAGTTGCACGCTGGGCTAAGGAGTTTAAGCTGGGAAGAACATCGACGGAAGACGAACACCGCGAAGGACGCCCATCGACGTCTCTCACTGAAGAAAATGTGAAAAAAGTTGAAGAAGTTGTATTGGAAGATCGAAGAGTCACTATCAGGCTTGTAGCTGAGGTCACAGGGCTCTCATATGGCAGCATTCAAAGAATCCTTGCAAACGAATTGCATATGAGAAAGGTCTCCGCGCGTTGGGTACCGAAAATGTTAAACGACGAGCAAAAGAAGAAACGAGTCGACATGTCAAGAGCAAATCTCGAAAAGTTCCAGGCAGACAAGGATAATTTTTTGTCACGTTTTGTGACCATGGACGAGACCTGGATCCACCATTTTGATCCTGAAACAAAACAACAATCGATGACATGGAAACGATCCGATGAACCGACGCCGAAGAAATTCAAAGTGTCAAGCTCAGCAGGGAAGGTTATGGCGTCTGTTTTTTGGGACGCTGAAGGAATAATCATGGTGGACTACTTGGAAAAGGGGGCCACTATTACAGGCTCCTACTATGCAGAACAAATAAGAAGATTGCGGGAGGCTATTAAGGAGAAAAGGCGAGGCAAACTGCGGGCTGGAGTACTGTTCCATCAAGACAACGCACCGGTTCACAAAGCTGCAATTGCCATGGCTGCCATTCAGGAAGCGGGCTTTGAGCTGGTGGAACACCCCCCCTATTCACCAGATCTAGCCCCCAGTGACTTCTATCTCTTTCCACGACTCAAGGAACACCTCCGAGGCAAGAAATTTGACGATGATAGCGACGTGATGGCCGCGGTTGAGGACTTTTTTGAGAGTCAAGATAAAGATTTTTTTTCTAAGGGAATTTTAGGTTTAGAAAAGAGATGGACTAAATGTATAGACTTGCTAGGAGACTATGTTGCGAAATAATTTTTTATTTTTATTTTATTCATTGTGTTTATTATTGATTATCATTACTTTTGGATCACCCCTCGTATTCTCGAAACCCTTACTACGCGTGGATGATATATTTCCTACAAAATCATAACGACTGCTTCTTCATATCGTTGCCATGTTTTCGAAGAATAATAATAATATTGTAAGAATATGGCTATTATTTTCTCACAGTAGGTGTAAAAAGTAGAGTATCCTCCTCTGGGCTAAAGGTGTCTTTGCCTTGGGCTAGCTTGTATCTCGAGCGCAATGAAGGGTTCTTGTATTAACTCCCTCGCTTCACTCGTGAGTTAAATCCCGAATCCTTCATTGCGCTCGAGATTCAATATGACGCCCGTGACATAAGACACAACTTTAGCCCCTCGGTGCATAATCTACTATTGATTATTTATGTCTTTCATAACAGCCTCCTGAAATTTGACGAGGATGCAAAACGACACGTTGTATATATTTCTTTTTTTTTCTATGAATACTCGAACTAAAACCATTTTTTTTCCGCAGCAACGCCAAAAACGAAGCCAGAATCGGAACCGAAGCAGCTCTCAGCGAAGCAGTGATTGTTGTACATAAAAAAACTAGAGTGCATTGTGCTTAATCACCGAGTGTAGAGTTACAACGTTTATTCAGATGCATTTTTTTTTTCTATATATACTTTTATTAATAATAATAGTGAGTGTTGTGACACTATGTGGTTCGTTGTGGCGACATTGGATGGTTATTTACGGAGCCTAGGTGAGTTGAACTTTGTTTATTTATTATTTTAATATGCAGTATGGAAACCCCGTAGATGCAATAAATGAAACCACAAGTAATATTCGTCCTCAGAAATATAGCAAAATTAAATATTTCATTTAAAACCGTAAATAAAATAAAAAGTGATAATTTCAAACAAAATAAATATCAAATTAAATTCAGTAAAAGTAAACACTCTGTTTTGACAGCGTACCTTTTAGTTCCTTCGTTTAGGTGTACCGAATTCCATTTTAGGCAAATATGTTGAGTACGTAACATCGTCGTGATAGTTTGCACTGCGTGGCAATGTCTCTGTTCAATGTTTAAGAATTCAAGTTCATTGAATCATTGACTTGGTGATCCAATTCTACAGTGTTCAAATTTACTAAAAACTAAAAGTCTACTTTTGACCTAATCACTGGACCAATTTCATAATTTTTTTGGATATGGTCAGCAAATGTGATAACAAGTATGTGGTTTCATTTATTACATAATATATATTTATGTAGAATCCATACTGTTTATTTAGAGGAATTTCATATTTTGTATACAGGGTTAATTTTTTGATATGACTCAGTGAAAAATATACTGGGTGGTATTTTTTGAGTTGGCATTACTGCTTCGATGCACAACATCCAACAAAAAACAACGAGCTATTGTTTTTTCATCAGGAATTTATCTACCCAGAGTCTCAGTGATTCACCCCCTTTTACATGAAACTGACATAACTGTTGATGAGACATTGAAGTGAATCAATTTATAGCCTGATGTAAAATTGATCTTGAAGAACAATGGTAGTGTGAACAATTTTCTAACAATATTATTTCTTTCTTTCCAGCTTATATGCATCGACAATAAGCAACGTTACGCTCGTATGTTCACGCGTTATCAATTTGACATCTACTTAGCTAGAGTAAGTATGTACTACCATATAACGATATATATTTATATATTTTTGACATTGTATAAAAATAACGACATTCATCTTGAGAAAATTCAAAATGACATTGAAAAAAAAAAGCTATTCTGTCGTAGTCTTTGGTAGGTTAAGTATTTTTTATCTGTGGCGACTATGGTGCTGCGACATCGACAATTCTCGCATTTTTTTTTTCATCCTCCATCTTGGGCGCTCGAGTGATGTGTCTCGAGTTATTAGCAATAATTTCTATTAAATAAAACTTGGGTGGGTGTCAATGAGTGAATTTGGGTGTTAATAAGGTTTTGTATGTATAAGTCGGGTTGAATTTAATGTAATATGAACTCATTATTAAGTAACTCATTCAAGTTTTTAATCAAAGAGTATTTATTTTTTCACTCAAGACTCTAGAAAATTCGAAATAAATATTCTATCTCTGGAGTTGATAGTGAGATATACTCATACTTGAGTTACCCTCACTCGAGTTACCCCAAATTCAATTGTTTGGATCTCTAGAAACAATTAAATATATACTAGGACTGTATGCTGCAATCATAACAATAAAATGTTTTGTATAATTGTACAGCCGCGTAGTGTCATGTATAAAAATAGTTTAAAAAAATGTATAATTGACAGAAGACTGGAATTTAATTCTGAATTTGCGAGAAAAAATTACAAGTGTTGAGAAAATATGAGATTGGGTAATGCTAACTCGATGTTGAAAATACTTAATGAATTTTTAGTATACTCTTTATATTTTTTATGTGGACCGGTTAGTTTTGGCGATGTTTGTGTGTTTAGGATTTTTTAAAGCATGTTGTTGGTTGATAGAATTTAAAACTAAAACTTAAAAGACAGGCATTCATATCGCTATCCTTAATTCTACCCTGTAATAAATTGGTCTTGGTTATCCTGTAATTGGCGACTGTGTAAGTCTGAAGCTATTGTTACTGAAGATATATTATACACAGAAGCTGTTGGTGTACCTTATTAAACAAATCAATAAAAATAAGTAAGAAAATTTGTATTCGAGATCGCTGTCAAATATCAATAAATCTAATTCTAACGCAAGATGTTCATAAAAATATTTTGCTTCAGAAAAAAATATCCTTATACTTTAATAGTGATCACTTTGAGCTGTCCTTGAAATTAGCCTAGTTATCATCATTATTTGGCAACTCTAACTAAATACGATTTGTCATCATTATCTGCCCAGCCGTTTCCTAACTATTGGGGTCGGCTTCCAGTCCAACAGGATGCAGCTGAATACCAAATACGATTGAATAACAGTATTTTACATCAAAATACTGATTAAAAAAATAGCGCCCTGTTTTATGAAATCTTATGTAAGTTATCGTTTGGCTCACCGAAATACTAACAACCCCTCGTATATTAATGACATACGATTTGACAACAGAAGATTTCAGAAAGAAGATTAGTTTGAAATCTTATTCACCAAAAACGCAGAAATAAACAAAAATCCTAACCTAAAAAATCGCCAACATTTAAAACAATCTTAGATAAACGGTTTGCGAGATACTGCCACTTGTATTTATAATATTTAAACTGGAGCACACAGTTAATTTAGTACATAAACCTTATCGATGCATTGGGGAATAGATAAAACGGTTGTTATACTATGTTCATTTTGTGATGACCGATATGACAGGAGAATTTGTGTTGTGATGACCGATGTGACAGGAGAAAAAAAATACCATGAAAGTGTTCATCTGTGACTAAAAAGGCGTCGCTCCACAGCAGCCCACGGTTTAGCTACGAACGTGTACTTATCTCATCTTTGTATGAAAATGTAGGTGGGATTCGCCACTGCGAGCCACGGCCACGGGCTCTCAAATAAATGAACCTCGCAGCTTTCAAGGCAGGCCTTCCTTCTTTGAAAAATTATCTAACTTACGACTAATGTTATGTATCGGTATTTAGCATGTCAGTATAAATAATAATATATCGGTTCACCCGTTTGGGAGCTACGGTGGCACAGAGAGACACACAGATACACACGTTCCTCTGTTAACGTCGGGATTTAAAAATGAACAAAGTATTTACAGTGTCGTAATAATCATTGTGAAGAATTATAAATGTGATTAAAAATGGCTGATTTCCAGTATTTCATAGATGTATCTATTCATAAATACATTAAATACCATACTAGTTAAAGGCCTTATTAAATAATGAAACTCTGTCTCCAATACATTTGTAATCTGTCAATATGGAAATAAATGACAGTTTACGCCCCCTATTAATTACATGGGTCAATCGGGGCATAGAGGCGTCATGTCATGATATGCTATGACAGATTACGACTGTCAAATGAATAGTAATAATGTCAGAGAGTCTTTGTCAAACATAATGTTGGTGCTACTTTAAATAAAATCTTTTTAACAACCGTTTTATTTGCATTCCAATGATTCTGGGGCGATTTTCAATTGATTCGTGTATTGTTTTTGTGAACTACCGATTTTGACGCTAAATAGAGAGAGTATTAAACATCTTATTATTGTAAATACTAACTAACCAAGCTAAGAAATGTATGTCTTTCTATAAATGAAGATTCTAATTATTTTCTTCATTAAATGCATGCGAATGGACTATACGCCTCTGCTTACCCCCATCGGGAAATCATCATTCTCCTCCCTTACCCCAATTAATTAGCGGTCGGCGCAACGTGTCTTTTTCTTTCATACCTCTATTAGTCGCAATCTCGGTAGTCAGCCCTTTTGTAACCATATCATAATTCACACAGTCCATCCATCGTATCTTTGGTCTCCCTCTACTCTTCATAGAGCCATCGACATTCACACTCAAAACTTTCCTCACGACATTGTCCTCATACCTCCGCATCGCATGCCCACGCAATGACAACCGATATCCACACAATTTTTCATTCACCAGTGTCACTTTCAGACTTCCTTGGGGAATTACAGGAGTGATATTGTGTATTGAAAGCTTTAAAATTCACTATCACACCCCAATTTCGTAACAATCCGAAGGACTTTGAAGGTAATTCATAATCCATTTGTTTCTTTTGTTTGAAAAATTCTTCTACTCAACAACGCCAACAAAGTTACGCAATTACCCCGCGGATTTGCTTGGACAGTAATAATAATTTCGTACAGAATCGATTGAAAGTCGTTCCGTTAAAAACAATTCGATAATCAAACACTAACTTGCTCAAGTTTTTCTTTATGTATGAGTGTGTATTTGTGGTATGTTCAAAGTAGTTAATCCGAATTGAATTTAACAGACAACGCCCCTAGCAGTGATATACCGAACGAATAGTTCAAACATGCAGCGCCCCTAGCGGTGGAAAACCGTACTAATAGTATTGAGAGACAGCGCCTCTAGTGGCGATATACCGAACTAAATAAACAATAAACTTATTACATTTGACGCCCTAAATATTACGTCTATGGTGATAATTGCTTTGAAAATCTTGCCAGATAAGTATGTTTCATTCTTGTTCCCTGTTTGCACGAACGAATTAAAGATAAATAAAATATATATTTTTTTGTTTTTCTGTCAGAGGTCAAAGACAGGATCGTGGTGTAAAAATATTTAGATTAAATTGTATTTTTAATGAATTTTCGTTCGTATTTACAACATTTACTTTAGCTTCACTTTGGTAGTATGACAAGATGGTACTTCCTCTTGGTAACAAGGTGAAACTTTTCGTTTATATCCCGTTTCGATGTTCATAATTAAAAACCAACTATCAGCTATATGTATAGATTGATAGAGCGTCGCTGTTCATTCAATTCGGATATAATACCTAGCCAATAAATATTAAAATATATATATTTAAAATACTGTGTATAGGATTCGTCTAAGAATGCTGGTGTGCGAAATGGCTCTTTTAATTTTTTTTCTAGTGTTTAAGTGTGCTTTTATTTTTATTTTTTGTTGTGCACTGTGTCCGTGGTATGTCTTTAAAAAAAACTTTAAAAAAAAAATAGAAAAAAATGGCTACTTCAGCTTTGACCGTAATTCTTCAAAAAAATATTGTAAAGTACTCAAAAACCAGCTTTTTAATTAAAATTTTTGACTGAGACATGCTTGTGTTATTATTATAATAAATATTTTATAGGGCATACCGCGCACTCAGTGCGATTCTGTTTAATAATATATGTAACTATACTAAGATAATGAATAAAAAATAATACAAGTAGTTTGCTTAGATCGCTTCGAAACCCGACGAGATAGTTCCTATATGATTATTAATTAATGTTTTTTAAGGTTTTACTAAAGCTTGTTGACACGAAAACCTTGGTTACACCTGTCCGAAGTTAGGGGCAAGATTGTATGGAACGGCAGCAAAGAAAATATACCGACGTATTTTTTTTTTCTATAATCTTGTTGTAAGTAACTGTTCTAGTGGTAGCAAACGCGGCTGCAGAGCAAAAAGTCCTAGATTTGATGTTCAAATTTGACGTGTTTTTAATTAAAACCTAAAAGTCTAAATGGCATTTTTCAGAGAAAGAATTTATGGCTTACGCGTTTTTTTGTTATGTTTGATTAAAAATGCTGTGAAATTGTTGAATATACTGCTTTTCAAGGTTTTTGTGTCAGTGCGGATCCATTTCTTTTCTCCCGTCCTTTAAAGTAGAAACATTATAATTAATGTTTACCATAGATAAATTTGTATTTCATTGTATCGAAACAAATTAGTATTGAAGCGATCGAGAGCCGAGGTGTTATATTTATACACGGGCACAAAATTGGTCTATTGGTACCGAAAACTTGCGATTTGAAATGAAATTGTTCAGTTTAGTAGTCTCTAAGAAAATGTTGACTACGAAATTTCAAAGTTATCATATTCTAATTTGTGGAACTTTTATATGATTGAAGGTTGAATGGATTCATTTTCGATGACTTTTGCTGTTTTATGTCATAATAAAATATGTCTTTTTTTTCTGGTCGAAGGGTATGTCCATAGACCAAGTGGATGAACTTTTGAGAATAATTCCGAACGGAAATAATCGATTTATTGCAGTTTTCTAAAGAACGACACAAGCGCCATTTTCTATCAATATGAAGCGGTTATTCGATAAACTAATCTGTATTCGTAATTCATTGCAAGCTATTATTATTCATAACGAAAACGATGACTCGATTAGTTCCGCCAACCACCGTTAAATATTGTTATTAAAATGGCGCTGTCTACTGTCATAGTTTTAATCAGCGATTCGTTCACAATAGCTATATACTTCGGGAGTTTGATCTAGCATAGATTTCTATAGTAATACCCTAGAGGCTAGTAGTAACGTTAAAATAGCGTCCACGAGTGGTAAACTTATCGCATATAGTTTGTGCCGGTACGAGAGTTATAAATTTCATACTCTGAAGTAGAAATATAGTAGTTTCTAGGACATACATAGACTTTTATAATAACCAATCAAGTTAGCCCCCCTTATTGTATGGGACTTAAACGGAATTGGCGAAATGTGGGTTTATAAATAAAACGGAATTGGCGAAATGTGGGTTTATAAATACACCCTATCGGGGAATTTTGGCATGATGTTATTTAAAGATCATAGTGCTTGCATAGTGTGATTATTTTGGTGTGTAAACGAGGCGATACGGCCGATGAATCAGCGACTGGTTCGAAATTTGCGCCGATGACTGCGCACTACCGTTTTTGGTAACCAAATGGTGACATGAGGCGAGTGTGAGTGAGAGAACATGCACGAAAGTTTGGAAAGCCTAATTCAGATCGGTCATGATCCATCTGCCGTATTGCAGACTGCTCTAAGTGAACTTGCGGAGGAGGAATATAATTCGGAATTATTCCCAAGAGGTTCTCGCATTGTTTCCCGCGTGTCAATATAACGCCATGAAATTCTTATGGCGGGATAATCGTTAAGTTGTTTTTTAAGTTCATTCGTTGCAATTTTTTTTCTTATTGTAAGCGCGCCAAAGGTGTTGAAGACAAGTGTTAAGAAGCACTTAGGTTTACTGTATAAATGAAAAATATAAAAAAAATATCTTGCTAATATACTAAGGCTTGGTAATTATTATTGAAACTTTGCAAAATGGCGGATAGACGAATAATTTCGATACTTGAAAATATTATAACTCTATTTGTCTATTTGCCGTAATGCAAGGTGACCATAAAGTAGGTTCAATATCTCCAGCGCATTCAATTTTTTGTTGTCATTTTATTTTTCGGTAAAACTTTGGTTGTTGTAAAATAATATTTAAAAAAAAAATTGCGTAGAAGTTTCAAAAATTTAGTCAATGTAGGTAGGGTTAGTTCAGAAATTAAGTAAAAATTGTTTTTTTTTAAGATTTGCTTCGTCGAGTGACGTAGACAGTTACATTGTATGTACGATTATTCACGAGTTTTAAAAGAAATTTGCATTTTAGCTATCACTGTCTTGTCGCAAGACCCAGTAAGTAAGGCTGTAAGTTAAATATACATATTATATTTGAAGTAAATAAATTAATAATAAAACCACACTTTGGACTTTTATTTTTGTACCCTAATTCTCTTCTTAGCTGTGACCGAGAGGCGTCCAAGGACTGGGAGACGAAGTGTCGGTCGTCCGGCGGCGAGATGGGTGAACCATTGTTACCATCGCGCGGGTAGAACCTGGATGGGGCTGGCACCGGAGCGTGGGGATTGGCATAAGAAAAGAGAGGCATAAGCTCGGCAGTTGGTTAAGTTGGGCTGTGCTTGATGATGACGTCTCCTCTTAGTAGAAGTACTTCACTGAGTACTTTCAATGGCCTTGGTAAAGTCATATTTCAAGTACTTAGGCATATAAAAGGCATCTTTGAACGTCAACATTTACATTAAAATAGAATTGATTCTAGTCGTCTCTTCCAAAAGGTAGTTTCGTATGGAGAAGAATGGGCAAGAAACTCCACCGTTACTCTTTTAAAATGTGTTACAATACTTTGTATACATTAATTATATGTGAAGACGATGCACCTATTACAAAACTACTGTACCACAATAGGTAAAAAGAATTAAAAATGTAGCAACGACAGATAAGTTAATTATGTGATACGGTGATCACATATTTACAAACATTGAAAAGGTTTACGATTTTCCAATTTTTTTAAACAAGTAATTAGTGAGTTATAAGTAATCAGAATCACAGAATGTAAATCAACGTCAAAAGAATAATAAATTACCTATAAAATTAAATTAGCAACCAGTTTGATTTTGTTGTCTAGATTCGGTTGTTCGATTGTCCTAAGGAGCTGGACCAGCATGTTTCCAAGCATTCTTATCTTGGCTATAATCCTCTAATTTGTAATAATATGCTTGTTTACGAAGTGAACTCTAAAAACATGAGTTTTAAATCTTCTTTAATTTAATTGCAATTTAAGTAGGTATTATAAGCCTTTCTAATAATTATATGGTCCTGGGTTCGAGTACCGGCGGGTTGTTCCCACTATTCCTACCAGTTCCTAGGTATAGTGTGAATTTTCTTTACAGTTTACCTACTAATTTTATCGCTTTGAATGTTGGTAGGAATAATGACATTTATTGAATGAAAATTGTTGGAAGTATTTATACACGGTGACATTTGAATCACAGTTTTGCTAGAACAAACGTTGTTTAGACCATGGTCTACTACCATTCTACAGCATCAAATATGTTATTAAAACAATCTAATCTAGTAGTTCTCAAATTAGTCTTATGTTGCTCAAACGTGTAATAATGTTTGAAACATTAACCGTAACATCACGGTAGCGATATTGCATTCAAACGCGAGCGCCGCGCGTCGCAGCCGCAATGTCTGTGTTGTAGGGCGTAACGATAATCCCGACCTTTTTAACATTGCCTTTTCTGTGTTTTTTTTTTAAACCATTGATGTTTTTTTTTCTATTGGATGCTATAGAATGGTTGTAGACCATGGTCTGAACAACGTTTGTTCTAGCAAAACTGTGATTCAAATGTCACCGTGTATAACACTAATCATTATTGTACTCATCATAAGCGAGTGAGTATGGTAGTGTTATTGATACATGGATTTCACATAATTACTACCTACTACTAGGAATAGTGAGGAAACAATTCAAAATATTCCTACAATCTGGGGACAAGGCTAACTTTTCCCAAGTATGTTGGGGTCGGCTTCCAGTCTAACCGGATGCAGCTGTATACCAGTGTATTTTACCTACTGCGGAGCGACTATACCCCTTGGTAAGACTGGTAGTCGGACTTTCGGGCTACTGACGACCCGTAACGACAGTCACAGATCCACAAATGACAGCCGGGACGTGGGCTTTGTCGTTTTGGGAAAAAACGGAAAAAACGATTCCTGCTAGAGTAACGTTTTTCCAGCGGGAAAATTCTAAACGAATGATCGGAGAGAGAAATATTGTGCATGGCCAGACAGCTTTTTGTGTAAAAAAGTGCACCGAAAATATAATTTGTGCGTCTTCAAGTTTTCGAGATATTGCATTTCCTGCTGGAGTAACGTTTCGCAGAATCGTGTACCTCTAACACCATTGCAAGTGCGCCTGTAGAATAAACATACACGAGTAGCTCTTCATTTGTGCGTATTTGTGACAGAATGAGATTTAGGAAAATATTTATTATTTTTTTTTTTTTTTTGACGACACGTTTGGTGTAGTGGCTACAGTGGCTAAGTGTAGTCAGCGAAACCAAATGGTCCTGGGTTCGAATCCCGGTAGGGGCAAATGTTTGTATGATGAATATGGACATTTGTACCCGAGTCATGGATGTATATTTATAATATGTATGTATTTACGAAAAAAAAATGTATTTAAGTAGTGTATCAACCATCTGGTATCCATAACACAAGCCTTAAGTGTTAAGTGCTTAACTTGGAACTAGATGGTGATGTGTGCAATGTCAGACGATATTTATTTATTTTATTTTTTATTTATTTATAATTTCCTTGTAATGGCGGTTTTTTGAAAACCCGAAAAATTATCGCGGCGCCTCAATGAGGAAACGTATAAGCTCGCTGAAAACTGTATTTGGTCCTTCTTGACGCTTATAATAACCATAAAAGTTTCAAAAGTGTACATGCATGCGTTATTGAATAATATTGCTAAAAGTCAAAACGACGGTGTCATAACTTTGGCGGCAAAATACAAGAAACCGCCTCAACCCAAGATGTGTAGGTGTAAACCAAAAACTAGTGTAATTAGTAATTTTTTTCTTGTATTAAAGATGGGTTTGCTCTTGACTCTAGTCTAGGTCAGTGGTGACAGAGACAGAGTCCACGATGGAGTGAGCTTACCCAGAAGAAGCCTGTTCACTCTCACTTTGAAGAGATTAGGGTTGTAAGCGTTCGGAAACACAGACGCAGGTAGAGAGTTCCACTCTTTTGCTGTGTGCATAACAAAATACATTTGGAAAGGCTTAGTGCGAATTGGTGGAATAGCAACTAGGTAAGGATGATAAGTTGCAGTACGTCTAGATGACCGATGGAAGAAGGGGGCCGGTGGTATGAGGTCGTGGAGTTCTTGGGCACACTCACCGAAGTGCAATCTGTAGAAGACCGACAAGCAGGCGACCTTGCGGTGATGAGCCAAGTTGTGAAGCTTGGCATCCACCAGTTTTACGTCGCCAATGAGCCTCTTAGATCTGCGTTCCACCGAGTCAAGTGCGGCAAGTTGGTACTTTGCTGAGCCATCCCAAAGGTGGCTGCAATACTCCATGCAGGATCGGACTTGCGCTTTGTAAAGGGTCAAAAACTTTCGGCGTAAAGTATCGCTTCACTCTATTTAGCATGCCCAGTTTCTTGGCCGCTGTTTGTGCTTTGTACTCGATGGTGGCACCGAAGTTGATACCTGATGTCAACTCCATGCCTAGGAGCTCGAGCCGATCAGTTACAGGAACAGATATGTACCCTGAAAATAAGGAGCTTGTTCAAAACGACTCCTTTTAGCAGTAAAAAGACACGCCTGTGTTTCGGTGGCGTTAAAAGAGACCAGATTGCCATCACCCCACTAGGAGACGAGGCTGGTCAAATCAGAACGTTCTACCATGGCCTCTCTCAAGGAACGAACCTTGGCCCCGCTGGTTTTTGCGCTGGACAAGTATCTCTCTGAAACAGTACTGTCATCTGTGTATCAAACAATACCAGACTGAAATAGGTCATTGATGTACAGCAGGAAAAGAGTTGCAGAGAGAACAGACCCCTGAGGAACTCCGGCATCAATAGCTATAAGGTCAGAGGAGCAACCGTCAATGACTACTTTAGTGAAAATATATAGCGAAAATATTCAGCTTCGAATGTTTCGCATTAAGTAAATATAAACAAAACATCTAAACAACGGGTGGTTATCCGACCAAATTCGAATGACTTGAAATTCATGGTCTTCCTTTTATCTTTGACACTATGTTATTTAGCAAAAAAAAAAAATCCTCATGGTGAAGCCTTTCGATTGGTATGATAATGATAAAGCTACAGGGTGATTATTTTTCTCGTGTAACGGGTTCGATTTCCGGTTCAACCATGTAATTATTTAAATATCTATGAATGCAGTTTAAATTGTTTTTTAAATTCAAATAATGTCTTCCTTCAGTAAAATGTTCCATCTACAATATTCAAGGTCGCCCTGTATTTAATTACCAATATTATACTTATAACTGCTCTGTGATTTTTTGTGATTATGCGAATTTACTATTTGTATTTTTAGACTTAAATGAAAAACGAATCTGTGATTTTAAATAATGATGACTACACAAGGTACAAATATTTGATAGAACTATTTATAGGTAGGTAATTTGATCTGTGATTTGTGCTACAATTACTTTAAGAATCAAAATTAAGGAAATATAATAATATGTTCCACATCAATAAGCTGTTTTATTTGATATGGTCACAAGGTGCAATTAATAAATGTATTTTTAGTTAGCCCCCAAAATGAGGTAATATAATGTAATTGAAAACAAACGTTTATACGCGACTGTACGGACAACAGCTTAGGTTTAATACGTCCAATAAAGAAGGTCATCGATATGTAGGAATCCGTTACTTTATTGTAGTCAATCGAAATTGGTCGGATAACCACCCGTTGTTTACATGTTTTGTTTTTTGTTTATATTTACTTAATGCGAAACATTCCAGCTGAATATTTTCAATATATATTTTTTACTAAAAACACTAGTTTTTAGTTTACACCTACACATCTTGGGTTGAGGCGGTTTCTGGTATTTAGCCGTCAAAGTTATGACACCGTCGTTTTGACTTTTAGCAATATTATCCAATAACGCATGCATGTACACTTTTGAAACTTTTCATGGTTATTATAAGCGTCAAGAAGGACCGAATACAGTTTTCATCGAGCTTATACGTTTCCTCATTGAGTTTTCAAAAAACCGCGATTACAAGGAAATTATAAATATTTTCCTAAATCTCATTCTGTCACAAATACGCACAAATGAAGAGCTACTCGTGTATGTTTATTCTACAGGCCCACTTGCAATGGTGTTAGAGGCACACGATTCTGCGAAACGTTACTCCAGCAGGAAAATGCAATATCTCGAAAACTTGAAGACGCACAATTTATATTTTCGGTGCACTTTTTTACACAAATATAGGCTCTCTGGCCATGCAGAATATTTCTTTCTCCGATCATTCGTTTAGAAATTTCCTGCTGGAAAAACGTTACTCTAGCAGGAATCGTTTTTTCCGTTTTTTTCCAAAACGACAAAGCTCACAATTTTCCTATGTGGTGCACATACACAGCAGATTATGCACTAATTATACGTTTCACTCATATCACTCTAGGAACCACTTTACCTGCTAGGGTAACGTACAGACGGCTACACATCAAGCTACACATTTCCAGTTTACACTGACCACTCATTGTAAGGGAATTTTATACAATGCGTGATCAGCTTATACTGGAAATGTATAGCTTGATCTGTAGCCGTGTGTACACTGCTTTCCGAGGCACGGAGGGTTCTTGGTATGTAAAGATGGTCACCCATCCACGGACCAACCGCGGCAAGCGTAGCTTAACCTGATCGATTGACCCGTGCAACTGTTATTACTTAGCCACAAGCCCTGCCTACATACATACATACAATTAACCCATCCCGGCTACTCTATTATTTGTGCAGCTGGAAATGTGCCATTATCAACAGTCAACAATATGCCTTGCTGCCACTTTTTTTGTTTGTTTGGCATCTCGCAGGTCAACCTAGGAGGTTGTCGGCTCCTCACTACCCCGTGCAGGAGACGAGGCCCGGACAGACCGGGCCAGCACTAGTGTGGGGCTGCGGAAGAATTTGGATTCCCGCAGCCCCGCGCGCACGTGCGAGGAGACACCGGGGTGGTTTTAGCCGGTAAGAGTCCGGCACGCCCCTCCGCCTTTTCCCCAGGCGGAGGTAGTCCATGAGGTTTTTCCCCCGTAAAAAAAAAGGTTGTCGGCTGTTAAAGCTGGCTTGCCTGTGGTTGCCTTAATAAATTAAGGCCTCCATCCAGGGTTTAAAAACTTATAAACTCAGCGACTACACGTTAAGGGAAGCCCCTGTGGGGCACGAATCTCGACTTAGGGCGTCGCTGGGGGAGGGCAGCAAGGGACAGGCTGGATCGGAATGAATACTTAGGTATGATATCCTGCCTACATTTGTAGTAAATGTGACGAACTAGGGTGGAGGTGACATCTAATGTGTTGAAGAAGATATACTGTGCCGACTTAAAAATCAATCTGACCGGCCTTTTCCCAACTGTGTTGGGGTCGGCTTCGAGTCTGACTGTAGGATGCAGCTGAATATGTACCATTATTTTGCATGGAGCGCCGACTACAAATTTGTAAATAGGGATAAGGGTGGGACCGGAGGATACTGATAGAAAATGGTGCCGATTCCCTTGTTCACAAACTAAACTAAATTTAAGTTCATTGCATCTTTTTCTTTCTATTTCATTATGAAAAGGACAGAAGATAAATTTTAGTTTAGTCCTGTCAAATTAATCAGCACCTGTCACTACTCCATACAAGTTTAGACGTGATTAAAAAGTTGACAACTAAAATTACATCAAATTACGTCAGGTGCTGACTAATTTGACAGGACTAAACTAATATTTATCTTCTGTCCTTTTCATAATGAAATAGAAAGAAAAAGATGCACTCAATTTAAATTTAGTTTAGTTTGTGAACAAGGGAATCGGCACCAATGGCCATATTTTTATTAAAGTGACGAATTTTTCAGTACTTACAGCACAAACAAGGAAAGGGTGCCTCGTGAGGTCCTGGGTTCGAATCCCGGGTCGGACAAAATGTTATTAGACGGATCTTGCACTACCACGCGCACGCGCCACGCTCTGGTGTGGTAAGCGGGACATGCCCCCGCGCGTGATTTCTATATACAATTCCTTTGATCATCAATAG
The DNA here is from genome assembly GCA_937001585.2 of Brachylomia viminalis. Classification (NCBI taxonomy): domain Eukaryota; kingdom Metazoa; phylum Arthropoda; class Insecta; order Lepidoptera; family Noctuidae; genus Brachylomia; species Brachylomia viminalis. The sequence goes on along the minus strand of OW443322.2, from coordinate 9,083,464 downwards.
TACTAGATTTCCGACGAGCGCATCAAAAACGGTCGGAAAATGCGAGCACAAAGGAGAATGACCAAATTGGACCAAAAATTGGTAAAAAAAGTCAAAGTCTGCCCCCAGATTTGCCACATAACTCATTTGAAATAAGAGTTCAAATGCAACATTTTATTCTATGGAACCGAAAAAATCTGTCCCACAGAAACATAAATATAACCTAAAATGTGATTTTATGAAAAAGTTGCATATTTTACTTTTTTACACAGGTAGGTGACCTTTTCTTATCGCAGATAATTAGCTTACACGCGAGTTTGCTTTCTTTGTACATTGCTCAATAGTTGTGTGAGCGAGAAGGAGATTGAGCCACCTTCTCGCTCACACATGTATGCGCTTTGCATTGCAACTGTGCAGTCCTTCTGTAACATAATTAGCTTACACGCGAGTTTGCTTTCTTTGTACATTGCTCAATAGTTGTGTGAGCGAGAAGGCGATTGAGCCACCTTCTCGCTCACACATGTATGCGCTTTGCATTGCAACTGTGCAGTCCTTCTGTAACACTCTTCGCTTATAGTTGTGTACTGTGCGAATATTTTCTGTGGATATCCTGTGATTACGTGTTTGACCCTTGCATTACGTTCCCTGGATCTGATTTTAAGCCCTGTGATTTGGATACACTGTTTTAAAGATGTTTCGTGCATCTGCTGGACAAGTGTGTCTAGTGTGTGGTAGATCAGTGCGGTCGATCAGAAGAAGAACACTAACTACGCAGCTTTTTGAAGAATATCCAATCGCTGCAAACAATATAACTGAACGAGTTCTTCCTTATCATGTGAGTAACTAAATAAAATACTTAAATGATTGCAATAATGACTTATTTAACCATGTAACAATGCATAGAGTGCATGTCACGAAAGAAAGCCCGCAGAAAATTGTGGTACTACATTTTTTTATGCAATGTAATGTAATGACATAGACACTAGCGCTGCGTCAAAGGGACTTCAGTAGCGGCGCTATTCATTCATTGGTTTATTCATGTACTAAATAACATTTGTTAAAAAGATGTGTATGTGTGATGTGTAATTGTATCTAAAACTATTTGTTTCAGATACAATTTAACAACGCCGAGTTTATCTGTCAGCCTTGCTGGCGACGCGAGGCGTACCCACCAAGACGTCGTGCGTCCAGTGAACGAGAACAAGAACCACCAGTACGCTCTTCTGAACAGCCAGCAGATCAACCTGTGATAGAACCAGATCAAGCCGAGGTACAACCAGATCAAGCTGTGGTACCGCATGCTGGTGATCAACGTGGAGCAGTAGTTGACGAACAAGATATTCAACATTCTATTATACAGTTACCACATATTAGTCGGGCACCGAATACTTCAAACTCTTGCATTTTATTCGGATGTACAGGCGAGACAAGGCATCGAATACCAAAGCACATGAAAATCCGTTTGTTGAAAGATTTTAACTACTACGCACCACCTTTTGCACGCGTTTGTGAAGAACATTTGCTTTTAAATGATTTTGAGATTTTATTGTCAGCCAGAAATGTAAGTCATGACTTTAACGAAGCTCACATCATGGACATGATGCAGATTTTGAAAACTATGCCGCAAGAGGGAAGGGTGGATTTTGAAAATATAGAAACCATGGATCCAAATGAAGTTTACTTTCTGACTGGTCGAAGTTTCGAACAGTTCAACAGAATGTTTGTAGAAACGCCATCTTTGTCTAGAAGGAGCAAAAGACCCAAAACCGCTATGGCAGCATATTTGATTAAGTTAAGAACTGGTGAAGCCAATACAAGACTGGCAGATATGTTTCACATAAGCCGAACAACTTTAGAAAGAGAAATGAAAACCGCAAGAGACTGTATAAAAGAAGAATTTACACCTCTACATTTGGGTTGGGATCACATCACAAGGGAGCAAGTGCTTAGGCGAAACCTTTTTATACCTCAAACTCTGTTTGGAAACCGAGAACAAAACAAATGTATAATTATACTTGATGGCACCTATGTATACATACAAAAAAGTAGCAACTTCCTCTTCCAAAGATTGACGTATAGCCATCACAAGTTCTTAAATCTACTAAAACCATTCCTAATAGTCTGTTGTGATGGCTATATAATTGAAGTAGCAGGTCCCTATTCAGCGACTACATCCGATGCAAGCATTTTAAATAAATTAATTGATGGTGCGAACAGTGTTTTTAATTGGTTTTTCCAAGAAGGAGATGTTCTCATTTTGGATAGAGGTTTCCGAGATGCCGTACCAAACGTAGAGTCTTGTGGCTATGATGCCCATATGCCTAAATCTGTTTCAAGGGGCGAAACTCAATTAACAACGGCTGACGCCAATAAGTCTCGATTAGTGACGATTTGTCGATGGGTCGTGGAAGTAGTAAATGGCCGCTTCAAGAGAGATTTTAAGATTTTCAGGCAAGATTATTTTAACAGAGCTCTGCCTCACATGCAGGACGATTTTAGGAATGCCGCGGCCATCACAAATGCTTTCCACGACCCAATCACTGATAATGTTAATGCTTTTGGTTTTATGGAGAGAATTAATAATAGAGTCAATATTGAAAACTGTCTCGCACAGTATGTCATTGACCATAATCTTAATAGCCGACGGATTCCGTTTCAAAGTATGTCTGCCGAGTTACCTGATGTAAGAGAATTTCCAAGGTTGTCTGAGGAAGAACTAGTTATGTTTGCGTTAGGAACGTACCAAATAAAACTAGCCAGGAGTTATTATAGTGAACACGCTCGTAATGGCGTATATACAATAGAAGTGTACAGAGAAAATGATGATTTGAATAATCTTTTAAATAATTATAATATAACTGGTAATAACTTCTGGCTATTAAGAGGTAAAGTCCAATCTAGGCATACCCGAAGCCGAATTTATCACATATATACTTGTAAACTCAGACCACCTTGGGTTGGAGGCTTTAAATCATTATTATTGTTCGTGTAAGAGTGGCAGACGTACTTTGGGCACATGTGCTCATGTAATGTCTATAGTATGGTTTTTGGCATATGCGCGGTACGAAAATATTGACCATCCTGCACAGTTTTTAGACAGTATTGTAATAGATGAAAATGATTTATAATACGCATTCTATATTACCATCTGTGCAGAATAGTGTCATGAATAACATTTAAAATAAATTGTTCGAAAATAAACAATTATTAAATAACTATGTCGTTTTTTTAATTCATTATTCATCTATTTATTTAGTGAATCCTTATAACAACATTTTTAACAAGCAGAAATAATATACAAAAAAAAATTGGTGCAAGCGAAAGTGTATTGTTGCAGTATTATATAACGTCGAATTACTCTGTAACTGTGGGTTGGAATTTGATTCGCATTTGCACACATAGTTAGTTCAACAGTATTAACCCACCAACAAAGAGTCAACCCTGGGGGCAGCAATTTTTTTTTTGGTCCAGTGCCCATACTAATTTGGTCATTCTCCTTTTATAATGATGTGGTCTTATTTTACAACATAGTATTTTCAACTTGTTGATTGATGATTTTATTTCTGTAAGTAGGTTTGTTGTACGAACACTTTTACACGTCAAACATTTTTTTTAACCAGATGAGGCCGGCATTTCCTATCTGAATACTATGAGAAGAAAAGCCGAAACAAACTCAGAGGTCACAGTCTGACAAAATCATGGTTAGATCATGTGAAGACTAACTACGTAGGTAGGTATATCGGTGTCTGAAATGGTATTTTGAGGAAAGGAACTAGAAGACAGATTGAGTGAACATTTCCAGTCAGTGCACGCATTTTGTCACTAATCGTGAAGCCCAACTCTGAACCTAAGGAGCTCAAAGATTCGACGAACAATACCAAAGAAAGGACATTTGGCATGCATTACTCAAACTTATAGATCATGATTAAAACTTACAGAGAAAAAAACAAAAAAGCAATTACGTACATTTACCTATAAATAGACGACATAGCGAACAAAATTGTAATCCGATACAAACATCAGTTTTTCTATGACATTTGACCTAGGACCTAGTGTCAAGTCGGCTGGTGTTTGATGACGTAACATGCATGACTTTCATCGGTTTTGTCTCTACCCTTCATAGTTTTATACAAAAAACGCTCAAACAACCAAACAAAGAACAAAGCAAGGTCGCGTTCACACCAATTTTCAAACAAATTCCTTTCCCAGATACAGCGAATACATTTTCAAAGACCTAGGCCAAATTTTCAGAGATGATTCAGCATCGTTAAGTAATATTTTCAGTTTATTTTTACACTATTTTCAGAACATAGGTAGTCAATTTATGATTAATTTTATTAGGTAGTGTTATTAATTTATGCTCTAGATTAGTATAGTACCTACTCAACTTGCGCACACACCGCCGCTTCGGGTACCCGGCGAGAGAGGTCATTATCCTGGTCGTGTGTACCTAAGATAGGATATTTTCAATTTAACGTTTTCGTTAATTTTTAATATTATTTGATTGCAATGTTTAACACGCAATGACCATTTAATTAAGAGATTAATAAAAATACATAATTTGGCAGTTGGTTGAAAACTAACCTTTTATCAGGCCCACTTCATTTTCGTTCAAAATGTTTTCAATGATGTACGTAGTCTGAAAAATAATTACGTGCAAGAAAAAATAACTTGACTGTTGCCTATAAATTGTCAGCCACACCTAATGTGAGCGTGTGTGACTCAATTAATGAAACGACAGCCACGATCGACTCACTCACGGATCACGTACAATCCGTCCTGAACGAAAGTTCACGGGAAATTCCAGCGATGGACGACCATCGCTGGAAGTTGTCGGACGATGTACGTGAACTGCTGACTGAGAAGAACGCGGCTGTCCGTGACTACAGCAACTTTCCTTGCCAAGCTAACAAGGCCCATATGCGCTATTTACAGAGATCTGTAAAGAAACGCATCGAGCTGCGTAACGCTGGCTGGGATAAGATGCTGAGCAAGTTAGAGCCCTCCCACCTGGCCTTTTGGGAACTGCAGAGGAAACTCCAGTCTCAAAAAGTAGCCTCCACGCCCCCATTGGTGCGCCCGACAAGACCATCGCCTTCGAAGATATCGACAATGCCGAATGCCTTGCCGACAGTCTTGAGGCCCAATGCACACCCAGCTCTCAACCAGTAGACCAAGCTCACCTCTCTGAGGCCGACGCGGAAGTCGAACGTAGAGCCTCCATCCCTCCCGTTGAAGACCCAGTAGATAATCCTCTGCACCCCGTCACCCCAGACGAGGTGCACGATATCATCAAGGGTCTGAAACGCCGTAAAGCCCCCGGCCCAGACGGAATCACGAATAGGGTGATCCAATTGTTCCCCGCTAACCTCATAATGCTCATAACCATCATCTACAATGGTGCTCTGAGCAATAACATCTTTCCCCAAGCTTGGCAAAGGGCCACTGTCATCGGCATTCCAAAGCCGGGCAACCCCAAAACCGAGCCCTCTAGCTACCGCCCCATCTGTCTGCTCAATGTTCTGGGCAAAATCTATGAGAGGCTTATATACAAGCGACTCACAGATTTGCCGAGACCAAGGGCCTCATCCCCGACTAACACCACCACCCGACGGTTCACCGTATCATCGAACACGTAAACGATGGTTTCCAACGTGGTTTGATGACGGGTGCTGTGTTCTTCGACATAGTGAAAGCGTTCGACAAAGTCTGGCACAATGGCTTATTATATAAGCTTTACCAACTCAGTGTGCCAGACCGTCTCGTACTAATCCTACGAGACTTTTTGGCTAACCGAACCTTTCGCTATCGTATCAAAGGGGCGCTGTCCTCCCCCCACCCTATCCACGCAGGTGTCCCTCAGGGCTCTGTGCTAGCTCCCCTCATATTCACCCTATTCACCAGTGATATCCCCAAAAGTCAAAATGGGCAGTTGGCTCTGTTCGCAGACGATACGGCCATTTATTACACTGGGCTCCTCCCCGACTCGATATCTCGTACTCTCCAAACCGCAGTCAACAAGCATGGTTTAGAAAGTGGAGAATCGAAGTCAACCCCGACAAGAGTCAAGCGGTTCTCTTCTGAAAACCGCGACTCAAACACAGACCTGACGACCCCCGTCCGATCAAGATGTTTGGCAAGCCGATCCCTTGGGAGGAGCAAGCCAAATATCTGGGAGTGACTTTGGACAGACATCTCTCCTTATCAGAGCCCATTGCCCTACATTACGGTATTACGAGCTAATACTCTAGCCTGCTCACCACCCGCTGAGTTTGTTGGGGTAAATTCGGCGCTGGGATAATACCGTAAGTACTTACGAAACATAATAAAACTGCCAAAGTTTATCAGCATACAAAAACATGCAGAAATATATCCGGGAACTTGATTTCTAGTACGGTCTTATCCCAGCGCCGAATTTACCCCAACATACTCTATACGTTTGGTTTGAACGCGGCCCAGAGCTGCTTGGCGTCAAAAAAATATAATATTTAACAAGGAGGAGTCGGAGCTGCTTTTTCATATTGAGGAACACAAACATTCTGATATCCATTCATAAAGATAAGTGTAGGACTACCTATGAAAGTTTTATAACTTGATAAGTAGGTATCTATCTTCTTTAACTAGATACTTTACTACAGTAAGTACTAATTCTATAATCTCAATAAACCCACGGAATGAAACTATCCATAATTAATTATGGGAACAAAGGGATTTTTGTGCAAGAACATATTTTACTTAAAGAATCATAAAAACAAAAGACTTATAGATACCATTATTTCAAAGTAGGTAGGTATTTTATCCAACTGCATTAAAAAAAAATCCATCAATCGACGGATGGTGTCAATAATGGGAACCAATTCAAATGTTTTATGAAACGTTAGCTAAAGTTACTTTATTTGTAGGGTCTAATGATAGAAACGCCGATTTTAACATAGTTCGTTCGGCTGAATAAGATCTGAACCCTAAAGGAACCTCCTTCTATTTGAAGTCGGTTAAAGAGAAGTAGGTATTTTACTTAGATTTGTTACAGTAACACAATGATTTTAAATTTCATCAACATTATATTGAGTTGATACTAAAATATAGTATCGATCTAATAAATAATTTTGTAGAAGAATAATTGCGCAACTTGCGCCCCAATGCGCAGTTTGTTTTGACTTCGACACTCGTCAGACTTCGAGATGTCTTCCGTAGACAGATTTCTCTGTCTACGATGTCTTCAATCTTCAATCAATGACACAAGAGCACCATATCAATGACATAATAAAGTCAAAAATATTGACAAAATAATGTCACGGATGACGGCATCATTGGTATGTGACATGCGTAATCAGTGTCATGTTGACAAATTAAGATGATAACTTTTTTGCCTGCATGTTTCACATGTTTATTACAACAATATCTGAAAATCCTGAAAATAGAAGTAATCAATATAACGTCGATCAATGAACTGGGAGTTACGTAACATCCGGTAGCTGGCGAAGATTGTCGATGGTGACCTCATTTTCGGTTATACTGACTAAATTAATATTTGATCACTTGTAATATTCTCAAATATTATTTTTGTGTCGTCTGACACTTATTTTATTTAATAAAATAATATCAATTTTATTCATTTTATTTTTTTTCCTGTTTCAACATAGCGTACCATAGACCAGATCGGAACGAAGAGTAAATCATGTTACTTATGGTTAATAATTGTAACGGGTAACATCGAAAATCGTTTTAATAATATTGGAATCGATTTAAGTTTTTAAATTTTTTTTGTACTCAGTTCTTCAATAGTTAAAAACGCACTGTAAAACTATCTGAATACCTAAAAATATATACTGAACATCAAAGTGAATTTTTCATAATTTGTGGTTATAAAAAAACCATCGCATATAATATTTTTATAAGGTATTGTAGCATTGTTTTTATGAATTTTCAGCTTCCACCCTTACGGTAATAAATCAACACTTATTTACGCATTCAAAATTCGGTTTTGGGCGTACTTTATTTAATTAAATTTTGCAATTTACATAGATATACTAAAATCTACTTTGAGAAATCATTACAATAGCTGTTTGCTACCTATTTCAAGATTGTTAATATAGGAATACTAAGCAATAGCTTTTTGAAAATATTTAATAAAATTCGATAAAATATGGTCAATAAATTAATAAAAACATTACTGCATATCGATTAATCGATGCTCAAACCAGTGTTGCCAGAACGTTTTGCCGCGCAATTACATCACCATTTCATGGCACGCGTTTGACGCATTTGTTAAAATTTTCGACTTTTCGTGACAGCACGTCAATTTCGACATTTGATTGATAATTTTCTAAAGATCCATCAAATTAGTTTGTTTGAAAGTTGGTTTGGGCGCTAAATGTTATTATTTCACTGTTTTACTTTTAATACTATGATGTGATCGTGAGGTGTCCATTTTTGGTTGCGCGCTTCCATTCCATAATGAGTGCTCTAAAGTGTGTCGTTGAAGGCTGCAATTTAGAGTACGATGTAGTCTGCAGCTTCTCCTTCTACAAGTGAGTTTGTTAAGATGATATTATTTCTCTAATATAAGATTTATTTTTATCTTTTGTGCCACCAAGATAGTGTCTATGGTCTGTTCGTGTGACCTCGAAAAAATTGTAGTGGTAAAATGATTGTAAACATTATTAGCTTTATGTAGTTTTGTCCAGTATTTTTCCATTAAAATTCATATTTTACCCTTAAGAAGCTCACCCAACACATATTTCATCATTGACACGGTGAAAACCGCAACATTATTGATTTTAGACAATATTATTGATAACCGTATAGATCAAATTTTCATAAGTTAATCATTATTATTTCCTTTTGGTGGGGGTAAGTCATGCAAGAAATCATGCAAATAACATTACTGTAGTTCTACATTTGTACAAAGGCAACTTTGTAATCACAATATCAAATTTGCTTCATTTGTTATCCTATTTTAACCTTAAAAGTCATCTAACATAAGGAATATCATGGCTTCAGCATAGGTTTTTTTTTCCCATTCAACTCTAAAACAATTTCTGGCAGTTGGCAAAATGCCTATCAGCTACATTTTGTTAACCTTATCAATAACCATTGTGATTAGTACTTTAATATTTTAATATCAACATGAGCCGAAATTACTACACACAGGTTATAATTATCCATTATCGAAATTGCCAAAAATAAAAAAACACCTGCTTTAGGATTATAAAATAAATTCTATTCTTAAATTAACCAAGTCAAAAACCACATTCCTGGCTACTAAACACTACTACAAAGATAAATACCAAAAATTATAATTTAAAAAAGTATTACAAAACAGCTGTCTATGTGGATACTATATTATTTTAAGAGGCATCTAAAAAGATCTTTGCAAGTTGGAGCAACCAAGAGCTTCTATGGAACCCATTTCTTTTCTACAAACCTAACAAATATAAATATGTAGGTAATATCACAAATTGATTGTTCCAATTTGGCTGAATATCTGCACTTTTAAAACATTCCACTCTTCCCAGTGTTATTGCTGAGAAGAAAAAGTACTAATAAATAATAGATTAGGATAGGAAGAAAGAATGAAAAATAGATGTATTTGTCACAGAAACATTTGCAAACAAAAAGATAAGATCACTTGAATCATAAAAAACAGAAACAATTTAGGTAGAACTTAACAAAAGCCACGGAGAGAGCTGCAAAAGAAATATACTGTGGCGTGGCTATCAACACTCAACACAAAATACACGGAAGACATTTGTTCCAGACTTTCACATCTTCAGAGAGCCTTATAATAAATTAATACTAAAAAAAAACAAGTTCCTATGTGTAATGTTAGTTTGTATAATGTAGAGTGGAAGTGTGGTGGAGTGGGTGTTTGTGCGTGTGAGTGAGTGAGAGTGTGTGTGTGAGTATGTGTTTGTGAAAGATGTGCATCAGTAGTACTCTATTATCAAAGAACACTAGCATGTGAATTTATTTATGATACCACAAGTTGCTCAGTGGCATCATAGGACTTGGACTTGAGCCAGTCTGTCATTTTTTTTACTCAGTAAATTCATTGTTAAAGTTGATTTTGATTCTCCTATTTCTATTATTATAAAGCTTAGGAACAATGGGGTTGAAGTGACTCCCCAAAGGTATAGGTAGGAGTGTTTATATGATATTAATTGCTTTAAATTGCATGAAAAACAATGTAACTCACCAAAAATAAATTTAAGTAATTGATTTCTTTTATTATTTATATTCGCACAGGGCAATACATAGGCAAACAACATAATTATACATTTTGGGTGCTAAATTAATTATGTTTTAAAATAGAATAGACAGTCATGTTTGAATCCCATTCATTTCAAAGGGGGCTAGAAATACTTGTTATCATCACTTGCCCAGCCATTACCAAACTATACCTATACAGGGTTATTGGTGAAACACCACCAACCTCTTAAGGGGTCATTGTACTCATAATGAAAAAAAATCAGCTGGTCCCTACATTTTGACGAGTTCTGCAAACATAAATGTAGGGAACAGCTGATTTTTTTCTTTGCGATTTCATATTTGGTCCCATAGTAAAAGTTGTACATAATGATGAGTACAATGACCCCTTACTTAATGATACTTACTAAATATGTACCAGTATTCTACATCAAAGAAAAGAAAAATGTGTATTAGTAGCTATTTTGTAGTCTTAAAAAGCTGCTAAGTCATCCTACATATTATTAAGTTTGGCAGCCATACTTATTATTATTATTATCTAAATATCATGTCTTTGGCACATCATATTGAAATCTACCTTCGGTTTCGTTATTGCAAGCATTGCTATGGAAATTGAGGTGCTCGGTTCAATACTTATGTTGGGTTAAGTAAATTGTGTACGCTTGTTTGAAAACTCCATTATGATTTTTAAGTTTGGAAGGGAAACAAATCCACTTTCTATCGTTAGGACATAAATATATTACTGAAATTGGAAGACTATGAATGTTTTATGTAATATCAACCGTTTTGCTTAAATGAACAACTGTGATTTCTAAAAAATAAGAAATAATTTGAGCTCTATATGCCTGTATGAAGTAAATACATGATGTTTTAGAGAGGTTTTTGTGCTGGCTCTTTTCCATAGGACCTTATGCAAATGATTTGTGTTATCAAAAACATTTACAAAAAAAAAAAACAGATTTCCAAAAAGCAAAATCTACAAAGTGAAAAATAACTTTAATTTCGGAAGTTGGTGGAAAAAACTAAAATACAGATCCAGACACCGACTTCCGACATTAAAGTTATTTTTCACTTTGTAGTGTTTTTTCTTTTGGAAGTCGGGTTTTTTTTTTGTAAAAAGTTTTTAATTTTTCACTTTTTTTTTAAATTATGGTACCTACCCCACACCAATTCGAAAACTATCGTCACGTCTACTTCGTTTGAAGGCGGTTTTTTTTATTAAAAAATAATTAATTGTTGATCTTTTTAAAACTGTTTGACCGATTTATATAAAATTTAAGAATCATTAAAATCGGTTCACCCAATCGAAAGTTCTGAGTTAACAAACATAAAAAAAATATACAGTCGAATTGAGAACCTCCTCCTTTTTTGAAGTCTGTTAAAAAAGGGTTATCCTACTTAAAATGTGAAAGATTGTATGTTGCTCAACCACATTTGAACAGCTGAATAGATTTAGATTGAATTTGGCACACAGGTAGTCCATGACCTGGATCAACATAATGAGACAACTTTTTTTTTTTTTTTTCCGCTCTGGGCAGAGCAGGAGGGCGTGTTAGACTCTTACTGACTAAAACCCACCCGTGTTCCTTCAGTTGCCTGTGCCAGGGGCCACAGTATCCCTCTCGGACTTTCCCAACCCTAGCAGGCATCGACCCTAGCGGACCCCGTCATTGGTGCTGACACCACACCTAAGTAAATGTAGTGTTTCTCTATCATGCAAGTGAAACCTCAGGCAACTACTAGTTTTAAGAATTCAGACCTTAAGGCGGGTATCACATCTCCACCGCGAAACCGCAGTAGTTCCGCCACAACTTGTACGTTGTACGACAAGCGAAACTGCCTGGTCTAACGCACAGATTTGATTATGATTCTATCTCTTTCCCGCGCGATTTCGCCGATCTGCTCCGAAGCTAGTTACATCTCCTCGCTCAGCTCGCTATTTTGTTGCGGTGCCGCGTTTGTTTCGCACGTATGATCTGTGGCAGTCGACAAGTTTATAAAGCGAAACTGTTTATTTATTTTTTTGTAAAATTCGTGGTTATTTTACGGAACAATGAATCTAAGAGCTCCGAAGTAGACCTATACTGTATTTACTAAATACCAAGTCGTAATTGAACACATCTTGCTCCGATTGCTACAATTCAATGCCTCTCATAATGTTCCGCTGCTCATCGCGACATAATTGTAGTAATGAGTCTTAGCGGAACTCGTAAAGCGGTTTCCCATCATTATATTCGCGGCGGAGGTGTGCTAAGGCCCTAAAATGAAAAAAAAAAAACGAAACCTTACAGCCCGGACTCCACCAAAGAGGAGACGAGAGGAGATGTGTTGATAACAACTCATAGGATTTCGATATTTGCATATCTCGTCCCCGCTTAGCTTCAGTGGATACGGTTAAGCAGAGGAGAGGAGATGTCTCATGTTGGCTTAGCGCGAACAAAACAGAGATGTGAGCTGTGCCTCGCAAGCTGGCCACGGTGCGCAGCGGAGACGAGAGATGTCAGCGGCGAGCGGCACCGCTAGTTCAACCGCATCGCACAACCAAAGCCAGCACATCTCTGCTCCGCTCTAGCCAGTTCGCATCTCCTGTCAGGTTCGGTGGATACAGCCTAGCTGTTAACAATCTCCTCTCCGCTTCGCACATCTCCGCCCATCTCCACTTTGGTGGAGTCCGGGCCTTACAAGATCACGTTTGTGTCCTTCTGTCAGAGATTTTTCTGGAGATTGATGCAACATAGAAATTTGGTATAATGTTATTAACGCACACTAGTGAGGTCTTTTGGACTGTGTATTTAATTTTATTTGTATATTACTATAATCGTAAACTATAAATCTAAAAAATCTCGTAAATCTATTATCCTATCGTTAGATGTCAGCACCAATGACGGGGTCCGCTAGGGCCGATGACTGCCAGGGTTGTGGGAAAGTCCGAAAGGGTTACCGTGGCCCCTGGCACAGGCAACTGAAGGAACACGACTGCGTTTTGGTCAGTAAGAGTCTGACACGCCCTCCCGCTCCGCCCAGAGCGGGAGAAGTTATTTCATGATTTCCCACCCTCAAAAAAAAAAGAGATTTCTTTAGAAATAAGCATCGCCTTTGTACATAAATTACTGTTTATATAATATATGTGCGTACTTATAAATGGTTAAATAAAAATCGTTTGTTGGTCGAAATAAACATTTATTTTTATAGTCAAAGACCAAAAAAAGTTTTTTTTTTCGGTTTTTCATTACACTCTCGCTGACTATGCCAGCCTCATAGAATCAGAGAGCTAGTATTAATTAATGAATAAATACTGAAACGCCACTCACAGCATGCATCAACAAAGGTTTAGAAACTATTGAACAACAGTTTTAACTAACATACCTACCTAGGTGGTATGTGATACGTTATCATTGTCACATAAATTGTTATAAATTATTAGCAGCACATATGTTTATCAGTGATTACTGTATTTATTTAAGGCATGCTATTGTTGGTTGACATTTATTAATGATTGACAGTATTGACACTACATTATTATGAGTTAGGACGCGCTTACTGAGCGCGGGGTCCTGGGTTCGAATCCCAGGTCGGGTAAAATGCTATTGGCGTTTTTACATTATGAATTTCTTAGTAAGGACTCCTTTTTATTGTGGGTGGGATATTATCGAAAAAATTCTCCCGCTCTTCGTGTCAAAAATCAAAATCAAAAGTCATTTATTCAAATTAGGCTGAGAATCAGCACTTTTTGAACGTCAAAATCACATAAGACAGTCCCCCCAAAACGCCCACCCTTCACCACTTCCTAGTGCTTTAGCTGGGAAGAAGAACGTGTCAGACTCTTACTGACTTAAACCCACCCGTGTTCCTTTAGTTGCCTGTGCCAGGAGCCACGATAACCCTTTTGGACTTTCCCGCAACCCTGGCAGGAGTAAGTGACTGCCTGGAGTTTGGAGGTTGGTGGTGTGACACCCCCGTGTCTCGGAAAGCACGTTAAGCCGTTAGTCCTGCGCCTGATCTCCGGTCGTGTCGGATTGCCGTCCCATCTGACTATGAGGGTGCACCTGTTTGTCACTCACTTGTGTACTAAAATATCTCCTCCGCCGAAGGCTAGTTTCCGCTGAGATTGGGTCTGGAGGACTATTATAGTGTGTGAGGTATAAAATGTTGGTAGTGCCTACATCTAAGAGCAATCAGTGTCAGGATAGTCATGATACATGATAAATGATTTTATTTCTGTAAGTAGGTTTGAACAAACACTTTTACACGTCAATCGTATTTTAAAAACTAGATGAGGTCGCCATTTCCTATCTGACTACTCTGAGGAGAAAGGCCGAAACAAACTCAGAGGTCAAAGTCTCTTTTAAAGTCCAGACAAAATCTTGGTCAGATCATGTGAAGGCTATGTAGATCGGTGTCTGAAATGGTCTTTTGAGGAAAGAACCACACAGATTGAGTGGACCTGTCCAGTCAGTGCACGCAATTGTCAGCAATCGTGCAGCTCAACTTAGACGAGCTCAACGATTCGACGAACAATACCAAAGAAAGGACATTTGGATAGGCCGCATAAATTACTCAATTTAGTCAATTTATATGAAATTAATTATTGTGATAAAAGACATTTGAACATCATTTAAGATAAATTTATTAAACTCATTTAAAAAATAAAAAGTTGATTTACCCGGCCGTCATTTAGGATTTTCATTTTGACCTTAATATCGGCTTCAGTACCCTCGAAAACCATGAAGACGAAAATGTTTGCAGCCGCCATCGTGGATTTTCATTTTGACCTCACTATCGACTTCAGCGTCTTCAGCGCCCTGGGAAGCTATGAAAACTATCTCTCTCTCTCTCTCTCTCTTTCTGTCTGCCTGTCTCTTTCTTTTACAATATATAATAAAAAGTATATAATGTATATATATGCGCGCGCACTCAAGGGAGTCGAGAGCGGTGGCGTAGAAGGGGGGCATGACGGCAGCATGAGAGAGCGTCATGCGGTTCGGTCGACTTTATTTCCAAAGTGCGCCAGTAGATTTTTGACATAAAAAATCCATATAATTAATATTAATTGTTTAGAGAAATATTAGAACATTACCCAGATTAGGACAAAGGATACTTCTATCCCGGTTGGTCCCGTGGGATAATTTCCAACATCCACTTCGGCAAAAGCTAGTATTTAATATCTTTTTCAAAATAATTTTAATAATATGTATAATTTTTTATCCACAGTGCAAATGTATCGACCGACAATGAAATCAAACGCCAGGACTGGATCGAGGGTGCTATGCACGAAGAGAGCGAGTGCCTCTGGAGACATGTCAGTCTTCAGCTGTGCGGGTAAGACATTGTTTCACTTTTGTTCTTATTAATTTGTAATAGTGTTTTTTTATATATAACCCTTCGATCAACAATACCGACTAGATATCGGGTCGGCGCGGCGCAAGAAATACGTCACGGTAAATAACAGCGCACTTCGAGACGTGAGCTCTTATTTTGTTTAGTTCGCTTGAAACACAGCCAATGTAAACACGACTTAATTACTGGGTGCCATGGTTGTAATTAGGTTGAACTTATAACTGTTTTAAACTTTTTTCACGCGGAGAGCATTTAGCATTGTTTTTGTACGAGACCCGTTTTCTAGTTGGTATTCTTGATCGATGATACTACCTCTTAAGAGCGTTTATACCTTATGAGTGGCAACGTCGCAATTTAGTGTCATATTTCGTGGTTTACAATTTTTATCATTTAATCGGAGCTATATTTTAAAAATCTGTTTAATTAACTTTTTAGAATTATGTGAAAACTGTGTAAAAGGTAAGAAATCGTTGCGTTTACAGTTCTATTTATATGCAAATAATACATTGGAAACTTGCAGGGCGTTATTTTCATTGTAAAATAACTGTAAGCATTACGGTTACTTAGTTTTTAAACACTTTCACGTAATTCTAAAAAGTTAATTAAACAGATTTTTAAAATATAGCTCCGATTAAATGATAAAAATTGAAAACCACGAAATATGACACTAAATTGCGACGTTGCCACTCCTATGGTATAAACGCTCTTAAGGGGCTGACAACAGCTAAAGCGCGGTCACTGTCCGACACATCGACAAACTGGTGTAAAAAGTAATTTCAAACTGATCAACTGCCTAGTCTTTTCCCAACTAAGTTGCGGTCAGCTTCCAGTCTAACCGGATGCCGCTCTGAATACCAGTATTTTTCATGGAGCGACTACGACATGGAGTATCTGACATCCACAACACAACACAGTAATGGCCAGACAAATATTCCACAGAAGAAATTTGCACTGACTGTGCCCCTTCTGCTAGTGTTCCAAATGTCTGTTCATCTGCACCATTGACGATCTGAACAACGCCTCTGACGCCGCAATAAATGTGGCCACCTGGCCCAAATAATATAAGAAATACCGTCGAAACGAAAAGAAGATGACAGAAGAAATTGACTTGTAATTTAATAAACTTGTTTGTCTACCAGTTACCACTTCGAGTTGGACAACCAAGGCTTGTGGATCGACTCGCCCATGCTGCCTGAACTCCTCACTCATCAGGAGAAGCCGGCTCCAGTCATACAGTCGCCGAATGATAAGAAACGTAAGTTCTTTTTACAAGAAAAAAACTACCGACTTCCTTTGAATCGTCTTTGGATCTGTGTTTTAGTTTTTTTCACCGACTTCCGAAATTAAAGTAGCTTTTTAGTTTGTAGTGTTTTTTTTATGGAAGTCGGTTGTTTTTTTTTTTTTTTTTTTTTTGTAAAAATAGTTTTTTATTTTTCACTTTTTAGTTATAGTATCTACCCCACACCAATTCGAAAACAATTCGTATTACACGTCCACGTCCGTTTGAAGGTGTTTTATTTAAAAATAATTTTTTGTTGATGTTTTTTAAACCGGTCCACTAATTTCGATAAAATTTAAATGGGACCACCTGGCAAGTCTAACCCTTAAAACATAATTTTCCAAATCGGTTCAGGCGTCTTCGAGTAATCGGTGAACATTATAATAAAAATATTCCGACGAATAGACAACACCCTCCTTTTTTGAAGTCGGTTAAAAAACACAATCAAGATTATGAGTAAGTTTGTGCAGTAACCAGGCTTAAAATATGACGCGGTGTTCACAGGCTTGTGAGCAGTTAATGGCAGTGGTGACCCCTCTATTAAATGGGACACGGGTGAAATGAAGGATTTTCAGTCAAGTCTTTTATATTTTCGTCAGTTTTCAAATTATTTCCTTTATCAAGTCAGATAGAGGCACAAAATACCAAAGATAATTAGGGTGACATAACTAAAAAAATCTGCAATTTTAAGTTAATTATACAGGTGAACGCAGCAAATTCTATTATTTTTGTTATAAAAACGACATTACACTAAAGCCTAAAAATTAGGGAGCTAGAAAGATGTGACTTTATGTTTCGTCGCACTCTTACCTCTACTTTTAAACTTTTAAATCATCCTAACCAAAAATTGTTCCTTTTGAATTATGTTAAGCTTTTCGCAAATTAACGATATAGTACCTTTTGATATTTGATTAATTACTTCAACACAGAGATCAAAATACAATACATACACCTTTGAACAAAGTCGAGTCTACTGGGTAAGCTCACTCCACCGTCGACTCTGTCTCTGTCACCACTGACCTAGACTAGAGTCAAGAGCAAACCCATTTTAAATAAAAAAAATTAACACCAACCCAAAATCTTTTTAGAGGCCCGGCCATTTTATGAATTAAAAATAAATAATTTAACTGTCAGTCTCTCAGTGTCACATTTTTAATTCTGTCTGGCACTCAGACTAAGGAAAAGAAGAATAGACATGACATACCTACGAAAAAACGTGCCTACATATACTGTGAGTCTGGCACAAAGATGGCGGCTTGCGGTAGAGCTGCGCGCATTATAATATCAAAATTTTCTTCAAAACACTGAAAGAAACAAGAGTTGCTATGACAACTGATGTACTTGTTGGCTGTGACAAAACATGGCGACCGGCCGCAGTGAGATATGCTGTATACTGTTCGTTATGCCAAGTCCTTTCTTTTCCTTAGTCTGAGGTCTGGCATGTAAAGAAGATGGCTGAATGACATTCTGCGGTATTGACATTATGACGAAGTGGAAAAGGCTGAGTTATTAAAGTATACAGAGTTGATATGACAGAGGGGCAATAAATTACACAACATATACTAAACGTGTTTAGTATTAATTCGATACGGTATAAAAATAAAAAGCACCAAAAATTTGTTTTTTTTTTCCAAACAAACTAAATATCTTACAAATCAGAGTAAAACGCAACCACCCTTTGTAATGAAAGTGCAAGTGTGTGTGTATTTATTGCCATCTTTTTAGCGAAAATATTTGGTTGTACTTGTGACTTGCGTCAGAGCGGCAACAACGCATCGTAGGTTATACTCAGATTTATCGTTTAGGAAAGATACATCGTGTTCAAACGGGACAAAAAATTAAAAAAATCATTTGCGACTAAACTACTGTTCGTATTTAATTGATTTTTGGTACAGGGCTTGAAAATGTTACCTAGTATAGCCAGTTTAAAGGAAAGCCTCTCTGTCGTATCAACTTTGTATATTATCGAGCACTGTCGTGACTGTACTATACACCTCTGCCTGCCCCTTTCAAGGATTATAAGCGTGATATTAGACTGGGTTTGTACCCACATCTACTATATCAAGTTTAGTTTGACTAAATACTGAATCACTGAAACATAATATATTATGATTCTTGTTTAGTTATTTCATAGCCAAACAATTTATTTTTTAAGTGTATTTAGCACTAGCTGCGCCCCGTGGTTTCACCCTCATAAGTCACGGCCCCATTGGAATATCGGGATAAAAAGTATCCTATGCCCTAAACCAGATCATGGTTTACCCATTTGCCAAATTTCATCCAAATCCGTTCAGCCGTTCAGCCGTTTTTAGCCTGATAGCGTTACAAACAAAACATACAAAAAATCAAAACTTTTCTATTTAAAATATTAGTTTAAATTTAGGTAAGTATTACCAATTTTGAATAGAACAGGTTATAGGAACATTAGTAATTAGTGCTTTAGAAAGACATCCTGCAAGAATGGACGATCAGAATTGTGTAAGTACTTTCCGGCTAAACTCCGAAACGGCGGGACCGATTTTGATGAAATTTGGTATGGGGATACTTTGAACCCTAGGGAACTACTTACATGCGAGTACATACATGCCACGCGGGCGGCAGCACAAACTTAAGGCTCAAATATAAAAATAAAAAATACTTTTGTTGATTGAAATGATTAAAAAATACTATGCCATGCGGCCCGTCCAAAGTTTGAGTATCGCTGCACAGCATAATAGTTAGTTTGTGACATTTCTGCCTTATTGCAGGCGCTGGCAGGGGACCATCCTATCAGAGTCTATTCGAAAAGTTCATAGGAGGAGTCCCCAAAGGTACTGCCATTTGTTACCGACAGAAATATTCATTTTAATTTTATATAAAAAGCGAAATTATTTAGATGTTATGTGATTTTAAATTGCTAGGAGCGTACAGTTAAATTTGCCAGCGGTACTCAACATCTAGCTGTAAAAATGTGCATCTTTTTGCGTCCCGGCCTGTCGAGCTACTTATTGCGGCCCGGTGAGCCATTTTATGCGGCCTGATATGTATTAGATAGACACGGAACGGGACAAGCCAATGTAGGATTTCTTTAATAATATGATCTTCGCTGAACTTTTTATTTTGATAATAGTATTTACTGACCGGTTGGTGCAGTTGGTAGCAACCCTGCCTTTTGAGCCGCTGGTCCCGGGTTCGATCCCCGGACAAGTCAAACATTTGTGTGCATGAACATGTCTGTTTGACCTGTGTCTGAGTGTGTTTATGTATTTAAGTATGTATATCAGTCATCAGGTTACCGTAGTACAGGCTCTACCTAGTTCGGGACCTGAAGACCTTGTGTGGATGTTGTCTCATATTATTATTATATAGTGTCGAATGTATGTTTACGACGCCTCATGCTCGAGATATTTAATAGATTTTCCGTGTTTATCTATATTATTCACTATCCAAGTTTCCATATTAATTGAAAATCTATCTTTTATACAACAAAACTTATCTTTTTGTCCGCAGTGGCTGAAATAATTCGTATGGAGCACAATTATAGCGTGGAGCCGGTCAAAGAGACACAGGAAAGTGTTTCCAGACTCAATGTGCGACAACTGGTGGATACTCTGGGATATCTGTGAGTATTCTGTAGTGTTGTGTATTGTAAATAGCTTGTATGTTTGTGTCAAGACAGCGGGGGGCCGGTGAAGGAGATGCAGGAAAGTGTTTGTAGGCTCAATGTGTGACAACTGTTGGATACTACTGTTGGATACTCCAGGATATTTGTGTCCTTTGATCCTATGACCCATGTCATTGTTTTTAAGGCATGAGATATAGAAAGAATGTACAGACTGAAATGCCCACAAAATATTCTGCAAGAAAAAAATCTAATGAAAAGTGCGTTGCAAGAAATTAGCAGGAATGTGAGCTTCACAGCTGCGCCAAATAGGTCCAGTTATAGGACAAAATTTGATAGCTTCAAAACTGTGCTGCGGGGCGAGCACGGCTACTGTGATAGGGTGGAGTTACTAATTTTTGTCACAGTTTGGGAGTAGTCTTGTGTAGTTCGTGAATGATGAACGAATAGGAACCGTATCTTCGCACTGTACTAGAAGAAACGACTTGTAATCGGTATAACAGCTCTTTTCGAACTAGTGCATTTCGCACGTTTGCGAATCGGAAGAAAAAATCTGTTTAATTAACTTTTTAGAATTACGTGAAAGTGTTTAAAAAGTAAGTAACCGTAATGCTTACAGTTATTTTACAATGAAAATAACGCCCTGCAAGTTTCCAATGTATTATTTGCATATAAATAGAACTGTAAACGCAACGATTTCTTACCTTTTACACAGTATTCACATAATTCTAAAAAGTTAATTAAACAGATTTTTTAAATATAGCTCCGATTAAATGAAAAAAATGAAAACCACGAAATATGACACTAAATTGCGACGATGCCACTCATAAGGTATTTAAACGCTCTTAAATGTTTTGCTTTCGAGGTCTAGTCGGCTTATTAGCCAATATAAAAATATGTAATGAATATTTAAATATAAATAATTGAATTACCTACTTTTTCAAAAATTATTAATTAAATCTGTGCAAAAAAAAAATGCAGCAATCCTAATTTTGACTCAAGCTCTATTAGGTCAGTGAGCTTTGTGAGATTTGTGAGCCGTGAGAACGAGAGAGACAGTGACTGATTTCGTTCAATATGTGTGAATGAGAATGGGAGAGAATAGCCGGATGACGATGCTACCCGACCGACCGCGACCGAATCCGCTAAAATGAGTTTTGTTTTTTTTTTAATTGATGCGAGTACAAGACAAACAGCCCATGTTTTGGCGCGCATTTTTGATCGTGTAAGAATTAATTTATGTTATTGTGGGGCGTTTATTGTAACGAATGTTTGTAATTTCATACTTAAGTCTATCAATGGTACACATTATTTTCTAAGCGATTGATTAGGATGATAGTCCAGCCTGTTCACGTTTATAGGAAAACCAATTAAGTAAAATTAGTGAATACAATAATAACTATAATTTGGTCACAGATTTACATTTGAATGGTAAAAAATATCTCTGATAAAATTATACCTACATTCCTGACAGAGAATATTATCATAATCTCAATCTGGTTATTTAGTATGAATATTTCTGCTGTAATTATTAATAATAAACAGAGATAAATAACTATAGATTTTTAGTGCATTTAGTACCTAAACGTAATTTTACATTACAATCAAATGTATTTGCTCTGTGCTCTTTGGAAATGCTGACCAAGAGCGAAGACCGAATAGAGTTAATAGAACTAATAGAATGAACTAGTTCACTTTCCGAAATGAACTAGAACAAGACTATTTGGGAGCAAAAACCATGATAAAATGCGTGACTCAAACCTATCACAGAGGCCGTGCTCGCCCCGCAGTTATTATTTCGATGTGAGATAATTATAATGGTTAATGGTGCTTCCGTATTTCTGAAAGAATTCGTTAAAGTGCGCGCAAAATAAGACTGCGCGCGACCGAAATCGGAAATAATCGTTTGCCGCCATCTCGACGTTTATATCAGAGGGCAATTCTCGTATTTTTATGAATGTTCGCATTCTAATCTCAGTCTCAATCTGTCAAAAATTGTATAGCGTTTACCTACATTTTTGACATTTGACTGTCGCTGAGATGAGATTGCGACTTGATTTTGAACGTTTTTAATTACGGGAATTGGCCTTCTGGTGTCAAGAGAGTGTGCTGTGTACCCCTGTTTTCCTAAGTAAATAATGGTCATCATTATGCCGATAGTGATTTAAAGTGCTGGCAGGGATATAGTCTTGAAGGTATAACGCGCGCAGACTTATCTTGCGTGCATTTTACCAAACATTCTTAAGTTAACGTTGATAGGGGCTGCAAATTGCAATGCGATAAACTTATGAAAACTATAGTGTAAGCAAGTTTAGCTTTACGGTAGACGTAAATAATACGTTCATATTAAACTTACGTAAAATAAAGAAATCTCGATGTTACACGTCGTAAACACTCATCGTTTACGATAAGTATTGGTATTTGACTACCAGTTTTACATAGCTCTACTAATATCTTTAGTACACAGCTACACTCACACAAACACACACCCGACACACACACACCCACACCCACCCACACACACACACCCACACACACACACACACACACACACACACACACCCGGCACTCAAACAGATACTACCTTGTTATTAATTCATTTAAACTCCTTTTACTTTCATCCCCCCATTTGTTGTCCCCAAAATCAATTATTGTATTAGTCTTGTTTATTTTTTACAAAAGTCACATTACTAATTTGTAAGTAACAATTATGTCATCCATAATGGATGGATGACCTCTGTAACACAGGTTTTTCCTTGCATGGGGGTCATTGATCATTAACTGTTGATGATATTTAAAGAGGAAACTAACTGTGAATGTGAGTACCATGCAGGCTAGATTGAATACATGGCTTTATAGCTGTCTGGCGGTTTTGAGTATCTTATATAAGGCCTACGCAAATGTCCTGCAGATCTGGTTGCGTCGTGTGACGGGTTGTTGAGCTCCCTAAAATAGGTTTGAGCTACACGATGACTGATGCATGCATGCCGTCTGCTGGGACAGGTCAACTCACAGCTGCAATGGCTCTTCCTTCAAAAGGCCCTTCCAGACATGGCCCTGCATTGTTAGACTCACATAAAATCCTAATAATATAAAGTTTGGACTTTAATAGAGACCATGACCTTTGAGTTTGTTTCGGCATTTCTTCTCAGGGATCAGTCAGCTAGGAAATGCCGGCGCCATCTAGTTTTAAAATATTGACGTGTAAAAGTGTCTTCAAAGATCTACTTACAAAAATAAACATCTCATTTCATTAATTTTGTACCAGGCTATTTGCACGCTGAAGTTAAGTGCACCCTGTATCTGTGTACTTTTTTATGTCAAATAAATATATTATATTATTGTCAACAGATCCATGAAGAATCTTCAACGTAAGCAACTGTGGGTCGTTAAGGTGGAGACCGACAAGGCTGAGGCCTCCATCACCCAGTCGGAGCAGGTCATCACCAAGATGCCTGACCCCAGGCAGATAATTGAGGTAAATATTACTTTATTGATAAAATCGGTATATGAATATACAACTTTTAGAAGGCTGTCCACACTGTGCTTCCGTTACTCAGCCGAAGAACGTAATTCTTGTAATTTTAGGAACAATACAGAGTTTCTCTCGTTTTAACACAAAAGATCTGATCTTATTCTGTGGCTTTAACTTTAATAAATATTTAATTAAATAAAATGCCCAATATTTCATTCTAAAACTTAAACCATCAATTGTACTCTTGTCTAAGATTTACAATACAATACCTGATATTATATACTATAAATCTATAGTAAATATTAGATACTATTTAGTATAAATCTAGGTTAATTTGACGCTTCATTTAAACGTCAGTATAACATAAAACTACCCTACCCACAGATAATCCCGCAAACGTCATCAACATCAACCGCCGAGCCACAAAACACCGAAGTTCTACAAATCATGGACGACAACACAATTTCTGACAATTTCATTTACGAGATTGGTGAAGAACAAGAGATTACTATGGAAGAGGTCAAAGAAATTCCTGCAACTACTTCAGAAAACCCTGAATGGACTGTCAACATCTTACCCGATGATACTAAGCCTAAATATGCATATATTAAACACTGCTCATCAGGTAAAAAGAAGAGACACTTCACCACAGACATGAACGAAATCACTTTACAAGGAGACTTTGAGAACTACTACATTCTACCCGATGTAGATCCATCGGTTGGAGTTGAAATCACAACGAGTTATGAACCAGAGAACTATATTGTTGAGGAATACCAGCATCTAGTTCTAGATGAACGACCAAAGAAACGGTCTAAAGATGATTCGGGACGGAAAAAGAAGAAACGGTTGTCCAGTAACCCCCCCATTAAAGAAGAACCAGCAGACTGGGTGATTGAAAACAATATTGTATATGAGCAAGATGAGGATTATGATGATCCGAAGAAGGTGGCTTCCCGCGTTAGAAGAAAAAATAAGAGATACTTAGGCTATGATTTTGTTACTTAAGGATTTCTATTTGAGTCGACATTTGATTTTGGGTCTCGCTTTTTTAGGGTAGGTGGGACTTTAAGTTGAAAAAAGTTATATATAGTGTTTTTTGTAGTGTAAACTTCTTTGGGTGCATTTTGCGCTCTTTCTGAACAGTGAACTAAACTGACTCGCTCGGGTCGCTGACGCTGAATCGGGTATACTCGGCTCTAGTCGCTTGGTGACGCTGAATCGGGTATACTCGGCTCCAATCGCTCGGTGACGCTGAATCGGGTATACTCGGCTCTAGTCGCTCGGTGACGCTGAATCGGGTATATTCGCTCCAGTCGGTCGGTGACGCTGAATCGGGTATACTCGGCTCAACTCGGTCGGTGACGCTGAATCGGGTATACTCGGCTCTAGTCGCTCGGTGACGCTGAATCGGGTATACTCGGCTCCAGTCGGTCGGTGACGCTTAATCGGGTATACTCGGCTCCACTCGGTCGGTGCCGCTGAATCGGGTATACTCGGCTCTAGTCGCTCGGTGACGCTTAATCGGGTATACTCGGCTCCACTCGGTCGGTGACGCTGAATCGGGTATACTCGGCTCTAGTCGCTCGGTGACGCTGAATCGGGTATACTCGGCTCTAGTCGCTCGGTGACGCTGAATCGGGTATACTCGGCTCCAGTCGGTCGGTGACGCTTAATCGGGTATACTCGGCTCCACTCGGTCGGTGCCGCTGAATCGGGTATACTCGGCTCTAGTCGCTCGGTGACGCTTAATCGGGTATACTCGGCTCCACTCGGTCGGTGACGCTGAATCGGGTATACTCGGCTCTAGTCGCTCGGTGACGCTGAATCGGGTATACTCGGCTCTAGTCGCTCGGTGACGCTGAATCGGGTATACTCGGCTCCAGTCGGTCGGTGACGCTTAATCGGGTATACTCGGCTCTAGTCGCTCGGTGACGCTGAATCGGGTATACTCGGCTCCAGTCGGTCGGTGACGCTTAATCGGGTATACTCGGCTCTAGTCGCTCGGTGACGCTGAATCGGGTATACTCGGCTCTAGTCGCTCGGTGACGCTGAATCGGGTATACTCGGCTCCAGTCGGTCGCTGACGCTGAATCGGGTATATTCGCTCCAGTCGGTCGCTGACGCTGAATCGGGTATACTCGGCTCTAGTGGTCTTAAGTACCATCTTTTTTTTTCAATTGTTAGAAGATTTTTCTTCAGTGAATTACTCGTTATAAAAAAATTAAAACTTAAATGAAATTAATTTCAAGATTCTCATTAATTACAAAAATCTCTTGTATTTTCGCTATCAAAAGTTCTTCTTCCAATTAAATAAAAAACATTGTGTATTTAACCTTTTTTAATCGGCTATTCTTGTTGCCCAATACTGGGCATATCTGGCTTAAAACGTCGTAACTGGTAATATTTTAAATATACCTATCCAAATAATAATTATCAGCCGTTGGTCCCGGCTGTCATTCGTGGACCTTTGACAGTCGTTACGGGTTGTAAGAAGCCCACAAGTGTTACCCAGTAACTGGGTTGTGGGTACAGATAGGCAGTCGTCCCATGTAAAATATTAATATTCCGGTTAGACTGGAAGCTGACCCTAAAAATTGTTGGGATAAGGCTAGGCAGATGGCAGATGATGAGCTATCACACTGCAAGACTGGCCTCTTGTCATACGAAGAAGGCCTCACCAAATTTGCGCGCTGCGTTTTAATAGAACATAAAATCCTACCTACCCTTTTATTAAAAGGCTTGATTATACTAAAGGCGGATTGGTTTATTTGTAAAGTCTTTGCAATGTGTAAAAATATATTATTAATTAAACTTTTTTTGGCATTAAGAAAACACATTTTAATTTAGTTATTAGAGAAGTAAACTTTCTAGATCTCGAACGTTCATTCATTATCTCAATTTGAAATAACTGGTTAACTCCGTGGTTAACTGTGCTTTAATTTTAACAATATATTAGGCTCGCCCCCTATTTCACGGTACTCTAACATTACTGATGAACCGTGGGAGTACTATAAGTAGACCGCTGCCTGCCCTTTGGGGATTTAAGGCGTGATGTTATGTTATTTATTATATTATAGCAGAAATAAATGCTGGGCTTATTTCTGTAATAACCCACAGCTGGGAAAACCTGAGACATCCATTTTTTATCAAGTATTCTTGATGAAAAATGATTTTTTTCATTGACCATTAAAGGTACTATCAACAAAGTTGACGCATGACCACCTTAAGGCTTATTCTTTACAGCGACTAGACCCAACCCCTGCCATAACCAATTTGACCAACCAATCAAGGAAGGAAGTACCAAATATTTTTTGTCCAGGCAAAGGGTTAAAACATGTGTTTCTTTTAATAAAAAAATCAATTTTTATTTTATCAATTTAATACAAAATTGTGGGCGAAGGACTGAGCATGGTCACTTCGTGCAAACGAAAAATGTTTAAAAGTGATCATGCGTCGACTTTGTTGATGGTACATATCAGGGCCGTGCCCGGGACGTGAGGCTCTCAAAAAATATATCGGTGTGTAAATTTTATATGAACTCGGTTAAACGTTCGTGTCCGGGCCGGCGACGGAGCTTCAGCACCTGTCTTGTGTGTGCCACGGCCCTGTCACGTCCCGACATGGTCCTGATATTAGTGGATAGACCTTTTACTGGTATATATGGCG
This sequence comes from Brachylomia viminalis, assembly GCA_937001585.2. Taxonomy (NCBI): domain Eukaryota; kingdom Metazoa; phylum Arthropoda; class Insecta; order Lepidoptera; family Noctuidae; genus Brachylomia; species Brachylomia viminalis. The sequence continues at coordinate 9,055,915 of OW443322.2, read as the reverse complement.
CTGTCTGGGCCTCAAAACTTAGTAGTTTTATGTCCAATTTATATTTCACCGGATGGATATAAATGTTAATCGCCACAGAGCACGGAGTCGCAGCGCCGGTCACGTCTAGAGACGGCAGTACTAATAAAATTCGTGGCGACGAAAGTGCCTTGAACGCACAATTTCCGTCAGTGACTACCTGCAAAGCCGTCAATTTGTATACGTCATTAATGTCAATGTAAACGGCGGCATGCCTTGTTTGTATGACAAGTGTTGACAATGCCGCCTCTAGCATCGCCGCCGATTCGTCTCCATGCTCTGTGATCACCACACTTTGACAAATTCATGATTCGTCAGCATTCTAAACGCAGCTAAGTTAGTCTCTTAAACTTGCTGGTTTTGTTTCACGACTCTATAGGCATACGTTGTGAATACATCTCACACAAAACGCACAAAACAGATTTATCAATAAATCATAAAGTAAAAATGCCAAACAATTGCAATGATTGAAATTGTTTCTCTTTAGAGAAAAAATCACTTTCATGCCTGTTTCTGGACACCCGATCATGAAAATAATAATTTTTCAAAATGAAACTTAATAAATATACAGGGTGATCTGTTGGGATAGTGATTTGTCCGTACTAACCAATCTCAACGGATCAGCCTGTATAATATGTTCGCAATTAAAAATCATGCCCTTTCCCTTTTTAGTTTAGCAAAATAAATAGACAGTGTTAGTTTATCTACGACTGAAAAATCATGCATATTGTTATCTCGTTCTAATACAGCGAGAAAGAAACAGTGTTGGTCTGTTTCTTATGTGCTAGAAAGAGACAGCGGTATTTTCTTAGTTTTGTCTATGACTTAACAGACTTCGCGCTACGCCATAAGTCTTTTTAACAATAGTGTGATTTTTGGGTGTGATTGTAGTAATGAATGTGAACGGCTTTTGTTAACGGACATGTCTGAAATACAGCGAATCCATATAAATATATGCAATAGTATGAAAAATAACTTTTTGGTTAGTAAACTTTTCAAGGCGCACTTGCTCTTTTTGAACAGTGAACGCTCGAGTCTGCGACTGAATCGCGTAAACTTTGGTCATAAGTTTTAAGTGGCCATAAGCACACACCCTCTTTTTCTTTCACGAATTCAGAGTTTGTCCGTAAGAAAAAATTGTTTATTTTCATGAGTATTGTTACACCTTAAAATATTGTACATTGTTATTATGCACTGTCATTGCATATTAATTAATAATTATAATTAGTTAACTACGTCCCAATATATTCATAGATAATTTGTATAGAATTCAAAATCAAATGTCGAGATCATTATATAAGATTTTGTTTAAATTTTATGCATTCTTGTGCTTGTTTTTGGTTCAACTGTTTAACGAGTTAAATATTTGACTGCTGGTTTTGACTAAGGTGTAAATTAAAATTAAACCGAAAACTGTCTGAAAAAGTCTCCATTTTAAGTAATTACGTTAATTTTAAGAAATCTTTGGAGAAATGAGATCTCTAGCACGAACATCGTGAAAATAGGGCATCGGAGCGTTTCATACGCCCTCTCTCGTTTCTACAGCGTGTATCAAAAATGTGTGGTACAGACCATCAAACTGAACAAATTTCTTCATGAAACCAACATCGTTATCGCGAAAACTAATCAGAGGGGCAATTCCCGTATTTTTAAGAACGTTCGCATTCTAATCTCAGTGTCAATCTGTAAAAAATTGTATAGCGCTTACCTACCTTTTTGACATTAGACTGTCGCTGAGATGAGATTGCGACTTGAATTTGAACGTTTTTAATTACGGGAATTGGCCTTCTGCTATCTCATACGAAACTTATATATTATAATACCTACTCGATCCCAATTTATGGGACAGCTGATAATTTTTTCGCGATAGAGAAAGTTTTTCAGTTTGATGGTCGAAATACACTCAAATATGACCACAACTTTCTGATACATGTTGTATGGGACAAAAATTATAAGGGACTGGTTTTTTTAGAAGCTCGCAGTCAAATATGAAACTGAGGTGAGTGACTACCTATTATGGCCTTTTTTTCATGAATTATAAGAAAATTTAGCGAATTAAATCAGATATCTATTTCTGTCGTGTATATTTGTTTGACAATTAATGTTGAGTGGTGGGTTAAAAAAATTTTACGTCACAAGCCGTGCGCCCGACGGGGATTCCCATCGGCCAAAATGACGAAGTTTACGATTTTCAAATATTTTTTTCCATACAAACCTTGTCCTGACAATTACAACTTAAAAATAATTAGCTAAATAGGTACAACCGCTTTGAAGTAACCCGCGGACCAACATTTGTGGCTATTGTTTTTATTTATATAGATTATGTATGAACATATTACCTTTATGAACAATTTGCTTAATTCTTAATCATATCGTGCGAAATGTAGGCGTTCTGTACAATGTGGGGACAATATTACGACAATACATGAAAACACTAGCAATACTATTGCGGAATATTTTGGAACTATCAAATAAATCCTAGCATCGAAAAAAAGTTGATTTTTTTCAAACATACTAAATAGTAGTGATGGGCCGTCTATAGGTTCTGCCAATCATTGACTAGCTATAGTGACTAAATTGTTGGATATATTTGATTGAATTTTCGTATACAGACTTGGAACAGCATAGATATACGCAGTTTAATTTCTTGTTCTATTTGAAGTCTCCACCTTATCATACCTCTACTTAATCATTCGGGGAATCCAGATGTCATGTTCTGTTATGTAATTCTTGCTTTTCTTCCTTATATTAAAGAAGTTGAACCTAACTGTTGGCGTTACGGGCAGTTGTCCACATAAAAAAGATTACCTACTGTGGAATACTGTTTGCCCTTATATATACATTTCTACAGGAGCAACTAGGTCTTCGTGAATGAAAGAAAAATATTTTATTCGGGACACGCACAGAAAATACAAAAAAATAGAACATAAAATCTAACAAAATCATGAAAACAATAAAAAATAATAAAGAGAAGACCTGTGCAAGGCCAAAAAGGCTCCTATCTCAACATGGATGATTTTTTCGCCTTAAACATGTCCAGGCGGATACCATCGTTTAATGGTAAATGCTCGCGTCCCCCCATTACATGCGACGCGTATAACTAGTGACAGGTGGGTTTAATAAACAGCTTTCTAAAGAAAAGTATGCGCTTCGGTAACCTTCGTGTTTCCGAATTAGCACGAACGTCGCGGCACACAGTGACCACCACAGAGGCAATACTTCTAAGTTAAGGTATTAGGTTATTATTATTCGCATTAGGTTCCAAAACCTGTAATGATAGTATAAGAGTTTTAAATAAATAAATAAAAGTTTTGTACTTCCGCGCTTTGTAGCAGTGCACCTAACATTGCGTGTTTGTGTGAAGTTTTCTTTCTGCTCTGTCTACGGTCGCAGATGATCATCTGACAGAAGACGATCTGTCAAAAGTTTTGGATAGTTTCTTGGAATTGCATAAGTTGTTTATCTATAATTTTGGAATCATGGTAATAGAAAATAGGTAAGTACTTCCATAGTTGTAACAGCTCTATATTGGTGCCGATTCTCTTGTCACAAAATTCTCTAAACTAGACTAAAAATCACCAAAATTTTGTTTATTCCTGTCAAACGACGATTTCCCATTCTGAAATTGACTAAAGTGACACAACTTAACCAAATTTTAGTTTGACAGCACTGAGATTATAATTTAGTGAAAATGGCAATTTTGCTATTCTGAATTTTACGTTTTTCACCTAAAATTTTGATTGTCTTAACTAAATCTGACTATTTTTAATCGCGATTAAAAAGGTGTGGAATAAAATTAGTTGTCATGAACTAAAATTCACACCAACACCTCGACTTCAGATGCAAAACAGTACTGTATCTTTTTATCTTTTCTTTTGCTTATATCTAGAAAACGGTGTGTCCTATCGCAAAAATAATGAAAATTTCGACCCCCTCTAAGGAACCCCGAAACCTATAAAATCCAACGTGTTGGTAATAATTTTTCATATTTTCCATACAAAAAGTGAAAAGTTCCATACAAAACATGTCGAGGCTGCAAATAATGCGCGCCTCCGGCTCTAAAAAAAAAAATCACGTGGTACGGCAAACAAGTACCAGTTACTATTATTTTGCAGAATAGCGCTAAGATTTTCATAGCCAAAAGTAAGGAATTTTAGTGACAGTTTAGTTCGGTGTATAACAGAATCGGCACCATTAGATCTCATCACCGTATGTTCGTATTTCCGGAGATAGACGATGATTCCCGAAGCTTATACTTTTCCTGAGATATCTGTACACCCCTGCCAACCTCTTGGGAATAAGAACCGCAAAAGAAATCTGTTATTTTTCTGAACTGTTAAGAAATAGTCTTATGTGAAATATTTTTTTAACCCAACAGATTCAATCATAGATTTTAGCATCATGGTATATATTGTTTTCTAATTTAAGAACCATGAATAAAACAGTGTTTTAAAAATAAAAACTTTTCTTTTTATAACTTGGGTTTTCTTTTTAACATTAAGTGAGGTGACATCCCCGACACTCGATAACAAAAGAAGGTGAGGATGAGCTGTGGGTAATAATGAAAAGAACTCAAAAAATTTTATTATGAGTAAAACGGAAAAAAAATGTTCAAAAACTAGCCGCGCTTGACTCGGTGGAACGCAGAGCTAAGAGGCTCATTGGCGACGTAAAACTGGTGGATGCCAAGCTTTACAGCTTGGCTCATCGCCGCAAGGTCGCCTGCTTGTCGGTCTTCTACAGATTGTACTTCGGGGAGTGTGCCCAAGAACTCCACGACCTCCATCCACCGGCCCCCTTTCTTCCATCGGTCATCTAGACGCACTGCAAGTTACCATCCTTACCTAGTTGCTATTCCACCAATTCGCACTAAGCGTTTCCAAATGTCTTTTGTAATGCGCACAGCAATAGAGTGGAACTACCTGCGTCTGTTTCCGAATACAACCCTAATCTCTTCAAAGTGAGAGTGAACAGGCTTCTTCTGGGTAAGCTCACTCCATCGTCGACTCTGTCTCTGTCACCACTGACCTAGACTAGAGTCAAGAGCATACACACCTCAAAAAAAAAACCCTACAGTTGCGGAAAAAAAAACGGCTAAGTATTCCATTTAGTTTTCGATGTAAACACAAATGATATGACTTAGCACCCTCGAAAACCATGCAAACAACTGAACATTTTCGCTGCCATCATCTTGGATTTACATTCGAGTGACGGACTCATTTTTTTTTTGGTGTGATGTCATCAAATAACTTCTCCCGCTCTGGGCGGAGCGGGAGGGCGTGTCAGACTCTTCTGACTAAAACCCACGCGTGTTCCTTCTGTTGCCTGTGCCAGGGGCCACGGTAACCCTTTCGGACTTTCCCGCAACCCTGCCAGAAGAGTGACTTGGTGGAGAGAAGAGCTTCGATGGAGCGTAGGTAATTATTTCAACAAATAGGTCTAGTTTACATACTGTCGCTGGCGTTGAGGAACGGGGAGCGCTGTGAGATGCGCGAGTATGTTACGCAGAGATAACCATACCGGCTTCACTTTTTAATATCTTTCGCTTAATAAAAGGATTAGGTAAGGATCGTAGCAGATGGCGTTCTGTAGTTTGGGATCTTAAATGTCTTTCGCTTAATAAATGGAGTAGGGTAAACTTGCCTAATTCGTACTTACGCCAAATTCGTACTCCACTTAAAACTCGGCTTTGGTAACAACTATCAGCGCCTCTAGTGTCAAAAAATAGAAATAACAGTCGGCCATTTCACCATCTGAGAGATAACACCTGTGACGCTGCTCTCGACAAAAATATTGCAAAAGTAAGTTTTTTTCAACTATTGTTGTAATATTTTTACACATTTCGTAAGAGTTTTATTCAAATAAGGTCGTGTATAACCTATTTTACGATTTGACACGTATTCATGTGTATCTTCGCGATTTCATCTGACGTGTAACGTGACTCGTAACTGTTGTCAATTTATTTGGCGGTAAATTTAAAATTTGTTTGGCTCTTGCTCCTATTTCGTACTCGAGTTAAATTCTTAAAACGTACCACGAACACGTACAACGAACCAATAAAAAAACCAAAGAATATAACTGCGATGATTGCCGAGAATTGGCGAAGACCATCCGTCGAATTTGTTAAGAATTACTACTTGTTTTAATAACACATTGTTGATTATGATGCTGATTCTCAATACTGTATACCAATGAATAGATCTCAAAGTACGAATTAAGGATATAGCAGTACGATTTGGGATGATTGGTCTTAAATCGTACTTTTTTAGTTTTTTTTTAAATTGTTAATTTTTTAGAAGTTTATAAGGTTTATGTTAAATTTGATTATAGAAACAATAAAGCATTTAGCAAACAAAAATTACTTTTAATTAAAACTAATTTATCTTTCCTAATTTTCAAAATATTATGGTTTTTTCTTAAGGGGTACGAATTAGGCAAGTTTACCCTATGTAAGGATCGTAGCAGATGGCGTTCTGTAGTTTCAATCCCAAATTAAATAAATTATTTTATGAGCTGTATTCATAATCAAAATCAATAGTCATTTATTCAAACTGGGCTGAGAATCAGCACTTTTTGAACGTCAAAATCACTTATGACAGTCCCCCCAAAACGCCCGCCCTTCACCACTTCCTAGTGCTTTAGCTGGGAAGAAGAAGTGGCGGAACAAACTCCCCAGCAGCACTGCTGTCTGTTCAGTTAGAAGAACTGGATTCTAACAGTAATAAGTAATTAACATTACGAAACACAAAAAAACATTTAAATTATTTGCCATATTATGTCAGCTAGCACACGCCAATATTGAAAACTATACAAGCAGAAATAAATAATAAAAACGTAAATAGAACTTAATACATAATAAAAAGCCTCCAGGCATAAAGGGCGTGCCCGCTTACATATGCAATGTTGCATAAGGTTTATATATGTAGCTGTAACTTGAAGTCACAAATGATAAACTAGGACCTTCGAAGTAAAATAAAGAAACAGTTAATTACTAATAACAATAACAAAACCATAGTCAGCAAGATGACCTGTCACCAATCATAGGTATACATGTCATATTATTAACTATAAAAACCTATTATAAGTCAATGATAAAAACAAACAGATTTCAAGTAGTTAGCTCTTCCCGCATTGTCGAGGACGACGCGTTTTATGTTTGCGTTCGGCTTTAAAAAATATATTTTATGGAGCGCTTTTTTGTAAAAACAAACAAATTTTTGACTTTAGGTCTCTAAGTAATGAAAAAGTTTTGAATTACTTGCATATTCCGAATCGATAAACGTAATGATACTATTAGGCAACCATGCAGGTAGGTAGTGGTCAAACGCGAGACTGGCAGGGACATCGTAGGCTGATTATGCTGTGTAAATCAATCTTAATGCAACGCTTTTTCATCTAGTCAATAATTTTCCACAGTTGACCTCATATATCACCAGAAAATATTGCTTTATTTATCAAACTTGATCACAATGTCAAGGTAATATTAGCAGAATTCCCAATCATGAAGTAAGATGGTATTGACCATGATTTTGTTAACATTGGTGCCGATTCCCTTGTTTACAAACTAAACCAAATTTAAGTTCAGTGCATCTTTTTCTTTCTAATTTTAGTTTAGTCCTGTCAAATTAATCAGCGCCTGACACTACTACACATACAAGTTTAGACGTGATTAAAAAGTTGACTACTAAAATTACATCAATTTACGTCAGGTGCTGACTAATTTGACAGAACTATACTAATATTTATCTTCTGTCCTTTTCATAATGAAATAGAAAGAAAAAGATGCACTCAACTTAAATTTAGTTTAGTTTGTGAACAAGGGAATCGGCACCATTGTCGCCTTTTGCGAGACACTACACACAGATCGAGAGGGTGTTCTACATACAGGATGGTAGGGACATCGAAGCGCAACTTGTTATCATGGTTTCGGTAGGTACATGATTCTGAAGCCCCGTTGAAATATTTCGACAAAAAAAATTGCTATTCCATACGTTTTAGCTGTGTTACCTACGCGGTACTTTTACTCTTGTATGACGCAGCAGTTTTTTTTTTGATAACCGACTTTTTTTTTTATAGTTTTCTACACTAGGTTCGTCTAGTCTAGAATCGTACTGAATTCATGGTTACAGTTTGCGCACGGTGTCCTGCCGTCCTGTAGTCTGAAACAACTGGGCCACCACTGCTCTCGAGAGCAGTTGTAACGGCCGCGACTTACGAGTTGCAGGTCGTAAGTTAGAACCCAAAAAGGCGCTTTATTTTGTGTAAATTATTTCATCACCACTGCTCTCAAAACGGTGAAGGACAATGCATGCCTAGAACGCGGCATGTCCTAGAACCCAAAAAATCGAAGACACGTGACGTCCACCAACCCGCACTGGGCCCGCGTGGTGGATTACGGCCCACTCCCTCTTACCGAGAGGAGGCCTGTGTCCCAGCAGTGGGTACATCATAGGCTGATTATGCTTATGCTAAAGCAAGTACTGTAAACATTCATGAGTATTATAAATTATTTAAAAGCAAGTCACTTTTCTTAAAAATATATTTATTTACATCTTAAAACTTAACTTAAATAACTTAATATGTAAATATTCCTAAATTTCGTCATATGAACTTGTAAACGATGTAGGCTCGCCCCCTCTTACACGAGACTTACCTAAACGGGCTATCTTTTAAATTTGTGTAAATTAAATATGATTTACATGACGATAGGACATGGAGGACCAATATAAAAAAATAACATCCATGAACTAATTACTTATGTTTGCAAATTAAATTATTTTAAATGTGAGTGTAAAACACCACTCTGCCTAACCCTTCAATAAAAGCGTGAAGTTATGTACTTAATAGTCAGCGGCAGTGTTAGCCAAATAATCTCTTCTTCCGATGTTTGAAGCTTGCTTGTTCTGTACCGCCTCCAGTTTTGGACACTCTGTGAAATAACAAAATGATGTTAATTAAGAATGTTTTTATTTTTATAATATACTGTGAGAATAAGCCCCAGGTCGATTACATTACTAAAGCTTAGTAAAGTGCACGTTTAGTTTTGGTAGGTATTTTTGAAACTCTTCCACCAATCCTTGGTTTCCATTACTTACAACATAACAAAAAAAAAAAAGATTCCTTATGGAATCTTTTTTTTTTCTAAATTAGTTTTTTTTTTATTTACGGTAATAATACCGTAAATAAAAAAAAAATTTAGGGCTTGTCTTCATTTTACAAAAAAATATTATTTTATGTAATTTATTGTTCGATTTTTTATAAAAATCTGATGATCGGTCACTGTCGCGAAGACTTAGGCCAGAAAAGATAACCCGCAAAAAGGTGTGGAGGCAAATTCCTGTAATTAAAATTGTTCCAAGTCGCATTCTCACAATCTCATGATAACGACAATCAATGTCAAAAATGTATGGCAATTAGAATTGCCCTTTACACTATACAATTTTTCATTATCATTTATTATTGAAATATATAAGCTAACACACTTAAAATAATATTAAAGAAAATGTAAAAAAAAAAGAAACAGGGCATCAAAATTCGTCCGCATCGCTGTCAACAGGAACAGTGCCCAAAAGGCTGGCAGCATTGCCACGTTGTATGGCGATGCTGATTCTTTGGCCAGAAAATAGGCCAGTCCTCTGGTCACGTGAAGAGTCGACTAACCACTGATGGCAATTAGAGGTATTTTGGACAGATTAATGGTACAAGTCCGTAGCCGACTGCAGGCAGCAGCGGCAGGCGACGTGTCGCCACGACACTATTGGTTTCTATGTATTTGTATGAAAACGGCGTTTCGCTAGCTACTTAGCTAGAAACCAGTTAAGAAAGAAAGAAAGAAAATGCGTTTATTTGCGGTAATGATGACGCGAAAAAGAACATAAACACAAAAAATAAGAAAAGGTTGGGGGAAACATGCGTCACATCCACGCAAAACGGCTATCGCTCAGCATTATGCCGCGACCCTATGCAAGACAGAGCCCCAGCGCTGGTTTTCAGCGACAGCCGGCGCTGACGTAGTGACGTCGTCCGGTGGCGCAAACAATTGTTAGGATGCTGTACCAGTACAGTGTACTTACAAACGTCGTAGTTAAATAAAAATACAATAATTTAGCAGTTTTCAGTAGTGTCGCGGCGGCAGGTCGCCTGCTGCTGCTGCCTGCAGTCGGCTACGGTCTTGTATCTTAAGACTAAGATTAGAATTCGAACGTTGCTAAAATTACGGGATTTGCCCTTCCTATGATAAATGCATTGACGTCTTTCGTCTGAATGATAACTTCATTTATAAAGGCCTATTCAGTTTTAAACGATACCGCTGTCGGGCTCGGTAGAGTTACCGAATCGGTACGCGATACCGCTGCGCTGTCGGGCTAGGTACCGATACTGGTCCGTCTTTTGGTTCGTCACTTTCGATCAGTATCGCTAGCGAGCGCGACAGCGATATCGCTTATATCTGAATAGGCCTTTATGGTGTATAATGTATTCTATTTACCTATCTTTCTTGTGACAATGATAATATAGATGTTTTTACCTGTAATCCTGTGCCCCAAACCGCCACAATACGAGCATCCTTGTCCATCCGGCACGGGTACATCCGGTTCGCCGATCATGTCTAGCAGGAATGACGGGACCTGAAACAAAATGCATCCATCCATTCAATCAATATCAGCACTTTGGTGTTTGTCCAGTTGTTTAAAGGAAACGATTCTCCAGCCAAACTGTTGTTTATATCTAGCATCTGGCTTAATAATACTTATATTTACTAAATCACTCACTAATATCTACTAAACAATGTCAGTAAACCAATTACTATCATATCATAATATTGACAGCGAACTTTGCGTGAAAACCGCTTGCGTGCTGTACGATTATGAGACGTCATTGCTAGCGCCATCAACACATACAGTACACACACAGACACCCCCCCACACACACACACACAGAAACACACACTCACTAACTGCTTAGTACTTAACCATGCAGTGTCAAGCTATTTTGTACCACTTGCGGTACAACTTGATTTGTTTTGCACATCAAATGCCCCACAAATGGATGACAGGGCCCAGTGGACTGATGGGAATCCGCTGAAGCACAGGACCGGTCGATGTGGCGACGTTCGACGCTTGGGGAGGCTATGTCTAGCAGTGGACGTCTTTTGGGTGAATGATGATGATTTAGGACCTACCTTCTGCTGCGCCTCTCTCAACAGATGCGCCAGGTCCCTCAGCACACTGTCGTCAGCGGCTCTTCCCAGGAGTGTGGTGGCGACGCCCTCGCCACCAGCTCGTCCTGTACGTCCGATGCGATGCACGTAGTTCTCTATGTCTTCAGGCATGTCGTAGTTTATTACGTGCTGGATGTTTGCGAAGTCGAGACCTGGGAATCAAAATATTGGGTAAACTCTTCAAAAGTATAACACGTCTTCAACCCACAAGCCAGCATTGTCAACTGTTCAAACTGCCGAGATACAGGTTTTGCCCCTAGTTCGGCTACAGATGCTAACATATTGTATTATTTTCATTATAGCCTACAAACTTTTTACGCAAAATGGTTGTTAAAATGTTAATATTTTTGAAATACTTAAAAAAAGTATTATTAGGGCCTTGCACCAATTAATACTAAATATATTTAGAGTTAAACGTATTGAAAACATCATTCCATCTGTGTCATCTTCAACCAAAGAGGGTTTTCATGAAAATTCACGCCACCTGTTGGCGCCACTTTGATAAGAGGTCTCCATGTCGACAATGAATATAAAATATAATATGACGACGTTCATAAAACAACAAAATTGTGTCTTTCATTACGGGAGGACGCTGGCTCCTGCAACACAGTTTCTAACTAGTGCAGAAGTCAGAGAATTCTATTAAATGTTGTAAACATGTTTTATGTCAATAAATATATTTTTGTTTTGTTTGTTTGTTTTGTTCATCATTCGTTCATCATTGAGTCATTACTAGAGATCGGATATTCGGATGCATATTCACCTAAAGTTGAGATGTTGGCTAATATGGACTGCAGTTTTGTGTCGGTTGCGAAAATCCCGTGATTCCGGAATAGACAAATTTAATGTTTTTTTCTGACTATGGAATCGAATGCTTATCTACCTACCTAATATTTTTAAGTAGGTAGGTAGATACCAAACTGCCATAGCAAACAACGTCAAGATAAGATAACGGACTAGATATATTCGGTCTTATTACAAAACACGATCTAACTTTAGCCCGAGTCTAAACCTTCGACTCAGTTTTTGTATTTGCAACTTTATGCCGACTTTAGTAAAGTTCTTAATACAAAATTGACAATCTAAGACCGCACTAAGTTGTCAGTTTTGTAAAAGTAACTGTATTTCGATTTATGTTAGGTTCTTACTTCAAAAACAGGCTCGATGGTTTAAACCATGTCAAAAGAAAAACCTTGTTTTGTAATAAGACCGATTTAGAATAATTTATGTAGGTACCTATTGAAACACCTAGACTTTTTTTTGTAAATATTTTTTAAATGTCACTTCTATACTGTACACCCGACTATAGTCCTTGCGGAACTAGTTGGCCGCGCGTGGGACGGAGGGGCGGCGCCGTACTGAGTAATGTCAGCAACCGGCCCCCTCCCCCACCGCTCACATACCAAAGGCGCGGCCAACTAGTTCCGCAACGACTATAGTTATGCATTCCCGGTGTTCCTGGCCTCCCGGGTTCTATTTCCAAAAAATGTATTTTAAGAAGCCGCTTCCATACTTTCAGAGCTAATAATTAACTTTAGGTAAATATGCATCCGAATATCCGATCTCTGGTCACGACTAAAGAAAATATAGGCGCTTTGACACTTTTGACAGGAAACGGACCTGCCGTCTCGGTGCTGCCACCTAGTGAACGTCATTACAGAAAACCCTCATTGACATAAACAGAACGTTGTTTTAAATTCGTTTAGCGTTAAGTATTTTTATTGGTGCAAGCTGGCCTCCGTGTAATTTTTAACGACTGACTTCAAATTCATTGGTAATCTTTCAGTGGTAGTCATGAACAACTTTTAGCATCAGACCAACTGTGAAATGGCAATAAAATATATTTTATACATTTTCTTCACTATAAAGTAAATCAATATGTACTGGATTGAATTTTGGAAACATTACTGATTTACTCAGTCACCCCGCTCTGGGCGGAGCGGGAGGGCGTGTCAGACTCTTACTGACTAAAACCCACCCGTGTTCCTTCAGTTGCCTGTGCCAGGGGCCACGGTAACCCTGGCAGGCATCGGCCCTAGCGGACCCCATCATTGTTGCTGACATCTCTTTGAGGCGCGTGTGGAACACAACGCGCCGTCACCCCGGGCCTGGTCTTTATCAGACGGCGAGCTACCCGTTGCTCGCCGTCCGCAAACCCGCGCCTACGGCGGCCGGGAATCGGATTCCCGACGCCCAGGGTGTCTCCTGCAGCGACTAGGGGCGTGAGGGCGCGAATTTTGCCTCTCCCCGCGTTCCGCCTCCTCCTTTGAGAGCATTACTGCTTCGAAGAAGGAGGTGACGGCTTCCCATGCCTTCTCGCTCCGTACCATGGCCTGGACCAGTGCCTGACGCGAGAGATCGCCACCACCAATCGCCTCCACGAGGAGATTCAGGTGGTCTAAGATCTTAGCCAAATGCAATGGTACCAGCAAACTAGAATTACTTTATTTATACTACTTAAATAATCACCATACTCGGCTTCAAATGTTTTATTTCTCATAATACTTTGTGAAGCCACATAATTATCTACTTATTAATCATCATCTGCCTCACTTTTTCCCAAATATGTTGGGGTCAGCTTCCAGTCTAACCGGATGCTCAGCTGAATACCAGTATTTTACATGGAGCGACTTATCTGACCTCCACAACCCAGTTTCTGGGTAATACAATACCGCTTGGTAAAACTGGTTGTCAGACTTTCGGGCTTATGACGAGCCGTAAACGACTGTCAAAGATACACGAATGACAGCCGGGAGCAACGGCTTAACGTGGTTTCCGAGGCACGGAGGGATCTTGGTATGTAAAAATGGTCACCCATCCACGGAGCAACCGCGACAAGCGTAGCTTAACCTGATCGATTGACACAACACACTAAACAACGACAACATACTTTAAAAAAGTATCCTTTTTCTTACCTTTGCTAGCTACATCAGTAGCGACCAGGACATCTTTCTCTCCCCTCCTGAAAGCCTCCACAGCGCGGGATCGTTCCTCCTGGTCCTTACCACCGTGGATGGCTACTGCTTCGACGCCTGTAATTATGGAAAGAGCATAGATTAAGTAAGTATTAAAAACTTGGTTTTTGTCTAATAGACAAGTTGTAGGTAGGATTGGTGATTACAGTCTGTTGTTTTCATTATTTTATCATTTATGTACACATAATCAGCCTATACTGTATCCACTGCTGGGACACAGGCCTCCTCTCTCTGATTGGGAGTGGGCTGTAATCCACCACGCGGGCCCAGTGCGGGTTGGTGGTTCGAATTTGTGGTTCATGGTTCAGGACACTGTTTCTCACTATGTGTCCTTCACCATTTTAAGAGCAGTAGAGATGAAATAATTTACACAAAGTAAAGCGCTTGACTAGGTTCGAACCTACACCTCGTAAGTCGCGGCCGTTACCACTGGGCCACCACTACACTGCTCTATTTATGTACACACAATAAAACAGATACAGATACGACATATTATTAGTATTGAGTACAAAGGTACTGCTTATTTATTAAGACATTTATTCCAGTAGACCCGCGAAAGAAGAAATGAAAAAGAAATGTAGACAATAGTGTGTGAGAAAAAGAAGAGAAGAATTTGATATTGTGATAGCTTTGTAGCGGTATCTACATCGCCACATGCGAGTTGCGCGTCATACTGACGTCACGTAAATCCTGCATCGCGCAAGCAGAGTTTACCGCGCGACTAGCATATATACAACTTCCCGACATCAATCGCCGGACAGTTGCCCACCAGACACGACACCCGTCTGGTCGGAGGATCCTCCCTTTTCTATCGAGTAACGAGTAAACCACCCTGTTCCTCGTACCTCTATAGCTTAAACTAGAATATTAAATATACCTACATATAATGCAAAAAAAATTTACATATACTTAAATAAATACATAATGCTAAAATAAATAAACATTTATATAAAAAATCTTACAGTTAAGAGGAAAGGCAATGCAATGGTAATTGTTATTAATTTATTTATTTGATTGATAAATGATTTCATTTCTGTAAGTAGGTTTGCACAAACACTTTTACACGTCAATCATATTTCAAAAACTAGATGAGGTCGGCGCTTTCTATCTGACTACTCTGAGAGGAAAGGCCGAAACAAACTCAGAGGTCACAGTCTCTTTTAAAGTCCATACAAAATCTTGGTCAGATCATGTGAAGACCATATAGTTTGTTGTCTGAAATGGTCTTTTGAGGAAAAACCACACAGATTGAGTGGACCTGTCCAGTCAGTGCACGCAATTGTCAGTAATCGTGCAGCTCAACTTAGACTCAAGCAGCTCAACGATTGGTGATATATAAGGTCAACTGTGGATAATTATTGACTAGATGAAAAAGCGTTGCATTAAGATTGATTTACACAGCATAATCAGCCGACGATGTCCCTGCCACAGTCTCGCGTTTGACCACTACCTACCTGCATGGTTGCCTAACAGCAGCTTAACTCAGAACTTAAGGAGCTCAACAATTATTTATGTAGACACAGTAGTCTGTTGCAGTTTTAATCATGTTCTGGCAGTTTGAGTAGCTGATGCCTTGTCCTTTCTTTGGTATTGTTCGTCGAATCGTTGAACTCCTTAAGTTCTGAGTTGAGCTACACGGGTACTGACAAATGCGTGCACTGACTGGACAGGTCCACTCAAGCTGTGTGGTTCTTTCCTCAAAAGACCATTGCAGACACCGATCTACATAGCTTTCACATGACCTGACCAAGATTTTGTCTGGACTTTAAAAGAGACTGTGACCTCGTGAGTTTGTTTCGGCCTTTCTTCTCAGAGTAGTCAGACAGGAAACGCCGACCTCATCTAGTTAAAAAAATATAATTGACGTGTAAAAGTGTTTGTTCAAACCTACTTACAGAAATAAAATCATTTATCATTTAAAATACATAGAAATTCGAGATATAACTTTTGAATACAAAGGTATTTATTGCCTACTCGAGCCATTTATTTTAACACCCAGTCATGGGACTAAAAAGTTTTTCACGATGATACTGATTGGTGTCTTAAATACGCTACGTCACGACACGCGCGAAAACATAACCCTTCTTGGTAGTCGGGTAAAAATTACCACACTTAAAAACTCACCTTCATCCACATTCTGTTTCCTCTCAGCGAACACCAGGACCGGAGGAGGTGTCTTCTGAAGACATTGCAGAAGATGAACCGTCCTGGCTAACTTTGGCTGGGTTCGATTCCCAGGTGGCATCAAAATGTTATTGGGATTTCATCAGGCATTTCACAGTGGCAATCCAGACCCTGGATTTGTGGTCGGTTGATGGCAATAGGCTCGCCCACTATTATATGGGACTTTTAAAACCACTGGCCAAATGCCATGTGTACTTACTTTAGATATACCTCTGCCTAAGTTTTCGTGGAAAACAAGTGTGATTTTATAAGTTATAGAAGTACGAGGAACAGGGTGTAAAGTTCACTCATATCTCCATAGGAACGGGAGGATCCTCCGACCAGACGGGTGTCGTGTCTGGTGGGCAACTGCCCGACGATTGATGTCGGGACGTTGTATATATGCAAGTGGCGCGGTAAACTCTGCTTGCGCGATGCAGGATTTCCGTGACGTCAGTGTGATGTGGTTATGTTATAGATACCGCTACAGAGTTATTACCAAAAAAACCAACCTTTGAGCAATAAATATTCGTGAATAGCATCCACATCTTGCTTCCTCTCAGCGAACACCAGGACCGGAGGAGGTGTCTTCTGAAGACATTGCAGCAGATGTACCGTCCTGGCTTCAGCCTTGACTGGTTCCAACTCCTGTCGAACGTTCAGCGACGCGGCGCCCGCGCGGCCTACGTTCACTGTCACTGGCTTTACTAGGGCCGACCTGGTGGACATGGTGATTAGAGTATTATCAATATCATTCACAAAATAGAATACACTTTCATTATGTACCTACACCATAAAAACTACATAATAATATAAATGTAAAAAAATTATATAACGTGTAACAGAATAAACGCAACTCCTGAAAGTAGTTTGCTCATAATTGACTACTGAATCAATTTCAGTAACTTTTAATATAGGTATTTTTTTCAAAAATTATGTATTTTGCCATACTGTCATAGTTTCGTTTAACCTGTTGTATTAAATATGTTGTAGTGTTTTATTGTCCCTTAATAAATAAAATACTGATCGCCGATTGAGGCAAAGAAAATTAAATCTTATTTTAAGACAATAAGACTCAATTTTAAATGCATAAATTAATGCTAGGTTCAACACGATTTTCTTAATAAAAATAGTTAGCTTCAAAAAAAAATTGTTTTGCTCATTGTACAATAACCAAAACAACTCAATACTCTGATGGGGGTGTACGAGGTCTTTTTTTTTTCTTTTTTTTTCTTTTTGAGTATGGGAAATCATCAAATGACCCCTCCCGCTCTGGGTGGAGCGGAAGGGAGTGTCAGACTCTTACTGACTAAAACCCACCCGTGTTCCTTCCTTGGCCCTTTACGTTCCGGGTCAGCGATACCCCTTTCGGATGATCCCGCTTTCCCGGCAGACTTGGGCCCTAGTGTGCCCCCTCTTCGATGCTGACATCTCTTTGAGGCGCGCGTGGAACACGTACGCGCCGGTAAATGAGGTCTTGCGTTAATTATGTTACACGTTGGATAGTGTGACACACTGGGCGGTCTTATCGCTAAAAGCGATCTTTTACAGACAACCTTTGGATGGATTAGAGGGAGAAGGAGAGACAATACTGCAGGTAGTCAGTGGTGTACCATTTACATATACAATAAATACATAACCATAATTTTTAACTTAGACGTTAATTGCTGTACATAGGCCTCCGTCAAGTTAAGTCAAGTCGCCACCTCCAGGTCTAGATTAGAGTATATAATAATAATAATAATATGAGACAACATCCACACAAGGTCTACAGGTCCCGAACTAGGCAGAGCCTGTACTACGGTAACCTGATGACTGATATACATACTTATATACATATACACACCCAGACACAGGTCAAACAGACATGTTCATGCACACAAATGTTTGACTTGTCCGGGGATCGAACCCGGGACCAGCGGCTCAGAAGGCAGGATCGCTACCAACTGCGCCAACCGGCATATTGAGCGGCACATACGCAGACAACCATCCACGGAGCAAATACAAAGAGGAGACGGCCTAAGCAACTGTGCACTGTGATTCTCAACTAGGTCCTGACGTCATCATGTAGGCGTGGCCTTAGTCAGTGTATTGTTGGCGTTCGTCCTGTGCACAGCTCTGTAAACGTTCCGTTTTTACAGCATATTTGCGCTAGAAGACAAAAAGAATGAAGTGTGGTGTTTTATCTTGTAAAAACTACTCGGATAGACGTTCTGATGCTATGGATGACATCACATTTCATTCGTCAGTAATTTTATGCGTAATTAATAAAATAGTTCTTCATTCTGCATGTAGTGACATCTAGTGTGAGATAGTTACATAACTACAAAGTAAAATCAACAGGACGAGCGAATAGTTTTGCTATTGACCAGTAGATGTAAAATAAAGAAGTGGGCGGGATCTGATCACCCCTCACCCCGTAAAGTGTCACCCGTTGTTTCATACAGAAACCTTATTACAACATCTCCTCTTTGTATTTGCTCCGTGCAACCATCTGATGGTAAGTGGTCACCGCGTCATATGGACATCTGCAATACCAGGGACATTTTAGACGCGTTGCTACAAGAGACACATCTGAAAATTATGTCTCATGCCCTTGTAAGTACTCCCACACCCACCCACACTCTTCAAACTGGAACTATTTGATATTAATTGACTGAAATTATTGGTTATACAACGTGTCGTTTTGCGTCCTCGTCCAATTTCAGGAGGCTGATAAGAAATACATAAATAATCAAATAAAATTACGATCCTGCTCAATAATTAATACATACTTGTTTTTTTAGATATTTAAGTTTGACAGTATTTCAGAATACCCTACTTTCAAAGAACAGAATCGCCCCGTTGCGTATGCGGTAGGCAGTGTCGTACGACTATGTCGCTGGGTGCATGCGTTACAGTTACAGCGCAGTTACAGGGCGGTATCACACGGACCCTACACATGCCGATTTCCGAAAATTACAAAATTTTAAAATAAATACCTACTTATTTTATTATTGATTCGTGTCGAGAATCATTAGCATAGTTACCTCCTCGAATTTGACGAGGATGCAAAACAAAACCTTGTATAATAATTGTGTTATAGAACCAGGCGTTACTATGCGGGTCGCGGGTTCAATTTCCGCACGGAACAAATATTTGTATGACCTACAAAGTTGTTCCGGGTCTGGCTGTTTGTGTATGTGAGTTTAAATGTTTGTAAACGCACCCACAATACAAAGTTGGGGGATATGTTTTTTTTAAAGTAAGTCTGTGAGATTTACTGTAAGTTGTACAAGTTCCTGCACCTTTTATTTTCTTTATTTTTTATGTTGAAATCCAAGACAAGCTGACAGTAAAATTGAATGCAAAAATCTTTAGTTTTAGTTGAGCATTTTTTTTTTGTTTTGTGGAATTACGGCTAAATACATATGTTTAAATAATGATTCGGGTAATAAATTGTAAAAAAAATCATATTCTGCCTCTACACGAGCGAAGGAAAATTGCAGATCTTGCTTTCTTATTTAGCGTTATGAACGGATCTACTGACGTTCCTGAGTTGGTGGGCAGGATCGGGCTTCGTGTACCGGGCGCATTTCTTCGGAGACCACGTCTTCTCCATGTGCCTCAAGTCAGAGCTATCTACAGACAGAACTCGTACGTGATAAGAGCTTGTCGTACTTTTAACATGGTGTGTCAGGATGTCGAGGTTGATTTAGATTTATTTACTAGTAGCGTTGAGGAAGTAAAGAAAAGTTTGAACAATTGTTTTTTCGATGTATAACCCTTTTTGTTTTTTTATTTTTTTCTCTCAATCTTATTGTATTTTTTGAGCATGAGATAATTCATTTGCGTATCTCTTACGTCGTTTATTTCACATATTTGTTAATGTTACTCAAATTAATCGTTAGTAGAAGGCTGTAATTGGCCATCGTTTACACATTGTACTAGATGTTAAAATGTATTAGCTGTAAGTTTTCCTAAAATTAATAAAATAAAAATAAAATACCAGCTGCACGGGTCTATTGATCAGGTTAAGCTACGCTTGCCACGGTCGGTCCGTGGATGGGTGACCATCTTTACATACCGAGCACCCTCCGTGCCTCGGAAAGCACGTTAAGCTGTTGGTCCCGGCTGTCATTCGTGATTGTTTGACAGTCGTTACGGGTCGTCAGAAGCCCGATAGTCTGACAACCAGTCTCACCAAGGGGTATCGTGTTATCCAGTAACTGTGTTGTGGAGGTCAGATAGGCAGTCGCTCCATGTAAAATACTGGTATTCAACTGCATCCGGTTAGACTGGAAGCCGACCCCAATATACGGCGGTCGGCCCAATAGACGACACGGTTGGCGCAGAGGTTAAGCGCTGCGTGTCGCGGATTCGACTCCCGCACGTAACAAATATTTGTATGACCTACAGGTAGTTGTTCCGGGTCTGGCTGTTTGTGTATGTGAGTTTAAATGTTTGTAAACGCACCCACGATATAGGAGAATTTCGCAGAGGCGCAAAGATTAAAAAAAAAAATTGTTGGGAAAAGCTTATAGAGCCGAAGGGTGGGAATTTCCTCATCCTCCATAGTTATAGGAGGATCCACTGACCAGCCGGTCGATTCTGTAAAAATCTCACCGTGAAGACTTGCGTGAAGTGAGCTGTCAGTGTCATCCTTATGATGCTAGGGATTGATCAATGTTACATTTACAATCATAATCGAGATTTTAATAATATTTTTTTTATCCAAATTCTATTGATCATTTTATATTATTTCAAAGCAAGTATGTAGTTAAGCGGCTAAACATTAGGTACTATTTTCGGGGTTTTAAAATAAAATAGCAAAACAGAAATTCAGTTAGAAACTCAATGTTTTTTATAATTAAAATCTCGATTACGATTGTTAATGTAATGCTTGGTCAATCCCTAGCATCAGTGGGACGACACTGACAGCTCACTCCACGCTCACTTCACCTAAGTTTTCACGGTGAGATGGTTACAGAATCGCACTGCAGATGGGTGTCGCGTGTGGTGGGGAACTGCCCGAATTTCGGAACGTTTTATAAAATGTGAGTCTTTATAATGTGAACATATCGAAATGAGGGAATCTATGCTTAATTATATCGACGGAGAATAATATTTAAACAAAATCTAAATATTTTTAAAAACTTTGTTCGCTGCTGTTACCCCAGTGTAAACGACACGGTGTAACTTTTCAAGGAAGGTTGGAAGTAGTTAAGGGTCCTCAAAATGAAAATTGTGGAAAAAAAAGTACCCTCAATTGAAAATAAACATGTTTTTTTTAGCAAAAATCAGTTTTTTTTTTCATCGATTTTTACAATTATATAAAAATTTTCTCACCATAAGACCATTACCTACCGTTTTTATTACTTTAAGTAATTTTTCATGGTATTAAATGATAAATGATTTTATTTCTGTAAGTAGGTTTGAACAAACACTTTTACACGTCAATCATATTTTTTTTAAACTAGATGAGGTCGGCGTTTCTGAGAAGAAAGGCCGAAACAAACTCAGAGGTCACAGTCTCTTTTAAAGTCCAGACAAAATCTTGGTCAGATCATGTGAAGGCTATGTAGATCGGTGTCTGCAATGGTCTTTTGAGGAAAGAACCACACAGATTGAGCTCAAACTGCCAGATCATGATTACGCTGACAAAAATACAAAAATAAATATAAAAAAACCAATGACCGACATAGTTCTCACAGTCACAATAATTAGAATAATATCATAATAATCTTTGAGGACCATGTACATTTGTGTCTGAAATGGTATTTTGAGGAAAGAACCACACAGATTGAGTGGACCTGTCCAGTCAGTGCACGCATTATTAGCCACGTAAAGGTAAAAATTGCATGTTTTTAACTCAATCTCATAATTTCTTATCGACTGCCAAAGAAAGGCCCAGCGCACGACAATGCACTATTGTTTAACTGGTAGATAGCCTTTTTTTTAATATTTAGATTTTATAAATATTATTTCTGTCGATAAAATTAAGCACAGATTTTCGTTTCGATATGTGCACATAAAAGATTCACTGTATATGATAGCCGCGCGGATAACTTTGCTTGCGCGATGCAGGATTTTGCGTGACGTCAGTGTGATGCGTAGTTTGTATGTGGCGTTGAAGATGCCGCCGCAGGATAGACAGATGACGATAGTGAAGAACCTGGCACCTGGAACCTTACCTGGCGAAATTCTGTATCTTCCTCGGCATGGTGGCACTGAAGAGCAGCGTCTGCCGTTGTCCGGCGAAGTAAGAGAATATAGTTCGGACGTCTTCTTCGAAACCCATGTCTATCATACGGTCGGCTTCGTCCATGCAGAGGTAGCGGCACACGTTGAGGCGGACCTAGATGGAAATGTCCTTTGATAATTATTGCAAGCTTTTTTTTTTTTTTTTGCTGAGTCGTGTTAGGTCCAGCAGCAACAGCTTATTAAGCGTGTTCGCGGACAGGTGGGACTCTCCACTGCTGCGCCGCTGGATGCGCTTGCACACTGCCTTGTGAGCAGTGGGCATTTCCTCCTCGTCAAATTTAATGTGTTGCTTCTTCTGTGTTGTCACTGCTATTTTATTGTTTGTATTGATTGTTTGTATCTTTTTGTGTGTTGTGTATTTTTGAGATTTTGTTAGTTTTTTTGTTAGTATGTGTATTTTACTGTATGTTTCGTTCATTTTTATAAGTGTACCTATGGACAGAAAGTCTGAAATAAACGTTTATTATTATTATTTAACTTGCCTTGTTAGTTAGTATGTATTGGTCAAATCCTGCAAGCTGAATTAAAACCACTTCCTCTTAGCCTACGGAGTTGAAATTTTACACGTTGATTCCGTTTCGAAGACAATGCATTTTTGCATATTGCGTGACCTGATTCCACATCCAAGATTGGCTCCCAAACGAGGGAACTCCTTAACGGTCAACAATGAAGACACGAAATTTTACATACGCAATAAACTATGGTGGTCTATTCTAAAGTCTACTATGGCCTGACTGCTGCACCCAAGATTTGCTCCAGACGAGGGTACTCCTCAACGGTTAACAGCAGAGGTACTCAAAATTTTATACGCAGTCAATTGTGATAGCCCATTCTGATGTCCACCATGACCTGCCTGCTGCACCCAGGAAAGGCTTCAGTCGAGGGAGCTCCTCAACGGCCAACAGTACAGACAAGAAATTTTATATAAGCATTTAATTATGATAGTCCGTTCTATAGTCCACCATGACTTGGCTACTGCACCCAGGATTAGCTTCAAACGAGGAAACTCCTCAACGCCTAACAGCAGAAACACTGAATGTTTTTATACGCTTTCAATTATGATAGCCAGTTCTAAAGTCCACTATGATCTGGCTGCTGCATCCAGAGTTGGTTTCAGAAGAGGGACCTCAGTTGACCTCAGCGGCCAACAGCACAGATACAACATTTTATATACGCATTCAACTGTAATAGCCCGTTCTAAAGTCCACCATTACCTAGGTGCTGCACGCATAATTGGCTCCATACGAGTGATCTCCTCAGCGGTCAACAGCACAGGCACGAAATTTGGTAAATTCTTCGTCAGCTCGGTTGCTTGGATCTTAATTTGTGACTTCCCACACCAAGTCAATTTGTATTTAATCATCACACAACACCGGTATTCATTTATTTGCACGAGAATTTTGACGGGACCACCTGGTCGACGTTCCCACTAGCGGTAGATTGGTTGCGGAGAGGAGTTTGAGTGAAGGTGAAGGTATAAGTTATAGGAACAAGGAAGAAAGCCTTCGAATTAGTGATTTATGTCGAGTGTTGCAATATGTAAAATGAGTACATTATTTTTGAAGAAAATGTGTAATTAATTAATTAGAAGAAATGGCGCAGATAAGTACTATTATTCAATTATTGAAATACTTAAACCCAAAATTCTAATTTTAAATCACATTAGAGATGTTTTACATGACCAATTGAGGTTAATTTTAAAACCCAAATTTTCGTCGATGATTATTAAATTACAATTTAATAATATTATTATTATAAACAATAATAATTGTTGGAAAACCTTCTAACTACATATGAATGTTTTAATAAATTCCTTAAGTGAATGATTGTATAAAAATATCACCTAAACAGGGTCAGTTCACACTTTCATCAGATAATTTTGGAACCGACTAAATTCATTGGCATTTTATGATCATGTAGCTGTACATAATACCAACGGCCGCAGCGCGCTGGCGCTCGGCCGAGTGACCGACCGTGGAGCCCTAGCTCTCTGCTACCGCCACCGCGATGGTGGCGCTCCTGTCGTGAGTTCAGTGAACTACAGACTAATACGTGCTGTGCAGTGATTGGTTAATAGTTTCCGCAATGTTTTCAAAAGTGCCCACAGTTATATTTTTGTTAATTTAAGAATGTATGTATAAGTAGTTAGTTTTCCGAAAATAAAACCAGAACCGTTTAGTGTCTCGAACTGATTGTTTCTCTCGAAAACCTACAGACCTAACAATCACATACATCGTGTCAGAGGCACTCACCATCTTCTTATCGAGCATGTCCATCAGACGGCCGGGCGTGGCCACCATGATATGCACCCCTCTTTGTACCACCTCCATACATTCTGATACCGCCACACCTGGTGAACGAAATACAATTCTGTGCTAAGTACTAGCAAAGGAAAAATATGAGTTAAGAAAACAGTGTTTTGCCAAACTACTTGTCATCCTTGTAGCGGTATCTACATCGCCACATGCTAGCTGCGCGTCATACTGACGTCACGCAAATCCTGCATCGCGCAAGCAGAGTTTACCGCGCGACTAGCATATTATGTACAACGTCCTGATATCAATCGTCGGGCAGTTGCCCACCAGACACGACACCCGTCTGGTCGGAGGATCCTCCCTTTTCTATGGAGGTATGAGTGAACTTTATCCCCGTTTCTCGTGCCTGTATATCCTAATATCAATATTTACCTCAAAAAGAAGTCAAAGTCAAAAAGCTTTTTTTTTCAAATAGCCACTTTGAACGTCAACATTTACATTTAAATAGAATTGATCCTAGTCGCCCCTTCCAAAAGGTAGTTTCGTTTGGAGAAGAATGGGCAAGAAACTCCACCGTAACTCTTTTAAAATGTTACAATATTTTGCATAAATTAATAAATATAATTATATTATATCATGTGAAGACGATGCACTTGACTTTGTCTCGCCGGTGTCTCGACGGTGGCGCGTGTGTTGGATCATTGAGTTCCCTTCAAAGTGGTTGAGCTGAATGGTGCTGATCCATGCGTCATGTTCGTGAACGGGCGCCGTTAGTTGGGACTGGGCATCTCTTAGCTGCCAAGGCTTATTTGAACAATTTTTTTTTGGATTGTTTTTTTTTTAATTTCCATTTGCTGTACTCTAGACTCTTTTAACGTGTACGTCTTATTTACATCGTTCTCACATATAATTATAAATTCAACATTCATGATGTAACTAATATAATTTAAAAAAAACCAGTTGGGACTGGTCATCTCTTAGCAACCACGGCATAATTTAATTATTTTATTATGGATTGTTTTGTTTGAATTTATATTAGCTGTACACTGGACACTCAATGTATACGTCTTATTTACATCGTTCTCACATATAATTATACCTATATACAAGATTATTGATGTAACTAATATTTATGTAACAATATAAATTAAAAGAGTGTCCATGGAGTTTCTTGCACGTTCTTCTCCATAGGTACCTACCTACTACGCTTTGGAATGAGCAACTAGCTTCATATTTCTGACTGACCGATCACTTGACAATTTAAAAGTGCCTGTAAATGGTTTAATTGAAATAAATGCTTTCAGTTTGAGTCTATACACCTATGCAACTCTGCCTTCCTTTTTGAGGAATATTGGATGTTATATAATCTCCGACTTACCTCCAATTGCCAAACAGCTTCTGATCTCAGGGTTGCCAGTCATTTTGATCTGCTTTATAAAATGTTGTATGATGTCATGTGTCTGTTTCGCCAATTCTCGTGAAGGACATATTATTAGGCCGTAAGGGCCTTCGTTTCTGAAAACAAATTAATTAATTAAATATTTTAACCCCCAACGAAAAAAGAGAGGGATTATAAATTTAACGTGTGTATCTTTGTACATGTTGAAGCTTGTAGTTAGCAAGTTTTCCTACCTACAAATGATTTTTAATTGTGTTATTAGTCTGTAAGCTTTCTGTAAAATAATATAAAAAATCTGTGTCCGTCTCCGGCATCATAGCTCCCAAAGGGCTTAACCGATTTTGTTTGAAAGGTGACTTGATCGAAAGAGTTCTTGCAAAAAAAAAACTGTTTTTTACATGTTTTTAAATTTAACCTTTTTAATTCAAATTTAAACACAAACCGAGATGCGGAAGAGCATAAGATAAATAGAGCACAATGACCGAGTTAATTTCTTCATAAACGTACATGCAATTACATTTTTACAGATAACCATAGAGACTTTATAGTTTCAGACGATATAAGATTTGAATTGATATGTTCCATTACCAAAAATAATAACCATTTACGTGAAAAATGGAAGTGGCGCGATTTATTTGCTCCCAAGTGTAGTGTATATCTTGTTATTTTTTTTTAAATATCATGTTGACTTAGGGAGTTAAGCTGTCGGACAACGCCCTCTTCAAGTGGGTCCAGGGGCGACGGACTCAGGGACGTCCGTCGCCCCCCCACACACCAGGACCCGAGGTGGCGGCGCGTAGTGTTCCACGCGCGCCCCTCTTCGACGTCGCGGGGGGAGTGAAACCCCCCCCCCCCCCCCCCCCCCAGACCCGAAGAGGCCCGCAGTTGCGGGCCGGCACCAGTCGGGGGTTGCGGAAGGATCGTACGTTCCCGCGACCCCCGGCGTAGGTGTGAGATGGAACACCGGGGTGGTTTTTAGTCAGTAAGAGTCTGACAAGAGCGAGCTAGAAATTGGAGCATCATGACAAGCCAGAGCTTGAAAATAGGACTGCTCGTGTAGCTTGAAGCATTTTTAAGCCATAAAGATTTTATTTTATATTTTCATTATATGTATATTCATTAATTACGGGCCTCTTATCAATAAGAAATCTGAGGTTATGTATCAGTTATATTTTACTATTTTTCGCTTAAACACGGGGGCCTCTGTAGCTTGGGCAGGCCTCCGTCACTCCATGTACTTGCGCGCTATAATTACCTACCGCTCGAGCGAGCGCTCTCGGACCGTTTGCGGTCCAAATTCAGTGCGGTTTTCACAAGCGAAGCGCACGCACGTTGCTTGTAGGATCGCGCGGTGCTAAGCAATCACAACTGTACGCTTGAGCATTTAGGCACATTTTAGCATACAGTGATTGCTGAGGCGACGGAGTAGGCTATTATCTCAATAGGTATTGGAAATTTTCTACTGAGTGAAGTATCTGTTACGTAGTAACTTTTTAGTAATCTGTGGCTTGGGGGACAAGCACGATACGTTGTCATTGATAAGACTGGTACGGCGGTAGCTACACCCGTTTCCCGTGTGCATTAATCACAAAAATCTCACTTGATGAAGGGCATCTTGACCTCCTGCTCCAGACACATCATGATGATGGGCAGCGCGAAGACCAGCGTCTTCCCGCAGCCAGTGAACGCGATGCCTATCATGTCTCTACCGCTCAGCACCGCAGGGATGCCTTGGACTTGAATAGGGGTGGGATGCTTTATGCCTTTAGCTTCAAGGCCTCTGAGGATTCCTGGAAATATTGGTAGGGTTGTAAATTTAGGTGAGTTGAAAATAAGAAGCCGTTTGGGGTACCAATCAACTAGAGTAAAGCTCTGGTCAAATCTATTTTGAAGATTTTGAATGTTGTTTGACATTAGCATTACTTAATATAACAGTAACTTAATCTATTTGACATTTATTGAAATTAATTGTATTTTAAATCTGTATTGATGCATGTACCTATTAATATTGACTTTATTACTAATGTGAAAGTTTACATAATTGTATCACTTTATGATAAACCTTAATAGCTTTTGTGTTAAAAAGTAAAATATTCGACAATATTGATTAAATAGATTTGTAGCGGTATCTATATCGCCACATGCGAGCTGCGCGTCATACTGACGTCACGGAAATCCTGCATCGCGCAAGCAGAGTTTACCGCGCGACTAGCATATCCATATACAACTTCCCGACATCAATCGTCGGGCAGTTGCCCACCAGACACGACACCCGTCTGGTCGGAGGATCCTCCCTTTTCTATGGAGGTATGAGTGAATTTTACACCCTGTTCCTCGTACCTCTATAGATTTGTACGCCTCTAGGCAAAATATAGAGGATCTACCAATCTGTAACATCTCGCACACTGTTGTAATTTGACCTATGTTTACAAATAAAGTACTTACGCCTTACGCGAAATAAAAAAAAACTACCGATTTTAAAACAGCGCTTGTAGCATACTATGCGTATGCCCAATCACGACTAAGTTATGGAGTTATATTGTGGGGTAACAGCACAGATTCCCATACTATTTTTATCCAGCAAAAGAAACTTATCCGAATACTCACAAATATAGAACCGACAAACAGCTGCAAACCTTATTTTAAACAACATAAAGTCCTAACACTTACCTGCTTGTATATTCTAGAACTATGTAAATTTGTCAAAAACAACCCTACACTCTATACAAAATGCGAGGAAACACGAACAAAATACACATTACGGAACATAAATAAAAACAAATTAAATAAGCCACCATCTCGACTCAAAATCCACTCCACGAGCCCTTTAGTTATGTCTATAAAAAATTATAATAATTTACCTAAGGATATTAGAGAACAAAACAAAACTATCACATTTACCCATAAACTTAAGGTATTTCTGGAAAATAAAGCATACTACACCTTAACGGAATTTTTTGATGATAAATCATTGAGATAAATAAAATATCTTTATGTTATAATTATAATATAAAAATACCTAATTTAAAATTATAGTATAAGTGCAAAAACTTAGTTTAATACCCACTTAATGAAAGGATATAATATAGCCCTCTCTTCCTCTCTTCTAATTTTTGCTGTGCCCGACAGGGTCCATATTGTACTTTCCTGTTCTGTTATAATTATAACACCTTATTGTAAACATATGGTATGCAATAAAATATTGGATTGAATTGAATTGAATAAAGCATTCTGATTCTGATTCTGAAGCGTATTCCACGCAGGACGGATTCGCTCGCGCCGATCGTGTCACCTGACTTGTATGGAGGTGATCAAACTGGCGCGAATAGTCACGTGACGTCCTAATCGTTAAAACAATCGACGCGGACAACAGGTTCGCGATTCAGACCTAAGTTGTCGCGGTATACAAGGACTGAAATCGCTTGCACACATCAATGCTAGTTCCTTCTTCGTATGAGAAGAGTCTTTTCCCCTGCAGTGGGACGGATACCGCCGGATTTTATTCTTTTATTATATTTTCTACATCAACTAATTAATCAATCTGCCCAGCCTTTGTGTGTTTGGGTCGGCTTCTAATCTAACCAAATGAAGCTAAATACCAGTATTACATGGGACGGCTGCCTACCTCCTCTTTGGTAAGACTGCTCGTCAGACATTCTGGCTTCTGACTGCGTAACGATCAAAGATCTACGAGTAACAGCTGAGGATAAACCGGTCACCCATTCTCGGGCGTACTAAACTATCACTCAAAAGCTTTCCTCTACCTTACCTATAGGAAACTTCATATGCTGGAAAGTCTTGATAGGCGGCGGCACATCTTCTCCCTCCACCAATATCCTCAACTCTCTGCGGACCCTCTCGTGACGTTCCTCTGACAGCTCCAAGATACAGCGAGGTGGACGCCACGAGGTTTTTATTGGGTCTTCGTACTGTATACCTGAAAAATAAGGGTGGTTCTAAGTTTGCTACGACCAGGGGCCGTACTATGACGTGTGAATTCCATCATTGTTCCAGCGTGAAAGAGAGACGGAGCTATACATGACCGATAGCACTATCTCTTTTTCGCAACGGAATCATGATGGTGTTAACACGTCATAGTACGGCCCTTGTATAAGTACTGAACCGTATTGGAATACGGCGCTACAATAGATCCTAGATAAATCATTATCTTTATCATTGTGAAAAAAGAGAGTCTGCTGCACGAGAATAAAAAAGAGCCGCAAGAATGAAAAAGTGCGTAAAAATTTACACAGCGAATAACAAAGCATGTGTAGCGGTATGTACATCGTGCGAACGACGCATCATACTGACGTCACGCAAAATCTTGCATCGCGCAAGCAGAGTTTACCGCGCAATTGGCATACATACAGATTCCCAACATCAATCATCGGGCAGTTGTCCACCAGACACGACACCCGTCTGGTCGGAGGATCCTCCCATTTCTATGGAGGTATGAGTGAACTTTACACCCTGTTCCTCGTACCTCCAACAATTTAACGCTTTGTTCTGTAACGCATATTGCAACAAATAGGTACATTTCACGTTGCATTGCATAAATTCGGACGACTCATTTGTTTTGTAACCCCCATTTTAATTTTAAAAAGTTTCCATGGAGTTTCTTGCCCGTTCTTCTCCATAGGTACCTACTACGCTTTGGAATGGGCAACTAGCTTCATCTTTCTGACTGTAACTGGAATAAATGCTTTGAGTTTTATATTTCATGTAACGTATTATCACTGCAGTGATACCATGATTTTGTATTGCGTTTTGAATGTTTTTTTTTTTATATAGAGAGTATTATTTCTTATTTAAGAGAGCAGTGGTGGCCCAGTGGTAACAGCCGCGACTTACCGAGCTGTAGGTCATAAGTACGAACTCAGTCAGGCGCTTTACTTTGTGTTAATTATTTCATCACCACTGCTCTCAAAACGGTGTAGAAAAAAATCGTAAGGAAACCGGTAAGTCCTAGAACCAAAAATTCGAAGACATGCGACATCTACCATCCCGCGCTGGGCCCGCGTGGTGGATTACGGCCTACTCCCTCTCACAGAGAGGAGGCCTGTGTCCCAGCAGTTGGAAAATTATTGGCTGATTATGATTTTAAACACCAACAAAATCTAACTGGCACGAAAATCTCACTTGTCAGGATCATCCGTTTTCATAGACGATTGAATTGACCTTTTTCCTCCACACTAGGTGAAGGTTACCCATCTTAAAATTAACCTAGGAAATCGTGAAGCAGGATAGAATTAGAATGATACCTTTAGCCAGCTCAGCAACACCCATCAGCGCCTTGCCCTGCGCTACACTCTCCAGGATATGCTCCTCCTCTCTCGCTTGTCGCTCTGCAGCAGACAGCGCGCGCGCCTCTGCGATTCGCTTGAGCTCGCTGTGCTGGTCGAGTAGGGAGACGTTGTAGCGGCGACCCCATTCTTCTTGAGATGCTGTGTCGAGTGAGAAATTATGTTTGAAATGTTAGAGTATTTTCTCAACAAACACGCTTGGAAATTTAAGCATTATTATGACAACCTTCTTCGAGATAAATCGAAGTTGTTGTACTGGCCAAATACATGCGAGCAGCGGCCGGCAAAAGTTGTATGAAAATCCATATCTGTCGTGGTTTAGCGGCCAAATAAATTACATAGTAAACTCATATCTATCGTGTAATTTGAAAATGGAACAATCTTTTACTGTGAAACATGGCAACCAAGGAGGTAACTTATCAAAGGTTTTATTTAAATTTGAACAGGCTTGCAAATAGAAACCCGTTTGTTTAGTGAAAAATAAAAAAACAAATGAACACTTTAACGCGGGAAAATGGAGTCAATACGTGACTCTGAACTGCACTGCATTAAAAAATATTGGTCGATTTTTTTTTTTTAAATATGCTGCTCCAAACATTTTGACCACGAAGGTTACACATTTCCAAGAAACAGTATCAGATTGGTGTAAATTATTTATTTAGGTCAATTACCTACACAGAATTTAAACATAACTCGTGAAATGATTTAGAACAAGGCTGTCTAAAACCAGGCCTGGGGAAAGAAACTGGCCTGCTAGCATATTTGAATTTTCCCGCCAACAGCCGTCAGCTGGTCAGTGATTGTCTTTTGAGAACTGAAGGCCAATTCCCGTAATTAAAAACGTTCAAATTCAAGTCGCAATCTCATCTCAGCGACAGTCTAATGTCAAAAATGTGTTTACCTCTCAGAACAATAACTAAAGCATAGAAGGAAGCTAAATTTAACTAATATAGTCGTCTCTGTTTTCTTATACACTCATAACAGCATTAGAAAGAGACAGATGTAGGTTGCTCAAAATGCAAAGCGTCACAAAGCAAACGTCAATTTGGCTACCTTGGCTACCTTTATGATACTAAGTTTAAAAGCTACTTAACGTCTCAGGTTTTTGTGTATGACTTTGTTCATCGCATTTTTTCGTATAATGCTTATGGGCGCATGGGAGTTGAAGTGCTTCGTTGATTTTACGTGTTTTTATAAAAATAGTACAAAATTAATAGTGATTTAGTGTAAATCGCAAAGCTTAAAGATTAAATAATGTTCTGCGTTATAGTGGGATGTAAATCACATTCATCCCGCAAAGAAAATGATGCGGAAATCATAAGCTTCCATCGGTAAGTAATCAAATATGGTCATTTTATCGGTTTTGTATTCTCACTGTAGGTTATTTTGGCATTTTTTCAAATTATTTGAGTTTAGTGTACTCGGTAGTGTTTTGAAATCAATATTTTATGTAATTAAATAATTCGATTCTAGGGAAAATAGAAATTTTAAATCGGTATAGAAATTTTTGCAATAGTGCTTGCAAAAATAAACTATCGATAGAATATCGATAGAACTAACGTCATCTAAATTATTACATTATTTTTCTTTACACGTAGTTTTGGGAAGGATTAAATATTTAAGAGTGAAATAAATACCTAAATATCTACGGTCTTGCCAGCAAATCATTCGTGTGAGTAATGAAATGGCAGTGGTCAAAAAGCCGTGTGGCTCATGGTATAATAATTTAAACTCATGTGTAGCTATGATTTTTTTTTTAATTTTCAGATTTCCCTCCGATATTGATAATTATGAGACAAACATGGATCAACGCTATTGCACGTAACTACTGGGAATGGAAAAAACAACATCGTAATTGTTCCAAACATTTCAGCAATGACTGCTTTATTATAATTCTGCTTCAACGTCAATTTTTGATGATTTACTCGAACATTCATTCGATAATGATGTATTGGATGAACATAGAAATTTGTTGATTAAATTGATAAGCAAAGAATATTTAACAATTAGAATTCATTATATCGCGAAAGAATTATCTTCTCCTGTAGAAAAAGTAAGGACATTTCTAACAAAAACTATAATTTTTAAAGGACAGTGATTTAAATTTTTTGTTACTTGTTCCGGTGCCAATCGCTCTTTAAAAATTATTTAAGCGTTTTCTTGGTAATTTCAATTTGTTAATAATTTATCCTGTGTTTATAAATAAATAAGTTAATCAGACAGAAGTGAGTTTATTTCATCTTAGCATATTTTAGATTTAAATGCCAAGGAGCGATACCATAAACTAAGAAGTCGATATCGGTATTTATTTTATGCATAGTCACATCACTAGCTTATACTCTTTTGTCTATGACAGCGTACACTTCAAATGTCCTAAAGCGCCTTCTATGCTTTAGTTATTGTTCTGAGGTTTACCTACATTTTTATTGCTATACAATTTTTGACAGATTGACACAGATTAGAATGCGAACGGTCTTAAAAATACGAGAATTGCCCCTCAGATTACAACATTCCAAAACAGATCAAAAAATGTTTCGCCGTTTGTGAACCCATTCTCAATTAGCCAATATCCAGCTAGAAATTACAGAAATCAAAAACTACGTTTTTTTTAAACAGTATTGTACTGAACCAAAGCTAAGCTGGCATGTCCAAGAACCAAAAATTCGAAAGACATGTTACATCTACCAACCTGCACTGGGCCCACGTGGATTACAGCCCACTCCCTCTCACAGGGAGGAGACCTGTGTACCAGCAGTGGGAACATTATAGGCTGATGATGAGGATGATTTTACTGAAACAGTTTCTGCAAAACTACAAGTCTTCAGTCAAATTTTTTTGGAAATCGGTAAGTACCAGAGAAATAGAAATATTCTGGAATGTGTGATCGTACTTCACAGATTTTAGTAGTAGATAATAGTCAGATAGGAAACGCCGACCTCATATAGTTTTTAAAATACGATAGACGTAAGTGTTTGTACAAACTGTGTGTACTTACAGAGAAAAAACAATTATCATTTTAGTCTTTGTTCATACTTAAAACTATTTTTTTTTATCCATGTACGAAAATGCGACTGTGTTTTAGCCAGTCATAGCTTTTTATGCTTGTTTCGTTTGGCTTGGGCAAAACAATAACATAAAAATGTTCCAGATAACCTCAAAAACAAAAAATCAGACTACTCACTCTCATCATCAGGATCATTGTCACTAGAACTCTTGGGCTCTGCAGCAGCTTCAGCAGCTAGTTGACCAAGCCTTCCTAATTTCATTAATTGCTGTTTTTTTCGCTCTTTCACA
This sequence comes from Brachylomia viminalis, assembly GCA_937001585.2. Lineage (NCBI taxonomy): Eukaryota > Metazoa > Arthropoda > Insecta > Lepidoptera > Noctuidae > Brachylomia > Brachylomia viminalis. The sequence goes on along the minus strand of OW443322.2, from coordinate 9,021,047 downwards.
GGAACGTAAGGTTCATAGTTATCTATATCTTCTTCCGATTCTGAAGAGTTTTGCTCACGTCTATAACGTTTTACAGGCGGAGGGTTGTCTTTTTGATCTTCCATTGTTGTTTTGAATGTTTAAAACAATGCGATATTATTATTGTGAAAAACCCTGAAAAGCACAACGACACTCATAAATATTTACCAATTTTACCACAAATAACAAATTTATTTGACAGTGACACTTACAAAACAGTTTAAGGAGCGTTCCGAGTTGCGCTGTAATCTATTTGAGCGTACTAACGAACGGGCCCGGGCGCGGCGCAGTGGGCTGAACATCGGCTTTCATAGAGCTTTCTATCTGCAAGTGCCGGATTTTGGGCCGGATATTGCTTCTATTAGTTGTTACTATATTCAAAAATTACACCCGAGTTAATTCTGGACAAAAACGAAGGAATTATAATTTTTTTACGAAAAATTTGTATGAAGCTAGTATGAAAAAGTTAATTATCTCGCAAACAGCAAGGAAAACCGTAATATCCTTACAGGTGGTTATAGTACTATAAGTATAGTTAAAATCTCGCTGCAGAATTGGTCATAAATCATAATCGGAGTAGGGATGTGCGCTAGTTCCGCGCGCTCAAGGCCATTATCGATAACAGAATCATTAAGGTTATCACGTAAACATACTGCAGTCATTAAGTATGCAGGGTAACTAATGAGTACCTAATGTGTTTTTACGAGACTTCCTTCTCGTAAGAACACATTAGTATCCATTAGTTAATTCTATAAACAGAAGGTAATTATATAAATATATAAAACTATCGATATCACTCATCGACTGCAGTAATACACAGGACTACGTGTGGGCGTGGCCTGCCCATAAGGCCCGTGAGTGGGAAAGAGAGCGAAACACTCGAATGATTTATGACCGAGTCTGCAGCGAGATTTTAACTATACTATAATTATTTATGTTTTTGACATATATTATGTCATTCCGGTCGTATGAACCCGCGCGCGAAAAAAAAAAGACTGGGCTGAATGCCAGATGCGTCACCGGCGCGGCGGGGCGCCGCTCGGCCGCCCGATAATGTAAACAAAGCATTTTTACGACTTGGGTTTATTTGAATGGTGCTAACACTTGTGTTTTTTGTTATGGTAAGGAACGGGGCTTTAAGATAGCGGAGTTTCGTTTGAAATAGGATAGTATTCATGTAATCAAATCGTTCGTTAGTATGACGCAACCATAAATCATAACTTTGTTTTCAAATAAATGGTTATAGTTCGAAAAAACGAGCGATGACCTATATTGTTTAAGGTTTTAAATACATTATGTGTATATACTTAACGCAAAACTAATAAAACCACATAGCATTAGTACAATATGTACTATTTACGAGCGCCCAAAGTTGAAAAAATTTGCCGACGGCAAAAAAATAACAATGGCCGCCAAGACAATGGAAACAAAATGTTGTTTTATAAATATAAATCTGATACGTAGAATAAAAATATTGGTACCTGTGGAAAGCTTATTTAATGCTTCAACTTTGTTATAAAAGTAGTGGTATTAGAATAACACACTGTACTAAAATAAGGATCTGAAAACACATACACGTAATAACAATAAACATGAATCGGTCAGCGCCGGTTGTGGAATAAAACCGAAATTACGTAATATTTTTTCACTCACCGATCTTGAAATCCTGCAGTAATTCACTTCACTATAATATTTATCACATACTTAAACAGGCCATAGCACTTAAAACACTTGAAAACCCACTTAAAACACAAATTATTTATCACGTAAACAACACACGCGCGAGTCGTACGCCACTGACAAGACGTCATATTTTTTTAATTATTTGATTTTTTTGGTTGAACGCTTGAAGTGTTGTCATACATCCTAGTACGCGGCACAGAGTCAAGAAATCAACTAAATACACGGAATGTGTGTGTCCGACCTTATAGTAAAGCAATAAAGGTTGAAATAAAATTAAATAAAATTAAATTTAAAGGGAACTCGCGTTCACTCGTTCGTTAAACTGAATTGATGGAGCGGGGCCGACGTGACCAGAGTACGTTCAAGCGGATAACGGTTATCGCTGCTAATTTTTTTTTTAAAAATCGTCAAAATATTTTTACTTATTTTTACATATGAAACGGTTCCTTTTGTGACTAAATTAAGAACATTGTTCATTATGAAGAATTTTATTGACCCAAATATTAATACTATATAAAATAAGAAACATATTTAAAAAATAGAAAAAAGAAATCAAATATTAAACATTTTCCTTATCACTGTCGTTGTCAGACTCCAATTCTGAGTCAGAATCCAGATTGGATATATCTAAAAACTCGAACTCACTTTCCTGAAACTGAATTATGTCGAGAGTTTCAGCAAAAAAAGCTCTGCTTTCTTTTGTCATCTAACTTAGGCCTTTGTGCACTTAGGAAAGGATCCGAAGAAACAATAAGCATATTTAAGATAATATCTTGATTAGAATCTTGCCTGCTTCTTTCCGCGAATGATATTCTCGGAACCTCCTATAATCTTTGTTTCGAGACTCTGAGGCTTCTTCCGAGAGAGTTCCAATCGGCACAATATCATTTTTCACGATTATGTCAGCCCCGTGTATTAATAATTTATGTACGGTTGACGACATGTAGTACCAGTCGTACAATTCCACGTACTTTTCTGCTGTTATGCGGGCAAAATCTTTAAATTTTATTACGTCGATCTTCTCGCCAGATGTTATCGCTTGCAAAATCACAGCAAATCTTTTAATAAGATCTTCGTCCAAACCGGTAATAGCTGCAGTTTTATTGGGAAACTCGAAAAACTTTCTTGCGGTATTCCCGTCATTGGTAGTTCCCGAGCCTTGTTTCACAATATCAATCAACAGATTGAGCTGATCTTTGAATTTATTTTGAATATATTGTTTTCTGTTCTGCAACATTTCTTTGTCCTCATTACTTCTCGCTGCCCACCGTTTGAAGTCGAGTCTGTACGCAATATGTAACAGACATTCCATACAATTAATACGTGCGTGTAGGGATGACAAGCCAAATTCGTATATGTCAGCACACACAGTCTTTGATGTTACAACATCTAAGCGGTTCATTTCCGTAGGTTTTGCTAAGCACAGGTAGCACGATGCATTTGATCTGGCCTCAGAAAGGTACGTGCAGACTTTGGCGTCGATCATTGTCATCATTAGTTGATGAGTCACCATGTTATTATTAATGCACACTGTGGGGTTAAGAGCCTCAATTTCATCATCCATTGGTCTTTTGAAACCAATGACAACTGCTTCGCTCTCCTTTACAAAAGTTGAACTGGACGACAATACAAAGTGGAGCATGGTTTTGGGTTCGTCCATACAGTATTATCTCCATTTGTCAGTTTTAGTGACACCAAGGAGGTCATGAAAATGCTTGCATCATCTTGCTCACCCTCCATTTTCTGCTTGTATCGGCTATGGTTGGAACTTGGAAGCACCATCAAATCCCCACTTGGATATCAGCTTTAGCTGCTTATTTTGCACATCCGCATAGTCAGAAAGACTTTGAAGGATCCTCGTCACCGTGATGCCAAGTAAAGCTTGAAGTGTAATCCTAGCCGAGGAATCCGTAACTGACACTGATTGCTTCGGAGGGTAGCAATCAAGCTTAGTTTGTTGCATTTTATAGTAGGATGGATAAATATCCTTAGCACCTTCCCGAATGGCAGCCTCTCGCAAAGTAATATATTGCCACTTTGACAGTTTTAGTGAAAGAAGCAATCCAAGCGCTTTCTCTGGTGTAAATATGACTTTTTTCACTGGTTTCTTAAGCGTATCTTTAATTTTAACGGCTGCTTCAGGATTTTTCATCATGTATTCGATCACAGATGCGATATCCTCATGCCCTTCTTCTTCACGCGCTGCAGCTGCATATGCCAATTCACTGGAGTCTTCGCCTGTATGATCATCAGATCTTCTCTTTTTCTGTTTACTTCCCAAATCTTCGAATGGTTTTTGGGACCTTTTTGTCATTGTTCCAACGCGAACGGACAATGATGCCGACGACGACGGTTCTTGAGAGTCTGATTGTGCTCTTGGTATCTCATCAACAGTTGGTTCTTGATTAACTAAAGTTTGCACACAACTTGGCCAATCAATATTTGCTTGCAGCCAATTTCCGTACAGTCTTCTGAAGTGATCAAGGAATCGGTTGGATTTCTGACATCTCTGTAAAGCAGCTCGCGTGAATTTTCGACAAAATTCTTTGAGAGTTACTCGATCTTCGGTAGAAAGGCAATCGCTTTTGCGGGATACAACTGCACCAAACAATACTTCATGATTAAATGAAGTACTCTCACTTTTTAGAAGAACAAACAAGTCTAAATTGGTGATTAAACTTTCCATTTTAAGATTTTATAGTCGCAGGGCAAAAATTTAGTGTTAGCAGTTACACCGTTGTGAACAATCTAAATTATAAAGCAAAATTTTAGCCCTTTTATTGCAAAACGTCGATAATTAGTTAACTACCCTCATTAGAGTTTTAAAAGATGTGCTAATGAAAATTTATAATCGTCCAAAACATTTCTTAGAACTCTTAGCACAACTAATCAACAAATTAGCTTACTTATCAGAAATCATTAACAATCATTTAATCACCTATTCAGACTTATTAGAAGACTATACAATTTGTTATTTGGTATTTTGGATGTAAGTAAAGTTTTAAAACTCATTTTGTATTGATAAATATCTAATTCAAACATAGTTGTCTAAGTGTGGATGTACTATAAAACCTCTGACTACTCCTTCGGGAATATAGCGAGGATGCTATTTTATGTTACGTGTTGTTAAAAGTCTGTGTTCCTCAACCTAAAAATCAAAAGGAACAGTTTCATGTGTAAAAATAATTAAAAATATTTTGACGATTTTTAAAAAAAAATTTGCAGCGATAACCGTTATATGACATATGTCAAAAAATCATAAATAATTAGTACTATAACCACCTGTAAGGATATTACGGTTTTCCTTGCCGTTTGCGAGATAATTAACTTTTTCATACTAGCTTCATACAAATTTTTCGTAAAAAAATTATAATTCCTTCGTTTTTGTGCAGAATTACCTCGGGTGTCATTTTTGAATATAGTAACAACTAATTGAAGCGATATCCGGCAAAAAATCAGGCACTTTCAGATTGAAATCCCTAAGTCTATGAAAGCTGATTTTCAGCCCACCGTGCGGCGTACTGAATTAGCGTGAGCGCGATAATGATGTCCCGTGATATATGACGTCATGACATGAGCCATCTTGCGATAATGGCGACCATGTCCTAAATTAATATCACCGTGAGCGCTGTCAAAAATGATGGCAAACTAAAGCGGCATTTTCAAAATTATGCTGTAAAATCCAAGACGTAACAGAATACCTGAAATGAGTTTCAAACTCATGCGCATTATGTTTAATTATTGTTGCATCAATTTGTAGTTTTATTAATTATTTTTAACATAGCTAATAATATTGTCATACATATAAATATTGTAAACGGGTATGTTTTAAAGTGATACAATAATGCGAACTGTAAGAACTGTCTTTTCACCTGTGACAAACAATAAATAAATGAATATAAACATGGTATTTTACTTCGGGGTAAATCTTTGCCGGGAGCATGTAAATACGCTAATGTAAGCACTTCATTATCCGTTTCATCCCTGGACGAATTGTCGTTCTCAAACTCAAAATCTGAGTTATTTATCAGAGTCGATAGAGTAATCCAACAAAATAGAAGTGCCAATGCGTTGAACTTTTATTTGCAGAAGATTATCCAATCGGTCTTTTTTGTGCAAGGTTTGAGGTTGACGTTGAGCGACCAGTGTGAGCGCGTTCACGAGCGTTCCGAATTGATGACAGTTCTAAACTGTCATAATCATGTATCAAACGGAACGCAAAATATGGATGTGATGTGATCACCGTGAGCGATCATGGTCTAATTCGGAATGCAGGGTTTGTAAGTACGTTCCGTTATAAGTTATAACGCTTTCTTAATTTGAGAAAACAAACAAAAAATGTGAAACTTAATGTTAGTGGTCTTTTGTGTTCTGTGTATTACATATACTTATTTAAAATAAATGCTTGTTAGCACAATTTAAAAAAAACCGCACCAAGACGGATCTCATGATGCATGATGCCCTGTAAACCTGTGCCAAACGCATTTTTTATACCAGTATGACTATGATAGATATGCACTCGTGCACAAGAGATCAAAGAGTACAGTATACAAGAGATTACGATTTATTTAATTGAATCTGTTTCAAGGAACTTAGTAAAATAAAATAATAATTAATTATTCATCGATCAAACTATCAAACTCACAGGTTCAAACTATTTGTTTTGTTTACAAAGTTTGTTTGATGCAATACACAGAAACATACTTTTACAATATTACCCACATTATTCTGAAAAAATACGTATATTAAAGCTTTTGGACGTTTGATTTTACATATGTTAAGAGTTTTATGTGACTTATTCAATGATTAGATAGATCAAAATTGATTCTGCTTTTGAAAGAATCTCCTCGTAGAATTGTGGGAACTTGAATGCAAAATTGCAATTTTTCTGTCAAACAATCACACGATCAACGTGTTGTCATCTGTCAAATTGTCAAAATATGCAAGTGACACGTAACTTTATATAATTAAATTACCTATTTATGACCTCCAAATGTGTGAAAACGTGAAAATTTTCTCATCAACCGGTCATTAATATAGTATACAACATGTCAGATAAAAGTTTCGGCGACTGCCCGAGCAGGAACATTGTTAAAAACCCGCTTCTGTCCACTGCCGTGACTGGGCTTTCCATTGAGGATTTGACGCATAACGCGGTTTTGGTTCCCGTTGCGGCTACCCAGGGACTGATCACGAGATCAGGTGAGTACTATTATTTATTTTTATCCCATTTGTACGCTACAAACACGTTTTTCATGACGCTGTCCGGTGAAAGAAGCCAAAATAATCGACATAGTTTTTAGCGATCTCAATGTCATAATTCGCGATTTTCTCGCGATTTCTTGGCTATTAGACGTTTTTCAGTCTTTGCTTTAGTGTTAAATGGGTCGTGAATGTAATTGATTGCTAAATAAACTGTGTTAGTGTCGTGAGAAGTGTATAAATTGTTACAAAACTGAAGTGGTGGAGATGTCGTTTCTTTACAAGTCATACAAAAACGCACCTTTTGAATATGGTTTTACGCCGGAAATGCGATTTTCGTTTCGTTCTAAATTCAAAAGTATGGAAAAATACTTTTATGATGCTACACTTGTGAGTAAATAAATAAAAATAATGCCAAATTGTCTTTGGTTGTTTGACCAAGTAGGTTTGATTACAAACTAGATTCTTTGCCAGTTTTTGCTTCTAGATATTATCTAACTACTGAGTTTATCAATTTTATATGATTTTATGTAATAGAAGATGGTGATGCAGCTGAGCTTATAAGTTTCCATAATAACATTATTGTCTAGAAATTATGTTATTGATCATAAAAATTCCTAAGCTTTTTAGTTTAGATCATAGTAAGCTAAATTATTTATTTATTATTATTATTAATTACAACAGTTATAGACCAGTAAGAGTAATTAATTAGTTCATAACTGCATACAGCGTTAATATTAAATAAAATAAAAAATACATTTCATTAGGTTACAAATTATTAGAACATGCAATTATTCATATACAATGTCTTTCACAAAATCTAGAGCACAATAACATGATTTGGTTGAATCTGTCGGTCAACCCGTCACATTCAGGTAGGTCAAAAATAAGGGCATTGATTGCGCTGCTCATGCAACACAGCGGGGAATGCTCATGCAACACACGGGACACCGTGCGGCACTGTGCAGTCGTGAATAGTCTGTGCCTTTATAGTGAATATTGGAAACCCAACAATTTTCTATTTACTTACCTTATATGCCTACTAGCGGAGCATTGTAGTAATTTAATTAAATCTACAAGTCTTTCTAAAAGCTATAAAATGGTAGACATTTTTTTTTTTTTTTTTTTTTTTTTTTTAATTATATGGGGCTGTCCAATAATAATTTCCAGGATTGTCCGGATAGCTGTGGAATACCTCTCCCCTCTTCATAAGCATCTCAGGACATGTTGTCCCCTTTTTGCTATAACACTATGTGCTAACGACTGTCTTCAGGGGAACATTATTGAGTGCGCAAGTCACCCCCGGCCACTTCTGACTTCAATAAAAAACATTGGTCAGGCATGGGTCGTTCATAGTCATCGTCCTTGGGTGCACTTGCATATTGGGAACAGAGATAATCGTTGGTTAGAGCCTCAATTAATTAAAAACGTCTAACGGGCCTCTGTGAGTTGGGTTCAGCCCCTCATATGCCTTCCAAAGTATGTATATTATACCTTGAATATTTCTATGTGAGAGAGAAAATAAACTTTTTGCAAAAAAACCCCAGGGTCTCGAGAAATTTCAAGTCAACCTGATGACTGATATACATACTTATATACATATACACACCCAGACAGAGGTCAAACAGACATGTTCATGCACACAAATGTATGTCATGTCCGGGGATCGAACCCGGGACCAGCGGCTCAGAAGGCAGGGTCGCTACCAACTGCACCAACCGGTCAGTCATACATGTCTATCAGCTATTATTTCAGTACTGACCTCTTTTCTAGTCATATCATCTTTAACACAATCTGTATATCCATAACCAAATAGATTGACTTTTCTCCTACTAGTAAACGCTAAGCTATTGTGGGAGCAGCACTGTCCAGCTCTTTCCATTGATGATCAGCATTTTGACCTTCTTATAACATGTGAGCTGAAGCTATACAGGGTGTCAGGCATGTTTCTAGACCTCCTAGGTTAGAATTTTTTGTCAGTTATAAAAAAGAAATTGCTGATTCATAGAAAAGTGCAATGATAAATGATTTTATTTCTGTAAGTAGGTTTGTACAAACACGTCAATCATATTTTTAAAACTAGATGTCTCTCTCTCTTAAAGTCCATATGAGTTTATTGTAATTTATTTGGCCGCTAAACCACGACAGATATGGATTTTCATACAACTTTTGCCGGCCGCTGCTCGCATGTATTTGGCCAGTACAGCAATTCCGATTTATCTCAAAGAAGTTTGTCGAAATAATGCTCAAATTTCCAAGTATGTTTGAGAAAAGGATTTTACTACAGACGTCCATAAACTCACGCCCTTCAATCAATCAATCAATCAAATTATTTATTTCGGGTTGCATAGACCCATAGATAAATACCTTAACCTAAGTATACATATTATTATCAACAATAAGTGTTAGTAAATAAAACTTAAGCCTATGTTAGTAACACTTCACTAGCACTGCACTACGTCTTTGTGCTGTCGTTTGGAATAGGTCCCATGGGGGTACAAGAAAATACAGAGCGCTAACTGCTACGATCCTTACCATTATTTTTTTACTACCTCGAAGCGATCATTTTCTTTGAGTATGCTCGAGAGAGAAGGTTGTGTTGATCATCTTGTGAGTGAATATTGAGCGGCTACTTGCCTTGCCTTTGTGCTTATCGTCCGAAGGAAAGAGCATCCGAGTGTCGTCGGGTGTGCGCGAGCACCGTACGTCTAGTCGCTGCGACAATTAGCGAGAGCGTGCGACTCCTCTAGCCTGTCGTTGCGAGTCTGCAACTCGACGCCATGCGTGCGGAGTTTTGAACGAGATATTATGTCGGGGACTAAGTTCGTTCGTATTACGTATTATACAAATTCAAGAAGAAGAGCTCGAGTGGCTCTCGAATATCAAGCGTTTGTGTACCCAGACTTTTTCAAATGGGTCAAAGCTGTTTTGTGGTCAACCTCTAGCTCTTCAGCTGTGTAGTAAGCGTAACTAATCCTGCTCCACCTTTCCAAAAAATGGCATCGACTTTATCCGTAACAGGGCGACCAGAGCGAGCTGCATCTTTGACGTCAAAATTCTCGGACTGAAAACGCGTGAACCAACTTTGTGGTACTCTTACAGACACTGCGTGAAGTCCATAAATGCCACATACTTTTTTCCCGGCTTATGTCGCATTTTCCCCTTTTTTGTAATAACACTTCAAAATGGATCGAATTTCTTCGTTAGATTCACTGTATTTAGCGGACAGAAAAACCATTGAAAAATGGCGGGAAATCATTTTTACATTTTTTTTGTATGTCATCTATTTATTGGTATAAAAACCAGCCAGATACAAACAGTACAGCCAAAGAGATTTTACTACTCATTTATACATATAAAATACGAAAAAGCTTTTTCATTGACCATTATGTGAAATTGTCGGCCGCAGCCTGTCGTTGCGTCTAGTCGCCGCCGCGCCGTGCTGTCGCAGTCGCATGTCGCATTGTGTGCGCCATGTATAAACGAGATATTTACCTTCTTTTTGATGTCCGTGATCCGCCATGCTCACGCATAAACTGAAGTTATTGTGGGTAGGTCTTAAAAGTCAATAAAGAAACAAAACTACACACGTCTGCAGCTCTCAATGGATTTCGCGTTTAGTGTTTCGACAAAAGTTATCTATTAAAACTGAATTTTTCTGAGTGTTCAGAAACGTAATGGTCGATATACAGGTTGTGGCGTAAATAATGGATAACCCTGATACTGTCGATCGGCCAGATTATCATCTATCATTTACCCCGCTTATATCGCCATATGCCCATGGATGACCCAATTATTGATGTTTTTGATATTTTAAATAAAAACCGTACTTTACTCTTACAAAATCAGCTGCCATTTCTACAATTGGTGACTTGTTCACGTTTTGTTTTTATTATGTCACTCCTGAATATTTGTATTATCAGACCAGTATAAAACAAAAAAAACAAAACAACAACTAAAACAAAAAACAAATTAAATAAAACAAAAAACTTAAATTTTAACATATTTTCTACGGAATTATGCAATTCTGGGCCCATATATCGAAAAAAAAAATGTACGCGTATGTATGCGATATAAGTGGGGTAAATGATAGATGATAATCTGGCCAATCGTCAGTTTCAGGGTTATCCATTATTTACGCCCTATATAAGACCAATAGCTAAATTGAATACTACCTTCAACTCGCGGCATCAGCCGCGTAAATGTTCTTGTTATAGCTTAAAATATATCCTTTTTATACTCGGAAATACTGTAGCATTCCATTAGTAAAAGAATTTTCGGAATCGAATCAGCAGTTCCGAAGATTACCCCGTATATACAAACTCACAAATTTTACCTATTTATAATATTAATGTAGCGGTATCTACATCGCCATATGCGAGCTGCGCGTCATACTGACGTCTCGCGAATCCTGCATCGCGCAAGCAGAGTTTACCGCGCGACTAGCATATATACAACTTCCCGACATCAATCGTCGGGCAGTTGCCCACCAGACACGACACCCGTCTGTTCGGAGGATCCTCCCTTTTCTATGGAGGTTTGAGTGCACTTTACACCCTGTTCCTCGTACCTCTATAATATAGAGTTACGATCTTGCGTTTATGAATGAAATAGTGGAAGCGCTACTAAAATTTAACTCGAATAATAATAATAATATAGGACAACATCCACACAAGGTCTTCAGGTCCCGAACTAGGCAGAGCCTGTACTACGGTAACCTGATGCCTGATATACATATTTATATAGATATACACACCCAGACACAGGTCAAACAGACATGTTCATGCACACAAATGTTTGACTTGTCCGGGGATCGAACCCGGAACCAGCGGCTCAGAAGGCAGGGTCGCTACCAACTGCGCCAACCGGTCAGTTAATGACAGAATAAAAGTGATAAATTTCTAACTTCTATATTAGATGTCTTAAATAAATTATAACAATGCCAATAGTAACTATTAACCGTCTGGAGTTACTGTGTTTCGGCTCCAGAACGATGTAAAATTAATCGTGTATTAGTAAAGATACATTCTGGTTCAGAATACCTCAGATAATTGACACTGTGCTGTAGGTACTCGGCGGTAAAAATGGCACATCGGCGAGGTAATTGCGTATCACACTAAAGACCACTTGCATGTTCATGAATTATCCGAAGTAACTGGGTTTATCAAATAATTCATCTTGCGCCATCAAGAGTTACCACCGCGGTTTTTTTTTTTTTTTGAGGTTAGGAAATCATCAAATGACCCCTCCCGCTCTGGGTGGAGCGGAAGGGAGTGTCAGACTCTTACTGACTAAAACCCACCCGTGTTCCTTCCTTGGCCCTTTACGTTCCGGGTCAGCGGTACCCCTTTCGGATGATCCCGCTTTCCCGGCAGGCTTGGGCCCTAGTGTGCCCCCTCTTCGATGCTGACATCTCTTTGAGGCGCGCGTGGAACACGTACGCGCCGTCCAGCACGGGCCTGGGCCTGATCGGACGGTGAGCTACCCATTACTCACCGCCCGCAGGCCCGCGCCTACGGTGGCCGGGAGTCGTCACGCGGCTCCCGACGCCCGGAGCGTCCTCCGCGGACCTAGGGTTACTTTTAAATAATAGGTCTTTACGTATGAAGTTGCCGTTTTACAATACTGGCCATTATTTATAAATGTAATTTATGTATGGCTGGCAATAAATTCTAAATTCAACTGAATTTTATTTAGAACAAATATGGCATTCTTTTTTCAAATTCAAGTCATTTGTTTATTGATTAGCGCTTTGTTTTTACTACATTTGTATCTTTTTCATCAATAATTATTTATTATACATAATAATAAAAATGCATTTATAATTCATATTTTTTTTACTGTCCATATTATGGACATCGATAAAAATACGAGTAATTATGGAATACGAGTTCCGTCGCGGTAGCGATGCCGCATAAATGGCTCGCAACATAATTACGGTGTGAACACTACAAACGAACGCACGACGCTTCGCTTTGAACGCTTCCGACATGGAAATTTTCATCAAAAAAATGATCCCCGTGCCGTGGTCGCCCGAAAACTAAATCAAATCAAATCAAATCATTTATTGGTTTGCAAACATGGGTATTCAATACATATATGTTTAATTTAAAGAGTTCTCCATGCTCTACCGTCACATGGGCATGCATAATCATTTAATTATTTAATTTACACAAATTTAAAGTTAATATAATTTTAAATAACAATTTAAGAGAACAAAATAGGTAATACAAAATATAAATTAATGTCAAATCGTTGGGATGAGAGTAAAAAATGTCACAATAATAAAATAAATTAATGGCAAATGTCAACTAAAAATGTCACAATATTAAAATAATGGCAAATGTCAACTAAGGTTATCTACAGTTAAATTACAAATAAAAAAAAATGTTAAATGTCATCAAGGTTAGGCACAATAAAAATAAAATAAAAAAGTCAAATGATATAATAGCATGTCAATAAAGGCACCAACGACGATATAAGGCGATAGTGGAAGCTGACGATACTCAATCTACGGCTGAGTTAGTAGCAGCTTTCAACATTAGCATCAAAACAATATTGGTCCATTTGCGTCAAATCGGCAAGGTAAAGAAACTTGATAAGTGGGTGCCGCACGAACTGAACGATCGCCAGCGCGACGAACACGTTGAGGTATGCCTTGCGTTGCTTAACAGACACAGAAACGAAGGGATTTTGAACCGCATTAACACTGGCGATGAGAAATGGATTCTTTTTGATAATCGTAAGCGGTCAACATGTTGGTTAGACCCTGGTGCAGCGCCTAGGCAAACCCCAAACGAAAACTTGCCCCTAAAAAAGTCATGTTCACTGTTTGGTGGTCTAGTGCCGGTATATTTCATCACAGCTTCTTACCAAATGGCACCAGCATTACTGCGGATGCGTACTGTGAGGAACTGGACACAATGATGGAGAAGCTCACAAATCTCTGGTCCCCGGCTGCTTCTACACGACAATGCTCGATCTTATACGGCACAGCGGACGGTCTCTAAGCTACAAGAGCTAGGGTTGGAAGTTTCACGTCATCCACCGCACTCACCAAACCTTGCGCCGACAGACTTCAACTTATTCCAAATTTGAAAATTTTCTTGGCAGGGAAAAAATCAATACCCGAGAGCCAGTACAAAATGCCTTTGAAGAGTTTGTTGGCTCCCGTACACTTGACTTCTTCAAGAACGGCATTGACACACATTTGCACATAATTGACTACTGAATCCATTTCAGTAACTATTAATATAGGTATTTTTTTCAAAAAAATAATTTGCAATACTGACCGCCGATTGAGCCAAAGAAAATTAAATCTTATTTCAAGGCAATAATACTCAATTTTAAATGCATAAAGTAATGCTAGGGTCAACACGATTTTCTTAATAATAATAGTTACTCTAATTGGGGTGTATGAGGTCTTGCGTTAATTATGTTACACGTTGTATAGCGGTGATGGCCGTCTATGGGTTTTGCTAATCTTTGACTAGCTTTAATGCCTAAACTATTTAATATATTTGAATGCAGACTGGAAACGTCATTGGATATACGCAGTTTAATTTATTGTCGTCTATTCGCGTACTTTCATATTTTATTTCCCTACTAATAGCGCTAGTGACCATTTATTTGATTTAATAACTTATTGTGACTAGTTGACTACTAAGTTTCAACATACGATTCGATTTATTAAAATAAAACCATATCACAAGTGTTGCAACATTTTTATGTAAAGAAATAAAAAAAAAAAACAATAAAATATTTCTAATTCAATGTTTATTTCATAAAAATCTTGATTTTCTTTTTACAAAATATGGCTTTTTTGTTTTATAAACTAAATATTAATTTATTGTACTACCCGTATTAGTAAATAATTAACTAAAAATACTTATTTTTAATATTGGGGTGAAGGTACCAATCTGTTCTTTATCCATGGTTTTTTGTAAAAAAATTAATGTGTAACATAAAATGTTATAATAAACTATTTTTTGATGATTACAGTTTTAAAAACATTGGAAAAGAAAAGAGGTCAAAACAAATATTTTGTCTTCCAAATAAAAATCTTTTGATTTCACTTAAAAATGCCAATAATTTCAGTTATATTTTTAAAGACCTTCACCCCTCGTGTTATTCTAACATCTAAATCTAAAGCTAATAAATAAAAACTCAATATTTGTCAAAATTTAAATTAAATAATAAAACAAACATGGCGGAATCAATTAAAAAACTAGTCATAACTGTATAGTAATTCTAGCATACGTTTTAAGTACTCCTGTCTCTTTAAGTACTTGGGGAGTACGATATATGTATAGTAAGTGTCAAACTTAATGGCGGCTCTGAAGTCGGCTATACCCTGCGCAGTACCCCACCCCTCACCCCCGCTGACACGTGAATTTGTTAAGAGCGTTTATACCTTATGAGTGGCAACGTCGCAATTTAGTGTCATATTTCGTGGTTTTAAATTTTTATCATTTAATCGGAGCTATATTTTAAAAATCTGTTTAATTAACTTTTTAGAATTACGTGAAAGTGTTTAAAAAGTAAGTAACCGTAATGCTTACAGTTATTTTACAATGAAAATAACGCCCTGCAAGTTTCCAAAGTATTATTTGCATATAAATAGAACTGTAAACGCAACGATTTCTTACCTTTTACACAGGTTTCACATAATTCTAAAAAGTTAATTAAACAGATTTTTAAAATATAGCTCCGATTAAATGATAAAAATTTAAAACCACGAAATATGACACTAAATTGCGACGTTGCCACTCATAAGGTATAAACGCTCTTAATGCGCAGCGACTCGCTTCATGTTCCGAGCCTCCATAAAGTTTGAATCGGGATGTTAAACCTTTTTTGCCGACGCACACCGAAGCTATTCAACACCGACTCGACTCAAAGTACAGCATTGAAATGTCACTTTTATCTTGTCACTTATAGTGACATTTCCAAAAGTAAGTGACAGCAGTTGAAGTAAGTATCGTGTTATCCAGTAACTGGGTTGTGGAGGTCAGATAGGCAGTCGCTCCATGTAAAATACTGGTATTCAGCTGCATCCGGTTATACTGGAAACCGTCTTCAACGTGGTAGATTACGAGTTTGAGTCGAGTTGTTGAGTCGATACCTACTGTGAACGTTGGCCAAAAGGCGCAACGAAATAGGTAGGGGTTTATTTATAAAAGTTGCTTAAAGTGAAGTAATTATTAAACATACATTTTGAGCTGTGCCGCAAACTAGGTCCCGCCACTTATCCTGCCTTCTGTACCTTTAAAAATGTAGCTAAAGAGACCTCTGTGCTGTCACCGAGGACGTCGTGGCGATGGCGACGTTTTGTGCCAACTATATTTTATATACCGTCCTGCCATCGACCCAAAGACGGGGAAGACCATACATGTTTTGACGTTTAAACGTCTCTTTCAACTTTAACACGTAAAGCGCTCAGTTGTTTGTCGCACAGTTAGGCGTATTGTTATAACGACGGGGTCAGCTAGGGCCGATGTCTGCCAGGGTTGCGGGAAAGTCCGAAAGGGTTACCGTGGCCCCTGGCACAGG
The DNA here is from genome assembly GCA_937001585.2 of Brachylomia viminalis. Lineage (NCBI taxonomy): Eukaryota > Metazoa > Arthropoda > Insecta > Lepidoptera > Noctuidae > Brachylomia > Brachylomia viminalis. The sequence goes on along the minus strand of OW443322.2, from coordinate 9,004,592 downwards.
CAACTGAAGGAACACGGGTGGGTTTTAGTCAGTAAGAGTCTGACACGCCCTCCCGCTCCGCCCAGAGCGGGAGAAGTTATTTGATGATTACTCAAGCTCAAAAATTAAAAAAAAGGCGCATTGGTACATATTACAGCCCAGAAAAAAGTTGAGTGTATTGTATGATTTTCAAAGAAAAGACTTATTCAACAATATTTCGCAAAATTAAAATGATATCATGATTAAAAATCGTAAAACTCAACACAAAAAAAATTTTTTCGTTGGATAATTCTCAAAATTTTGAGCGTAAACTATCATATTTTATGTAATGATAATAAAGAGAATTCAATCAACTAAAGAAATACCTAAACAACATTCCACTCAACTTTACATTTATTTTTTAATTTCATGACAACTGCGAAATTTGGCGGTCATTCGATTCAACTGACATCAAACGCATCACCGTTTTGGACCTTATTTGTTGCCGCGATGCGCTATTGTCAATTACCAAAACAATTTCTTCTTACCGCGCCATAGGCAACGTTTATAATAAATTGTATAATCTTTATTATTGGAACGAAGTTTCTAATCGCACAATTGGCGAATGAGAGCTCGATCGAAAAGTGTGACATTTTGACTATCACGACACTATGTTGAGGTTATTTAATTATGCCCGTTATTTAAAAGATAATATACAGCGAAAGGAACCTCGTGCCAACCGGCAGGACAGTTGCGTAAAACATTAACTTTGACTTAAATTTTGACAGTTCAACAACATTCATTGCGTTATTTACGTTTCTGAGCAGACAAATTATTCGAACATATGAAGCAATGTATTAGCGATATCCTTCAAAGCGATTCAGATTGTGATATTAAGGTGCTGGTGTCCCACGACACTTCTCGAATTTTTTTCTTTATTACCGAAGTTTCGTAGCGAATTAGTGCCCTATTACGGTCGAGTGTCGATATCATCCAATATGTTTATTGCAATCCACGACCGTTGACATTGGGAAGGGACCTGTTAAGTGCGGAAATCCGCCATTTAAATATTGAAACCCACACTGAACAAATCACTGTGATGATTCATAGAAAATTATTGAATTTAAATCTGACACCACGGCGTCAGCTCTGAGAGTTGTGTAGGTACCTCTTTTTATCCTACTGCAAAGAAGGGTTATGTTTTTCGCGTGTACTTTCATGTTGGATTCGCTGTACTAACTATTTGAAAGCATTTTTATTCTAAGTATCTGAATGGCGAAGCAATTGGCAAAGGAAAACGACCATGCAGTCGTCCATCTAAACATATCCACCAGATTCTGGTAATAAAGGGTGTAAAAATACCCCTAACGAAGCCGAATGTCACTTGGTCTGATATTTTTTTGAACTGGACCGAACCTGGTAACCGTCTGGCTACGGAGATATTAAAGGTCAAAGTTGCAAGTTAAAAAAAATATAAAAATATGGAAACAAAAAGTACAACCTTTAAATACTCCCGCAGTTCCTTGTACAGACGCCAGCACAACAGGATAAACGAAACTGTCAAATTTCTCCAAATGATTTTTAACCTGAAAATGTTGATTGTTAAGTTCAAAATCGAATGAGAAAATTTTACAGTTTGTGGTAATTGGATCTGCTGATGTGTGTACCGTTGCAATCACGCAATAATACCAACAATAAAAGTCGTTTCCCAGTCATTATTTTGCACTAAGTTAGTTTGATGTAAAGGATGTGTAGATGTCGGCTTCGTAAAGGGTGATGTTACAGCCTGTATTTATGTGACATCATCAAAAATTAAATACATCGCCGAGTGATATACCAAATAGCTCTCATAAGTAACACTTCTGATTCTACCGGTAACATTTTAATTACTTAAACTGCGGTTTCCTAGAATAACGGTGGCCGCGACAAAACGCCTGCAGTGACAGCTGTCATGAAAATGATGGCAACGGGGTTTGATTTTACAATGTTAAAAAACGTTCTCTAGAAACACACACAACTTACTTTCGTAACGAATGGTTCTATTTTAGCAAAATATGTTGTTTTGATCAACACATTTTTCAAAAATTTAACTATAGTTACTATTTTCATCTAATGGTTAAGTTAACTACGGATCAAAAAACCGGCCCTTAGTGTCCCCAATTTACCAGCGAAGGACGTTATTTACGAAAGTAAGTTGTGTGTGTTTCTAGAGAACGTTTTTTGAGTTAATGGTTCAGTTTTGGCAAAATGTGTTGATTTAATCAAAACATTTTGAGAAAAAAATATTTTTAACTAATGGTTGAGTTAACTAGGGATCAAAAAACCGGCCATAACTGGCGGCCACCGCTCTTCTTGGCAACCGTAGTATGAAAATATGAATCTCCTAAACTCTTAAGCAAGCAAGGCCGCATTACGTCTTCTCATCGATCAACTTCGCATCTAAAGATGCCCGTCTCAATATCTATCACCTAAATAAAGTATACCTTAACTTAGTCTAGAGGTAACTTAATTATAACTTAATCACTTCGACTTACAATCACATACAGTTACTCTTTTCACTTGATTTAATAATACGTTCGATTTGACTTTCATAGTAAGGTGTACAACAGCTTAACTTTACCTTAAAACCATATTGTTTTTAATTATAACAACACTGACTTGATTTAGGCCGCGAAATTCAACATTTTATTTTGTGGGTCCCCCGATGTAGAAGTCGGCAAAGTAGAAGCACTATGTGTCTTTAATTAGGTATAGAATCAATATTATTCGTCGTATGACAACTAGTCAGTAGACATGTGCAAACGCAAACAAGATCACGGTTTTAACTCAGCAATTAATCCCTTAATGCAATTGTATGCAATAACTTGAGTTTCCCTCTTACAACCTGCAACTATTTGTTAGATTTGGAACTCTCAATGTCTCTTTAACTGGCCCCATTCGTCACTGGGCTGTACCCTCATAAAATAATTGGGCCGAAATTCCTTTTAACTGAAACCTTCACCTTCCAATTTTATGTTTCTTTATTATAAACTTAAACTACTGTACCACCTTCAGAAAAAAACCCTATAATATTTGCACACACGCCTTAGTTCGTTCTTGATGTATTATAAGAGGGTAATTCCCTGGATTCTCTTCGTTTCCTCACGCACCAGACTATGAGGAATATAATTAGGATGATCAGCGCTATGGCTAAAAATACTCCGAGGACTATAGCTGCTATCGCTGCTTCTGTTAGGTAGTCTGAAAGAGAGAGAAGATGTTTTAGTAGGTGGAAATTGTAGTATAAAAATAGGTCAAGAGTATTTGAACAATATTAAAGTTTTTGTGAAAACAGGTTACTTTGGATCCACTGATAGTATCCTGGTCCCTCTTACTAACGAGTTAACTCAACCCCGTCCGTCGGATCTAAACTACTCTTATTCATAATCCTACTAATCTGTCCACAAATAAATTCATGGATCAGTCGGGTGTCGGCTGACCCGCATGCTTACTTAGATATTTGTCAATAAATATTGTATGAACAAGAGTAATCTAAACTAATTCACTCCTAACACAAATAAATTGAGCTGATGACAACAAACAAGTTCACATCTTAAAAAAATACTTCAACAAAAATCATTGTTTCATTTCATTAAAAATATTCGCTATCAAACAACGACGCCACTTGTTAGCGGTTCCCCGTCCTTGCATCCGACATGGTTAAATCTATATACAGTAGCAACGAGTATATTTGTCAAGGGGCATAGCAAGTAATCCATACTATTAACTAAAAACGTCTTTCAGAACCTCGTCATAAAAAAAGATCCCCTCTTTGTGTCCTATAAGGTTCAATTTACATCTGTATCCAGATTTGTAGTTACACAATTGATATAAAGTTCATTATGCTATTACACCGTCGCTTACATTCCGCTCCGCGGTACCATAGATTGAGTCTGTCTGTAGCTACATTTGTCGAGGGGCCAATAAATCAATACCGGTGCACTCTAAAACGCATGCGGCTTGACATTTTATAACAGGTCGGATGTAGACTTTAGAGCAGGTGGGTTGGTTCAAGGTTTTAATGTGTATTGATAGTTAGATGGGCTTGTTTATAAGTGTATACAATTGCGCGTTGCGTCTCCAAGCTGCATTGTGGATTTGTCTTTTAGTTTATATTATAACTAATTAAGCAAATTACGCGTCTAGGTCGTGGAGTTGCGGACACTAGCCCGATATACAATTTAATACAAAATAACTAATTCTGGAGGGATTAGGATTTATATTTTGAAAATTCTATTTTAAGCAGCTTTAGTTAGCGGAGTGATTAAAACAATAGACTTGCGACTTGAAGTGGAGTTTGGACTTGATACATGGACGTTCGTAACTTCGTAGCTTTCTTTTTTGAACCAAAGGCAATTTTCTAATTGAAGGAGAACTATAATTCTCACTAATATTATAAACGTCCCTAAGCACGCAACTCACACAATCTAAAGATTGATTTTATTGTATTATTATGTAGGTATTTCTTGCAACCTCTGCTATCTTATAACTTGTGTATGTATTTTTTATATTTCTGTTTATATAGTTGTTACCACTTAATTTTTATCCATTTCGTGTTTACCTTAGGCTATCACTGTATTTGAGTATGTTGGTTCACCTAATTGGCAACTGCATAAGCCCTCAACTATTATCTACTGTTATTTGATATTTTGTTTATAGAAGCTGTCGGTGTACCTGTAGTAATAAATAAAACAAATGCAAAATTGAGTTTGTTTGTTACGCTTTCACGCTAAAACGGCTGAACGAATTAGGGTAACCATGACCTAGGTTAGGAACACTTTTTATCTCGATATTCCTACGGGATCGAGACATATGCGGATGAAACCAGAGGTCGCAGCTAATAATTATATAAACCGGCAAAAAAGGTTCAGAGTCTTATGACGAAAAGATGGAAGTATATCTTAAAAGCATTCTTTGAAAGGTAGAAAGACACTATACAATGATGCAATCCAAGATGGAGCTGCTTGTCTACCGAGACTCCTAAATAATCATCCTTAATAACTTCTGTCTCCCTGACAGTCTTCAAGGTGACCTAAACATAGGGTCGCCTCGCTTGCTTCCTGGCAATCTTCAAGGTGAATGATAGCGTCGCCTCGCTTGTTTAATCAGTGAAAGTATTCTAGACCAATGACGTAAGCATGCCCTAAAGACACTTGGGTAATGCATCAGCATACTCACTAGATATATCGATAGTATAACTGTTAGTATTTCCATAAGCGTCCACTGCGTTGAGTAGCACCCTGGGGGCGCAACAAGTAGCCCTATACGTCGCCACCACCTCCTGCCGGGTGCCTGATGTGAAGTCTCCGCTGTACATAACTCCGATTGGAGAGGAGGATAGGCGGAGAAGACCTGGTGGCAGAAAGAGCTTGTTGTTAGCGTGTGTGAAGTGATGGATGTCTTTTGTTTTGAGGAAGATGTAGGGTTATGTCAAACATATGCTAGGCCCTAGCTTATAATGAAAGACGTCATGTGAATCCCTAGCAACAAGGGAATCTGGTGCGTCCTCGGTCTTGGGCTCTTCTATTCATAGTATAAAACAAAGTCTTGGCCGTAGTTACGGGCGCTTCCTACTCCTCACCTACGAACATAAGATTACTTTGGAGCCCGAACTAAGAATATATGACAACACGATTTGACAGTTATCTTTACTCCCTATTTGTTTCGCCTATCCGAAAAAGTGTATTAATAGGGAGTAGGGTACATTGACGGACTTTTTGAGTAGGCCACCTGTCTGTGTGACCGCGTTTTGCTTCTAAACTACTCAACTTTGATGCGTCTTTCACCATCATTTAGAGAATTCATACCGAAAGGTATAACATAAATGAAACAACAACGGTACAATACATTCATATATAACTAAGATTTAGAACAGAAATTTCGATGTTTTGACATGTCGCCATTGCAGTCTTGAGAAGCAAGGGCAGGTCGCTGGTCAAAACTGTAAGATAGGGAGCTGCGTCTCTGAGCACACACACTTAGATGTGCAATTAGCGAAGTACTATCGGCAAATTGCCTTTACAAAATGCGCCCATAGACTTCATACTAGGCTCATTCAGTGACCTAGTGCTTCTTCTGCGGATGGGTATGTAAGTCACATCCTCCTCGTGTAATGAGGAGAACCCTCATTCATTCAAAGACCCTTTAATTATCACGTTTTGGGCGTTAAAAATCGCCAGTTTATAAATTCAATGGCTGATTCTCACCTGACAGCGCGTCCCTCGCCACAATAGTGGTAGACCAGGAATGCTGCGCGCAGTCGTCACCAGTCCTACCGAGGCAGGTTCCTTGGAAGGTGTGACGGATATCCGGAGCCCATGTGTCTGTGGGTTCGGCTGAGTTCGCCACGTAGACGAAAGCTGATAGAGATACTTGCTCGTTACCTGGGAAAATAATTTCGGGTATTGAATCGTGTCAACGAGTTCTGGAAAGGTTTTAGTGGTCATAATTCCAAAGGGTCACCATGAACCAATAAAGTAATAGGAATCGGTATTGTTTAGCATCTAAATGGGAAGTCAAGTCTTTGACGCTTAATTATTTCTACGATTTGCAAAGATCCCGCAATGCTGAGAGAAAGAGCTGTGAATTTCCATTTAAATTCTTGAAAATAAATCGACTCCTATGTACAACCCAAGTTTCGCTGAATGTCAGCAATCTTAGGACAATAGGCCTCACTTTTTGGCTGATCTTTTCACTATTATTTTCTCATTGCTTGTACGACAGGATTCGTTAAAAGAATCAGAAGCTTTGACTATAGAACTAAGAAGGTCATGTGAAGACCTATCTGATATAGAAAAGATCTTTGAAGGCAAAATCATACCATAGGCGGTAAATGTGATGGTGTCTCTTAACCCTGGCTGCGCATTAGCTGGTACCATCATACTGACTATCACGTTCACCGTCTGCCCTGATGCTACGTTTTGTCTGAAAAGGAAGAAATACTTATGGTAGATACATGATTTTATTTCTGTAAGTAGGTTTGTACAAACACTTTTTACACGTCAATCATATTTTAAAAACTAGATGAGGTCGGCGTTTCCTATCTGACTACTCTGAGAAGAAAGGCCGAAACAAACTCAGAGGTCACAGTCCAGACATAATCTTGGTCAGATCATGTGAAGACCATGTAGATTGGTGTCTGAAACGGTCAAATTTTTGTTCAACTGGGCGGCAAAAAAAAACTTTTTAACAAAAAAAAACACTACAAAGTGAAAAATAACTTTAATTTCGGAAGTCGGTGTCTTTGGATCTGTATTTTAGTTTTTCCACCGACTTCCGAAAGTTGTTTTTCACTTTGTAGTGGTTTTTTTTTTGTTAAAAAGTTTTTTATTTTTGACTTTTTAGTTATGGTACCTACTCCACACCAATTCGAAAACGATCGTCTTACACGTCCACGTCCGTGTGAAGACAGTTTTTTTTTTTTATTTAAAAATAATTTATTGTTGATTTTTTAAAACCGCTTGACCGATTTCGATAAAATTTAAATGTGACCACACGGGAAGCACCAGCTTTTAATTAAAAAAAGAATCATTAAAATCGGTTCACCCAGTCGAAAGTTCTGAGGTGACAAATAAAAAAAAAAACAGTCGAATTGAGAACCTACTTTTTTGAAGTCGGTTAATAATACCTTCTCACACACAATGACCGATCATTGATCACTGCGCTTGCTCTCCTTTTTGTATGCTGTACGCAATCATTATTATTATATTTTTTACGTCTCTTGATATTTGTGCCAAAGCCAACTCGCAGAGGCCCGTTAGACGTTTTTAATGAAATGAGGCACCAACCGACGATTATCCCTGTTTGGACTATGCAATTTTACCCAAGGACTACCCGCTGTTGGTGTAGGAATATAAGCAGGTTATGGAAACCAAGATATTGGACTATGGATCTGGGTAGCTTATGTGGACTGGTTATCTAGGACCATGGCACCTGCCTGACAAATGTTTTATATAAAATACACAGATAAATGGCAGGGGGTTACTTGCACACTCAATAAAGGGCCCCCGAAAACGGTCGCTTACACATAGTGTCCTAGTGACAAGGGGTGGGTCGTTTATTTTCAGGTATGAACCCATAGCAATATTACAATGCACATATATTTTATTATAGGTTGGTACTGTCTGTAGTGACTCACTCATTCAAAGAGACTAAAAGCTTAGTATGGAATTTGCAACTTATCTGACAAAAAATATAAAAGCACAGTACAAGTAGGATCAAGCCAGGTTTGAAACCATTGCAGCAACTTGGTACTGAAGCAGTATTTTTTGTAAATATCTTGAAAATGTAAACAAATATAACACAAATAGCCGCTGCCCGCAACTTCGTCTGCGTGAGATTTCTTGTTCCCCTACCCACCCAGTCGCATCGCCTCGCCTGCCAGCGCTCTCACTTCGTTTTTGCTTAGCGCTCTTTCTGACGTAGCGTTTTTTTCTTTTTGCTCGGCTCCTAAGGGTTCTAGCGTGATGGCAATTTTATTAACTTACGTGGTAGGATTGATTCCAGTCAGGAACCTTAGCTCTCCTGATGCTCCGAAATTGAACCTGACTGATTGTTCCCTGTAGTTTGTTACTTCGAAGTGTAGCTGTAAAGTAAAAGACATCATCAAAACACAGACAGACTTTTCTTCGCATATTTTTGGACCGTCCTCGTAGAAGAGGACTAAAGAAACGATGGGTGCACTGTTTGAAAGATAAATGGCCATGGGGCTGACTACTGCGATGACGATTGATAGAGAAGTGTGAAAGAAGAATACTACACGTTGCGCCGACCCTAAATAAATTAGAAGAAATAATGATAATGGCTTATGCGACACCTCTGTCAAAATGTATTCTGATTTCTAAACGCAACCTGTGATGGTGACATGACAGCTGTCATTTGATTTTTACATAACCTATGTCTTAGTAATACCACAGTCTATACATCATCTTACAGTCGTCCGACGACGACGTCAAGACAGGGCATTCGTGCGGGGTGTGAGGGGCGAGACGCGGGAGGCGCGAGCCCGAACTGCATACTGCCACCGTGTTAGTAGTTCGGGACACAACTTTCAGGGTTGACAATTTCGACTTTTCGGTGTTGATTTTATTATTGTTTTAATTAATGCATAATAAATAATTAAAATGGTGCATACGAAGTGTGCTGTGAAAGATAGCAAGTCGTCATCTCGCATTAACAAAGATCTGCGATTTCAACAATTTCCGCGCACGGATTTCTGGTTAACAAATATTGTTATTAATTATACATATTTTCCATTTTGTCATGTCATGCCAAATTGCTAACACATAAAGACGATATTTTGATAATTGTTAATTATTATAATAATAATGTTGATGACGATATTGTTCTCAAATAAATAAATTATTATTGTTTATTTGAGACAAACCTAGCTGTTGCGACAATGCCTAGACGTTGTCGGCATTTACCACGAGATCAAAGGCGTCGTCCTACTGTATATTTTTATACTGTGGTAATACTGTTTTAGTTGTCGACACAAATAATTCGCTTATAATCTTTACAAACTGTTTTGTTTCTGCCGAAATCTCCAACAACTTCATGTCTTGGCTCAATTATTAATTTGTGCCAGCTAGTAAACTTGCCCGTTTCAAAAGTATGATCTGGTTATATCCGCATTGGTTTTGTATTTCTTGTACTAAGGACTATTTAGCCATGGTTGGATTATTAGTTTTGTGGTTTGAATGTAGGCGTCTTCCTCAAATTTCGTGTTTTATTTAATTTTAACAGTTTGTTCTATGACTTTTTTTTATAAACGTCTGTTGTAGGTAGTGAAGATCGTGATTACCTGGAGGTTTTCACCTGGGGCTCCGTACAACCTGCTGGCAAGACCAATTTGTACTGCTGTCAGTAATGTCCCTTGTTGGTTCACCACCTGCAAAAATAAATAGAGAAATAAATAAAGGTTAGGAAAGAAACTGTCTAGCTGCGTTTTAAGTACGGCTCAAAAATACCATATTTTCGAAAATATACGTAGATAATTAAATTTTCTTAAACATGCTTGGAACTTTGAGCATTATTTTGACAACCTTCTTCGAGATAAAACAAAATTGCTGTACTGGCCAAATACATGCGAGCAGCGGCCGGCAAAAGTTGTATGGAAATCCATATCTGTCGTGGTTTAGCGGCCAAATAAATTACATAGTAAACTCATATCTATTGTGCAATTTAAAAATGGAACGGTCTTTTACTCAGAAACATGGTAACCAAGGAGGTAACTTATCAAAGGTTTTATTCAAATTTCGAACTGGCTTGCAAATAGAAAGCTGTTTATCGAAAAAAAAAAAAAACAAATGAGCACTTTAACGCGGGAAAAATTATTGTTGTGCGTTGTTCGTCATTGATTTTGAAAAGTAATTGTATTTTAATTTCCGCGCATTATTTGAGAATAGTACTATACAAGCCTTGGCCACAACTAGGCATTGATGGACTTACACGTTCGTTCATCAATGCCTCTTTTGCTGGCCGCTGCAGTAATGTACTAATATCGCAAGTTTCTTTGTAATTTTACGGAATTATAAGCTTGTCGTGAATGAGAAGGAAAAATACTAGTATTAAAACTGCTTAACAGGTAGGCAGATTTGCATTTTATTCATGCGAAACTGAACATCTCCTTAATGAACTTTGCGAATAGAGGACAAGACAACGCAAGTTTTAAGGCCAAGATGGAAATGTCACTACATCCCAATTGCACCACAAATCAGTAAAAACGTTTAGCGCTAAACATAATTATTTTTAACATCGCTCTGTCTCTGTCATCTTCAAATGATTGACGGAAACAGTACGATGTTTTAAAGCCCTGTGTAACGTGTTTAGTGATGTAAGTGCCAAGGTCGTAGCCAAATTCTGGGTTAACTGTGTATAGATTGCCATAGACACGCTAAGAAGAAGAGGTGATTTGTGATGCAACTGTTTGTAATGCAAACAGGCCTAAAAATATTCAAACAACGATTCTTCGTACCTGTGACACAGCCCTGTTACTATAAGGCTGAGCACTGTCATTGTACAACAGCTGGGAATTGTAAGCCCTGGAATCCATATCTTCCATCCTTTCCAAATCGTTTGAGGAGTCAGAGAAGAGTATGTTTGCTGATCTGCCCATACGGATCTCTGGCTGGTTTAGTGGTCCTGAGAGTCGGATGAAGGGTTCCCCTGTAAAATAAACGACATGGCATTATTTCTAAGTCTTCAAACTAGTGTATCTACCAACCAATCAGTCTTGCCACTGCGTTACGTGTTACCCAGTAACTGGGTTGCTCTATGTAAAATACTGGAATTCAACTGCATCCGTTTAGACTAGAAACCCACCCCACGGAGTTGGGAAATAGCTAGGCTGATGTTGATGAAACTAGGGTATCTTTCTGTGACCGCAAGATTGAGAAAAAGTCGATGTGGGATGTCGAAATGGAATTTTTAAAGCGCTCCGGTTTCCAAAAAAGTTTTGAACACGTTATTCAAGTTTTGATTGTGAACGACCTGTTCCATTCCATTATGGGTAGTTTTAGATTAATTTAAAGTCTCGTATAATTTATCTGTTTAGTCTTTTATCTTTCCGAATCCAATGCCGCATCACCTTTGATATTTTGCAAGTCTTTGAGTGAGCTCTAAAAGTTATTCCTTTACCAAAAATTCCCAGTTCATATGTTCTTACTACTAATATTTACCTCTTAAATCTCTGCCAACAATCTTGGCGTAGACCTTGGATCCCTTGACTGGTGGTAGTGCTACGTCAGCAACCAGCTCCACTATAGGATCTATCTCTTCATTCTGCCCGTCCCCTGTCATTGGTTGGTAGCTGTAACGGATATGATAGATTTTTTAAAACATTTTCTTGAATTGATGTCAACGGTCTTGCCGTTGTAAGTAATATATTCTGAAATTAAAATTGATTTCGGTCACAGCACAGGGTTCACAACTAAAACTTCAACATGTAAAGGCTTTTTAGAATTGATTGATGACGATTCGAGTGCGTTTCCTTTCCACCGAGGTAGAGACAAGCGGAGCGGCGAAGAGACTCGCAGGAATCAACCAATTACATTGGTTAAAATACACACATGTCTCTCGTCTCGTCGGCCGTTAGTCGATTCCTGCACGTCTCCGCTCCGCTCGTCTGCTCTTCAGTGGAGACGCACTATTAGTTATTGAACATGCTAATCCCAAATATTACATGATACGTTTCATAAAATTGAATACGACTACACACCTGAACGGTAGCTTGGCTAATTCAGTTCCATACTCATCCACCAGCTGAGACTCTCGAACGCTCGCTACAGGTCCAGTGACTCGGAATTTGAGGGTATCTGCAAATTAACAACATAATTAGTTACTTGTAAAGAAATAAGCATCTGTGTTAAAGTAGCCTTTAGTCGTATGTACTACAGGTCTTCTCATGATGGATGATCTAAGCTGTTAAATTGGGAATAGACCATGCCATGGTGAACAGATTAGACGGTCCGGGTTTAATGATAATTTGCATGATCTCTAAGTGATATATTTTTAATCCCTGATGAAAAAGAGGGTTGTTATAAGTTTGCGGCATCGTAGCTTCCGAACGGCTGAACCGATTTTGTGTTTTTTTGTTTTGTTTGAAAGGTTTTATTGAGAGTGTTCGTAGCTAAAAAAAATGAAGAAAATCTGTTCAGCCGTTTTTGGAGGTTTTTGTTTGTGTCGGGGGTTTTATAATTTTAAATTTATCAATAAGATTTATCATATTTAGATCGTCGCCTTCATATGCTTTGGATCGACTAGCACAAGTTTGTCTTTTGACTTGTTTTACAACCTGCCAGCCAGCTTTTGTCGATCATCCTAAGTTATACCACCTATGTGATCGATGTTGCTCAAGGCATCGATACGCGGTCTATATTTTCTATGGCATCGATGGATCAATCGTGTAGGGATTTCTTGCCCGTTCTTGGCATTGGCAACTAGCTTCATCTTTCTGACTGACCGAACCCTTTTTTTGTTTTTTTGTTTCCTGGGTGGAAAATCCTCATGGATGTCCGCCGCCCTGGGGCGGACGGCGGGGTCTGTCAGACTCTTACTGACTAAAAACCACCCCGGTGTTCCATCTCACACCTACGCCGGGGGTCGCGGGAACGTACGATCCTTCCGCAACCCCCGACTGGTGCCGGCCCGCCACTGCGGGCCTCTTCGGTGACTGACCGAGCCCACGACAACTCAAAAATGCCTGTAATTGGTTTATTTTAAATCAATGCTATGAGTTTGAGTTTGAGATAAACCCTGGAATATTTTAGCCACATCAGAGCACAATACGAAACACGTAGCCCGTCGTTTCGGTCGAAGCTACGAATCCCGATGTGTTTTTGCCCGTCCGGAACAGTTAATTAATCGGGAGTAGGATTCACTTTTAAGTATCGAACTACATTCGGAAGGCCCGTGTCCTCGTTGACGGACTTAGAGGGTAGGCCCCCAGAATCAGTCACCGTAGCCGAAATCGGCGTAGGATGTTTAACATTAAAAAAAAACCCTTACTTAAATCATCATTAATACTCTCTGAAGTGTTCATTATCTTGCTTATCGAAGCTAAGTAAATCATTGCAATTAACCTTTCGCAGATTACATTCACATCATGTTATATATGTATGTACTCTATATTTACTATAATTATGTATTGTTCTCATATAATACATTGATAATATCATCTTTTTTACCTACGTCAGTCTACCTCGTCAGAGACAGGTCCAAGTTTCAGTATGTAGGTTCTTTAGGGGCCGAGCAAAAAGAAAAAATCAGAAGGAACGGTGAGCGAAAACGAACTAATGGCGCGGGCAGGTGATGTGAGTCGACGGGTGGGACGGGGGTACAAATTTGAAGTCACGAACAGAAACTTAGTTAGACATCCATTGACAGCTAGACTATTGATAACCTATTAACATATCTGACGTCACATTTCCTATTTAAACACAAGTGACGAGTCGGTCCTAATCTAACGCATGTCGCGATAGATTAGGGTTTGTACTAATATGGGGCACTTATTGAATGGATGTTTGTGGATGAAACACGCTCTTGATTTTGTTACAAGTCAAAGCATTTATTTCAAATAGGCACATAAAATGTACTTTTGAACGTCAACATTTACATAAAAATAGACTTGATTCTAGTCGCCCCTTCCAAAAGGTAGTTTCGTATGGAGAAGAATGGGAAAGAAACTCCACCGTTACTCTTTTAAAATGTGTTACAATATTTGATATTTGTTTTTTTTTTGTTTTGAGTGTGTGGTTTTCGTGTGTTTTACGAATTTGTGGAGGGTTGTTAAGCAAAGTATAAGTGGATGAATGTTTTATGCTTTAGATGTTTGTGACTGAAAGACCTATGTACGTGGATAGGTATGTTGTAGATATCAATAATCTTCCCAATTACATTGAAATGGTCTTAATTTTAACTAATAATGGCACGTTAGTTCTAAAGATAATTTATCCAGTCTCTGGTTAATTGTGTTATTTAGATGAATTTGACTGAAAGATCGGTGAGAATGAATAGATTTATTTTCATGTTTGCAAGTAGGTAGGTATAATGGATGATTGTGACTGAAAGGTCAATGAATGAATTGGTATGTAAGTAACATAATCTATGTCGTTATTTATCTCTATAACGATCTGTAGGTTAAATGAACAAGAATGACGAGTTCTGAATTTATAAACAGAAATATTATGGTCCCTATTTCCTTGTCAGATAAACAAACTGACTGCACTGTATGACCCCTCCAAACTCATTAGTTCAATCCGTTCATTCACCTCGTACTCATTCAACACTCAAATTATTACTAATAATAATAATTGATTCAGTGCTTATCTAACCGGAATAAGTATTTTGCAATGGTGACTACATATTTATCGATTGCTCACTAGTTAATTTCGAGCTACATTAATTAGTAAACCGTAAGTTTGTTTAAGGAATTTATCGAAATTCAGGAAATCAGGAGTTTTCTGGATCAAGACTAACGCTCTCATGCATTTTATCGATCGACCCAAATCGTGAATGACTCACTCATATGAGAATGCTAGAGTTTCTATAACTATACAAGGTGTAACAGAATAAACGCAAGTCCTGAAAGGAGTTAGCTCATAATTAAAATAATTATGCACTATTAATTTTTTTTTTCAAAAATTACGTTTTTTGCAATAATGACCGCTGATTGAGCCAAAGAAAATGAAATCTTTCAAGGCAATAAGACTCAATTTTAAATGCATAAAGTAATGCTATGGTCAACACAATTTTCTTAATAATAATAGTTGGCTTTAAAAAAAATTGTTTTGGTCATGTATTATGCTTTTAACTCAATACTCTAATTGGGGTGTATGAGGTCTTGCGTTAATTATGTTACATGTTGTATAAATAAAATCGATTGCCAAAAATTTTTGTCCGCGCATCACTTCAAAGCGTTTACATACACCTATTTGATTATTATAATTTTTTTGGAATTTCGTCTTTTTTACCAATCGGAATTGCTGTCGGGCTCAGGGCTTGTTTAAAATAAAATGACGTCACTTTAGGCACTTAAGGTGCTACCTAACCTAGAGCATTCACCTCTAATGTTTTCAGTATTGCATCATTTCGATTTTGAACGTTGCTTTACAATAAATACTGCCTCCCTGACTGACGAGCATTCGCCTCTAAAGTAACATTAGATTCCATTTTGAGCATTTAGTTGATTCCACAATGTCAGACGAAGCGGTCGTTGTGCTGAACGCGGCAATATTAATGCGACATTGTTATTTACGAAAAAAAAAAACACAGAAGAAACTATATTGGTGAAATGAATTATTTCAAAACCAACGTAATGCTCGAATCTGTAACATTACAGATTGCGTACTGTATTAAATAAATACATGTTTTATTCACAAAAACATAAACTGTGATAAATAAGTTTATAGAATGGTAAATAAATTTGACGTACTTTAAAATTTTTATAAAGATTGTGCACAAAAGGTAGTGAGGTCGAAAGTCCAATACATCCTTATATATAAAAATCAATGCCACTTTTCGTTGTAATTTTATAACTCAAGAAGAACGGATGGACCGATTTTGCTAATAGTTTTTAGTGTCCGACCGAAGCTTCGGCTTCGGCTTCGGCTTCGGCCACCTTCGGCCAAAAAAGCACCTTCGGCCAAATCTTCGGCTTCGGCCAAAAATTTGCCGATGGTTTGGCCGAAGCCGAAGGTTTGCTAGTTGTTAAAATTTGAAATTTACTGAACGATGCTAGAGCGAGACGGAGAGTGTGCAGAGCAGCAGAGTTTCGCCGCGCCGCCGCACCGGACCAAACGAATCGCAGTTAGTAAACTAAACGAGTCAAAACAAGTTTGAGAGCGCGTCTTAAAATTCTAATAAGTGTTTTGTTTTTAAATATTTCATATTTGTTTTACATTGTTTAACATTGTATATTTGAAACTTTTATTTTAGACAATATTTTATTACCTACTTGTATATGTTGGTCACTCGGCTCGTTATTGGGCTAAATCTCTAAAGCTCTCACAATATGTATCTAGTATATTCTGAGATCAAAGTAACTATCGTATTTCTCAAGGTCAATGACACCTTCGGCTTCGGCTTCGGCCGAAGGTTTTGGTGAATACCGATTAATCGGCTTCGGCTTCGGCTTCGGCCAGAATTGCACCTTCGGTCGGACACTAATAGTTTTTTTTTGAATATTCCTTGAAGTACGAATATGGTTCATACGGAAACAAATAAAAAAATAAAAAAAATGTTAGGCGGTACGAAGTTCGCGGGGTCAGCTAGTAAATAAATAAAAACTTTATTGCATAAAAGGTGTTGCAGTAAATACAATGAGAATAGGTACCCTGCCCCCAAACTTGGAACATCCTGTATTTTGGGAGGCAGTGTCTTCGCATAACATTAATGTCGAGCGATTTATGTGAGCATACAAGTTGTTTTTATTTTAAATTATTTATTTATTCTCGGTTCTCGTCCCCTCACTATGTAATGCTCGCCTCTGTAACGTTAAATTATAGGCGAATGCTCCAAGTGAGGGCGCACCTTTATGTCGTTTGGAAAATAATAATACAAATAACATTTATGACGCTCATACGGGGCAATCAATTCTCGTTGTGTATTTATTTATTTAATAATCATAAAGTACGACAACCGATAACAAAAACAAAACTAAAAAAAAAAAAAAACTTAAACACTACCACACTACACTATCAGCTTGACCCAGTTATTCAAAATCAGAGCTAAGAAGATAAAAACACATAACATCACGGCTATCGTTCGAGGAGGTTTAGGTAGAAGTGTGCCTATAGTACACCGACATACCGCCTGTTATGTCTAAGCACCATGTAATAGGGGGCGAGCCTATTGCCATCAACCGGGCACAAATCTAGACTCCGGGCTGTAACAGAAATTCCTGATGGAAAAACCTAATGACACTTAGGCACAGGGAATCGAAGCCACGACCTCATGCTTAGTAGTAGCCCTTTTTTGTGGGGGATCAACAAATAACTTCTCCCTGGGCGGAGCGGGAGGGCGTGTCAGACTCTTACTGACTAAAACCCACCCGTGTTCCTTCAGTTGCCTGTGCCAGGGGCCACGGTATCCCTCTCGGACTTTCCCGCAACCCTAGCAGGCATCGGCCCTAGCGGACCACGTCATTGCTGCTGACATCTCTTTGAGGCGCGTGTGGAACACAACGCGCCGTCGACCCGGGCCTGGCCCGCAACCCTGGCAGTTAGTAGTAGCCCTTGCGACCACTAGAGCAACGAGGCAGTTAATAAAACAATAGCCATCATCGTCATTCTCCTCCCTTACCCCAATTTATTTCTTCTGTCTTTGTCTTTCCTACTTCTCTATTAGTTGTCATCACGGTACTCACCCCCTTTGTAACCATATCATCACTCACACAGTCCATCCATCGTTTCTTAGGTCCTCCTTTACTCTTATGATCGCTTAATATAAGGTGAAATAGTGGTTAAACGCGGGTCTAATCAATTTAAAAACTCCCAAGTCACACTGGGCAGGGCAGTCGGCTTCACTACCAGCCTTGCAACATAAGCATAATCAGCCTATAACGTTCCCACTGCTGGGACTCAGGCCTCTTCTCTGTGAAAGTGGACTGTAACCCACCAGTGCGGGTTGGTGGATGTCGCATGTCGTATCGTTTTTGGTTCTAGGAATCGAGACTTGCCGGTTTTCTCATTGGCTTAATTTTTAAATGGCATATAACTGTTTCCATATAGTTTGCCACACGAGAATTTCGATTCCCAAACACAGTTATCTCACACATCATTATCATACTTTAACCCCAATTTCTTTGTGGTCGGCACAACAAGTATTTTTATTTATTTATTAAAACTATATGCACAAGTAAAAAAAATACTGTACAAAGGCGGACTTAGCCTGAGGCATTTTCTACCAGTCAACCTTTTTCCTTTCACACTTCTCTATTACTCGTCATCTCGCTAGTCACCTCCTTTCTAGCCATATCATCTCTCACACAGACCATCCATCGTTTCGTTTGGCCAATTAAAATAAAATAAAATAATATTAATAATAAATAATAATATTTTCTAATCAGTACACGCCTTTATCTATAATTCTACGACCGATACCAGCAGCGTTTGTTTTATATAATTCAGTTGATAAAATAAGATCGTGAAGTGCGCTCGTTTCATAGTGGAATTATTAATAATTATTACGACGTTATAATAAAGTGCGTGTGTTTTAAATATTGTTGTTCTGACGTTTTAGTCTAGTGATGTTTTTTTGTTTTACGATTGAAAAGTGATTTTGTCGTAGGAAAAGGTTTCAGTTAAATTAGAATTAGGATATTTAAATATAGGTTAAATAAACGAGATAGAGAGTTAAATAAACATGTTAAAATGAGTTCGTGAATAAAGCCACAGTACATTTTGTTTACGCAGTAAATCAACTGTCGTCGTCCTTTATAAATAAATAAATAAACTTTATGATCAGGTTTCGAAGGAGCATAGCGTGTTAGTAATTTAGTATATTCTACAACTTTTAACTTTTATGTTAGTAATTCTGTTACATAATTATGAAACATTATTAGGTGCTAGATAAAATAACTTGAAATTGGTCTTGGTATGAAACAAGTTTAAATTAAACAGTGTTTTTAATGCCCTTTACGACTCAAAGTTTAATTTAAAAAAATACATAATGAACTGGGAATCAGGCCACCTCTCCTTGAGAGGGAGTGGGCCGTAATCCACCACGCGGCCACAGTGCGGGTTGGTGGATATTATCACTTTATTATCAGTCAAGCCATCACGCACTGCCTGGTGATCAATACTCGTTACTTCTCTGCATAAGACCTTTGCCCTGCAGTCGTACAGATACTTAAGGTAACCATAGGCTATAACACACGTTTGCACGGGCGTAAAAATGTCGCTGCGGGATTTTATCGACCTTAGAGATTCAGAAGAGGTCATTGAGGTCGGTGTTACTCATTAGACTACTCTGAAAAGAAACACCGAAACAAACTCAGAGATTAGTCTCTGGTTGTTCTTATCCGACTTAATCTGTAAAGAAATACCGAAACAAACTCAGAGATCAGTCTCTGGTGTTTCATACCCGACTTAATCTGAAAAGAAATACCGAAACAAACTCAGAGATTAGTCTCTGGTGTTTCATATCCGACTTAATCTGAAAAGAAATACCGAAACAAACTCAGAGATCACAATCTCTTTTACAAGTCCAGATATAATCTTGGTCAGGTCATAGAGTACCATGCAGGTTAGTGTCTGAGGTGGTCTTTTGAGGAATTACACAGATTCGTGTGGACCTGTCCAGTTAACTGTCATATTAGACTTGCCCTGCTAATTATTGTGGTAGGATCTTAGGCTGACATTAAAACCTTCCACGTTATGGACTTGTTAATAGGCTTGGAATAGGCTAGCTTTGACTTCTACAATAGTTATGTTGTGTCGTGTCAATTTGGGTTCGATTCCTAAGTCGAGCAAATTGTTATTGAATTTTTCCGTCCGGGATTTCTCAGTTACATACCGGAGCCTGGGTTTGTGACCGGTTGATAGCAATAGGCTCGCCCCCTATTACATGGGACTTGAAACATAACTGGGGATATTCGGGTAGAGGCGTGATGTTTATGTGATTAAAAGTTTGTGAGCTTGAAACTTTTTAAGTAGTTTGAACAATAGACTTTTAGCTTTGTATATTAATGTAGTTATGTAGTATCTATCCGGTCTGTGAAGGTCAGCCATGTTTTATTTTTGTTTTTTGTGAACTTTGTACTTGAGTAGATGGGCAAAGCTTCAATCGGGCGATTAAGGGATAATAATAACAAGAAATCATAAAACAAGGTTTATAACCTATAAGATTATAAAAGTCATTCTTGTTTATTATTATTAGTAATAGCTTTGTATATTAATGTAGTTATGTAGTATCTATCCGGTCTGTGAAGGTCAGCCATGTTTTATTTTTGTTTTTTTGTTTTTTTTGTGAACTTTGTACTTGAGTAGATGGCAAAGCTTCAATCGGGCGATTAAGGGATAATAATAACAAGAATGTCTTTTATAATCATAAAACAAGGTTTATAACCTATAAGATTATAAAAGTCATTCTTGTTTATTATTGTTAGTAATAATAAGTCCTAATAGAGTATTTTCATGAATCATTTTGCGTTAGATTATAATTTTTTTGCTTCCAAATGAACTTTGCTCGAGTCGAGTTGATACTTTGTTTAGTCATAGCTAGGATTTCTTTAAAACATTCTTTAATAGGATAATAAACGTTGTTGTAAAGATTATAAAAGTAATTATTGTTTATTATAAATTCTTTGCTTCCTAATGAACTTTGCTTGAGTCGAGTTGATACTTTGTACAGCTAGAGATTTTTTTTAGAACATTCGATATTTGTGTGCTTTTTATGATGAAAATGACACATACAAAAACATACCTTATTCAGTTTTTTACAAAGTGTAAGTACAACGGTGAAGCGAGATTTCTTAAATGTAATCATTAATCGAATATGTGCTTAGATTGTTCGGCCATGTTGAGAGGATGAATGAAAAGCGACTAGCAAGAGGTATTTACAAGGCAGATGTGAGTGGAAACGCCGGCAGGGGACGCGCTAGGAGGACATTAATAGTGACCTTATTGGTGATGTTCTGCAGTGGTCAGGTGCGTAGTACCTACTCGTAACCGGCTTGCGTGTACAAACAGATGTTTGAACGTAGACGAAACAAAAGAAGTATGTAATGATCATAGCAGGTGGGTTTCTGTGGTTTCTGCCTACCCCCATTGGAAGAAGTCGTGAGTGTGTGTATGTGTATCAAATAACCTACAAACTCAAACTCAAAGCATTTATTTCAATTAAACCATTTACAGGCACTTTTGACTTGTCAAGTGGTCGGTCAGTCAGAAATATGAAGCTAGTTGCCCATTCCAAAGCGTAGTAGGTACCTATGGAGAAGAACGGGCAAGAAACTCCATGGACACTCTTTTAAATTATATTGTTACATAAATATTAGTTACATCATTAATCTCGTATATACGTATAAATTATATGTGAGAACGATGTAAATAAGACGTACACATTGAGTGTTCAGTGTACAGCTAATATAAATTCAAACAAAACAATCCATAATAAAATAATTAAAATAAGCCATGGTGGCTAAGAGATGACCAGCCAGCCAGCCAGATACACAACCTACTGCTCTAAAATAAACATTTAGCGTGTGTCCTGTCAATTCAAAGACATAAATCATAGACTGATTGATTATACAACGTGTAACATAATTAACGCAAAACCTCATACACCCCAATTAGAGTATTGAGTTAAATGCATAATACAATGACCAAAACAACTGTTTTTTAAAGCTAACTATTATTATTAAGAAAATCGTGTTGACCCTAGCATTACTAAGTATTTAAAATTGAGTCTTATTGCCTTGTAGTAAGATTTAAGTTTCTTTGGCTCAATCGGCGCGGGCGGTCGGTATAGCAAAATACATAATTTTTCGAAAAAAATACCTATATTAATAGTTACTGAAATGGATTCAGTAGTCAATTATGAGCAAACTACTTTCAGGACTTGCGTTTATTCTGTTACACGTTGTATATGTCAATTGTCAACATCATAAAACGAACTTAGTGTAAAGATACCACTAAATTACAGTACGGTGGCAGAAAAGAGGAAAGTAGCCGATATAACCGGTGACGTTAGGTGAGTTTGAAGCGAGCTGTCAACACTGTCAATGCCTAGCATCAGTATGTCGATTCTGTAAAAATCTCACCGTGAAGTGAACACTTATGTGAAGTGAGCGTGGAGTGAGCTGTCAGTGTCATCCCACTGATGCTAGGGATTGACCAAGCATTACATTTACAATCGTAATCGAGATTTTAATTATATTTTTTATGCTAATTCTGTTGAACATTATATATTATTTCAAGTCTAGTATTTAAGTAGCAAAAATTACTATGAACGGGTTTTTTTTAAATAAAACAGCAAAACAGAAATTCAGTCAAACAATAAGAAACTCAAATAATAAGTTCTTTTTTTTACCTGAACTAGTTTCTGGCTGAATTACTGTGTTCCTGTTTTATAATAAAAAACTCTATTTAATAATATTTAGACACTTAAATACTAGCTTTGAACTAATATAAAATTATCAACAGAACTAACATTAAATAATATAATTAAAACTCTCGATTATGATTGTAAATGTAATGCTTGGTCAATCCCTAGCATCAGTGGGACGACACTGACAGCTCACTCCACGCTCACTTCACCTAAGTTTTCACGGTGAGATGGTTACAGAATCGCAATGCTGATGGAATGATAGCTCACTTGAAGCTCACTCCACTCAAGTTTTCTTAATGAGATTTTATACAGAATAGAATAGACTGGCTGGACTTTGGTATTCGAAATCGTCATTCATTTGTCTGTACAAGCTTACTAATATCATATAGAGGTAAAATATATTTGTTTCTTTGTATGTAGGGGGGTAATCTCTGGAACTGCTGGAAAATTCTTTTTGCATTTGATAGCCCAGTTCTTGAGGAAGGCTATAAGCTATTTAACATCACGCTAGGACCCTTAGGAGGCGAGAAAAACGAAAAACTGTCAGCAAGAACGCTAAGCGAAAATAAATATATAGCGCGGGCAGGCGATGCGACGGGGTGGGTCGGGGGAACAAGAAATTTCACGCGGACAAAGTCGTAAGTCAAAGAGGCTAGTTTATAATATTTATAGATAATCTTAATCATAGTGCACATAGAATGAAATATCGGTCGCGTGTTAGATAACGAAACCAGGAAAAGGCAGATCTTATCTATAGGGTGTTAGTTCACGGTCGTAAACATCGCGGCGCCGATATTGGGTAAGGTCGAGCCTAAAGGACACTCGTAAAGGCCCTAAAGAATGCCAAAAATAAACAAAAAAATACTTGGGTGGACTATTTTTATATTCTTTAAGTATCGAGCGAGCCCGTGGGCAGTGCTGGCCAAGTGGAAACGGCTGTGACTTAGGAGTTGTAGGTCGTAGGTTCGAAGCCAGCCAGGCACTTCACTTTGTGTAAATTATTTCATCACCACTGCTCTCAAAACGGTGAAGGAAAACATCGTGAGGAAACCGGTCTTAGAACCAAAAAAAATCATAGAAGTGTGACATCCACCTACCCCACTGGGCCCGCGTAGTGGATTAGAGCCCTCTCCCTCTCACAGAGAGGAGGCCTGTGTCCCAGCAGTGGGAACATTATAGGCTGATTATAATATCGAAACCACTCCGTGCCTCGGAAAGCACGTTAAGCCATTGATCCCGGCTGTCATTCGTAGATGTTTGACAGTCGTTACGGGTAGTTAGAAGCCCAAAAGTCAGACAACCAGTCCTACCAAGGGGTATTGTGTAACCCAGTAACTGGGTTATGGAGGTCGGATAGGCAGTTCTGTGCAACGTCTAACTTAAATATGAATGTATTAGGTCATGAACTTAAAGGAATAAATGCTCTAGAATCTAAATGATGATGAAAACCGTATCAAAACTTATTGTGTAGTGTAGAAGAATCTATACGGTCACACAAACACACGAAAGGCGATTTTGTTTTGACCAAATGAAAAGTTAAGACAAAGCGCTGTCAAAAGTGACGTGAGGCCGGTTTTAAAACACGTGTGCACTTATTGAGGTTTAGTTTAGTTGTAAATTGGGTTGTAAATGTGTGCGTGTGAGCGGGTAAGCACAGAGCAAGGTGTAGTTTTGCATGCTTCACTGTCACAGATAAGTATAGGGTATTCACTGTATTGTTCAAAGCGTTGTCTTGATTTTTATTTCGTCTGAAGTTTTATGCTATATAAGGTGTAACAGAATAAACGCAAGTCCTGAAAGTAGTTTGCTCATAATTGACTACTGAATCGGTTTCAGTAATTAATATAGGATTTTTTGTAATACTGACCGCCAAAATTGAGCCAAACAAAATTTAATCTTATTTCAAAGCAATAAGACTCAATTTTAAATGCATTAAGTAATGCTAGGGTCAACACGATTTTCTTATTTAGCTTTAAAAAAATTGTTTTGATCATTGTATTATGCTTTTAACTCAATACTTCTAATGGAGGTGTATGAGGTCTTGCGTTTATTATGTTACACGTTGTATAAAGTTATAGATAATATGCTACAGTTTCGTTATACCAATATTCTAAGGTCTTTAGATTTTTATTGCTTCGCTCGCGTTAATTTAAGGTATCAAGCAAACAAACTTACTTTCGCGTCTATAATATTATAGTCAGGAGGATGAAAAACCGGTCTATCGACACTACCTAGAGTCACAAAATGTATTAGGTACATACATTGAAAAAAAGCACTACAATACACGTGGCGCCATCTATTATCATAAGAAAGGTATTTGTTGTTTTCCTGGGGAACCGTAATTTAAAAAAGCACTACACTACACGTGGCGCCATCTATTATCATAAGAAAGGTATTTGTTGTTTTCCTGGGGAACCGTAATTTAAAAAAGCACTACAATACACGTGGCGCCATCTATTATCATAAGAAAGGTATTTGTTGTTTTCCTCGGGAACAGTAATTTTTTTCGGGATGAAAGGTACCCTATGTCCGTTTCTGCACACCTGACACTGTATTATGCAAAATTTCAGGATGATCGGTTCAGTGGTTTAGTAGTGAAAAGGTAACAAACAAACTTGCTTTCGAATTTATAATATTATAGTTAGGATTATGAGCCATAAATTAAATCTGTTTTGATGTTTTTATTTATTTCATTATAAATAATCTATTTTCTCACCTGCTTGTAATCTTATAATAATACCAGCCTCTTATAGTCCACTACAGGACAAAGACCTCGTCTCACACAGAGAAGGCACGACCACTGATCACTACGCTTACTCCAGACGGGTTGGCGATTTCAGACTTAGATTAACTATAAGTCCAGGTCTCCTCACAATGTTTTTCCT
Organism: Brachylomia viminalis; assembly: GCA_937001585.2. Classification (NCBI taxonomy): domain Eukaryota; kingdom Metazoa; phylum Arthropoda; class Insecta; order Lepidoptera; family Noctuidae; genus Brachylomia; species Brachylomia viminalis. The sequence continues at coordinate 8,979,162 of OW443322.2, read as the reverse complement.
ACACCGATGTCAGTGCAGGCTCTCTGCCCTCAAAACGGTGAAGGAAAACATCGTGAGGAAACTGGCCTGTTCTAGAATCAAAAATTAGAAAAGATGTGACATCTACCAACCCGCACTGGGCCGGCGTGGTGGATTACGTCCCATTTCCTCTCATAGAGAGGAGGTCTGTGTCACAGCAGTGGGCACGTTATAGGCTGATTATGATGTCAGTAATGTCCAAGATAAATTGAGAAAGTACATATTAATTGCAAAAGTTATTTGGTATTTGGTAATTAATAATTAGTTTTAAAAAAAAAAATGGTAGGTATTTGTCCGGATTTGAAACCACAATCTCGTGCATGCATGCGAGGTGAGGCCTGAGCCACTGGACAATCAAATTTTTTTCTGCTATGACGTATGAATACGGAATGGCTTTATCAAATTAACTACGGTATTGAACCGTTTTTTTTAACGGTTTATGTTATAAAACTGAGTTCGACTTTCACGTTTATTATGTCATGTCGATTTTTATGTTGTCCTTCACAGATTGGACGTGGATTGAGTTTTTGTAATATAAAAACAATACAGCATGATATCATCATGCTGTATTGTAACGAGGGGCATCCCTAGCATAAACTTGCGATTCATAATGAATACATCTAAGAAAACACCAAGTTTTTTTTTTTTTTAATGACCGAATCTAACCTTTTTTTAAATACTTACCTACTTTGTACTACTGGCTGGCTTCGCCCGAGGACGTCGGAAAACATCCTACGGAAGCGTACTACCGATATTAAAATAGTATCCTATGTGTTAATCCAAGTTTGACTTCACTATGCCAAAATTCATCCAAATCTGTTCAGTCGTTTTTGCGTGAATGAATAACCAACATACAAACTAACACGTTTATAATATTAGTAGGATCATTTCATGGCAGGCTATAAAAAACAACATGACTTTAAAAAATATCTATAAAATTAATTAATTAAATTGTAGTTGATTTACTGCTTCGAACGGAACTGTGTGAACTCATTTGAACAGTATAATGTTTCGGCTATTTGAGAAAACGGTATGTTTGTTTTATTGAAGAAAACAACAGTAGTATGTTTTGTTGATGTATCTTGTCCGCGAATTCGACTTACGGTTTTAGATTTGACGTCACCACGAATAGTTCTTTTCCTTAATGAGCGTACGTCTGTGAACTTTTGAACCGTTTAAAGTTAAAAAAAAAACATTACGAATGGACAAAATAAAATCTGTATCGCTTTTTTTTTGTTCGTTATGCCAACGCAGACAGATATCAAATCTTTCCTCTATAAAATATTACATTTAGATAACTATATAAAAAAAATAGCAAAAAAGGGAACAGCTCATAGGGCATCAATTATCAAAATCTAACTGCCCTGTAAAAAGTTATGCGTTAAAGTTATACATAAAAAAAATATACGCGTCGACTTGAGAACCTCCTCCGTTTTTTTCGTCGGTTAAAAAATTCGTCCGCATCGCTGTCATTGAGAAAAGTGCCCAAAAGACTGGCAGCATTGTCACGTTGGATGGCAATGCTAATTCTTTAGCCTTAAAGTAGGCCAGACCTCTGCTCACGTGAAGAGTCAACCAACTGCTTGGCGATGTCCCGAAATACACGATGAGCACTTGGACCAAGTGTTTCAAACTCAAACGGCTCAAACTTACAGCTCCCAATAAGGTTGCTCTAGATTAACTGATTTCTTCATACGTTGACCTCTTGCGAGTAAGTTATTTGCGTATGCGATTACAAAACATGCCAAAAATGTTGCCATAAATAAGACGATAAAAATATATATAAAACTACATTCCAAAAAGGTTAAACCCAGTTTCCTTATTCCGATAAAATTACCCTTAAAAGTTGTTTATGAAACAACGTATTGCAGAAAGATTTGTGCAATAAAGAACCCTAACTACCATAATAATTAGATACGATGATTTTGGCAGAATAATCGATTCCTTTCGTAACTTAAAAAAAAAACTGGTTAGACTATAGTATGTTCGGCTGTATGTATACGACATTTAAATTCGGTATCTGGCTGTATGCAAGACTGTCCTTGACTCAGTTAAGGTGCGCCGCCGTGTTGGATCTTGAACGCGGGAGCTGTCAACTTGACATTTAGAGGTTATTTTTTATTATTATTCTGCATCGCAAGGGTTTATACATGCTATCAATAAATTCAAGTTTTAACGTTGTTGGAAGCTTTATAAATACGTGTGTTAAGTGTATTTTAATTGGTTTACTGTGTATGCCCTTGTAATGATTGTTGCTTGATTTCTGTTTTTTTGTTTAGCATGTGATTTTTTTTGTTTTTTTTTTTTTAATTTAGGTTTTTGCTCAAACTTAAAAGTTTTTAGGTACTAATTGGAACAAGTTCTAGGTCACTAAAGCATAATACATATGTATACTGCGTCATATGTAGCGGAGATTTAATACAATATGTGAAAATACTTCAAAACTTTTAGCAGCTACTAATAATTATGGTCTTCAACTCGTCCTGACACACGGCGCCGAAACGTGGACTCAAGGAAAAAGGTGAAATTCAAGGACGCTCAGCGCGCAGGGCGGGTTATGCTCGGAGTTTCTTTGAAGGATAAAATATCCGAAATAGAACCGGAGTTACCGACATAGCTTGCAGAGTACGCAAGCTACAGTGGGCTGGCCATGTTTGTCGAAGGACCGATGGTCGGTGGAGCAGACAAGTCCTGCAGTGCGATTCTGTAACCATCTCACCGTGAAAACTTAGGTGAAGTGAGCGTGGAGTGAGCTGTCAGTGTCGTCCCACTGATGCTAGGGATTGACCAAGCATTACATTTACAATCATAATCGAGATTTTAATAATATTTTTTATGCATATTCTATTGATAATTTTATATTATTTCAAAGCTAGTAACCAAAAAGTATCTAAAAAAAAAACAACATTGAGTTTCTAATTGAATTTCTGTTTTGCTTATTTATTTTAAAACCCCGAAGAAAATAGTAATGTTTAGCCACTTAACTACATACTAGCTTTGAAATAATATAAAATTATCAATATACTCGTACTTTGGATAAAAAATACTATTAAAATCTCGATTATGATTGTAAATGTAATGCTTGGTCAATCCCTAGCATCAGTGGGATGACACTGACAGCTCACTCCACGCAAGTCTTCACGGTGAGATTTTTACAGAATCGACCGGCTGGAGTGGAGACCGCGTATCGGCAAGGGTAGTGTGGAACGCCCCTCAGCTAGCTAGCTAGACCGACGACCTTAAAAAGGTGCCTGAGACAGACTGGATGCGAGGACAGGGTGTTATGGCGCAGCCTGGGAGAGCCCTATGTCTAGCAGTAGATTGCGATAGGCTTTATTTATTGATCTTTAGAAACAATGGTTGCCGTGATACCAACTTATGTTAAGTATTATTATTTTGATTGATTCGTTTACAATATTTAATTAATCATGAGCCGTTGATGCGTTGATGAGGCATGCTTTTTTGTTATATTTTTACGACCTTAGGCTTGCTCCAGATTAGCAAAAAAGTATGGAAATGGAAACAATATTTTTACTGTCTGTTTCGAAATTATTTGTTAATATAATTGCTTAAAATATTCATTCCATCATTCTAAATCCACGTAGCACACTTTCAATCGCAATCCAAGGGTTTTGAACGAAATTCCTAATCCATTGCATTTATAGGTTTGAAAATTCGTCTGCTCAACAAACGTAAATATAACGCAATGGACGTGTCTGAACTGTCAAAATGAATGTACACCATACGAATTACAGATACTTATAAAAGAAGAAAAAATATACATATATTATGGTGACAAAATGGGCGGAGAAATTGCGATAAAGTATTTTTTTTGTGTGTGACGCAATTAACCCACTGGTGTCTATAAAAATTGAGAATATCTATCCTGTATTTGTCGTTGCTTCTAATAAAAAAATCTAAAAATATTGACTGCGTAAATAGTGAACTATAAAAAAGAGAATCAAAACAATTTCTGTGTCCAATCCCACACCTCGTAAGTACACCCTAAGCCGTACAATCTCATCTTCTTAAAAACAATAAAGACTTATCGCCAAGAATATTAAATATACCAAGTTTGTTTGTTGATCCTTGTAGTTACGTGTGGAACTCGCCTAATATTTATTTAAGTGACAATCAATTCCCTTGTGACGTGTATTACAAAGATATTTATCGTAATATTATTTTCTTATTCGATTGTGTAAAATAAATGTGTGCTAACTTATGTTATTTTAAAAGTATTAAAACAAACTTTTTTTTTTGTAACACTACTTGAATTTTTTTTAATAAATTGTCGTGGTTTTTTTTTTATTTAAATAAATAAAATAGACCTCTTCATTTTTTTTTAATGCAGCTTGTATAATTTTGAAAATATACAGTAAGTACCATACTCCATTTGAAATAAGATTAGAAATTTAAATAAACATTTTTTTATAGTCCATTCAATCGATTTTGACTTCTATTCCGTAGGCATAAGGATGTTATTAAAAGCAAAAACGTGGTTACTGTACCAACTGTTTACTGCAGCTGCCATTTGTCATGCCACCAACGCAATAGAAGTCAAAATCGGTTGAACGGACTGAAAAAAAGGTTTATTTAAATTTCTAATCTTAATTGAGATGAAGTATACGTATTATTAATTTGACAAAATATTACCATGAAAACAAAGCCGATACATATCGTTCATTATTATTTAATTAGTTAGGTACTCTAAAAGCTTTCTATATGTATAATGACAACACTCCTTTTTTTAGGGTCCCGTAGAAAAATCCTAAGACCGTTAGCATTACTTACCTTACCGATTAATAAAATTGTAAATATGTATTTCAAAGTGGCAATAGACTCGCTCGCTATGACGTGTTACTTAAACATACACACCTGGCAAAATTTGGGTGTACTATAAGAACCCTCAGGCGAGTCGGGTATTATTATAAATGACTGCAATTTTATCATCAAGCTAATGATAATTTACATTCACAAAATAGTTTTAATCTTCTGTGTAATAAGTATCATTATTAGGTAAAGTCCGATTCAAACTTTATTACACTCTGAAGTGCGCTACTCGCTGCGCAGTACCTCACCCCTCACCCCCGCTGACACGTGAATTGGTTACTGCGCAGCGACTCGCCTCATGTTCTGAGCCGTCATAAAGTTTGAAAAAGGCTGTAACAATGGTATGAGCATGTGATGCGGCGGAATGATGAAAATGTCATGAAGAAAGTCTTGAATATTAACGTGGATAGCTATAGGGGAAGGCCAAAGAAACGATGGATCGACTGTGGAACATAATACGGCTAGAAAGGTGGTGACTACCGAAATGACGACTAATTGAGAAGTGCGAAAGAAAAAGACATGTAGCGCAGACATCAAATAAATTGGGATAACGATGATGATCAGGTAGATAGATCGAAGTTTTGGGCAAAGAAAAGGTTGCATCAGGACTGAACAAGAACAAGGCCTATCCGCAAGAATTCGCATTTTATCGTAGCTTTTAGACCACGTTTGCACGGACGTAAAAATATCGCGGCAGGATTTTATCGCGCATTGGATTTTCATCTCTCGTTGTTGAGCAGTGCGTTTGAAGATCCAGTGCGTCGAAAAATCCCGCCGAGATGTTTTTACGTCCCAGCGAACGTAGACTTACTCTTTCTGGCGCTCAGAAACATCTTAGACCAGAGCGAGAAAGATGCGAAGAACGGGATATTTTCGGGAATTTAGATTCTGGTTCAGCCCGTAAGCCTGATTTACTCGATGCGACGAAATAAGGTTCAAAACAGCGATGCTATTGACAAAGATAAAAGTAATTTTGAAGTTCTAATTAAATTAAAAAATAAATGCACGGTTCAGTGGAATAATTTTTAGGTATTCCTTTAGTTGATTGAATTCCCTTTATTATCACTAAATAAAATATGATAGTTTACGCTCAAGATTTTAAGAATTATGCGACAAAATAATTTTTGTTGAGCTCTTTTCTTTCGATTGTTTTGTCAACTCATGATACTATTTTATTATTATGAAAAATATTTTTGAATAAGTCTCTTCTTTGAACGTTTGGCAATACCCAAAAAAATACTGGCTTGAAATATATACCAATAGGTACGCCTAACTGTGCGACGATAGACTGAGCGTTTTACGGTGTCCTACGTTTGTGCAGCGCCTTAAAGTTGTAGCAATCCATAAGTTGAAGCAACACTAAAAGTTGCAGCGTCATTCATTTGTTGCTTCAATTTTATTGTATGCAACATGCAAGAACCATGCATCGTGTAGATGGAGCTTTACGGAGTGTAGAAATACATAAAATATCCATAAAACTATAGTGTCTATGGTCCAAATGCAGGTGAACTATCCACCTCTACCTCCCCCTTCTGGTAATACAAGCGAGACATTCACAAAAAAAAAAAACTGTTTTTCATGTAAAAATAGAACATTCCAGAAATAAGCGTATCGTTAGTGTCGTACTAATAAAAAAAAACATTGCATCACAAACACCAGTATTAGTACATTACTGCAGCGGCCAGCAAAAGAGGCATTGACGGACGAACGTGTAAATGTGGGCCGAGGCGAAGCCGAGGCACACATACGTAAGTCCATCAATGCCTAGTTGTGGCCAAGGCTTGTATACAACTTTTCTCAAATAATGCGCGGAAATCAAAATCAATGACGAACAACGAAAAACAATAATTTTTCCCGCTTTTTTGTGTTAATTAGTTTTTTTTTTCAATAAACAGCTTTCTATTTGCAAGACAGTTCGAAATTTAAATAAAATGAGTTACCTCCTTGGTTCCATGTTTCGGAGTAAAAGATCGTTCCATTTTTAAATTACGCGATAGGATACGAGTTTACTAAGTAATTTATTTGGCCGCTAAACCACGACAGATATGGGTTTTCATACAACTTTTGCTGGCCGCTGTTCGCATGTATTTGGCCAGTACAGCAATTTCGATTTATCTCGATGAAGGTTGTCAAAATAATGCTCAAATTTCCAAGCACGTTTGAGAAAAATATAATTATTGTAATACTACGGAACCAAACCCGAAACGAGTTACAAACTTTTTACCGTCAAATAACCGTGCTCATTAATGGATTATAACGTTTTTTTTTAAGTCCTATCAAAAGAGATGCAAAGTCAAGCCTTTTTTTGTGACTACCCGACAAAAACTTGATGTTCGCACTGGCGATATTTTTCACGCACTCGATTTTGAACGCACATCTTACCACTTAGAGTTGAAAATTCAACAGTGTTTTTTTGACGCGCTCGGATGAGCTTTGTTCTCTAGCTCTGAGAGTTGCAAATTCAGTGCGCTATGAAAAATCGACTTGTTAAAACATCGTCCGGGCGCACCTGGGCTTACTGGGTTCAATATCCGAACGGGTTTGACGTTTGGCTCGGTCATTATGTAATGATAATTATTATGGTGGTCGTATTTATGTGTGCGTTGAAAGGCTGTCTCGAAAAAGGCTTCACTAATTTTGAACATGACATGAAATGATATTTATTTCTGTAAATTGGTTCCAAAACACTTTTACACGTCAAAATTAAATTGTGTTTTAAAAGTAGATGCGTTTGGTGTTTCTTAGCAGACTACTCTAAGAAGAGAGACCGAAACATACTCCAGAGGTCAGTCTCTTTAAAAGTTCAGACATAATCTTGGTCAGATCATGTGAAGATTAGGCTTGTAAGGTTTTATTACTGAGAGATTTTGTAAGAAAGAAGAAGAAAGATACATTTGTTATTCTGCACAAACAAGACTTAGATATACAGAGTCAAATTAAATTAGCTAGCAAAACTCCGCAGATGTCATGGGTATCGATATCTAAATACGATAAAACAAACAAAAAAAACAGATTGCCTCATCTATTTCAAGTAGCTAGGTAACTGACTGAGCGGTTGGTGCAGTTGGTAGCGACCCTGCCTTCTGAACCGCTGGTCCCGGGTTCGATCCCCGGACAAGTCAAACATTAGTGTGCATGAACATGTCTGTTTGACCTGTGTCTGGGTGTGTATATGTATATAAGTCATCAGGTTACCGTAGTACAGGCTCTACCTAGTTCGGAACCTGAAGAACTTGTGTAGATGTTATCTCATATTATTTAAAAAAAAAACAGCCCTACCAGAGGTCATTGACCCGAAAAAATCTTAAATGATAAATGATTTTATTTCTGTAAGTAGGTTTGTACAAACACTTTTACACGTCAATCATATTTTAAAAGCTAGATTAGGGCGCCGTTTCCTATCGGTCTACTCTGAGAAGAAAGGCAAACAAACTCAGAGGTCAGTCTCTTTTAAAGTCCAGACATAATCTTGGTCAGATCATGTGAAGACTATGTAGATTAGTGTCTCAATCTGTGTGGTTTTTCCTCAAATGACCATTTCAGGTCATTTGAGGAAAAACCACACAGATTGAGTTGACCTGTCCAGTCAGTGCACGCATGCGTCAGTAATCGTGCAGCTCAACTCAGAACTAGGAACTTGTTTTATTGTGCTTTGTTTTACCATGTTTAAATATCTTCACGTCTGCGGAGTTTCGCTAGCTGAACCGCAAACTCAAAGCATTTATTTCAAATAAACCAATTACAGACACTTTTGAATTGTCAAGGGGTCGGTCAGTCAGAAAGATGAAGCTAGTTGCCCATTCCAAAGCGTAGTAGGTACCTATGGAGAAGAACGGGCAAGAAACTCCATGGACACTGATTTAAATTGACCCTGTATAGTTCACTCTGATATATCACACCCCTTAGTAATACTGATTCCCAGTCTTACTAAGGGGTTTGGTGTTACCCAGTATCTGAGTACTGAAGGTCAGATAGGAATTCAGCAGCATCCTCTCTGGAAGCCGATGTTGGGGAAAGGGTAATAGATGATGCAGATAAGCAAATAAATAATGAGATACTTGCCAGGCGTATCAGTTTCAACATCAAAATGTATATGGGCCCTTGCAGACACACATAGTCGGTAGTCGCAGGTGTCACATCGGACACTAAGATGCCACATTCCAACGAAGGCAGCCTGGACTTCTGGCCTGTTCGGACTGGCTGGCAAGACTGATAACCTGTTGGTGAAAATGATATTAGAGAACAAAATCGCATCACTGCAGCTGTGGGTGTTAAACGCGATAATGGTGCCGATTCCCTTGTTTACAAACTAAACCAAATTTAAGTTCAGTGCATCTTTTTCTTTCTATTTCATTAAGAAAAGGACAGAAGATAAATTTTAGTTTAGTCCTGTCAAATTAATCAGATCCACTTCATCAAATACTTTAGTAAAGTTTTTTGGCCCTAACTTATTATATATTTCTGCATACTCTATGAAACAGCTAATTCGATCAAACTGAACATATTGAAACTTCAAAATTACTTCTGAAAGGGCACACTAGAATCTTTCCTTCGCGGTGCAGGGGTAAATAAAAAACATGTAATACTTACATATTCAAATCAAACTTGGTCCCAGGGAATATCAGGAACACATCTCTTGGAGACAAACCTTCAGTTCTGGAGGTGGAAGAGAAGGAAGCCACTGATGTCGCGTTGTATAGGTCGATTTGAGGAGCTGGATAGAAAGAGAGATTATATAAGAACACAATTATGATATCTTAATGTTGTGTCAGCATGAATAAAGACTCCAGGAGAAGTGGCTCATGAATTGTTGGTGCCAAGTAGCGACCGTACCTCAACATATATCAGGTGCGCCCTGTGGTGTACTCGCGTAACATGCTAACAGTAGCAATGCCTTTCATTTTGACAGTTTAACAACATTCATTGCGTTATTTAAGTGGTTGAGCAGACTAATTTTTCGAATATGTGAAGCAATCAAACTCACAGCATTTATTTCAAATGAACCAATTACAGGCACTTTTAAATTGTTAAGGGGTCGGTCAGTCAGAAAGATGAAGCTAGTTGCCCATTCCAAAGCGTAGTACCTACTACGCTTTGGAATGGGCAACTAGCTTACAACCGATAAATTTGAGTGTCGAGATTACCAAATATCGTTACATCTGGATTGTTAGGACTTAGCAACCGAAAACGATTGCTAACTATGTCGAGACTGCAGGGCCTGGGCTCATGTCCAGTACATTTACGTCTTTAATCAAGTTTTTTCCTCCAACAATACTAGCAATCTTCTTGTCAAAACACAACACATTGTGATGGCCGGAACCTGGTCATTTTTTCATAATAATAGTCATCAACATTTCATTGGAACATCGTCATTTTCGTTGTAATTTGTATTGTGTTTATAATGATTTCGTATGGTACCATAAATGTGAAGGTTACAGGTAGTTACATACATAGACACACGGCTTCTTCTCATGGGGTCAGGCAGAAACTATATAACGCCAACTGCTACGGTTCTTATATACTCCTTTTGCTTCGTTTACGTTCGTACATGTGATCATCCACGCACGCTGGTTGCGAGTACTGAGCACCCGACCTTCCCGAAGATCATCACCAATAATGTGACCTTATTGGTAATGTTCTCCTAGGGCGTCTCCTCCTAGCGTTTCCACTCACATCTGCCTTGTAAATATCTTTTGTTAGACGCCGTATTGTGTTTATAATGATTTTGTTTCTGTAAGTAGGTTTGTACAAACACTTTTACACGTCAATCATATTTTAAAAACTTGATGAGGTCGGCGTTTCCTATCTGACTACTCTAAAGGCCGAAACAAACAAAGCGGTCACAGTCTCTTTTAAAGTCCAGACATAATCATGGTCAGATCATGTGAAGACCATGTAGATTGGTGTCTGAAATGGTCTTCTGAGGAAAGGCCCACGCAGATTAAGAGGACCTGTCCAGTCAGTGCACGTAATAATAATGACATCGTATAGTAACTTCGATGAAGGTTACAGGTAGTTTGTTCATTAGGACCAGTAACCAGTAACATCATCAGTACACTGATTCATAACTGGCTTCATAGCTTCTTACACATCATTCTCCTGCTCTAATCCCAATTTATTTTCGGTCGGCGCAATATGTCTTCTTCTTCATAACATCTCTCTATTAGTCGTCATCTTAGTAGTTACTCTCTCCCTAGCCATATCTTCTTTTACACGGTCCATCCATCGTCTCTTTGGTCTCCCCCTACTCGTATAACCATCCACATTCATGCTCAAAACTTTCCTCACGACATTTTCCTCAATCTTTACAACCGATTTTCACACAACTTGTTTAATCTTCTCCCGTATCTTCATAAACTAGATAAGGAAATCTCATGCCGGGGCAAAAATAAGAGCCAGTCAGTAAGGTGGAAGCAGGGCAGACTGTCCAGGGTCTGACAGACGTACGCATAAGTACCGCCATCCGAGTAGGCCATTTTGGTGCCGCGTTATTTTAATATATCATAGTCCTAGGACAATTTGACTGGTTGAGAAAAGAGACAAAATATACTGACCATCATTAGGAGGGTAAAGGACAGCATGTTCCACGGCACCTTCGATGAATACCCTCAGAGCAGTCACCCCATTCTCTACTGGAACTCCCAGGGATATTGCTTGACCACCTCCGCGACGAACTAGGAGCAGCTGTCAATTGAAAATGCAGTAATATAATTAAATCAGTTACTTATACTATGATTCGCTGGTACTACTGGTTTTGTTCATTTCTCTTCACCGTAAATGTAAGGTGTTATAGACGAACTTGGAAAGTTAGAAAATGAAAACAGCATTTTGTTCTTTCCAGATTTTGATTTACGGTGCACTTTTGTAATTTCTAACATCACGATATATACCGTTATCGTGGACGGAAATTTAGAAGCGTCATCATATATTTCCATACGTTTTACTTCACTGTGTTATCGTGATGCCGTGACGTGGACGTCCTCGATAATGTCGTCACGTTAGAAATTATAAAAGCCCACATACAATAGCACGACTCTGTTAGACTTAGAGTCATGTATTAAAGATACTAAAGACTGATTTCAAGAACGTTATAAATAAAATCGTACAAATGTCTTTAAATCAAAATAAATCGACTATCTGTCAAAATGAGTTAGAACTACCGTTAATACTTACATCAAACTTCTCCATTCCCAAATCATTGTTTAGTCTGCCCCGCCTGCCTTGTTTTGGGTCCAGGGGACTCCATTGTTCAAGTTCAGTTTCTGCTGCCAAATTACTGGATCCTTCGATGTCCTGTAAAAAAATTATTGTTCTTTATGTTAATTAATTCTTGTAAAAAGATCTAATCTTTTTTGTATTGTCTGGATTTTTTCCCGGTTGAAGGCAATAGGCTCCCCTATTTTACATGGAACTTACACATTTGGCAAAACAAAATTAGCGGTTTTTCCAAAAAATCTTGTGTACTAATAGGTACACCTCTGCCTAATCCTTCGCGGAAAATAGGCGTGATGGTATGTTTGTGGAATCTGTGTTCGTAGTTCTATCTTATCCTCTTGCAGGGGACTACCCTAGGAAGAGAACCTATCGTTTTTGCCACATCTTTGCATGCTTGAATGATTTGATATATGTTGTTGGCTTGAATATAATCTTTCATAATATTTTATTGAACTTATAGAGGTACGAGAAACAGGGTGTAAAGTTCACTCATATCTCCATAGAAAAGGGAGGATCCTCCAACCAGAGGGGTGTCGTGTCTGGTGGGCAACTGCCCGACTATTGTTGTCGGGAAGTTGTATATATGCTAGTCGCGCGGTAAACTCTGCTTGCGCGATGCAGGATCTGCGTGACGTCGGTATGACGCGCAGCTCGCATGTGGCGATGTAGACACCGCTACAAACTTGTGGGAATTGGGTTGCTAGTTTTGATTTCGACTCTGTAGTCGTGTAGGTTTAATAAATATTTATTTTCTCAAGTCTATGTTAACAAGTTTGAATGGGCACTAAATATTTACTTTCGATCCTTAATTGTTCTTAACGATGATCATTTCGGTACTAAAATGTTATTAGATTCCTATCACTGATAAATTCCTACGCTGGCTATCCGCTAAATACCTTTTTTGTTGAACTTTCTAAAACAGGGATTGTATTCTCGATTTGCAATAAAAAATAATGCCGTAATGGAGCTTTTGCTCTTGACCGGGCCGTCAACATAATTTAGGAGGCTTGAAGAAGAGTTGCTTCGATGCAGTTCAGATACATACACTTAGGTTTTTTATCCACCATCATCCATCAGATAGGGAGCTGCTGCATGTAAAGTAGCTTTTCATGCAGCTGCTTTCGGTTAGACTGGAAGCTGACCCTAGCGTAGTTCAGATGATGACTCAGCAAGGAGGTTTTATTCTACGATGAATCTCAGAAAACTTACCATGAATGAATATGAAGGTTAAATACAATAATTTCATTTATTTTATTGTTATTTAACTTTCGCTTTTACATTTCGCACGTTTTTCAAAGACATTCCTACAGAAGGCACTTATTTACTATTTAAATTGCAACTCTCTAGCTATTTTCTGTCATTATTTTGCTTTTTAGTGTTTTGAGATCATCGTTAGACGAGAAAATTGTGTTTTTATTGGATTTGAAATGGGGTTATAAGATCTTTCGTATGGCTTTCTTTACCAAACGCAGATTCACACTCATTTGACTTTCTTTTCATCATAATATGTATGTCGAAGTGGCTAAATAATAAAAGCTTGACGCTTGACGCGGTTGGTCCGTGGGTGGGTGACCATCTTTACATATCGATAACCCTCCGTGCCTCGGAAAGCACGTTAAGCCGTTGGTCCCGGCTGTCACTTGTGGATCTTTGACAGTCGTTATGGGTCGTCAGAAGCCTGAAAGTCTGACAACCAGTAACGGGGTTGTGGAGGTCACATAGACGGATGATGATGTATGTCGAAGTCTCTATAGTTTTAAATTACCTAAAATTTTCGAAGAGATGCAAGTATGATCGCAACAGTCCGATGAATACTATATTAGGTGTCGTGATTAATGCAAAATGTATATACTGTTGTCGTAACTATTTTAAATAAATTAATGATAAAGGCTAATTAGTTCTCACGGACCAGATTTGGTATGAGAAAAACTATGTTGAACTTATCTTCTACGTTTTACTACCGGAAGCTGAATTGGCAGTGGGCTGGCCATGTTTGTCGAAGGACCGTTGGCCGGTGGAGCTGATGAGTCCTGGAGTGGAGACCCCCGTAACGGCAAGCGTAGTGTAGGACCCCCCAGCTAAATAGAGCGACGACCTCAATAAGGTGGCTGGGTCACCTGGATGCGGAAGGCGGAGGACAGGGTGTTGTGGCGCAGCTTGGGAGAGGCCTATGTCTAGCAGTGAACTGCGATACGCTGAGTTGATTGAGACCAGACCATACTATCCACAGTCAAGAGAGTTTTTGGAACAAACTCGCCTAACTTCAACAACTACACACTCCACAAGTGTGGAGTTGTTGAAGACTTACATCACTTAAAGATTAACAGTGTCCGGTATGAGTCTGGAAGACATGATTTGTTTAGGGTCTAGAGGTTGAACAGAAGTAGGCACATTCCATAAAATCCATTTTTTTTTGTTTCCAGGGTGGAAAATCCTATTCCATAAAAAGGATTTTATTACAGCTAGGATTTTATTCCATAAAATCCTAGCTCAACCAAATGGCGATGATGCGAAGTCTGTTTAGGTTCATGGCCCAGATGTGACCAATATGTATTTAGGATACGATGGTACTGACATATGCATTGCGATTATAAGAGAGATTTTGTATCTTTTGTTTCTCCGAATCAAATTCGGTGTAAAAGACCAACGACCCACGTTCAGCGAGCCCCAGAAATCCATAAAGTTACTAAATATGACAACTAATGTCCTTAAACTCTTACCATAACTTGTAAAGGGTATGGCATCACTTCTCCCTCAGTATGCTTGGAGACATTCCTCAACACCTGAAGAGCCTCTTCAGATTCCTCTGATGGATGGTTAGGATCCGTCCATATTGTGTAGACCTGGTGACGAAAGAATATTTTTATACAACAGTGTTTTGTTTCTCGCTATGGAATCAAATACGAACTAATTGATTATGTTAAAAATAATAGTGGTAGTTTTTTCGACTGTTCTTTTAAATATCTATATAAAGTCACGGCTTTTTATGACGAGTATAGGCAGAAACTATATTAAGTCTTATTTGCATTTAAACTTCAACCCTTCCTCGTTGAACGGTTTTATGCGCGAAAAATGTTACTTCAGCAATACCATTAATGTTTCTACCATTAGTACACGTTGTCTGTTAGTCATTCGTTGCTGTTTTATGTCGTCATCACCATCATTCTCGTTTCTCTGTCCCAATTTAATTGAGGCCGGCGCAGCTTGTATGGCTCTTCATCAATTAATCTCTATTGTTTCATCTGATGCTTCTTCAACTCGTTTCTATTGTTTTATCTTTCTATACAGATGATATGATTGATACTTTCAACCTCTTTTCTACTAGCGCCATCATGCTTGCGGCAGCCTTTGAGGATCACCAGGTCCTTTGTCCGTCATCACGAACAAAGCACTGTTATATGGCACTAATATTGCCACTAGTGTTGTTGTTGCTAAGGCTCTCTTAGTACCGTCTCTTATTGTGTCCATGTCCTCTCCCTATATATATATATATATATATCTCTATTTACAGTCAAATGATCCATACCTTCAACCTCTTCTCCACCAGCGCTCTTAATGCTAACGGCAGCCTCTGAGGATCACCAGGTCCCTTGTCAGTGACCACGAACAGTGCACTGTCGTACGGCACCAGTTTTGCAGCGGTTGCTAAGGCTCTCATTGTACCGTCGACTGCTGTGTCTGTGTTTACTCCCTGTGGAATAGAACAGGTTTATTATTTGATATTTGTGACATTTGAAAGTGTTAGGTGGGAAAAGTTTTCAAGTAAAGGTTGGGTTTTTCCAACGTCAGATATCTTCTAACCGTTGCATATAATTAGCGTCTGACAATTTTTGTATGGTGGTGGCCTGGTGGCCCAGTGGTAACGGCTCCGACTTTCGAGTTGTAGGTCGTAAGTTCGAACCCAGACATGCTCTTTACTTTGTGTAAATTATTTCATCACCACAGAAAACATCTTGAGGAAACCAGAATGTTCCAGAACCAAAAATTCGAAGACATGTGACATCTACCAATCCGCACTGGGCCCGCGTGGTGGATTACAGCCCACTCCCTCTCATTGAGAGGCCTGTGCCCCAGCAGTGGGAACGTTATAGGCTAATTATGAGATTATGATACTAACTCGGTTACTACCTCGATACCCACGATGATAGATCTTCATATTAGAATAACTCGGCTGTATCAAGAATCATTGGCGTAGTCAATGCTAATTTATTCATTCATATTTATTAAATGGAGACTGCTTGCATACAGGGTTATTTTTCAAAGACTTGCCAAGTTTTAAATCTCTTAATTAAATCGTTATTGTATGTTAAAAATTATAATCAAATAAAAATAAATGGAAACATTCAATTGAAAATGTCCGAAAAAGATCCAATACTATGAACACGCGACCAGGATAATGACCTCTCTCGTCGGGTATGCGGAGCGGCGGTGTGCGCGCATGTTGATTATGTACTAATAATCTAGTACATAAATTAATAAAAATACTTAGTAACACCTTAAATAGTACTAATAACTCTTAAATAATACTAAAATAACATTAATCGTAAATTATGTACAAAAAATTCAGGTGACGCGATGCGACGGGGTGGGGCGGGGGAACGAGCAATTTCAAGCGGACGATGTCGTGGGTAGGTGAAGAGAAGATTGTTTCATTTACCTGATATTTAAGCAGAAGCTTCGACAATGCCTCGGTTACAGTCTTCTCACCGCTTGCCGAACTTGTAGGCTGCAGGTTATGTCTTGATCTCCAGTTTACACCTGCGGGCAAATTAATACGGTTTTAGAAGAAAAAAACTTGCCTTTCATCCGATTTGGGGCCTGCTTTTATCAAACAGAACAGTTATTAAGTAACCACCATGCTTAGTATATTGCCGTGCGCAGCCGCACTGGTCGATCGACGGTTAAGCTACGCTTGCCGCGGTCGGTTTGTGGATGGGTGACCATCCATTACATATGGAGACCATTCCGCGTCTTGGAAAAGCCGTTGGTTATTTTAATATTTTATTTATGAATTGTTTTGTTTAAATTTCTATTTGCTGTACTCTGGTCACTCAACGTGTACGTCTTATTTAAGCATCGTTCTCACATATAATTATATATTCAACATTAATGATGCAACTAATATTAATGTAACAATATAATTTAAAAGAGTGCCCATTTAGTTTCTGGCCCGTTCTTCTCAATAGGCACCTACTACGCTTTGGAATGGGCAACTAGCTTCATATTTCTGACTGACCGACCACTTGACAATGCAAAAATGCTTTGAGTTTGAGGACCCGGCTGTCGTTCGTAGATCTTTGATAGTCGTTACGGGTAGTCAACGTCGAAAGTCTGGTCACCAGTCTTACCAAGGGGTAGCGTGTTACCCAGTAAAATACTTGTACCGTCAGCTGTATCCGGTTGGACTGGAAACCAGGCAGCCAGGCAGATTATCACGTGCCCTATTGTCCTTTTTCAAGTTGCCTTTGACTGCCCCCTGTATCCACAATACGATTCGGTCACGAACACGATATCGATTTAAGAACAAAAAATTAATCAATTATCTATTGTAAACAACTAAATACAATAATCACATCCATTTCCTTTTCAACAGATTGCAACATAATATTATCCATGTTAGGGTTCCTTCCAATTTAACAATGAATTTAAACCGCTACAAGTTAAATGCTTAACAAAGGAATGGAAGTTTTTAATCGACTTCAAAGAAGGAGTTTCTGTACTCCATCCGCAGATGTTGCGATTTTTTGAAGAATAAAATAGTCCTTATTATTTTATTATGTATGTACACCATAAAAAATTTCAGATATAAATGTAGAAATGAAACCGATTAATCAATTTCAAAGGGACGACTTCGCCTCGTTTTCTTATACACACCAGTACACTAAATAATATCGTCACTAATTGAGGCTTATCTTGTAGCGGTATCTACATCGCCAAATGCGAACTAAGTCACACTGACGTCACACAAAATCCTGCATCGCGCAAGCAGAGTTTACCGCGCTTCTAGCATATTCCCGACATCAATCATCGGGCATCTGCCCACCAGACACGACACCCGTCTGGTCGGACGATCCTCCTTTTTCTATGGAGGTATGAGTGAACTTTACACCCTGTTCCTCGTACCTCTATATTGCTATATCGTACCTCTATATGCTCGGTTCCTATAAACAAAAACGAATCGTTTTGCTTACCAATAGGAGCATTTTTTATTGCCAAACTGGGCATATAAATAGATTAGTAAAAAACCTGTGATAGCTACTTCCGTATGGGAGGGTCTAGTATACAGAGTTACGAGGTCTTAGCTTCACTATTTGTAAAGATACAGGAGTTAACTTCAACCAATACTGGTCCGTAAATTAGTTGAATCGGCCAGTAGTAGTGTTTTAAGTTTGAAGTATTTGAGTCGATCGTCTGCGGAATCGTATCTACTAAAGTGATGGACCGATTTCGCGTGGTTTATTATCTCACTACCGATCGGCTCACGCTTACAGAAGTAGTTTTTTTACTTAGCAATCAGCTAGTTTTTGTTGCAGGGGCCTGGGTTAACACCAACTGGGGCGTGACGGATACATTACATAATTATTTTATATACAAGGTCTTGCCTTTCCCAAGATCTGTTGGCTCTGTGTTTAGTTTCCCTATAATGTTCGATTCTGATTCTCAAGATAATGACTTTATAATTCTTTGCCGACGTAAAGTAAACCATGAGTGAAGAATTATGATATTTAAATCTTGCGTTGTTTAAGTAACAATTATATCATTGCCAATGTAACAAATGATCACAGATTATAAAGTTTTTAATTATACTGTACCGAAAACTGCTACTTATTAAAATATCTTGACAACGGATAAAAGGAGTGGATAATATTTGTATTACGTAATACAAAATTCACAAAGAAAATGAATAAAAATTATGTGGGTGATTCTATTTGTAACCAGGATTTCAGAAATATATAAGAGGTATGAAATTATCGTCTATAAAGAGCAAAATAACCACATTATTTTGTCAGTTAAAATATAATTAATTATTGTTCTTTAAACAAAAAAAACATACGTTATTAAATCAACAACGGTATTCATCATTTTAGTTACGCGTGTCACTGGGTGCAAAAGACTCAAAAATGGCCTGAGAATTATTCAAGCTAATTATTTGTTGTACAGAAATATATTCATTTGTCAATATAGACATTCAGTCACCGTCTTAGGCTGCCATCATATCGGTTATATGGATAAAACTAAACATATAGAAATACTATTTCCTGTCTGCGATTTCGTCCACGTGAACATTCTTCTATTAACTTAAAATATATCCAATGACAGTCAGAAATACTGTAGCTTCTCATTTATAATATTAGTTTAGATGGACAGCAAAGAAACCACTTTGCTGGCCATCTGTCTAGGGATTCTGATTTTGGGGTACTATAGAGGCACGAGGAACAGGGTGTAAAGTTCACTCATACCTCAATAGAAAAGGGAGGATCCTCCGACCAGACGGGCGTCGTGTCTGGTGGGCAACTGCCCGACGATTGATGTCGGGACGCTGTATAATATGTATATGCTAGTTGTGCGGTAAACTCTGCTTGCGCGATGCAGGATTTTGCGTGACGTCAGTATAATGCGAAGTTCGCATGTGGCGCACCCTAAAAAGTAGAAGGAACCCTGTCTATGGGTGATATTACTATTTTAGAATAAACGATATCTATATGGGGTCGCTAAACATGTGGAATTTGTTTTTTTTTTGGCAAGAGAAATAGTGTTGATATTCCAGTCAAGTCTTTCTCTAATTCTCAATCTCACAGCCAGATTTACACATAATCAGCCTATAATGTTCCCACTGTTGGGACACATGCCTCCTCTCTGTGAGAGAGATGGGTAATGGGCCACCAGGATGTCACATGTCTTCGAATTTTTGGTTCTAGGACATGCCGGTTTCCTCACGAGATTTTCCTTCACTGTTTTGAAAGCAGTGGTGATGAAATTAAATACACAACGTAAAGTGATGGGATCGAACTCATGACCTATAACTCGTAAGTCGGGGTCGATACCACTGGGCTAGATTTAGAATTCATACACAACTTTGATAAACGTGTGGGATCAACAATTGGGTTTAGCTTGTGGCGGCATCTACAACGCCACATGCAAACTAACAACAACGAACGCATCATCCTGACGTCACGCAATATCCTGCAAGCCGAGTTTACCGCGCAATTAGCATATATACAACGCCCCGACATCAATCGTAGGGCAGTTGTCCACCAGACACGATACCCTTCTGGCCCTGCAGTCTCGACATAGTTAGCAATCGTTTTCGGTTGCTAAGTCCTAACAATCCAGATGTAAATGTTGATGTAAGTGTTTGGTAGTCTCGACACTCAAATTTATCGGTTGTTACCTACCGGTACCTACCTAAAATACCCAGTAAGAACCGATAAATTTGAGTGTGGAGACCACCAAATATCGTTACATCTGGATTGTTAGGACTTAGCAACCGAAAACGATTGCTACCTATGTCGAGACTGCAGGCCCTGGTCGGAGCTAGGGTTGCGGAAAATCCGAGAGGGATAACGTGGCCCCTGGCAACTGAACAGGCAACTGAAGGAACACGGGTGGGTTTTAGTCAGTAAGAGTCTGACACGCCCTCCCACTCTGCCCAGAGCGGGAGAAGTTATAAGGCCCTGGTCGGAGAATCCTCCCTTTTCTATGGGGGTATGAGTGAACTTTACACTAACCCTCATACATCTATAAGCTCTTCGGGGGTCATTTTGCTCTCTTGCAATGTGACTTACGTTCTGGTTATATAAAGCCTTTTACACCTTGAAGGGGGATTGGTCTTCCAAGCCTAGCCTACTCGTCAAGTGTAACACCGTCCTAACGAAAAATGACAGCCAGAATAACACACATTGTCTTCAAAAATATGGTCTGTATATGATTTAAATGACAATTGTGCATGACCAATTGTTTGTACTCTGTTAAATACCATTTAAATGCAGATATACGTAAATACTCCATTATGACGGTGGCAATATTTTGTTTGTGATTGATATATTATTTTTCATTTCCATCTGGAATTTCTCGGTGGCAGACCGGAGTGGATTTGTGTCCGGTTGACGGCAATAGGCTCGCCGCTTATTGCATGGGTCTTGGAATATTACTGGCAAATTTGTGGGTGCACTATAGGTACGCCTCTGCCTTACCGTTCGGGGTATTCACGCGTGAGGTTATATGTATGTATATGAAATTAAAATAACATCTCTTGTAAAAGAAGCAACGACATGCCTGCTTGCATGTGATCATTAATTACGTCAGTGTTTTCATAAATACCTACGCAAGTTAATAAAGGATTCATTTTTAGTAATTTATCACTTGTTTACGTCTTTTGATTATAGCTAACTATAATGTATGTTGGTCCATGACTTCACCCTCGACCACGTGTAGGATTATACATTTTCTAGGCTGAAAAGTAGCTAAGCCTGAACGTTACTCGCTTGACATATTCCCTTTCCTTGTAGTTTGACAGTTGGGCGACAGTTAGTTCGTCTAACTGAACAGACAGCTGTGCTGCTGGGGAGTTTGTCGCGCCACTTCTTCTTCCCAGCTAAAGCACTAGGAAGTGGTGCAGGGCGAGGATTTTGGGGGACTGTCTTATTTAATTTTGATGTTCAAAAAGTGCTGTTTCTCAGCCTAGTTTGAATAAATGACTTTTGATTTTGATTGATATACAGTGACAGGAATAACGCTTAGCCAAAGTACGTGATTAGTAACGTGTTCAGTAGGCCAATTCTCGTACTTAAAAAACGTTCAAATTCAAGTCGCAATCTCATCTCAGCGACAATCAATGTCAAAAACCTGTCAAAAATGTATGTAAATTGATTGTAATTTTGACAGATTGAGACTGAGATTAGAATGCGAACGGTCTTAAAAATACGGGAATTGCCCCTCAGATCTCGGCCTAAACCATTTCTTTGCCTAATTTGATTAAACACTTCTTAGTGAATAGCCTTGAAAATGTACGGATACCTACATGAATTGGTTACCCCCTTTTCTAAGGCTTAAGGGGTACGCATTTAACGCAGTTAGAGCTTGCAACAAATCACTAAATGCTTTGAGCGCTAGACTAGTCTTCTATAATGCAAGGATCTTTTAACGCTCGAATGGCGTCGACGGGGGGCACTGTTGGTTAACATTTTGTGCAATTGTTTTATGAAATGTCACTTGAAATTTATTCAAAAATCAAGATGGCGGCGTAAGTTCCAATTTAAGCCACGTGCCAAACCTTGTAGCGCTTTAATTTAAATCATCGTTCTATTTCTGTCAATAGTTTGAAGATGACAGAGACAGAACGATGTTTTAAATTCACTTAGCGCTAAACGTATTTATAGAGTTCTGGTGCGAGCAAACTTTAGTTGGGCTTTTATTTAAATTGTGTGAATTTTGAATAATATGTCTGTTGTACAAATAGTTTTTGTCGTTAAAAAATATAAACAAGACTTTAAAAAATTTTGTATCTATAATTTATTATTGCAAGACTTGAAACATTTTCACAGTATTTTTATTAATACTCACAATGGCTGTCTTCTGGCAAAAAAGTAATACATTTGAGCATGGATTAATGTAATTTATAATATTATGTTTTTCTTAATTATTATTGTTGTGTGTACCTATATTTATTTTTCTTATTATTTTTGTTACAGGTAAGTTCTGATGTTATTTTCTGGCTGTTTTTATTGATGGTAGGTAAGTCATTTTTAATTAAGTATTTCAATTAAAATGAGAAGTTTAACGTCGAATATTTTTTTGTAAGTCACGTCGTGTGTCCGTCCACCTTTGAAACACTAGTGCTGTAACATTCTGGCTAATCATTGGTTATATTTTGACTCTGTAACTTTTGAGGAGTCTTCGTCTATGGCCCCTACATTTGCAAAAGGATGAGTTATAGCTCTTTAAACATTAGACAAATTCTGACACACCTTTCAAATACAAGTGCTGTGTCATTCTGGCTACTAATTAGTGATTTGAATTTGTAACTTTTGAGGATAGTCTTCGTCTATGGCCCCTACATGCAAAAGGATGAGTTATAGCTCTTTAAACATAGAAAAATTCTAACACACCTTTGAAATACTAGTGCTGTGAAATTCTGACATAAACATTCTCTGGTAATTTGACTGTGTAACTGGTTACTTTTGAGGAAAGTCCTGGTCTGTCGGCCTTACAGTTGCAAAAGTATCAGTTATAGCTTTTTAAACATGACAAATTCTGACAGATTTGTCTGCTTTAGTGCGGAATAAAGCACATGTGCGATGTTTTAATTGAAAAGCTCGCGTTTGACCACTATCTCAACTGAAGTTAACCGACGTTTAACATTAAGCAGCTGACAACAGCTAAAGCGCGGTCACTGTCAAACTGCATAGAGAAGAAAGAAAAGCGCGATGACACAAAGCTGGTAATTCATATTCTGCAATATGAAGCAATTCTCTGTTTACAAAAAAATCTATTGATTGGACTAAAAAATTAAAACACTATCACGTTAATATGTGGCTTGAAGAACAATCTGCAAACAAAACAGAAAGATTGCAGTATATTAGTATAGTTTTTAATCGTTAAAAGAAATTGTTAGAGGTATCTTCGTGACTTTTTTCTATCGTACAAAATTAGTTTTATTATATTTTCAACACACTATCTAACTAGCCTATATCCTGAAGAATATCATTTTTTTTTCTTATTTTGATTACTGCAGTGGATCATATACTTTTAGGCATTATAAAACTTGCGTTTAAAAGTAGTTGCAAGTTGCTTGCACACCAGCCACCAGTAACTATGTGCGACTAAACAGTCGTTTATCTAGGCAGTCGCTCCATGCAAAATACTGGTATTCATTTGCACCTGGTTGGAGTGGAAGCTGACCCCAACATAGTAACATAGTTAGAAAAAGAATAGGCAGAGAATGATGGAGTTGCCTGCTCTCGTATCTCTTTTAACCCAGTCGGTAAAATCCCCATAAAAAGATATTTGTCACCAGTTATAAAACACTAAGAAATACCACAAAAACTATAAATCCTTTGTTGTTCTACTTGTGAAGGACACTTTATGTCCTGTCGCTATTATATTGAGAGTTCCGGGTTCGATGTCGGAGTCGTTGCTTTGTAAGTAAGTGGGTCATAAGTACAAAGTCAGGTTTAAGGCGGAACTCACACTTATCGCGCCACGCGACGGAGCGCAAACGACGCGCCCCCGCGCTTGATTTTTTACATTCAAACAGGCTCGACACGCGACTTGAATCGCACGCCAGGCTAAGGCACCGTTCGACGCGCGACTGATGGCGGTGCCTTTGTCTCGCGTCTGTTTATAGGAGCCTTTAAGTCAAATCCGGGCTTTTATTAACAAAATATTAATATTTTTTATATCACTCGATCATTCTAATTAGATCCTTACACAAAGATAATGGACATCGACAATGTTTATTTACTCAACTAATTGACACTTAGGCGAAGGCTATAAAAACTTTTATGTTTGTTAGGTATTTTCCAGGCTTGAGTCAAGATTTCTGTATTTTCGAACTCAAGTGCCTGTATATGCAAAATATTGAATATAACCTTGACCGAGACACTTGATTTGTGTCTCTAGGCCAAGGTATAAAGATATGAAAATGCACATGATGATGAGAGGAATTATCGTCATCTGCCTCGCCTTTTCAAGTAAGTTGGGGTCAGGGGGCCTACTCTCTAATTCCGTCAACGAGGATACGGGCCCGTCCGAAAGTAGTTCGATACTTAGAAGTGAACCCTACTCAAAATTAATTAACTTTTCCGGACGGGCAAAAACACATCGGGAGTAAGGACAACTGTCTAAACGTTTTGTCATTACTTTTTAGTTCGGGCCCCAGACTAATCTTATGTCCGTAAGTAATATGGTGTAGGAAACGTCCGTAACTTCGGCCAAAACGACGGACTTCGTGCTTAGGGTGTAGGCCACCAGCTTCCAGTCGAACCAGTTGCAGCTGAATAGAGATAGATTGAGTATATTTTTTGTCCCCTCCAGACCCCTGCCAAGCTTAGTAACGCTAGCTAGGCACAAATATATGCTGAAAAACGCGTCATTCCGCGCGTTTTTGCGCTCAGATTGGTCCCAACTCCCAAACCTCAGTGGGACAGAAGCCATGGTTGAGAGATACAACCGTTTCTTATATTCCGCAAGTTTCAGTAATTTTATGCTATAATTTCGCTCTGCTGTAAAATGTGTGGACAAATGAGTATAATTATGCTCATTTTGTGTTTCCACATGACACAGGATGGCATCGATGCACAAACCTGTTACCATGGATTCCTGTTCATGATCATTTTGTGTTTCCACATGACACAGGATGGCATCGATGCACAAACCTGTTACCATGGATTCCTGTTCATGATCATTTTGTGTTTCCACATGACACAGGATGGCATCGATGCACAAACCTGTTACCATGGATTCCTGTTCATGATCATTTTGTGTTTCCACATGACACAGGATGGCATCGATGCACAAACCTGTTACCATGGATTCCTGTTCATGATCATTTTGTGTTTCCACATGACACAGGATGGCATCGATGCACAAACCTGCTACCATGGATTCCTGTTCATGATTCTAAACACACCCTTGCGTTGAATTTTTCATCAGAGTTTTTAAAAAAAAATTTGCTCTGCCATAAATTTTGACCGCGTAGGTATTGCACTTTTCTATGAAAAGGTTGATATTTTTTTTTGATAACCGACGATAATTTTTGCCCAAAAGGGTCTAGAGTCATGTCATCATGTGCTGAATTCATGCCACCCTGTATTATTTGGTCCAATGGTAATATATGTTGACGACATCATGTCAACGCCGGCTGTCGCTGAAAACCAGCGCTGGGGCTCTGTCTCACATAGGGTCGTAGCATTATGCTGAACGATGCCCGTTTTGCGTGGAGGTGATGCATGTTTTCCCTTCACTTGTTCTTTTTTGTGTATGTGTTCGTTCTCTGCATCATGTTTAGCGCAAATAAACGTACTTATAGCCAATTGTGGTGCTTACTTATACTCATACATTCTAATATTATAGTCAAAAGCTAACAAGCTACATTTCGACACTTACCATTAGAATCATACCCCATAACCAGCACATGCGTCAAATTCAGCGTCGGTATTGTCAGATCATTCCATACTGCCAAAGCTCTCGCCAGTGCTGCTGCTCTCAAGGGCACCATGATACCAGCAGGAGGACGCACCCAGCAGTCTTGTAACCAACCTCTGACGACTGAGCGGGTGGTCTGGGGTTTGAGGTCCGGGGTAAGGGAGTCGAAGTTACGTTTGTCTATTGGTGGTTTTGAATCTGGAAAGAATTTGGGTCGTTTTAATATTAAAATTTATAAATGAGGCGGAGAATCACTGCTTTGCAATCGTTCAAGTTTAAAAAGCTGCCACGAAAAGCTTTCCGTTAAACGCGAAGCAAACTCTTCAGATACACATTTTTTTTTAAATTTAAGATGGGTTTGCTCTTCACTCTAGTCTAGGTCAATGGTGACAAAGACAGAGTCGACGATGGAGTGAGCTTACCCAGAAGAAGCCTGTTCACTCTCACTTTGAAGAGATTAGGGTTGTATGCGTTCGGAAACACAGACGCAGGTAGAGAGTTCCACTCTTTTGCTACGACATTTGGAAACGTTTAGTTAGAATTGGTGGAATAGCAACTAGGTAAGGATGGTAACTTGCAGTGCGTTAACTTTACTTTTTGCCTTAAACTGGTTCTTTCTTCTTCTTACTTTTTGGGTTTAACCGTAAGAGTTGAACATTTAGTTACACTAATACTACACAATATATAAGACCGATTGCGCCTGAAATAAGTAATCATATCAATTCGGGCTTTAACAGTCCATAACTGGTCATAGGCTTCTACCAAATTGGGCTTGAATCTATACAAGGTGTAACAGAATAAACGCAAGCCCTGAAAGTAGTTTGCTCATAATTGACTACTGAATCGATTTCAGTAACTATTAATATAGGTATTTTTTTTCAAATTTTATATATTTTGCAATACTGACCGCCGATGAAGCCAAAGAAAATTAAATCTTATGTCAAGGCAATAAGACTCCATTTTAAATGCATTTAGCAATGCTAGAGTCAACACAATTTTCTTAATAATAATTGTTAGCTTTAAAAACAAATTGTTTTGGTCATTGTATTAAACTTTTAACTCAATACTCTAATTGGGGTGTATGAGGTCTTGCGTTAATTATGTTACATGTTGTATAGGGTCAACTTAAATTAGCTAGCGAAACTCAGCAGACGTGCGACGTGCGTGCGGCGGATATCTAACCACGATGAAACAAAAATGAATTTCATTTGATTATGTTTTTTTTGGGGTTATCGAAATCTTTTAGTGTATTCACTTGAACATCAGTTTTTTTTTTGTGTAAAGTTTACAGACGTGATTAATATCAATTTCTAAATACGATAAAACATATTTACTTAACTCATACTTCAAGTAACATCATAAATAGCGATCGCTGACCCCTAAAAAAAAAACGTCATATCTTTTAATTTTTTGTTTTATCGTGTATACATAACAAAATCTAAAAATATAGGTACTTGTTTCAAAAAATATGTATTTTGCAATACTGACCGTCGATTGGGCCAAAGAAAATTAAATCTTATTTCAAGTCCATACAACTCAATTTTAAATGCACAAAGTAATGCTAGGGTCAACATGATTTTCAATAATAGCTTTAAAAAAAATTGTTTTCGTTATTGTATTATGCTTTTAACTCGATGCTCTAATTGAGGTATATGAGGTTAATTTTGTTACATATTGTCACGTCTGCAGAGTTTCGCTAATTAATTTAATTTGACCCTGTATAATAAAAATGAAATGCTATTCGTTGGCAACCGCATCACTTGAGATCGGCTGGACTGATTTGGACAATGTTTGTTTTATAATCTTCGTAATACTCAGATTCTTAGGGAAAGAAAATTTTTATTGGATCATTGAGATCATTGAGTTCCCTTCAAAATGGTTGAGCTGAATGGTGCTGATCCATACGTCATGTTCGTGAACGGGCGCCGTCAGTGGGCACTGGTCATTTCTTAGCTGCCACGGCTTATTTTAATTCCATAATTGTTTTTATCTTTTTATTACGGACGCTTTTAACGTGCACGTCTTTCTACATCGTTCTCACATGTATAATTACAACATGAATGATGTAACCACTCTATTGTAACAATATTTTGATTTAAAAGAGTGTCCATGGAGTTTCTTGCCCGTTCTTCTCCATAGGTACCTACTACGCTTTGGAATGGGCAACTAGCTTCATCTTTCTGACTGACCGACCCCTTGACAATTCAAAAGTGCCTGTAATTGGTTTATTTGAAATAAATGCTTTGAGTTTGAGTTTTAAAAGTTGCCGCGGAATTTGAACGTGAAAACCGAAAGCGCACTTACTGTGGCAGTTTTGTATGAATTATTGAAATTTGAAAGATCTAAGAGCGGTGGTGGCCCAGTGGTAACAGCCGCGACTTACGAGTTGTAGATCGTAGATTCGAACCCAGACAGGCGCTTTACTTTGTGTAAATTATTTCATCACTACCGCTCTCAAAACGGTGAAGGAAAACATCGTGAGGAAACCGGCATGTCCCAGAACCAAAAATTCGAGGACATGTGACACCTACCAACCTGCACTGGGCCTGCGTGGTGGATTTACGGCCACTTCCGAGGCCTGTGTCCCAGCAGTGGGAACTTTATAGGCAGATGATGGTGATTGTAATTTGGAAGGACAACGTTTGTCAGGTCAGCTAGTTACAGGTAAAAATCCTCAGCCGTTCCAATGAAATAATAGATTTTTGTTCGCGTGCTAAATGTCTCAGTACTAACACCTTGCCTACTTCGTTTTTGATTAGCAATGTAAAGTTAAGTAGAAAGTCAAAGAGAGTTTGTTTTACCGTGTACATCTACTTACGCGAGATTAGCTAAATGACTTTACATTTTACTAACCAGCTTCTGTCAAATAATTGCCAAGACAGCGACATACGGTCTTTGGAAACGTAAGCACAAAAGGGGGGTGGGGCGGTCTTGGATTTGTTTATTTTTGATGAGGGGGGGGGGGGGGGCTGGATTTGCTTCAATAAGTATTAAAAGGGCATTAAATTCCGTTAAAGTCTATACATACGTTCCTTATTTCGAGACTCATGCATGAATAACAATGAAGAAATCTTAACAGATAGAAAAAACAAATACCATTGTTTACGTGTAAGGTGTTAAAAATGACTAAAATTATGCTTACGTAATCCTTGAACGGATCCCCTACTTATGCTTCTACAATAAAATACTAAGGGCGTGCATTAAAAGGCTACTAGACGATGATGCAGAAAGAATTCCAATCAGAAATTACTAAGGGCGTGCATTATAAGGCTACTAGACGATGATGCAGAAAGAATTCCAATCGGAAATCCATTTCACAAATTATAATTTTGATAAGACTGATATATTATGAATGTTGGAATTTATAAAACCTGACGGAATTAAATGAATGCCAGTACAGAAGTTCACACCTACACCAGCTGTTCCTTAAAAAATGCTATCACTCGTTAGACGAGTTTCTGAACGACAATTATAATTAACCGGAATTGTAAAAAAAATATTATCCTAATTTATTTTTGTAATGTAAGGCACTGCTCACCAGTTTCAGCCTTAGGATTCCTTTGAGCAGGAACATCAACCTCCTCTTCTTCAGACTCCTGCAACTTTGGTGACGGTTCCTCCTCCATCGCCTTCGTTGTGGCCTGCATTGGCACCGTTTCCGTCTGAAATTGCGTTGCTATAGATTATTACTTCATTTGTTGGTATTAAAACTTCAACCACATAATATTGCTTCAATTATGTTGTAACTAATAAATACTATATACCAAGATTTGGCATCATAAACATAATCTTCATTATTAGGGTTTGAGGCAGAAAGAGTGGCCTGCCCCAACAGTGAAATAATTCGAGCTGTGGATGATGATAATGAAGGGAGAAAACAAATGCTGCATACAGATAGGCTCTGTTAAACTTATCGGGACTAGGCCAGAGACAAGGCTGTGACTATCAAAGTTTAGTTGTAAAAACACATCTAATAGCCTACTTAAACAACCCATTATCGTCTAACGCAATTGATACAAGAAGACATAACATGGAACCAAATATTATCATATATACACATAATGTTTTCATTACTCCGATCTACTTCTGAGAAAATTTCTAATAGGTCTCACAACTAATTTCAAAGGAATCTCATCCTAAATAACAGTCCTGATTGGTTTTTAATTACCATCGATACAATGTCAATATTATTGCTCAAATTAGAATGTTTTATCTTTTCTGCATCATCAACGACATCGTTTGCACTGGATCCAGTGATATCAAGACTCGTTTCATCGGTTGCAGTTTCTATTGTATCTGGGTCAGCATTTCTGCGTTCTCCATCTTCATCTGTCACATTGTATTCTGTTGTAGTACTCAATTCTTCTTCTTCGATGGGTACTGTTGAGTCCTCTGGTAATTCTTCGCTTTCTTTCACTGTTTTGATTTCTTCCGATGTTAGGTCTTGTGTTTGAGCGATAATGAAGTTTGTGATTATGAGGAAAAGGATAGTTTTTGATGCTGCCATCTTTGGTTTTTATGGCATTCTTTGGTGGGCAACTCTGTGGACAAAGGATTGTTTGGTCAGTTGTGAAGTTAATTGATGAATGGCTTTACTGTGACGTTTTAAGGACATCAGTGCTTCGTTGCGAAAAAGAGATGGTGCTATTCGTCTTGTATAACTCCATCTCTCTTATACATTAACAATTATGGCTCCATTAAGTTAGTACAGCCCCTGATCAGAGAAGTGACAAGTGGCGTGTAGATTTTAATAATATGAAATAATAATGGTCAATGATATCACGTGTTATTTGGATTTGAAAACATGTTAAATTAAATTGGCTTACAGAAATCGGAAATTAGTTAGACACACTTTTCAATGGTTACTTCTTTTCGTATCGACTCGACGGTACATCTATCTTATAGCGTATCTTTTCAATACCTGTAAAATATTTAATATCATCGAGGAATATAAATGAAAGCCTCCGAAATATTTAGCATATTTTTAGTTTAGATATCGATACCGCTCATGTGTGAGGAGTTTCGCTTGCTAATTCAGTTTGACCTTGTATTTTTAACGCGGCATGAACTTCTACACTCGTATAGTTATACCAATACAAGACAAAAAGGCGAATTCTATGTGTAGCGAGTTATTTTTGCACGCAAATACAATGATATGAAAATAATCTTCATAGTTTTTGCAACGCTATTAATTGACTTTACACTTCCCTGTACCTATCCAGTTTTTGCAACGACCAGTCCTCTTGACAATCACTGCTCTGCATAAAATGCTTAGGTAATCTAGTCTAATAGTTACATGTACTAGCTTGAAGGCATAATATTATGAGTTCTGTCATGAGCAAGGTAATGTAATTGGTCGTAATGGTACCACTAATTATACGCCATTGCTCCAATAAAATAATAAATTGTGTCACTACAGTGCACTTGATTACCTATAGAATGACGAAATATTTATAGATAGAATTGCGGCTCGCCAATTGGAAGTTATATCATTTGCGAAATCCGACTTGGAGTCGTTTTGCTTCTGATCCGAATCCAAGTTTATAAAACCAAGTTCCATCCGACTTGAAAATTCTCCAAATTCAGACGGACGGAGTACTTAATACAAATAACATCACGTCTGTGTTACACACCCAGAAGGGTTATACAGACGTGTACCTCAAGTACAGTACTCTGCCCGGCTTGGGCGGAGCACCGCCGTGTCCTCGTGCAGGCGATTGGCGGTGGCGATCTCTCGCGTCCGGCCCTGGTCCAGGCCATGGTACGGAGCGAGAGAGCATGGGGAGCCGTCACCTCCTTCTGCGAAGCAGTAATGCTCGCGAAGGAGGAGGCGGAACGCGTGAGTAGCGCAAACACTGACTGAATACTCAATCATTTATTGTATTCCACAATGTGCACATGTAGTCCTTCAGACCGTATTTCGGCCATGGCGGCCAATCTCAACGGAGACTAGCCTCTGGCCTGGAAGATATTATAGTGCACAATTTAAGTGTGTGCTCACGAACAGACACAGATGCAGTCTCTCTTCCCTCACTCTCACAGTCCGACGGGACTACATGAAATCTGAGACGACCGGAGAGAGACCAGGCGCAGGACAACAACAACAGGCTACAATGTGTAATAAGGTGGAAAGTTAAAATTTAATGAGATCATTATGGACCCTATCGGCCACAGCAAAGTAGAAGGAGGTAGGCAGCTTTAAAACTTAACTCAATCTATTCTTAACTATATCATAGATATTTACATAATTTAAAAAGCTAAGTCTTAAAATAATAATATGTACAAGTATATATAAAAAAATAAATCAAAAGGCATCGAAAAATTCATCCGCATCGCTGTCAACAGGAAAAGAGCCCCTAATGCTGGCAGCATTGCCACGTTGTATGGCAATGCTGATTCTTTGGCCAAAAAATAGGCCAGTCCTCTGGTCACGTGAAGAGTTGACCAACCGCTTGGCGATGTCTCGAAAAACTAAGTGGGCACTCGGACCCCATGTCCCTAGTGTTTCCACCCCAAACGGCTCTAACACATAAGTCCCTAAAAGGCGTTAGTATTCGCACCTGCAGCAGCCGCTCCAGTACAGCCCGCCACAGCCCGCCGTGCTAGGAAGATGTGAAGGCGCAAGGGTGTCGACACACGTTGCTTCCCACACCAAAGGCCTA
Source organism: Brachylomia viminalis (assembly GCA_937001585.2). NCBI lineage: Eukaryota > Metazoa > Arthropoda > Insecta > Lepidoptera > Noctuidae > Brachylomia > Brachylomia viminalis. Next base: position 8,946,292 of record OW443322.2, on the reverse strand, counting down.
CCTACCTTCCAAGGCATTATGGTCATTCCGTCTGGTCTCTTCCCATCGTCGCGTGCCAAGCCTTTGGGTTCTAAAACAGCTGGCACCACGGCGGTGACAAGAGCAAGACTATTTCTAATGTTATTAGGAGTTCGGATCTAGTGTGCAAGCCGTCATACAGATAGATAGTACTACGGACACCGCGGAATGTTATTTCTCAGGGGTCCTACTCTTTAAGTCCGTCAAAGAGTAGGACACTTACTTATTACCTGATGTAACTCTTTATTTATGTGTCATGTATTGTGTACATCTTTTGTTGGAGATCCTAAATAAATAAATAAATAGATACGGAGTTGGAAACTTCCGTAACTTCGGCCGAAACGACGGACTTCGTGCTTAGGGAGATTCGGATGGGAATTCGGACGCAGTTCGCAAACGCTCTATGTCTTGGTATCAATCGGATACAACTTCAAATGACGGGTTGGAACTTGATGCATTTTTGACCATCATTTATATGATTTCTCAAGAAAGGTTCAATAAGAAAATCTGCTGCTCGATACGTTTATTTTCGCATAACTGGACGAAATGTAGGGAACAGCTGAATTTCTTTACCGCTATTTCATGGTTGGTGCCACAATAAAAGTTGTTCGTAATGATGAGTACAATAACCCCTTGGTTTTCAGGTATTTCAATTACACCTTGGAGGTGTACATTGATTATCCAATCGCCCAAACAACATTTTTACCAAAGAGAAGATGTAATTGAATTAACCGGTTTCTTCAACCAGGGAGTTAGTTCCCTTTCCTCTTGTCTAAAATACAGGGTCAAAATAAACTAGCTAGCGAAACTCCGCAGACGCGATGGGTATCGATATTTAAACATGATAAAACAAAAATGAAATTAATTTGATGTTTTTTTTTTGGTGACGTCATTGACCGCATTTAATGGGTAGTCACTTGAAATATCAGTGTAAATAACAGTTTTTTTGTGTAACCTTCACGGACGTGGTGGGTATTGATATCTAAACACGATGAAACAAAAGAAAGCAGATTTTCTTAATATATATACTTCAAATAATGACACTATGAGCGCAAAAAAAACACATTTTTTGAAATTTTATCATGTTTAAATATCGATGCCCATCACGACTGCAGAGTTTCGCTGTCCAATTTAATTTGACTCTGTATGTGCGGTGTGTGATACGTCAAAGACCTCACGTATATCATCAAATATTTCCTCAATTTGATCCCTACGATCAATTACATCATAAGTATTCCGGTCCATCTTTCCATCATCAAAATTAACTGTTACATCTCAAAATCATTTGTTACTACATCATTAGTGTCTTGAGACTTAAGATGACTAATGCCTACTATACACCGTGTGAGCTGCTTCTCAGACAATAAACTTGCTTTGCTCCCTCGAATTGTCTTGGCCGTTTACATTATGACAGCAACTGCCTAGTCCCATTACGAGAGTGTGATGACTGGTTGACTGAACGAGTTGAAGTTATGCGTGTTACTAAACGATGTTGTGTAGCTAATACCAAGTAGCAAGTAACAACAAAAGAGGTTGTAGTAACTCAGATGGAAGCTACTGACCGACTCGCACAAGACAGTGAGACTGTGATGGTGCGAGTATGGTAACTATGGTAGTATGGTATACTCTATGGTAGTAACTGACCGGACCAAGTCGTACGGTGTATATCAGGCTTTAGAATTTGGGTATCATTTCGTTCCGTCAATAATTCGGATGCAGGGTTGCATCTCAATTATTTTGATTAGTTTTGTTAGCTTCTCATCTGTCGGTGGACGAAGATTTGGTAACATAATCTTGGTTTTAATGGTCCATAATAAAAGCAGTCAGTAAGTGTCCCATTGCGGGCCCGCGGCATAAGCCTGCTCTCGTACAGCGAAGGAACGAGCATTGATCACCGTTTCTTGCTTGCGGATTCGTAATTGCACATGAGACATTTGAACTTTGTCTCTGAGATGGCTAGAAGAAATAAAAAAACTTTTTAACAAAAAAAACCCGATTTCAAAAAAAAAAAAAAAACACTAAAGTGAAAAATAACTTTAATTTCGGATGTCGGTGTCTTTGGATCTGTATTTTAGTTTTTTTTTTCACCGCCTTCCGAAATTAAAGTTATTTTTCATTTTTGCAGTTTTTTTTTGGAGGTCGGGTTTTTGTTTTGTTGAAAAGTTTTTTATTTTTCGCTTTTTAGCTATGGTACCTACCCCACACCAATTCGAAAACGATCGTCTGACACGTCCACGTCCGTTTGAAGGCAGTTTTTTTTTAATTATAAATAAAAATTATAATTATAAATATAAAAATTCTTGATTTTTTAAAACCGTATGACCGATTTCGATAAAATTTTAATGGGACCTCACGGGTAGCACCAGCTTTAAAATAAAAAAAATAATCATTAAAATCGGTTCACCCAGTCGAAAGTTCTGAGGTAACAAAAATACTGTCGAATTGAGAAACTCCTCCATTTTGAACTTTTTTTTTGGCAAAAAAAAATTTTTTTTTTATTGTCATAAAAATTAACGCCCAAAAATAAATAAGCCGCTGAGTTTTTAGGCGAGCCACTCTTGGTTTTTCACATATTATATTGAAAGCCAAGCGAACTTAAACAATAAACAAATCTGAAGATATAACTGACCACGTATGATTGTAGCCTTTAAAATCATTATGTAAAACTCGTTCTCGGACAGTGTGTACACTTCTTTAACGTAACAATTTAGACCCTCAAGGCGATGACTCACTAGTCGATTATGTCAGTATGTGGAACCCTGTTTTTTGGGGACCGAAATATTTAGGGGCCCACTTTCGTGAAAGTGAAACGTTTAATTGTTAAAGACAGTGGTCATGTTCATGACACTTAGATAGTTTAGTAATTTTTATAATTCTCAAGGGATAATCAAAATTACCTTTTTGGTGTTGTTATTAACTTGTGATTATCCGACTGGACGGCAAAGCTTTCTATATACAGAAAAGCAATAAGCATTGATCATAACGCGAGAAAATAATGGAGATTGAATCCTCCATTTTCTTCTCGAGTGAAGGCTTCATTTTTATTAGGACTTCGCCGATTACATGTGCAGCGTCAAACTACCAATTGACAACATAGGTTTTTAAAATAAAATTCTTATTTCTTCACGACAAAGCTTCAATTTTCATAATCAATAACACTTCTAAACCTCATTGCCTTGTCATACATACTTGTCTTGCTTAACATATATAGTTAATTAGTGGGTCAAGCTCCGGCTGAAATTCAAATATTCGTTTTCGCCCTTTTGGGGTGAAAACTTTGCTACTTTTATTATTATTTATTTATTTCAATCAACTTTGGATCATACAACTTGTGACTGACCGGTTGGTGCAGTGGGTAGTGCCTGCCTTCTGAGCCGCTGGTCCCGGGTTCGATCCCCGGACAAGTCAAACATTTGTGTGCATGAACATGTCTGTTTGACCTGTGTCTGGGTGTGTATATGTATATAAGTATGTATATCAGTCATCACGTTACCGTAGTACAGGCTCTACCTAGTTCGGGACCAGAAGACCTTGTGTGGATGTTGTCTCATATAAAAAAATAAAAAAAAAAACATTTAAATTGCAAAAATATACAGTCATTTATTAATTTTTAATAATTACTTTGCGAGCCATAAATAAATTAACAAAAAATATTAACCCGCGGAACCCACACCGTCTAACCGAAGATATTACCTGCCCAAAGTTTGTACCATTATCTCCAATCTTAATTAACCACGTGTGCTGGTCGGTTTTAGTTTTTTTTCTTTCATTTCTTTGTAGTGCAAACAACGTTTATTTAGTGGTAATAGTTTTGTAGTATTTTCCTGCTTAGGATTGTTGGCGAAGAGGAGAAACATTTTGTTTTCTCGTTTCAATAAAAACCTGTTTAAGAACGATGTAACGATATTAGCGAGTTAGGAAGATGGTAGCAGGCTGACATTTTAGCTGTCTGTGTCCCTGGATAAAGTGCACAAACAAAAATCTCTAAAAGCAGATGAAGAGGTTTTCTTTTGTAACTTAAAAAAAATTAAGAACACTCGCTCGAGTCACCTTTCAAACAAAACAATAAAAAAACTAAATCGGTTCAGCCATCGGCATCGTAGCTCCCAAACGGGACACAGACACGATAAACTTATGGCATCCCTCTTTTTCCGTCGGGGGTTAAAAATGGGTGAGACCATTATTAATCAACATCAATCGAAATTTATTGAAAAAATCAGACAAAAATTCCAAAAATGCCTCATCAAAGGAACATGTATTTTCCCACGATAAACTTATAGCATCCCTCTTTTTCCGTCGGGGGTTAAAAATGGGTGAGACCATTGTTAATCAACGTCAATCGAAATTTATTGAAAAAATCTGACCAAAATTCCAAAAATGCCTCATCAATGGAACATGTATTTTCCCTTGATGACTGTTTTTTAAGGGTTTCTTTTGATTTGCCATGCATCATCAATTATCAGCTATCAGTATTATTTTTATGTTAACGAAATTCACTCAATTAATAAAATGTTATTATTATTTAAGTACTGGGGGTCTATAATAGGCAATAAAAAATCGATAATAATTATTACGAATGTTTTTCCAAGAAAACGTGTTGCGCCGACCCCAAGTAAAATGGGATAAGGGCAGGAAGATGATGATGTTTTTCCATTTTTTTTTGTCGAATATCACTCTTTTTCGTTTGTGCGTTTTGACCAAAATAGTAAAAAATTATATGTGACACCATTTTTTTTTAAATAACTGACGCAAAATGTCAACACGGTTCAGAATCATTAAGTGAATCCATGATGACAAGTTGCGCTTCGATGTCCCTGCCACCCGGTATGTAGAACACCCTCTCGATCTGTGTGTAGTGTATCGCAAAAGGCGACAGTGATATCAAAATCATGGCCAATACCATCTTACTTTATGATTAGGAATTCTGCTAATATTACCTTGACACTGTGATCAAGTTTGATGAATAAAGCAATATTTTTCTGGTTATATATGAGGTCAACTGTGGAAATTTATAGACTACAAGATTAATTTACACAGCATAATCAGCCTATAATGTTCAAACTGCTGGGACACAGGTCTCCTATCTGTGAGAGGGAGTGGACCGTAATCCACCCCGCGGGCCCAGTGCGGGTTGGTAGATGGCACATGTCTTCGAATTTTTGGCTCTTGGACATTCTAGTTTCCTGAGTAACACCGTGCAATGTAATTGTCTATGGCATACCATAAGTGGATGGAACAATACAAACAAGATATCTGTTGCTTTAGTTGCATAGTACGTCAAAGACAAAAAAAAATCGTGTCGATAGGACTGAAATAATGATACCTGCTTAACGTTTGAAGAATTGTAGACAATCCAGACCAGACCCAGCAGTCTCGACATAGTTAGCAATCGTTTTCGGTTAATTTGTAGTCTCCACACTGAAATTTATCGGTTGTTACCGGTATTTTAGGTAGGTACTGGTAGGTAACAACCGATAAATTTGAGTGTCGAGACTACCAAATATCGTTACATCTGGATTGTTAGGACTTAACAACCGACAACGATTGCTAACTATGTCGAGACTGCAGGGCCTGTTCGTATGTAGGGCGTTCTGATACCTATAATTAATATAAAGACGAGAGAATGTCCTTTTTTTCAGGAGATCAACCAACAAAAATCTTGTAGTGTGAAAGCCACTTTAAATTAAATCCTCCAATACATTACTGTTTATAATTTACACGCCATTAATGTTGACAAGTAGGTGATGGAATACATAAATGATAATATATATGTCTCATTAAAAATCAAGCCTTGAACTTTTGTTTATTAGACGATGATGTTAGTTGCTAATTTGTCTCAAATGAAATAGATACATTATCGAGTGACGTTTCTTGTGGAGCAGTCTACCTCGTGTGGGAAGGTAGGAAATCACTCAAGCTAATGTATTTATGCTGTAGGGCTCGTGGCTAAATAATAACAACACGTCGATCATTAAGTCGGTCGGTCGTTAAGCAACACTTGCCGAGGTCGGTCCGTAGATGGGTGACCATCCATACCGACTCTCATTTGTAGATCTTGGACAAATGTTACTGCTAGTCAGAAGCCCGCAAGTCGGACAACCAATCTTGCTAAGGAGTATCGTGTCACCCAGTCACTGGGTTGTGGAGGTCAGATACCTAGGCAGTCTTGACAGTACTGGCATTCAGCTGCATCCGGTAAGACTGGAAGTCGACCCCAACATTGTTGGGAAAGGCTTTGGGAGATGATTGTGGTAAAAAAGCAGACGGCTTATCTGATGGTATTTGGTCACCGCCGCTCATAGATATCTAGGATACTAGAGGCAATGCAGGTGCGTTGTCATCCTGGAGACAATATTGAAATGGCACACGTGCCTATTGCTAAACGGACGAAGCGTTTAAAGCTTAGGTTCTCAACATGGGCGATAAGGCCCTTCGTGGGCGTTTGAGACTTTCATGGGGGCAGTAGAAGAATTCTCATTCGGAGAAGGAACGAGAATTCACCACTACGCTTACTTAGGTGATCAGTCCAGGTTTACAGACGGACGGACAGTAGTGTCCTTCACAGTAATTGGTATCTAAACAAAATGTTATAAAGAGAAATTATTTGATTTTTTGTATGTTTGTTTGATCCACTGCTCCCTTGATACGTTATGCTCACGTAATTTAAAAAACCACATGTGTTTTATAAAACAGGCAGTCAACAGACTCCTCTTTCAAACCCGTTTCGTATAGCATCCGGGCTGTCACCATTATACAAGAGGGGCAATTCTCGTACTTAAAAAACGTTCAAATTCAAGTCGCAATCTCATCTCGGCGACAATCAATGCCAAAAACTTATCAAAAATGTATGTAAATTGATAGGATTCCATTTTTGACAGATGGAGACTAAGATCAGACTGTGACGTTCTTAATATTACGGTAATCGCCCCTCTGATCTATACAACACCTTAAACTTGCAACTGAGAACTACTAAAAACGACAGCACGATTCACATTTCTATGACATTGTATCAATGACCTTGCGTTTGTCACGCAACCAGTTGCCGCTTGCCGGTTACGTAATAGATGCAGTTACTACACCTGCTCGAGAGATATGACTAGATTTTAAGCAAGAGTTTGCAAAGCTGGCAGGGCACGCCCTAGGAGGACATATAGTGACCTTATTGGTGATGTTCTGCAGAGAGGTCGCAACCGGCGTGCGTTTATGACCAGATATACAACGTGTCGTTTTGCATCCTCGACAAATTTCAGGAGGCTGTTATGAAAGACATAAATAATCAAATAAAATTACTATCCTGCTCAATAATTAATACATACTTGTTTTTTTAGGTATTTAAGTTTGACAGTATTTCAGAATACTCCACTTTCAAAGAACAAAATCGCCCCGTCGCGTATGCGGTAGGCAGTGTCGTACGACTATGTCGCTGTGTGCATGCGTTACAGTTACAGCGCAGTTACAGGGCGGTATCACACGGGCCCTACACATGCCGATTACCGAAAAATACAAAAAGTAAAAATAAATACCTACTTATTTTATTATTGATTCGTGTCGAGAATCATTAGCATAGTTACCTCCTCGAATTTGACGAGGATGCAAAACAACAACTTGTTTAAGAACATAAACGAGGCAAAAGGAGTGTGTAAGGTTCGTAGCTGGTGGCGTTCTGAAGTTTCTGCCTACCCCCCTGGGAAGGTGTGAGTTTATGCATGTATGTTTGCCGCTGCCAGTTACTGAACCTGTTCGAGAGTGATGGCAGAGATTTGAAGCAAGTTTGCTTGATGACACTCCAAATCGAATCTTGGTTTTGTTACATAAGAGGCGTAAGATTCCTGTGAGGGAGCGCCGGTGAGGGACCTGTCATTCAATCAACTCAGCCTATCGCAGTCCACTCATCCAACGGCTGGACATAAGCCTCTCCCAGGCTGCGCCACAACAATCCTGCCGGGGTCGCGGGAAAGTCCGAAAGGGTTACCGTGGCCCCTGGCACAGGCAACTGAAGGAACACGGGGTTTTAGTCAGTAAGAGTCTGACACGCCCTCCCGCTCCGCCCAGAGCGGGAGAAGTTATTTGATGATTTCCCACCGTAAAAAAAAAGGCTGCGCCACAACACTGTCTTCCGCCTTCCGCATCCAGTCTGTCCCAGCCGCCTTTTTATAGCCGTCGGTCCATCTAGTGTGGAGACGTCCAACACTACGCTTGTCGAAACGCGGTCTCCATTTTAGGACTCGTCTGCTCCACTGGCCATCGGTCCTTTGACAAACAGGGCCAACCCACTGCCGCTTCAGCTTGTTTACTTTGCAAGCTATGTCGGTAACTCCGGTTCTTTCTGATTTTATCCTTCAAAGAAACTCCGAGCATAGCCCGCTACATAGCGCGCTGAGTGACCTCAAATTTGTGGATGAGCCTGACTGTCTGTCCACGTTTCGGCACCGTACGTCATTAACTGGTAGGACGCACTGGTTGAAGGCCTTAGTCTAAAGGACGGACAGTAGCAACATCTATTTCAATTCGACCAGCTAACACGCAGTCAGCAAGCGCGGTGATCATCGTTCTATCTCTGTATGAGATGAGGACTTTGTCCTGGAGCAGTTCAATTTACTGATATGAAAATAACGCATAAGTTTAATTGTAGTTATTGTATTCGATTTCACATTATAGTTGACTAGATGAACAATTAATAACTCTATGAATAGAGTGCTGTATAATTATCGAACGATTACCTTTGTTTGCAATTAATGTTATTAAATCTTTTAATGTATGTGTAAGTACCTATCTATCACACAATTAATTTATTTGTCATTGCTTCATTTTTAATTCTTTTTACTTATTGTGGTATAGTAATTTTATTCCAGGTGAATCGTTTTCACATATTATTATAATAATTATATAATTAATGTATACAAAATATTGTAACACCTTTTAAAAGAGTAACGGTGGAGTTTCTTGCCCATTCTTCTCCATACGAAACTACCTTTTGGAAGGGGCGACTAGAATCAATTCTGCAGTGCTTTCTAAGTGCCAATTTGAAATAAATGCTTTGACTTTGACTTTAATAGGGTTTCTTGGGTTAAACGCATTCCCTAATATGTTAGGTATACCGTCAGAAAGAACGATATGTGAAAACAAAGTACTAGCGCTGGCAGGCGATGATGCGACGCGGTGGGGCGGGAGAACAAGAAATTTCATTCTCTAGAAATTGTCCAGTTCTCAACTTCAATTCTCAATTCATAAACCGGGCTTAAGAAGAGATAATGGTTCTTACTAATTAGTAATCAAACAAACACCTATTGCTAATCAAATCTACCATAGCATTTCTAGAAGGTTGATTGAAGCAATCTTTTATATAACCTTTCTTCTATAAATTAATACTCAAAACACCGTAACAAATGACAGCAATGTTTGCACAATGGTTGCCAAAAAAACGACTAAAACCATTAAGTGGCTAAGTGATGATTCAGTATTTTTATTTTAGATATACATATATTTTTGAACTATTGCCTCGTTGTACTATTGGTCGCCAGAGACCAAGAGATGCAACAAAGATTTTAGTTCCTTTTTGTAATACAACTTTAAGTAAAAAAAATGTTTATCATTATGTGCTTGTGCATTACAATATTTAACAAATTACCAAAGACCATAAGGGAACTGCCATTTAAATATTTTAAAATTAAACTGCGTAGATGGTTGATAGAAAATTGTTTTTATAGTTTACAAGAATTTCTGCAACATAAAGAAAAAAAAAATATTCTAAGTTTCCTATAGTTTTGTGGCATGTGTTTATTATAATAAATAATTTATGTTATCTAAAGACAACATGTTATTTTTAATAGGTTTTAAGTTTTGTTGTGTTTTTATATATTATTGTAACTTAAATTTATCTTGATTTAGAAATTATATTAGAACATAGGGTGTATATTTTGTATATCTTATTAAAATAAGTACCCTACCTATGTACCTATTCATGTAACACTAATTTGCATGCCCCATGCCATGCAAAATATGGACTGTACATTAACCACCAACTTTTACAACTGGTAACACCTATATTTTCTGCAAATAAATTATTCTTATTCTTATTCATAAGCGCATGAGGTTCTGGATTCGATACCCGGGTCGGGCAAAGTGTTATTAGGATTTTCCATCAGGAATTTCACAGACCAGCCCGGGGTCATTTGTGGCCGGTTGATGGCAATAGGCTCGCCCCCTATTACATGGGACTTGAACATAATTACTGGATGTGGGTGAACTATAGGTACACAGTTGTCTAACCCTTCCTTCTCTTCTTCTTCTTCCTGCCCTTATCCCATTTTACTTGGGGTCGGCGCAACACGTTTTCTTCTTCCATTCTCCCCTGTTAGACGTCAAGGCATCATCTACTCCCTTTTCACTCATATCATTTCTCACACAATCCATCCATCTTTTCTTTGGCCGTCCTCTTCCTCTCCATCCATCAACATTCATACCCATCACTCTCTTAGTCACATGAGTGTCATCCCTCCTCATCACATGTCCATACCAAGACAGTCGATTCCCTTTCACTTTTTCTGTCACAGGCGCTACTTTCAAACTTCCTCTTATATACTCATTCCTTACTTTATCCATTCTTGTCACTCCACACATCCATCTCAACATCCTCATCTCCGCTACATGTAATCGTTTTTCATCCATCTTCTTCACAGCCCAGCATTCCGATCCATACAATACGACAGGTCTAATCACAAATTTGTATATTTTCTTTAACTTGAGGGGCATCTGTGGGTCACAAGTTGTTCCAGTGACCTGTCGCCATTTCATCCATCCTGTGTTGATCCGGTGTGTTATGTCCCGGTCTACATCGCCATCTCCTTGGACAAGCGACCCGAGGTACCGGAAGTCGGAACAGATTGGTATGGGCGTTCCAGCAAGAGTAACAGGCACAGGAAACTGTCTGTCTAACTGTCTAACCCTTCCTGCTCCTATAAATTAATCCTAAAAACGTCATAGCTATAGATAGGAACTGTTGAACAATATTATCCTAGCCAAAAAAACGACTAGAACAATTATATAGTTTGATGATTCAATACTTGTTTTGTACTACTGTTTGACAAGATAATTGATTAATTTGCTAGAAATCTCACGATTCTGAATGTGAATTAATTATCTGAAATTGATAGTATTTTCGTGTCCTTTATACTCCGTGACTTTTTAGTCGTCTTACAAAGGTGGTCCACTCAATGTATCCGACATTAAATACCTCTAGGCGCGATTATTATTTTTTACCATTAATTAAAATAATAGGTACAAAGAAAAATAAATAATACATTAGAAATATGAAACATCCTGTTAATAATGTTTACGTATCAAACGGTAGAAAATACCTCCCCAGCGCACGAGTCGAGTACTTAGATCATTCCGCCGCGCTCGCAACAGGGTGTTTCTAACGACGTCATGCGTCATAATGAATAATATTTTTCTTTTTAAATTATTCAAATTTCATAAATACCTATTTTTACTTTTATGAACGTTTAATAATCATTGTATACATGAAGTGGGCTGCCGTTGTAAGACGACTAAAAAGTCACGGTGTATAACGAAGTTAAGCCTTTTCATAACTGTGTTGCGGTCGGCTTCCAGTCTAACCGGATGCAGCTGAATACCAGTATTTTACATGGCGCGACTGCCTATCTGACCTCCACAAATAGTCACAATCCGATTCCCGGCCACCGTAGGCGCGGGTTTGCGGACGGCGAGCAATGGGCAGCTCGCCGTCCGATAAGGACCAGGCCCGGGTCGACGGCGCGTTGTATTCCACACGCGCCTCAAAGAGATGTCAGCATCAATGACGGGGTCCGCTAGGGCCGATGCCTGCCAGGGTTACAGGAAAGTCCGAGAGGGTTACGTGGTGGGTTTTAGTCATAAAGAGTCTGACACGCCCTCCCGCTCTGCTCAGAGCGGGAGAAGTTATTTGATGATATCCCACAATAAAAAAAAACGTTTTTATGTAAGTAACTCGACATTCGATTTTCTAACAAATTAAACAGAGAATATTTAGGATTTTAGGTAAATTTTTGGTCCACGGTTCCATGATTTTGGTCTTCTTACCCGACTACCCAAAAAAGCGGATTATGATTTTGAACTCAAATTTATAGGTCGAAGGCAAAAAAAAATTGATTGCGTTAAGACCATCCATAACTCATTATTTGTTTACAGTATGCCTATGTAAATTATTTCATCACCACTGCTCTCAAAACGGTGAAGGAAAACATCGTGAGGAAACCGGCATGTCCTAGAACCAAAAATTCGAAGACATGTGACATCCACCAACCCGCCCTGGGCCCGCGTGGTGGATCACGGCCCACTCCCTCTCACACGCCTGTGTCCCAGAAACGGGAACATTATAGGCTGATTATGTATAGGTAAATAGACAGACGCTTATTTGGTCTTCGCACATAGTATTAATGTTAGTAGGACAGTATGAACTGGACTGGTTATGCTGATTTCAAACCATGCAAGCAATTATAAAATACGCATACAAATTGTCGTTTAAATATGTGTTTATTTCCACTGAAGAGTTCTTGACGATTGGTTTAAAAGCTTATACACCTTTTTCTACCTAACCTTTTCTAAACTAAGTTGGGGTCGGCTTCCAGTCTTACCAGATGCAGCTGAATACCAGTATTTTATATGGAGAGACTGCCTAACTGACCTCCACGACCCAGCAAGGTGGCAGGGACTTGGACTCGCAAGCTGAATCCATGAATTCAGCACAGTATTGTGACGGTTAGCGTAAAAATATTTGGTCGGTTATTTTTTTGTTTAATCTGCTGTCTCCTACAAAAGTGCAATAACTACGCGGTCAAAATGTATGGAACAGCTATATTTTTTATTATGTGTAACATCTACAGGGTCAATTTAAATTTGCTAGCGATACTCCGCAGACGTGGTGAGTCTCGATATTTTAACACGATAAAACAAAAAATTTTAATTTTGTTTTTTTTTTGTGGGGTCGTCGACCGCAGTTAGTGTATTCACTTGAAAATTTTGTTAAATAAAATGTTTTTTTTTTTGTGTAAACATCACAGACGTGATTGGTATCGATGTCTAAACACGATGAAACATATTTTTTCAAGTCATATTTAATGTAACAACACTACCCGCGGTCGTTGACCCCTAAAAAAAACATTAAATAATTTTTATTTTATCGTGTTAAGATATCGATACCTATCACGTCTGCGGAGTTTCGCAAGCTAATTTAATTTGACCCTGTATAAATAAAAAAATATTGGTTCGTTGGACAGCGCATCACTTGAGAACGGCTGGATAGTTTTTTTTTTTAATTGTGTTTTAATGGTATGAATTAGGTTTTTGTTGAAAGAAAAATTTGAAAAAATTCCCGGAAAATTGTCTTTCTTTATATAGAAGTACTTCGTCCGCGTGAAATTTCTTGTCCCCCCGACCCATCGCGTCGCATCGCATCGCCTGCCCGCGCTATCACTTCGTTTTCGCTTAGCGTTCTTTCTGAATTTTCTTTTTGCTGGGTTCCTAAGGGTTCTAGCGTGATATTAAATAGCCTTCCTTAAGACTTGGGCTATCAAATGCTAATCCGACGGGCAGTTCCATAGATTACCCCCTACGTACACACTTGCAAAAAAAAAACAAATTTGACCTCGTTATAATATTAATAAGTATAGATAAGGAAGGTGTACAACCAAGTCCATTTGTTTTCTATTCTCCACAGCAACGCATCTTACCTAGGGCCGTAAGACCATATCAGTTTAAACTATGGATATCGGAATCTACGATAAAATATTATCCATGGTTTAATCTACTGCCATTCTGCCATAAGATCTAATGGAAAATATGAACAGATTAGTTAAATTTCTATTAGTCTTTTACACATGATGGCAACATTCTCTACTCTATTCGAAGTTCGTTCATTTATATAATTGCAACAAATAGATCCACTTGACATTGACACTGACATTTGACGTCTGTGAGTCTGTGAAGTTAATTTCTTCGAAAAAGATGTTGTGTTTCTTGTGTGTTGTTTGAGTTTGTTTGTTGTGTTTAATTAAATTAAAATGAGTGATACTGTACAAAAACGGGTGCCAAACTTTGCGTCTTCCGAGACAGAACTATTAACGACATTAGTGAAACGATACGCTACGGTCTTAGAAAATAAAAAAAAAACCGACGTCTATATCACAGTTTACTCAATGGTGAAACGTCTTAAGCAACCCACAGATAAAGGTTACGGCAGTGGCCGGTTGGTTAAAACAACCTACTTCCCGTCATAGATTACCAATGATTTTGGTTGTAAACATTGCATAAACGTTTATTGGTTGACGCGAGCGCCAAAGGTGACAGCTCAATAGTTGGCGCGAATCGCGGAGAGAAAAAATATACTAGAGATAATATTAATATAGTATAAGGGACTCGTGGCTAAGGAATAATAGCTGCACGCGTCGATCGATCAGGTAAAGTTACGCTTGCCACGGTCGGTCCGTGGATGGGTGACTACCTTCACATACCGCGACCCCTCCGTGTCTCAGAGAGCTCGTTGAGCTGTTGGTCCCGGCTGTCATTCATAGATCTTTGACATTTGTTACGGGTCGTCAGAAGCCCGAAAGTCTGACAACCAGTCTTTTCAAGGGGTATCGTGATACCCAGTAACTGGGTTGTGGAGTTCAGATAGGCAGTCGCTTTATGTAAAACACTGGTATTCAGCTGCAGACTGAAAGCCTACCCCAACATATTTAGGAAAAGATTGAATATTAGGTTAGATAGAAGGTGCAATATTTTTCGGCCGATAAATAATATTGTAAGAAGTTAATTACATCATAAGTTAAAAGGCTGTGCGCCTTATAACCATAGGGCATTATTGGGTAATGCAAACTTTCTCTCACCTTTTCAAACTTGTTTTTTTTTTTTTAATATTATTTTGGTTGTCGTTTTAAAGTGGCGCGTGGTATATGATTTGGAGATAAAGTTGGTGCTAAAATAAGTTATTATTAAGCCATGTTCCTTTTGAATTAAATCTTGTTATTTTCTTGGAACAAATGGATTAATTAAGTATATTTCTATATCTACTCTCATGTCGTAAAATTCGAATTATAAACTTCTAAACGAGTTTATATTTAGATGCTATATTAACACAATACCGAAATTTAAAAATAGAATCATATTATGACACTTTGCTCTATCAGTATATTTTTTTTTTACCATTACGATACAGGGCAAATCTAAATAAATACATATCACCAAGGAGTTTCCATCAATTCTTTTTTATAGCATTACAAAAAAGTTTTGATTCCAATATTATTAATAGATAGTCTGTGGCAGCTCCCGCTTAAGCGCATGCGCGGTGATGTGCTGGGTGTTGGCGCCATTTATACGTTTCGTTGTACTGAATTTCGTGGGAAACTTAATCTTTTATTTAGTAGGTTCAATCCTAATGTATGAGAGTAGATAAAGTAGTCTATGAAACTGCACTTTTCGACGTTTAAATGTCTCTTTACTTGTAAGCAACGGTTATAATAAACAAGAGGGATTATGTTTGTAGCGGTATCTACATCGCCGCATGCGAGCTGCGCGTCATACTGACGTCACGCAAATCCTGCATCGCGCAAGCAGAGTTTACCGCGCGACTAGCATATACATACAACTTCCCGACATCAATCGTCGGGCAGTTGCCCACCAGACACGACACCCATCTGGTCGGAGGATCCTCCCTTTTCTATGGAGGTATGAGTGAACTTTACACCCTGTTCCGTGTACCTCTGCATGTTAAAGTAGTGTATAAAACTGTTGCATAATGAGGGGTATTAAAACTTTCCTGTCACGTGTGATGCTATAAAAACCTTGCATACGGCTCGGGTTTTTAATTTTAAACGCACTCGTTTTTTAATACCCCTCATTATGCAACAGCTTCATACACTACGTTCACATAATCTCTCTTGTTTATAATCATTGCTTGCAGTTAAAGAGACTTTTAAACGTCATCAATTTTATGGTTAAGCAGACGAGAATCATTACTTAACGTTAAACAACGTTCTTTAAATGAGGAATGATTACAAACGAATAAATAAAGTCTATGAAGTAAATATATCTACATTCTTAATAAAAACGTAAACAAAACAAGGGGAGTATGTAAGGATCCTAGCAGGGGCCGTTCTGTAGTTACTGCCCCCCTTCATGAGAAACGGACTTCATTTTTTTTTTAACAACTATACAAGGTGTAACAGAATAAACACAAGTCCTGAAAATAGTTTGCTCAGAATTTACTTCTGAATCGATTTCAGTAACTATTAAAATAGTAATTTTTTTCAAAAATTATGTGTTTTGTAATACTGACTGCCGATTGAGCCAAAGAAAATTAAATCTTATTTCCAGACAATAAGACTCAATTTTAAATGCATAAAGTAATGTGTCAACACGATTTTCTTAATAATAATAGATAGCTTAAAAAAATAGTTTTGGTACTATAGTTGGGGTGTATGAGGTCTTGCGTTAATTATTTTACATGTTGTATAAGCCAACGCTAAATGATACGTCACATTATTATTCCGTCCATGTATTTCTTTTACCTAATGACGTAGATCAGGTCATCAATTTTAAACATATCGCTTGTTTTGTGGTTCTACAGAAACAGTGTACAGACGTATTTATTTAGTTTGCCGATAGAATATTAATTATTAGATTTAAAAAAACTTGACTATGTGAAGTAAATTTTTCTTAAAAAAAAAACAATTTGATAAATGCCTCGATGGTCTTGTGGTCGCTAGCGCTACTCCTAGCATCAAAATTCCCGGACTGAAAACGCTTGAACCAACTTTGTGCTACTTTTACTGAATCTGCGTTAAGTCCATAAAAGTCACGTATGAAATAAACGATTATTACAAGCTTCATTTTCTGCTTTAAACATAAGTGTTAAATTAAACAAATCGTGACTAGAATAGCTTGGGTTTACCTTTAAACGTATTAGCAGGAAAATTTGCGTTAATATTATCATTTATGGCAACACTGTATGTATATGTACCATCAATTATTAAAAGATTTATTGGTTCTCATTAGCATATTTATATAGTCGTGTTTTTATCTAAAAATCGATCGGTGCTTCTTCTGGAAATTGTTATAGAGGTCACTAGAAGATAGATAACAAATAATATGCATAGCAGTAACGACAAATAATGCGGCTCGTGGCTAAGCTATAACAGCGGCACGGTTCGATCTCAAAAATCAAGTTATTTATTCAAACTTGGCTGCGAATCGTCAAGACACTCCCCCAAAACGCCCGCCCTTCACCACTTCCTAGTGCTTTAGCTAGGAAGAAGAAGTGACGCAACAAACTCCCCAGCAGCAGAGCTGTCTGTTCAGTTAGAAGAACTTGATTCTATACAATAGTAGGTATGCAATAAGACACTCCCCCAAAACGCCCGCCCTTCACCACTTCCTAGTACTTTAGCTGGCAAGAAAAAGTGACGCAACAAACTCCCCAGCAGCACAGCTGTCTGTTCAGGTAGAAGAACTGGATTCTATACAGTAGAGGTATGCAAAGTAATTAACATTACGAGACACAGAACTTTAAAATAAATTATTTGCCATATGCCAGCTAGCCACGCCGATATACCAACAAATACAATGAAAACTATTCTCAAGCTTAAAAAAGAAAATCTAAAAATTAAACTTAACTCATCTATCTGATTAAGCTACTTTTATCAGGGTCGGACAGTAGATGGTGACTATCATTATATTTTGAGACCCGTGCCTCGGATAACTCGCGAAGCCGTTGGTCCCGGCTGACTCGTTCCTAAAGATCCACGAATGACTCGTGGACCCTTTGACAGACGGGTCATTAAAAGCTCGAAAGTCTGACAGGTCTGACGAGGACGAAGTTCTAAGGTAACCTAAGACCCATATCATGAGATCAGAAAATCGTCAACACGCAGTGAGCAAGCTTGGTAATCAATCCTCGTTCCTTCTCTGTATGGGAAACCCTTTACCCTACAAGCCAGTACAACTATATCCGCCTGAAACATGGTCGCATTGCCAGCTAATTTATGGTTGGTTGTGCAATCAGTCTGACGTCTGAGATACCCACCATAAATCTATACAGGGTTATTGGTAATATGTCGGCAACTCATTAAAGAGACGTAGGGGAGGTAATTTGCAATTACGACCCCTATGCAAATGTCGACCATTGTCGAGTAATTTGATATTTTACATTTATTTAGCGGTACACAATTTGGAAAATTTATAAAAAAAATACTTAATGCATGATTTTTTTAAAGTTATTATTATCTGCGTCTACTTCAATACTTAATAATCAACCATAAAATGATAAGTATCTTTAATATTTTTTAAACCAGAGCACACAATTTTCATAATTTTGAGCAGGTTATTTGACTAAAATGGTTGATTTCTGCAAAAAACATGGATATACTTTATCGACAGAACATATTAAAAATATGTGCAACTTCTCAGCTATCTAACGAGATACAATAAGTTACCAGATATTTTCAAAATAATATAAAATGTCAAATTACTGGAAAATGGTTGACAATTGCATCGGGGTAATAATGGGTAATTTGGTTGCAAATGACCGGCCCTACATCCCCTTAATGGATTGCCGACGTTTCACAAATAACCCTGTATAAAGTTCGTTGGGTTGTTATAGTTGGTTGGTATTTGTTTGGGCCACCATGGTGTTCCAATTTAATACTAACTTATTGCCTTTGTTGGTCCCAAACACAAAACATTAAAACTGTAGCTCATTCCCGGAAAAACCGGTATCAGCATACACAATGATGTCCTTGGCTCTCCATCATTAGTATGCTCACAGCGAATTGCGGCGAACCAAATGCTGTCACTGTTATCATAAATCTATGCACTAATATAATTCAGGACGTAAGGCTCATGTCTGGGAAAACACTGGTTTCATATCCTCATTCCTGTGTTGTTTATTGAAGTTTTATTGTTGTTTTGAGGCTAGGTAAACGCTAGTTTAAGGTCTATCCAAACATACCGAATCTGATTTCGAGGTCTTGCGTCAGATAGCAAAATTGGGAACGTCTGTTCGCAAGAATTCGAACTCAAAACATTTGTTTCAATTAAACCTTTTACACGCACTTTTGAATTGTCAAAGAGTCGGTCAGTTAGTAATAAAGTTGAAGCTAGTTGCCCATACCAAAACGTAGATCTCTATGGAGAAGAACGGGCATGAAACTCCAAGAACACTCTTTTATATCAATATATTACAAAGTCCTGGGTACATTATTCTTGTTGCTTCTATACATATTTAGAAGAACAATGTAAAAAAAAATTAAGAAACAATTGAACATATAAGATGACTAGTATTCTGGCTCAAACGCTAAATTATTGTTGTTTATGTGTTCAATATTAATTTTATTATTAAAAATAATTATAATACTAGACTTCGCAGTGTTCAATCATTAACATTATAATACAAAGTATATATACAGGTTTATTGGTAAAACACCATCAACATCTTAAGGGGTCATTGTACTTATCATTATGAACAACTTTTACTATGGGACCAAATATGAAATCGCGAAATATATATCAGCTGTTCCCTACATTTATGTTTGCGAAACTCGTCAAATGTAGGGACCAGCTGATTCTTTTTTCGCGATTTCACATTTGTTCCCATTATAAAAGTTGTTCATAATGATGAGTACAATGACCCCTTAAGAGGTTGATGGTGTTTTACCAATAACCCTGTATACATAAATCTCTTGTAAAACTTTGGATTAAGTTATCGCACAGCTTTTGTGGATTCTGCAACCCTTCCTACAAGATTGCGTTCATCATCCTCTTCCACCCCTAGTTCCAATTTATTTGAGGTCTGCACAGCTGGCTTGTTCCATAGGTCTCTATCAGTTATCATCTTAGTAACACTCCCTGTCTAGCCATAATTATCATCTTTTACGAGGTACATAGGTAATCATCTGTTTCTCTCTTTCCTAACTCAGTGCTTGAACAATATTAAGGTCTGTTTATCTATTTAATGCAATGTAATAACAGCTGCACGGGTCGATCGATCAAGTTAAGCTACGCTTGCCGCGGTTAGTCCGTGGATGGGTGACCATCTTTACATACCAAGACCCTCCGTGACTCGGAAAGCACGTTAAGCCGTTGGTCCCGGCAGTCATTCGTAGATCTTTGGCAGTCGTTACGGGTTGTCGGAAGCCGGCAAGTCTGACGACCAGTTTTACCAAGGGGTATCGTATTTCCCAGTAACTGGGTTGTGAATACATTATAAACAAAATAAACCTTGTCAGGAGAAATAATCACCGGTAGAGGAGGAACGAATCCAGCAACTCAGCGCTGGGATGTTTCGGCCAACTTCTGACGGATATGTTCAGGTGATAACCGACTGGTTGCCGACATTAGTGATTTTGGTCTTGGCGAGCAATATTGTGTTCCTTACACGGTCTGAAATTGTAACCCCGAGTTACTGCGCTCCATGGCTCACTGGCAAACCTCGAGCTTGGACATGACATGTGTTATGAAAATTAAAATAACGACTTTGTTTACCTCAGACTCCGAGATAAGCGAGACTTTCAGCGTAAATCTTTTGTTTTATTTGACTACTTATATCTCGAAACCGGATCGCACATGTAAATTAAATGAATAAACTCGTCTTTATTGTTATTCTCCTCCATTTGTGTGTGAGTTTCTCGGAAACTACAGCGCTGTTTTGTTTTGGTTGATGTAAAAGTGGTTTTTTTCTTCATTTGAGTAAGTGACAGAATCACAATTCAAATCTCATCAGTCATTTATTAAAAATTGGCTGAGAATCAGCTCTTTTTGAACGTCAAAATTACATGAGACAGTAAAACAAAACACCCGCCCTTCACCATTTCCTAGTGCTTTAGCTGAGAAGAAGAAGTGTCGCAACAAACTCCCCAGCAGCACAGCTGTCTGTTCGTTTAGATGAACAGAACAGATGTACGGAACAGCTGTGGTGGCCCAGTGGTACCATAAAACCGATGTCAGACGCTTCACTCGAGTGAAAGGTTTATTTTTGTTTCATTCCACGTTCCCAGGACGCCGACAAAATTTCTGCTCCTTTCGTTTCATTTTTCGATCATTCGGTAGACTGCTGGTAAAAACTGTGGTAAAATACTGGTATTCAACAGTTCATTCGGTTAGACTGGAAGCTAACCCCAGCATTGTGAGGAAATGGCTAGACAGGTGATGATGTTATTTTAAGAACAGAAGGACTTGTTTCTACTTCATTAAGAGGTCAAAGACTATGTGATATTTGTTCACACCAAAATATATAAATGATGATGTCACTTTTAACCTATATATTGATACTAGTTTTTGCTCGCGACTTCTACTGCGATCCAGGATGAAAATGTCTTATGTCCTTCTCCAGGTCATGGTCTACAAATGTGCCAAATTTCATCCAAATCAGTTAAGCCGTTTAAGCGTACAAGCGTAACAAGCAAACGTTTAAGCTCAAAGACATTCTCAAAAATCGAATGGTCGATTGTGTGACATTTGCTCACATAAATAAGAAATTATTTTGTATAACCAAAATTACTCTTTCGTAGTACCGACTGCAATAGTTTCGTTATAAAAAGCTGATTTATGTTTAACAATAAAGTTATTTCAATTGCTTATATGCATAATAGAGTTTTTTCGACATGCAATTTACTTTGACAATTACGTTTCTGTCAGAAGTTTAGTTAGAATGTTTACGAAATATTAAAATGTAATACTTATATTTATTGAAAGAATGTTTTAAGAGTAGGGGAAGGCTAAATAAACGATGGATGGACTGAGTGAATGATGATATGGCTAGAAAGGAGCTGACTATCGAGATGATGACTAATAGAAAGGTATGGAAGGAAAAGACATTTGGGGTTAAAGTAGGAGAATGATGTGTGAGAAAACTGTGTTTGGGAATCTAATCTCTCGTGTGGCTAACTATATGGAAACAGTTATATGCCATTTAAAAATGAAGCCAATGAAAAACCGGCAAGTCTCGATTCTTAGAACCAAAAACGATACGACATGTGACATCCACCAACCCGCACTGGTGGATTACAGTCCACTTTCACAGAGAGGAGGCCTGTGTCCCAGCAGTGGTAACGTTATAGGCTGATTATGCTTATGTTGCAAGGCTGGTAGTGAAGCTGACACCGGCAAGTCTCGATTCCTAGAACCAAAAACGATACGACATGTGACATCCACCAACCCGCACTGGTGGATTACAGTCCACTTTCACAGAGAGGAGGCCTGTGTCCCAGCAGTGGGAACGTTATAGGCTGATTATGCTTATGTTGCAAGGCTGGTAGTGAAGCTGACACCGGCAAGTCTCGATTCCTAGAACCAAAAACGATACGACATGTGACATCCACCAACCCGCACTGGTGGATTACAGTCCACTTTCACAAAGAGGAGGCCTGTGTCCCAGCAGTGGGAACGTTATAGGCTGATTATGCTTATGTTGCAAGGCTGGTAGTGAAGCTGACTATGATGAGCTGTGTGTGACTTGGGTGTTTTTAAATAGATTAGGCTCGCGTTTAAAAAATATTTCACGTTATATTAAGCGATTATAAGAGTAGAGGAGGACCTAAGAAACGATGGTTGGACTGTGTGACATATGATATGGTTACAAAGGGGGTGAGTACCGCGATGACGACTAATAGAGAAGTAGGAAAGACAAAGACAGAAGAAATAAATTGGGGTAAGGGAGGAGAATGATGTTGATGGCTATTGTAAAGCACAAGTTACGACTTTTTTTTATGGTGGGAAATCATCAAATAACTTCTCCCGCTCTGGGCGGACCAGGAGGGCGTGTCAGACTCTTACTGACTAAAACCCACCCGTGTTCCTGCAGTTGCCTGTGCCATCCCTCTCGGACTTTCCCGCAACCCTAGCAGGCATCGGCCCCAGCGGACCCCGTCATTGGTGCTGACATCTCTTTGAGGCGCGCGTGGACGCGCCGTCGACCTGGGCCTGGTCCTTATCGAACGGCGAGCTGCCCATTGCTCGCCGTTCGCAAGCCCGCGCCTACGGTGGCCGTGAATCGGCCTGCGATTCCCGACGCCCAGGGCGTCTACTGCGGCGGCTAGGGGCGTGAGGGCGCGAATTTTGCCTCTCGGGAGGGGACGCCCTAAGAGTACGTTTAGTGACCTTATTGGTGATGATCTACAGAAAGGTCAGGTGCGTAGAACTCGCAACTGGCGTGCGCATGACCTGATGTATGAACGTAAACGAAACAAAAGGAGTATGTAAGGATTGTAGCAGGCGGCGTTATGTAGTTTCTGCCCCATGGGAGGAAGGCGTGAGTTGTATGTGTATGTTGTATTACAGAGGCACGAGGATCAGGGTGCAAAGTTCACTCATACCTCCATAGAAAAGGGAGGATCCTCCGACCAGACGGGTGTCGTGTCTGGTGGGCGACTGCCCGGCGATTGATGTCGGGAAGTTGTATATGTATATGCTAGTCGCGCGGTAAACTCTGCTTGCGCGATGCAGGATTTGCGTGACGTCAGTATGACGCGCAGCTCGCTTGTGGCGATGTAGTATAATTTCTGTATATTTCATCAGCAAAAACACGTGTCAGGTCACAAGTACCTGCAGAACGAATATCCTTTTCTAAACATTTGTAGACTTTAATAAAAAAATAATTGATCACGTACTCTAAAAGGCCTTGACACAGTTATTCCTTATTGTATTATTATCTTGCATCATTAGTTAAATAACTTTACCAATATCAATTTGCCTAGCCCTTTCCTAACACTGTTGGGGTCAGCTTCCAGTATAACCGGATGCAGCCGAATACCAGCTGTTTACATGGAGCGACTGCCTATCAGACCTCCACAACCCAGTTACTGGGTAACACGATACCCGGTTTTCAGGCTTTTGGGGTTCTGACTACCCGTAACGACTGTCAAGGATCTACGAATGAGAGCCGGGACCAACGGCTTAACGTGCTTTCCGAGGCACGGAGAGGTGACCCATCTACGAACTGACCGCGGCAAGCATAGCTTAACGCGACTGGTTGCGGCTGTTATTATTTAGCTACGACCTCTACCCCCCTCTCCTCCCATATATTTTAGTTTACCATTCAATCGAAGTACGATTGGTTTGTGCATTTATTTGCATTATTTTGATTGTTACTAGCTGACCCGACAGCCGTTGACCTGTCCTTCATACAAAAATACCACAGAAAAAAAGACGGTCTGTTTTTCCCGAATTCGAACATTTTCCGGGCAACTACAATTTTCCTTTTTCTAAAAACCTTATTCGGGCTATTACGAATATTTTAAAACGAATAAAAAAACCAAATCGGTCCAGCCGTTCTCATTGGAAGCGCTCACCAACGAACAGCAAGGCGGTGGCAAAAAACGAAAATACAAAACCAAAGACAACGATTTCCGTAATTAAACCTAACTTTTCAGTTTGTACTGTTTTTTTTTTTGGAAGTCGGTTGTTTTCAAATGTAAAATCCGTGCCCGACCTGAGAATCGAACTCAACACAACAGTCGCGCTTGTGACCAGAAAACCAGCGACACAATCATCAATATAATAAATAATATGAATATTTATTTTAAAAAAAATGGTAATAAGTATCGCATTTCCATATGAATGAACGGACGTCAATTTGATACAAATGTCCTTCGCAAAAAAATTCCTTGATATTATTACAATTCAACCTTGATTATTTACACGTATTTATAATTATAAACAAGAGAGCACCGGTTTTGTTTTGAAAAGAATATAATATAACATTAGGCCTGTAACCCCTGAAGGGTGAGGCAGATGTGCACCAAACACTAATAGTACCCTCACGTCTCGCCAGTTATATTTTAGTCCCATTAGGAGGCGAGCCTATTGCCATCAACCGGGCACAAATCCAGAGTCCTACTAAGATTTTACAGAAAGAAATCTCAATCATACGTTGCCCGACACGCGGTCCCGTTGCCACTCTTTGGGTACGAAACCCTAAAAAGTTGGGCCAGACTATACGAAGATACTGCTATTCGTAAAGGCTCCTTTAATAAGTACCTAATTTATATTACTGACGGTTAATAAAATTATAATTAATACAAACATTCTCAATGTCAATCTGTCGAACAGATCAATAATATGTTATTTAATATTATAATTTATTAAAATCAAACGTAATTCGCTGATTAATTTAGTCGTTTTAAATAAGTTAAGAAATGATCGATCAAATTTTACTAATTTCATGTTTTCGTGTTTTATTGTAAGTATTATACTCAACTCAACTCAACTCAAAGCATTTATTTCAAATAAACCAATTACAGGCACTTTTGAATTGTCAAGGGGTCGGTCAGTCAGAAAGATGAAGCTAGTTGCCCATTCCAAAGCGTAGTAGGTACCTATGGAGAAGAACGGGCAAGAAACTCCATGGACACTCTTTTAAATCAAAATATTGTTACAATAGAGTGGTTACATCATTCATGTTGTAATTATACATGTGAGAACGATGTAGAAAGACGTGCACGTTAAAAGCGTCCGTAATAAAAAGATAAAAACAATTATGGAATTAAAATAAGCCGTGGCAGCTAAGAAATGACCAGTGCCTACTGACGGCGCCCGTTCACGAACATGACGTATGGATCAGCACCATTCAGCTCAACCATTTTGAAGGGAACTCAATGATCCAATACACACGCCACCACCAGCGACACATTTGAGTGAGCATGACATACTCTCAGCCGCCAGGGCACATTCAAGTCAATGAGAGACGAACCCAGTAAGCTTTATAGTGGGTACATAGTGCTCACACATGTGCTATGCAATTATACAATACTATGAGATTGAATTTATACAATGCAAAGATAGGTTGTACAATCTTCATCAGCTCCAACACTATTTTCGAATGCTAATTAATTAGTTTACGCGCCCTTGTGGAGCAGGACCAGCCCTGAGCCAAGCATTTTTGTCAGCGATATAATCCCCCAACTTATAATATGCTTGGCTGTATAGTGTGCGTTTTATACAGGATTTAAATTTCGTTTCATTCAGTTGGAGTATGTGGGGAGGTATTTTATTGTAACATTTTAAACAGTACCCCATGAAGGATGAGTCTACTTTAGCCAGTCTGAAACCTGGTTGAACTAATTGGTCCCTATTTCTAGTCCTATAATTGTGTCTTTCACCTCTTTTACTGAAAAGATTTAGATTTTTCCTTACGTACATGATGTTTTCATAAATATATTGACAAGGTACCGTCATGATGTTAATGTCTTTAAACAGTTCCCTTAGAGAATCGCGCCTGCGGAGGCTGTATATTGCTCTGATAGCTCTTTTCTGTAGAATAAAAATAGACTCAATATCGGCAGCCCGTCCCCATAATAAAATACCGTAAGACATGATACTATGAAAATAGCTGAAATAGACTAGCCTCGCGGTATCTACATTAGTAAATTGACGGATTTTTCTTACAGCATATGCTGCTGAACTTAGCCGTCCTGCAAGAGATGTTAAATGAGGACCCCATTGCAGCCTTGAGTCTAGCGTTATTCCCAGGAAAACAGTTTCATCGACAAATTCTAGTTTCTCGTTATTCAATACTATGTCACAATCACTACTTTTAACATTCGGTAAAGCAAATCTTATGCATTTAGTTTTTTTCCCATTTAATACTAAATTATTAGCAGTGAACCAATTATGTACCTGCAGTAGGGCATTATTTACGTCGTCAAGATTTGATGCACGTCTATTTATCTTAAAGATTAAAGAAGTATCGTCAGCAAATAATACCATTTGTGGTTGGTTTTTAAATAAATGGGGTAGATCATTAATATATACTAAAAAGAGGAAGGGACCTAATATCGATCCTTGTGGAACACCCATTTGTACTTTTAAATGAAGTGAATTGATACCATTTATTTGCACTTTTTGTTGTCTATCATTTAAATAAGAATGTACTAAACTAAGCGCGAGTTTACCTAGTCCGTAATGCTCAAGTTTTAAGAGCAAGGTTTCGTGATCAACGCAGTCAAATGCCTTGGAGAGGTCACAAAAGATCCCTATGGCATCTTGGGCCTCCTCCCACGCTGTAAATATGTGTTTTAATAAAGTGACACCGGCGTCAGTCGTACAACGTCCTTTGGTGAAACCATATTGCTGATCGTGTAAGATTTTGTTGGTGTTAAAATGATTAAGCATTTGATTGAGCATTACCTTTTCGAACACCTTGCTGAATACTGGCAACACAGATACTGGTCTATAATTGTTGGTGTCTTTGCTGTCCCCAGATTTAAAAAGTGGTATAACCTTACTGTATTTCATTAAATCCGGGAAGACTCCTTGATCTACACACAAATTAAATATTAAAGCTAAGTATGGTGCTATAGTCTCGATTATTGCTGTACAAACTTTGATAGACATTCCCCATAGATCTTCGGTCAATTTGATTTTTATTTGCCGAAAAGCTTTTATAACTATCATAGGGTTTATATGTTTAAATTGAAATTCAACCGGGCAGCCTAAAACGTTCGCTCTTAATAAATCAATGGAGACATCAGGTGAGGAATTTAAAGCTTCCGTCGTTTTAGCTGGTATATTAGTAAAGAAATTTACAAATTCTTGAGCGACTTCTAAGTTAGAGCTAATGGCACCACGTGAAGTCTCCAATGTATAATCTGTGCTACGTATTTTTTTCCTACTAGTTTCGTTATTTATAACTTTCCAAACCGTTTTTATTTTATTTTCTGCTGATTTAATCTGGTTGCTAATGTACTGGGCTTTAGCTATCTTGCAGGTATTCCTAAAAATTTTTGAATATGTAGCAACATACTTGTTGAAAGTTTCAGTGTTAATGTAGGGCTTAAGGCCGTACAGATCGAACAGTCTTTCCCTACTTATCCTAATACCTCTAGTTGCCCAGTCACTAAAAATAAAATTAGGACAAATATTTTTTGTTTTCTTTTCAAAAGTTTTATTGAATTCATTGTGCACTACTGAAAAGAAATTCTCATACAATTTATTTGCATCGTCCATAATGTGACTCAGAACATTCAACTTATTGCTTAGGGTACTATTGAATCTACTTAATTTGCCAGTCGTTATTGGTCTAAATTGTATTTGCACTTTTTGCAAAGGTGTTTTAAACTTAAAAGTTACCGTTTGTCCACTATGATCAGATGGCAAATAATTTACGATGGCTTTCACTAAATAATCACAATCGCAGAAGACATTATCAATACAAGTAGCAGAACTTGGAGTTACTCTAGTTGGTTCAGTAAAAACATTCGATAAATTGAACGATTTAAAAAGGCTTAATAATCTACTGCTATTCGAATTAATTTCCAAAATGTTAATATTAAAATCACCACAAATAATTGCAGCTTTATTACTGGATGCAAGTTTCGCTAGGACATCTTCCATTATTGACTCAAATAAAGAAAAGTTCTGATAATTAGGGGGTCTGTAAACGCACACTACAACATGCTTATCTAGCTCAACACAGGACATTTCGATGCAATGTTCAACTGATAAACCAACTATGTCATTCCGTTGCTTAGATTTTAAACAATTTTTAATTAAGATTAGAGAACCTCCACGCAGCATAGATTTACGGTTAAAATAACTGCCTACACTGTAGTTCTCATAATTAATTAGCATTTGATAATCCTTTAACCAATGTTCAGTAAAACAAACAATGTCAAACTTTGTTTTTTCTAAAAACATTTCAATTTCTAATAATTTGGAAGAAATACCTTGAATATTTTGATGAAATAATTTCAAGACATTTTGCTGATGTTTTTGATAATTAATTAATTTAAAGCAAGAAGATACCTTGTAGTTGTTATGTATAGGAATATTCTTACTGGTACCTTCTGTTGTCTTACAAACTAGTTTAAATGATTATCCGGAGTTATCCCCAATACTTCAATGTCATCACCAGGCAATGAGCTCCTAGTGAGTGAGGGGCATGGAACCTCCTTCGTACAATTTGTAAAAATACTTATAGCATTTGAGCTACCTTTATTCAAGCTCACCACCTTATTATTAGTACTATTACTAACCATTGTGGTGTTAATAACACAAGACTTCGACATACTACTTATGTCTGAGTTTATATAAAAAGCTAATAGCCTTGCTATTATGTGTCTAAAACTAACAGGCAGATACACAGTATCTCTAGTCGATTTTAAAGTTTCCACAAAACTATTGGTGTCAAAATACACAAGCTTGTCACTGTAATGAGTAACTAAAAAGTGCATATGGTTATTAAGCATATGAATATAATTGTTTTGTCTATTCGTCAAAGTTTCAAAATATGGGAAAGCACACAATATTATTTTACTACAATTTAACTTTAACAACTCAGTTACACATTCAGTGATTTCTTCCTTTTTGACCTTAGCACTATTACCTACAAATACAGTAATAGTGGTTCTAGGATTAAATACCTTTCCTGTTACTGATGCCATTATTCGTTTGTAGGTTGACCCTGGCATACAATAATTGTGGGTAGAATAACTCTGCTTGTTACTAATTAATTTACCTAAACCTCTTCCTATACTATCTGAGAACATAACTGAATTGTAACAATCATGATTACTGAAAGCTGGACAAGTACCAATCTCAGGCACTTGGGATAGATGTTGTACTATATCTGGTTTATCTTGGTTGAGAGTACAGTCTTGAGACCAACTCTCAGTCTGGGACGGGTCCTCCGTTACCTCAGGCTGGACAGCATCAGGTTTTGAAGGTTATAAATTATATTTGCGAAAAATATTGTGTTACATGATTTGTAAGTAATACTTGATAGTATTTTATTATTTATGTTACTTTATTTAAAACGTTTTATAACTTTATAACATAATGCGGATACTTAATTTATTATTATTCATCTCAAATTATGAAGAAACAAATGAATGTGTGTAATATAAAACACATTCAGAACGACTTTAAAATGATTTTACAGTGTAGGTAAAATCTTAAATTAAAAATATTCTACCATGAATCGCGTGTGTGTTTCTTAGGGAAAGTTGTTCAGTAAGACTTGTAGAATCACCCCCTTAAATATTACAAATTACTATATAAACAGTCTGTAAACTACTTACTAATTACGGGTAGTCTTGCCAAGGGGTATCGTGCTACCCAGTAACTGGGTTAGATAGACAGTCGCTCCAAGTAAAATACTGGTATTCAGCTGCATCCAGTTAGACTGGGAGCCGACACCAACATAATTGGGAAAAAATGCTAGGCAGAATCTAATGAACCAGAAATTCGAAAACTTGTGACTTCCACCAACCCGCACTGGGCCCGCGTGTTGTATTGCCAATCCCTCTCACAGAGACGAGAGAGAGAGGCCTGTGTCCCAGCTGATTATGTGATGCAGGTTCCGTTGAAGTACTTTTAAGTATCACCACTCGTAACGGCAATTTAAAAAAAATAGGCTATTGCGATGCGTGGCCAAAATAGGAACTAACACCGCCATCTTGTTTTTTGGATACATTGCAAGTGACATTTCGCGAAACAATTGCACAAATGTTTACCAACAGTGCCCCCATGTCGACGTCATTCGAGCGCCAAAATATCTTTTTAGCAGTGTAACCGTTCACGTTGTTTTTTTCCTTTCTTTTAATGCTGTATCTTTGAACCTCTTTGTCCCGGATATCATTTTGGAAAAACATCGGTATTTTTTACCTGTACTTTTTGTTGTTTAGTTATTGAAATAATAATGGATCCGAACGAAGTGTCAAGTTTCATTGATTGCCTGTTCATGTTAGGTTTTACAGTATATTGAATCGTGTTTATTATGTTCGGGGGTTTTTCACAGTGTTTGGAAAGCCACCATATATACTATACACGCCTCATAACGCCCATTTATTTTAATAAAATAATAAACCGTATAATAGATTTTTAATATAAAAAAAAAAACATGTAGCTATGCAAGAAATGTTCTTATATTTTATTCTTATAGTCTATCATAGTAAATTTTAATAAGAATTCATTAAAAAAAAACTGCGTAAACTAGGCTACTGATATGAAATACGGCACCAGTTCACCGAATTCTGGAACTAATAAAATAAGCCCGGTCTCGTTATATCAATTTTTTCGGGAGTTATCGTTGTTGAGATTGGAGATGATATCATGCTGAGATAGGATAGGAGCCTTTTTGGCCTCGCACAGGTCTTCTCTTTATTTTATTTTTTATTGTTCTCATGATTTTGTTAGTTAAAATGTTGTTTTTTTTATTATTATTATTTGTATTTCCTGTGCGTGTCCCAAATAAAATATTTTTCTTTCTTTCTTGTTACAAACAAAATCAGCGTACAGACATTGATTTTTAGAAAGTAGGTATAAGATGGTTTAATTCAAGTGTTTTCTCGATGTACATCTACTCATACATATAATTGTATAAGTGCAATATAGTTGTGATAGAGGCATTTGAAGATCACAAAATTTCTTGACCTTGACGAGTCGGGAGTAAAGCACTACCTCAACCGCTTCGCGTTATGAGGCGCGAGTTTATTCTTATTGTGAAAAAAGAAGACCATTTGTAAATTAATATTTTATTTTTTACTTACAACATACATATGTTTTAAATACTATTTTACAAAAAAAAAAACGGACCGTTTCCAAAAAAAAAAACTAGTGAAAAATAACATTAATTTCGAAAGTCTCTGGCAAAAAACGAAAACACAAAACCAAAGACACCGGACTTCCGAAATTGAAGTTATTTATCACTTTGTAGTGTTTTTTCGGAAGTCGGTTGTATTTTTTTTTTTGTAATAAGATTTTTATTCGAGTATTTATATATGCTTGCATTTCTGTATCGTCCGATCAATTTCCCAAAACGAACGTAAAACGAGCTATGGCATACCAAAAAAACCTTCAGTTTCACCAGAAACTGGACCGATCTCGTATATTACAAAACTATTTGACAATCCAATTATTGTCTCAACGTGACCAGTATGTCATTCAAGTATGTTTGTAAACACGCCGTTCAAATTAGGTGCTGCAGTTCAACGTGTTACTACTTACTAGTTATCTAGAACAATAGATTTATTTATAAACAAAATTATGTAGTGTCCGACCGAAGGTGCAATTCTGGCCGAAGCCGATTAATCGGTATTCACCAAAACCTTCGGCCGAAGCCGAAGCCGAAGCCGAAGGTGTCATTGACCTTGAGAAATACGATAGTTACTTTGATCTCAGAATATACTAGATACATATTGTGAGAGCTTTAGAGATTTAGCCCAATAACGAGCCGAGTGACCAACATATACAAGTAGGTAATAAAATATTGTCTAAAATAAAAGTTTCAAATATACAATGTTAAACAATGTAAAACAAATATGAAATATTTAGAAACAAAACACTTATTAGAATTTTAAGACGCGCTCTCAAACTTGTTTTGACTCGTTTAGTTTACTAACTGCGATTCGTTTGGTCCGGTGCGGCGGCGCGGCGAAACTCTGCTGCTCTGCACACTCTCCGTCTCGCTCTAGCATCGTTCAGTAAATTTCAAATTTTAACAACTAGCAAACCTTCGGCTTCGGCCAAACCTTCGGCAAATTTTTGGCCGAAGCCGAAGATTAGGCCGAAGGTGGCCGAAGCCGAAGCCGAAGCCGAAGCTTCGGTCGGACACTAAAATTATGCTACTTTGTAAGTGTATCTAACCTACGTTATGCATCGAAATATCCTTCATGAAATTTTTATTTATTTATAATTATATGTACACCACCAAATACATAACAAAAAAATATTTTTCAATTACTTACTTATTTTTTATTATTATATGAGACAACATCTACACAAGGTCTTCAGGTCCCGAACTAGGCAGAGCCTGTACTGCGGTAACCTGATGACTGATATACATACTTGTATACGTAAACACACCCAGACACAGGTCAAACAGACATGTTCATGCACACAAATGTTTGACTTGTCCGAGGATCGAACCCGGGACCAGCGGCACAGAAGGCAGGGTCGCTACCAACTACGCCAACCGGCCAGTCAAAATTATTAAAAGCCTGTAGTGTGCAAATGTCTCCCTGTTTAATTATTAGGTTTCTATGGGTCTGTTTTCATTGGAGCGGTCCCGTTGACACATCTCCGTCTGGGTCTGCCGCGAGCATTTGTTATAGTTGTACAACAATCGTATCTTTCAAAACTTGAGAGTTTGGTAGGCTGCCTGAAGATTTATCAAATACAATATTATTTTAAAGATTTTTAATCATCGTTCTCATATCTTCGCAAATATTAGGTAAAACGTATTTTTTATACATTAGCATAACGCTTTCATCTAGTCTGTTTTAGCATTACTTCTATAAGTAAAAAAAGTCTGTGGAATTTTAATTATATCTCTGCAAAAAATTTAGGAATCTTTGAATTTCGAAGGCTGCATAGAAGGAATCACCTTAAGGCCCTCTTGTAGTGCTTCTTGGCGGGCACTGGCCGGCCGCCACGGTGGGCTGAAAATCGGCATTCATAGACTTAGGATTTTAATTTGCAAGTGCCGGATTTTTGGCCGGATATCGCTTCTAATGGTCATTACTATATACAAAAATGACACCCGAGTTAATTCTGCACAAAAACGGAGGAATTATATTTTTTTGACGAAAAATTTGTAAGAAGCTAGTATAAAAATGTAATTATCTCTTATAGGGCAATAAAAACTGTAAAAGCAAAGTTGCAAAGTTTTGAACAATCTAAATTATATAGCAAAATAGCCCTTTTATTGCAAAATGTCCATAATTAGTTAACTACCCTCATTAGAGTTGTTGTTAATGAAAATGTATAATCGTCAAAAACATTTCTTAGAACTCACAGCACAACTAATCAACAAATTTTAATTTATTTTATTTATTTAGTGATAATAAACAACTACAACATATACATATACATAAGGTTCACAAAACTTTAAGTAGTAATGTTGCAGTCCACTGCATTATGCACAGATAAGACATATTTAAAGGCAGTGGTTGCCACTAGACGAGCATTACGAAAACTAGCAAATATTTTGATATAAATTATAAATGATAAATGATTTTGTTTCTGTAAGTAGGTTTGAACAAACACTTTTACACGTCAATCAAATATTTTTTTAAACTAGATGAGGTCGGCGTTTCCTATCTGACTACTCTGAGAAGAAAGGCCGAAACAAACTCAGAGGTCACAGTCTCTTTTAATGTCCAGACAAAATCTTGGTCAGATCATGTAAAGGCTATGTAGATCGGTGTCTGAAATGGTATTTTGAGGAAAGAACCACACAGATTAAGTGGACCTGTCCAGTCAGTGCACGCAATTGTCAGTAATCGTGCAGCTCAACTTAGACTTAAGGAGCTCAACGATTCGACGAACAATACCAAAGAAAGGACATTTGAGTAGGCCGCATAAATTACTCAAACTGCCAGATCATGATTAAACTGAGAAAAATACAAAAAAATATATATAAAAAGACCAATGACCGACATAGTTCTCACATTCACAATAATTAGAATAATATTATAATAATCTTTGAGGACCATGTAGATTTGTGTCTGAAATGGTCTTTTGTCTATAAATAAATATGTTACTATAAAGCCAGCTACTTATAGCTACAAAACCAAATCAGATCAGAAACAATATAATTTACTTAAATTATGCAATAAATAAATAAGCATACTTATCCGGAAAAGGTGAATATAGTTCATAGATGACATTGTTGCGCGATATTGCAAATCATTTAATCACCTATTCAGACTTATTAGAAGACTAAATCATTGTAATTACTTAATCACTTCTTTTCAGACTCATTAGAAGACTAAACAATTTGTTATTTGGTATTTTGCTGGTATGCAAAGTTTTAAAACTCATTTTGTGTTGATAAATATCTAGCTCAAACAAAGTGGTCTAAGTGTGGGTGTACTATAAACCTCTGCCTACTCCTTCGGGGATATAGGGGTGATGCTGTTTTTTGTTACGTGTTGTTAAATGTCTGTGCTCCTCAACTTAAACACTAAAAGGACACGTTTCATATGTAAAAATATTCAGATGATTTAAAAAAAATCGCCAGTGATAACCGTTATGTGGAGTATGACAAAAAATCATAAATAATTAGTACGATGACCACCTGTAAGGATATTACCGGTTTCCTTGCCGTTTAAGAGATAATTAGATTTTTCATACTAGCTTCATAATTTTTTTTCGTAAACAATTGTAATTCCTTCGTTTTTGTGCAGATTAGAAGTGATATTCGGCAAAAAGTCCGGCGGCACTTGCAAATTGAAATCCCTATGTCTATGAATGCTGATTTTCAGTCCATCGTGGGCTGGTGCGAGCTCTTGAACTGCTAAGTAGATTATGTATATAATTTAAAAATAATAACGAAATTATAAAATGTGTTCTCAACATGCCCTTGCAAACAATAAGCCTTATCTTTTGATATAACTTTTACATGGTTTCATTATGGAATCTTTTCAAGGTACATACACGTTTTAATAGCAATTTAGTGTCATCTTTACGATTTCTTTTTATCGAGCCAGTTTTAATAATTCACGTATATCTGGCTTCACACAGCGGTTGACCGCATGTTCAAATGCTAAAGTAGAGTTTGATAAGTACTTCAAATTATCCTACAAACCCCGGTGTTTGTCAATGGGTAGCTCGCCGTCCGATAAGGACCAGGCCCGGGTCGACGGCGCGTTGTGTTCCACGCGCGCTTCTAAGAGATGTCAGCACCAACGACGGGGTCCGCTAGGGCCGATGCCTGCCAGTGTTGCGGGAAAGTCCGAAAGGGTTACCGTGGCCCCTGGCACAGGCAACTGAAGGAACACGGTTGGGTTTTAGTCAGTAAGAGTCTGACACGCCCTCCCGCTCCGCCCAGAGCGGGAGAAGTTATTGGATGATTTCCCAACTTCAAAAAAAAGGTGTGTGTCTTTGTATGTAGGTATTCTTTAAACAAACATAACCGAATAAAAACAATGAATGAATAAAACTTCTCGAGCAGCAAGCCGGAGTCAGGATTTGTGCCCGGTTGATGGCAATAGGCTCGCCCCCTATTACATGGGACTTAGAATATTACTCGCCAAATGCGGGACAAAAAAATGGTTAAATTTTTTAATTGTTATAGTTAATTATCTGGTTCATCGAATCCTGAACGGTGGACCACTACTTACGTCACACCCTGTATATACATATATTTATATTGATATTTTCAAGATTGACAAAATGGAATCTGGTTTCATTGAATTGGAAGTCTTTTCTTTATTACCGAACCAATGTCCATGCTTTATTTCTAAAAATAAAACGGCTTGAAGATTGAAATAGAAGAAACAATTAAATTCAATAAATTTGTTTTTATTCTGTAAACAGGTTATCGGAATCACTTTTACACGTTATATTAAAATAATAATAAAAATAACTAACTTAGATGGAGTCGACATTTCCTATCTGGCTACCCCTGAGAAAAAAGGCGATAAAAACTTAGGGGTCAAAGTCTTGGTCAGATCATGTGAGGACCATGTAGATAAGGGTCTGAAATGGTCTTTTGAATGTTTGGGACTCGTAAATAAATATTGATAAGATCCCCTGTTTTTATGATAAAGTTGAACTCAATCATTCATCATCAGGAATGATTCAGGTACTGGATTCAATAAAGGTTCGGCAAAAAGACTACAATTTTGTTCTCTTCAAAATTATTTCAGTTATTGCAAGGACCTAAATATTTGTGCAATAACTAGCCTTAAAAACTTGTAGTTTGGGGTAATGTGTGGTCTTTTAGTCTGACATGGTTGTTAACTAAAAAAGTATGTGTATTTGGCATCAAAAGCCGAAAATTAAACATTTAAACTATATCATTTATACTGTAGGTCACGGCATTTAAGTTGGGCGTTAGCAATGATTTTATTTCATCCACCATTTCATAATCATGCTATAATTTTGCATTTTAAATGAACAGAATTAAAGTACCTGCAATTTTTTTTAATATTTTCCATTTAGAATCTGAAAAGCTGGCATAAATATGATATCCAGCGTCCAACTTGCTTGACAGGGACCTATTTATACATGACCTCATATATTGGATTGAATAAAGGCATACGTTATGTAAAATACCTACCGTGGTTTTAAACTTTATTTTTCATGTGATATTTGAAGGATCTAATAATTATTTCTATAATAATAGAATTTCAAGACGTATTGTTTTAAATGTGGCAGAGCTGCTAAGTTTTTTGGTTTTCTTTGAACTCCTTGGTCGAGATAATATGTGTTTCACCATTTAACCATTTATGTACACACATATAAACAGACACGATGAAAGGATCAGAAAAATACGTACAAAGTGATGCTTATTTCTAAAGAAATCTCTCGTTTTTCTGTACCTATTTTTTATATGTGAATTAACTAACAAATGATTATGTATTTCAAACCAAAA
Source organism: Brachylomia viminalis (assembly GCA_937001585.2). NCBI lineage: Eukaryota > Metazoa > Arthropoda > Insecta > Lepidoptera > Noctuidae > Brachylomia > Brachylomia viminalis. The sequence goes on along the minus strand of OW443322.2, from coordinate 8,908,908 downwards.
GCCGAAAATGACCCATCCAAACTAAGATTCTTAATCAGCATCGAATCAACACGAAAAAAACCGCCAAAAATAAATGTATCAACATGATATCATTGACCAATATGTAGCTACCTAATTAAAAAAAGCACAAACTCACAACACGGAAAGTTACCAACTTACAAATAACTTTAGAAGCTTTATTAATCAACTTTCATTCACTACACAAAACTTTTAATCACTGAAACCCACTCTTCGATCACTAACACAACACTACTTCAACACGAAACAATACTTTATTTTAAAAAAATCTATATATTTCTTTGACGTCCGTCTCTTGCGAGAGCCGCAGACTAACTGGCTGCGCTGGCGCAGGTGCTTGGTATAAGATCAATGAGGGATGGATGGTGTCATGCAGTAACGCTGTAGTATTTGCTATTGCCATTTATGTCTGTTTTCCGGTCTGATTTTTTTGTTGTATTAAGCATTTTCTTTTTTGAGTTAATTTGAGGATTAGAATCTTTTTAACCGACTTCAAAACAGGATGAGGCTATATGTTCGTCTGTATGTTTTTTTTATTTATTTATTAATAAAATCTTTATGCATAATTCAATTACTTAATGTAACGTCTCTTTTATGTATTTAGAGCGGTAGTTTTTTTTATCAATATTGTTGTCCGATTTGGAAAATTATATTTTCATAGGCTAGAAGATGAATTTATCAAGTTTTAGTAGTTTTTGAATTAGCTTTCCGGTCTGATTTTTAGTATTAATGTTTTCTTTTAGCGATAATTTTATGGTTAGGATATTTTTTGGATGTTTTTCCGGTTTGGTTTTGGTTTTGGCGTTCGAGTTATTTTTGAATAATTGTCGTTATGCGATGAAGTTTAGTTATAGTTATTAATGCGTCCCGTCAGAGAAACGGGTATGTCAAATAGTTGTAACAATTTTTGTTTTCGGCTTCAATTGGGATCTTCTTTTATTTATTTATTTACCACAATTGAAAAAGGTACCGCTTTTAATATTCTGAATGTTCTCTATTTTGGGTACAAACTGTTTGTAAACCCAAGCCCGAAGTGGATGCCTTTGAACATGTTCTTGCCTCATGACCTTCAAAAGGGTTTCGGACCACTCACTAGAAACCGACCGGATTCAGATAAATAGTATGATGTTTTTGTATGGAAGTTACAGATGGCGGTTTATATTCTTTTAGACCCGCTTGCACCACAGATGACAAAATACATTCCGCACTAATCGTGTTTAAAACATCGTTGTGTTTAGATCTGTCACTCATTTGAAGATGACAGCAACAGAATGCTGTTTTAAATATGTTTATCGCTAAACACATTTAGATATTTTTGAAATAACTAACAGTTTATGTACAGGGACTCGGGCTTTTTTTTTAGGGTGGGTTATCATCAAATAACTTCTCCCGCTCTGGGTGGAGCGGGAGGCCGTGTTAGACTCTTACTGACCCAAACCCACCCTTCTTCCTTCAGTTGCCTGTGCCAGGGGCCACGGTAACCCTTTCCAACTTTCCCGCAACCCTGGCAGGCATCGGCCCTAGCGGACCCCGTCATTTGGTGCTGACATCTCATTGAGGCCCGCATGGAACACAACGCGCCGTCGACCCGGGCCTGGTCCTTATTGGACGGCGAGCTGCCCATTGCTCGCCGTCCGCAAGCCCGCGCCTACGGTGGCCGGGAATCGGCTTGTGATTCCCGACGCCCGACGACTTTTCTATAGCAATAGTAACAATAGGCTCCCCTCTTTTTCATGGATGGTGTACTAAACACCTTTGTATACAGGTGTGATGTAGCAGTCGTGGCCCAGTGGTTACGGCCGCGACTTGCGAGTTGTAGGTCGTAGGTACGAACCAAAGACAAGCGCTTTACTTTGTGTAAATTATTTCATCAACACGGCTCAACCGATGTCCTAGAACCAAAAATTCGTAGACATGTGACATCTACCAAACCGCACTGGGCCCGCGTGGTGGATTACGGCCCACTCCCTCTCGCCGAGAGGAGGCCTGTGTCCCAGTACTAAGAATATAATAGGAAGATGATGATGTAGTTATGCTTTGATGACCCAAAAACCTTGCACTAAAGGGTTAGGCTTGAGTATCCAAATATGGCCAAGAAGTGAAAGTAACCAATTTTCAGTAAAGCGCCCGGATATGGTTATCTGATGCCCAAATAAGTGCGACACGTATCTGCGCATTTTAATATCACGACTGTATCTTCCGATGGGTTGGGCAGAGGTGTGCCTATGTGCCTACATTTTAGTAAAAATTCGCCAGTGATGTTAAATTGCAGGACGTAGAGAGTGATCCAATTTTCATTAACTGGACACAAATCTCTGAAGGAATAACTCAATAAAGAAAGATAGAAAGAAAAATATGTTATTTGGGACACGCACAGGCAAAACAAGCAATTAAAAAAAATAAAAAAGAAGCGTTTTTTTAATCAAAGATGGGTTTGCTCTTGACTCTAGTCTAGGTCAGTGGTGACAGAGACAGAGTCGACGATGGAGTGAGCTTACCCAGAAGAAGCCTGTTCACTCTCACTTTGAAGAGATTAGGGTTCTATGCGTTCGGAAACACAGACGCAGGTAGAGAGTTCCACTCTTTTGCTGTGCGCATTACAAAAGACATTTGGAAACGTTTAGTGCGTAATTTAGTGAGTAATTGGTGGAATAGCAACTAGGTAAGGATGGTAACTTGCAGTGCGTCTAGATGACCGATGGAAGAAGGGGGCCGGTGGAATGGTGGAATAAGGTCGTGGAGTTCTTGGGCACACCGAAGTACAATCTGTAGAAGACCAAACAGCAGGCCAATTTGAAACCAATAGCTCTTTCCGGCCCCAACCCACTTCACCACGTTACGTAGTCACGCTTGCATCGATGCCGTCATAATGCAAAATCCTAACTAATGTTTATACATGCGATAGTAAGTTTCTTTCTTACGCTTTCACGCTAAAACGGCTGAACGGATTTGGATGAAATTTGGCACATGGGTAGACCATGACCTGGGACAAAGGATACTTTTTATCCCGACGTTCTTACGGGATCGAGACTTATGCGGGTGAAACCGCGGGGCCGAGGTAGTACTTTATAAAGATGCCCCATCATCTTCTGTCTAGCTTTTTCCCAAGAATTTTGGGGTTGGCTTCTAGTTTTACATGGAGCAACTGCCTATCTGACCTCCACAACCCAGTTATAGGGTAACACGATACCCCTTGGTAGGACTGGTTGTCAGACTTTCCGACTTCCGAATACCCGGATTTTTCCGAGGCACAAATGGGTCTCGATACTTAATGGATGGTCACCCATCGACTAACCGACCATGGCAAGCGTAACTTAAGCCTTCGATCGATCTTCATCATCAGCCTATAATGTTCCCAGGATACAGGCCTCCTCTCTGTGGGTGGGAGTGGGCCGTAGTCCACCACGCGGGCCCAGTGCGGGTTGGTAGATGTCACATGTCTTCGAATTTTTGGTTCTAACACATGCCGGTTTCCTCACGATGTTTTCCTTCACCGTTTTGAGAGCAGTGGTGATGGAATAAATTACAGAAAGTAACGCTCTGTCGTAATCTGTGTCTTAAAATGCAATCATACGATTCCTTTTTTTTTTGGAATTCGATTAATAATACAAAGTAATATGTCTCCAACACCCTAGAAGTAAATAATATTAATGGTACCAACTAGTTATAATCACTAATATAATGTCTCCAGTACCCTAGAGGTAACTAACTAATGTACTACATAGTTATAATCACTTAAGTATCTCATTGTAAGCGAACTGTTTTTTTTAGTTCTTATCAGAAATAAAGTTCTTTAAACCTAACGCGCCTGACTGGTTTTGAACCCACGACGTATATCTTGTAAGTCGGGGGTTACTACCAGGTCACCACTGCTATCAATCTATCCGTGCGGCTGTTATCATTAAGCCACGAGCCCCTTTTAAAAATAATGCCCCAACGACCTTCAAAAAGGGCTTTGAGTTCGAGTACCACTCCCAAATTTGTCTAAGAAGTGAAAGTAACAATTGTTCAGTAAAGCCCACCGGATATGGTTATCTCTCAAATAGGTGCGACACGTATCTATATGAAGTCATTAGTGGGTCAATAGACACAGTCATAGTCATCGTGACACACTAAACAAAGGGTAGGCAGGAGTGGAAGTTGTTGGTTTAACTGTAGTGTGTTTTAGATTAAACGCGTATTGTAAAAACCAAACGATATTTAGTTAAATTTGCTATGATTTTGTTAGTTGAGACATTCTATGACCTTTGCTGTCAGAAAAGTTTTTATTGAAGACACCTTTTTGTTTTGTTTTTGGGAGAAAACCTTTAAAAGGCGCCTAGGGATAACACCGGCGAGTGTGAGATTTTCACTTCACTAAAAACCAACCCGGTGGTCACCATCTGCGCATGGAAGACAGAAGCACCGTTATTGAAGACACCAAGTCTTTGATAAAACTTTTTCTGATACCTGAGGGCCATAACAAGTTACCATCGCTTTCAAAGCTTTTCGTATTTCTTTTTTTTTTCGTTAGGCATCGCTTATAGAAAGTCACTGGGCTTGAGTTACCCCTTCGACCCATCCCGATGAAATTTGCGTTTTAGTATATAAAGAACATTTCATTCTACGTCTACTAAAATAATTAAGATTATTTCTATTTAATGGTCTATACGCCGACTTAATTATATACAGGTTATAATTATAAATTGAATTAGCTAGCGAAACTTCGAAGAAATGATGGGTATCGATATCTAAACATGATCAAAGAAAACATTTATTAATGTGCTAAGTCTTTTTCTTTTTATCATCGACTGCAGGTATATGGTAGAAACACTACACTTGAGATATCAGTATAAAAAACAGATTTCTTTGTGTAAACTTCACAGACGTTATGGGTTATGGGTATATATGGGTAATATGACAAAACAAAAAAAAAACAGCACCAGGAGTCGTTTTTTTATTTTGTCGTAATTAAATATCGATCACGTCTGTGGGGTTTGGCTAGCTTATTTAATTTGACCCTGTATATAAAACAATTAAAATAGATAAGTACACCAGCTATGGAATTTATATTAAAAAAGATTATAGTCTCACAATGTAGTGCTATTGTATTAATAACAACTGTTTAAATAAACAATGATTATCATCATTCATGATATCAATATAAATGCATTTAATTACCTATGTATTGTGTCAAGCTTCGTCCACGTGAGATTTATTTCCAGCATCCCAATTGCGCATTTTTAACAATAAACGAAAAGCTTTTGAAGGGAAATGCTTATACATTGCTTGATAAATGTTCGCTTTTAGCGATAAGACCGCCCATTGTGTCACCCTGTGTACATTTATATCTGTAATGTTTATGGTGTACATACTGAAGAGTATTCTATTCTATGTTTGAAAAATTCCAACAGCGAATATGACGGAATGAATGTTGTTGAATTGTCAAAATTAAAGACATTGCCATCGTTGTGTGTTACGTAATTACCCCGCATTCTACTTAGGGCATCCCTCGTTGTCGTTTTGTTGACAAGCCTACACTGTCCTCCCATACCTATAAACACTTTAATTCGAAAACATTGTAAAAGCCAGTTATTTTTTAAAAGAGTAACCGTGGAGTTTCTTGCCGGCTCTTCTCCATAGGAAACGACCAATTGGAACCGTGCACGTAGCTTCTGACGTTTCATAAGTGCCCGTGTAGGTTTACGTGAAATAAAATATTTTGATTTGATTTAATATCATTTGAGTCTTTCCTAGATTAATTTCAGTTCCGTAGCTCTGTTACTTGTTCGTGGAAGAAAAGGCATAACTGTATTATAATTTAATATTGATTTCATAGCCAAGATTTGAGAGAATATGAAGACTCGTCGTAGAAATATTAAGTCGGGTAAAAAGTTATTTCGTATTTTATTTAGACGAATTCAAGAGTAAGACCTCGTGTGGCACCCGAATATCGAGCTTTTCTGTTTACCAAGCCTTTTTTAAATGGGTCAAAACTGTTTTGTGGTCAACCCCTAACTCTTCAGCTATGTCGTTGTCGTAACTACTAATATCTTGCTCCACTTTTTCAAAAATGGCATCGACTTTATCCGTAACAGGGCGACCAGAGCGAGCTGCATCTTTGACGTCTAAACTCCCGACTGGAAACGCTTGAACCAAATTTGTGCTAGGTACTCTTACTGACACTGCGTGAAGTCCATAAACGTCACATATTTTTTTCGCGGCTTATGTCGCATTTTTCCCTCTTTGTAATAAAACTTCAATAAGTATCGAATTTCTTCGTTAGATTCACTCATTTTGGCAGACAGAAAAACAATTGAAAAATGGCGGGAAAACGTTTTCACTTTTAATATTTCTTTTATAAAATATCATCTATTTAATGATATCAAAACCAGCCAGATACAAACAGTACAGCCAAAGAGATTTTACTTCAACTTTATACCTATCAAATACGAAAAAACTTTTTCCCCGTCCTATTGTTTGTTTCGTGTTGTTGATCAAGACTTTTCAAACTACACGCTAAGTACCTCACGTATCGTCACTCGAGGATTATTATCAATGAATATTAATACAAACCTATGACAAATAACAATTTATTTAAACACAACCGTTTCATATGGCGCTTGATAGATTAAGAATTCCTAGTCTTTCAATTTCCTAATAAATTACAAAATGATACATCTTGAACGTGTCTCTTTGTAAACTCTTTATCAACATCCGATCCCTTATCGGACACGATTCGTATTTACTAATAGAATACGTTTTGTTAAGTAACTAAAGAATTATTACTTAATTATTTTTTTTTGTAACAAATTGTGGATGAGCATTGCATCAACAGTTTTTGATGTCTAACATCTTTCTTCTCGCTTTCCTGCATTATGTGGGAGTGATTTCGTGAAATGCGACGGAAGTGTGTAACAGGAAGTCGGAGAAGCGCGCGCTATTTGATTTGACCAATGAGCGCGCGCGGTGGTAGAGTTGGCCGTCATATGGTACCAACCCATTTTCCAAGAGGTTGGTACTGTCAGCCAACAGTTGCGTGTGTGTGAAGAGAAAGGGAAATAGAGAAGGTGAACGCATCAGCTGTGCGCTTAACCTCAAATATTCATTTCAAATAATACCTGAATCATTTTGTTTAGGATATAATGTTAATGTTTTGCTTATTACCAAGGTGAGATGTCAGATGTTACACATCATATGCGACTACTGTGAGGCCGTTTAGTTTTTTTTTTTTTAAATCTAATTTTAAATGTAGTATTACCTAGTCTCTCTTTCTGAAGGAGTTCGTCCTGGGACGAGATACGGTTTCCTAAAAGAGCGGTATCCGCCACATAGCGTCTGCAATTTACTAGCGAATGGCGTCATTGAAACTTTATTTATGAAAACAAGTTGATGTGTTTTCCTAGAGATCGTTTCTGGGACACCGTAAAGTCAAACCCTGGTGCCTTCATTTTCATGACAGCCGTCACTGCGGCCGTTAGGTAACCGTACCTACCTAACTCTCTAAGTCCGTCAACGAAGAAACGGGCCCGTCCGAAAGTAGTTCGATAATTCTGAATTAATCCTACACCCGATTAATTAACTTTTTCGGACGAACAATAACACATAGGGAGTAAAGATAACTATCAAGTGGTCTGGTCATTTATTTTTAATTCGGGTCTCGAATTTATCTTATGTCCGAAGGTGATACGGATTATTAAGCCCGTAACTTCGGCCGAAGAGAATAGAGGCCGTGCTTTGAGAATAGACCCTATATTTTTTTTCTTTGTGGTTGGGAAATCATGAAATAACTTCTCCCGCTCTGGGCGGAGCGGGAGGGCGTGTCAGACTCTTACTGACTAAACCCACCCGTGTTCCTTCAGTTGCCTGTGCCAGGGGGCCACGGTAACCCTTTCGGACTTTCCCGCAACCCTGGCAGGAGATCGGGAGAGCCTGTGTCCCGATTTGAAGGACACGGGTATTTAGGAACACATGAGATATTTTAATGTAGCTCCTGTTTGATATCACGTCGGCTAACCTCATGCTGTTACATACAGTAACCACTTCCCATCTTCAAGCCGTACCGTACCGGCCGCGGCCTACTCTCTAAGTTCAAAATCATAATCAAATCAAAGTCATTTATTCAAACCAGGCTGAAAATCACTTTTTGAACGTCAAAATGACATAAGGCAGTCCCGCGGCACTCCCGTCCTTCACCACTTCCTAGTGCTTTAGCTGGGAAGAAGAAGTGGCGCAACAAACCCCCCAGCAGCACAGCTGTCTGTTCAGTTAGAAGAACTGGATTCTATACAGTAATAAGTAATTAACATTACGAAACACAAAACATTAAATTAAATTATTTGCCATAATTATTATGTCAGCTAGCACACGTCAATATACCTACCAACAAAAACATTGACACTTAGACTCAAGCTAAAATAATAATACAAACGTAAACAGAACTTCAACCGTCAACGAAAATACGGGCCCGTCCGAAAGTAGTTCGATACTTTGAAGCTGACCCTACTTCCGATTAATTAACCTTTTCGGACGGGTAAAAACACATCGGTAGTAATGACAACTGTCAAATCGTGTTGTCACTAATATTGTTAGTAACATTTTTTTTTTATTTATGGCATAGTAACATTTTATTCTTGTCTCCCTCGTTCATAAACACATCCTCGCGTACAACCACTCTCTCACTCACTATAAATTATGTCTGAACTCAACAAACAATTCGCCTTTACGCGTTTAATGATCATTTTAATAGCTATACGATAATATCTTGGTTAAAATATAGTGGGGTCCGGGGGGTCTACTCTCTCTAAATCTGTCAACAAAGATATGGGCCCCGCCGAAAGTAATTGGTCCGTCAAAAACAAGTGAAAAATATAAAAAAGATCGATCAGGCGCGAGGAGGGACATCTGTCAAAGCGTGTTGTCTTTCATGGCGCAATTACACTTGGTCGTTCTCCCGAATTCGATTGCATTGCCTATGGAATTCGGGCAAACAACCAAGTCTAAATTGTGTTTAGTACTCCCGTCTCTGGACTATTTAGTCCAGCCCCGTCTTCCAGTGCGATGGCCAGTGCCCAAAGTCCGAGTAAAGACCTTCGAGGACCTTCGGGTAAAAGATCAAGTGTAATTTATTTTATTTGTTTTTATTTATTAATAAAGGTACACCAACAGCTTCTGTATACAAAACATCAAATAACAATAGATCCCAGTTGAGGTCTTATACAGTTGCCAATAATAGGTGAACCAACATTCTCAAATACAGTGATAACCTAAGGTGAAAACGAAATGCATAAAAATTAAGTGGTAACAACTATACAAACAGAAATATAAAAAATACACAAGTTATAAGATTGCAGAGGTTGCAAGAAATACCTACACAATAAGGGGGCGTCCATTAATTACGTTAAGCGTTTAGAGGGGGGAGGGGTTCGAGCCGAATGTCACCCAATCTCACATGGGGGAGAGGGGGGCCTTGGCAGATATGACGTAATTTTTTTTTCCACAAGAAACAGCATAAAATTGCGAGAAAACTGGGTTAAATTAAATAAAAATGTTTCTCCACTAAAATATACTCTCTTAAAATGAATGATACTATTCAGGGAAATTCACGGATTAAATCAGTAAACAGATTTAGACTACGTTTTTAGAAATCTTAAACACTAGTAGTAACTAGTATTAAATAAATAAAAAAAACTAAATGTTTTTTTTAATAAACCCACAGCAGTTAAACTCAGATTAACTTATTTAGATTAAAAGTATGTATGCATTTTGAAAGCTCTCACGTGAGATTAGGGGAGGGGTCGAGCGAAATCTCACGACATCTCACCAGGGGGTGAGGGGGAGCCAAAAAATTGCCAAAATCACCTCACGTAATTAATGGATGCCCCCTAATACAATAAAATCAATCTTTAGATTGATTGTGTAATTGCGTCTTCATTCTTAGTTTGCTCTCCAAAGTAATCTTAAGTCCGTTGGTAATACGGAGAAGGATACGCCGTAGTTACGGCCGTAACTACGGATTTCGTGTTTAGGGAGTAGACCCTGGAGAGACTAACATTGAGCTGAATCATCATTTGCGTAGCCTTTTCCAAGTATGTTGGGGTCGGCTTCCAGTCTAACCAGATGCAGCTGACTACCAGTATTTTACATGGAGCGACTGCCTATCTGACCTCCACAACCCAGTAACTAGGTACTAAGATACTTCTTGGAAGACTGGTTGTCTTACTTTCGGGCTTCTGACGACCCGTAACGACTGTCAAAGATCCACGAATGTCAGCCGAGACCAACGGTTTAATGTGCTTTCCGAGGCACGAATGGGTCTCGATATGTATCGGATGGTCACCCATCGACTAACCGACCGTGGCAAGCGTTGTTATTAGTTTAAATTATTTTATAAGCTTTTAAATTAGTTGTGTTTATGAGGCCACGTGTGGTTAAATTTAAATTAAAGATTTATAAATCATCTTTGTAGAAATTTTAGCTATAAACCTCATTAAATTAGACTAAACGCCAATTTTTTAAACACGATTCTTCTCCAATCGAGCCACCGTGCATTTCCATGTACGGTATGCAATTTTAAAGCAGACATACTGGCCATCAATTGTTTGTGTCATCCTTGTTCCAGATTTGAATTCATGAGCGTTTAAAAAGTCATAGATCTTTATACAAAAAAAATGCAGAGTGACTTGATTTAGGAGTCCGAGAATCAGGAAGTTTAGCAAAGGGTTTATCGACTGGTAAATGATGTTTTGAGTCATCCTTGACTTAACTAGTATTGAACACCTACAAGGTGTTCAATACTGGGTTGCGGGAAAGTCCGAAAGGGTTACCGTGGCCCCTGGCAAAGGCAACTGAAGGAACACGGGTGGGTTTTAGTCAGTAAGAGTCTGACACGCCCTCCCGCTCCGCCCAGAGCGGGAGAAGTTATCTAATGATTTCCGACTCTCAAAAAAAAAAGTGTGCCAGCGTCCTCGCCTATAATTTGAACATATATCACTACATAAAGGCGAGCACAGATTATTATTGGAACGAAGTTCCTTATCGCGCGTTGTGAAAGAGGCCTAGACGGAAAAAAATCTTACGAAAAGTTGTCACGACACTTTTTGTTCTTACGAAAAGTTGTCACGACACTTTTTGCTATAGTAAGCTATATATATATATATATATATTTGTTAATAATAAAAAAAAAAATTATAACTTAAATAAAATTTTATTACAATTCCTTCACTAATTAATCGAAAGGAACTTCGTTCCATCCGGGTGTCCCTTGACACCTCTCAAGTTTTTTTTTATGAATTTACTGCTTGATTTCGAATGTCATATGCCCGATGGCCCGAAGTCATGATCAAACGTCCGAATTGCCAAAATTCCATAGCATTTGTGTACCACAATTTCGAATAGATCGAGCGTCCGTTTCGCCGAAAAGGCATTGCAACGATAGGCCTATCCATCGAATGTCTATTGGCTCAACGGGCCAGTATGTCGAATGCTTGGTGGGAGGGTCTGGATTGTTCGTACGTAAAAACACTACTTATAGTAAGCAAAAGTTAGGTCAGTGGGTCACACGTATCTGTGATGGGTCATCTTGGCGCGCAGGCGAGATTGTGCGATTCATATTAATTAACACGAGACATTTTTTATAAGTAACACACAAACCAACGCGTTTTTATTTTTTTGCAATTTTTTCTTTGGAATTCTGGTTGATACTGATTTGACGTACGATTGAAAGTGGAGAGGGGGGTCAGAAAGTGGTTAAAAATGCTTTACGTTATATATTAACAGCCCCAAAATGGCGAAATGTGCGTGTACTATAGGTACACCTCTGCCTATCCCTTTCGTGGATTACAGGCGTGATGTTATGTTTATCTATTTACCCAATATGGCTGAGTGATAACAGCCCCACGGGTCGATCGATCAGGTTAAGCTACGCTTGTCGCGGTTGGTCCGTGGATGGGTGACCATCTTTACATACCAAGACCCCTCCGTGCCTCGGAAAGCACGTTAAGCCGTTGGTCCCGGCTGACATTCGTGGATCTCTTTGACAGTCGTTTTTGGTTGTCAGAAGCCCTAAAGTCAGACAACCAGTCTTACCAAGGGGTGTAGTGTTACATAGTAACTGGGTTGTGGAGGTCAGATAGGTAGTCGCTCCATGTAAAATACTGGTATTCAGCTGCATCCGGTTAGACTGGAAGCCGACCCCAACATACTTGGATAAGGCTAGACAGATGAGATGATGACCAATTTACCGATTCGTAAGACTGGTTTGCCTTAAATTGGGGCTTATGACTACAACCCGCAACGACTTTCAAAGAGATACGAATTATAAACGGAACCTAAGAATTTCAATTTCGTCCGAAAAAAAAACAGCTTTTATAAGTCACACATGCTCTAAGTCACATACCACTCGACCTCGCTCGCTCACACGGTCAAGTACGCTAGCGCCAGTAACTCGCTCAACTTGACTCGCATCTGTACAACAAAGCTTCTCTGACTGCTGATGGTCAGCATGATTAATTGTGAAGCGTACACGATCTTCAACTTGATATTATACATTATTGAGACAATTTAAAATGATTCCCGGAAAATAGCTCACAACTTGTACAATTATGAACTTTCTTCCCCTTTCTTCTCCATACGAAACTACCTTTTGGAAGGGGCGGCTAGAATCGATTGTGTTTTCTTGTAAATATTGACGTTCAAAAATGCCTCTTGACTTGAAATTATTGATTTGACTTTGAATTTGCAAGCATAATCAGCCTATAATGTTCCCACTGCTTGGACACAGGCCTCCTGTCTGTTTAAGGGAGTCGGCCGTAATCCACCACGCGGGCCCAGTGCGGGTTGGTAGATGATAAATGATTTTATTCTGTAAGTAGGTTTGTACTAATACTTTTACACGTCAATCATTATTTTAAAAACTAGATTAGGTCGGCGTTTCCTATCTGACTACTCTGAGAAGAAAGGCCGAAACAAACTCAGAGCTCACAGTCTACTTTAAAAGTTTTAAAGTCCAGACATAATCTTGGTCAGATCATGTGAAGACATGTAGATTGGTGTCTGAAAAGATATTTTGAGGAAAAACCACACAGATTGAGCGGACCGTGCAACTCAACTCAGAACTTAAGGAGCTCAATGATTCGACGAACAATACCAAAGAAAGGACATTTGGGTAGGCCGCATAAGCTACTTAAACTGCCAGACCATGATTCAAACTGAAACAATGACCCACATAGTCCTCACATTCACAATAATCAAAATAATAATAGTATACTTCACAAAGTCAGTAAATATGTCACCGTGTAGAATAAAAATTATCAAATGTCAAAGAGTATGTAAAAAAAAAAGAAAAAACTGTTACATGTCTTGGAATTGTTTTGTTTCTAGGACATGTCGGTTTCCTCACAATTTCTTCCTTCACCGTTTTGCGAGCAGTGGTGATGAAATTAAATACACAAAGTGCTTGCCTGGGTTCGAACTAGACAAGCAATAAGCCACAATGTCACATTATCTTTATACCCTCATTTCGCCACTTGTATTTAAGTCCCAAGTAATAGGGGGTGAGCCTATTGCCATCTACCGGGCACAACCTCAAACCACAGGCTGCTTCGAAGAAAAGTTTTATAGAAAACCATATTATGGGGGAAACGTCAGAGTAACCCGTGAAATTTTGCAATTTGCAGGTCAATTTCAGGTTGTATGTTGAACAAAATTATGATTCGCGACCGTAACGAGTATGTATTTACAGAATTATAATCATTTAAATAAGACTAAACCCACCCGTGTTCCTTCAGTTGCCTGTGCCAGGGGCCACGGTAACGGCCCTAGCGGACGCCGTCATTGGTGCTGACATCTCTTTGAGTCGCGAGTGGAAACAACGCGCCGTCGACCCGGGCCTGGGGCCGTACTATGACGTGTTAATTCCATCATTGTTCCAGCGTGGAAGAGAGACGGAGCTATACATGACCGATAGCACTATCTCTCTTTCTCAACGGAATCATGATGGCGTTAACAGCTCATAGTACGGCCCCTGGTCGCCGTCGGCGAGCTGTGTTTAGAAGCCTGGATTAGCAGTCGGGGTTGGTGTCCGTTTGATGGCCAAAGGCTCGCCCCCTATTACGTGAAACTCACACAACGGGCGAAATAAAGCTGTACTTCTGTACCATACCTCTCTGCCAACACCTTCTGCCAATACAAGCGTGATATTATATTACTTCCGTCAAAGGTATAGATCATTAGTTGAGAAAGTGCGGGGTCAATGACCCATGCGTAAGAGACATGTAATTATGTGTGCTGCGTTTGCGCAGGCTAAGCGTATACGTCGAGATTTATGTGTTTAAGAAGGACTGTTTGTTAGTGGATTATGTTGCAAACATTACCTGTTATCTTGAACAGGAACCTAATAATAAACAGCTGGCACATTTTTTTTTTAATATATGGCTTCTCGCAGGTCACCCTAGGAGGTTGTCGGCTGCTTAACCGGGCTTGCTGTATTTTGATCCGTAGTTGACGTCCGCCGCCCCTTTTATTTAAGACCCGAGGTGGTGGCGCGTAGTGTTCCACGCGCGCCCGTGTTAGATGTCGCGTGGGGAGTCCAACACCTCACTCCCCCCGCTTGACCAGACGGAGCCCGCAGAGCCGCAGAGGCGGGCCGGCACCAGTCGGGGGCTGCGTTGCCCCGTAGTCCCCGGTGCAAGTGTGCGAGGGAACACGGGGTGGTTTTCGTCAGAAGAAGTCTGACAGACCCCTCTGTCCGCCCCAGGGCGGAGGACATCCATGAGGACCATGGAAAAAAAAAAGGTTTTTTTGATCCGTAGTAAACTCAACTATTAGTTTAAAATAGTAACTAATGGTTCAATTCTGGCAAAATATTTTAATTTGACAAACACATTTCGCCAAAAGTTAACCATACTAACTATTTTTAACTAATGGTTGAGTTAATGTTTACATTTTGGTAACATGTGTTGATTTGATCAACACATTTTGTCAAAATTAAACCATTACTTACTATTTATAACTAATGGTTGTGTTAATTACGGACCAAAAGCCGACCCTTAATAAATTAAGGCCTCCAGCCAGGACTTAAAAAGCTTATAAACTAGGCGACTACAAGCTAAGGGCACCCCCTGTGGGGTACGGACCTCGGCTTAGGGCGTCGATGGGGGAGAGCAGCAAGGGACAGGCTGGGTCGGTGTTTTAAACAGCTGGCTGAGAAGACATGCGACTTTTACTTGTTGCTTAACGGTGCTTAAAGTTAAGGACGAGCTTAAACGTCAAAAAATGCATGGTTGGCATAATCAGCCTATAATGTTCCCTCTGCTGGGACACAGGCCTCCTCTCTTCGCATAGGCTGTAAGTTGTAATCCACTACGCGGGCCCAGTGCGGATTGGTAGAGATCGTGTCACATGTCTTTGAATTTTATAGTTCTAGGACATGCCGGTTTCCTCACGATGTTTTCCTTCACTACCCTTTTTGGAGAGCAGTGGTGATGTTATAATTTACACAAAATAAAGCGCCTGTCTGGGTTCGAACCCTCGACCAAAGAGTACAGCATATAATATACGAGATAGAGAGCTAACTTCACGTTTTAGGTTATATCGCGCGACAGCAACGCCGCCCTGGTAGTTGTTCATCGAACTAGTCTCTCTATAGGTATATAGATACCATTAGATATATAGCATAATTTGGTGTTTTCGTACTTGAATGGTTGAAATTAATGTGTATTGTAAATTCCGCAAAATTGAATAATCGTGAACTTCAATTTAGCTGTTGTTTTACAATACACATAATAACGAAACGTTACGACGACACGATACGAGACGATATGAACGAAAAGATTATGTGTAACATGCGCATCAGTAACGTGCCGACATATTTCTTAGGGTGGCCAGCACACACAATTCACAAAAGCGACAGAAGTTAAAATTTTTCATATAAATGAGAAATTAAATGATTATTATTGTCTCAAAAATTGTTTTTACATATTCATTGTCTGTATAAATTACAAATGTGTTCTACTTTTGAAATAAAATTACTTTTATGCGCTGAGCAGTATAATTCATAAATAATATTTTTTATGGATGACAACCTCTTCATTTTGTTATAACACTATCACAGCTGGCATTACTTTCCATACTTTAACCCCTGTCACTAACTTTGTACTAAGTCGGCACAGCATGCCCTCGACTAACAGCTCGTAAGTTGCTCAAAATTATATGTATTGCACAGAGGAAAGTCCCCACGTAAATAATGAATTTCCTTTAAGTCTTAACTTTATTTGGAGTTAACTGTAAAACCAGTATTTATTACCAGCTTTTGTCCTCAACTTCGTTCGCCTGGACGTCGTAAGATGCACAATATACAGGTAAAACGGGGTCATAAGGGATGTAGGGGTGAATCGGGACGAAACTTTAAAAGGGATGTTAACATTGAAATAATATCGTTTGCTGCCAAAAAGGACTCTAATGTGTTTATGGTTGGCGCCTCCTTTTCCCCAGGCGGAGGTAGTACATGAAGATTTCCCCCCGGAAAAAAAAAAAAAAAGTGTTTAAGCAATTGACTGCTGCGCTGCGTGTTTCGGGTTCGATTCCCGCACGGAACAAATATTTGTATGACCTACAAGTAGTTGTTCCGGGTTGTGTATGTGAGTTTAAATGTTTGTAAACGCACCCACAATACAGGCGAAATTACGGTATAGTCCCAGTCGCTGGATTGCCACCTGGTGGCAATTGGGAGAAAAAAATCCCAGTTGCCACCGGGTGGCGACTGGGACCTTATTGCCCCCACTTCAAATCGCTGTACATTGCGGCGTGGATCGCCAAACCCCCTCATCGCTATATTTCTTACGGCCGCGATGACGGGGTTGGCGGTCACATTTCCAATGTGGTTTTATTAGTAGATAAATGCATAATATTTAAATGGCATAACAAGTATTAGACAAATATTTAAGCCCCGTAATAATCATTACACATGATGACATTATATTTAAGCGCCACAATAAATTGTTTTCGAAGAATTTTTGCGTGCTTTAGCATCAAATTTGTATTTGCATTAAAAAAGAAATTGTACTACCTAATTATAATTATATAGTTTGATTATTAAACTTGTTTTTAATTCTAATACTTACCTACTTATTAGCTTTCTGGCTGTCGATGTCGATGGGTGCGCAATGTTTGGTATAATAAGAATAAACTTATTTATTCTGTGCATGGTTGATGGTGGGCTAGGTCGACGGAGCCCCGCTTCGCGGGGCTCCTACTTCTGTGTGGTTTATAAAAAAATAACCACGAAGGGGATGGCGGGGTCTATTCGCTCGCTTCGCTCGCTCACACGACCCCGCCATCCCCTTCTAACCTAACCTGTCCGAGTCGGGGTGCGGGGTTTGGCGATCCACGCCGCAATGTACAGCGATTTGAAGTGGGGGCAATAAGGTCCCAGTCGCCACCCGGTGGCAACTGGGATTTTTTTCTCCCAATTGCCACCTGGTGGCAATCCATGTGGGGGCGACTGGGACTATACCGAAATTACTAGTGAGTGGCCAAGTTTAAAAAAAATCAATGATTAAGTGCCCTTGTTGGCAGCAAAAGATTTTTTTTTAAATTTTGTTTTATCGTGGGTTTGCTCTTGACTCTAGTCTAGGTCAGTGGTGACAGAGACAGAGTCGACGATGGAGTGAGCTTACCCAGAAGAAGCCTGTTCACTCTCACTTTGAAGAGATTCGGGTTGCATGTTGTTATATTATTTCAACGTTAAAATCCACTAAGTTTTGTCTCGGTTCATCCCCGTTCATCAAACCCCGTTTTACAGCTCTAAATTATCAGCTACAAATTTTATAAACCTCTCTCGGCCCCCGAACCGTCACGTCGTGTCGCATCGCCTACCCGTGTTACATTTACTTCGTTTGCGCTTACGTTCTTTATGACTTTTTATTGATTTCAGCTCGACTCCTAAGCGTCGTAGGGTGTTGTTTTTTAGCCTATAACCTCCCTCAAGAATTGAGCTATCAAATGCTAAAATAATTTTTCAAATCCGACGGTAAGTTCTAGAGATTAGCGCGTTCGAGCAAAAAAAAACTCTTTAGCTTTATTATATTATATTATATTTTAAAGTACCTATAGATTTATTGCACGCCTCATAACGCGAAGCGATTGAGGTAGTGCTTTACTCCCGACCCGATTCGTCATATCAATAGCCTAGTATACGTAGTTTAAAAAAAAAATGCAGATGTGAGTGGAAACTGGAGGGGACGCCTTAGGAGGACATATAGTGACCTTATTGGTGATGTTCTTCAAAAAGGACAGACGCGTAGTACTCAAAGTCAAGGCTAATTAATTTCAAATAGGCACATAAAAGGCACTTTTGAACATCAACATTTAGATTAAGATAGAATTGATTCTAGTCGCCCCTTCCAAAAGGTAGTTTCGTATGGAGAAGAATGGGCAAGAAACTCCACCGTTACTCTTTTAAAATGTGTTACAATATTTTGTATACATTTAATATATAATTATATGTGGAGAATTTATTCGTAGAATAAATATACCGCAATAGGTAAAAAGAATAAAAAATTTAGCAATGACAAATATGTTAATTGATAGATACCTACATGATGCTCTATTACATAATTATCTCATTGTACTCTCAATCGGCGAGCGTGTATGACCAGCGGGGCTAGCACGGTCTCTGTGATAGGCTTGAGTCACGCATTTTATCACCGTTTAAGCTCCCAAACTTCAAAAATGTGCAACTCAAGCCTATCCTCTAAGAGTTGTTCTCCTTAAGTTCTGAGTTGAGCTGCACTATTACTGACAAATGCGTGCACTGACTGGAGAGGTCCGCTCAATCTGTGTGGTTTTTCCTCTAAAGACCATTTCAGACACCAATCTACATGGTCTTCACATGATCTGACCAAGATTATGTCTGGACTTTAAAAGAGACTGTGACCTCTGAGTTTGTTTCGGCCTTTCTTCTCAGAGTAGTCAGATAGGAAACGCCGACCTCATCTAGTTTTTAAAATATGATTGACATGTAAAAGTGTTTGTACAAACCTACTTACAGAAATAAAATCATTTATCACAGTAGGCCGTGCTCGCCCCGCTGGAAAAGGGTATTGAGAAGGTTAATTTCAGAACCAAAAGGAGTAGTGCCTAAGGATCGTAGCAACGGGTGTTCTTTAGTTTCTATTTATCCCCATGGAAAGAAGGTGTGATGTTTTTATGTGATTATGTACCTATATCGGAATTTCCGAAGACCAAATTCCCAATAGGGCCCACCCTTTCAAACAAAACTCAAGTGATTACTCGAAAAACGATAAAAAAGTTGCAAAATATAGTTATGTGGACTAAGTGTCTATGGTATTGTGTAATTAGAACACATGATACATAACTTCAAAGCGGACACCTTAAGGCGTGGACAGATAAGCAGGGCTACGGCGAAAATTGGTCATGTTGTTGGTAGATATGAAAATTGGTTGATTGTATTAGTGTCGACGGAAAATGCCTTGATTTTTTTTTCTCCAAAATTTTACGATGTATCTACAAAATTATTATGTAATTATCAACATCCTCCTAGCCTTTCCAACCATGTTGGGGTTGGCTTCCAGTCTAACCGGATGCAGCTGAATACCAATATTTTACATGGAGCGACTGACTAGCTGACTTCCACAACTCAGCTACTGGGTAATACGATATCCCTTCGTAAGACTTTCGAGTGTCTGACTACACGTAACGACTGTCAAAGATCTGTAGCGGTATATACATCGCCATATGCTAAATACGCATCACACTGACGTCACGCAAAATCCTGCATCGCGCAAGCAGAGTTTACCGCGCGCAACTCGCATATATGCAACCTCCCGTCATCAATCGTCGGGTAGTTGTCTACCAGACACGACACCCGTCTGGTCGGAGGATCCTCCCTTTTCTATGGAGGTATGAGCGAACTTTACATCCTGTTCCTCATGTCTACTGGGACTTCCTATTATTATTTTGTCATAGCCTATATCCTATCTCAAAAATTGGACTATAAAATGCAAAAATAATTTTCAAAATCGGTTCAGTAGATCCAGAGATGACCCCCTACAACCTGACAAACTTTACCTCTTTATAATAGTAAGTATAAATGACGAACCAGCATAACTACCTTTTACTACAAGTTTGATACTTACTAGTTTTTCTTGATTTTCAAAGAAAAATTCTTACAGCAGACCGATTTTAAGTTACCAATAAATCGTTTATTCAACTTAATTTCGATCATGGTTTGGCTTAGCACAAAATAAAACTAATTATTGTTGATCGTTAGTTTGATTAAAAAGTGACTTTCTACTTTGCTTTACTCCAAAGCGAGGCAAACGTAACTAGCTCGTATTGCTTCTACTACTGGGACTCGGGCCTCCTCTGTGTGAGAAGGCTGTCGTTCACCACGCGTGCTCAGTGGCTAAGCGTGTCAAACTCGAGAACTAATTGTACTAATACGCAAGAAATAATCCATTATGACTTGTTTCGAGTTCAAGAACAACTAGTAATTTCCCTAAAAGCACAAACATCACACTGATCCTCAACACACATGATTCAGTAACTCCTAGGTACCCAATGATTCAATTGTTTAACTTACAGTAACGCAGTAAGCTCTGTATTATCTATACTGCACCCACGTCCTGTCCAGCTCATAAGAACGTGGTGACACAGATATCTACGAGGACTGTAGTCGTTACTACTCGTAGATTGTGGAAGACTCATGAACGAATGCCGATATGATATGGCGCCAGAGATCAATCAAACTCAAACTCAAAGCATTTATTTCAAATAAACCAATTACAAGCAGTTTTGAATTGTCAAGGGGTCGGTCAGTCAGAAAGATGAAGCTAGTTGCCCTTTCTAAAACGTAGTAGGTACCTATGGAGAAGAACGGGCAAGAAACTCCATGGACACTCTTTTAAATCAAAATATTCTTACAAAAACAAATGTCATTTATTCAAACTAGGCTGAGAATCAGAACTTTTTGAACGTCAAAATCACATAAGACAGTCCCCTAAAATGCCCGCCCTTCACCACTCCCTAGTGCTTTAGCTGGGAAGAAGAAGTGGCGCAACAAACTCCCCAGCAGCACTGCTGTCTGCTCAGTTAGAAAAATTATGTTTCGTTGACTCTTTAGGCCAACTTTTCTGAGTTGGGCGAGGAAGCTATGAATAAGCCGCTCAATCGTTCCAGGGGGCTAAGTCTGACAACGAAGATACGGGGCCGTCCGAAAGTAGTTCTAAACTTCGTAGTGAACCCTACTCCCGATTAATTAACTTTTTGGACGGGCTAAAACACATCCCGTCTTATTACAAAACACGATCTAACTTTAGCCCCAACCTACACATTCGATTTAGTTTTTGTATTTGGAACTTTATGCCGACTTTAGTAAAGTTCTTAATACAAAATTGACAATCTAAGACCGGACTAAGTTGACAGTTTTGTAAAAGGAACTGTATTTCGATTTCAGTTATGTTCTTATTTCAAAAACAGGCTCGATGGTTTAAACCATGTCAAAAGAAAAACCTTGTTTTGTAATAAGACCGTATCGGTCTTATTACAAAACACGATCTAACTTTAGCCCGAGCCTAACCCTTCGACTCAGTTTTTATAAATGCAACTTTATGCCGACTTTATTAAAGTTCTTAATACAAAATTGACAATCTAAGACCGGACTAAGTTGACAGTTTTGTAAAAGGAACTGTATTTCGATTTCAGTTATGTTCTTATTTCAAAAACAGGCTCGATGGTTTAAACCATGTCAAAAGAAAAACCTTGTTTTGTAATAAGACCGATCGGGTCTAGGGACAACTGTCGTATCGTGGGGTCATTTATTCTTAGTTCGGGTCCCAAACTAGTCTTATGTCCGTAGGTGACACGGAGTAGGAATCGTCTGTAACTTCGGCCGAAACTACGAATTTCGTGCTTAGAGATTTGACCTAGTTTTTTGACCAAACTAACATAGAACCAGAGCAAAAGCATTGTGTTCTTGACTTCAATGAAAGAATGCTCTGTCCCAGTTTCATACTCAGCCTATAATGTTCCCACTGCTGGGACACATGCCTCCTATCTGTGAGAGGGAGTGGGCCGTAATCCACCACGCGGGCCCAGTGCAGGTTGGTAGATGATGTCTTCGAATTTATGGTTCTAGGACATGCCGGTTTCCTCGCGATGTTTTCCTTCGCCGTTTTAAAAGCAGTGGAGATGAAATAATTTACACAAAGTAAAGCGCACTGTCTGGGTTCGAACCTACGACCTACAACTCGTAAGTCGCTGCTACTTTTAGCTCGCATCATCCCTGTTTACACAAAAATAATTTGGTAGAGTGAGGATAGAATGAGCATTTGCTCGTTTGGTCTCTAAATCGACATTTAGATGAGTGTGAAAGATGTAATTGCTCGCGAGAGCAAATTAGTGCTCAATGGACAATTCATTAGTAATAATAGTTTATTTGTCACTCCTAAAATTACAAATTTCTCTTAGTCTATGTACAAAACCATGGCAACAAATACGTGTTTATACGAGATTATTACGTTGACGACTATACTAGTATAAAGTGTGTCACAGTCGTCAGCGTCTTCCAAACTTATTTATTAAAACCACAATTCGTTGTTTTGAAGCACAATCTCTGTAATATTGTACAATGAAACTAATAAAATTTAATAAAAAAATAAAGTTAGTTATCTAATTAATTTATTAAATTTTTTTTTTATTTTTTTAATTATTTTATTTTAATTAATTAATTTAATTTTTGTTGTTATGTTTTTTGTGGTGTACCATAAAGAATATATAAATAAATAAATAAAGGGTACTTAAACAAACTATTTAGAATAAGTACGTTAGGTACCACAATGATGAGTGAAGAATGTGTGCAGTGTAGTGATGTAATGAATGTCCGTGGGGTCCTAGCGCTATAAAGCTTTTTAAGGAAATAGCAAAAAGGTTAGTCGACATCACAGGAGACCGAAGAGCTGGCAGCTACCTCGGACAAAGAAATAGTCTAGCTATTCAAAGGGGGAACGCTGCCAGTATCTTCGGAACCTTGCCTAAAGGGACTCCTTTTAATAATATATTTTAGTTTTTATCCTTGACATTGTATTTGATAGTAGTTAACGTTTTCCTTATCCTTGACATTGTATGGTTTTAATAATTAATTTAATAATATATACTAAGACGCTAATATGCTGATATGTAGTTGTGTACTCTTAATTTTAATTTAATTGAATGTACCTACTTAATTTTAATATTTTAATGTAGGTAATTTAATTTTAATAATTAAACAAGAACTAAAGTTTCTTGCCTTGAAATGTTATTTTGGCATATTCTTCATGATCATTAAAATAATAATGAATGTCATATTTTGGACATTCGCGAATGCGAATATTCAGTTTTTGTTTAAATTTGGCGCCATTTGTCTATGGCTTAGTGACTTTAGCGGCCGCGGCAGGCCCGTTCGAACGAAGTGCGTTCCGTCTGTTTTTCGTTCCGAGAATAGCCGAGTTAATACGAACGCATCCGATTGAAGTGTCATTCCGCTCGCGCCGGTGTTTTCGTAAACAAAACAAGTGAATTTTGAGGTTACAGTGTGAATAGTGATTATAAACATGAGTAAATCAATTAATTAATGGAATTGGATTTTCTTATATTAACCAACTATTAATACCTACTTAAAAAAAATATACACGCAAAAACATTCGCAATAATTTTGCGAATGCAAATGCGAATATTCGTTACATCACTGGTGTAGTGTAATAAGGAGTGAGGGTGTGTAATGTGTGTTAGGGTGTGCGTGTAAAGTAGGTGTAGAGGAGTTGGTGTGTATATTTCTTTAAACATGTTGTAACTTTTAGTAATTTCTTCAGTTTCACTATAGTTTAATCGTAATAGTCAGTCTCTACATCCTTAAATGCAAAGGTGGCAAGCCAAGCAGGGTTTAACAACATTACACCTGTAAACTATGATGCTTAGAGAATCCTTTATACGCTATGGCAAGACTCAATTAGATAAAATAAAATAAAGTTTATTTCGGAACAATGGTGCCGATTCCCTTGTTCACAAACTAAACTAAATTTAAGTTGAGTGCATCTTTTTCTTTCTATTTCATTATGAAAAGGACAGAAGATAAATATCATTATAGTTCTGTCAAATTAGTCGGCACCTGACGTAAATTGATATAATTTTAGTAGTCAACTTTTTAATCACGTCTAAACTTGTATGGAGTAGTGTCAGGCGCTGATTAATTTGACAGGACTAAACTAAAATTTATCTTCTGTGTTTTTCTTAATGAAATAGAAAGAAAAAGATGCACTGAACTTAAATTTGGTTTAGTTTGTGAACAAGGGAATCGGCACCAATGACAGACTACTTAGTCTGTCATTGGTGCCGATTCCCTTGTTTACAACAAGTAAAACGATGATATCTGCAAAAGTATAAACTGTAGCGCAGCTAACAACGCCCTTCTTCAGATACAGAATGGAGTGATGTTCCATGCTAAAAGTGCTTAATAGGTAATTACCTATTAAGCACTTTGTTGCAAGTTGCAAGTTGCAGTTATATTTTGTTTTCATTAACAATGAACTAAATTAACTTAATTAAGTTAATTTAGTTCATTGTTAATGAAAACAAAATATAAGATAAAAATAAACAACTTGCGTGCAAAAAATTGGCCCGTTCCGTGATCTCTTTGAGAGTTGATATTTCAAAAACGTTAACGAATATATTAATAATTTTATATTGTGTGAGGTAAGGTAAGGTTTGTTTACACATACAATATACTTTGTTAAAAGATATATTCTTCAGAAGATCGATTCGATTCTTCAGATGTCCTTATCGGTCACTCACTAAAATCACAATAAAAAAAAAACACCCAAAAAAAAAAACACTCACTTAAAACCACTCTGTTCTCCCGAGCAAAAGCTCGGGAGAACAGAGTGATTTTTTGTCAGTGAATAAAAAAAAGCTTATTTTTTTTTATTTCTGTTCGTTTAGTGAACATTTAAAACTTGAGTCTATTACGGTCTTAAAAAAAATGGCTTCTTTATCGAGCTCCATATTTGTAAATTTGCGATTTTCTCTGAATCAGTTTTGATATTACTTTCACTAACGAAATCTACATACTTTCAGGAAGGTTTTAGTATACAATATATTAGGATACTGTTAGTTAAACTTGTTCATTTGTATTGTTTCAAATCGAAGAGCACTCGTTGGATCGATTTTTTTGCGCGCAATTGTATTTTGACGTTGAGTTAGTGTGGTGTGCGAGGGCCGTTTGTGTTGTTTGTGGCATGTGTGTTGTTTGTCGTTTAATTGGGGTGTGTGAGGGAGTGATGAGCATTTTACACTTCCACGAGAAAAAAATTATGTAAAAGAGGCTTACTTTTAACACAACGTCAATGAAATATTGCACAGAAATTACTATCAAAAGTTCATATACATTATAACTAATTTTTTATTATGCTATTCTTTTTTTTTTTGGTTAACTCATTAAATTTATACTTACTTACATGTATGTTTTTTTTTCCCTTCATAAAATGTCTAGAGTTAAAAATTTACCGTTGTAATGTTAATGTTAATTAGGTTAGTTCGGGGTGAGAGCCTGGTGATCCGTCACACAGGGTATCCTAGTATGGACGCCAGTCTCTCACAAAGGATCATATTTTATGCTTTTGTCTAAACGTTAAACTTGTTTCTATTGTGAAGAGAAAAATAAAGATTATTATTATTATATTTTCAGCATCGAATCAATCTGTATCCCTCCCAAAGCTAGCCCTACCTACCTGCTAACCCCCTTACTACATCATCGTGATGTTACTAGTACATTAACGGCAGTGAAACGACTAACGACATGATGGAAAGGTTTACTTTCTACGATAACTACTTAAGTGCTACAAATTCATAATATTAGTACTGTCGGAGACATGTTACTTACGGAAAATATGGGGTTATATTTTATTATATTATTAAAGTAGAACGCATATGACTATAGTTTATGTCGTGGTGAAAAGATGTTAGTAGGATGTTCAGTAGTAATAATAATAATAATAATCTCGATACGGCTCGTATCGTGAGGAGGTTCCGGTCTCTGGAGCGCTAACCACCGGTAGCTGGTACCCTGCTCCCGATACCGGCGGACTACTAATTTATATATTTTTTAATGTGTTTTATAGAAATATTTAAAAATGTATTTATACGTATAAAATAAATAAACGGAATAATAATAAAAACGTTTATTTATAAAAAGGGATACATTTAAAAGTTTTTTTTTTTTGTAGTGTTGAGACCCAAGCATTAATACACGGTCGCACGGACGTAAAACAATCGCGGCGGGAGTTTCTCGCGCAGTGGATCTTCAACGCACTCCTTAGGGCTGAAAGTTGCAAATCAAACAGTGTTTCTTTGACGCGCTGGGATGCACTCTGTTAGATTCTCAATCCTCGGTTCAACATCTAGAGTTGAAAATCCAACGCGCGATAAAATATACAAGGTGTAACAGAATAAACGCAAGTCCTGAAATGGATTCAGTAACTATTAACATTAGTACATTACTGCAGCGGGCAGCAAAAGAGGCATTTATGGACGAACGTGTAAATGTGGGCCGAAGCGAAGCCGGGGCACACATACGTAAGTTCATCAATGCCTAGTTGTAGCCAAGGCTTGTATAGTGCTTTTCCCGAATAACACCTGGAAATGAAAATACAATTACTTTTCAAAATCAATGACGAACAACGAACAACAATAATTTTTCCAGCGTTAAAATGTGCATTTGTTTTTATTTTTTCAATAAACAGCTTTTTATTTGCATGCCGGTTCGAAATTTAAATAAAACCTTTAATAAGTTACCTCCTTGTTTGCCATGTTTCGGAGTAAAAATATAGTTCCATTTTTAAATTACACGATAGATATGAGTTTACTATGTAATTTATTTGGCCGCTAAACCACGACAGATATAGATTTTCATACAACTTTTGCCGGCCGCTGCTCGCATGTATTTGGCCAATACAGCAATTTCGATTTATCTCGCTCCATTTGCTCAAATGCTCAAATTACCACGCATGTTTGAGAAAAGACATTTTATCCCCGACTATACCCGACTGACTTGATATGCTTGCGATCCTAACAAGTGTTGATATAAAACAGCTCGTTAATTGCGAAACACGTTTTTTATTAATTTACCTGCTTACTGATTGATTGTTTACATTATGGAGTTTATAACCTTCGAAAGAATAAAAGTTGTTATGACAAAATACTACGCTCGTTGATGAAGAAGTTTTGCCCTACTCGTGAATATTTCATCTTCTCCATCTTCCTCTGCCCTTATCCTGTCGGTCCAGCATATCTTGTTCTTCCATACATCTATTAACCATCTTCTATTATCGTCTTTCTAGCCATATAATAAAGGTTGGCTGGGACATTGACGCGCAAACTCACGTGCTCATTGACAGCATCATGCTGAGTGGAAGCCTTCTTGTCACAGTCATGACGTGCAGCTGTCGACTATTTCTCTTTTGAGCTCGTGATTGAGAGAGATAAAAAACCCTCTTTTGTCAATTTCTTATCTAATTGTGACAAAGCTGGAAATAATTGGAACATTATGTCTGTGTGACTACAAAAGTACAGTTTTCATGGCGTTAAACCATTCGTGTCAGTCACAGCACCTGTTAATAGTTTCATCACTTTTGCGCTCACCTCGAAAATATAGTTTTTTTTTGCCTTTGATATACTAAATGAAAATATTGTATAATCATAAAATGAAATTTTAATTTTATTTTAAGATTAGCAGAAGATTAATGTGTGATTTTTAAATTTCTTAAAACGGCTTGCTCAATAATAGGACAAAATACATTACTACCAGGTTTTGTTTCGAAAAATAGGTTTTTTCAACATTATTTTTCTGCTATATTTTGTATCGAAGTTGAAAAAAGTGGTCCAGGTGGTGGTAAGTAGACCATATAATGATGTTGATGATAATTTTTAATGTTCAAAATCAAACGTCGTTTCTAGTAAAAAAAGGATCAAACGTTAGTCTCGCGTCATTTTTTGGAAAACTTGTTGCGAATATTAGTGATTTTCCATGAATACTTACTTAACTTATTTGAAAAATCCCTTTCAGCCACATGCGAAAAAAAGAACTCAAGTTTTCGAATCACGAATAATGTTTCCCTATCCTACAAATAATGCACAAAATTGATCAAAATCAGTCGATTTCGTGCACGGCCCCTTAATTATTACAGCTATTTACCTTTTTTTGTGTGTACGTGTTTTTGTGACAAATAAACTACTTTTTCTTTCTTTCGAACTGAAACCATGAAATCAGCACATTATCAAAAAACCCTGCTATTCATAGAAAAGTGCAATACCTACCAGCTGTTTTTTTTCGCGATTTCATGTTTTGTCCCATAGTAAAACATGCTCATAATGATGAGTACAATGACCCCTTAAGAGGTTGATGGCGTTTTACCAATAACCCTGTATATTGTGGTCATTTTGATCCAATTCATCAAATGTATTTGAATCAATTAAAAGTCCACGTCATTTGGACTACAGTGACATGGTTACGTCATCACACCTGTCCTGAACTTCTTGAAGAGGTAGAAAAAGATGTACAGTATACCTACATTTTGATAGATATAAGGGATATGGTATATGAGGCGAGCCTGTTGCCATTAACCTGGCGTAACCAGACTTTGGGGTCAATCAGTTAATCAACTCAGCCTATCGCTGTCCTCTGCTAGACATAGGCCTCTCCCAGGCTGCGCCACAACACCCTGTCCTCCGCCTTCCGCATCCAGTCTGTACCAGCCACGTTTTTGAGGTCGTCAGTCCATCTAGCTATGGGGCGTCCCACACTACGCTTGCCGATACGCGGTCTCCACTCCAAGACTCGTCTGCTCCACCGGCCATCGGTCCTTCGACAAACATGGCTAGCCCACTGTCACTTTAGCTTGCTTACTCTGCAAGCTATGTCGGTAACTCCGGTTCTTTTCCGGATAACTTCGTTTCTGATTTTATCCTTCAAAGAAATTCCGAGCATATCCCGCTCCATACCGCGCTGAGTGACCTAATATTTGTGGACCAGCCCAACTGTCAGTGTCCACGTTTAGGCACCGTATCTTATATATACCGTATCTTGTATACCGTGGTGCTGTATGGTATGACTACTCATCCGGGGCATCGAACGCAAGGCTTCAGCCCAACCAGATGTGTGTGGGATCAAATAACACACCTAAACGTGAAACCAGTGTTAAAATTGCGGTACTGAGATGTCCATACCTTCGTAAAATGTTAAATAAAATCACACTGAACCGTAAAAGGTCATACCATAAATTCTCTTTTAAACTATGTCACATGAATTCACATACGATCTGCGATTACAAGATTTCATCAAACAACTGTAGTACAGCTTTGTATCTTATCACAACGCGGTAGAGTCGGTTTATAATGTAGGTTGTGTGTCGGCAAATATGCCGATGAGTCAACGACAAAGTTACCTTTGCTGGTAGTCAAGTTTTTATGCCTCTGTCATGAAAGAATAAAATGTTCTATTTTTATGGATTTCTTAACGGAAATTGCTCAAGAATTTTGCATGGTAAAACTGCATGACTGCACTTGCAGCAGGGGATGTGCCGGTATTCTTTGGTTTCGTCGTATTCTATGGCTTAGGTGAAGAACATTTGCGGGTGCTGAATTGGGCGCGAAATATCGAACAAGAATGAAACCGCCGTTTGCGTCAATACTGAAAAGACGGGACTAGACAAAACCTAAATGAATACGTGCTGTTGGATTGTAAACTCTCGGCTCAGCACCGAATGTTGAAAATCCGCAGTGTTAGCGAAAACGAGCATAAGCGACCTAGCTAGTGAAAGAGCGGGTGTTTTAACGCGACTGCTCCAGAAGGAGGGTAATGATTTTCGATAGTATGTATGTCTGTGGAAACACGTCTAGCCTCACTGGAGTAGTCTCGCTATTTGTAACATATGGTCACTCGTCCTCAGCCTAACCGCACCAAGATACGTTTAGGGAGAAAGCGGCAGGTTTCTCGCGAAATTCAAATTTTCTTACGTCTTTTGTAATTTCAATTTCATGAAATATCACTCAACAGGATTATATGAACTTTGAGTGTTGTTTTGATGATTTTAATGATTATAATTCTGTAAATACATACTTGTTACGGTCGCGAACCACATTTTGTTCAACATACAACCTGACATTGACCTGAAAATTGCAAAACACGTAAGAAAATTTGACATTCGCGGACAATCTGGCGCTTCTCCTTAACCCCAAGAACTCCACGATCTCATTCCACCGACCCCCTTCTTCCAGCGGTCATCGAGACGCACTGCAAGTTACCATCCTTACCTAGTTGCTATTCCACCAATTCGCACTAAACGTTTCCAAATGTCTTTTGTAATGCGCACAGCAAAAGTGGAACTCTCTACCTGCGTCTGTGTTTCCGAACGCAAACAACCCTAATCTCTTCAAAGTGAGAGTGAACAGGCTTCTTCTGGGTAAGCTCACTCCACCGTCGACTCTGTCTCTGTCACCACTGACCTAGACTAGAGTCAAGAGCACACCCATCTTAAAAATTTAAAAAAACCTCTCTGATTGATACGCGATGACATTTAGCCGCAAGCCTCATCGATGTTATGTAGGTATGTTAAAAAAGACACAATTTTGCCAATAGCAACATCAGCTTGTACGAGTGTGTAACTATTGCAGAGCGGTTTGCCCCCATGAGGTAACTCGTAATTTATCACGAGTAACTGTGGATGTAGGATAAGCGTCGATGTTAACTTTGAAGTGATAGTCATAATTTTTGTGTACCAATCGTTGTGGTGTCAATTTTATTTGGAACTTAGCATGTGATTTAAGTGTGAGGGGCTCGTGGCTAAATAATAATAGATGCACGGGTCGATCGAAGGTTACGCTACGTTTGGTTTGGCGCGGTTAGATCGTGGATGGGTGACATCGATGACTTATCGAGACCCCTCCGTGCCACGGAAAGCACGTTAAGCCGTTGGTCCCGGCTGTCATTCGTAGGTCTTTGACAGTCGTTACGGGTAGCCAGTCTTACCAAGGGGTATCGTGTTACCCAGCAACTGGGTTGTGGAAGTCAGATAGGCAGTCGCTCCATGTAAAATAAATATTTTATAGAGGTTAAATTTCTTTGTTTGTTTTTATGTAGGGGGTAATCTCTGGAACTTCCAGTCGGGTTTGAAAAAATATTTTTGCAATTGATAGCCCAATTCTTGGGGTAGGCTATAGGCTATTTAACATCACGCTATGACCCTTAGGAGCCGAGCAAAAAGGAAGTAATAGCGCGGGCAGGCGATGCGGTGCGACGGCGTGGGGCGGGGGGGGGGGGGGGGGGGGGGACAAGAAATTTCGCGGACGATGTCACAAGTGGAAGCTGGTGTAAACTACTGATATTTAGCTGCATTCAGTTCATGTAGACTGGAAGCTGACGCCAATATACTTAACAAAAAGCTTGGCAGATTATTAACAGTCGTACTTGATATATAGATAGATAAACCATTTATTCAGTGCACACAAAAGACGTAGCACAACACACAAAAGCACAATTATTAAATTATAACAAATGACATGAATATACACGGTGACATTTGAATCACAGTTTTGCTAGAACAAATGTTGTTCAGACCATGGTCTACAACCATTCTACAGCATCCAATAGAAAAAAAAACGTCATTGGTTTTCGAAAAAAAGGCAATGTTTAAAAATGTCGGGATTATCGTTACGACCTACAACACAGACACTGCGGCTGCGACGCGCGGCGCTCGCGTACTTTGATGTTACGGTTAATTTTACAAACATTATTACACGTTTGAGCAACATAAGACTTATTTGAGAACTCCTAGATTAGTTTGTTTTAATAACATATTTGATGCTGTAGAATGGTAGTAGACCATGGTCTGAACAACGTTTGTTCTAGCAAAACTGTGATTCAAATGTCACCGTGTATAAACAAGGTGCCAACATACAAAAAATAATCAATTCAAACAAAAATATAAAAGTTTATTGACACTATGACATTTAGTATTCAGATACTTGCTTCAATAGACCAATGAGACGGAAAAACATAATTATTTTGTGTATATCAAAGTTAATTGAACATAATATTCGTGCATACCTTGACTACATATTTTTATTTCCGTTTTTATAAGGACTTTGCGACAGATAAATGACTCGTTTCTTCAAGGTTGATGCATGATATAGTAAATGTTTT
The DNA here is from genome assembly GCA_937001585.2 of Brachylomia viminalis. Lineage (NCBI taxonomy): Eukaryota > Metazoa > Arthropoda > Insecta > Lepidoptera > Noctuidae > Brachylomia > Brachylomia viminalis. The sequence continues at coordinate 8,876,663 of OW443322.2, read as the reverse complement.
AAACTTTATACTTAATTCTTGTGTGATGAATAGCTCTTAATTTTCATTGAGTAAATATATTATCCTTGTCTGCTTTAGGGTTCTGTATCCAATGAGTGCCAACGCGACCTGTTACTATGGCTCCACTGTCCGTCCGTCCGTTTTGAACCGTATAGGTAGACATTTGAAATTTTCACACGAGTGTGTAATACAAATGGTCGCTATAACAACAAATAATACAAATCGAATAATGTTAAAAATTAAAAAGGGTTCCCAAGACAGGGTTATGTTTTATAGGGTTATAAAATTCAATTGGATAACAGCTGAAGCGCGGTCACTGTTGGACTGCACAGAAAAGAAAGAGGAGCACGATGATACAAAGCTGGTTATTTATTGCAAAATATGAAGCAATTCTCTCTTTACATAAATCGATTGATTGGGCTAAAAAATTAAAACACTATCACGTTAATATGTTGCTTGAAGAACAATCTGAAAAAAAAACCACAATGATTGCATGTAGTTATATTAGTATGGTTTTTAATCGTTAAAAAAATTTTAGAGGTATCTTCGTGACTTTTTTCTATCCTACCAAATTAGTTGTATTATGTTTTCAACACACTATATAACTAGCATATATCATCATGAAGTATATTCTCCGAACACAAGGAATTCCTTGCTTAAAAGGTGATCTCCAATAATAATGTATCGTAATGCCCTTTGAAATTGAAATAAACATTTTTCTTTTTTCTTTTTTTATTATCAATTTTTCTGATTTTGTTTACTGCAGTGGATCTTATACTCTTAGGCATTATAAAACTTGCGTTTAGGTCATGTAGTCTCCTTAACAGAAGACCTTCTAATACAGTATTAGAAATGCTAAAGTTTATTTTTATATAATTTGTGTTTGTACTTTGTCCGCCTCGTTGGTCTAGTGGTCACACCCGCTAATGCTGAGCATAAGGTCCAGGTCCTGCAGTCCCGACATAGTTAGCAATAGTTTTCGGTTGCTAAGTCCTAACAATCCAGATGTAACGATATTTGGTGGTCTTCACACTCAAATTTATCGGTTGTTACTGGTATTTTAGGTAGGTACCGGTAGGTAACAACCGATAAATTTGAGTGTCGAGACTACCAAACATTTACATCAACATTTACATCTGGATTGTTAGGACTTAGCAACCGAAAACGATTGCTAACTATGTCGAGACTGCAGGGCCTGGGTTCGATTCCCGGGTCGGGCAAAGTGTGATTGGGTTTTTCTACATAAAATATTACAAAAAAATTATATCGTGTCAAATATTATGCAGTGGTACGTAAATCTTCGTGTGCGAGTCCGATATGCACTTGGCCGCTTGTTTAGTAAATACTTTGGTCTGATTGTTATCTTTGTGAATTTTGCGGTCGCTACAAGTATGTTTAAAATGTGCACTTCACGTGACTAGTCATAGTCACGTATGTTGTCTGAAGGGCTGTTGCAAATCCGGATATGTATGGGTTTTTTGCATGCGACATTGTCATGTATTTTGCACAAAAAGTTCTTAAAGTGAGGTGAATGTTTATACAAGGTGGAGACGACAATACGACAATAAATTAAACTGCGTGTATCTAATGATGTTCCCAGCCTGCATACAAAAATTCAAGCAAATATATCCAATAGTTTAGGCACTATAGCTAGTCGAAGATTGGCAGAACCCATAGTCGGCCCATCACTGCTATTTAGTTTGTTTGAAAAAATCACATTTGTTATTTCGGTGTTAGGATTAATTTGATAGTTTCAAAATACTCCTATGCTTTAATATTACCTGTGTTTTCATTTATTGTCATATTGTTGTCTCCACATTGTATAGGGAAAACAAAAATGAAAAGTATTGTAGTATGCGTCGCAATTGCAATTGTTTTCAATTGTAGCATAGTAAATATTCGCTAAAACTATCAACATTACTAACAACAACTCCCTTTCATTGTTACAGATCACCAAATCGGGTCCAATGTCCAAACCTTGCGGCATTCCGAACATGAATTTACGAATTTCCCATCAGGCGACTCAAACACCAACGTTATTTCACCTCTTACCACTTCATCTGCTTACCCCCCTCCACTAGACCAACCACAACCCCCCCACTATGATAAAGCACCCGAAATTACGACATCAACCGTGTCAAAGGCTTCAATGAAATTCGAAGACGATTTTGACGTAAACGAGTATTTCGCAAGATTACAAGGGACGAGATATGTGAGCGCACCTATCAATAGTAATCCTGACCAAAATGCTAATTTAGCAGCTACAGAAGAAAATCTAGAAGAGATTAATTTAAACGATGAAAAGAATGTTGAAGTACAGCAGAGTTTGACGGCTGATATAGCTCAGAATTTCTCTCAGCTGCCAACGGTTTTGCCTCACGTAGCTAGCGCTGTATTCAGCTCATTTTCTAATATGCTGAACTACAAGAGTAGGGAGCAAACTCCTGATGATAGGATGTCAGGGCATCAGACCCAAGATGTGCCTTTCCAAAGCCCTGTGTCCGCACCTGGGTTCGTAGGACAACAGAACTTTGCGGTGGATACGCCATTGATGGCTGAAGATGTGGTGAAGGAAGTGGCACCACCACCTAAGGAGCTTCCGAATTCTGGTGAGTTGTCTATTTATACTTTATTTATATTTTAGTTAATACAAACCGTGTGCTCGAGGGGATTTCCCATAATAGGCTTTAATGACAAAGTTCCATCCCTTTTTTAACGCATTTAGGGGATGACTTTTCAAAAATCCTTTCTTAGTCTCACCTTCGACTTCGTTAGAAAAGGAACTCTCGTGCAAAATTTCTTGCTTCTAGTCCCAGCGGCTTAGACTACGTGTTGTATTAATTAATTAATTAGTATTTTTTTAAATCGAAGATTCAAGAGTTTTGAACCGACTTCAAAAAGGAGGAGGTTCTCAATTCGTCAGAATATTTTTTTTTCTCCGTTTACTCGAAGACGCCTGAACCGATTTGGTAAATTATTTTTTTGTTTAAAAGAGTATACTTCCCAGGTCGTTACATTTAAATTTTATTGAAAATAATTTTAGATTTATAAAAACCGCCTTCAAACGGATGTAGACGTGTAAGACGATCGTTTTCGAATTGGTGTGGGGTACCTCTAAAAAGTGAAAAATAAAAAAACATTTTTACAAAACAAAACAGTGTAGTTTCCACTAAGAGATACCTCAGAAGCTGGATAAAAGCAGTGTGCTTCACCAATCAAAAACTTGTGTCAACAGTGCGCAGTCAGGTTTATAAAATAAAATAAAATAAGCAGCAATAGACAACTTTGGTCTTAAAAACGAAATGAAATTAGCAATTATCGCAACAAGAATATTTTAAAAATAAACAAATATGTAAACAAGCTACATATTTTAAAACCTGCACCATATCCTAGTACTACTACTAGTTCAAGCAAATAAAGAAACATTTTTACAACACAAAACAACTGACACAAAACACTACAAAGTGAAAAATAACTTTAATTCCAGAAGTCGGTGGAAAAAACTAAAATACAGATGATCCAAAGACACCGACTTTCGAAATTAAAGTCATTTTTCATTTTGTAGTGTTTTTTAACTTGTGCCACAACAAGGTTAAGGTACAGGCTCAGCTCCTAGCGTGATGTTAAGTAGCCTATAAGCCTTCCTTAAGAATTGGGCTATCAAATGCAAAAATATTTTCTCAAATCTGACCGCTAGTTCCAGAGATCGTTCAACAGAAACAACTCTTCAGCTTCATTGTTAGTATATACAGGGTTATTTATAATACGACGGCAATCCATTAAGGGGATGTAGGGGAGGTCATTTTCAACCAAATGACCCCGTATGACCCCTTTGCAAATGCCAACCATTTTCGAGTAATTTGACATTTTATATTTTTTTGAAGTTATCTGGTATCTTACTGTATCTCGTTGGAAAGATGAGAAGTTGTACATATTTTTGGAATATTCTGTCGATAATGTATATCCATGTTTTTTGCAGAAATCAACCATTTTAGTCAAATAACCGATCTGATTTAAAAAATATTAAAGATAATTTTCATTTTATGGTTGATTATTATGTATTGAAGTAGAAGCAGATAATAATAATTAAAAAATCATGCATTATTTATTTTTTAAATAAATTTACAAAGTTGTATAAGTACCGCCAAAAATATATAAAATGTCAAATTACTCGGAAATGGTTGACATTTGCATACGGGTCATACGGGGTCATTTGGTTGCAAATGACCTCCCCTGCATCCTGCATCTCCTTAATGGATTGCTGACATATTACCAAAAACCCTGTATTGTATAGATTTCCATCAGGCATTTCTCAGTGTCAGCCTGGAGTGTAGATTTGTGCTGTTGGATAATAGGCTGTGAATGCACACATCAACTCTCCCTTTCCTTGTTATGTTTAAGTTATAACTCAAAATTGTTTTCCAATTTCCACATAAATTCATTCAAATCCCTTCTACAACATTAAAGCCACAATTTCCAAAGCATGGTGTTGTGTTCTCACGGTGAACGCCATGACCTTTCAAAGGTCAATGGAAACCATCGCTCGTTGTTTCGACAAACACTAAAGTTACGTGTGAAAGTATGTCTGTATGTCTAATAACGTTACCTTATTTGTACTCTACCAGTTGCGCCCCGCGGTTATACCCGCATAACTCTCGATCCCGTAGAAATATCGGGATAAAAAGTATCCTATGTCTTAATCCAAGTCGTGGCCTACCCATGTTCCAAATTTCATACAAATCCGTTCTGCCGTTTTAGCGTCAAAGCGTAACAAACATACAGACAAAAAAAAAATTTTTTTCTTCTTTATAATATTAGTTTAGAATACTAGAGGAAATGTTATTGGGTTTTTCAATTGGAATATTTTTTTTATTTATTTTTTTTATTTACGTACACACGCTACCATTACAGTGTCCCAATTCGGTAGTGCAGTTAAATTACAATTCATGCAATAATTTATAACCTAATATTAATATACATGCCGTACAATATTTACAAATTAAAAACATAACACGTGTAACGTTACCCTTGCGAACTCGCTCAGTGAACATGCGAAGAGATCTATTCTGTCGGCGACCAAATTTAGTGTGCGCATTGTTCGCGTCAGGGGGACGTTGTCCAACAGGTTAGTTCGCCCGTGCGGCACCGCGAACAAGTTGGGCCGTCGTCGGCGCTGCACGTACCCATCTGGCACACACAAACCTATCCCCTGTAGCACGCCCGGATTACTTATGTTACCCCGGAACACTCCAAGGATATACGATGCCAGTGCCAGATCTCTCCTTGTTTCCAACTTGTTGTATCCCACCATGCCCAACACAAACAAGGTAGGATACATCAAGGGGTAAAAGGGATATACTCCATACCGCCTTAGGTATATGTACCTAGTAAATTTATTTTGTATGCGCTCCAACATGAGACTATATTTAGTCTCATGTGGAGCCCATATTGCTGCATTACCCTCCAACTGACTTCATAATAGAGCGTCATACAATGCCGTAATGGCTTTAATATTTGTAAAATCTGCCGCTCTGCGAAGCACAAATCCCAGCCTCTTGTATGCCTTTTTACAGACATCGATAATGTGCTCCCGGAATCTCAATTTAGTGTCCATACGAACACCAAGGTCTCGCACTGCCTCCTCCCTTTTCATAGGAACGTCGTCCACTTTGTAGCTGTGGTGGAGTGGTACTCTTGCACGACTGAATGTTAGAACTGAACATTTCGTAACATTGAATTGCAGTTTGTTCTTTCGACTCCACTCAACTACTCGATCAATGTCCTCCTGAAGGCGGCGACAGTCATCCTCATTTTTGATAGCCAGCAGCAACTTGAGCTCGTCTGCAAAAAGTAGACACCTGGCATCTTTCACTACGTCAGGCAAGTCATTGATCATTAGTATGAATTCTAACGGCCCTATATTATTCTCAATAGCAGCCTGGGTCCTGATCATCATTATCAACTCATCCTTTATGGATGGGAAAGGTACTCACGAGGATAACTTCTTTGACAGCTCGGTTACTTGCAGCGCCGGATTAACTGGGGGGCTAGGGGGGCGGCAACCCCGGGGTTATTGAAAAATAAAAAAAATCAAAACATTTTCATTCCATTGACCATTTCCGAATTTTTAGTCGATTCCGGACTTTTACTCATAAATTCACTCACTCATGGTGATTTTTTGAATGGGGCTCCTCTTTCCTCTTAGCCCCAGGCCCGACCAAGGTTTAATCCGGCGCTGGTTGCTTGGTTCTTAATTTGTGACTTCCCACATCAAGTCAGAATACCAGCGTTCATGCTGAGATAGGAGCCTTTTTGGCCTCACACTGGTCTTCTCTTTATTTTATATGGTTTTCATGATTTAATGATCTTTTTTATTGTTTGTATTTCCTGTGCAGGTCTCAAATAAAATGTTTTTCTTTTTTCTTCTCTTTCAAGTCAATTTTTAATCATCACACAACACCGGTATTCACTAATTTGCACATTTTTGAGGGAGTTTTGATGGACCGCCAGGACGGCGTGTCCACTCGTGGTAGAAAGGAGTTTGGAGAGTGAGAAGGTGAATGGAATGAGCGAAAAGAACAAGGAACGAGGAAGAAACGGGCTTTGAATGAGTGATTTATGTTGAGTGTTGCAATGTGTAAAATGGGTTCATTGTTTTTAAAAGATAATGCGTAATTAGTAATTAATGCGAGTTGTAGATCGTTGGTTCGAACCCAGACAGGCGCTTTACTTTGTGTAAATTATTTCATCACCACTGCTCTCGAAACGGTGAAGGAAAACATCGTGAGGAAACCGGCATGTCCTAGAACCAAAAATTCGAAGACATGTGACATCTACCAACCCGTACTGGGCCCGCGTGGTGGATTACGGCCCACTCCCTCTCACCGAGAGGAGGCCTGTGTCCCAGCAGTGGGAACGTGGGAACATTATAGGCTGATGATGATGAGGCGTAATTAATTAAATAGGAGAAATGGCGAAGACACTAGAAATTCGATGCTAGACATAGGCCTCTCTCAAGTTGCGTCAGAGCACCCGGTCCTCATCCTTTCATGGTTGCTCTGTCCGGACAGAACAAAGTTAATATTTACTGGGGTATCTAGTATCGTATTACCCACTGGGTTACTAACTGGGTTGTGGAGGTGGGATAGGCAGTTGCTCCATGTAAAATATTGATATTCAGCCGCAGCCGGTTAGACTGAAAGCCGACGTCTGCCTAACGTTTTCCTAACTATAATTATTGTGGTTGGCTTCCGGTTTTGCCGGTTGCAGCTGAAAGCCAGTATTTTGCATCCCCTCAGCCTAGTTACTGGGTAACGCGATACCCCTCGGCAAGACTCCCTTTTATGAATACAAGGGTTTGATGAAATGTAGGTGAACAACATCTACCGTCTCCCTGTTTGCGTTTAAACGTAAAAAAATTATTGACATACTCAAACAAAACGTACACGACGTTTACTAGTGATCCGTAAAGTTCGATAAGTAATCTTATACAAATAAATAAAACTGGAAGTGTCTATTTGTATGTCGAAATAACAGCTTTTAACTAAATGCATAATTATGAAAGTATATACGGTAAGTACTTATAACAAAAAAAGGTTTTTGTTTTGTCTATCTGTCGGTTTGTTCCGGCTAGTCTCTGAAACGGCTGGATCGATTTTGACAGGACTTTGACAGGCATATAGCTGATGTTACAGGGATTTTGGTCCCGGTAGCACGTTCCCGTAGGGTAATGTTCCGAAATCCTCGCAGGCGAAGCTGCGGACAGCAGTTAGTATTTAAATAATCGAGGTGTTAAATCCGGAAGCGTGTGATTCGATTTAAACATATTATTATAGGTACATTATTAGGTCGAGTTCTCTGTGAAGGCACTCGTCTGAGGAAGTACTAACTTTGTACCTACCTCTGCCATCAAATAGCGTTGGTAGTTCCGGTTTGAAGGGTATAAGTGCCGATTATAGGCACATAGAATAGAATACTCTTTATATGTCATCATCATCATAATTGGCCTATAATGTTTCCACTGCTGGGGCATAGGCCTCATCTCTTTGAGAGGGCGTGGGCCGTAATCCACCACGCGGGCCCAGTACGGGTTGGTAGATGTCACGTCTTCGAATTTACTCGTATGGTTCTAGGACATGCCGGTTTCCTCACGAAGTCAAATGCCTGCCTTGGTTCGAACTCACGACCTACAACTCATTAAGTCGAGGCCGATACCACTGGGCCGCTCTCGTTACCGCTTTAGTATGTACACCATAAAAATTACATATACAAGGTGTTGTTTTGCATCCTCGTCAAATTCGAGGAGGTAACTATGCTAATGATTCTCGACACGAATCAATAATAAAATAAGTAGGTATTTATTTTTATTATTTGTATTTTTCGGAAATCGGCATGTGTAGGACCCGTGTGATACCGCCCTGTAACTGCGCTGTAACTGTAACGCATGCACACAGCGACATTGTCGTACGACACTGCCTACCGCATACGCAACGGGGCGATTTTGTTCTTTGAAAGTGGAGTATTCTGAAATACTGTCAAACTTAAATACCTAAAAAAACAAGTATGTATTAACTATTGAGCAGGACCGTAATTTTATTTGATTATATAAGTCTTTCATAACAGCCTCCTGAAATTTGACGAGGATGCAAAACAACACGTTGTATAAATATATAAATTTTACATAGGGTGACTAAATGGGCGGTCTTATCGCTAAAAGCGATCTTTTACAAACAACCTTTTAGGTGGATTAGAGGGTGAAGGAGAGACAATACTGCAGGTAGTCAGTGGTGTACCATTTACATATACAATAAATAGATACATACATAAAACATATACTTATTTATATACATGTATATACAATAATAAACATGAAACGAGAGCAAGGAAACTATATGTAATGATGATGTTTAAGGAGAGAGGAAGTGTTTTAGCATAAGATATTTCATACGTCTCTGCTGCTCTCTGCTGTACTGCAGTTGTCCATAAGCAACCACGAGACCAACGGGGCAGTTAATGTGACTATTGTACGAGTCATGGATGTATATTTATAATATGTATGTATTTACGAAAAAAAAATGTATTTAAGTAGTGTATCAACCATCTGGTATCCATAACACAAGCCTTAATTAAGTGCTTAACTTGGAACTAGATGGTGCTGTGTGCAATGTCAGACGATATTTATTTATTTATTTATATTTATTGTGCGTGGGGTCCTGGGTTCGATTCCCAGGTCGGGCAGTGTTATTCTGTGTTTGCATTGGGAATTCCTTAGTAACGGCCCGGAGTTTGGAAGTTGGCGGTGTGATACCCCCGTGCCTCGGAAGGCACGTTAAGCCGTTGGTTCTGCGCCTGATCTCTCTCCGGTCGTGTCAGATTGCCGTCCCATCGGACTAGGAGAGTGAGGGAAGAGAGAGTACACCTGTGTCCGCACATATACTTGTGCACTATAATATCTCTCACGCCGAAGACTAGTCTCCGTTGAGATTGGCCGCCATGACCGAAACACGGTCTGAAGGACTATAATTGTCCATAAGCAGCACTCCGCCTACCGGGGGACATCTGCTTGATTGCTATCAAATAACATTTAAGCAGTGGTGGCTCAGTAGTAACGGCCGCGACTTACGAGTTGTAGGACGTGGGTGGAAACGAGACAGGCGCTTACGTGGGTGGAACCGAGACAGGCGCTTTACTTTGTGTAAATTATTTCATCATCGCTGCTGTCAAAGCGGTGAAGAAAAATATCGTGAGGAAACCGGCATGTCCGAGAACCAAAAAAAATCGAAGACACGTGGCATCTACCAACCCGCACTGGGCCCGCGTGGTAGACTACGACCTACTCCCACTCGCCGAGAGGAGGCCTGTGTCCCAGCAGTGGGAACAGTATAGGCTGATTATGCTAACTTTTAGAAGATCAACTCAAATTCCCTTCGACACACGGCTGCATTATTTGACTTTCATGTGTTAAAGTCCCACTGAAAACAAGCCCTGTCCAGTTTCTCAGTTCCGACTCACTTAATCATAAAGACTACTTGAATCACCGGCGACATTTTCTTCACTACTTGTAAGGAACAACTTATTATTTGTTGTAGTAACTTGACGTGTGAAATTATAGCTTCGAGGTTATAGTTGATTGTGCGTGTCCCATGCTATACGGGATTAGACATTTTTTGTGCCAAATGTAGGCACAGTGTCAGAAAGTGCCAATTGTAGGAATGACGACGCAGATATAAAACGACTTCTCGGTCGTCTTTGAGTGCGCTCGTGACTTGTTTATCTCACAATTAATATTTATCTAGGACTTTTATTTATTTATTCACTATTTACTTTGACATTTTAATTATTGACTACTGGATACTCCTTGACATTGATACATATTTTTTTTTTACATTAATTGTTTTAATATAATATATTGTTATTCAGGATAGTATTTGAATAGTAGGTTATAATTTATGTGTAAATTTTGCATGCCCAAGTGACGGCAGAGCATGGAGAAGATTATCAAAACATGTATAACTTCTATACCCCTACCCACGTTGGCGAAAAATAAATGATTTGATTTGCTCTGCGTCGAGGCTAAGATGCCTAGTCTACGAGAAATTAATTTCACGTAGAACGCCTTACTTAAAACAGTCTCCTCATAACCCAAGCTACAAAATCACGCTAGATATTCCTGATGTACTCGAAACGAAGGGGATGGGGGACTTGTCTCAAATGAATACATAACAAAGGCCCAAAGTTGTACACGTCATTTTACATTGAAATAGTCATAAATAAATACACTATAATAATTATTGCGTGAACCAAATAATAGATATGCCGTGCCGTACAAGACAATGGAAACCCACAACATTGCCGGTCCGCAGTCGATTGCCAACATAATTGCCAGACACCTGGGCGCAGGTTAGAAAACCGGCCACACGGATTTACTTTAGACGTATGGTAACTTGCTACTCAGCCTGAGTTTGCTTGGTTTAAGTCAGCGATATAAATATTTAGTAGCAGTGTAGCTCTTCTTGAAAGGAACCTCTTGAAAATACCTCTAGACCAATTTCTGTGACGCAGTTTTACAGTGGTCCCATAAGCTTATGAGAGCTGGTTAAATTAATGGCACATGAGGCTCTGGAATCATTCCAACGTCTGCCTAGGCTTTTCCCAACGAGTCGGCTTCCAGTTTAACCAAATGCAGCTGAGTACCAGTATTTTATATGGAGCGACTGCCTATCTGAACTCCACAACTCACTCACTGGGTAAAACGATACCCCTACTAAGACTGGTTGTCAGACTTTCGGGCTTCTGACGACCCGTGACGACTGTCAAAGATTCACGAATGACAGCCAGGACAGGGGTCTTGGTATCTAACGATGTAAGACTGGTTGTCAGGCTTTCGGGCTTCTGACGACCCGTGACGACTGTCAAAGATTCACGAATGACAGCCGAGACAGGGGTCTTGCTATCTAACGATGTAAGACTGGTTGTCAGGCTTTCGGGCTTCTGACGACCCGTGACGACTGTCAAAGATTCACGAATGACAGCCGAGACAGGGGTCTTGCTATCTAACGATGTAAGGCTGGTTGTCAGGCTTTCGGGCTTCTGACGACCCGTGACGACTGTCAAAGATTCACGAATGACAGCCGAGACAGGGGTCTTGCTATCTAACGATGTAAGGCTGGTTGTCAGGCTTTCGGGCTTCTGACGACCCGTGACGACTGTCAAAGATTCACGAATGACAGCCAGGACAGGGGTCTTGCTATCTATCGATGTAAGACTGGTTGTCAGGCTTTCGGGCTTCTGACGACCCGTGACGACTGTCAAAGATTCACGAATGACAGCCGAGACAGGGGTCTTGGTATCTAACGATGGTCATCCATCCACGGACCAACCGCTGCAGGCGTATCTTAACCTGATCGATCGACCCGTGACGACTGTCAAAGATTCACGAATGAAAGCCGAGACAGGGGTCTTGGTATCTAACGATGGTCATCCATCCACGGACCAACCGCTGCAGGCGTATCTTAACCTGATCGATCGACCCGTGACGACTGTCAAAGATTCACGAGTGACAGCCGAGACAGGGGTCTTGGTATCTAACGATGGTCATCCATCCACGGACCAACCGCTGCAGGCGTATCTTAACCTGATCGATCGACCCGTGAGGCTGTTACTGCTTATAAATATAGCCACGAGCGCCTTTGCAATAATTGTGTTTTGTTATACTAGGTAGGTCAAGTGTGAACTGAATACTCCTACGAGGTTTTGCAGTTACATATAATTGGCAGTTCGTCGCTGCATTATGTGCAAACTCCACCTCTCTCTTACTCACATATAAATTTAGAGACCGTTGTTTAAATAAAACTACAAATCGAAATTCCGACCTCGCCGCCGAGGTCCTACGCGTTCGCGATTATCCCCAAGTAATCGTCCTCCCTGTCCCTTGATCGGATCCGTGTCAGCTGGTGGCGTAGCCAAGCCTGTAGCATTCAATTCCCCGATTAATAATATTGTAACTGATTTGATCCAGCCTGTCCCCAACTTGCTGTCCTCCCACAGCGACGCACTTAGCCGAGGTTCGTACCCCACAGGGGGGTCACCTTAGGTGAGTTTAAAGTAATATTACGTCCCTGGCTGGAGGCTTTGAGTTCGCTTCAGGCACCACAGGATAGACCGGTTAATTAACACGGCCTCTCAAGGCCAACTACGAGATGCCATACATACAAAAAAAAAATGATAAAACTACAACTGTAATCATTAATGACAAAAGTTGTCTAAAGTATTTCCGCACAAAAAAGCTCGTTAAAATTTTCGTCATAAGGCTCCATTACAAGATACTCGCACAGCATATAGGAAATCTGCTGTAACCCGATCTAGTCACAGTAGCAGCTAATTTCCACTCAGCTGATAACTAGACAGGGAAAGTTGTTATTATCACTCCAGAGTCATCCTGAGCGCTAAGACCCGTCGTCCACGATGCTACTCAAAAGAAACTTTACAGTATAAATGTAGTCTGAACCAAAAGGATATATGATGAAAGGATAGCACATGTGTGAGCACTATGTACCCACTATAAAGCTTACTGGGTTCGTCTTTCATTGACTTGAATGTGCCCTGGCGGCTGAGAGTATGTCATGCTCACTCAAATGTGTCGCTGGTGGTGGTGTGTGTATTGGATCATTGAGTTCCCTTCAAAATGGTTGAGCTGAATGGTGCTGATCCATACGTCATGTTCGTGAACGGGCGCCGTCAGTAGGCACTGGTCATTTCTTAGTTGCCACGGCTTATTTTAATTCCATAATTGTTTTTATCTTTTTATTACGGACGCTTTTAACGTGCACGTCTTTCTACATCGTTCTCACATGTATAATTACAACATGAATGATGTAATCACTTTATTGTAACAATATTTTGATTTAAAAGAGTGTCCATGGAGTTTCTTGCCCGTTCTTCTCCATAGGTACCTACTACGCTTTGAAATGGGCAACTAGCTTCATCTTTGACAGACCGACCCCTTGACAATTCAAAAGTGCCTGTAATTGGTTTATTTGAAATAAATGCTTTGAGTTTGATGAAAATGTAAATAAATGGTACAGAAATCGTACCTGAAGATGCCAATTTGTAGTGTCACTTACTAATTGAGTGCTTTTGTTATTAAAATTGTTGTTTTGTGTTTTTAAATAGTTTTAATGTGTATTTATTTTGCTGTAATGCCAAGAAACGCAATGTCCTTTCATTCTTTCTTTTATTTATTTTTATTTGATTGTTTGGATACTGCAACCCGAAACTAATTTGAGATCACCCTAAAATTGAGTTTCATTCAACAATTGAGGTTGGTTTTTATAACCTCAAATTCGTACGTCGATGATTTTTCAATTACAATGTAGGTACTAATGTTATTCGAAAAAAAACTGTTGGAATAAGTGGTGATATACTCGTATACAGTTGAAACCAAATATAGATGAATATGTTACTAATATCCTCTAGTGAGTGATTGTGCGCTTTGATAATTTGTAACGTGACGTTTACTGACGATATTGTTGGACTTTCACGTGCACGTACATGGTATGGATATACCTACGTGCACGTTTGACGTTATCGTGGACGGAAATTTAAAAGCGTCCCAAGAAAGAAGTAAAGAATAACGTTTATTTGGACACAGGTCGTGGAACACAAAATACAAATAACAAAATGAAAATAATGTTTAAACAACATTTCAGCATTAATGCCAGACAGATGCTGTCTGACGCTGGTTTTCTAATGAACCTTTAGGGCCAACTGACGGGGAGTACAAACAGTTTCGACATAGTTACCTAATACATAATTTTTATACTTATAAATAAATAAATGAACTAGTAATCATCATTACGTACTTACAAAAAAAAAAACAAAAACAAAACGAACTAACTCAGCAAAACCTGTTCTAATTGATTACTTAGCTAGATTGATCATTCCACGATGCACTCACAAAGCGCTACAGGCTTCATATAGTTCCAGACATTTTCACGTCCACGATAATATCGTCACGTTAGAAATATTGCTAATACATTGCTTCATATGTTCGAAAAATGTGTCTGCTCACCAACGTAAATAACGCAATGAATGTTGTTGAACTGTCACAATGAAAGCCATTGCTTCTGTTAGTGTGTTTTGTAACTACCCCGCTGCCGTAACTATCCAGCAGACAATTCCCAAGACGCCTAGAAACCTCACTACTCTGGGAAATGCTCGATTGGGATTCATGGCACCTCCGTGCAGAAGACTTAAACGAGGACATGCTGCGGCGACTCCGCGAAATGCACATAGAAGATCTAGAGACCCCTGGTGACGCCTACATCGGATACAGACTCCTGTCCGTATCCGAGGTAGGCTTCACCAGGGGTCAACCCTTTCCTAACTAATAAAGACTAGGTGAAATCAACTATATACCAAAAACAGACAGGAGTCGGCTGCTTAGCAAGCGAACGACCGCTCCACGTCCCCATAAATTGTAATTAGCTGTAAATAGGCTAGGGCAATATTATGTAGAACAACATTATAAATTTATTATGTACACACTAACAAGCTCACAGCACACACTACACGAAACTATTTTTATTTAAGTGCAACGTTCGTAAGTACGCTGTACTGGTACAGCGTCCTAACTTTTGTTTACCTCACCGGACGACGTCACTACGTCAGCGCCGGCTGTCGCTGAAAACCAGAGCTGGGGCTCTGTCTTGCATAGGGTCGCAGCATAATGCTGAGCGACAGCCGTTTTGCGTGGATGTGAGGCATGTTTCCCCCAACCTTTTCTTATTTTTTTGTGTTTGTGTTATTTTTTGCGTCATGTTTACCGCAAATTTCTAAAAAAAGAGAAAGAAAGAGAAATAAATGCATTTTCTTTCTTTTCTTCTTTCTTTTACTTATACAGGGTGTTTGGCGCATGGAGCGACACAATTTTTCCAGGGATTTGGGTGGTCATCAGCTAGGTTCTACCCATACATCCTTTGTCCCAATTTTTTTTATTAACGAATTTAGAAGTTGTAAAATTTCATACATTAAATAAAAAAATAAACTTTGGAAGCTTGTAAGGAATTTTCTTGAAACCAGTTGTATCACTGCCACTACACCCACAAACAAAAAACTTATTTCGAATTAAAGGAAAAATTTTGGGGTATATTTTCATAAAAAAAAAATCATATGTAAGTAACCAACCATTACATTTGGGACAAAGGGTGTATGGGTAGAACCTAGCTAATGACCTCCCAAATCCCTGGAAAAATTGTGTCGGTCCATGCGCCAAACACCCTGTATAGATCTCTTTCAGACAAACATAGGTAGACTGTAAGTATCTGACACACCCACAAGTCGAACACACCACCGACCTGCGGACATAATGTAACAGTAACCAGGGAAATAAACATCTATTCTATTCTACCCCGCTGATCTGGGTTTGTTCATATTCTCATTCGCTGTTGGAACAGAAGACCAATTCCCGTAATTAAAAACGTTCAAATTCAAGTCACAATCTCATCTCAGCGACAATCAAATGTCAAAAATGTAGGTAAGCGCTATCAGATCATTGCCTCGTGGACGACAGGCTTAGATTCCAGCACAGGTGGGTTCAATAATAACCAGTATAACTAGGAACCAATTAAATAAGGAATATTGTGACTATATGAATATTTTAATAACTGGTTTACGTACCTTGTCGGAAAACTAAAGAAAATTGTCTACCATTTTGTTGTGACTGTTTTCTTCGGTGTTATCTATATGGGAGTTAGATTGACAGATGAACAATCCAACTAGCCTTTTTCCAACTTTTTATGGGCGACTTCCAGTCTAACCGGATGCAGCTGAAAATCAGTATTTTACATGGAGCGACTGCCTATCTGACCATCATGACCCAGTTACTGGGTAACACGATATCCCTTGGTAAGAAAGCTTGTCAGACTTTTTGGGCTTCTAACTACCCGTAACGACTGTCAAAGATCTACAAATGACAGCCGGGACCAACGGCTTAACGTCCGTTCTGACTTCCGAGGCACGGCAGAGTCTCGATATACAGGGTTATTGGTAAAACACCATCAACCTCTTAAGGGGTCACTGTACTCATCATTATGAACAACTTTTACTATAAGTAAGACCAAATATGAAAACGCGAAAAAAAAATCTGCTGGTCCCTACATTTTGACGAGTTCTGCAAACATAAATGTAGGGAACGGCTGACATTTTTTTCGCGATTTCGTATTTGGTCCCATAGTAAAAGTTGTTCATAATGATGAGTACAGTGACCCCTTAAGAGGTTGATGGTGTTTTACTAATAACCCTGTATAATGGATGATCACCCATCCACAAACCGACCGCGGCAAACGTAGTTTAACCATAGATGGACCCGTGCGTCTGTTAGATTGGCAGAATCTAGCGTATAATGATCTTTCTGATGGAAAATAGGCTGTTATTGATAATTTCTTAATAGAAAACCCAACTAATAATGCATGACCAGGGACCTGTCTATTTAATAAAATCGGCACGACGATAGGTGACAGGCGACAATACGACATTTTTGTAAGTTTCTGTCATAGTTTTATGTTTTAGTAAACTGCGTCTGTCGTAAAAATTTGTAAATTCTGTAATTTAGTCAGTTATATAAAATAGAGACCTGGGCTCAGTAGCTTTTTTTTTTTTTGAGGGTGGGAAATCATCAAATAACTTCTCCCGCTCTGGGCGGAGCGGGAGGGCGTGTCAGACTCTTACTGACTAAAACCCATCCGTGTTCCTTCAGTTGCTTGTGCCAGGGGCCACGGTAACCCTTTCGGACTTTCTGCAACCCTGGCAGGCATCGTGCCTAGCGGCCCGTCATTGTTGCTGACATGGGCTCAGTAGCTACCCGGTGTTTGCACTGGTGGAAAGTGTATGTACTAGACCCCTCTGAGCTGTAATCACTTAAATGGAAATGGTGGTTATTTTTCATCAAAATCTTTGAAAGAAAGAAAGAAAAATATTTTGTTTGGGACACGCTCAGGAAATACAAACAATAAAAAAAATATTAAATCTAACAAAATCATGAAAACAATAAATCCTTTCCTCAAATTACCATCATCTGCTTAGCCTATTTCCAACTATCTTGGGGTTGGCTTCCAATCTCACTGGATGTAGCTGAATACTAGTATTTTACATGGAGCGACTGCCTATATAACCTCCTCATCCCAGTTACTGGGTATTACGATATCCCTTGGTAAGACTGGTTGTCAGACTTTCGGGCTTCTGACGACCCGTAACGACTCTCAAAGATCCACGAATGACAGCCAGGACCAACGGCTTGACGTGCTTTCCGAGGTATGAAGGGGTCTCGGTATGACCAACTACGGACATATATGATCCCTTAAAATCTTAAGTTCCACTACTGGAATACACTACATCTTTACTAATTAAATGTTTTCTATTGTTACAGGTTCATCAAACTTCCGGATAACAACGAAAAAAAAATACGCCCAAATACCAGGACTTAGTTCAGGCACCAATTTCGAAACATCACAAAAAATTGAACTCAATCCTCTTACTAAAAACGTTAAAAACTATTTTGTACCGTCAAACGAGGAAAATATATTCACAGAAGCAATATCAACTGCAGCTCAAGAAACTAATTATATCACAGAACAAACTCCCATACAGGAAACTTACAACATATTCAATCCAATAGGTGATTCTCGTAATCCAGCATGCGAGTTTCAACCTTCAGTGTTTAATATGCCACAAGAAATGGAACCTAAACCGGTTGAAGAACGTTTACCGCCACCGCCACTGGCTACGTATGAGTTACATGGTACAAACGCTCCGAGTAATGCAATACCTCCACCGCCTATGTTTTCGACTCAAAGAGCGGGAAGTCAGGCTGGCAAATCTGTCCTACCACCATCTGTTGCTAGGCGCATTGGTTCAAATCACCCAGTAATCAAACAACAACCCATGCAAACAATGAGCACAGAGAACATATTTGTTCCAACATTTGACCCGATGAATTATCCAGTTGGAGCGCCAGCACAGCCAATTGGATCTTCTTTCAGCGACATACATTCCCAATCTGCGTTCGGTACACAAATGTTGGTTACTGAACAGCCAACATCTCAGCATCATGACATACAGGCTGCTAACATGCCAAGCATACCACCACCAGCACAATTTACACAGCATCCTCCATCCGGATTTGCTACTCCACTATTGGCACCTCCCATAAGTGTTATAGCACCACCAAGTAAAGCACCAACCAGATTGCCCCCACATAAATTGGCTTCCCCGCCATCAAACATGATGCCAACAAACATAGCAGCTCCAGTTATGATTGCTCCAACATTGCCATCTAATGCTCCAACGATGTTTGTACCACCTACTGTACCGGTAGATGGAAAATCAAACTCTGGACCTGGATCATCACTGCCGCCTTTAAGTAATATATTTTCACCAACATCGCCGGCTGCCCAAACGATATCACCCCCAGGACCAATACAACCACCAATAGGATCTACTCCAAATATTGGGCCAACTACATTCTTCATTCCACCACCCCCTGCCAATGATGCGCCATCATTTTATAGCTCAATAGTGCAAGAGCAACCGAAGCCTGGCCAACCGTTCGCATCGGAACCACCCCAATCTTTAATAGAACCACCTAAGGCTACCGGAGCTATTAACTACAGGATGAATAAGAAAAGACCTCAGTATTACTCTGGGCCTATAGAAGGAATTGGTTCTATTAGCAACAGCATCAAACCTGTTATACCATCCGCAGATTCTGGAACATTCCAAGGTGCTTTGTTTACACCTGAGCAGCCGCAGGCTGGCCAAAACGTGGCATCTTCAGTGCCGTTTGATTTAAGTAAACCAGGAGAAACGGCACCTTTGATTCCTCAATATAATTTAGCAAAAACTGCGGTCAATGTGCAACCTCCAGCCGATTATGATATCAGCCAACCAGCCCCAGGATATCCACATTTTGATATCACTCATCATATTCAGAATCCTGAGCCAGAATATAGCACAGCATTTGATTTGAGTCGACCTATAACTGATAGTTACGAACAACAAGAAGAGTCGAAAGAATCCAAAGGATTTGGCATTATTGGGTCGCTGAAATCGAAGCTCAGCAGCATTGACATCAATAAGATTCAACATAGCGTGACCACTTTCTTTGATCCGGCTTACAAAGACTCCACAAAGGAGGAATCAGCTACGCAGATTGCACAGCAAAATGCGCCTTATTTCAATGTGCCGTATGAAGCGCAAGCGGCTCAAACAAACCTAGAAATATTTGTGCCAAACGCCCAGCAAGATACTCAGCCGTACAATTATGATTTACAAAATCAGAATGCTGTTTATCTGAATAACGAATACTACAAGTATCCGAACTTCCAGAATCAGGGTCAGCCATTGGCTGGACATTGCTCTAATAGCCATGACTATCCAACCCATTCTGCACATCCTAAGCCTTATAATAGCAACTCTCAGCAAGTCTACCCAGAACAAAATATTAATACCACTATGTTCCAACATACATCGAGTGATATACCTACGCACGAAGTTACTGAAAAACCATCTGCTCATGTTAACGTTAATGAGGGACCAAGAACGTTCAAAGAGAATCAAGAATATAATGCTGAAAGAAAAATGGACGAAAACGTAGCTAGAGCTGGCCCCGAGGTTGCTAGACTAGTACAAAGTAGAACAATGATCGAAGAAAGATTTTCGAATTTTGGTGATTTGGATAACTCGGGTGTACAGAAGCCTATAAAAGTGCCAACGGCTAAGGTACCAACAACTAGCGATGCCATCGCTCCTCTAGTTACACAGGACAGAACTTTTATAACTGAATCTTTTGAACAGATTCAACATGAGACACAAGAACCAAAATCGGAGCCAATAGCAATGTTTGACCCCAACACTGTTAATCTATTTGGTAAAATGACAATAGATACCAAAGAGACTAATAAAGAAAAAACATCGGGCGTATTCGCGAACAAAAACGATGAAGAGACAGAAAATACAAACATATCAAGTCCACAAAGTGCCGACTTATTCGCAAAGATTAAAACCAATAATGAGATAATTGAAGGTATCCAATCCAAACTGTTTTCAAATAAGCCTGCTGATAAGAAAGAAAACAAAGAAAAAATTAACGATGAAATTAAATCGCATAATTTATTTGCAAGCCCTATTATTTATGACAGTAAAGAAACTATTGTTCCAAAGGATAGTTTACTCGATTCTTTAACTAAAGATGCTGTACCTATACTTGGCGTGTCATCGGTACCATTATTTGGCCTAAGCACTATACTTGCTGAGAATTCTAAAGAATTTATTCCAGCGGAGTTGATTACAAGTCTGTCGGATAGAAATCCAAGTATGAGCTTTTTCGATCATACACAGAAACTAGAAGATTATGGTGCCAAGCACGCTGATGAATTAAGTCGAAATTCAAGCTTTAGTTTTTTTGAAAACGTGCCTACTCCAACACAAGAAGAAAACGGTAAAGAAAAAAAAATCGACACGTTATCTGGCAAAACTAGCGCAAGTTTCTTTGAAAACGCGGATGCCAGTACAAAAGATAACACTCCTGATAATCAAGACAAAGACCACAAAAATCAGAGTGCAAATAATGCCGAAAATATTGGTACAGAGACTCAAGATGAGAATGCTTCAGAATTAAGCATATGCGAGACCTGTCGAGAAGTTAATAAACCAGAGGATAAGGAAGATGACCAGGATGTCACCAACCTACTTATAGAAAACATGAGATCACAAATACAGCTATCTAATCCAGTTGAAATGACTCTTACAGAACCAGCTGAACGCGAACCGACCAATAACGAACAAGTGAAATACGACGCTGGACAGTTTGACGAGATATCACATATAACCGAAGAAACTATTGAGACAATACAAGTCCAATCAGCTGTAGAACTACTTGAAGACGTCGATGAAATAAAATCTATGAACTACGGATGGACAGAAAGCGCTCTAAAGGATGATTACAATTTCAAAGTCGACCCTAATGCTATAGGGTTTTATGGAAGCAATTCTCTCTTTTTTGATAAAGTACCCACAAGCGCTGATGAAGTAAAACATCATGAAGATTTGTTAGCTAGACAAATAAGCGCGCCTTCTGCACCACCGGCTGAAGATGAAGATGATTCGAAGTCTGATGAAGGTGGAAAATTGGACGTAAACTCAATAGAGCGAGACGCTAATAAAGACTTTCCACTCTTCGAAGAGTTCGTTATAGAACCTTCAGATAAGGATGATGACGATCACAAATCAGAAAACGAGTTAGATTCGTTCACAAACCGAGTCGAGAAATACAAGAAAAAGGAACCATCTGATGGCATAGACCACCAATCGCTATTTTACGATATTGTACCACAACCGATCAGCATGGTATCTTACTTCGATACAGGAAACTACGCTGTCGAAGCTCACTACAGAAACACCAACACAAAACCCACTCCAAGCATTCCACCAGGATTTGAAGAGGAATTCAAGAGAAGAGTAGCCATAGCCAAACAGAGAGAAGCAAAAATAAGGAATGAGTTTAAAACAGTACCGGAAACATCAACACAGACTAGGACAACATCTGTTGCTACATATTGCTCTTCCCGTATAGCACCGAGCTATACGAAAATTCAGCCTATTGTACCTGTAGGATTCAATATTGAAGCTAACATAACCAGCTTAGTCGACGAGCAAACTGAACCGTTACCAGATTTCCCAACTCCACCAATACTTAAGAAAATTTTCGAAAAAAAGATCGAAGATGTAAATGAACAATCGCAAGACAAAACAAATGAGACAATTGTGAAGCCAGTAGAAAAAAAATTGAAACTACCGCCGATTCCAAACGTTTTTGATCCAAAACCTGTTGAAAAGGAAACGAAATTGCCAGAATATGCTCTGGCTCCTGGTTTTAAGGCTGATGAAGAAACGCCATTGCCAGAACTGTTAACAGCTTTCAGTTCAAAACCTGATGAAAAACTAGAAACGATCCTGCCTCCGATTGCAGCCTTTATAGCTTCGAAAGCTGAAGAATTTCCTGAAACGATTATACCACCATTTGGACCCTTTACTACTTTGATTAAACCTGAAGAAGATATTGCAACGATGATGCCTCCGTTTACACCATTTAGTACTTTAAAACCTGATGACAAATCTGAATCGATCTTGCACCCATTTGCAGCCTTCATAGCTTCAACAGCTGAAGAACAACCTGAATCGTTGTTGCCAGCATTTTCACCATTTGCTTCGCTAAAACCTGTTGAAAAATCTGAAACGAGATTGCCATTTGGAGCCTTTATAGCTTCGAAAGCGAACGAACAACCTGAATCGATGTTGCCAGCATTTTCACCATTTGCTTCTCTAAAACCTGATGAGAAATCTGAAACGAGGTTGCCATTTGGAGCCTTTATAGCTTCGAAACCGGATGACACGATGCTACCGCCGTTTTCACCATTCGCTACTTCAAAACCTCAAGAAAATCCTGCAACGATTCTGGCACCATTTGGACCCTTTACTACTGCGAACCCTGACGAAATATCTGAACCAATTCTGCCGCCATTTACTACTCCAAAACCCGAAGAAAAATCTGCTGAACCAAAACTGTCAGACCCAATAAACTTCTTTGCTGACGCAGCCGTAAACAATCCACCTGAAAGCTTCAGCCGTTTAGCTAGCTACTTCAGTTCACCCCCAAAAACAGACAGCGCCAAATCTTTTTTTGAATTGAGCCAAAGTCAAAACCACTATAGGCACGCCTCCTCTGAACAAAAGACCAAAATCATCGATCTAATGCACGACCTAACCTCCGTTCAAAATATAGCTATACCTAAAGATCAAACAATTAAACACGTAAACTATTTCACAGTAGAATACGACACTGTATTACCGGAATTTAATAAACGAGACGCTAGCAAAGCAAAAGTCGAATTCGTGGACGACATAGAAGCAGTAGATTTAGATAGTCTTCTAATAAATTGTAGGCACTGCGCGAAGATATTTGAAGCTAATTTTAAGGTTAGGACGGCTGTTAATGAGAACGGGGAGCAGGGAGCAATGAATACTTCTAGAATGGACCCTCATAAGGAAAGTGGCCACGGTTCGGTCACAGTTAATTTTGATGGGATGACAATTCAGGAAGAACCTAATGAAGGACTCGAGGAGATGTCGGAGGTACTGACTTAATTAAATTTTCTTTTTATTCGATTTAGCGCCGTAAAGTGGCCATTGCTGCTAAAAGTTGGTTGATCACAAATTCAAACTAAATTATGTAGCTTAATATTGTTCTTATTTGGTCAAATGTACCAAGTATACAATTAGAGGCAGTCATTTGATTGAGCCAACAAAAATGGGTAAAAGGAACATAAGTGATTGAATATACTTTTGAATTTATGTGGTGATGCATGTCTTTTTAGTTTAGTCTTTTGAGTCTAGAAAGGCTCAGGCATGTCTTATATCCGCGTCCTAATGTACAGAATGTCACTTCACCTAATTTTCTTGTAATATAAGTAAATAGGTACTTTTAAATACCAATCTTGCATGTTCCTCCTTGAGTAGTATGACACAGACTAAACTCACTTGCTGAGCGTGTTTTATTCAAATTTAGAAGTGAAGACGGAAAAGGAGTTTAAGGGAAGACAAACTCAATATGATACAAGACAAAGTTCAAAATCCATTGCAACAAATATTTATTTTATTACAAATGGTAACTTTTCGAGTAACCACCCTGTGTACTTTATGGTTTTGTAGTCAATTCAGGGCTGATTTTACCAAAGTCAGATATATTTTATCTGTGAAATAAAATGGACGTCTGAGAGGTCTAGTATGGAAAAATTCAAAATTAATACTCAGGATAAGACATATTAAAGGTTATACAAATTTGGTGAAATTCGCCCTTAGACACAGGGTAGATTCTTACGACGGGCTCGCCCTTAGACCACGTAACCATTAACTATACAGGGTAGATTTTTACGACGGAAAAGTTTTTTGCGTGTGTGGCTTTTCTAGTACTCTGACCTCAGTTATCCAGAACAGTATTTTAATCCTTATACAAAACTGCATTGATGAAAATAAAACGAGAGAATATACGTTTTTTCTAGTTGACAGTACAATTTATTCAAAATCTGTGAATGCAGTTAATAATTACTCAAAACGTTAAGGACGGTCTCTTAAGATCGTTTTCCTGTAGCCACAAAGGTATCTGCACTTAAAATAAAAAAAACAACCTGCGGGGCGAACACGGCCTACAGTGATAGGCTTGAGCTGACATTTTTATCACAGTTTGGGAGCAAAAACCGTGATAAAATGCGTGACTCAAGCCTATCACAGAGGCCGTGCTCGCCCCGCTGAATACTTGAGTAAATGAAAAAAATGTAATTTAGTGTGGTGCCATGTTTAAGATTTTTACTTTTATTTTCAGAATCGATCAGCAACGGAGTATACACCCGTAAGACATCACTGGTTCTACCGAGTGGATGTTGAAGACAAGTCCATATGGAGAGGATTCTCGGTCGTTGATTCCAGGAGTCTTGAGGCTGCTTATTTAAATCGTAAGTATATTTCAATGAATAATTCGCTCAGCTTCCAGTCTAACCTAAAGTTGTACATGGAGCGACTGCCTATCTGACCAGTTACTGGGTAACTCGATGCCAAACGGTAAGACTGATTGTTAGACTTTCGGGCTTCCGATTACCCGGAACAACTGTCAAAAATATTAACGCATGACAGCTGGGCTAACAGCGTCCTGTCCGTTGAGGAAGTCGGTAAGCTAATACTTGACAATATTGCCGGGTGTAGGGTAACAACCCAGGTACACAACACGATGATCCATGCGTCATGTTCGTGAACGGACGCTGTCAGTTGGGACTGGTCATCTCTTAGCCACCACGGCTTATTTTAATATGGATTGTTTTGTTTGAATTTATATTTGCTGTACACTGGACACTCAATGTGTACGTCTTATTTACATCGTTCTCACATATAATTATACCTATATTCAAGATTAATGATGTAACTAATATTTATGTAACAATATAATTTAAAAGAGTGTCCATGGAGTTTCTTGCCCGTTCTTCTCCATAGGTACCTACTACGCTTTGGAATGGGCAACTAGCTTCATATTTCTGACTGACCGACCACTTGACAATTCAAAAGTGCCTGTAAATGGTTTAATTGAAATAAATGCTTTCCGTCTTATTACAAAAAACGATCTAACTTTAGCCCCAGCCTAAATCTTCGATTTAGTTTTTGTATTTGGAACTTTGTGCCGACTTTAGTAAAGTTCTTAATACAAAATAGACAATCTAAGACCAGACCAAGTTGTCAGTTTTGTAATAGGAACTGTATTTCGATTTCTGTTAGGTTCTTATTTCAAAAACAGGTTCGATGGTTCAAACCATGTCAAAAGAAAAACCTTGTTTTGTAATAAGACCGTTTGAGTTTGAGTTTGAGATACCTCTTGGTAAGACTGGTTGTCAAACTTTGGGCTTCCGACTACCTGAAACAACTATCAAAGATCTACGAATGAGAGCCGGGCTTAAGTTTTTTTTTTACCCTAAGTCGCTCGTGTGAGCGACACGCGTCAGCGACAGAGGCAACTGCAGCCGTCGATAACATGGCGCTCGTGTATTTGAGCACCGTACTCAAATTAGATTCCCGCACGGAAAGAATATTTGTATGACCTACAAAGTAGTTGTTCCGGGTCTGGCTGTTTGTGTATGTGAGTTTAAATGTTTGTATACGCACCCACAGTAGAGGAAAAATTCCTAAAAATAAAAAAAACACGCTCGGCGCGTTTTCGACGGCTGCAGTTGCCTCTGCCGTTGAACCTATTATTGAGCCTATGCAGTCTGTCTATGACAGGGCTGGTCATCTTGGGAACGGATTCCTAAAAACATTTTAAACGAAGACGTGGGCTTTGAAGATTCAAGACTTGTTTTTGTTTATTCCTTTGCCATGCCATACTTCCGTCGAATCTGAATTCTGTAATTTTTTGAAGGTATCTTGCAACATCAATAACGTTTAATTTTTTTTTCTACAAAAAACAATAACCGACTTCACTACAAAGTGAAAAATAACTTCAATTTCGGAAGTCGGTGTCTTTAGTTATTGCATTTTCGTTTTTTGCCACCGACTTCCGAAATTAAAGTTATTTTTTACTTTTTAGTATATTTTTTGGAGGTCTATTGTTGTTTTTTTTTGTAAAAAACTTATTAATTTTCACTTTTTAGCTGTGGTACCTACCCCACACAAATTCGTAAACCTACCACTACTTGCAATGTAAATAACAGTGACAGGAAGTTATTATAATATCATCAACATACACTAAATGGAAAAAATACGTATTATTGAAGCCGACTGAAAAACTACCCAAGCAAAGTTATAAAATATATATGGGACCAACCCTAAGAGGCTATGCCACCCTAGCGATAAAAAAAATACGGACAAATCGACAACCTCCTCCATTTTGAAGTTGGTTAATAATACCATAATTATCCATTATTCTTTCCAGCGGACCTGAACGAACAAACTTTGGTAGCTACTGACGGCGGCCGGTACGATGTCAACGTCATCGGCAGGCTGAGGATACCCGTGTACTGGGAGGATAAGCCTACCAATGTTAGGAGGTACGTACGATATACTAAACTTTTCGCTGTGGTCTGTTCCAAAACATTCTGATGAAAGTGTAAACTAAGTTTTCAGGTTAAATGTTCCTCCCTTTATAAATGTTCCCCTCCTTAAATGTTGCCCATCCTTAAATGTTCCCCCCTCCTTAAATGTTTCTCCTCCTTAAATATTCCTTCCTCCTTAAATTTTCTCCCCCTTTAAATGTTACCTCCTCCTTAAATGTTCCGGCTCCGTAAATGTTGTTCCTCCTTAAATGTTCCCCCCTCCTTATATGTTTACCCTCCTTAAATGTTTCCCCTGCTTAAATGCTCCCTGTTCAGGTTAAATTCTTCCGCAGTCGCTCACTAAAGAGTATAGTGACACAGTATTGAGAAGTTGTCAACTTCACTATTTCCAACAATTCTTGTTTGATTCATTATCATCTGTCTAGCCTTTTCCGTCGGCTTCCAGTCTAACCGGATGCAGCTGAATACCAGTATTTACACGGAGCGACTGCCTATCTGACCTACACAACCCAGTTACTGGGTAATACGATACCCCTATAGTATGACTGGTTGTCAGACTTTCGGGCTTCTGACGACCCGTAACAACTGTCAAAGATCCACGAGTGACAGCCGGGACCAACGGCTTAACGTGCTTTTCGAGGCACGGGGGTTTTGGTATGTAAAGATGGTCACCCATCCACGGACCAACCGCGGCAAGTGTAGCTTAACCTGATCGATCGACCTGTAACCTGATCGGCTGTCATTCGTGGATTTTTGACAATGGTTACGGGTCGTCAGAAGCCCGAAAGTCCGTCAAACGGTCTTACCAAGGGGTATTGTATTACCCAGTAACTGGGTTGTGGAGGTCAGATAGGCAGTCGCGCCATGTAAAATACTGGTATTCAGCTGCATCCGGTTAGACTGGAAGCCGACGCCAACGTAGTAAAAGGCCAGGGAGATAATAATGACATAAAGGTTCTGTTTTGTTGAGACGGGGGGGTACGCAAACCTGACACTCGCAAAACGGATATTCTGTTAAATAATGTTTTTATTTGCCCATTTACAGATGCAGTTGGTTTTACAAAGGCACTACAGATCCCCGATATGTGCCGTATACGGAACCAGTGGCTGAAAAACTAGAGGTATTTGCTATTTTTTATTTATAGTAAAATTACAATAATCACAAGTCCATGGGGTCTAATCTCTAAGCATATTATCTGTAGTTTCTGCCGAAATTACGGGCGTTCCCTACACCGTATTGCCTACGGATATTAGATTATTTCGAGGCCCGAACAAAGAATGAATGACAACACGACGTGACAGTCGTCCAAAGTCCCAATGTGTTTTTACCCGTCCGAAAATGTTAATTCATCGGGAGTAGGGTTCATTTCTAAGTATCGAACTAGATAGAACACGAAAGTAAAATAAGTTTATTTGTCACAAAAACACATGCATACTAAAAAAGATAATTAGGTAGCTCTAATAATTTAAGAAAAATAAAAACAAAGAAGATCTATAATCACGAGCACAAAACAGAAATAGTCGACAGCTGCACGTCATGACTGTGACAAGAAGGCTTCCACTCAGCTTGATGCACTACTTTCGGACGGGCCCGTATCTTAGTTGACGGGTTTAGAGATTAGGCCCCCTGGCTCAGGATTAAATAAGGAAATCAGGCCGTTAAAAATGATCTGATATGATTCTTTAAGTATATATAGTGCGATCCACGAAGACATGCCCCACTCTTCTTCCTAATCGCTTACAGTACAAGTGTGACACATTCCGTTAGTGTTTTCAAACTCAAACTCAAAAACTCGAAGCATTTATTTCAATTAAACCATTTACAGGCACTTTTGAATTGTCAAGTGGTCGGTCAGTCAGAAAAGCTAGTTGCCCATTCCAAAGCGTAGTAGGTACCTATGGAGAAGAACGGGCAAGAAACTCCATGGAAACTCTTTTAAATTGTTGAATATAGGTATAATTATATTGTGAGAACGATGTAAATAAGACGTACACGTTGAGTGTCCAGTGTACAGCAAATATAAACTTAAACAAAACAATCCATAATAAAATAATTAAAATAAGCCGTGGTTGCTAAGAGATGACCAGTCCCAACTGACAGCGCCCGTTCACGAACATGACGCATGGATCATTTTACTTTTGTCGTGTTTACTAACTACCCGCTCATAGGTAATCTAAAACACTAACGTCTTTGTAGATGGCACTATCTGTCATGAGGCACTTACATCCATATTCTTAGGCAAAACCTCATGATTTCCTCGACTTGACTTAACCTCACTTAGGTTTGTTTTATTTTTACAATTTTACTCCTCATCTCAAACAATTTCCTCTGTCGAGGTCAGTTTGAGTTGAGGAACTAACTGTCAAATATAAGGTACGTCGGCATTTGTCTTGAGGCTTCGTTGAGGTAGCCAACAAGGAAGTTTAAACCCCTCATAACCTCCTCGACTTGACACAACCTCACTTAGGTGGTTTGATATTCATAGTTACAATTTTACTCCTCATCTCAAACCGTTTCCTAAGGTCGAGGTGGGTTTTGAGTTGAGGAATCAACTGTCAAATATAAGGTACGTCGGCATCTACCTTGAGGCTTCCTTGAGATAGTCAACAAGGAAGTTTAAACCCCTCATGATCTATTCGACTTGACACAAACTCACTAAGGTGGTTTGTTTTTTTTTTAATTTTACTTCTCATCTCAAACAGTTTCCTCAGTCGAGGTGAGTTTGAGTCGAGGAACCAACTGTCCAATATAAGGTACGCCTTGAGTCTTCCTTGAGGTTGTCAACCTGGAAGTTATAACCAAAACACGCGTATTTTAACCGATTTTAGTCATGTCTTATGAAGAGTTTATTGAATATTGACATATTCGTGACGTATCACCTCGACTCACACTTATTCGAGGGACCTCATAAATCCTTAATCTAACAAATACCGGTTTTGAGGGTCTTCCGAGGTAGGCCTTGAGGTCTTCTCGAAGAGTTGTGAGTCGAGTAGCTTTCGAGGTTACGACTTAGAATATGGCTGTTAGACTTAAGTTAACCATGTATTCATTGTTAAATATGTTCCATGTATATTTGATGTTTGTTGAAGAGCGTCATTGGCCTAATAAAACAACATCATCCTGACACGTTCACCTTAATAGAAAATTGAATATCGATAGTTAATCAAATAATCAATATTGATTTAACTCAGGAAGATTGCCTGTCTGTAGGTCAAGTGGTCGCAAGCGAGACTGCTTAGTATAGATCCTGGGTTCGATCCTCTGGTCGGGCAGTGTCATTAGGGTTTTTCATTAGGAAATAATAATTATTTAAGTTTTGGAAGAGCGGACTCTCCTAACACAGGCTTATCTGCTTAAAAGGAGGTTCCAATCATTAGTTGGTAAGGTTTACTTGTTCAAATAATAAACCATTTTTATTATTCAATTCTGAGCAGCCTGGAGTGTAAACGTGTGCCAGGTTAATGACAATCGGCTCGAACATAACAAGCAAAATGTTAGTGTCATACATCTCTGCCTACATCTTCGAGGAAGGCATTATAAAGCCTTAACAATTCTACAAATGAAAATAATCGATTTAGGCCGCAGGCCGATTCCCGGCCACCGTAGGCGTTGGCTTGCGAACGGCGAGCAATGGGCAGCTCGCCGTTCGATAAGGACCAGGCCCGGGTCGACGGCGCGTTCTGTTCCACGCGCGCCTCAAAGAGATGTCAGCACCAATGACGGGGTTTGCTAGGACCGATGCCTGCTAGGGTTGCGGAAAAGTCCGAGAGGGATACCGTGGCCCCTGGCACAGGTAACTGAAGGAACACGGGTGGGTTTTAGTCAGTAAGTCTGACACGCCCTCCTGCTCTGCCCAGAGCGGGAGAAGTTATTTGATGATTTCCCACCCTCAAAAAAAAAGGACTGATTATTCAGTAGTCTAAATTTTTATCTGAGGAATAAATATATTGGTTTGACAGCTTTTGTATGGAAAATATGTAAAACTGTCAGATTTGTTCTTCAGATAAAAGTTGTCTGACTATGGAAAAATCAACCCTTAATATAATTTAATTTCATAGCCCGAAAGTCTGACAACCAGTCTTACAAAGGGGTATCGTATTACCCAGTAATTGGGTTGTGGAGGTCAGGTAGGCAGTCGCTTCATGTAAAATACTCGTATTCAGCTGCATCCGGCTAGACTGGAAGCTGACCTCAATATAGTTGGGAAAATCGCTAGGCAGCTGATGCTGATGACTTTAACTTTGACTTGCTCTTTCCAGGAGGAATATCGCCACGGTATGACAACAGCTGAATGGCACAGGCGATTGGTCCTCCCCAATGGCGAGGTAGTGGTCATGCATGGCCCCAGTGTGATGGTCCACTTTCTACACAGCGACGCTTTCAGTACGCCCCCGGTGAGTAACTAAATAAAAACAAACAATATCGTATTTTTACCCTAAGCCAATCGGCTTATTACCTTTACTCTCAGTCTTGTGTTACCCTTGTTACCCAAACCTATACTCCATTTATTGGAACATTAGACAAAACTAGCCACCCAGACACGATCTTTTGGACCATTTCTTCAAGTCGAGTTATGGTTCTTAAAAGCAATAAACTGTGTTGAATCCCTGAACAGAATGATTCAGGTAGTTAATACAATGATCTTAAAAAATTTGGTAGTGCGCTGTTTTGCCAATAATGTCATACAAATGATAAATTCGTTACATTATAATTATATAAGTAGGTATTTGAGTATTATCTTTATTATCTCTTTGTTTATTTTTACACATTTGTTTGATGAATATGGTCATATTTGTCATATGTTATAATAATTAGTATATAATAATGTTATTGTAAAGCCAGGTTAAATGATTGCTCAGTAAGTTGACTGCCAATTTAAATTGTCTGCAACTCCAAATCACAACTGTCATCCTTTGGCAGTTATATGAAATGGTTATTACACGATAAATTGACGTAGTGTGTTAAGCTAAACTACAGAGATACGAGGAACAGGGCGTAAAGTTCACTCATACCTCCATAGAAAAGGGAGGATCCTCCGACCAGACGGGTGTCGTGTCTGGTGGGCAACTGCTCAATGATTGATGTCGGGGCGTTGTATATACAGGGTGGCCCAAAAGTCGTGGATCAAACGCAACGAGGGGTTAGGTGGGGTCATCAGCTGCAAAAAGTTGTTCTACGGGAGGTCCTTAAGGTCAACCCCAGCAGAGTATAATTTATTTTGAGTTTTTATGACAAAATACACTTTTTTTAACTAATTCTTATAAAAATTCGAAAAAATCTACATCCTGTAACTTTTTCATAATTTTCACTAGATTGGTACTGATGAGTCTTTGCCTTAGACATGCTATTTACGGTTGTTTATTGGGTGTGTTGAAGATAATATTAAGTTTTACGAATTTTTTTTTCTCAAATCATAACTTTTCATTTACTTTGGACCCCACTGTGAAAAAAAAATACTCTACCGAAAAGTGACCCTGTGTTACAAGTTTTGGCGCATTTAATAGGGATTCCGAAAAGGTATTACACATGGCCATGAGTGGCTCTAATATCTTTCAAGGACGATTATTCGTAGCGAGGCCAAAGTTAATCCAACCATAAAACTCGGTTAGGCTTATTTAAAAATAAACTGGAACTAATACAATCAATGACAAAGACTCTCTACCTCTCTTTTACACTAACCATTTAATCCTTTGTCAATAAAAGGCCGGTGTGCCCGTCATTTCAGGTACCGATATCTTTTCTAGGAAACAAAAGGCCGGGCCGGCCGACGGGGTCGGGGGATGCGCGTGAGCATGTTTCTTTAGAATGTTTAGTGTTCTTTAGTGACTCGCTTCCTGCCTATGAGTACGCACGTGTTCTTTTTCTCGGTTTTACGACGACTTGCGATCAGTTTCTTTCCTTTGACCTACGCTTTGTTTTTCGGACTTGTGATAGATTGCCTACCTGTGACCAGTGCTGTGTGAATCGGACTAGATTCGGAATCGGACGGATTGGCTACAAAAGTGGACTTACGTACTTACCTAAGTGGAGAATACACCCAACGGGAGTATGCAGAAATGCATTACCTGTATGGCTTTTGCGACGGTAATGCCCGGGCTGCTGCCAGGGAATATCGTCAACGCTACCCTAACCGTGATCGTTTTCCGGACTACAGAGTCTTTATGCGCGTACATAATTCGTACATGGAGGGAGTCTTACCCGGTCAGCATGCTCCGAGAGCAGGCAGACCAGTGGGGCAATTTGAAAATGAAGATCAAGTGCTGAGAGAATTAAGATTGGATCCTAGTATAAGTCAACGCCAAATATCCCGTAATCTCGGGATTCCAAGATCGACGGTGCAACGTGTCATTAACAGAAACAAATTACACGCCTACCACGTGCAAAGGGTGCAAGCTTTGCTGCCCAGTGACTATTAACCCAGAGTGCGGTTTGCAGAGAGATGCTAAGATACCACAGAGAGGATCCGCAGTTCTTCAACAAGGTTTTATGGACGGATGAGTCAACTTTTAGAAGAATGGGAGTATTCAATATCCACAATCTACATTTTTACTCCAGAGTAAACCCCCATATCATAAGAAATGATAGATTCCAGCATCTGTTTGGTATTAACATGTGGGCTGGTATAATTGGCCAGCAGTTGGTGCTGCATGAAATGCCAGCAAGGCTGAATGGTGCTCAGTATTTAAATTTTTTGCAAAATAATTTAAACCATATCCTTAACGAAGCTGAAGTTCCAGAAGAAAGAATAGCAGAAATGTGGCTGCAACATGATGGCGCCCCGCCTCACTACGCTCGAGCAGTTAGAGATCATTTGAACGAGCGCTTCCCCAACCGGTGGATTGGTCGAGGCGGACATATTGCGTGGCCACCCCGGTCGCCCGATTTAAATCCATTAGATTTTTTTCTTTGGGGCTATTTTAAAGAAATAGTTTACCAAGGAGAGAACAATAGCGAACAAGAACTACGACAAAAGTTCGAATTTGCTAGGTTACAAGTTACTAACAACAGAGGCGCATTCCGTAAGTTACGGAGGAATTTTATTAGACGGTGCAGGTTATGTATTATGGTCAGAGGCAGGAATTTTGAGCATTTATTGTAAAATGTTTTGCTTAATAAAACAATTATTTCACAATCGTTGTCTTGTTTTTTCGTCCTAGAAAGATATTAGAGCCACTCATGGCCATCTGTAATACCTTTTCGGAATCCCTATTAAATGCGCCAAAACTTGTAACACAGGGTCACTTTTCGGTAGAGTATTTTTTTTTCACAGTGGGGTCCAAAGTAAATGAAAAGTTATGATTTGAGAAAAAAAAAATCGTAAAACTTAATATTATCTTCAACACACCCAATAAACAACCATAAATAGCATGTCTAAGGCAAGTACTCATCAGTACCAATCTAGTGAAAATTATAAAAAAGATACAGGATGTAGATTTTTTCGAATTTCGATAAGAATTAGTTAAAAAAAAGTCAATTTTCTCATAAAAACTCAAAATAAATTATACTCTGCAGGGGTTGACCTTAAGGACCTCCCGTAGAACAACTTTTTGCAGCTGATGACCCCACCTAACCCCTAGTTGCGTTTGATCCACGACTTTTGGGCCACTCTGTATATGCTAGTCGCTCATTAAACTCTGCTTGGGCGATGCAGGATTTGCGTGACGTCACTAAGACGCGCAGCTCGCATGTGGCGATGTAAATAGTTGTTTCGGGTCTGGCTGTTTGTGTAAGTGAGTTTAAATGTTTGTAAACGCACCCACAATACAGGAGAAATTCAAGTGTGGGGCAACGTTTAAAAAAAAAAAAAAAAAAAACCTACTAAACAATAAACTTCCCTGGCGGATTATTTACCCAACTGTTTACTTTGCCTTAACTTACACATGTTATTACCCTTACCCTAATCCTTTTATTACCCTAACCCAATCCTTACCCTCCAGCTATTCTCATTCGGTAAGCGCGTTTACCGCAACCCACCCAAGATCCGGGTGTCAAGAGACCAGCCGGAGAAGATTGATCATCTCGTACTGCTGGTCCACGGAGCAGGAGAATTTAAGTGTCACAAGGAAAAAATTGTTAGTTGTCAGCATTCATTGATATTGTTTCACATAAGTATAATTAGTAGGTATGGTCTGCTTCATAAATGTTCGATGAAAATGTGATCAAATGGATCAAAAAACCTACCTGTGGATGCCAATCCGTAGTCTCACTTAAAAATTGAGAGCTTTGATTTGATTATTTGAATGCTTAAAACCGTAATTCTAATTTAATATCGCCATAAAGATGATTTTCATATTTCAATTTTATAACCTCAAATTTTCGTCGATGATTTTTCAATAACAATTTATAAGACGAATGCGTTGCTAAATTAGATGAATGTGGTACTCCCCTTAAGTGGGTGAAGAATTTGACGTGATCAGGGTTGGTTTAGCATTCTACCAGATACTTCTGGAAAATACTTTAAAATTTTAGTACAAATGAAGCAATAGACGAACGCGCGTCAATCATTCCAATTTTTACCTTACTACAATGATATAAGAGTCACATGACGCGCGCTCGTGAATGCGTTGTCTATAGCGGTAAATAGCATGTCCTGGACAGGTGTACTACTACATGTACTAGGTACCTATTTCTTCCAAACGGTGGTGTGTTCCGGCTTTTAGGGTATGTTTGCCGAAGTAGTTATGACAAATAAATTATTAAATTATATGAAACAACCCGCAAAACGCGCGCTTTTTACCACTTCGCAGCTACAACACTAGAAAGTAGTGATGGGCGGCCTTTTGACCCGATCGGACTAATCTCCGATTGGACAAGGAATCGAAGACAAAAGCCATTGGAATTCTTATACAAAATCTTAATACCTTTCTAATGCTGTATTATTTATTCCTATTGGAGCGAATACCAGCTTCCAAACATTTCGTGGGAGCATCAATTACAAGTCCGTCTTGCTCGGTGACGGTGTCGCTGTCGGCGAACACAAAATGGCAGATCTTGTCATGTCGGCGAACACAAAATGACAGATATTGGCATATCGGCGAACACAAAATAGCAGATCTTGTCACTTTTCATAATGATTTCGTTTGTTCAAATTAGAACCACCGGCTTAGATGTTTGTGGCATTATACACCTCTCCCTACCTAGTGTGTAGAGACATGATGTCATATTAATTTATAATCTTTCCAAATTTCAGCAATCGAGTTCCCGCCCCCGCGTTGTTCGAAGGAGTCATGACGAATCGGAAATCGAAGATACAGAACCGTCGAGTATCGATCATCTGTTACTTTTGTGTCATGGCGTCGGTTCCGCCTGTGACATGCGCTTCCGGTCCGTCGAGGAAGTCGGTAAGTTAATATTGCCAAATATAATACTTGGTTTTAACCCTCTACCACCTACCACCTAATCTTGTTACACAACCACCTACCATACGTCTCACAGACGGGCGAGTAAAATGACTTTCGTATGTAAAACCTATGGGTGAAAGGTTTGTTTTTTAATTAAAATCAATTAAAATATATATCAACGTCTTTATTAAAGCAAAAAAGGCACATAAAAATTAACATGTTTTCTTAATACCCTTTACCAGGCAATATTACCCAACATTTATTGTTGAAGGGTAATATTGCTTTGTACGACATTAGTGACTTGTTTGGATAATATTCCCATGAGTGAGTAATGTTGCCTAAGAACGAGAAATATGGCTAAGTGGGGGTATCTCCCCCTTTTTTTTTGTTGAAAATCATCACAAGGGCGTGTCAGACTCTTACTGACTAAAACCCACCCGTGTTCCTTCAGTTGCCTGTGCCAGGGGCCACGGTAACCCTTTCGGCCTTTCCCGCAACACTGGCGGGCATCGGCCCTAGCGGACCCCGTCATTGATGCTGACATCTCTTTGAGGCGCGCGTGGAACACAACGCGCCGTCGACCCGGGTCTGGTCCTTAT
Organism: Brachylomia viminalis; assembly: GCA_937001585.2. Classification (NCBI taxonomy): domain Eukaryota; kingdom Metazoa; phylum Arthropoda; class Insecta; order Lepidoptera; family Noctuidae; genus Brachylomia; species Brachylomia viminalis. Next base: position 8,839,579 of record OW443322.2, on the reverse strand, counting down.
CGGACGGCGAGCTACCCATTGCTCGCCTTCCGCAAGCCTGCGCCTACGGTGGCCGGGAATAGGTCTAGAATTCCCGACGCCCAGGGTTAACTCCCCTGGTAATGCCAACATACTCATTATAAGTCTAAAATCTGTATAATTTTGTTCACAGTTGAAGACTTCAGATCGACCAGCTTACAACTGGTACAGTCCCACTACAGGAATTCCTATGATCAAGGCATTGTTAGCAGAGTTGAGGTAAGCACAAATCGTATCTATTATAGTAATAATAGGGGCAGGGCAGCTTGTTCCTTTATTTACAAAAGTTACAAGTTAGACAACTAATCTAGGTAATTAAATCATACTTTGTCTCTGGACTAGCAACATCCTTTTTTATTTTTATATTCTGTAAATGTAAGTAGGTTTGTACAAATAGTTTAAACCTACAAAAATATATTTTTTTAAACTAGATTAGGTCAGTGATTCAATCTCACTGCTCAGAGAAGATTCTGAATGGTATTTTGAGGACAGAACTACACGCATGTGTCAGCAATCGAGCAAATCGTAGAGCATCGATAACCATTTTTATTTCCAGGTGCTCCCGGTGTCCTGGCACTCGACTCTTCACTCCGGTGAAACAGGCGTAGACAGGCGCCTAGCTCAGATCACATTGGACAGCATACCCAGATTGCGCAGCTTTACCAACGAGACGGTGCTCGATGTGCTGTTTTACACCAGCCCCGTCTATTGTCAGGTATGTGTAGCAGTAGTGACCATTTAATGAGTGGGTAATATTGCCAAGACTGTGTAACATTGCTATGTGTGGGTAATATTGCCAATTATGGTTTTTTTTTTATTTATTCAAAATCTGTATAACAAACATAGTCTGCCAAACTGCATTAACAGTTTGTCGGTAATATTGCCAAGACGTGAGTAATATTGCGAAGCGTAGATAATATTGCCAAGAGTGGGTAATATTGCCAATTGTGTTTTTTTTTATTTATTCAAAATCTGTATAACAAACATAAAGTCTGCCAAACTGCATCAACAGTTTGTCGGTAATATTGACAAGACGTGAGTAATATTGCCAAGCGAGGATAATATTGCCAAGTGTGGGTAATATTGCCAAGAGTGGGTAATATTGCCAATTGTGTTTTTTTTATTTATTCAAAATCTGTATAACAAACATAAAGTCTGCCAAACTGCATTAACAGTTTGTCGGTAATATTGCCAAGACGTGAGTAATATTGCCAAGCGAGGATAATATTGCCAAATGTGGGTAATATTGTCAAATGTGGGTAATATTGCCATCAGTGGGTAATGTTGCTAAGAGTGGGTATTACTGTCAAGAGTGGGTAATATTGCCAAGAGTGGGTAATATTGCCAAGTGTAGGTAATATTGCCAAGAGTGGGTAATATTGCCAAGAGTGGGTAATATATCCAAGAGTGGGTAATATTGCCAAGTGTAGGTAATATTGCCAAGAGCGGGTAATGTTGCCAAGAGTGGGTAATATTGCCAAGTGTAGGTAATATTGCCAAGAGTGGGTAATGTTGCCAAGAGTGGGTAATATTGCCAAGAGTGGGTAATGTTGCCAAGAGTGGGTAATATTGCCAAGTGACTGATTATATTTTATCTGTGTTTCAAATAATTGTTTCGTGTCTATAAAATCTTTTGCTCTTCTTTCACAGACAATCCTCGATACGGTGTGTAAGGAAATGAATCGTATTTACGAAACGTTTCTGCTGAGGAACCCCACTTTTAAGGGAGGTGTATCGCTAGGAGGCCATTCGCTCGGAAGCGTCATATTGTTTGACCTGCTTTGTCATCAGGCTGATGTGAGTACTTAATCTTTTATAATTATTATAGAGGTATGAGAAACAGGGTGGAAATTTCACTCATACCTCCATATAAAAGGGAGGATCCTCCGACCAAACGGGTGTCGTGTCTGGTGGGCAACTGCCCGGCGATTGATGTCTGGGCGTTGTATATATGCTAGTTGCGCGGTAAACTCTGCTTGCGCGATGCAGGATTTTGCGTGACGTCAGTGTGTTGCGTAGTTCGCATGTAGCGAGGTAGATGCCGCTACATTTATCTTTAGTAGTTATATACTACTCTTAGTTGTTCTTTATGAAGCAGCTCGTCCGGGGAAGTACTACCTCCGTGCATGTGCATATTGGGTCCATTCATTACATATCGCAGCGGTGGCTCAGTGGTATCGGCCCCGATTTACGAGTTGTAGGTCGTGGGCTCGAACCCAGGCAGCGCTTTACTTTGAGTAAATAATTTCATCACCACTGCTCTCAAAACGATGAAGGAACACATCGTGAGGAAACCGGTATGTCCTAGAACCACCAACCCGCACTGGGCCCGCGTGGTGGATTACGTCACACTCCCTCTCACAGAGAGGAGGCCGGTGTCCCAGCAGTGCGAACGTTATAGGCTGATTACATATCGAGACCCATCCGTGCTTCGGAAAGCACGTTAAGCCGTTGGTTGGTCATTTGTGGATATTTGACAGTCGTTAAGTGTCGTCAGAAGTCAAAAATCTGACAACCATTCTTACTAAGGGGTACTGTGTTACCCAATTACTAGGTTGTGGAGGTCAGATAGGCAGTCGCTCCATCCAGTTAGACTGGAAGCCGACCCCGACATATTTGGGTAAGAGCTACAGAGGAACCGCTCTTTTACGGGGGGTGTCTCGTTGGGCGGCCTCTCTCTCAGCAGCGTTATACTCTTCGACCTGCTTTGTTGTTAGGTTGCTGTTAATTACTAGCTTTTTCCCGCGACTCCGCATGCGTGGAGGTCGGAAATTACCCCACGGGACCTACTAACGGGATAAAAAGTATCCTACGTCCAGGTCATGGTCTAAATGTGCGCCAAAACCGTTAAGGCGTGAAAGTGTAACAGACGGACAGAATTACAGCTTGGTCGAATTAACTGTGCACCTGGAGTTGAAGACGTCATTTCAACGCTTTGTTTGCGACGTGGCGAGCGCGGGAAGGTGAGCGAAGTTGCGGGGGGAGAATTAGCATTCCAGCGAGGTGCACAGTTAATTCGACCAAGTAGTACTTTCTTATTTATAATATTGGTGGATGTTTAGTTATAAAACTCGAAAGTCTGACTACCAGTCTTACCAAGAGGTATCTTGCTACCCATTTATTGGGTTGTGGAGTTCAGATAGGCAGTCGCTTCATGTAAAATACTGGTATTCAGCTGCATCCGGTTAGACTGGAAGCTGATTGTGTTCGTGAATGATTCGAAGACTATCATGTCTGTCTGGAGTTCTATAAATTGTTTGCCTAATATTATCTGTGGCTAATGTAATTGACAGATTGATAATTTGTCATTCAATTGGATTATATTTATTTATTTATTATTGTTAAGGCACATCAACAACACAAACATTTACAAATAACAGACAACAGAGACATGGACTAGTGTTTACGTCAATTACAGACGTGCACAGCATTCACAGCAAAATAGAAGAAAAAACAGTATTCACGTTAGAAAAAAAACAAAAACAATTTAAGAACAAAAGCTCTAGCTAAAATCTCGGTAGTGGAGAGAACACCCTCATCGACATTTATATATAAGAATGTATATGAACTGAGAGGGTTAAATTGATGATTTTAATTATTATAATTCTGTAAATACATACTTGTTACGGTCGCGTATCATATTTTGTTCAACATACAACCTGACATTGACCAGTAAATGGCAAAAAAACGTTAGAGAATTTGAATTTCGTGGGCTACCCCGACGCTTTCGCCTTAAAGGAAGAAATATTGGAATGATTGTATACATTTACTTTGCAGGTACCAACAGACGACACAAAAACTTTATCGGGCAAGACCTACGTGAAAGGCCCCGCCGGCACCGGCCAGCCCTTCGTGCGCTACCCGAGCTTGGCATTCGAGCCCGACGCCATGTATGCACTGGGCAGTCCTATAGGTAAGATATACTTAATATTGTGTAAGAAAAAAGAAGGAATAATAACATGATTTTATGACATGACAACATGAGATGACATGACAATATGACATATCATGACATCACATCACATTACATGACATGACGTCATGACACCATGACATAACATCTCGCCTGTAGTCTGCATGATCGTTAGTACCTACGTGAAAAGGCTCCGCGGGTACGGCAGCCCTTCGTGCGCTTCTAGAGCTTAGTATTCGCGCCCGACGTTAGGTATGCACTAGGCAATCCTATAGGTAAGATATACTTAATATTGTGTAAGAAAAAAGAAGGAATAATAACATGATTTTATGACATGACAACATGAGATGACATGACAATATGACATATCATGACATCACATCACATTACATGACATGACGTCATGACACCATGACATAACATCTCGCCTGTAGTCTGCATGATCGTTAGTACCTACGTGAAAAGGCTCCGCGGGTACGGCAGCCCTTCGTGCGCTTCTAGAGCTTAGTATTCGCGCCCGACGTTAGGTATGCACTAGGCAATCCTATAGGTAAGATATACTTAATATTGTGTAAGAAAAAAGAAGGAATAATAACATGATTTTATGACATGACAACATGAGATGACATGACAATATGACATATCATGACATCACATCACATTACATGACATGACGTCATGACACCATGACATAACATCTCGCCTGTAGTCTGCATGATCGTTAGTACCTACGTGAAAAGGCTCCGCGGGTACGGCAGCCCTTCGTGCGCTTCTAGAGCTTAGTATTCGCGCCCGACGTTAGGTATGCACTAGGCAATCCTATAGGTAAGATATACTTAATATTATGTGAGAAAAAGGAAGGAAAAATACAACTTGAGATGACATGACATGAAAACATGATAACATGAGATCACATTACATGACATGACGACACGACATGGCATGAGATGACCACATGATATGACATGATTTATTTATTCTTGAATTATGTAAGTAATAAAAAACATTTTCTTTATTTCCAGCTATATTCGAGTGCATTCGCGGTGTTGATTCTTTGGGAGCGGACTTCACCCTGCCGACGTGCAAGAATTTCTTTAATATTTTCCACCCCTATGATCCCATTGCGTATAGGTAAGTTATTAATTAAATCAAAATATTTTATTTCACATAAACCTACATGGGCACTTATGAAACGTCAGAAGCTAGGCGCACGGTTCAATTGGTCGTTTCCTATGGAGAAGAGCCGGCAAGAACCTCCATGGTGATTCTTTCAACAATAATTAGTTATAATAACAATGTCACAAATGACAGTGTTTATAGGTATGGGAGGACAGTGTAAGCCTGTCAACAGGTAAATGGTACGTAACCTACACGAACAATTCAGTAATACATTGTCTTCATATAACTGTATTGATTGGTTTTATTACAAAACAAATTAATAATAATTATATTCAATAATAAAGTTAAATATTAAAGGTGACTTCCCCCCCCCCCCCCCCCCCCCCCCCCAATCAAGAAACGTGATTTTTCCGGCGTTTTTGCTCGTGTTACGAAACCCTTGACTCGCACTTTTCCGGTTTTTAATCGTTTTTATTTCCAGTGTGCCTCGTTTTTTATAATAAAATATAAATAAACAATTTTTCTGTCCATGAAAACCTAATCCGGACTAATACGATCATAAAAATAGCCATATTGGTCCATCAGTTCTCAAGTGATGCGCTTGCCAACGAACAGCATTTCATTTTATATTTTTAAAGACGAGAAAATAGAATATTATTAATATGTGCAGGGAGAATGATATTGTTTAGGTAGCTAATTATTCTTGCAAGATTTTTTTATGGCTTTTGTTTTGGTATATAAATTCTATTTGTATGGCTAGTGCCTATAACTTTTTTTCTAAAAATATTCACCGCTGCATTCGGATTAATATGACAAATGTTATTGTGCCCGTGCCGCCTCAGTCGTATTTATACGACAGAGAACCTATGTTAGTTTTTTGTTTATATTTCATTACACGACACTATTCTTCGTAGGTATTTATTTAATTGCATGGCCCCTTGGTCGTAGGTATATATTCCATTGCACGACCCATTCATCGTAGGTATATATTTCATTGCACGATCCATTCGTCGTAAGTATTAATTTCATTGCACGACCCTATCCTTCGTAGGTATTTATTTAATTGCACGGCCCATTCGTCGGAGGTATTTATTTCATTGCACGACCCATTCGTCGTAGGTATTTATTTCATTGCACGAGTCATTCGTCGTAAGTATTTATTTCATTGCACGACCCATTCGTCGTAGGTATTTATTTTATTGCACGAGTCATTCGTCGTAAGTATTTATTTCATTGCACGACCCATTCGTCGTAGGTATTTATTTTATTGCACGAGTCATTCGTCGTAAGTATTTATTTCATTGCACGACCCATTCGTCGTAGGTATTTATTTAATTGCACGGCCCATTGATAAATGATAAATGATTTTATTTCTGTAAGTAGGTTTGAACAAACACTTTTACACGTCAATCATATTTTTTTTTTAAACTAGATGGGGTCGGCGTTTCCTATCTGACTACTCTGAGAAGAAAGGCCGAAACAAACTCAGAGGTCACAGTCTCTTTTAAAGTCCAGACAAAATCTTGGTCAGGTCATGTGAAAGCTATGTAGATCGGTGTCTGCAATGGTCTTTTGAGGAAAGAACCACACAGATTGAGTGGAACTGTCCAGCAGTGCACGCAATTGTCAGTAATCGTGCTGCTCAACTTAGACTCAAGGAGCTCAACGATTCGACGAACAATACCAAAGAAAGGACATTTGAGTAGGCCGCATAAATTACTCAAACTGCCAGATCATGATTACGTTGAGAAAAATACAAAAATAAATATAAATAAATCAATGACCGACATAGTTCTCACTTTCACAATAATTAGAATAATATTATAATAATCTTTGAGGACCATGTAGATTTGTGTCTGAAATGGTCTTTTGAGGAAAGAACCACACAGATTGAGTGGACCTGTCCAGTCAGTGCACGCATTTGTCAGTACCCGTGTAGCTCAACTCAGAACTTAAGGAGCTCAACGATTCGACGAACAATACCAAAGAAAGGACATTTGGGTAGGCCGCATCAGCTACTCAAACTGCC